>CM040425.1:159768618-161175025 GCA_022702705.1 Papilionanthe hookeriana x Papilionanthe teres
AATTACAAGTTTTTCTTTCTATTCTGTGGTAAAGGAACACTAAATAAGTTAACAAGAAAACCTCCAATATGGAATTTAAGAGCTTAAAAGTATTTAGATTATTATTAATAACCCTTTTCTTTGTATCCCAAGGTGATTTCAGTTTGGCATTAGAAACACCGTTGGGTCTCATCTTAGCTGGATCTTTCAATTTCACAGTGCATTTTCTATCTTCAATTTTTTTCTTACTACACTTCTATTTTAAGTCGGCGAATTTGCATACAATATTTAGTCAACATCTTCGGACAACTTCTTCAATGTATCAAACAAATGTTGCTTAACTACTTCATCTACTGGAGGCCTCGTGCTTATTTGGTATGATGATTTGCTGATGTGGTTTCAAAATATAAACCTTGTTGAAGAACAACTCTCACCTTGTAGATATTTCAAACAACTGAAGCTATCAATAATGTAGAAATCTTAATTAGCATTTGAAGACCAACTTAGTATGTGATACTTCTCTTATATTTTCATTATATTTTCATAACTCATAACTCAAATACAATGGGCATAAAGTATTCCCATCATTTCAAATTTTTTGTAACTACATCTTATATCAAACACAGTTTTAAAAAAATTACCGGTCCATGTTTGGAAGCTCCTTTACTCTTTAAGTTTTTATATAGTACTTTATGGGATTCTCATCAAAAACTTTTACAGAAAGACCACCGACACGATGTAGAAATTCCTCTTCAAAGAACAAGTACAATTTTGTTGAATAAAATGCAAATTCTTACTTCAAAAAGAGACTTTAACAATTGGCACGATTGCAGAATCACTACATTTAAAATCCCCATTTTGTTCATTTCACCTCCACGAAGACAAGATTTGTTTCCATCCCCAAAAAAATAATCAGTAATGAAACTAGTAGGCTTAGAGATGCCATGATATACATTATTTGTAGACTCCCTCCATTGAGTCGCTAAAAATCCCGTGCATAATAAATTTCTACTGAATGTTGTTGCCCACTTGTATCTTATTTTATATAGCTGGTCCAACCATTCATATCATGAAGATTCCCTGTTTCCAGCATTTCAAACCATACTTGTTCAAACTTCACTTCTGAAATGCATGAACATGAACATTTATAAAATAGATTATAAACTGACTTATTACTATTGAAAGAGTGTACCTTTGAAAGTATTTTCTTAGATATATGCCACTATGATAGTCTATGAAAAGTTCAAGGCAATTCTTCTTCTATGGATATTATCTTTGCTTAATCTTGATCGGTGAATAGTGTTAAAGTATGCTTGTTACCCATTTTACAAAGAAATGCTCTAAATAACCATTTAAATGATTCAATTGTCTCATCTGATAAAAAGGCATCTTCGAATAAGATGTTTTGCCAATTATGGTTAACTCCAATCAGAGGTGCACATACTAAATTACACTTGTTAAAATGATAACTTGTGTCAAAAAATTATCCCATCCCAAAAATAAAAAAAATGTAATCAACACTTGCCTTGTCATAACTCCAAAAAAGACTCATTAGCCTTCAAAATTGATAAATTTGGACATCCCACGCAAATATAGTATCTTCAGTCTGTCTCTCCGTCATTGTTGCATAAGAGAATCACTATCACCGTTTTCAATTCCTTTCCTTTGATCCTTTTAGATGAAATTAAATGCATCCCTTTTAATAAATCCTATTTTTATACACCACCAACTTTTGTAGCAAGATAGTTGAATGCATCAGTAGCTCTAATTTATGTTTCTGTTATCGACATAACTTCTACTTTATCTTCACTGATGGTCGCATGGACCTTTAAAAGTGTTGATCAACTGGCTTTGCTAAAGAATGATTGTGATTTTCTCTATGTTTTTTATCTTCTATTTGCCATTAAGGTCCACTTCATGTCTAATCTTGGTTGAGCATCCACAACTTGTGCCTGATCTATGGAATTTAACTGTGCTATTACGTTTAATCCTTTTTTTGAAACCAAATTTAGTGCACAAAAAGTTATTTGATTTTATATTTATGGAATTTGGCCAATAACTGACATGATTCTTCCTCACATTAAATCCAGTGTCATGTGCATGACTACAATACCAATCATTAACCTCATTTTCATTGTGAACAATAGTAGCAAGTCGTTTGTCTGCAGATTGTTAAGCATGAAAATGAATAACATCATTCTGGCATACCTGCATATTTTGAACATGCTATATTCAATAGTACATGCAAAGTAAATTCAACTTTATTTTTTAGAACCCTACTTTAAAAATAATAAAACATTATCTCAGCTATTTGACTTTTCTTCAGAGACTATGGATTGCACAGCTATTTATGTTACTTTATGACTGGATAAAAAACCTTCCTAAAACATAATTAAAAGGTAACAAATATTTAATTAAGTAAAATATTGTAAAAATATCAGAACAATTTTAAATAAATAAAACCTAGGACAGCTTAAAACCCTCATTAAACCAAATTTAGTGCACAAAAAAATAACTGTATTTTGCCTTTTTTTCTCTTTCTAAACATTGAAATATGATTATGCACTTGAAAAAATGATTACTATTATAATTTTCAAACGTGCAGTATAAAATAGGATAACTTTCTCAATTTCATCTATATGCAAGTTAAATTTCATTTAAGCAACAAAATGAAACAAATGGCAGCATAACTAAATCCCCACCCTCCTCAGATACATGTCGGCGCAGCCCAAATACACCATTAACGACCTTATTAAACATCAAGTTTGGGTAATATAATATCTCATAACAACTTAAATCTCAACAAAAGTTCAATCCCAGTTCAATTAATTAGCGCTTAATTCATCACACGAACCTGTCATCAAGATTATTCAAACATTATCAAGGGCGATTTACTTTTTTTCCTTTGATTTATTCAGCAAGACAGTACAGAAATCATACGCATATCGACGCAAACAGACGTCGTGGAGGCTTTCCCGGCCTTCTTGCATGCTGCACGACGTAGTTATCAAGAAGCAAAACGTCACCTTTCTGCCATTTAATGTCGATGCAGTTCTCTTCCAAAAGCTGCTTGTAGATGCCAAACACTTCCGAAGGAAAAGCGCTTCCATCACCAAATTTATTGGTCGCCATATTTCTATTATCAGTGTAGCCATCAAGTGGGATAATCCATGCCCGCTTCCCCTCACGTTCAAATACCGGATTTAACGGTCCAAAGACAAACTCAGCGCTGCCATTACTGAAGAAGTTAACTTTGTTGCAATGATGGTTTTCTTTGGCCCTGTTAAAATGTTTAGAGGGTTAGTTTTGTGCTCTGTTAAGGAGATGATAAACCATTATCATTATTCTTTTGAACATAATTAGAAAGCAAATTATCAAAAATTATGATTTCATTTTTATTTTGTCATTCATAATTTTTTATTTTATAACATGAATCTCAAGAGATACATATAAACAAAAAATATTATAGGTTCAAATTCAAGATTATCCGGTGCTTCTGCAATTTCAGCAAGTTTATAGCTGAATTGACTATCTTGACAAGATAAATCTAATGATACTAAAATTAATCTAATTAGAGTCCAATCAAGTCAAGATCAATCAATTTAAATACTTTTGGAGATTTCAAATCATCAATTGCATTGTCAAATGAACTCAAAATTTGAGATAATTATTCAAATCGAGTGTGTTGAAAGAAGAATCCAACCAATCTATGCTTTCATAATTTTGAGGTCCTTGAGGCTCTCAAACTATTAAAAAAAATCTTATATGATCAAAGAAGATCAATATGGGACCTTCGATCACGTTGTTGGAGAAGTTACGCGCAAAAAGACCAAAAATATATTCCTTAGATCCTATAAATAGAACCCTCTATTCACTTGAAGTGGGAGAAGAATGAGAAAATCCATAGTTGTTGTGGACCGAAGACCCGACAATAACTTTCGGACTCCATGGCTACAGACCACTGTCAACGATCGTCTGTCGATCGCCGTCGACCACAACATTTTTCCCTTGTTCATCTTCATATGCAAACCTTACGGTGTACTGAAATATCCAAATAGAGTGTAATAACATATCTCAAATATGGTGTAATGTCCTATCACGAACACTATATAATGAATAACGTCGTATTGAAGATCCAGTGATAACTCCCGTTGCCAACTACTTATGACTATTGTATTTAAAATATAGAGACTTTCTCTGGGCTCATTAAGCTTTTTGTACAATTTATATGGACAAAGTTGTAATCATGCTCTTCTAGTTGTGGAAAATGATGCATTCTTTGTAATTACACGTTTATAGTAGAATACTTTACTTAAGATAGGCCCAATGATTTTTCTTTTCTAAATTTTTTCGAGTAAAAGCTATTGGCTTCTTCCGCTGTTAATCTCAAATTGTCTGAGTGTGTGCATTGTACAACACTTTGACATTAAATTATCACCACCGCCACGAATCTTCTGGCATAAAAGAGTTTAGCACCTTTTTTGGGTAACAAAGTCTCATTGATGAAAGTATACACTTCATCCATGGCTAACATGCACAACAAACGAGTTTCTCACTCTAACGCCCATAAGTTTAGGGTGCAATCTCAAAGTTTGTGACACTTAGCTTCTATAGTATTTCTCAATTATACATATCATCCTGCTAGTGAAGGAACATCCTTAGCACCACTTGAAGATAGCGTGCAAAGGCTGGAGGAGTGTTAAAATGAGGTCATCTGGCTTTGTACGTGAGGCTCGACAATTGATGGTGGTGCATACTGAAGGGCCACATTTATCCATAAATCCATCAACTAGAGGTGCACAGTTGGCTCCCCTCCATTTACTAACTCTAGGAAGTTGGACACTTAAGGATTGAAAGCTCTTCAAATTCACCTCCCATCATCAAGCCTAGTAGCAAGCCTCCAACGCTTATGGAGATTATAGTTCACCTCATGTATTCATGATGAATTACGATTTATAATGAATGAAGAAATCCATATGAGGAATAGAAGTTATTACTCAGCTCATCATAATTCTCAGGATACGTATTTGTTAGTTGAGTGTCCTTTAATATCATTTTCCAATATTGTTTAAGCTTCAAAGTGTTGATACTTATGATGAGATGCTTGGCTCCTATGAACTAATTGATCAGATTAAAATCATCGTATATATACAGAAAGCCTCTTATCTGTTCCTTTTTCTAGTTTATGACTCTTAAAGGCCAACCATGAACTTGATTTTATTCACTCATAGGAGAAATCATTCATACCATCGATGAGCTTACTAAGGTGATTGTAGAGCAATTCATCATGAATTGAAGAATCATGAGTAACTCTTCTCACCTTTCTGAGATTCATCAAAATAAGATGAAGTTACTAAAAGTTTGTTTCCTTAGATCTTCGATCAGAGATAGTCAAATCTCATGTTTAGATCTAGAGCTACTGGGAGGTGTTTTCATGGGAGCTTACATCTTGGTCCATATTACTCGTCTTTGATGCAGAAGAAAAACTTTTCATATGCTTACCTCATACACCATGTTGAGAAGCTAATAAAAAGAAATTTGTGCTGCATTCAGAAAAAAATAAAAAAAAAACTAGATAGAAACTTCTCAAAGATTTCAACAAATGAAGTACGAGCCACTAAGAAACCCTAGTTTGTCCCCTCAACCGTAGAGATGCAAATCAATGCCAAAGAAGGAGTATACGTAGTTTAACACATCATTTGTCAACATTATGACGATTCAAGATAAGAAAACTCTTAAGTGGTCAATTTTGTTGAGGCCAAATATGAAAAATTAGGAACAATATTGTCACTTCTATTGAAGTTGTAATGATGATAGCGAAGCATATTTTCACCTAAAAGAGGAGATATAAATGTTAATCAAATAAGGAACTTCTAGGCCAATTCATTCAGAGGAAGGTCCCACATTAGTAATATCCGTATTGGGAGGCACCAATCACAGAAGCAATCATAAGTGAATCATCAAACTGTTCCTAAAATTATAAATCACAAAATTTCCATTGATATTCATGCAAGTTCTTTTTAGTTCCTATGAAAAACTTTCACCAAAAAAAATTTGAGTCAGCCACTCAATCACCTTTAATGAATCGGATCTTTAGGTGGTCCACATCTCTCATCAAATTCTATTGTTATAAGTGATTTTATCATCACCTTTTGCTATAATGTAAAAAAGAATCTTAGTTAATGGAGGGAGTTGAGTAGATATCTTATTCTACTCAACTTTTCTTAGTTTGGGGTTGGCCAGGGAAAAACTTCAACTTACTATTGGACCTCTCTATGGGTTTGATAATTAGCTCGTGATTGTCAAGGAAATGATTACTCTTCCCACTACATTGGAAGTTTTCCCGCATTAGATAGTTCACATGATCCAAGTTAAAATTAATGTATAATTCCATATTCAGAATACCTCTCCATTAATTCTTTGGGGTTGTGATTTCTATACCACGCCTCAAGAAGAAGTTTCTAATACATTCTAAAGTCGGTCGTACATGTGGGAATTAAAAGAAGCACAATCGTGCTTTCTCATACAAGCCCAACCATACTCGTTAGATACTCTCATTATCAAGAGCTTTGATCAATGAGATGAATACATATCTCAGTGGGCTTCATAAGCTAAAAATTTAATTTGTCATTTTATCATAGGAACAACCCTCACAGATTGTGCAACTTGGATCTTTACAATTAAGGGAACAAAATTATTAGTATGTGGACATTTTAATAGAAATAGTTGGCATCACTTTTCGATGTCGATTGTGTGGGATGCCCTCCTGAGCACATTGATGTAAAACTCATGCATATGATGTTTCTTGTAGGTAGAGACAAATGTTTGAGATTTTTTAGAACATGCCGAGGGGTACATGGTCGGGTTTATTTTGTTAGACTTTAGCTTTTGCTTAAATGAAGGCCGGTCGGAATTTCATCTGTCGGATGCCTTCGATCGGACCAATAGATCTCATTCAGCACATCACATGCGCATCAGAGTAAAATTGACTCGATCATTGATGAATTTTTCCAGAAATCCTTGGATGATGAATGAACTGCGCAATAACGGATAAGATGTCGATTTTGATTAGGGAAGACATTCATTTTATGGGGGTTCCATGCATTGGGGAAATAATGCACAAATCGAGACTCAAATTTAAATTTAATAATAATAAAATAAAATAAAGAAATTTAAAAGGCACTAAATCCTTAAGCTTCTCATCGATCAAAGGAAGCCTACCCCATCAGATTCACGAGACCTAGGGCACGCTAACCTCGCTCCCTCTCTCGACGCCGCCGACCCTGTTCCCTCTTCCAACAGCGAGCCTTGTCGTCCTCCCTCAAGACGCTAGCGTCCTCACCTACTCCTCACATCGGTGAGCTATCCAAGACCGCTTGCATGTTGTGCTCGGTTTGAAGCCCCCAGTCGCCAGCGCCGCACGCGACCTGTTCGGCGTCCTCTCCGGCGACCCTCATCGTTCGTTGGATCCCCCTGCTATTAGAGACTCGAGCCACCTGACCTCCTTTCAAGCATAGCTTTCCTTGGGTTCCGCTCGGTCGCACCACACTTATCCGAGCTTCCCTCGTTGAGCTTCTCCTCGTCTCACCATTTGCTAACCTCATGATAGCACACTACCTTCCCCAACCGTGGAGCACCAAGGCAGCCACGCAGCCCAGTTTCCTTCACGGTATGCGGCTCCTACTCCGATCAAGCCCTGGCTGCCTTTGGTTTGCCCAAAATCTTGTCCTCCTTGGACGAATCCTTGTGATACTGTCACATAAAGCTAGCCGGTAAGGCATAATCGGGATCGCGTGCAGAGACCCTAAAATCCCATTTTTTCTCTTTTTTTGCACTGTTCTTTCCCGAAACAATGGAGGAAGAGGGAATATGATAAATCCATGTGAAATCCTATTCCAAATCTATTACAATATGCAAGTATATTGATACATAAGTATAGATGAGTATGGATCTTTTATGCTTTGAAAGAGTCAATTACTCTTAATTGACGGTATTCCTCTAATATGCATGGATGTTCATTCATACATGTAAAAAAGTGTGGAACATTTGTTATTTCAAAGCCTTGGGGAAATGTGCTAACGATTTATTGTGATATCTTTTATTGTTGAGGGACAATGTAGATGAGAGCTCGTTGACTAAAATTCTCATAAAAAATTTTCGTGATGTCTTGTGAGGTTAATCCGAGCAAGGTGTCTCGGTGCTTCCAACCCTTCTCATGAAAGTACATATTATTCGTATATTTGCAATGCTATGATCATTTATTTTAGATACTTGCATACCAGTAGCCCTCACTTGCTTCTTTCCTTGTCTTGCACATGTTTTGCGAGATACGGTGGCGTGTAGCTTTGGTTCGATTGCTTGGAGAACCAAAGAGAACACGACCGCGACCATTAAAATGGTGAGATCTCTTTAGAAATCCTGTACTTTTTTCCTAGAACCCCTCAGTCTCTTTGTTAGAGAATTAAGGACTTAGGTTTTATGTGGTTAGAGAAAAGCCCAATAGGCTAGGTGTTTCGCGATCCCCCTACAAATCCAAGAACGAAACCTACCCTTTTCTTTTTAGCTCAAAATCTGGAAGGTGGGAATGTAGCAATCTCACATTTGCTACAGTGGTTTCGTTGTTGTGATGGGAAGAACAAAACATGCTTCTTGGGTCTAGAGAACGGAAGAGCTTACGATCTTGACATTCCTTAGACTGTAGAAGCTTTATCCTACAAAAATCTTTCTTGTTGGGCAACTGGAGGTGGGCCGCTCATTTTCCGTATGACGAGCGGTTGGTACACCTCATTATCATCCTACTCTAGGATCCCATGAGGTAGAGAGGATGAGTCAATTCGTCATCAAACTTGATTCGATCTCATTTTAATGCGTCTGTTTGCATGCATATGGCTCGTCTTACATGAGTATTCGCATAAGAAAATATCATTTTTTTGCATGCATCGTTGATCGACTGCACGCCTACTCTGATCGATCGATTATCATCTTCAACTCGATTGATTTGTTGCCATCGGCCCGATTGACTTGATCAACCTTTTTCATTTGTTTGACCGATCAATTGCCACCAGTCATATTGGTTCGTTTCACCCTTTCGTCGACTTAATCAATCGGCCGCCATTGGCATGATCAACTCAATTGACCTCTTTTTTTGACTCAACGGATAGACCACCATTAGTCTGATCAGTTTGACCGACCCTTTCCCGTAAATTAGCTACCCACATCGGCCCGATCGATAACATTTGGCGGCTCGACTGATCGACCGCAACCGGCCCAATCAACTCGATCAACCTCAATCGTCGGTTCAATCAATCAACCTCCACTTGCCTGACTGTATTGATCGACTCCACTTGAATGTTGTATGATTGCATGGTCATCTCATACTACTTGCATGAACACATTCATGCCTGCAACCCTTAGTTCACAAGTGAGCTTATTTATCTGTATACTTATGATGTTTATCTCTTCTCCACTTGGGTGCAACACTTTGTGCTAGCCATCTCAACATTCATATGTCGTCGTGTGCCACACTCCTGTGTGTTTGCACTTCCACTTGTGCACCTTTACTTGTTTGCTTGCATAACATATTGTATGTTTGCATTTCATGTGTTTGTGATTTGCATTGAGTCACTATTCTTGCACACTCACTTTAGACACTCACGTGCTTTCTCAAGTCACTGTCTCCTCAGCACACTCACTTCCGAGTCACAGCCTCTTCTGCATACTCACTCTCGTGTCAATACCTCCTCGGCACAGCCACTCCCGATCCACTGTCTCCTCGGCACACTCACTTCTGAGTCACTGCCTTCCTAGCACACTCAACTCTGATATTCATGTGTCACTGCACTATATTCTGTATGTGTTTGTCATTTGTATGTGTGTTTGGTCGCTATTGCGGCAATGTGTAATTCTCCCTAATGGCGTCCTATACCCATGGCAACCAAGCACAACACTACTTGTGAATTGCGCCTTGCGTGTACATCTCTGCACTATTGGTGCATTCGTCACTACTATATGCCACCATATACTTGTGACGAATATTATTGTGTCATGATCACTTTAGCCTCTATGAAGTGGTCACAGTGCACTAGATCACTTTGCATCCACATATGCATTCCTGATCATCACAATGATGAAACTATACTCGCTAGTTGAGTGCTCCCATTTAGTCACAATGCGGAAGCTAATATTGCCAGCAAAGATGTCTCAGTGGGCAACACTAACTATCGCACCATGATTAGCACATGTATGTTGTGCTGAGGTTCCAATGGGTCTAATAGGTGCCACTTATGCTTTTCCTTTCTTAGGACCTATTTTGAAGCATAAAAATTTATATATTTTTTTTTATATGCATCATATTATCAATTTGAAATCACTTGCATCTTTAGCTTAGATCGCACATAAGGTCATCCTTTTAAAACTTAAGCTTTCCATAAAACTTTCATCTTGGGATGCCTCTTAGAATCTAAGGATCCTTAGGATGGGGCGGAAGATGGTGACCTTGTCAAAACATATACCAACCATCTAACATAACCCTGCACTTGCTTTAAATGCTATGTTAGGGCACTATGGTAAATGATGTGCTAAGCTAAGAATATGATGCTTGGTAGACTTTTTGATGCCCTGGTTATAGTATTTTACTGGTTTGGTTTTCATAGCCAGACATCACTTTTATGCTGCTTTGTGTGTTTACTAAATGTGAGTCTTGCGCACTAGTATATTAGCAACTGTTTTCGTGCAGGGAGTCATGTTCAAAATGGAGGAAATATAATTATATAAAGATATACCTTTGCTTGTAGGTGTTGTTTAGCACTCCTCCCACTAGGCATAGTTCAACATGTTGCATGTAGGTAATTTTTATGCTAACTTTTTTTTCATGCAGGTCAAGTCTTTTTTGGATTTGTATGTGCACGATTTAGAGTCCTAAGAGACTCCTTTAGTGGATATAAAAATGGGAACGGGTTTCGAGGTGCTTGAGGCATGTAATCACGTGACAGGGACCAAGAGTATATGTTCATGTTTCGTATCATAATTCTGAACTCTTTTTGATGTATATCATTAAGGATGAGGTATATATATGCAGTGTCTGGTCGTCCATTTTGCTTTCAGGGATATGTTGCCGACCCACAGCAACTACCTGTTATTATTTATTTGTTTGACTTGTTTAATTTCCTACTTCTTGCATGTGCTTGCCAGTTTCACCGTTTTTACCTTGTTGTTTGTCTAGAAATCTAGCATTATAATTTAGACTCTCTAAGGACTCTAATATTATAAATATTTTACGAAGATACTAATAAAAGATTCAAGGTTAATCAAAATTTAGGATTAAACTATTCAACTATTTTGGCAGGTATAAGTCGTACCTCTTGAGCTCTGACTTTATAGGTCATAAGAATTAGAGCTTCCTTTTTTTGATCTTAGGGCTATCGAGATATCTTGGGACGATGCACTCCATAAATTGCTGACAAGGAGCCTCTAGTTGTGCTGTGTCGACTACTTTTATGACCAGGCAAACTTAGGATCCTAATAGCTTGGAATGATAGATCTGTGGTATCTTAACCCAGCTATCTCTACCTGTTTAAGACTAATCTACCCTTCCATTTTCCCCTTTTGAGCCCTATCATTCTTTTGGCACTTCATTGATGTCTTCTCATATGCCCCAATTGTGGATAGGCCATCGTTCATTTGGGCTACAATGATTCACCATATGCCCTTGTGGTCCGGTTTGCCCTTGGAAACATAGTATGGACCCTATGAGTGGACAAGGTTATTTTATAGGCTCCGTATGCTGATGATCCACTACCCATTTGGGATGTAAGAGATTCACTCTATACGCTGTGACTTAACAAGATCTTTGAAAGCATTGAGATGCGCCTCTTTGGTGACATATTTACCTATCATGATAATGTAAGCAGGACTCCTTTTATTAAGAGTATTCTTAGGTATTCTACATGACATAATTAACCAAAGAGATACCTTTGGAATGCTCTCTGGTTATGGGTGGCTTATGTAAGGATTATCTTCGTGGATAACATGTCGAGATATTTCGATCCGATCTTATTCAGATGTATACTCTTGTCCTCATATGAATACCCCTTACAAAAGTCGTCCATATTTCTTTTTAAAATTTGTTTGTCTATCTTCGTCGTATATCCTATCTTCTCTTATTCCACTCCCTTTCATATCATTATATGATTTGAAAGGGAGATTTACTTGAAAGGGAAACCATACCACGACTTACATATAGACAAGTTGGTGGCTCTATATTTTAAAAAGAACACAAAACATAAATCAAGTATATTCACCTAGAGTCTAACAAATATGCTTAAGGTTGATCTTGAAGTAGTGGTGCACTTCCTAAAGATCAACCGCACATATAAGTCGATCATCCAAAAGATGAAAACTTTTACACCAAAATGCCAACAAGTGATTGAACAAGAGGATAAAAAGTTTCTCCAAACAAATTTCATATGTGAGGTACATCATCTTGCTTGGCTCACAAACATCATTATAGTGAAGAAGGCTTATGGAACATGAAGGATATGTGCTAACCATACTGATTATAACAAAGATTGTCCAAATGATATTTTTTTCTCTTCCACAAATAAATCAATTAGTTGACCCTGTCTATGGGCATCAAATAAGGAGCTTCATGAATGGTTGTTTTGGTTACAAGCAAATAAAGATGAATCCCATTGATATCGATGCTAGTTCCATCCAAATAGATAAATGTCGATATACTACAAAATAATATCAATTAGGCAAAAAAAATATTGGTGATACTTACCAACGACTGACGAATAGGATTTTCAAAGGCTACATCAGACATAGTATGGTGGTATATATCAATGACATGATGGTCAAGAGTTTGGTAACCTATCAACATAACTCTACTTAAAAAATTGTTTTTAATCTTCTTAGGAAGTGTAAAATATGCCAAATGTGTAGTTAGTGCCACGTTAGGTAAGTTACTCGAACTCATATTTACTTATCATGGAATAAAGAAAAATCCTAGGAGAATTAAGATGCAACATTTTCTCAATATCGTGGTATCTCTATATGCAATAAGCTTAATTTTGATTAGTGAGGAGAAGAAGATTCATGATTTGTTTATTATGTTATTTAAATCCATTATGATAAAATAACTTGTTATCCATTAACTATAAGACAATTCTAGGACTAATATTATTGGCGTAGAAATTTTATATATATATATATATATATATATATATATATATATATATATATATATATATATATATATATATATATATATATATATATATCAAGCCCATACTACTAGTGTCTATACAAAGCTCTCTTCAGTGCTACCTTGCAAAAATCAGAGGCATCAAGAAAACTAACAAAGTGGTCCATGGAATTAGAGGAGTTTGATATTCGTTTCTTGTTGAGGCCCATTATCAAATTTAACCATTTGGGTCAAGGGTTGACCATTTTGGTCATTGGGGTGGTCATTGGGTCAATGATTGATCATTTTGACCAAATTTGACCATTTGGGTCAAGGGTTGACTAGTTTAGTCAATGGGGTGGTCACTGGGTCAATGAATGACCATTTTGACCAAATTTGACCATTTGGGTCAAGGGTTGACCAGTTTGGGTAAGAGTTGATCAGATCATGGTTTGTCATTGCTGATTTGATCATTTTAGGATGTTATTATGATTTGGGTTAAAAAAGCTTTATTAGGGTTTAACTCTAGACATTAAGGTTTAGTGACCATTAGTAAGATTTAGGAGGTCAATATTGGTAGACTTCCTTTCATAAGATGATTTATAAATGATCCTCACAAAAGTGAGGTCAACAGGAACTTCAAGGGATTTGCTTAGGGAAGAAATTAAGATAAGTTGTATTTACTTTTCATAGTTTGTATGAATTTGCTTTTATATATAAAATCTTTGTTTTATTGTATCTTCCTCAAAAGAATTTTAAATAGATTTCTTTGTCTTTCTCCTTGCAATGATAAATGGGGAAATTAAGATAAGTTGTATTTACTTTTCATAGTTTGTATGAATTTGCTTTTATATATAAAATCTTTGTTTTATTGTATCTTCCTCAAAAGAATTTTAATTAGATTTCTTTGTCTTTCTCCTTGCAATGATAAATGGTGAAGTGATTTTTTAGATTGGATGTGCCATATGAAAGATAAGAAATTGTGATGATTTTTCACTTCGTTCTTCATATAATTTTGGATTTGGCCAATTGAACTGTTAAAATATGTTATGACACATAACATACGATCTGAAAGTGTTATGCTTTCTACAACAAAAATGGAGATTACATTCAATGTCCATGAATGAGTGTTGTAGTTTATGGGGATTAGGTGCAAATAAATAAGGAAATATGATTTTTTTGGTGTAGAATTGGAGATTTTACGGTGACAGACTAAAATCTTCAATTTGGTCCTAGTGTTTGAAAACTAAAGCTAGAGTTAGCTGTCAGGCGAAGGGAAGTGGGAGCTTTGGAGTGAGAGCCAATATTCTCTCAGCCTAACTACAGATTTAGGGACTGAACCTAGGATTAGCCAATATTCTTTATAGCACTCGGAAGAGGGTAAAGAATAGGTATGCTCCTATTTGGCACAATACAAAAATTATACTAATCTATATCATTCATTCACCATAATATCATTGTAAGGGGGAGGACACTTTATCTAAATTTGAACCTTACATTACAAAACTTAGTGTAGTAATATGTAAATTTAATCTGAAGTTTAGAAAGTACTTTAACAATTTTAAATTCTCTAGCAAACTTTAGCATCTTAATATTTACTTTTAGTGCTTTGCAAATTTGAATATTGGATTTATGTGCTACGCTTTAAGGTTTGCTTCCTCCCCGTGGGATCGATAACCAGGACTCCGCCAGAGCCTTGTATTACTTGAGTAATACGTATCCTTGTGTATAGACTGACTGCTTTCTTATTAAACTGATTATACTTTCTAACTAAATTGAAAATACTTTTGAAATATTACTTTAAGTCAGAAGCCCGCGATCAGCCATCTACCCCTCCTAATGGCATTTTTTATAGGCCAAACTTTATAGTTTTGGAACATAAAGGTAAAAATAGAGTTTGTCACAAAAAGGCCAAACTTTTGTAAAAATTTGCTCTAAAATAGTTCATAGGTGAGAACATGCACAATCACAAGCCCACGATGACACACACACACACACATACACGTACACACACACACAGGCGCAAGCACACATGTGTGCACATCATTACGTATTTAGTCCCTTGATCTTTGTGGGAGTTATTCCAAACACATTGGGTCACGCCCACCAGCTTGCTCAACTGCCTTTTCAAATTTTTTCCTATCCGCACAACTACCCATTGACGCCCATTCTAGCTTAGCTAGCTCATGAAACTGTGAAATGCTTGCTCTCTGCCAACTTGACCCGCTTAGCTTCCCACATGACACACACGCGATACAACCTCGTGCCAACAATAATACCCTTGGAACTCCAAACACCTCCCATTGTCTCATGGCCGGTGCCATCTCTGAAGTAATGTTGTTTGGTTTCCACCATCACATTCAAACTACAATTAGTCATTTTCCAGCCATCATGAAGATGATAACCTGATTGAAATTTCACAGAGTACCTATATGGACTCAAAAAGTCTCAAAGCCCAATTTTTTAGAATATCTTTATTTTAGGTCGACACAAATAGAGTCATCCAAAAACAGGGGCAACTAATGCATTATTAATAAATATTTATCACATGTATGAATATTGAGGCATTTATGAATAATAAATATTTCATATTCAATTTCAAGATCATCCAGGGCCCCAATTTCATTAAAATGAAAGGAAACCAACATCCTGATAACACAAACCACATGAAACTAAAATTACTCCAATCCAAGTCCAATCAAGTCAAGATCAAACCATTAAAGCACTCCTTGAGGTTTTAGATCATTAATTGGTTGGTTAAATGAACTCCAAGTTTGACATATTTATACTCAAATCATTCAAATCAAACATTTCAACTACAAGAATACATTTAGTCTCAGCTTCCTTAATTCTGAAACCAATAAGGCTCTAAAATTAATACAAAAGCCACTTATGATCAAGAGAGATTAATAAAAGGGAGATTAATATGGGCTATTTGAACAGGCATTTGGAATGTTACTTGCCAAAGAACGACAATATCCCTCCCCTAAAACCTATAAACCCACTCTCTTTACTTGGGTAGGAGCAGAAACCATCGAACTCAAGTGATATTCTGAACTGAAGACCTAACAATAGCTTTTTGTCTCCATAGCCGCAGACCACCAATGATCAATGTTGGCCACCTCCATTGAACACTGGTGGCCACTCTTGATGGCCGCCTTCGGCAAACTTTACGGTGTAACGTTGTATCTTGAATATGGTGTAATGAAATATCTCAATTATAATATAACGACATTTCCCGAATATGATGTAATGAATAACGCAGTATTGAAGATTCGAAGGTATGTCCCAATGAAAATAGCTTATGACTGTTGTATTCAAAATATAGTGACTTTTTCTAGACTCTTGAAGCTTTTTGTGTGTCTTATATGGAGAAACATTGTAACCTTGCTCTCTAAGTTGTGGGAAAAGATTTTATTATTTCTAATTACACACTTATAGTGAAATACTTTATATGGGCTAAGCCCTATCATTTCTTCCATTATCAGGCTTTTCCACGTAAAAAATTTCTGTCTTTTCAAGCTAATTGCAAATTATCTATCAATGTATTAAATCATCGTACAACACTGAGACGTTACATTATCGTTCTAGGGTCCCAATTTTTCTAAAACACAACATTAGTCTATTTTATTAGTGTGAAAATAAGAACATTATTTTTAAGAGGATTTTAAAAACTATTTGGAGCTTGAAATACTTTATATGGGCTAAGCCATCATTTATTCATTTTTTTGGGAAAAATTATATCTATTAATTAATAAATTAATTATGTTTCCTCATTTTTTTTAAATTTGATTTTTAATTGACGTGATTAAATAGGCCCTAAAAAGAAATTGTTTCGTACTTCATTCTCGATTTTAACTTTATTCTCCATATTATACTTTTCTCACTTACGCCACCCGTTAGGGTTCTATTTTTTATTTTAAGGATTTAGAGAGAATACAAATTTATTTTCCTTCATAATTTAATTTAATTTATGAGTTTAATTTTAATTTAATCATTATGTAGTTGAATTGATCATAATAATTTAAAGTAATGAATATGGATTTTATTATCTTCTTACTTCAGAATAAAGAACTTCCTTAAGATTCGAATAAAAAGCCCTTCAAGCCAGGAGGCAAGCGCCAAATTTCACCCCAAAAAATGGTGAACTTTACAATAGGAATTTAACTAGGGCATACATTAAATGCCTTTCTCCGATGGATGTTGAATATGCATTGGATGAAGTGCACACTAGAATATGTGTTGAACATTTTGGAGGAAGATTTCTTGCTCTCAAGATAACGAGACATGGGTATTACTAGCAACAAAGTGGTAAGATGCAAAAAATTTTTATTAAGAGATATGAAGGCTATTAGTTTTATTCCATCCTCACACAATCGCCATTGGCGAAACTATTGTCTCTTCAAAGCCTATAGCCATTTGCACAATGGGAGATATATATCATGGGGCATTTTCCTACAGCCGTATGGTAACAAAGTTCATGATGTTGACATTTAATTACTTCATTAAATGGGTGGAGGCAGAGTCCTTGTCTAAAACTACGGAAACAAAAACCAAGCAATTTGTCCAGAATAACATAATTTGTTAGTTCGGTATTATTGTAAACATCATTATTGATAGCGAAACTCAATTCACTTGAAAGATTTTTACATACTTCTGTTAGGATCTCTACATCCAACTCCTATATATGATTGTAGTTTATTGCTAGATGAATGGTTAAAGTAAGGTCACCAACCGTAGAATACTCAAGAGGCTAAAAGCTAACTTCAAGAGGGCTAGGGGCAATGGACCTAAGAAATTTCAAATATTCTTTGGGCATACCACATCATTTATCATACTCTAACTGGGGAAACATCCTATAACCCATGTTACAACACAGAATCAATTATCCTAGTTAATATTTGAATCCCAACACTCCGGGTTCATGATTTTAGTCCTTAAATGAATGCCAAGAAACTTCAAAAAGATTTAAAATTTCCCCCAGAAACTCTTGAAGGTGCCCTTCTTAAATTTGCTTCATACAACTAGAGGGTAGCTCATTATTTCAATAGAAGAGTAAAACCTCTACCAACCTTCATTAGGGAGTTGGTCTTACAAAGCCTTAAGGTCTCTAGAAAACGCCATCAACACAACAACCTTTCATCACTCTAGGAGGGGTCATATGTGGTTACAACTATGATCAAGCTTGGAACATTCAAGTGAAAAGACTCTGATGGAAAGACACTTCCTCAAACCTACAATGCAAAGAATCTTCTCAAATATAATTAATGGTAAAAAAAATTGTACTACTCAAGCTATTATTTTTTCTTTATTTCTGTTCACTCATCACTTTATATCTATGTGTTTCCATTTATTTTTGTTTGCTTTAAGCTTTTGCCAAAAGTTTGATGTACTTAATATTGTTTAAGTAATGAAGTTGTGTTTTTTTCTTGTATATACAAAACCTTTTTTGAATACAATTGTGATGCATTCTCAAGAAAATTTTAGGCCTTTTTACAGGTTCATGTAAAAGATGGCTTCACTGAGGGGCAACAATTAAAAAAAAATGCAAAAAGTTACCAAGTATCATTCTTGAATATATTACAATCATATTAATATGAAAAATTATGATCCGTCTCAACCTGCGCCTTATACTAAAAAACACATAATATTTTCTGACAACTCAATCTAAATTTAATTAGTTTCCTATGAATTGACTGATCATTGTCATTATAGGCTTTAGTCATCAAGCAAACACAAAATTTTTTAGTGGATTTCCTTATTCTTCCATTATAAATTATGATTGTCAGGCAAGTGCCCCGACTAACAACTTAGGATAGGTCATGCATCCTTATTAAAAATTTTTTTGTTCCAACTCTTATAACACAACCTAAAATAGGTTAATATTATTTGAGTAACTCCAAAAAATATTGGTAACTCTCAAATTGCTTTTTAGTATTCCAATCCAAGGGCACTCTACAACAATAAAAAGGAGTGATAAGCAATAAGTTTGATATGAATTCAAAGATATGCACTACCATAAGGTGTAAAGAGATACATCAAAGATACGAAAAGCTATATAAATAAACACATTGATATAATATAAAAAAACTACATCAAAAAAAGGAAATGCTATAAATATTAATGCAGTATCATAAAGTGCAAAATAAAAGCTATAAATACAAACATACAAACATAGAATGTTAATCAACAACAATATCCTTCTCCCCCATCATCTGGAATATGCTCCTACGAACTACTTTCAACTTGTTGGGGTTGGGAGCGAGTCATTAGCTCATGTTTGATAATGTCAAGCTTTCCCTTCAAAATTTAATTTAATTTAGGAGTTTAATTTTAATTTAATCATTAGGTAGTTGAATTAACCGTAAAAATTTAAAGCAACAATTTTTTTTTATTCAACTCTAATAAAAATAATAAAAAGAAAATTTCGAAGGTTTCATTTTAATTCACATAATTAATCCACAAGAAACCAAAATTTATTTCTCTAAAGTCCACATAAAAAATAAAATACATTTGGCGCATTTTACAAGATTTCCCCTCGAGAACTTTCTTCAACTGAATTCATTTAGGATTTCATTTTCATCCTTTTTAATTCCACGAAACCAAACAGAGCATATGTGTTAGCAGTGTAAATTTTCATTATTTTGGCACTTCAAATATTCATAAACAAAATAATGACAATTTAATAGATTGGTTCAAATTAGATGAAATCCTTCCTAAATCAATTCTCTTTTCTAACGAATAAAAAAAGAAAATTATTTTATAGTTATATAAATAATAAAAAAATAAATTTGATAATACTTGTTGCACATACCTTTTCTCTGCCACAACCTCATCATCGGTGTCCAGGAAAGATTTCCAGGTCTTATTAAGCACGACAGGGGTGTCAGCGTCTGCATCAGCACCTGTTATGCTGCCATAAATTAATCCGACCTCCGCCACCTTTGCCATAAACTCCGGCATCCTCTCCTCCATCTTCCCAACGATCACATCACTCGCGACAATCGATGTCTCCCCTCCCTCCGGCGATGGCTCGCTGCAACAGAATAATATCTTCGACGGCATAGTCCTCCGCTGCATATTAATTACCTATTAATATTCCAGAAAGCCGGATCCTTGCTGTTGTCAACACATGTGGACAACTAATGGAAAGTTTTCTCCAATTTGAATAGATTATTATTGTTCATTTTGTTAGACATCTACTTACATCTATCTATGATTGACTGAAATTTGCCGGAACAGCTAATAGATTTAGAGTGAAATTACCAGGGACATCTCGTGGTGGAAGTTGATGAACAAATCTGCTGCAGCCTCGTTGGCGGTGTAGATGCGTTCAGAGAGCTTTGCACGTGTGGTGCTTCCCGGAATAATTATGTAGGCGTCCCATCCGAAGGCCTCCACGGCGCATTCGAAGTCTTCGACCGAGGCCACGTCGAAGCCGCGGAATAGCAGAGCGCGGTGCCGGCGAAGTGCGGCTACAAGGGATTCGCGTTCAGAGATAACCAACTCGGCTAGGTTTCGGTTGGAATCCACCGAAGGCAGCAGCGTCTTTGGAAAGACGTCATTGCCGATGAGCTTCGCTTCTGCAAGCTTTCCTTCGATGAATCCCATGTCTCCCCTCTCCGTTTCACTTGAGATGTGAATAGCAAAAGGGCGTTGAAGGGGGTTAATATTAAGGGGTAAACTAATTTCAATCATTGGGTAATGGCCAAATCAACTTTATTATTTGGCTTATTTACTTGAAAAAAGATTTGTAAAAATACAAATCTTGTCATCCACATCAGAGCACTATTTTATTACACATCCACATCAGAGCACTAAATAATTCTATCTAATTTATATGATGAACTAAACAATTGGATCATTTGTCGTGGTTGTTCGCCCAAGTGAAAAGAATAATTCCTTTAGAGTACGCGATAAATTGGTTATCCTATTTGGGGCAACAATAGCTGTTTGAAGAATTAGTTGTAAGTTCATTGATAGTTGATCATTGTTCAAAAGTTAGTAGTTATTATATATATATATATATATATATATATATATATATATATATATATATATATATATATATATATATAAATTCGCACCAAGATTTCTAGCAGTAATCGAGAGATAGATAAGTCTGGTAGGATAACGTAGTTTTCAACTGCAGTTTTTTGAAAATACAAACAAAAGACAGTTTTGCCAAACAGAGAAAACTACGGTGCAACATTACCCTTTATAACCACCTAACCACTTTGAAAGCTTATATCTTGAACTAAAAAACTTATTTTTCGAAATAGTTTGAATCGTTGGATTCCTTGTCTCGCCATCTTCAAAATGAGCCATACTTTGATTTTTTTCATAACTATCTTTGCAAATTTACCAAAATACCCCTCTTCTTAAACAAAATTACAACCACGCCCTCTTAATCTTGTCTCTTCATTCCTATTCATCTTAGCCACCACCACATGTATCCATGGGATTTAATCCCATTGGTCCATGTGCCATGCACCCCCATTCAACCCTCTCTCTCGTCCACATCACCTAAAATCTAGGCCACCCATTTCAAATTCATAACCTGCTTTTCAATCACAGTCCTTTCCTTATAACCACTTTTCTCCTCAAAATTTTCCTCTTTTCCTGCCTACTTCATTGGCTAAACCCACGAATACCCCCACTTCCCCCCATTGCATCCCACTCTCTTCTCTCTCTCAATTTCTCTTCTAAAGCCGAAGAACAAAACTTATCTCTCTCTCCAAGCCACTAAAATTGAGCCCCTCTCTCCCTTGTCCAAGCAAAACAGAGAGAAAGAAATGAAAGAAGGAAAAGACAAACCGTGAGAGTAAGGACCAAATTCAAGGAAATTCATATCAAAGTAAATGTATGTAATCTGTTTTCTTTTTTCAATTCAACACTTCAACATGTAAAATTGAAATTCCTCTTCTACTCATATGTTTGCATGGTTAACTCCAAAATTTACCGCATGAACTAAAAAATTCTCCTTCTCTTTTACATGTTTACATGTTTAATTTTAATATATATAGTGTCTTTTTCAAAATCTCTCAATTTATCTATGTTTTGTGTCCAAATGATTGAGCTTTTGGTGTAATTACATTTGCTTATGATTATGTGATATTACTTTATGAAATAGGCATGTTTTCACTCTAAATTAGTCAAAACCAAAACCAATTATGTATGAAACCATCGTTTTTTTATTCAATTGTTTATTAATATGTTTACATGATTTTAATTCACTTAGTTGAATATGTCCCCATGCCCATCATGCCAAAACCAATTTTCTTCCACATAATCATAGGGCCTTTAATTTTAATGCATATACCACTATTTAAATAATTTTATTTGGAGTAATTAACATATTTACTTACCTATTTTGTCACATTGAATTTCTTCCATGTTCCATATAGGGTTCTTGATTTACTTATGTAGTAATGTGTCAATTGAAGGATTTCATGCATCATTGGGCATATTTCCATTTCCTGTATGACAAATTGAAAGGTTCTATGTTGAATTGTTCAGAATTCTTATTCTTATAGTTAAATATGTATTTATCTTGATAAATCCATAGGGATTTTTTATTTTATTTTTGTGCTTTAATGTGTTGATTACATGTTGATTCTTCCTTAATTTAGTGAAACTGAAACATACCCTTCTAAAATATTAGAACTAACCCTAATTACATGAGTTCACTCTAATTATTCACTAAGTTTCCCAATTACCCTATACCGAGCCTTAAACACATCTAACCCCTTCAATTTACTTCATAATGCACCAATTCTACTTAACTAAAAACCAAATTAACTTAAAATCAATATGATTACAAATAACACTTTTTAATAAAGTTGCTAATAAAGTACTTAACTTCTAAATTAACCTAATTAACTTACTAATTAGCTATTGAAACCATAAAAGTTCTTATTAAATATCTTTTATTAAATAATTAAACTTTTAAATGGAAATTAAGTAAATTAAATCAATATTTTTTAGCCTAATAATAAATTTACTTAATTAATTTAATCATTAATCAATTAAATCCTTAATTATTCAATTTAAACATTAATCATTCAATTAAATTCGAAATGATAAAATTGAAACTTTAAGTTATTTAAACAAATGATTAAATATATAATTAAATATAAATATGATATAGTTTAATTAGAACATCAATGAATTCATAAATTAAATATTTAATTAAATGAATTAACATTAACACATAAAAATCTTAATAAACTTTTATGGAAGAAATTAATAATTAACCAAAACTAAATATTAATAAAGTCATAAAAATAAATAATAATTAACCAAAACTAAATATTAAACTAACATTTTCAAAATTTTACGTTGAGGAAGAAAGATATACGTTTATCTATCTATCTATCTATCTATCTATCTATCTATCTATCTATCTATCATATATATATATATATATATATATATATATATATATATATATATATATATATATACATAAATTTTGAATCAGATGGCGACTAGTGTTTTTTCCTATGGCTACTATGGCGATTCAGGGGCGATTTGCGTTTTCTTCCTTCCTCTCTAACGCAGGTGTTCTCCTTCCCTCTTTTTCCTTCTTCTTCCAACTCGTATTTTCTGGTGATGGCCAGAAACAACAAATTTACCTTTTAATATGTCAAAAATGAGATTTGTTTTTACCATTTATCCCTTTATATTTCAATCATTCAAACATGTTAATAAGATCATCTATTGCCCGTTTCTCATTTTAATTAAGCATAAATTTTGATTAAGGCTAAATTCTTTAAAATTGCACTTTGCCCCTAAAGGCCTCATCACCTTATAATTCATTAAATTTAATTCAAATGATCTCAAAATTTTTATGCTACCCCACTCATAGGTCAATTAAAGCATTAGAGGAGAAGTGTGATTTTTAGATTTAATTTAATTTATATAATTATTTTAATGCAAAAATAGGGATTTTCAAAGGAAATTTAATAACTTGGTCGAAACAAAGTTTCCATCCTTAAGACAGTTATTGGTGGTTCACATAGGCCAGAGAATCACTTCGACTAAATTTCTAGATTTTTTGACTTTTAATTGAATTATTATAATTATTATAATTTTTGGAATATTAATTAAATATAAAATATTATTTAAGTTGAAAATCAAGTTTTATATTTTTCCTAAATCTCTCTGAGGTCAGAGAACCCAGAGGATCAAATTTTATATTTTTTTGATTTATATTTTAATTATTAGAATTATTTTATTGAGAAATTAAGGAAAAACCATTTTTAACATTTAAAAATAGTTTTAACCCTTTAAAATTTAATATCTTTATTTAGAGAGTTAGAAAAATTATTCCAATTTTTCTTAAATGACTAGGAGACAATTTAGAACATTTCCATCAAATTTATTAATTTTGTGAATTTTATTAATTTTTAATTATTTAAATATTAAAATAATGCTTAAAAATAAAAATTTTTTTAATTAAAATTTTATTTTTTAGAGACTCCTCTGATCACAGAGAACTCTCAAAATTAATTTGGTAATTTTTTAAAGTGTATTTTAAGTGTTATAATTATTTTAGAGCCAAAAGTGCTACTTAACTTAGGAAATTCATTTAAGTGATTAAATCAACATCAATTGACTTGAAATTTTTATAGGGAGTTCCCCTGACCTTAAATTACAGTGGAGTACAAAAATCAAGTTATTTTGCTTATATTTAAACCAATTTATTTTTATTTAAGTTTTAGGTCTTAATTACTGTTAGGAATATACTTAATGAGTTAAACTAAGTTTACATTTTTCTTAGGGTCCTCTGCTTACAGGGAACCTACGAAAATTTACGTTAGATTTTTTTTTATCAATATCTTAATTATTATAATTTTTATTCCAAAATAGACACAATAACTTGAAAAATAGAGATATGCTCATAGATATCTCCCTTGACTTTGGAAAAATCAGGGAGTATCCCACATGACAGAGAGAACTAAGGCCCTAAATTTCAAGCCATGGTGAAATGCCTATACCAATGGAGAATTAAATACTCTATATAGTATTTAATTAACTAAAAATAAAATATCCATCAAATTAACTTCAAACTAACTCAACATTGTTCTCCTCTGTTCACTGAGCAAAAAAATATTTTTCTTTTATTTTTCTGGTCTTTTTAAACCAAGTTATGGATTTTTAAATTTTCACTGATTTAAATAAATCAAAATAGCCCTAATTTCCTACTTAAACAGGCAACACCGTGTTATCCTCGGCAGCTTCAAAGTCTCCACGCGGCGCTCCTCCATTTGACGCCTCTTTCTGACTCAGCAGCCACGCATCCGCGCTTTTTGAGCCGCAGCTCTGTCCAACACCATCTGATCCATTCGTTTTATACAAGTTTCATGCAATGGCCACGTGTCTTTATCCTCAACAGGTCTGCCTCGTCCACCTTCAAGGCTTCAGGACTCGAGCTTGACTTAACCAAATCACATGGTGTTTGTGTCTAAAGACTCATCTGACCTGGATGAACCTATCTATATGGCTAACCTAGCTTGGAATCAACTCAACATGCATGAAAGATCAAAAATGGCTTGGGATGATGGTGAAGTTCAATACCTTTTTTTGAGAGGGAAGGCCTCAATCAGATGGTTGTAGCAGCATCGATTGGTCCCAGCGAACCTCCAGATGAAGTCTTTTGCCTTGGTGAAATGCATGGACCTAAATTCAATTAAGGCCAATTTCAGGTGTTAATCAAAGTCATTTGCAAAGGCTCTATGTGATGGGACTTTGATGGGGGAACTTCTCCTCTCAATGTTGTGAAGGTGTGGGCACAGTTAATTAAATTTTGGTGTAGTTTGTAGCTGTTGTGAAAAGTGTACTGGTTTTGGCTGGAATTTCTGTGGGGAAATTAGCTTGGGACAGCGGGATTCAATGGCTGAAGATGGTGGGCTTGCACTCAAGAGGTCTTAGGGAAGCTTTGGAAGCAATTTGGCAGGGTTTCCTTAAGAAATTTTTTAGCACCCCTCTTTGGTCGTGGAGAGCTCCATTTATGGCCAAGGTAATTGGGCCGAGCTCAGGTGCTGCTGATGGGTGGAATCAACTGCCTAGGTGGAGGGCAGAGGAGCTCCAATGAGCATTTAGGGCTAGACAACTCAGTGGGTGAGTTTGGGTTTAATTTGACTTGGGGTGGCTCTCAGTTTGGGCTCCTTCGGTGACTAAGTAGGCCAGCCAAGCCAGGAAAGGGTTCCCAAGGGTCAGGTGGTCAGGCGGGCAGGCCAGCATGGGGTGAGCATAAGTGGTTAATGCATTATGGAAAATCTCCCCTAGCTTTAGTCATAAATTGGGTGAAATAGCCTAATTTCGGGGACCTTTGGTCCATGGCTCCATTAGGTTGGGCTAAATGGATCTTGGATGGTTCCAAGGGTTCAGTTGGTTGCTGTGGTGGGGTTAATTTGGTCACATTGGGCTGGGCTAGGCCACATTTGGTCATGGGTTCAATTTTAGGTCACATGGGTTCAAGTTGGGCTAGGTTGGGTTTGAGCTTGGGTCGAGTCAAATTGATTGTTCAAAATGGTCTAAATAATTGTTATAAGGCTTTTGAAAAAGATTTGGGATGATTTTGAATTGGTTTGGTAAGCGGATTTTAGGAAATTTGGGTATTTGGTTAATTTTGGGCACGTTTGTTCCAGTTGGGTTTAGGTTAGGCTAAAGTGGGGTCAATACTCACTTGAAGGTTCAAAATGGTCCATGGAGTTCCCAACATTAATTGGGTGGAAATTTTAGGGTTAGGGCATTCAATTTGGTAGATTTTGGGCATGTGACACAATTAGGGCAAATTTGTGGATTTTGATTTGGTTGAATTTGGGTGAGGTTTGGGTGGAAATTTAGGTCAATTGTTGGTTCAATATTATTTAGGGGAATGTTATGAAGAGTTTATGATTCAAAGTTGGGGGAAATTGATTGACATTGGATTCAATTTGAGGGAATTGGGTCATAGGGTCAAAATTGGGTCCTTTTATTTTGAGTTGAAATTGGGCTCAAATGTGGGTCTACTTGGGCTTGGATTTAGTTTATGATGTGGTTAGACATTGTGAATTTGAGTTTAGAATTGAAATTATGGGGAATTGAGGTCAATTTGGTTGACATTGGGGGTGATTTGTACATTTTTGGGCCTTAAAGGGTAATTTGGGGCTTTTGATTAAATTTGGAAAATTTGGTCAAATTGAGTCAAATAAAGTGGTTTAAATTGAAAATGGGAATATTTAGAGGGTTTTGGAATTTTTTGGGAATTTTTGGAATTTTTTGAAAATTTTGGCTAGGAGGAGCATTTTGGTGATTCTGGGTATTTTTGGGGATATTTTGGTAAACTTGGTTGATTTGGGGTGTCTTTGGTATTTTAAGTGGTGAGGAATGTTTTAGGATGATTTTTGGGAGATTTTGGTAATTTTGGTTGATCTTGGGAAATTTGGACAAAATTGGGGTTTTGGGGGCAACTTGGTAATTTAGTAGAGTTTAGGGGCAAAAGGGTCAAAAGTTGGGATTTCTGGTAAAATTGGGGTTGAGAGGGATAGACAACCCATTTGAGCTATAACCAAGGAAATTTTCTATTTGGACGTTCCATGTGTTGGTACTAATCAAACCCTAGCCTGAGGCTAAGAGTTTGGGAAAACCACCCACATTAGTTTCCAAAAGAGTAGGGGATTAGGTGTGAGAAATTCGGTTTAGGGTTGTGAGGTAGCGTGTGAGAGTGTAATGTGCAAGTGTGTGTGTGACCCTCCTCAAGACCACCCAAGGCGGTCCTAAGGCTTAGACATCTTGTAGGGAACTTCTCTTAAGCTTCCTAATGCTTGGTCTCATCCTCCTAAGCATTTAGAGGTTAAACTTTAAACATTTGAAAGCTTCAAGTGAAGCAAAGTGTTTTGAATTTATATGGGGCGAGGGTTCCATTGCTAGTCCTCTAAGATAGTCACCAGGAAAGTCCTATGTCTAGACCTTAGGCTATTCTAAAGATAGACTAAACCTAAAAAAAAATGAGGTCAATAAATGGACCCCCAATAGGTGTGGTATGTTGGGCAAGCACATTGCACGTATACGTATTGGTGTTGACCAACGAGATCAAGAAAAGCAACATAACTGTCTGAGTCAAAACTTGAGATAAAACATAGAATTCAACGAGAAAGTTTCTGCTCGGGATTATCTGGTTAGAAAACCTTTAATTATCGGGAACTCTCGCTGAGGAAGGGAAAATGGAATGCGTTCACTTGGGAGTGATGAATTTCAAGCCTCCAACTCTAAGGGAGTCTAATCCAAATTGATATGAAGTTGGAATTTGGAATAGAATTTGACTTAAATTTTAGATTTGCATTTGATTTAAATTTAAATTCTGAGTTTGAATTTGATCTTGAGCCTTATGGAATTTATGGAAATTCATGGAAATTTAGGGAGATTTAAAATTTATAGAATTTTTACTTCGCTTCAATTTCGTGGGAATATTCAAGTTTAAGTGAGTGTAGAGAGGGGAGTTGAAATTTAGGTATCGACCTTGAAAATGAGAATCAGAAATTAGGTACCGTCCTCAGAAAAAGGGCATAAGAATTTAAATACAGATCTCAGAGGGTGAGAACCAGAATTTTAGTACCAGTCTCGAAAAAAGAAATGGAATTTGGGCACTGACATCGAAAAATCGTTAATACGGAAAATTTCTCGGAAAGGGAGCAGAAATTTAGAGAATATAGGGAATCAGAAAACTATGCTATGATCCTAGAATTTCATGGAAGGTGGAAAATTTCTCGGATAGGAAATGAAAGTTTAGGGAATATAGGGAATCAGTCAACTGAGCTCTGACCCTGGAATTTCATGAAAGGCAAAAAAATTATCAGAAAGGATGTGGAAATATAGAGAATATAGGAAATTAGACCACTGTGTTCCGACCTTGGAATTTCATGGAAGGCAAAAATTTCTCAGATAGGATATAGAAATATAGAGAATATAGGGAATCAAATGATTGAGCTCCGACCCTGGATTTCCTGGAAGGCGAAAAATTTCTTGGATAGGATGTGGAAATATAGGGAATATAAGGAATTGGACGACTGAGCTCCGACCCTGGAATTTGATGGAAGGCGAAAAATTTTTCGGATAGGATGTGGAAATTTAGGGAATATAGCGAATCGAACGACTGAGCTCTGACCCTTGAATTTCATGGAACGAGGAAAATTTCTCGGATAGGATGTGGAAATATAGGGTATATTGTAAATCAAACGAATAAGCTCCGACCCTGAAAATTCATGGAAGGTGGAAAATTTCTCAGATAAGATGCGAAAATTTAGGGAATATCAGGAATTAGACGACTGAGCTCCGACCCTAGAATTTCATGGAAGGCGGAAAATTTCTCGGATAGAAAGTGAAAATTTAAGAAATTTTTACCGTATTGAGGAGGAAAGCCCAGGGACTCACATCCAGCTCAAGAGTTAATAGATTCACATTAGGAAGGAAAGCTAAAGGACTCACATCCAACCCCAAAGGTGACGGAATGGAAACAAATTTAGGTACTGATCCAAGAATTTCACGTGAAAAGATCTAGAGGAAAATTTGACATTGACTTTCAAAGGAAGTATAATTAGTGCAATTCGACTAAGATTGGTAGCCGTCACAAGATTTTGCAGAATTTCACGACGTTTTGAATTTGTGAGAAGTGACGTTGTGTAAACTAGCAAATTTTGCAGAGTACTTTCAGAATTTAAGGATTTGATTATGAGTGCAGAAACACAAAGATTCGAGAAAGAAAATTAGCTTATCATTAATTTTTGATTTATCATTTTCTTTTAATTTTTTTCGTTTCATTTCATTTCATTTTGTCTGATTTCATTTCGTTTTATCCGATTTCAGATTCAATATTCTTTTGATTTCATTTCATTTCATTTTGTTATATTTTATTTGATTTCATTTTGTCTTTTTTCATTTGTCATTACTTTTTTATTTTATTATTATCATATTTTTTCTTGTACCGTTCTTTGTTCGTTTTAGTTCGGGACCAACGTATGGTCCTGCAACTCTCGACCGTCCCATCAAAAGAAACATTTCTAAAAAATAAACTTGGCTAGCTGAAACAGAAATCTTCATTAATCTTACTGAAAGTAATAGTACAACAGATCACATGCTGACACGCATCCAAGAATCGATCGAGCGTACATAGCTGAACTAAAACATTATATCATATCCTGCTGGTACAAAAGCGGTGACAACTGCTGTGATCTGGTGTAGGAGGTAGTAGATATCTGTCGTCTGAGGTTGTTCCGTGGACAAGCCAACCTACCAAAAACACCCAGAGGTACTGCTGTCACAGTGGCAAGGGCCGAAGGTTTTCCAATTCTCGATCTAGCTCGTAATAAAACGGTGCCTTATGCAGTGCTTTGTAAGATTTGCCCTGTTTCCTTTCAGCAACAGCACTGACCTGACCGGTAGAGGGATTTTAACAGAACCTTGGAACTCTCTCGTTCAAACAATATGAATTTCTCATCCAAACAAAGTATTACTTTCACTTATAAAGGAGACCGTGTAGAAGGACCTAACAAAGTCATTGTGGTCGATTTGTGGTGGGATACAGTCTCCATCATCAAAGATAATTATGATGCAACTGCTGGGAATGCATTCTGCAGGCAATATGTGCCACTCGACCATCCTCTTTATCATTTTCTTTATCTGTGGTGGCATTAGATCCACCTTGTCGTGCTGCAGAATCCCTGGGGAGATTACCTTGCTGATCTCTGAAGAAGTTGTAGCAGCACCCACATTGGATCGTGACCCTGCCCTTTCCTATCTTCCACTTTGTTGGCTCTATATATGTCCTCTCCTTCAAACAACCCGCTTTGGCTAAGTCCTGGAGACCGAAGACACAATCCATAATCTTTTCTTGATCATTCCTACAAAACACATCTATGTATAGCTTGAGGCCCTCCAAGATGTTGATGAATCTTCCTTGTAATTATTTATAATGTTGAAATTATCTTTTTCTAACTCTTATGATCATTGCTATTACATAGGCGGAAACTCCTCACTGCGGCAGTGGCAGAACAAACTGTGGTACATATGGCTCTACATCAGGCTGCTCCTTACTCCTGAGTAGCATTGAAGCGACTGCATATGCCTCGAATGTGCAATACTCCTCTAACTACAGAACGTGGCACTACGGGTATTATGAAAATACCCCTGTCACTAAAGGCTTTTGAGATAGACTTGAGTTGCAATTCGAGCACCCGATAAAGATTTCTTCCATCGGATCCCATGTCAGCGCGGGGTCCTCAGCAGTCTCTGGCTCAGTATCTGTGCGTGGTGCATTTTCGTCAGTTTCTTTCATTTTTGGGTCATAAAATTCTTCTAGAATGGGTGGTAACTCAGCGGATAACTCCCGAGCATGTCTCCTCTCCATCCTGTCCAGGAGCCGACGCTTGCGGTGATTTGGATTTCTTCTTTTTGTTCGTGCCAGCGGCGTGTCAGGAACTCTCTCAGCTGTAGCGGTAACAAGACCACCCTCTTGAGTAGTGATCATGGACGGAATCTGAGTGTGTCTCCCGGTGAGGAGGTGTGAGTCAACAAATCCTCCAGTGCCTCCATGTTCTGATTTCTGTCCTGTCTTTTTATGACCACTTTCAATCATTGATTTCATACTTGCAGCCTTCTTCTATGTGTTCTTTCTTTACAGAGCGTAAGGTCCGACTTGTATTTGAAAGCAAACACCAACTCATAACCTGACACTTACTACATAAGCAAACAAGGGGAAATATTAGTGGTTGGTGTTTTGCACAAACAAGAACAATAATAGACTTATTATTAATAATTTAATGATTTTTATAATTATTTTGATGCCATTATCATATTTAATATGATTTTTCAAAAGTTGAAATTAGAGATTTAACAAGCGTATTTTATCTTGTGAGAAAAATTTATTTTATTTCATTTGACTTTATTTTATTACAAAGTTTGGACCCAGTCACAGACACTGGCCATATGGATATATCAAAATTTATATCCTTCTTCAGATTTATCACGTTGCATAGTACTTCCTTAAATATCGTCCATTTATCGGAAACATGGGTCTATCCCCTTGAGAATCCACCAACTGGTACGACCTTTCTAAGTAAATTTTTTCAACCACGATTGGCCCTTCCCAAGTCGATTTAAAATTTCCACCTATCTTGCGGTGTGCAAGGATAGAACTTCTAAGAACTAGCACGAGGTCACTGAATTTGAACGACCTCGAGCGGACCAATTTAACGTGGGCTTGGATCATCTTTGCTTGATATAGCTCCAAATTATGCTGCACAAGTAATCTCTTTCCTTCAAGGCTTTCTAATTCTGTCAGTCAAAGTCTAGCATTCTATTCTGTCATAAATTGATTGGCGATGACGATCCAGAGTGAAGGTAGCTAAACTTCTACCAGAAGAACTGCCTCGGACCCATACACAAGTGCATAATGTGTAGACTGCATCGGCGTTCTGACTGTCGTCCTGTAGGCCCATAAAACTTCCAACAACTTCTCATGCTATCCTCTTTATTATCGTCGAGCGTCTTCTTTAAGATCTGTCGAGCGTCTTCTTAAAGGCTTCTGCCAAGCTCTTTGCTCTAGGGTAGTAGATCGTCGAGTATCGCAAGTCTATTCCGTGACGTCTGACAAAGTTGTTAATTTTTGTACTCTTGAAAGCAGACTTATTATCAGAGATGATCCTGCGCGACACAACGAAATTGTAAACAACCTGATTTTTTAGAACTGTAGAACTTGCTGTGCTGTAACTTCTAGTAACGGAATCGCCTCTGTCCATTTGGAGAAGTAATTCGTAGCTGCGAGTATAAACCTGTGTCCAATTGAAGATGGAGGGTCTATCAGACCCACTATTTCCGTGCCCAACATTTGAATGACCACGAGGCAATCGTAGGGTGTAGAATATTTGGAAGTTGGTGCAAGACCACTCCATGCACTTGACACTTATGACATTAATGACCTCATTTTTATAATGAGTCAATACCTTTTGACCTAAAAAGTCAACTTTGGTCAAAATGGTCAAACCAGACCCAATGACCAACCCTGTTGACCCCATATGTCACCCTTTTGACCTAAAAAGTCAACTTTGGTCAAAATGGTCAAACCAGATCCAATGACCAACCCTGTTGACCCCGTAGGTCAACCTTTTGACCTAAAAAGTTAACTTTGGTCAAAATGATCAAACCAGACACAATGACCAACCCTGTTGACCCCATAGGTCACCCTTTTGACCTAAAAAAGTCAACTTTGGTCAAAAAGGTCAATCCGCACCTAATGACCAACCCCGTTGACCCCATAGTCACCCTTTTCGACCTAAAAAGTCAACTTTGGTCAAAATGGTCAAACCGGACTCAATGACCAACCATGTCGACCCCATAGGTCACCCTTTCGACCTAAAAAGTCAACTTTGGTTAAAATGGTCAAACCGGACCCAATGACCAACCTCGTCGACCCCATAGGTCACCCTTTTGACCTAAAAAGTCAACTTTGGTCAAAATGGTCAAACCGTAACCAATGACCAACCCTGTTGACCCCATAGGTCACCCTTTTGACCTAAAAAGTCAACTTTGGTCAAAATGACCAAACCAGACCCAATGACCAACCCTGTTGGCCCCATAGTTCACCCTTTTGACTTAGAAAGTCAACTTTGGTCAAAATGACCAAACCAGACCCAATGACCAACCCTGTTGACCCCATAGGTCACCCTTTTAACCTAAAAAGTCAACTTTGATCAAAATGACCAAACTAGACCCAATGACCAAACCTGTTGACCCCATAGGTCAATCCTTTGACCCAATGACATGTTTAAAACCCCACAATGATAAAATCACAAATATTTTGATCAAATCAACCATGACAAAGTCGAAAAAGTTCACATTGGACATCTTGAAATTAAATTGATCAATTTAGGCTGACTTGGGTCAACCTAAATCAAAATTGGTCAACAATTATCTATTTTAATCAAAATAGGTAAAAAATGAAATAAAAACAAAAAAATTAATCAAATAATTAATTTCAAAATTATTTTGATTAATTAAATTAATTATTGATTTAATTTTCAGTATTTTAATTAAATGACATAATTAATTAAAATGAAAATTAAATTAAAATCATAAAATGACAAAATTAAATAAAAATGATAAAATTAATCAATTAATTAATTTGAAATTATTTTCAATTAATAAATTGATTAACGAAATCATTTCCAACAATTTTTAATAACATAATTAATTAAAATGGAAATGACACATGGCCTTCCCATAATTAATAAAAGTTAAAACTAAATTAAACCCATCATAAGACATAATTAACACATGACAAAACTTAGCTTAAATTATGGCTAACCATGGGTTAATGATCTATAAAAAAATACCTATTTCTTTATGTCTTAATTCTTATTAATTTCTAAGGATATTATGCTTTAATGAAAGGTATTTTTTGTATTTATGGATGTAGGTAATGTAAAAAGGTCTAAGAAGGAAAAAGGAGCAAAAAGGAGCAAAAATGGAGCAAAAATACCAAAAGTATAAAAAATATGGTCTGGCGCCTAGGCGCCAGAAACTGGTGCCTACGCTCCAGACTCGATATGAAAACTGTCAAGTTTTTGACAACGTTTGATCAGTTATTTTGACGGAGTGAGCGGTTATTGGAAATTCTAGAAGGCTGGCAGTTGTTCCTTGATAATAGGACATGTGATACATTGCATTTGGACGCTCCAAAACGGTTTTAATCGTGAAGAGGTGCGAGCCAAAGTGAAGAGGTGCGAAGAACTGGACGCGGTGTTCGGCGCCTAGGCGCCAGATTTCGGCACCTAGGCGCCATACCGACCTTCTAGAAGATTCATTGAATGTGGACATGTTTTGAAGAGGTGCCTCAAGGAAACTCTTGAAGCCTATAAATAGAGGTCCAATTCTTCAGAAAACTTGCCCCTCCCATTGTACCCCTTTCTTTTATCTACTTTAGGATCTCTCATCCTTAGAGAGAGAATTAGAGAGAGAAATATATGGCCACTTTTGTTTAGTTTAGTGAGTTTATTTTCAAGTTATTACATCTGGAGTATACACTGTGGAGTCAGTAGGAATCAGAAGAACTGTAGAAGAAATATTTGAGATAAGTATATTTTTACATTTGATTCAAAGTTTAATTATCATGTTTTATTATTTATTTTCAATGTGTTCTGAGTAGTTAGTTACTTTCTTACTTCAATTATGAAGAGATAGATAAGATAATATAAAGATTTGATGGAGAATAAAAATTCAAAATATTTTCAAAACATTGTGATGACATTAATACTCGATCTTACTTTACTTTTTAAATTGGTCGTTTGAATTGTTAAAACCTCGTCAAGAGTTTAAAAACCTTGTAGGAGAAGAACTCTTAACTTGTAAATGTCACATGAATCCTTGGGTAATCGAAGGCCATGTGCGGGCTATTCATGTGTTCTGAGTAGTTAGTAATATTTTTATATTTTTCAAATTAAAAGTAATTATTATTTTTATTTCTTTTTAAGGTTTTGAATTTAGATTTAATGAATTTATACTAAATGTAAGTAAGCAACACTAAAATAAATATTAATGCATGTATAAATAAAACAACTTTCTCCTTTTCAACTAATCCAAGAATTTTAGAATAATTATCATTTGTGGAGAATTTAGATTATGGTATTGTGCCAAATAGAAGCATTCGTATTCTTTACCCTTTGGTCCAGGCATAAAGAACATTGACTAATCTATAAATCAGTTCAGGATGTTTTATTAGTAGAATGGGTTAATCTGGGCTCACACTATTAGATGTCTAAGGGTGGCTATGGTCGACCCTACCAGTGACCCGTTCCCTTTCTATAAATCAAATTATTAGAATTTAATCTGTCACTCGAAAAACTAATTAATTCTACGCCAAATAAATCATATCTTCCTATTTATTTGCACTTCACCTTGAATAACCCGCATAAAGCCTTCGACTACCCAAGGATTCATGTGATATCTACTAGTTAAGAACTCATCTTCGGATAGGTCTCAAAATTCTTCAACAGGTTTTAACAGTTTAAATGGCTAGTTTAAAAAGTAAACTAAGATCAGATATTAATATCATCACAATTTTATAAATATTTTAAGTTAAATTCTCTAACAAAGTTTAATTATCTTTTTATCTTTTCATAGTTGAAAGGAGAAAGAAAACTAACTACTCAGGACACATTGAATTCACACAACAAAACATATTTATAAAACTTTGAACCAAGTTATAAATACTTATCTGGAAAGTTCCTTCAAGTGAACTGCTGACTCCTACTGACTTCAATGCAATGATGAAAGACTTCAACAGCAACAACACTAATAATCTCACAGTTAACACTCAAAATAAACTAAAATAAACTCACTTAATAATAAAGACAGTGGCTTCCTAAAATGATTGGATGGCTATATAGTGCTTCGGGACTAAAGGATGCTAGAAGGGGTGAAAGGGGTCATTTTCTCTGTAGAATGAGCTCCTATTTATAGAGCTCTGAATTTGACCAGGGGTTGCTTAAGGCACCTCTTCAAAATTCGTCCAAATACAATGTATCTTCTAGAAGGTAATTTTCGCACCTAGGCGCCGGGATCTAGCGCCTAGGCAGCAGACTTCGTGACTAGGTCTTCGCACCTCTTCACTCTGGGTCGCACCTCTTCGCGATTAAAATCGTTTCCCTGTGTCTATATGCATTGTACCACATGTCCTATATATTAGGAGTAACTTTCAGTTTTCTAGAAGCTCTAATAACCGCTTAAAAAGTCGTCAAAAATATTTCTGCGTCTGTATCGAACTGGCGCTTAGGCGCCGGATTCTAGCGCCTAGGCGCCAGGCCTACAATTTCGACAACTTTGCTCTTTTAGCTCCATTTTGCTCATTTTTGCTCCTTTTTGCTCCTTTTTCCTTATTGAACTCTTTTTTTATCACCTACATCCAAAAACATAAAAATACCTTTTATTAAAGCATAATATCCTTAAGAATTCAATCATAAATAAGACATAAAAATGGGTATTTTAAAGTGGATCAAAGTCCCCCAAACTTAAACGTTACTTGTCCTCAAGTAACCCTTCTTATTACATAAAATATATAACATTTGGAATGAAGTTATAAATATTTAAGATTTCTTTTATTTTTTTGTTTTATAAAAGCTTTAGCAAATCATGAACTAAATTTCATTAATTAAGTTTAATTTAAAGAATTTAAAGAATATTTAACTATCAAATCATAAGACTTTTAATTTTTCATTTATTTCAAGAATAATTGTAGTATATCATATTAAGGTCACATAGAATATTTGAAAAAGACTTTCATGAAACATTCTTCTAGTAAAAATATTTGTACATAAAAATTAAGTTAAAAATGTAATTGGTTTTCTTCCTATAAGATAATTTATGTGAAGCCAATTTTTGATTAGGCATTTCCTCAAGCTTTTTCTCACATATTTTTTCTTTTTTTTGGATTGTTTTTCAATCCTATATATTTTTCTTTTTCTTTTCAGGAATTGTTTTTCAATCCTTTTCTTTTTCTTCTTTTTTTTTTTAAGTGAGGATTACTATTTTTGGATAGCCTGTTAATGATTTTGAACTTCACTATCCTTAACTTATATTTAAAAACTTATACATTTTTTTACTTAATAAATATGACATTTTTAATAAGTATTTTTAAAAAATTATTTCAATCTTTTCTTTTTCAAGTAATAATCTTGATTCCTTTGTATTTCTAATATACAATTCTCTTTACTATAAATAGAAAAACTCTTAATCTCATTATTCTTTAAGTTAAATAATTTTATTCTTAAAATCAATCAAAATTATTGAAATTTTAGTTAAGTCTACTAAATTATTTATAAATTCCAAAAATTTATATTATCTTAAATAGATTTTTCATTCCTTATGTTATGTTAATATTTCTAAAGAAAATATTAGTTCATTAAGGACAAATAATATTTAAATTTGAAAAATGTTTTCCCTTCCCCCAAACTTAAGCTTTAGTATATAAATACAACAACAACAAAGCCTTAATCCCACTAAGTGGGATCGGCTACATGAATCCTTTTTCTCCATTGCGTCCTATTTAGTGTCAAATTTTCATTTAATTCTAATAAATTAAGATAATTTTTTAAGCAATAAGCCCAAGTTTTCCTAGGTCTCGCCTCTGCCTTTCTTAACATAAGTTGTATTTAAAACATCTACTCTCCTAATCGGATCATCGAGTGGTCGACGTTTAATGCGACCAAACCATCTAAGGCGACTCTCTCTAATTTTATCCGTCACCTGGTGCAACTCCAACCCTATTACGGATATATTCATTTCGTATTTTGTCTCTAACTGTAAAGCCACTCATCCACCTAATCATTCTCATCTCGACAACACTTAACTTAACATTATGCTTCTCTTTTAAAGGCCAACATTCAGCACCATAGAGTATCGAAGGTCTTACCACCATCTTATAAAATTTTCCTTTCGTCTAAGCGGTACTTTTCTATCACAAAATAGAGCCGACGCATTCCTCCACTTTAACCAACCAACCCGAATTCTACTATTAACATCCCCATCTATATCACCATCGCTTTGAACAATGGACCCGAGATATCTAAATCGTTCACACCTTTTAATAATTTGATCACCCAAAGTTACACTTCGTCACTAGACCTACTATTACTAAAATTACATTCCATGTATTCAGTTTTAGTTCTACTCAAACGAAGACCTTTAGACTCCAATGTACACCTCTATAATTCAAGCTTTTCCTGGACTTTTTCTCTTGTCTTATCCACAAGGAGGATATCATCAGCAAAAAGCATACACCAAGGTACATCCTCTTGTAAATGCCCAGTAAGACCATCCATAATTAAAGCAAAAAGATATGGGCTTAAAGCCGATCCTTGATGTAAACCAACAGAGATAGTAAAATACTTGGTTAATCCTCCTTCAGTTCGAACACATGTAACGGCTCTAGCATACATATCTTTAATGACTTGAATATAAGTCATATCAACACCTTTCTTCTCAAGGACTCTCCAAAGAACATCTCTGAGAACCTTATCGTAAGCCTTTTCTAAATCAATAAAAATCAAATGTAGATCCTCCTTATTATCTCTCGTACTTCTCCATCAAACCTCTCAATAAATGTATAGCTTCCATGGTAGACTCGCCCGGCATAAATCCAAATTGATTATGAGAAATCTTCGTAATACGTCTTAACCTATGTTCAATTACCCTCTCCCATAATTTTAAAGTATAACACATCAATTTAATTCCTCTATAATTTGCACACTCTTGTGCATCTCCTTTATTCTTAAAAATGGGGACCAAAATGCTCTTTCTCCACTCCTCGGGCATCCTTTTAGTTTTTAAAATAATATTAAAAAGTTTAGTAAGCCGGAAACCCCCAAATCACCTAAACATTTCCACACTTCAATTGGGATATCATCAGGTCCTACAGACTTTCTCCCCTTTGTTTTCTTTAAAGCCTCATCAACTTCTTTTTTACTAATTCGACGGTAAAAATGAAAAGTTTTATTATTATTAACGATATTAAGATCACTAAGGTCGATCGTACTTTCATCATCATCATTAAAAAGTTTATCAAAATAACTCACCCACCTATGTTGAATATCTTTTTCTAAGAAAAGCGCTTTTTGATTTTCATCTTTAATACACTTTACTTGAGTTAAATCTTTACATTTCTTTTCTCTTTGTTTGGCTAGTTTATACATATATTTTTCACCTTCCTTAGTATCTAACATGTTATAAAGATCACTAAAAGCAGAATTTTTAGCGTCACGGATTATTCTTTTAGACTCCCTGCGGGTCGTTTTATATTTTTCCCGCTTCTCTACGCTTTTACATTTAAACCAATTCTTATAACATAACTTCTTATATTTTATCTTTTCTTGCACATTATTATTCCACCACCAACTATTTTTATTTATAGAAACTTTTTATTTTGATTCTCCAAGTACCTCTTTAGCCACTTGTTTAATAGTATTAGTTAATTTTTCCCACATAACATTCGCGTCTTCACGAACATCCCAAATATTTAAATCTTGAATTTTACTCATAAAAGTAATTTTATTTGTGTCTTTTAGGTGCCCCCATCTTATTCTACGATGTTGAATCCTAGTATTCTTTATTTTACAACTCTTCATCTTAAAATCTAGAACTAATAATCGATGTTGGGTACTTAATTGCTCACTTGGAATGACCTTACAATCCTTACAATCTCGACGATCTCTTCTTCTCATAAGAAAATAATCAATTTGTGTTTTATTAGATCCATTCTTATAAGTAATAAGATGCTCATCTCTTTTCTTGAATAAAGTATTAGTAATAATCATGTCATACGCTAAAGCAAAATCTAAAATGGCTCTACCTTCTTCATTAATCGCTCCATAACCGTAGCCACCATGAATATTTCTAAATCTTCTACCACTCTACCGACATGTCCATTTAAATCTCCTCCAATAAAAATTTTTTCTTCAAGGGTATCAAGTGTATTAAGTCTTCTAAATCATTCCGAATTTATCTTTAGAGCCTATATCTAAACCAACTTGAGGAGCATAAGCACTTATAATATTAAAAATCTTAGTATCAATAATAATCTTAAGTGCTATAATTCTATCTCCAACTCTATTAATTTTAACAACATTATCTTTCAAACTCTTATCTATAATTACACCTATACCATTTCTAGTACGACTCTTACCAGAATACCAAAGTTTAAAACCTAAGTTATCAATCTCCTTAGCTTTTTCTCCAAACCATTTAGTTTCTTGAATACATAGGATATTTATCTTTCTATGGATCATAATATCAACCAATTCCATTAGTTTACCATTGAGAGTACCTATATTCCAAGATCCTATCCTAATACTAGTATCATGGACTAACTTCTTACCCGCATCCGTCCGTAATGTGGGAACCCTTGCTTACTTGACACTACACCCGGGCGCCGGTGTAGCGGCCCTTGCACACTTTCCACTCGTATTCGAGGCCATACGGCGCGTCGCTCTGTGGGACGCCCTAGCACTTACACAATGATCAAAAGGATTCATGTCATGATTTTTTTTTCGACAAGTTTTACGCTGGCTGTCGACTACCTAACGCAACCCTCCACTTTTCACATCCGGGCTTGGGACCGGCAACGACAGTGTTAAAGCTTTAGTATATAAATGAATCATAAAATTTTCTAAAGCATGAGAGTAAGAAATAAACAGGAATCTATTTAAGTACAGTGATAATGCAGAAAGAAAAAACTCATTTCTAAATTATGCATGAAAATGTAAAGAAAATGATTTAAAATATTATATTTAAAGAAACTTTCTCCTTATAAACATTTAGTAATAAGTAGAAGATTTCAAATGTTTAGAACTTAAATAGGTTGTATTGTGTTAAATAGTAGCATAAATATTCTTTACCCTATGGTCAAGATATAAAGAATATTGGCTAGTAGCACAAATGTTCTAGTCACTCACTTCTAGATTACCCACTGTGCCCTCTCTATAGGACCTACCAGTGACCCTTTTTCCTGTCTTTAAACTAAATTGAGTGACGTAGTTCATGGGAATTGAGTGCAAATAAATAGGGAAATATACTTTGATGGGCGTAGAATTAGAGATTTCAGAGTGTTAGGCTGAAAACCTCAATTTGATCCTAGGGTTTGGAAACCAAAGCGAGAGTTAGATAAATTTGACATTTTTAGACAAATGGCTCCAAGATTAGCTAAGGGGAAGAGGAAGTTTGATTACGATGAGCATAAATTTGTGAATTTTAAGGCTTATTCACGCTTCAGTACATTTCTTAGCAATAAGAAATGTATTCAAGAGAAAGTCTTTGAAAATCCTGGAGGTTTGATTGAAGAAATTATTGTGAATCGTCAATGGGAGATTTTCTGTTATTTCACTGTTGAAGCAATGCTGAGAATTGTGAGGAAGTTTTATGCTAATTTGTACTATTCTAAAAGTGAGTATATCCTGGTTAGAGGACAAATGGTTGAATTTACCTATGCCCGCATTAATGCATTCTATCAGATGAAAGAACCTTCTTTATGTGAATATGAACATTTTCCTATAAAAAATGAAGCATTGGATACGATTATGAACTTTTTGACTGATGGAAAAGGGGAATGGAAGATTAAACAGAAACAAAAAGTTAATTTCCCCCTTTCTACTTTGAATCCTATATCGAAAGCCTGGCACAATTTCATTTTTGCAAGACCTTTGCCCACCAGCCATCACAGCGAGGTTACTATAGATAGAGCTATTCTTTATTACTGTATTCAGAATATGAAGAATATTAATGTTGGGGCTATTATTCATAAGAGTATTTTGACAAGTTCAAAAAGAGAGACAATAGGTGGACTAGGACACCCCAGCCTGATTCATGCCTAGTGTATTCAGTCAGGAGTAGCAACTGAAGATAATGATGAGGTAGTCTATCCCTTGAAGCCCATTACTAAATTAAATCTGAAAACATATGAAGCCCATGTAGGATGGAAATGGAGTAAGAAAGCTGGCGAACCTTATTCTAGCCATGAGAGACCGTCTACATCTAGGGAACCTACTCTGCATGATGAAATGGATCAGTTAGAAAGGTTAAATACCAGAGTAGAAGGGCTAGAAACATGGAATAAAATAAATGATGATTATCAAGTGTGGTGGCGAGAATATGAGATAGCTTATCATGAAGCACATATGAGATTTTTCAAGGGAGACACTAGTATTGTATTTCCTACTTACCCTAAGTGTACTCCATACCAGCCTGAAGAACCTGAAGATGGTGGAGCTCTTGCAGATGATGATTGGTAGTTTAGTAGTTTTATTTTCATTTTATTTTGTATTTGTGTTTTGTATTTGTGATGTACCTGAGACTCTCTCTGATTGGTATATGTGATGTAATTTGTATTTAGTTATGTTTGTAGCAGACTTTATGTTGATTTGTAGTGCATGTGATGTGATAGAGGAGTTTACATGTGGTTTAGTAATCTGTGATAGTAACAGTTGGATGATAATGATGTTTGTATATTTTATGTTTTATGTTTTTAAACTTCTCCCGTTGCAAATTTCTAACCCCTATTTGTGTATAGAAATGCTCTTAATTATTTCAGGTATACTGTTCTAATTATGAAAGAAAACCCACTTAAACTCAAAGGTATTAAAAGCCCAACATATTGAGGTATGAGTTATATAATTGTATCTTTTCTTTCTTCCCATGTTAATTATATTCATATTAAAAAATTTAAATTTGGGAGAGGGAAAGAATTAACTATTAATTGATCTCATTTAAAATTATTTTCAAAATTATTAACAAGATTTCCTGTGATATAACTTTATTTTAGATAACTGTATTTTGATTTTATTTAAGTATTTTATGAAATTGAATGAATGTATTTGGTAATGAAAAGTAATTTTGTAGGCTAAGATATTTTGTATAAGAGAATAGGACTATAGTCAACTATTCAAAGTAAGAAAAACTACATGTTTGAAATATTAAGAATCTTAAAACCTTATGTGATAGGAAAGGATTTAGACTCTATGATGAATCATTAATAAGCTAAAGAAATGCCTATAAGGTGAAGGATTGTGGTAAGTTTCAAATTTAGAGTGAGAAGGGTGAAGTTCAAAATTATTAAAGGCTATCCAGATACAGTAATCTTCACTTGAAAGAAAAGCAAAAGAAAATAAAAGAAAGAAAAGTGAGGAGAAGCTTGAGGAGATGTCTAATAAAAAATTGGCTTCACTTGGACCTACCTAAAGGGAAAATATTAATTACTTTCTTGAACTTATATGTGTGGATTAGCATCTTTACTAGTAGTGTTCTTATAAACTTCTTTTCATTATATCATTTTAAGTGCCTTAATAAGACAATCTAGTTACTTTTGAAATGAATAGAAGGCTAGAACACTTAGACTTGATTACTAGATAGTCATATATCTACAGAATTTGCTTGAATTATTCAAAGATCTTTCTAAAAAATTTACTGTTGTACTTATCTAAATCAAAATTATGGTATTCTAGAAATAAAGTTCATTGCAGTGGATCAATATTTTATGTATTAACTAAAATTACTTGAGGATAAATAATAGTTAAGTTTAGGAAATCTTGATCCACTAAAAATTTGATAGTTTTTTACTATCCATTTTATACCTATTTTTGATGATATTGCACTTTAAAGAAAGTTATTTTTCATGATTTCATGCAGTACAATGATTTTAGGTCTTTGGAGCAAAAGGAAGCGAAAAGGAGCAAAAGGAAGCGAAAAGAAGGGGCAAAAGTGCACTTTATTGAATTAGCAGTGTCACCAGCACCAAACCGCGCCAATTTACAGAGACATTGGACGCTAAAGGCGGAAAATAGTGTTGAACGGTGCCCTATCCTACACCGGACTGCGGCCTATCCCAAATTCAAACTAGATTATATGTATTTGGCCGGATTTTGGAGGGTTGCTTGAGGAAACTCTTGGGAAATCATTTATTTCCGTATTTAAACTACTTTGGAGCCAAATTTAGAGGAGGGAGGGAGTTTAGAGTGTAGAGAGAGTGAGGAGAGAGTGTCTTTTCATTTTTTTTAGGAAATCTATGTTTTGTGTTTTCTCTTCTAAGGAGTGTAGGAGAAGAGGGAAAGTGAGAGATTTCTTCTTCCTTACTTATCTAAAGAGAGAATTGTGTGTTGTTGTGAAGAAAGAAGAGGAGTCAAAGAAATTCCTTGAGATTTGCTTGGGGAACAGTTTGAGATACATTGTATTTTCTTTACTCTATTTGTATGACTCTGCTTCTATATATAAAATCCATGTTTTATCATATTTTTCTCATGAGTCTTAAGTAGATTTCTTTGTCTTCCTCTTTTTCATGTGATGTGTTGATGTTGTGATATGTAAATGATGTGCCGATTTATTATGGAGAATTTGTGATGACTTTTTCACTTCGAACTTCATTTACTTTTTGATCTGGTCAATTAAATTGTTAAAACTTCTTGGGAAACATATGTTCTGAAAGGACTATGAGTTCCACAGTAAAAGTGAAGGTCACATTCAATGTCCATGAATGAGTGACGTAGTTCATGGGAATTGAGTGCAAATAAATAGGGAAATATACTTTGATGGCCGTAGAATTGGAGATTTCAGAGTGACAAGACTAAAATCCTCAATTTGGTCCTAGGATTTGGAAACCAAAGCGAGAGTTAACCTTCAGGGGAAGGGAAGTGGGAGCTCTGGAGTGAGAGCCAGTATCCTCCTAGCCTAATCACAGATTTGAGGACTAAACTTAGTATTAGCCAAAGTTCTTTATGCGCTTGGAAACAGATAAAGAATAGGAATGCTCCTATTTGACACAATACATTTGCATCACTGATCTATATCATAAAAATCATCATATTATATTTGGAGAGGAGGAAGTCTATTTCTTTACAATTGAACTTTGTTATAACTTTAGTCTTGTGTTAGTTTAACTTGCTAAAATGTTAGAACGTACATTGATATGAGTAGTAACTACAACTGTTTATCTTTATTTTAAAAATTGAACTTACTTGCAATTGTGCTGTGATTCGATAAGTGATTTATGTGCTACACCATAAAATTAATTGCCTCTCTGTGGGATCGATATTCAGGACTCCACTAGAGCCCTGTATTACTTGAGCGATACGTGTACTTGCGTTTAATTGTGTGACTCGTTATAAAACTAAATCATTATATATATAAATCTGAGTTCATAAATTTTGGTAAATTAAAAAAGTCGCACACACTATCATTGCTTGAGGAAACTCTCGGGAAATCATATATATCGAACGAACACGAACTTCTTAGCGAACTGAACACGAACTATTCGCGAACAACGAGCTTTTTTGACAGCCCTAGCTTTGATAGGATACTTCCTCAAAATGAAGCAAATTGATCAGGTATTCCGTACACATCAGGTAACCCATACTTCCTCAAAATGAAGTTGACCGAATAAGACTTTTAGGGTTTTATTTTAATATATAGTATAGTATGTTAATTATAATATTATAATATTTATATTAATATAATTAATACTATAATATTATTATTGTTATTAATAATTTATCATATATTATAATTTATAAAAGTTTAATTATTTAAAATATGATAAATTTTTATAATATATAATTATTTTTAAAATGTTATAAATTTTTTATATATAATTATTTTAAATTATTTTATATTTCAAACAATAACGAACCAAACACGAACAAACACATCACTGTTCGTGTTTGGTTCGTTTAACAAACCGAACGAAAAAAATTATTCGTGTTTGTCTCGTGTGCTTATCGAACGAATCGAACACTAACTTTTTGGTGAACCGAACACGAATTATTCGCGAACAACGAGCTTTTTTGATAGCCCTAGTGCGGACACTTTTTTTTCTGTACTTGTTGTTCCTTAATGGGGATATTGTTGCTAATTTCCACAAGAGATAAGATGAGTTTCGTATAAAAATATATTTAAAGGTTCATTACAGGAGAAGCTCATATTACCAATAGATAATGCAAAAATTAGCATCTGGTTTGTGAATATCATTAGCATCCACTATGGGCCTAAAATTTAGACTGCTAAATATTCTAAGAATGAAGAAAACTATTTTGGCATTGGACGAATTTTGTGTCGAGTTAGAGTCTAAAAAATTGACACAAACCTTTAATAATCAGTGTCGAACTATTTCCGAACCAAATTAGACAAAAATTCGATGCAAATGACCTAATAAACTCAACCCGTGTGCTAAGGTTTCATTTCTCCTCACCCCTATCCCACGCGTGCCTATCTGGTCTCATCTTCTGCCTGAAACCCATCGGAGCTTCCCCTCTCCCCTTTCCCTCTCCACTTTCTTTCCCCTTTTCAATTTCTCTTAAAACTGTCTCCTTCCCGAATGAAGCTTCGCGATATAGTCGCCATTAGAGCTAGTTGTGAAGGTACGACGTCTGACACTTTGAGCTTCCAGAGACGACTCTAATCCCTCTAACCAGAAAGCATTGAAGAATGTGAGTCTATTTGTGCAACTATTTTCATTTATTTGTGATATTTATGTAATTATTGAAGTTAGGTGTTAGGTCTGTTTATACATAAGAATTGTGATATTTATGAATAAAAAGCAAATGTGATGTGGTATGTATGTACAAGTGGAAGTTTTAGTGTTAGGAATGTAAATAAGAATTCAATGGAATGCATGTAAATATTGAAGTTTAAGTGTTAGGTTTGTAAATACATAAAAAGTGAGTGATATGTATTATTTATATGCATAGGTAATGTGGTATGTACATATAAATTGAAGTTTTGGTGTTAGGTATTTATATAGAGAAGAATTTAGTGGAATGCATGTAAATATTGAAGTTTAGGTATTTTCTCTATAAATACATAGGAAGTTAGTGATATGTTGTATTTAAATGCATAGGTAAAGTGGTATCTTTGTATAAATTGAAGTTTTGGTGTTAGGTATATATATACATAAGAGTTCAGTGGTATATATGTAAAAATAAAAGTTTAGCTATTTGATGTGTACATACATAAGAATTGTGTGATATGTATGAAATTTATATTGAGGTGGTGTGGTTTGTTTATAAAAACTGAAGTTTCGATGTTAGGTATTTATATACATAAGAGTTTAGTTGTATGTATGTAAAAATTGATGGTGATATAGAGATATTGTTATTAGCAAAATTAGAGTTAGTTGATTGAAGTGGAGGAATGCATGCATCGATCTGGATTATTGTTTAAAGTGATGGTGACATTTATGGGGATGCTATTAAAAGAATTCAAGTTGGTTGGTTGAACTGGAGGAGTGCAAGTGGTCTTATTCACAGTGAAAGTGATGTAGATGGGAATGTTATTAGTTGAATTAACGTTGGTTGGTTGAAATGGAGGAATGAATCAGGTCTCTTGTTTAAAAAATAAACCACTTCAAAGAAATGTCTTATATATGGTTGACTAAGTAGTGTCAACTTCACCACATAAAGCGAGCTACTTAAAAGACTTCTTGGGGTCTTTTTCTTTGATTAGAATTGACTCCCATGAACCACTTAACATAATCATTCAATGTACATATTCATAAGTAAGGACTCATTAATATTTATTTTCGTAGTAGTTGCTCTGACCTGTAAAACTATATCTATGCTGTAGATGGATTTTTATAGTTTGAGATATTGAACTTATAGAAGATTATATCCAGGATGAAAAGGACTTACAGATGAGTTCTTGAATGGCGTTGATTCGTACAGGTGGCATCACAGCTGCTCATCTATCGATCTGAGAGTAAGTTCAGGTGCACTTGTGCGAAACACAAAAATCAAGCACTTATGCCACCCAGATAAGAAGTTAGGTTGTATATTTACCGCAAGAGATTCAAACCTAATCAATGGTACTAGACTGCGCATGGTGAGCAAAAACCTAAAGTTCAGTTTGTTCAAGGAGGTGCTTCGACAAGTTATGCCCCTCTTTAGTGGAATTCTATCCTGACATATATGAAGAAATGGTTCATGATGCTCAAAGAGCCCAATTTGTTGAGAGCGTTCAACATGAACCTGAAACACCGAACAATGAATCACAATAGTTATATGACATACTGAACACTTCACAATAACCTTTATGGGATGGTTGCACTACACATACAATTATCAGTAGCGCTGAGGTGTTAACCATCAAATATGATTTTTACTTGCCCAAAGAACCACTGAATCAGGTAGCAACTATATTAGAAGAGACTAACTCTGCAAAGAATTTAGTGTTAGATGAACTATACAGAATGAAAAAGTTGGTTTCAAAGTTAGAGTTAAAATATGTGAAGATCAATTATTGTGTTAATGGGTGCATGATATATTATAAGGCTGATGTAGTCAAGATGAATTGCCGGTTATGTGGTGCGGATAGATTCAAACAAAGGGGAGAAATAAAAAAAAAAACTTCATACAACTGTCTCTTTTTATTTTCCCCTCATACCCCAACCTCAGAGATTGTTTGCTTCCATGCATACAGTCTCTCACATGACTTGGCATGGTATTGGATATGTTGATGCTAATTTGATGAGTCATCTGTCACATGGTGAGGCCTGGAGACATTTTGACTTTACTTACCTGAATTTTTCAGCTGAAGTACGCAATGTTAGATGTGGGTTAAGTGCAGATGGCTTCACCCCATACAATCACACTGTAACTTCGTGATCATGCCGACCAGCGATCATTGTGTCGTACAATTTGTCCCCTTTATATTTTCACGATCGTGCCTTTTTTTTCCAAGGTTGATGATACCAGGTCCACATAGCCCCAAGAGGAAAATCAGCGTCTACTTAAAACCTTTGATCGAAGAGCTTTATATATTATTGGAGCTGAGTGTGCTTATGTATGACATCACTACGAGGAATAATTTTCAACTTAGGGTGGCTCTTATGTGGACAATTAGTGATTTTATAGCCTATGAGAAGCTATATGGCTAGAGCACAACAAAAAAATTGACTTGTCCTTACTGCATGGATATGTCTAGTGCATTTAATCTGAAACATTGTAAAAAAGAGCTTGTTTGACTGCTACAAAAGACTTCAAAATTGTAATCACCCATTTAGAAGGAACAGAGATGCATTCTTCAATAACAGGGTTGAGAGATCAATTCCAGTTCAATGATTACTGAAATCAAAATATTGGAGATGATCTATAAAGTATTGAATATCATTGAGAGACCAGATCTTGCTTCAAATCATCTTCCTGATTTCAGTGTCATGCACAACTGGATGAATCACAGTATATTTTTTGGTTTTCAGTACTAGAAGACTAATCTTATTAGACATAATCTTTGTGTTATGCACATTGAGAAGATTTTTTTTAGAACATCTTCAACACTATGATGGATATCAAAGGTAAGACAAAAGATAATGTGAAATCTAGAATAGAACTAAAAGTGTGCTGCTAAAGGAGGACCTTAGAGCTTCAGAAGTTAAATGGAGGTAAATTAATAAATCCCAAAGCTACATAGTCTCTTACACCAAATCAACGGAGGAAAATTTTTGAGTGGGTGAATTCTCTAAAGTTTCCTAGTGGCTGTGTTTTCAAATTTAAGATGTTGTTTTGAATTTAGAATGAGTAAGGTATTTGACATGAAGAGTCATGACTATCACATATTTTTTTGAGTGTTTAATATCCATTTTATTTCATGCGCTGCTGATGTCGGTGCTAGATCCCTTGATCGAAGTCAGTATATTCTTCAGAGAGTTATGTGCAAGTGCACTGACTGATGACTCATTGACTCATCTTGATGCGAGTGTTTACCTATTATTATGTAAGCTTGAGCAGATACTTCCTCCTATTTTTTTTACTCCATAGAGAACCTGCATATACATCTATGTTACGAGGCAATACTGAGGGGTCCAACGCAGAGGTATGTCTTACTGATGCATACATTACAAGTAACATTTTCTTTCACAGTAAATGACCATCATATTCAATGTAAAACTTATATGTTGTAGGTTTCTAAATAAAATCAAAATAACTATTAAGAATAAAGCACATCCTGGGGATCGAACTACAAAGTATATCTATTGCAAGAGATGATAACTTTCTGCTCAAATTATTTTGAGCAAGGTCAACAAAGAGTTCATATTTTAGGCAACATGCCTCCACAGCTAGAATTATCTGTATATCAAACATTAGGTGAGTCATCAGAGAGGCATAACACAAGCTATCTAAGCGATAAAGAGATTCAGACAGCTGCATTGTACATCTTGATGAACTGTGATTGAAGTCCAGCCATTTATTCAGTAAGATTCATGTTCCTCAAACTTAATACATACTGTTATTTATTATTGATAATGTTAATAATTATATACCGAGTAGTTCAAAAATACAAATAAAAATTATCGTGAGCTGATTATTTATCGACGACATGGATATGGAAGATGGGTCTCTGATAAGCAGTAAGGTTGAAGCAGAATTTCCAACAAAGTTCAAATTATACGTAAGTATAATGAAGAATTCTAATCACATCTGAGTAATATGATCATCACATTTAAAGTTGCACTAAAGGTATCTCTGTATTTTTTATAGGTTCACAATACAACTAAGTGAATCACGGATTAGAGATTATTAGATTTTGCCTATGGGGTTACTTGATATGAACCAAAGCATACTTAATTTCCTTCATAATTTACATACTTTTGTGAATGAAATTGCACTTAAAGAAGTGTATATTCATGTTTTTCTTGCAAAAACAATAGGTAGGATAACTCGAACGAAATGGAGAAGAAATGGAGCGAAGTGGAGGCGACATGGAGCAAATTAGATGATTCAGGAAACAGCGTATATGTGACAGTCACTGAGTGCCAAGTCACATCACCCAAGCACTCTGGCACCAATCCTGTGGTGCCTAGGCGCCAGACTGAGCCAACCAGACAGAGAGCTTGGTGCCTAAACGCTTAGGCACCATAACTGCCTAGGGCAGTTTTTGCAGTTTTCTCCACATGATCTGAGATGTTATTTGACACATATAGGTGGTTCAATAAGGGAGAATTGGTGACTTTGGAATGGCTAAACTCATCAAAATGTTGAGAAGTTCTTGTGAAGCCTAGGGTAGGAACTTTTACAGTGGGCTAGTTTCTTTTTGTTTTTCTTGAGAGTTGGTGAGGAACTTGTGTGTGATTGTAAGGGAAGAACTCACCATTGTAGGAGGTATTTGGAGATCCTTTGTCAAAGAATTTTCATCACTTAGCAGTGGGATGTTAAGTATTGTGTTTTATTTCATGTTGTATTCTAGTGGATTTTCTTTGTTTAAAAGGATGACTTGTATTTTTTCATTTATGTTTTGTTTGTATTTCCTTCTTACCTTTTGATGTGATTGGGTTGAATTCATGAATTCGGCACCACTACTAGGAGATATATTTCCCCATCAACAATACTAAAAACTTGATGCAACCAGACTTTACTTCTATATTTTTAAATGCAAGATTTTTTTAACTTCAAATTTATATATTTATAATGATTTTGTAAAGTTCAAGCATTCAACGCAAGTATACTTATCATATTAAGTAATACAGGACTCTAGTGGAGTCTTGGTTATCGATCCCACAGGGAGGTTTTAAGTTGAAGCAAAGTAAAAGTTTTAACAAGTTAGAATAAAGCACTAAAACTTTCTTCTAACACAACTACTACTATGCAGAAAATAGTAAAAACCAACTAAACTACAATTACCTCTAATGATTTTGAAAACAAAATTAACTAATAGACACACTAAACTAAATATTTGAAAGGTTTTTGATATATGAGAAAAGTATCTTTCTTTTTGCAATGAGAATATGATGTGTGGATTAATATGGATTGATTATCTAATTTATTGTGCCAAATAGGAGCATAGATGATTCTTTACCTTTAGAAGAGTACCCCCTCCTCTAAATAAGAAAAGAATATTGACACATTCTAAGTTTAGTTACTAATTCTAGGGCTAGGCTGGGAGGATACCGGCTCTCTCTTCGGAGCTCCCACTCACCCTTCACCCGAAGGCTAACCTTTGATACTAGTTACTAATCTTAGAACCAATATGGGGATTTCAGCCTGTCACCCTGAAATCTCCACATTGAAGCCCTTCATAACACATTTCCCTATTTATTTGCACGCAATTCCCATGAACTACGCAATTCATCCATGGAAATTGAATTGATCTTACATTATTGTTGTAGGACATTAAATCCTTTCAAACTTAATGTTCAACAACATATTTTAACATTTCAATTGGCCAGATCGAAAGTAAATTAAGTTCTACATGAAAAACCAATACAATTTCTTCATCACATTAAATGCACATCAAATCCACTTCAAACCATCATCACATCTCTAAGCAAGAAGAAAGACAAAGAAGACTACTCAGAATTCATGGAGAAGATACAATAAAACATGGATTTTATATATATAAGAAAAGTTATACAAACCACAAAAAGAAATACAACTTATCTCTTTCTCTTCCCCGATGCAAACTACTTGAAGTTCCTTTGAATCCTCTTCTCTTCTTTACAACACTTGATTCTCTCTTTAGAATGGAAAGGAAGAAGCAATCCACTTTACTCCTTCTCCTTCACTCCTTAGAGAAGAATCCCTCTCTTCTACACTAAACCTTAACACTAAAACTAAGAGAAAGTAATGGAAAGCAAGAAGGAACACTCTAAAACACTCAAAAACTCTTCTTCCTCTTTTTTCCCTCATCCAAATTCAGTTATTTAAGAGTTTGGGACAAAATCCCAAGAGTTTCCATAGGCATCCCTTCAAAATTTGCCAAAACTCTCAAAATTTGAATTCCACAGACCTTGGGCGTATCTGGCATCGCCGGCGCTCTATCGTCAATAATATTTTTGAACTCTCTAGATTTAGGCATCGGCGGCGCCAGAATACCTTTTCCGCCATTTTGCTCCTTTTCGCTCCGAATTCATTCCTCTTTTATTCTTTTCGCTCCAATCACCTAAAATCATCATACTTGCAACAAATCATGAAAAATATCTTTCTTTAAAGTGAAATGTCACAAAAAATAAGTAAAATTAGATAGCATAAACCATATATATTTTTGGTGCATCAAAATCCCCCAAACTTAAACTATTACTTGTCCTCAAGAAATCCTTTTACTACATAAAATTTAACTCTAGGCAATGTACTTTTCAATTGTAAGACGCTAAAATTTTCATTCAGAAGAGTATAGTGGTTAGATTTCCAGAAAATGTTTAGTAACTTAGGTAAAAATTATAGGCATAAGAATATTCAGTAATCAAGTATAAGAGTTCTAGTTTTCTATTTATTTCAATATGAACCATAGTTTGTCACATTAAGAGTGCCTTAAAAGATTATGTGAAAAAGGAGTTCATGTAAACTTTACTAGAATGTAGGCTAGTTCTTTAAATACAAATTCAGAAGTGAAATCAAGTTTTCCCTTTAGGGTGATTCAAGTGAAGAGAATTTTTGATTAGGCATCTCCTCATGCTTTTCCTCATAAATATTTTTCTCTTCTTTTTATTTTCTTTTCTTTTTCTTTTTCTTTTAGGGATTGTTTTTCAATCCTTCTTTTCTTTTCTTTTCTTTTCTTGAGGATTACTATATCTGGATAACTTTTAATGATTTTGAACTTCACTCTCCTCTTTCTAAAGTTCAAACTTAAGTCACCTCCTTACTTTATAGTTAGGTACAGGCTTTATTATTTTTCATAAAGTTAAAATCTCTTCTTAACACACAACACTTTAAGTCCCTTAGCATTTCAAAAATACAATTTTCTTTACTTTAAATAGTTAACCATAATCAAATCCTTTCATACCAAATATCTTACTTATATAAAATCAACCTTTATCACTAAAAATTTCCATCCTATCCTTCCATAATATTCAATTGGAATAAAAAATTTTAGTTATCCTACAATGACATTCAACTGCCTGAAGTTATGCTTATAACTTTTTGAAAAAATAATAATTGAGAACAAATAAAAGTTAGTATTTTTCTACCCTCCCCTAAAATTGAATTTTTCAATGAATTTGAAACAGTAGAGAATTAAAGAAACTAACCTTTCTGTGCTAGGATCTTGAAATCTTCAATAGCTATCTGTATTAATCAACATTTATAACTAGTAGGCATGAAGCAATTAGTAGCAATGATATAACTATTTTTAAATATTTGCATGGGTAAAGAGAAATTGATAGTAAATATCTAAACATCCAACAAAACACTACAAAATGAAACCAACTATAACACTACTAACAGTACAACCAACAGTTTTATCATGTCTCAGATCAACACAATAGTACAACATAAAAAGTAAATAACACTACATCACAACAGTACAATACAGGGTTACACACCACATGAAAGTAAATATCCACTACATCACATCAATACAACACAACAGACTAAAAACAACAGAAATAAAACAAATAAACTATCTACCAATCTCCATCACCAGGACCAGCAGCAGGGTCATCAGCAGGGTAATCAGCAGGGTCAGGTCTATATGGTGTATAACTGGGGCAAGTAGGAAATACTACATCGGACTCCCCCCTCATAAATCTAACCTGAGCATCATAAAAAGCAATATCGAACTCCACTCTCCTCTACAGATAATCTTCATTCACATCACTCCTCACCTCATATACATCCATCCGACTATGGAGTCTATCTACACTAGAACTCTGTAATCTCAACTGCTCCATGATATCAGATAAGGTAGGCGGCTCAGAAGTAGATGGAACATCATAGCTCATAGTAGGAATATCAATAGTCCTAAGCTCAACTCTGGCTCCTACATGAGATTCATAGGTACGAATAATATTCTTTGTGATAGGTCTCAATGGTATGGTCACTTCCTTAGAACTACTGAACTCAACTCCAGACTGAACACAGAGGGCATGAACTAAAGCAGGTTGTCCTAATCCTTCAGTTGTTTCACCTCTAGCAATCATCTGAATATTCTTGTAAATAATGGACCCAATATGAATCCTTTTCATCTTCTGTATGCAGTAGTTCAGAATCGCTCTATCTCTAGTAACTTCGCTGTGGTGATAAGATGGTAATAACCTTGCAGAAAAGAAATAATGCCATACCTTTGAAGCAATATTCAATGTGGAGGCGGGGAAATTTATCAACACTCTCTTCGCCCGTCAGTCAGAAAAGCAATAACTTCTCTCAAATTCTCCCTTCTAGTGTCAAAGTTTTCGTATTCACATACGAACGGTTCCCGAGTTTGATAAAAAGCATTGATGCATTGAGGAGTGAACTCAACCATCTTTCCTCTAACAAGCACATACTCAGTCCCAGTCCAGGGTAAATTCGAGTAGAAATCTCGAACAACTCCCATAACAGCATTCGCAGTTAAATAACAAAATCTTTCCCAATTTCGCTCTGCAATCAACTGTTCTACAGTTCCGCCAGGACTATCAAAAGCTCGATCCTGGATACACTTCTTGTTGTGAAGGATAGAGTTATAGCGAAATTGGGCTTTGACGTTAACGAACCTCTCTTCGTAAAAATCCAATTTCCTCTTTCCTCTTAGAGCCATGTGAATTTCTAAAATTTGCAAAAATATTCCAATAAATCCAAAATTCACAATGTATCTACTCCAAACACTATTCTAAACAAGTAAGAGCATATTTCATCATGGAAATCTCAACATTTCTTTAAATCACCAAAAATTCTACCATAAGCAATGTGAGAAATTTCCATGGTGAAAATCCTAAAATTTTAACTTAAAGTGAAGCTCTAACCAAGAGAAGTGCAAATTCAGTGTCGAATAGCCTTGAAATCTCCCTAAATCCAAGATCTAGCAAGCCCAAGACCTTCTAAGCGCGAAAATGGAGGTAGAAGACGAAGGAAATGGAAAAATTTGTGGGTCTCAGAGCAAAAATCGCAAAATCGAGGGTTTAAAGCCAATTTCTGGGTTTGAGCGCCAGCGGTGCTCCATAGGGCGCCAGCGGCGCTCTATTTAAATAAATAAACCAAACTTTCTGGATTTGGGCGCCGGTGGCGCCAGTCTAAAATATTTTCTGGCTCCAAAAATTTTTTCGTAATTTCGATCGTTTCGACGTACATAATGATGTTTATCACTTTAATATGCTTTTACACCATCCCATAAGCAATATTTCACACATTTTAATACACAAACAACACACAACAATCTTATATATATATATAAAAGCCAAGTTACATCAAACACACTAAATAAGTTCATTCAAACCAACTATACTTAGATTTTTAGTGCAACAAGTACTCTACGATAGGCAAGCACTAATATCTAAGAACACACTAAAAGTAAACACATCCCAATCCAAGTTCAAATTGCAAAGTAAGTACTACTCAAACCAAACATAACTGAGCATAGCAAATCAAACACACAACATAATAGTAGAATCCATCCAAATTACTCCAGATCAGTATTAGAACTCTCCTCTCCTCTAATATATCCAATCGATTGTTGATGCACACACAAGTTATAAAATGGATGAATTAGAAATGCGTCAGTTGATTCTTCAGCAACGACCGCATTCTTCTTCATCAAATTAACTAAGCTCATTTCCATTCGACCATTATGATTGAATTGCTCTTTCATCCTCCAATCTAGATGATCAAACAAATCAGAAATGTTATTGATCGCATTCATATTATTTCGTACCTCTTTCTCCAATTGCTTGATCCTCTGCAATATAATTCTGGAACTTTCAGGAAAGTAGGGTTGAATCGGCTGAGAAGTCTCCCGTTGGTTGATCAGTAAGTAGATTCATATCATCCTCATCTCCAATTGTCTGGTAGTCATATAAATTGGTTGGATCAATAGGTCTCCATGGAAGAATAACCTTTTTCCTAACTTTCATATGGTACCTGTGACTGACTACATAACAGGAATATGGTGGACAAGTGTCCAAGCCCATATTTCAATCCATGCACAATTAATCCAAGTACTGATTTCACAATAAGATTGCCAATGTCAACTGGCCTTCCAGTTTGAATGCAAAAATTTAAAATGGCACTTTCCTTGGTCACCTTACTTATCTTCATTGTAGGAAGCAATTTTTGCCAAAATGAAGTTGTGCCACTGCTTCGATACTGGGTTCAAGAATGAAGATGGGAAACTAATGTATCCATTCTCCCTGATTTTCCATTCCTCACTCTCATCCGTCAGATTCCAATACACGTCATTCATATTATCTCGAGTGGCATTGAAATTTGAATAGTGGCAAATAGGAACACTTTCTATCATGAAGAGATCGTTGATTCATGCAGGAGTGAATTGCACGAATCTACCACGCACGAATACGAACTCTTGATTGTTCCCGTGAAGATTCGCATAGAATTCTTTCACAACGGGAACAACAACGGTGGCGGTAGTGAAACAAAGGACTTCCGAACGTCTCTCCTTAATCATTTCTTCAGTTCTAGTTGAAGGATTTTCCATACCTCGATTAATGAAGCCCCGTTCCTTGATAATTGAACTTTTCACCATCACTTTGTTGAATAAACACTGGGCTTTAGAACTGATGAACTTCCTTCTATTGCAAATGCGAGATCGAGAGATTTCAATGGCATAGAAATCCATAGGAACCGAATGGGTATTGGAGGTTTTCATTTTTCTGAAGTTTAGAAGTCAAAAATAGAGTTTGCGAAGTTTTAAGGATGAAAATCCCGCCAAAAACCACCAAATCTCATTTTTTGAAACTTAAAAACCGTCAGGCAGATTTTGGGCGCCGGCTGCGCCAGATAGGGCACTGGCTGTGCTCAAACAGATAAGTTTAGTCGGGTAAAAGCGACAGGGCGTTAGCGGCGCCAGTGATTAAAAACAACACCAAACTACGTTTGATCCAAAATATTCCAATATCTCGATTCGATCCATCATTTATCAATTTTTTAAGTATTTAGGAGTAATTAGGATTATGAAACAAGTATCTAAAAAGCACAACTACAATAAACAAGCAAACACACCACAAAGATACATATGGGTTGCCTCCCATAAAGCGCTTGGTTTAACGTCGTCAGCCCGACAAACCATTTAGTTAATCGAGATGACTCAGCTTTAAAACCACTTTGAAATCAGGTTGAAACCCATCAAAGTAAGGCTTTAATCGATGCACATTAAACTTGAAAATCTTTCCAGTATTAGGATCTTTAATATCAATAGCTCTAAAAGAATGAACTTTTACAACTGTAAAAGGTCCTAACCATTTAAACTTGAGCTTTCCATAAAATAACTTCAATCTTATGTTGTATAATAAATTTTTTTGTCCAATTTCCAAGTTCTTTTTCAATATCTTCTGATCATGCCATAACTTCCTTTTTTCTTTATAAATCCTATCATTGTGATAATATGCATTTCTAATCTCTTCCAATTCATTCAATTGCATAAATCTTTTCTCTCCAGCATTTTTCAAATTAAAATTTAACTCTTTTATCGCCCAATATGTTTTATGCTCCAATTCAACTGGTAAATGACAAGGCTTACCAAACACTAGTCTGTGAGGAGACATTCATATAGGGGTTTTAAAAGCAGTTCTATAAGCTCATAAAGCTGTATCTAATCGAGCAGACCATTCTAATTTATGAGTATCCATAGTTTTCTCTGAGGTTCTTTTAATTTCATGATTAGATACTTCTGCTAAACCATTAGTCTGGGGATGATAAGCAGTAGAGATTCTATGAATAATATTATATTTCTCAATTAATCTCTTAATTTGATTATTCCTGAAATGGGATCCACCATCAGTTATGATCGCTCTCGGCATTCCATATCTTGTAAATATACTTTTCTTTAAAAATTTTGAAACACTCCGAGCATCACATCTTGGTAAAGCAATAGCTTCAATCCATTTCGAGACATAATAAAAAGCGACCAATATATATGGATTTCCAAATGAAGGAGTAGATGGTCCCATAAAAGCTTATCCCCATACATTAAAAATTTCAACTTCCAAATTATAATTTTGAGGCATTTCATTTCTTCTAGATATATTACATAATCTCTGGCATCGATCACATGATTTAATATATCTATAAACATCTTTAAATAGAGTACGCCAATAAAATCCAGATTGTGAAATCTTAAAAGTAGTTTTATCAACACCAAAATGACCTCCAAATTCTGAATCATGACATTGTTGAATAATCGAATTTGTTTCTTCTTGTAGCACACATTTCCTAATAATCAGATCCTTACACTGTTTATATAGATAGGGCTCATCCCAAAAATAGAATTTTACAACATATTTAAATTTTTTGAGTTGTTGCCTTATTAAATCAGATGGTACAATATCACTTATAATATAATTCACAATATCAGCATACCAAGGCAAGTTTCTTTCCATAATAATATAAAGTTGCTCATCAGGGAAAGTTTCTATAACTTCTTTTTCAAATTCAGATAATTTATCATTTTCTATTCTGGACAAATGATCAGCTATTTGGTTATCAGTTCCCGTCCTATCAACTATCATAAAATCAAATTCTTTCAGAAGAAGTATCAATCTAATGAGTATAGGTTTTGCATCCTTCTTTTGCATTAAATATTTGATAGCTGAATGGTCTGTATGCACAATACTTTTAGTTCCAATTAAATAAGGTCTAAATTTTTCAAAAACAAATACTATAGCTAATAATTCTCTTTCAGTTGTGGTATAATTAATTTGAGCCTCATTAAAAGTTTTTCTAGCATAGTAAATGACTTTGAAAACTTTATCATACCTTTGCCCCAACGCTACTCCGATTGCATAATCACTAGCATCACACATCAATTCAAATGGTTTCTCCCAGTTGGGTGAAACAATTATAGGTGCAGTGATTAATTTTTCTTTTAATAGTTCAAAAGCTCTTAAGCATTCATCATTAAAATCAAACTTTCTATCATTTTCTAAAAATTAGCATAAAGGTTTAGTAATTTTAGAGAAATCTTTAATATATCGTCTGTAAAATCCAGTGTGTCCTAAGAAACTCCTCACCTCCCTCACAGTAGTGGGTGGCAGCAATTCTCAATCACTCTAATTTTAGCAGGATCGACCTCCATACTATGTTCAGATATTTTATGCCCAAGCATAATTCCTTCTGCAACCATAAATTGACATTTCTCCCAATTCAGAACTAGATTTTTTTTTCACAAAGCTCTAAAACTTTTGCTAAGTTTCAAGGAAAATTTTAAATGAAGTCCCAAATACAGAGAAATCATCCATAAAAACTTCTATTCCATTATCTATCATACTACTGAAGATAAACATCATACGTCTTTGAAATGTTGCAGGCGCATTACATAGTTCAAAAGGCATTCTTGTAGAAGTAAAGGTTCCATAGGGGCTAGTAAATGTTTTCTTTTCTTGATCCTCAGGAGCAATATGTATTTGATGGTAACCAGTATATCCATCCAGAAAATAGTAGTACTTGTGTCCCGCAAGTCTATCTAGCATTTGATCGAGAAAAGGAAGAGGAAAGTGATCTTTTCTGATGGCAGCATTTAATTTCCTATGTTAATACAAATTCGCCATCCATTAATTTGTCTTGTGGTTATAATTTCATTATTTTCATTGACTTCAACAGTCACTCCTCCCTTTTTCGGTACATAATTTATTGGACTTACCCAAGCACTATCCGAAATAGGATAAATAATTCCAGCATCCAACCATTTTAAAATCTCTTTCTTAACTACTTCTTTCATTATAGGGTTCAGTCTCCTTTGCGGATCAACTCTCGGTTTATGTTCTTCATCTAATAAAATTCTATGCATACAAATCAAAGGACTAATTCCCTTAATATCTACCAAAGTCCATCCAAAAGCTTTCTTGTATCTTTATAAAGTTCCCAATAATTTTTGTTCTTGATATTCATTTAGTTTCGAAGATACAATAACTGGCAAGGTAGAAGATTCTCCTAAAAACATATACTTTAAATGATTAAGGAGAATTTTTATCTCAAGTTCAGGAGGTTTTATGATAGTTGGAATTAAGCTTTTATCTCCACCTTCCATAGTGTCTAATATTTCGAATCTCTCCTGAACATACTCCAATTCTTCATTCTTTTCATTATCTGAATTTTCTTCATCTTCACATTCTTCTTCAAAAATATTTTTATATTCTTCTTCTTCTTCAAATATATTCTTGAAATGATTGTTTCTCAGATAATCACAGACCTCCATCCTAAAACATTCATTATCTTTTTCCATTGAGGGATACTTCATAATTTTAAATCATTAACTCTCATAGTTAATTCTCCTCTTTGAACATCAATTACTACTCTTCCAGTAGCAAGGAATGGTCTTCCCAAAATGATTGGATATTCTTTATCTTCCTCTATATCCAGTACAATAAAGTCCACAGGAAAGATAAATTAATCCACTTTTACTAACACATCTTCCACCACTCCTTTAGGATAAGTAATGGAACGATCGACCAACTGAAGAGTCACAGATGTAGGAGAGATTTCTCCTATTCCCAACCTTTTGAAAGTTGATAAAGGCATCGGATTAATACTCGCTCCCATATCACATAAAGCCTTTCCAAAAAAATTTTCACCTATAGCACACGGAATAGTGAAACTACCAGGATCTTTAAGTTTTTCAGGAAGCTTCTTCTGAATTATTGCACTACACTCTCCGTTAAGTGCAACAGTTTCATAATCTGTAAACTTTCTTTTCTTTCTCAGAATATCCTTCATAAACTTAGCATAGTCAGGCATCTGTTCTAATGCTTCAACAAAAGGAATATTTATCGTTAATTTCTTAAGGATCTCCAAAAATTTTCCAAATCTGTTATCCCTGTTCTGTTTCTTTATTCTTTGAGGAAATGGAGGTGGTGGTTTTTCAACAGTTATCTTCATTGGTTCAAGAGGATAATCCAAGTCTTGATAAATCTTGATTGAACCTTTTTTAATTTCCACCTTCTCCTTTTCTACTTCAACTTCTTTTTGCACTCTTGTTTCCAATTCTTTTCCACTCCTTAATTGAATAGCCTTAAGTTGTTCCTTGTTTTGATCTTTTGGATTGATCTCCACATTGCTTGGAAGTGTTCCAGAAGGTCTATTATTAAGTGCAGTGAAAATATATCCTAATTGATTTTCAATATTTTTCATAGCAACACCTTGAGCTTGTAATTGATTTCCCATATTCAGAATCATTTCTTCAGTAGACAAATTCTTATCCTTAAATTTTGGGTTACTATTGAATCCAGGGGTATAGGATGGTCTTAAATTAGGATTTCCTTGATTGTTCAAATTTCCAATTGGATTCATAGAATTGTTAGCCCAATGCGGGTTAACATTAACATTGTTATTATTCCAATTGATTTTTGGGTGATTCTTCCAACCAGGATTTTAATAATTTGAATAAGGATTGTTAGGCCTATTAATAGCATTTAAAGTCTTATAAGGTGTTTGAGATTGTGTTATCTTTCCAAATGAATTTTCCTCTAACACTGGGGGTGGTTGAGAATAATTCATTCCATATTGATCTATTTTTATAGAAAGGTTGCAATTTGAGAAATTACCATAGTCATCATATCTGAATCATGAACACTAGCTACTCTCTTAGGATTTACCCGTTCAGAGGGCCATTGAAAATTATTAGTAGCCATTTCTTCAATTAATGCATATGCTTCATCAAAAGGTTTTGACATTAATGATCCACCAGCAACAACATCTATAATAGATCTTAATGATCCCACTAATCCATTATAAAATGTTTGAATTATTAACCAATCTAGTAAAGCATGATGTGGGCACTTCCTAAGAAGATCTTTAAATCTCTCCCAAGCTTCATATATTGACTCTCCTTCAAACTGACAAAAAGATGTAATATCATTTCTTAACTTAGCAGTCTTTGATGAAGGGAAATATTTTGATAGAAACTTTTGAGATAATTCTCCCCAAGTTCTAATAGATCCAGGTGTTAACAAATTTAACCACACCTTAGCTTTATCCCTCAATGAGAAAGAAAAAAGTTTGACAGTGTCACTAGACACTCCATCGTATTTAAAAGTAGCACACAGTTCTAAAAAACTAGAGAGATGTAAATTTGGATCCTCATTAGGTGATCCAGCAAATTGATTATTTTGTATCATTTGGATAATAGCAGATTTAAGTTCAAATGAATTAGCAACAACATCAGGATTTTGAATAGTTATATGAATTTCATCTGTTGTTGGGTTAGCATAATCTCCTAAAAGTCTTGGTAAATTTCCAATATCATTTCCGTGATTATCTTGAATATTCTCCATTTCGCAATAATTTTTTATTTGTTTTTGTTGTTTTCTATTTTTTCTAATGGTACGCTCTAACTCCAAATTGTAAGGCACTAAGCTTATAGATCCACTACTATGCATATACAATCACACAAACACTTTTTTTTTAACTTTACTTTGACTTCGTTACCTCCCCGGCAACGACACCAAAAACTTGATGCGATTGGGTTAAATTCAAGAATTCAGTAACACTACTAGGAGATATAATTCCCCAGCAACAATGCTAAAAACTTGATGCAACCAGACTTTACTTTTATATTTTTAAATGCAAGATTTTGTTAACTTCAAATTTATATGTTTATAATGATTTTATAAATTCCAAGCATTCAACGCAAGTATAAGTATCGTATCAAGTAATACAGGGCTCTAGTGGAGTCCTGGTTATCGATCCCACAGGGAGGTTTTAAGTTGAAGCAAAGTAAAAGTTTTAACAAGTTAAAATAAAACACTAGAACTTTCTTCTAACACTACTACTACTATACAAAAAACAGTAACAACCAACTAAAATACAATTACTTCTAATGATTTTGAAAACAGAATTAACTAACAGCCACACTAAACTAAATATTTAAAAGGTTTTTGATATATAAGAAAAGTATATTTCTTCTTGCAATAAGAATATCATGTGTGGATTGATATGGATTGATTATGTAATTTATTGTGCCAAATAGGAGCATAGATGATTGTTTACCTGTAGAAGAGTACCCCCTTCTCTAAATAAGAAAAGAACATTGACACATTCTAAGTTTAGTTACTAATTCTAGGGCTAGGCTGGGAGGATAACGACTCTCACTTCGGAGCTCCCACTCACCCTTCACCCAAAGGCTAACCTTTGATATTAGTTACTAATCTTAGAACTAGTCTGGGGATTTCAGCCTGTCACCCTGAAATCTCCACATTGAAGTCCTTCATAACACATTTCCCTATTTATTTGTAGGCAATTCCCATGAACTACGCAATTCATCCATGGAAATTGAATGGATCTTTCATTATTGTTGTAGGACATTAAATCCTTTCAAACTTAAAATTCAACAACATATTTTAACATTTCAATTGGCCAGATCAAAAGTAAATTAAGTTCTAAATGAAAAACCATCACAATTTCTTCATCACATTAAAAGCACATCAAGTCCACTTCCAACCATCATCACATCTCTAAGCGAAAAGAAAGAAAAAGAAGACAACTTAGAATTCATGGAGAAGATACAATAAAACATGGATTTTATATATAAAAGAAAAGTCATACAAACCATAAAAGGAAATATAACTTATCTCTTTCTCTTCCCCAATGTAAACTTCTTGACGTTCCTTTGAATCCTCTTCTCTTCTTTACAACACTTGATTCTCTCTTTAGAATGGAAAGGAAGAAGAAATATCTCACTTTACTCCTTCTCCTTCACTCTTTAGAGAAGAATCCCTCTCTTCACACTAAACTCTAACACTTAAACTAATAGAAAGTAATGGAAAGCAAGAAAGCACACTCTAAAACTCTCTAAAACACTTCTTCCTCTCTTTTCCCTCGTCCAAATTCAGTTATTTAATATTTAGGGATGAAATCCCAAGAGTTTCCATAGGCATCCCTTCAAAATTTCGCCAAAACTCTCAAATTTGAATTTCACCGACCTTGGGCACCGGCGGCGCCAGATAGGGCACCGGCGGCGCTCTATCGTCCAGTTTTTGGCACCGTTTCTGGGGAGAGTAGAGGCAAACTTTTAGATTTTAAGTATTTCTATTTTATTCATTTTTCTTTATTATAAAAAAAACATATATATAATACTAATATTTATTTTAAATCTTGCTAATTGACTTTTTATGCGTAGTTCTGGATTTGAAGGATTATTACCTTTAGATTATGAATTAGAAAGAACTGTTAGAAGAATTAAAAAAGGAAAACAAATTCAAAAATTTCAAGAAATGACTAATTTACATAACAATTTACAAAATCCAATTGAAATTAAAGATCAAAATTTTTATAAACCATTAAGGGATTATGCTAACCCTACAGTTGATGAACTTCATAGTAGTATTCAAATACCCACTGTAGATGCTAATTTTTTTGAGCTTAAACCGTCTATTATTCAAATGGTTCAAAACAATTAATTTAGTGGAACACTAAATGAGGATCCAAATTTACACCTTGCTAGTTTTTTAGAACTTTGTGCTACCTTTAAATATAACATTGTTTCTGATGATGCTATTAGGCTTAGACTCTTTCCTTTTTCTTTAAGAGATAAAGCAAAGATGTGGCTGAACTCATTAGTAATAGGTTCTATTAAAACAAGGGCTGAAATGGCACAAAAATTCCTTGCTAAATATTTTCCTCTTTCTAAAACTGCTAAATTAAGAAATGATATTACTTCATTTAGTCAATTTGACGGGGAGACAATTTATGAAACTTGGGAAAGATTTAAAGAACTATTAAGAAAATGTCCTCATCATGCTTTACCTGATTAGTTAATTATTCAAACATTTTATAATGGATTAATTGGATCTTTAAAATCAATTATTGATGCTGCTGCTGGAGGTTCTTTAATGTCTAAATCATTTGAATAAGCTTACACTTTAATTGAAGAAATGGCTAACAATAATTTTCAATGGCCTTCTGAAATGATTAATCCTAAAAGAATGGCAAGTATTCATGATAATGAAGCCTTTTTATTTTAGCTTCACAAGTAGCGACGAATGTCTAAGAAATAAGATAGTTTTGCTATTAATATATCACATAATAACTCGCTAATATTGAAGATTCTCAAACTATTGAAACTTTACAAGCTATTGCTAGTAAAAATAATCCTTATTCAAATTATTATAATCCTGGATGGAAAAATCATCCTAATTTTAACTGGAATAATTCACAAAAATGGGGTAATAATCAATCTCATCCCACTGGAAATTGGAATAATCAAGTTAATTCAAACTATAAACCACCTGGATTTAACAATCAACAGAAAAAGTTATCTATAGAAGAATTAATTTTACAACTAAGTAATCAATTACAAAATCAAAACACTGCTATTCGTAATATTGAGAATCAAATGGGACAAATCGCTAATTTAATTAATTATAGACCCCCAGGGACACTTCCTAGTAATGTTGAAATCAATCCAAAAGAAATTGGAAAAGAACATTAACATGTTAAAGCTGTACAACTTAGAAGTGGAAAGGAATTAAAAGAAAGAATGCAGAATGAAATTCAAAATGAGATTGAGGTTGAAGAGATTGAAAAATCTAAAGAAACTCCTCCTAATAAAGATCAAACTGATATTTTTATTAATATGGAAGTTGAAAAATCACCACCACCTTTTCCTCAAGGACTTAAACAGTAGAAGCTTGATCATCAATTTTCTAAGTTCTTTGAAATTTTTAAGAAACTTACATAAACATACCTTTTGCTGAAGCTTTGGAATAGATGCCAGCTTATGCAAAATTTATGAAAGATATTTTAAGTAAGAAACGAAGATTTAAAGATTTTGAAACTGTTGCATTAAGTGAAGAATTTAGTGCAATAATTCAAAAGAAATTACATCAAAAACTTAAAGATCCTTGAAGTTTTACTATACCTTGTGCTATTGGAGAAAAGTTTTGTGGAAAAGCTTTACGCAATTTAGGAGCAAGTATTAATCTCATGCCATTTTCTATTTTCGAAGGTTGAATTTAGGAGAGATTACTCCAACCACTGTAACCCTTCAGTTAGCTGATAGATTTATCACTTACCCTAAAGGAGTTATAGAGGATGTTCTTGTTAAAGTAGATAAATTTATCTTCCCTGTAGATTTCATTGTACTTGATATGGAAGAAGATAAAGAAATACCTATTATTTTAGGGAGACCTTTTCTAGCGACCGGACGAGCTATGATTAATGTGCAAAAAAGAGAATTAACCATGAGAGTTAATGATCAGGAGATTAAATTTAATGTCCTTAAATCAATGAAATACCCTAACAAAGAAAAATGTTATCGAATGGATATAATTGATTATTTAATTTAGAAACATTATCAAGAAAAATGTAAAGTCATTTCTCAAGAAAAAATTTAATTATTAACCGATGAAGATGAAGAACTAAAAGAAGAAGAAACTCATTATATTAAAGATAATTGGGAAACTTTGGACATAACTCAAAATGATATACTTTTACCCTCAATTAAAAAAGCCCCTGAACTGGAATTAAAAATGTTACCTTCACATTTAAAGCATGCATTTCTGGGAAATTCATTAACTTTACCTGTTATTATTTCTTCTGAGCTAAGTAAAGATTAAGAAGAAAAATTGATAGGAGTATTAAAGAATTTTAAGAAAGTATTTGGTTGGACAATTGCTGAAATAAGAGGAATAAGCCCGTCCATTTGTATGCATAGAATTTTAATGGAAGAAAATTTTGAACCTACTATTGAACCGCAAAGAAGATTAAGGCTTCGTTTGGCGCGGCTATTTTCGCGCGGTGCGGCCCCGGAGCGCGAAAAGGAGATGTTTGGCGCGCGACTTCGCGGCGGGAGGACGGAGAAGCCGGCGAAAAGCGGACAGCGGGATAAACCCCGCGGCCCCAGCTTTCGCATGCGAAATTGCCCTTGGTGCCCTCACGCGGTTCTTTCCTTCCCGCTCGCTCCTTCTTCTTCCCGCGCGACGTTTACTTCTTCTTCACCGCGCGACGTCCAGGAATCCTTCATACGCCTTCTCGCCATCTCGGTCGCTGTTACCGTGCCCAGTGCCTGCGTATCGCGAAGTCGCCCCTGCCCCAGCATTTGACGAATCTTCTGCCTTAACCTCTCGTCGCGCTTCCCAGCCCTACAGCTGTTCCCGATAGTCTCGCGAAGCCTCCTGACCCCCGCGCTTCATTCTTCCAACGTCGCTAAAAGGTAATATGAAGCTCCCTCACTCATTATTCCCCCTGCGCTCCTTCTTCACCCGCCCCCTGCCCCCTGCCCCCTGCCCCCTGTTTACAGAATGTTGTAGCTATAGATTCTGGTAATGGAGATTAGCACAGTTTAATCATCGTATTGAGGAGGATATTAGTAGATTTATGGCTAATTTTCGATCGTTAATAACAGCTTTACATATATAACACTTTATTGTTATATATGAATCCTGTCTGCTACTATTTTCAACTTACATCAGCACAAGTTTGCATTTGTTCTTGACTTAACGATCAATAGTTTGATTAGCATAGAGACTATTTAGCTTGCCATCACGGGACCCAAAATTTTGCACAAGAAAACAACACCTACTCCACGACTTATCCGATTCTCACGCAATATTCGGCTTTCGGCTATGCATCACTTTCAGTTTTGCATTGATGGGAATTTGGCTTTTCCCGAGAAAATCACCGTTTTTTATTGCTTTCAATGCCGATATGGTTTTAGTAGTATAAGTTTGATTTATTAGTCATATTAGCTCGCTATTTATAATCGGAAATGTATTAACTCGCTATTTATTTTTTGTATCGATATCTCTCTGCTTCAAACATGAATAGCTACATTAACAAAAGAATACTTTGTTCAGTTATAAATAGCTATTTTGATAAGGAATAATCTTTCAGGTGTAGCATTGCTATTTAAGCTGTGACTTTAATGAGAATTCATAAACTTTTTTGAGTAGGTTTTGCATTTTAGGTGTACCATAGTAAAACTATATTAGAAACTATATCAAGCTTCGCAAATAATAGGGTTTCATATGATGCTCTCAAGGCTTTTTTTTAATGCATAAACTTCATATTTATGTTCCTGATGTTGTTTATTTTATCATCTTTCTAATGTCTAACTGTATTTAGTGTTGTGTTTCTTGACTTTGTTCTGTGATAGTATTAACATGAACACTAAACCTAGAGAGGTTGCTACACATGCTATGTGGGAAAAAGATATCAAAATAAATATTTGCATTAAAGAAATTGATCGGGGAAATAGGCCTACGTCCTGTTTCAGTAAGGAAGGTTGGGAAAATATTGTCAGGAATTTCAAAGAAACCACAGGCAGAGATTATGAGAGGGTGCAACTGAAAAACAAGTGGGACCAACTGAAGAAAGACTGGAAAATTTGGAAGGACCTGAAAAGAGGATTTACGGGTCTCGGTTGGGATCCGACGAAACGAACAATTGCGGCACCTGAGGAATGGTGGACTGAAAGACTTGCGGTGAGCATTGCTATTTAATTAAATTGTTCTTTCAATATATAGTTTATTCTTAATTGGATGTTTATCATTTGCAATGTAGGTGGTGCCCAATGCAAAGAAGTTTAAGCTATCTGGAATTGAGCCTGAATTTGAGGAGAAACTTGACCGCATGTTCGAGGGTGTGGTTGCAACGGGAAACTTCTCATGCAGCCCGAGCGAGGCAGGGTTCGCTGGCAATGTCGTGAATTTGGGAACCCCTGGAGATTCAGTTGATTTCATCGACGTACCTAGCCCGAATCAGAACGAATTTGAAACCACTATTCGTTCGAAACGTCCGAGGGTTGATAAACGAAATTCTGGTGCTTCTTTATTAAGAAAAGAGTTATCAGAGGCAGTTACTTGTTTCAAAGTGGAATGTCAAGTTTCGAATTCAACCACTATTGAGGAGACACTTGAAATTCTGAACAGCACGACCGAAATTTATATGGATGAAGATTTATACCTGTTCGCAATAGAACTGGTTGAGGTTCCGGTTCGTAGAGATTTTTTGTTAAGATGCCGGCTTCCCGCGAGTGGGATATATTCGGCGTTTTCGCGATCGATTGAACATTCGAGTCGTTTTATAGTTTTCGTTACAATAACATTTATGTTGCACTACTTATCTTTTTCTTTCCTAGAGTTGTATGTGTGAACTATGATTTATTTTTCTAATTTCATGCAAATTTCTTCTTTTCTAATTTCATGCAAACTACATTGTGCCTTTCAAGTTTCATGTATTCTTCTCCTTGTCTAATTTCATGGAAACTAGGTTGTATCTTTATAATGTCGTACAAACTTTGGCTTTTGTAATTTCATGCACCTTTTGTTGTGCCTTTCTAATTTGAAGTCAAACTCTCTTCGAACTAGTACCGTCGCTATGGATGCAAATAGAAGAAGACAAATATCGGTCCAAATGGATTCACACGAAGAAAGCGCAGAGGATGTTTTTGATCGTAATGTGTACAATGTACAAGTACTACAACTCGTACATTGATCGGTCGCCATGCATGACATCTTCCTTTTTTGGCGATAAATGGGTTGGAGAGTTACTTGCGGGGCACCCTACAAGATTCGATAATATGTTTCGGATGAGTCGGACAAGTATTTATCGATCTTCCGGAATTACTCGTAGAAGCTCATGGACTTAATGGATCTTCGAGAACCTCTCGCACGGGAGGTGCTCGCAATAACACTGTTCATATTATCTCAAAATCGCCCATACGAGGAGCGATGGAGCGATTTCAACACTCTTCCGAAACAATAAGCAGATACTTCTCAATCGGATTGAGCGCACTTGTTAGTCTATCCTCTCATATCATCAGACCCTCAGATTATAGGTTCGAGCGGACACCCACTGAGATATCACAAGATGCGCGATATATGCCCTTTTTCAAGGTATTTTTCTTGGATATTATATAGTTAATTTATTTAAAGTCAAATCTAACATTAACTCAACCAGGACTGTATCGGTGCAATTGATGGAACACATGTTGATGCACGTATCTCAAATAATGATAAGGTCGCATTTATTGGTCGTTGTGGAAGCCCTACCCAAAATGTAATGGCCGTCTGTGACTTCAACATGTGCTTTACTTTTGTTATGGTTGGTTGGGAAGGCAGCGCACATGACAGTCGAATTTTTAAATATGCGACGCGGGATCCTGATAAGAACTTTCCACATCCACCTGCAGGTTCGTTTGGGATTGAAATAATTGTATTTGTAAAACGAATCTTAATACTAATTGTTCTTTCCATCAGGGAAATACTACTTGGTCGATGCTGGTTATCCATTGCAGCGAGGGTATTTAAAGCCATATCCCGATACAAGATACCACATTCCAGACTTTGCATGTTCAAACAACGTTACACGAGGCAGAAATGAAATGTTTAATAAACGACATTCATCGTTACGTGGTATCATTGAGAGGACGTTTGGTGTCTGGAAAAAAAAATGGGTGATACTGCGTGATATGCCTTCTTACAGGTTCTCGAAGCAGGTGCAGATTGTGCTTGCTACAATGGCTCTCCACAATTACATCAGGAGACATAATTCTTGTAGTGATATCGACTTTCGTTTGGCGGAAGAAGATCAAGAACATGTGGCCGCAGAAGCATTTGAGTATCGTGTAGGTCAATCTTTGCCACAAGAAGATAATGAGGCTTCCACTAACTGTACCGTAGACGGTGAAGGTGCAGGCGAGATGGCAGAGCTGAGGGAATGAATTACTGATGAGATAGTGGGCGTATAATTGGAAATGTACTGGAACAGGCTCAAAATTGGCTTTTGCATTAAAGTGACCCTATTTTGAGCCGACTTAAATTTTAATCTAGCCTTCTTGAAATCATTTACTTTCATTTTTTAAATTTTAATGTAGGCCTTCTGCGGATCAGTCAATGCCAAAAATTAATTCAATCTTCACGCGATCTTTGATTTTTCAGCTAAAATTTAATTTTTATTCTGACATTTGTATCATATGCTAAGATCATACTTGAGGGCTCTGTCCCCATTTTTAAGCTAGATTTTGATCTTCACTTACTATTGACCTTAAATTTATCTGCCTCAGACACTCTCATTCCCTTGGAAAAATCTGCTAATTTCGCAATAATCTATTCTTCAAAGAGCTCTTTGCTAAGAATACCGTCGAGCTTCCTCTTGAAGTAATTAAAATGAATGTTTCGGATCCGATTGTGGCTCCGATGGGTTCACAATTCATAATTGTAGAGGGGTTTCTCTCGCTCCAGGGGAATCAACAAATCTTCTTATGTATGTAAACATGTATTCTCAACTCGAGGAGTGAAACAAAAAACTAATTATTTTATTTGCAGTAAGCTTGAATACGATGAACCGGAATTTAGCATTCATGATAAATTCGTCATCGTGAATTTAGCATTCACATGAAGTTTGTTATGTTAAAAAATTTTTGTTAGAAGCAATTGATCGCAATATTCTCTAGCGAGTTGAATTTATGTCATAACGCATCTAAAATGATCAATATGTTTACTTATGTCCATTATAATCAATTCTTATGTATTTACATATAAATTGAGCCAATTGTTTACGTATCTAACACTTCAATTTACTTTATTACATTTAAAATACTCAATTCTTATGTAAATCCTTTTAAATATTATGTAAATTTTTTTAAAAAATATAGTTTGTGTTAGAAATGTGAATACATAAGAATGTATTGCACATGTCCAATATTCCAAAAAAATAATTTTTAGCACGTTCTGTTTTGTTTAGAAATGAATTTCTGCTTTTAAAGTTACGAGAATGTGACGCTTAAAGTCTTTTTTTAAACAGTTTTACTCAACAGGGGTAAATTGGTCATTTTCTCAGAAACAGCTGTTCCACAGCTATTTTCACACAGCTGAACCAAACAGACAACTGACTTTCCCTGTAGCTTTTAGGGAAGATACAATTGAAATTTGAAAAGTCGAGAAGCTACTGCGCCAAATGAAGCCTAAATCCTATGATGAAAGAGGTTGTTGAAAAAGAAATTGTTAAATGGTTAGATGCTGGTATTATTTATCCTATTTCGGATAGCTAATGGGTAAGTCCTATTCATTGTGTTCCAAAGAAAGGAGGAGTAATTGTCATTGTCAATGATAAAAATGAACTAATTCCTACAAGACAAGTTACTGGATGGCGAATTTGCATTGATTATAGGAAATCAAATGATGCCACTAGAAAGGATCATTTTACTTTACCTTTCTTGGATCAAATGCTTGATAAATTAGGTGGACACTCATATTTCTATTTTCTGGATGGATATTCTGGTTATCATCAATTACCTGTCGCTCCTGAGGACCAAAAGAAAACAATATTTACAAGTCCTTATGGAACATTTGTCTTTAGAAGAATGCCTTTTGGTTTATGTAATGCACCTCCAACTTTTCAAAGATTTATGATGTCAATATTTTGTGATTTGATTGACAAAGGAATTGAAATATTCATGGACGATTTTTCAGTTTTTGGAACTTCTTTTAAATCTTGTTTGGAAAATATTTCCAAAATTCTGAAAGGATGTGAAGAAACAAACTTAGTACTTAACTGGGAAAAATGTCAATTCATGGTCACAGAAGGCATTGTACTTGGTCACAAGATTTCACAAAAAGGGATGGAAGTAGATCAAGCAAAAGTGAAAATTATTGTTGAATTACAACCACCTACTACTGTTACTGATGTGAGAAGTTTTCTAGGTCATGCTGGATTTTATAGAAGATATATAAAGGATTTTCTAAAATTTCTAAACCTCTTTGTCATTTAATGGAAAAAAGATGCTAAATTTGAATTTAACAAAGGCTGTGTTAATGCTTTTAATATTTTAAAAGAAAAATTAATAACTGCACCTATCATTGTTGCACCTAATTGGAATAAACCTTTTGAATTAATGTGGGATGCAAGTCATTTTGTAATTAGAGCTGTATTGGGACAAAAATATGAAAAAAATTTTAAAGTTATATATTATGCTAGTAAAACTCTCACTGAAACACAAAGAAATTACACTACTACTGAGAAAGAGCTTCTAGCTATAGTATATGCCTTTGATAAATTTAGATCTTATCTTCTTGGTACTAAATGCATAGTTCATACTGATCATTCCGCTATTAAATATCTAATATCAAAAAAGGATGCTAAACCTAGACTAATAAGATGGGTTTTACTTCTACAAGAATTTGATTTTCAAATAGTGGATAGAAAAGGAATGGACAACCAAATTGCTGATCATTTATCTAGAGTTAAGAATGATGTTATTACTGAAGAAAACATAAATGAGAAATTTACTGATGAACATTTATATGTTATTCAAGGATACCAAACACCTTGGTATGCGGATATAGTTAACTATTTAGTTAGCAATATTCTACCTTATGGATTGGATGAAAAATTTATTAAGAAATTTAAAAATGATGCTAATTATTGTATTTGGGAAGATCCTCATTTATTTAAATTAGGAAGAGATTCTATAATTCGAAGATGCGTACCTTATGAAGAAACTTTTGCTATTATTCAAAAATTTCATGATTCTGATTTTGGAGGACACTTTGGAGTAGATAAAACTGCATTTAAAATTTTAAATTCAGGATTTTATTGGCCTACTTTATTCAGAGATGTGAGACATTATGTTAAAGCATGTGATTGATGTCAAAGGATGAGAAATATATCTAAGAAAGATGAAATGAATTTAAACTATATACTGGAAGTTGAAATTTTTGATATATGGGGTTTAGACTTTATGGGACCATTTGTACCATCATCTGGAAAAATTTATATTTTATTAGCAATTGATTATGTTTCAAAGTGGATTGAAGCTATAGCTTTACCTAACTGTGACTCCAAAAGTGTATCTAAATTTTTAAAGAAGATGGTTTTTTCAAGATTTGGAATGTCTAAGGTAATTATCACAGATGGTGGAAGTCATTTTAGAAATATAAGAATTCAATCATTACAGCAAAAATTTGGAATCAAACATAAAATTGCAACTGCATATCACCCACAAACAAGTGGAATGGCTGAAGTATCAAACAGAGAAATTAAAAGAATTTTAGAGAAGACTCTAAAATGAGTCCTCTCATGGCTCTTATGGGCTTGATATGGCTTCATGGCTCAACCAAAGTGATTCCATTCGACTCAAACTTGATCAATCTTCATTTTCCCAAAATTTTAATTTTTGACCCCCGGGGCCCTACACCCACCAAATCTACCAAATGCCTTTGAAGATGCCCAAAATTTTGCAAAATTACCTAAATTACACAAAACTCCTCAATACCAATCCTAAACATTTCCGACCATTCAAATTGATCATCCATCGCCAAATATACCAAAATTTCAAAAAATACCCCCCAATACCCTCCAAATACCCAAAATGCCCTCTTTAACCAAAAAATCCATAAATTCAAAAAATTCCTAGAAAATTAAAAAAAATCCCAAATATTCCCAATTTAATTTTTTTCAACTACACAATAGGCCAATTTTGTCAATTTAACCCACTTTTACCAAAACCCCCAATTTGACCCTTTTTAACCTAAGTGAACCCAATGTCAAACCAAATCAACCCATTTGACCTCAATGTTTATCCAATCCAATTCTAAACTTCAATTCAATATCCCCAATATCAATTTAGACCAAATCCAAGCCCAATTTGATTAACATTTGGATATAATTTCAATTTAAAGCTTAAAGCCCAAATTTGGCTCATGACCTAAACTTAGCCCAAACTAACCCAACTCAACTCCAATTAACCCCAAATATTTTCCTAAACCTTCCTAATATCCCCACAAACAAAAAACTAACAAGATTTGCCCCAAATTTGAACCCAAACTCCACCCAAACCTAACCCAAAACCAAAATCCCCAATTTTGGCCTAAACCCACCATGAACCCAAATGGGCCCAAATCCCAAAATCAAAGCCCAACCAAAATTGAAAACTTTTTTTAACACTCCCATAAACATTTCCCAACATTGATTTTACATCAAGTCTAACATTAGCCAAACCTTAGCTTAAGTTAGCCCATTTTGACCCACTTTAGCCCCTTTACCAAAAAAGTCCCAAATCAAACCCAATTCAACTCCAAATCACCTCAAATTTGTTTCTAATCACTCATGACACATCCCTAAACTAAACCTAACATTTGTTTGGCCCAATACTTCACAAAATTTCCATCTACAAATTTTTTTTCAAAACTAAAGGCCCACTTTCTTAAACCATTCTAAAAGCCCATTTCCACCAAATCCAAAAGCCCAAAAATCCATTCCCAAGCCTACATGACACTTTCACCTCATCATCCCTTTGATTTAAATCACTGACTAAGTTTCAAATTCATCATTAAACTTTTCTAAACTAAGCCATGTGTCAAATTACCCCTAAATATCTAAAATCCTTAAACCCATTTCCATTAAATTGACTAAGCTTGGCCCCAAGCCAAATGGAGCCATTGAGCCATGCATAAGCCATATGCAAGCCATGAGGAGCCCTTTCCACCTCACCATGCCATTAATGGCAAGAAGGGGGGGATCTTCCTTAAAACTTCATTAAGCATTTTTAACCTCATTTATGCAACACTCTAAACCAAGCTTAGCCACCTCACCATGGATGGAGACCACACCACCTTCTCTTGGCTGACCCAAATGATTCCTTTTAGCCCAAAGTCAAGCCTTGGGGCGGTGCACCAAGCCTAAACCATGCCTTGGACCAAATCAAACCAAAATAAGCCTTCCCCCCTTTACACATGGCCAAAGCCAATTGACTGCACCAAACCCCAGCCCTGACTCCCCTGAGTCAGATGGTGACCTGACCCTGGCCGGCCAGCCACCAGGTCGCCGGAAAACACCATGGCCGAGAGGTCCAAATGGATTCAAAAATTCAATTTGAACTAGCTGAGTTGTCCCATGCCCAATGGCCACTGCAGCTGTTCTTCTCTTCACCATAGCAGTTGATCCAAGCCATCAAACCTTCATGGGAAGCCCTGGCCATGGCTATTTAAACCAGCCAACCCCTCTTGGCCAAAAGGTTGGCTGAAATCAACCTTCATAGAATCCCTCCAAATTCCTCACAGAGCTTCCCCTAGCCAAGACCAATCCATCCCAACTGTTCTCCTGCTCTAAATCCCATTGATTGAGCTCAATTTTTTAGCTCAATTCTCAGGCCAAAACAGGACATCTCTCAAACCTCCACCAAAATCAAATTAAACTCACCCACACCTGCACAAGACCAAGGGAAGGAGTTACCCAGTGAAATCCCCCTCACCAGGCCAGCCATCCTCCCTATCGGCCAAGCTTTGAAATCGGCCATGGTCACTTTCATACCTAGGCAATTCCCCAGAGCCAGAGACTTCATCTAGAGCTTCCTTGGGTGCAATCGAAGGTGCCACGACTCTCTGATTGAAGCTTCACTTCTCAGAGCTAAGGTATGGACCCCTTATTCCTCCTGAGCTTCCAGTGATTCTCTATTTTGCTTGGCTTAATTGCATAGCACATAAACCATATGGATGTATTTGTCTCCTCAGGACGAATCCATAGAGCATAAGAACATGAAAATCCATTGAGAAACGAGAGAGATCTTAGGGTTTGAGTGTGGACGGCTCTCGGGACACACTGGGCGGAGACGATGATCGACCGTCGTTGGATCGAGCGTGTATCGAATGGACAGTGCAGATCGCGTCGGACGAGTGAACAGGACACGAACCGCGGGCCCCCGGAGCACTGAGTCCGATGGCAGCGTCGAATAAGGAGGCGACGTGTGGGCTTTCGGAGCTGCCGAAGATGAGTCGGCGCCGCGTGGATAAGTAGATAATTAGGGGTATTTTTTATTTATTTAAATACCCAGAATTTAGAAAATCCATATCTTTGCATAGAAAAATCACAAAAATAAAATAAAAATACCCTCTTGCTCAGTGAACAGAGAAAATAATACTGAAAAAGAATTGAGTTAATTTGATGAGTATTTTATTTTTAATTAATTATTTACTCATTTTAGTATTTTAATTCTCCATTTGCATAGACAATTCACCATGGCATGAGACTATAGGGCTTTTGAAGCCTCTGATCTTGGGAACCTTCTCTGAATTTTTCAAGGTCAGAGGCTATCTCTATAGCAAGTTATGTATTTTTCAAGTTTATGTCACTGTTTTTGGTATTTTAATTCCATTAATTAGCATATTGCTTAGAAAATTCTAGGAAAATTTGGAGAAGTTTCTTAGGACCAGAGGACCCTAGGATAATTATATTTTGAGTTAATTCATTAAGAATAACCCTAATTGGCCTAATTACTCAAAACTAAACTTTAACTAATTAGGGTTAACCACACATAAAAAGAACTTAAAAATAATTCTCCATTGATCTTTAGGATCAGCGGGACCTCACATAAAAATTTGGAATTAAATGGAAATGTTTAACCCCACTAAATGGATTAATTAAATCACATGATCAAAATTAAACTTTAAAAATTCATAACTCTAAAAATACATTTTAAAAATTCACCAAATTGGTTTTGTGGGTTCTCTGATTTTAGGGGAGTCTAAGAAAATTAAAATTAAAATTTTCTAAAAATCTTTATTTTCCACCTTACTTTAATATTTTAATAATTAAAAAAATAATAAAAATCACAAAAATATTAAAAATCATAAAAATGTCATATTTTGATTCCTAATCACATAGGAACAAACTAAATATTTTTCCTAAACCCAAAAGTAAAGATATTGAATTTTAAAACCTTAAGACAATTTTTTAATATTAAAAATGGATTTTCCAACCTTTTCACCAAATTAATTCTAATAAATAAAAAAAAATCATAAAATTATAAAATTTATTTCTCTGAACTCCTTGAGGTTAGAGGGATTAATGAAAATTTTAAAATTCATTTTTCAACTTTAATTTTATTTTATAATTAATTAACACTCCAAAATTCAAAATAATTATAGTAAATAAAATATAATTCAAAAAATCACTAAAATTGGTCCAAGTGGTCCTCTGGTCAGTAGGAACATCCCATAATTTTCCTAAGGACAGAAAACTTACCTTGATCATGTTGTTGAATTTTCATTGAAAACCCTTATTTTTCACAAAAATAATTATATAAATTAAATTAAATCTAGAAAAATCACATTTTCCCTCTAATGTCTTAATTGACATATGAGTGAAGTGACATAAAATTTGTAAGTTCATTTGAGCTTAATTTGATGAGTTATGAAATAAATAAGCCTAAAGGGGCATAAAGGTAATAAAGGATTTTAACCCTAATTAATATTTAGGTTTAATCAAGGGGAGGGTAAAATATCTGATTTTAAAATTTTCATTAGATGATTGAAACCTAAGGAATTAAGGGGTAGAAACCCATTAATCATCTTGAAATATTTAAAGTAAATTTTAATTAATTAAACAATTCGAATTTTGGAAGAATAGTTTAAAATTTGGATTATTAAGGTTAGGGATATGACCTAAGAAGATATCAATTCTTTAATTTAAAATCCCTAAATGAATCACTTCAATAATACTTAACTTCTAATTAAATCTAAAGTTATAATTGAAATTAGTAATTAAATAATTAAAAGGAAGATAAACCTTAATTAAATTAAAAGCTTGAAACATTAAGTGATTTGATGATCAAATTGAAATAAATTTAAAACATTAAAATTAATTTGAAATCACTTAAAAAACAAATCTAAAACAAATTTGAAACATTAAAGAAAATCAACCTTAAGACAATTCATACATAAAAACATAAAAAATCAAATCAATTAAAAATTAACCTAAATATTTCAATTAAATTAAAATTAAATCATTAAAATTTAAATTGAATAATCTAAACACCTCTTTCAACCTAAATAAATCTAATACATTGAGATCATTAAAGATGTAAAGATTTAATTAAATTAAAACAACTTGAACACTATTCTAAACTTAAAATTATTAAAATTTCATAACTAAATTAAATAACTTTAAATCACCAATTTCTATTTTAAATCATTAAATTCTTTAACAAACTGATTTGCCCCCTAAAGGTTTTCATTAATATAATTCTTAAGTAAAGCATCAAGTGAAATGTCACTTTACTTATAGGATAATCAAACATCCTAATTCATTGAGCAAGAAACAAAACTTAACTAAATTCTTGGATGATCAATTCACCTAAACAAAGAAATTCATTTGGACTCGAAATAATCCCAGAAGTATTGAAAAGATGTTTAGGATTCGTCCTAAGCACTTCCTCAATATGATGGGATGTTTTAGAAGAAAAATTGAATTTAATTGTTCTTTGATGAAGAAAATCATCCTTAACAAAATACAAGAACCTAGACGTCATAGAAAATGACTAGCAATAGGATTAGGAATTTGGTAGACAACCAGAACCATCCCTTAGCTTTACCAAGGTATTTGCTATAAATATTTAAATGCCTTAACATGTGTTATAAGTGCAGCTTGGAATGATGAGAAGACCCTCCAGGTACGCTTTTATTTTATTGCAATTTACTTTATTGCAATTTATTTATAAGAGCTACACTCACTCTTCTTGCATATTAAACAAGATTGTTGCATGAAAACTGAAGTTTTTAGGATAGCCACAAAACTGAAACCCAAAACTAAATTAAAAATCAACACAAGATAAAATTCACCGCCACAACATTCAAAAGATAAAACAAGTATAAATTTAATCACAAACAGAACAACAAAACTACAATTGCAATTAAATTAAAACGTCTCGTTGGATGATCGGGAATACCTCGGATGATGTAACCTACGTGTTGCTAACGAGATTTCCCACGGTCTAAATGAAAGTGTGGAACTCATTCAGTTGAGTTTAGCAAATTCATTTGGACTAAGTGCATCCGATAAAAATAACGGTGCCGGAATGATGGAACCGTGGGATCTTAACCGGTGTTGTTATAATCAACTTTAAGATTCCCCTAATAAAACATTAAAAATATTTGAACCTAAGACTCTTCTAAACCAGAATACTTCTCTCATCTCTTGATTTTCACTTTCTAAAACTAAACCCTTTGCAACAACAAGGTGCTTGGAGGATAGTGGGCAGCACGGTCATCTTCATCAGCAAAACTTGTGTCTACTTCAGGAAACCCTTTCCTAGAATTAAATAACCAAGCCATAGGATTTCGAGGTAGTTTGCCTAGTGCAACATAAATCCTTAACTTTTTGTTAGGCATTTGCATAATCATATTATGTAAATTAAGCCCTAATCGGTCTTAGGACTCCGAGGTAGTCGTTTGGTACGACATAAACCCTCACATCTTCGAGGCTATTTGTGTGATTATATCATACAAATATAAGTCCTGATTAACTAAAATTGGAAGGATTGAAACATTAAATAATACTCTCAAATTGAAGCCAAATAATAGGATAGTCGGGAAGTCACCAAAGTCCACTTCGGGTCCGTGACATCCCCTACTTCTCTTCCTTTGGATTCCTAAAATAAACTGTTCTAAATTTGAGCTATTCCCTATTGAAATTTCCAAAATCCAATTTGTTTGAAACCTTAAACTTTGAAATTCTTGAGAGAAAAACCACTGATCATTATCGAGAGTTTTCTTAAGTGTCTTCGGACATTTAAGATGCAATTAAATATAGGGGGTTCCCCTTATAGGGAACTTTAAGAACCCAGGTAATATAAACCCTGCTTAATTCCTTTATATTAACCAGGGGAACTTGTCGGCTTATAAAATTGGTTCGCAGACCAAACGGATGTCACAAATCTCCTAGTTTATTTAATCGAGTCTCATCACCAAGCAGTGAGTCTATTCCTCGGGATAGATGCACGGTTTGTGATGCAATGCTCGTTTATATAAACTATTTGGGATGTGAGATCGGCTTGATTTCATATCTTAAAATATTCAAACTTATAATTATTTTCAAAAATCAAATTTTACTTTCCAAATGATATATATATATATATATTTAAATTAAATTTAAAATTTAAAATTTGCCGACAACTTTTTGAGGCGACCGCTTTTTAAAATTAAACTTACAACCTAAAATTATGCCGACAACTTCTGGTGACTCCGCTGGGGACTAGTTCTTCTCTCCATCCTAATCAGATGATTTTGCTTTCATAAATCGATAGTGTGTCCATATCCCTAGTGGACCAAAACTATCATTCTTCCGTTTGCACACCTCGCTCTTTTCTGTCTTGAGCAAGTATAGTCGACTCCCTTTTAGATTTAGGAGCCACTGTTTAGACACCCCTAAACAGAGAGGTTCCAAAATTCTTTTACCTCTTAAGAGGTGGGGTGGACCCCCAATAGGTGTTTGCTTAGAATTAGTCCTTCGGATTGAGAAGCCTTACGATAATTTCTCTCCCTTTTCAATTCCGAATCGGGTCCCTTCCTTTTTCTATAAACCTCCGTTCTTTAAACATTTTGTTCCTAATAAACAAATCTTCTAATAAACAACCCTTTAAAAAACAAACTCTTTTAGATCGCAAATGCATTAAGATAAATGAAAATGTGTTCGGACTCTTTCTTTTTCGTCCTAAATTTTGTGACAAAAGGAAGCATAATTCGGGACTGATACTCAGAATCTACCCTGCAGAAAATGTTTGTCCCAAAGTTAATCTTCTCCTTCACCAACGGAATAGACTTCGCCGTTTACAAGGATAAGCTGCCCGACAATGGGATCATCCGTTTTGGACAAAGATTTAACAATATAGAAATCAAGTTCGCTGACGTCACTCTTTTTACACTAATGGACAAAGCGCCAGAAACTGAGAAACCCATGCTTGAATTCAACCTGAAATCGACTCAAGAATTTCCTCCCCTGTGAAGGGTTCCAGCTGAAAAAGATACCACTGTTCGTAGGAGGACTGTAATCTCTACCCCCACCGATCTAGTCATCTCTACACCTGCCTCAATTCCCGCCCAACTGAAAGGGAAGGGAGTTCAAGTTTATAATGAACTTGCCACCGAGGTGTGTACGGATTTTGCTGCAATACCATCTGTTTTAGAAATCGGGTCCAGTTCAAAGTTTACACCCACGACTCGGACTCAGAGAAGAAACAGAGGCAGAAAGATCGCCAGGATCGAGAAAGCCAAAGCTACTGAAGTTGCCTTTCTAGAGGAAATTCCTGAGGAAAGAGAAGAGCTGCCTGAATATTCACCACTGTTAGGAGGATGTAAGTTCCACTCTCTCTCTTCTACAGCTAATGAAGAAGATGCCCAGAGGATCGCTGCTGTGTTACCCCGACCTACATATTATAGTGACAACAAAAGAAAAAGAGCTAGGGCTACGCCGCTCACTCGATTGCAAGCTGTAGTAGAAAAGTTAGCAAAGACAGAGAGATGCCCCATATCTGAGATTTTGAGGAGAATGGGACGGGTGCCAGCCAAATCCCGCCTTGGACCGCGATTAAACCCGATCATTGCTAAGGAAAACCAAAGGAAAAAAGGCACGAGCCAACGAAAGGACACCACCTACCTACGCACAGCCAACCGACCATCTGGTCCTAGCCCACGTACTGCGAGAAGGATGGTGTGGCAACCTATTATTGGTGAACCGAAACCATCAGAGTATTTTAGGAAGAAAAGTCTCGTCAGGAAGCTTGAATCTGAAGGAAGTGCCACTGCAATGAAAGAAACTCTTGGAAAAGACATTCAAGAGTCATCACACGACCACTGTGAGACCATCTGGAAGAGGCCACTAGATGATGCCATAGGAAAGTTAAGGACGGATATCTTCCGGTTGGCAAAAGAAAGAGGAGAAAAGTTGGAAAATGAAGTTGATTCAACAGAATTTATGGACGAAGAGTATGCCGAAATCAACATGGTTGAAACACGAGCATCATCAGCTTCGCAAGGTGCTCCGGCAGCAGCAGAAAGAGATGAACCGGAAGTGATGATAGTACAGCTTCGGGAAAGAGATGACACAATTTCCCAGATGGTAAAGAGGATGGAAGAGATGGCTGCTGCTTTAACCACTCTCAACAGTCAGGTACAACCTCAGAAAGAAACACCGCCGGAAATCAGCCATATTGTAGATGGAGGAAAAGAGATTACATTTATCAACGGAGACGAGCAACAAAAGAAGGATTCAGTACAGAGTATGATTCCCAAAAAGTATATCAAAATCATGGTAGAACAGCAGGTACGAGAAGCCTTAGTACAATCCAAGAGTGGAGCATCTATTCAGACGGGTCGACCTTACCCTGAAGAATTTGATGTCGTCCAATACTCAAAAGGCTTCGTACCACCTCTGTTTAAGACTTTTGATGGAACGAGAAACCACCGGCAGCATGTCGCACATTTTCGTGCTAGTTGCTGCAATGCCGGTGGGAGTGGCGCTTTACTCTTCCGTCAATTCGTCAGCAGTTTGTCAGGGATCGCCTTCGACTGGTATGCAAAATTGCCAAATGGCTCAGTTAAGACCTTTTCAAAGTTAGAAAACCTTTTCGTTAAGCGGTTTGCCGGAGCTCGGCACCACATCACTATTGGTGATCTAGTGGTGAAGCAACAGAAACCGAATGAATCTTTGGTGGATTACATACTCCGATGGAGGAATTTAAGCATGAAGTGTGAGCCTCAGCTTCAGGAAAAGCATGCGATCGGTATTTTGCTAAAAAGTATCCACGACCCAATAGCACTCTCCTTAAAGGATTTACAATCAAGACTTTCGAGAAGTTGCTTAGCGAAACTAGGAGCTTACAAGATGAAGCAAAGCAGCTAAGTTTCATGGACAAGACCGATAAACAGAAATCGGTGAAAACATTCGAAAAGAAGTCTGGAATCGTCGCGCAGTAGATAAGGGCAAGCAGCCAATATAGATACAGCCAGAGCGGCCACAGCCTAGCTATCAACCACCACGACGTACTTACCAACAACCTCAGCAGGGTTATCAACAGCCTCGACCGAGCTATCAATCGCCTCAACATTATGAACAACCGCCTCATCCACAGTATACCCTGAAAGATTTTTTGAACAAGGAATATCCATTCAAGACTGAAGCAGTAGCGAAAATGTTTCACAGTTTAATGAAGACACCCGATTTCAGCTACCAGAGCCCAAAAGGTCGGAAGAAGTCAATAAGAGAGATCATCCAAACTATTGCCCTTACCACTGGATGCTCGGGCACAAGATAGAGGATTGCATCATTTTCATGATTTGGCTTAACTACAATCTCCGGAAAGGGAACATAACGATCCCGAAGGAATACATGAAGGAACCCCAAAAGGGAGGTTCCGTCAGCGTTATTTCAACGGATCCTATTGTTCAAATAGACCCTTACACGACCCATGATGGATGGAGTACTGTCTGGACAAAGTCTTCAAAGAAAATCTTAGATCATATCCAGAACGCTTCGGTGCACGCTTCAACTCAAAGTTTGAAACCTGCCGAGCCGGTGCTATCGCTTGCGATTGATGAACCACCCCAGGAGGAAGAGAAGATCGTGGAAGAAAAGAAGACCGAGGTTCCAAAGAGTAGACTAGGGGCTGCTTATCCTAGGATAGTTGTTTCTGATTCGGGGGAGAAATACCTCGAACCTCTGACTCTGTATGATTATTTGCTCGCCCCGGCGGGATCTTATAATGATAAAAGTTTTAGTGTTGGCTACATTTTAACTGTTTCTAAAGATTACGTAACTAACGAAAACCAAGCTAATCTGGATCTCAATTCCGATATAAATTACGATTCTCAAATCATACTAAACCTCAATGACCTTGACAAAGGAGAAGACGTTCACAAGGATGACTACGAAAGCTCAACAAGCGAGGAGTCTATTTGTGAATTTTGAGGAGCTCCGATTGTGATAGAATTAGAGTCATCAGATTCCGAAGCAACTGCAGAAGAGCCAGTCATTCCAATTCAAGAGGATACACCGGAAGATTCAGTACCAGATACAGAAGAAATAATAGAAGTTATTTTAAGAAGCGGAAAAGTTCAACCCCCGAGAATGGGTCCAAAAGATAAAGGAAAGCAGGTGGTTGCTCAGGAAGAGCCAACCCCAACAGAGGAACTGCCCATTCAGGAAGAAATTGAAAAACCTGGTAATAAGGTGGATTATAACATGCTAGCCCATCTTAGGAAGCTACCATCCAAATTGAGCATTTACGACGCTCTGATCCTGTCAAAGGAGATGAGGGAAACTCTGATCAAGGCTTTACTTGATCCAAAAATTTGTTTAGCTCAAATGGCCGGTAATTCCTTAGACGAGGTTTCGTTAAAAGAACAGCGAGGTGTTACCTTCATAGACAATGATCTACTACTCGGAACGACTGATCACAATTGACTGTTATACATTTCAGTCACTATCAGAAAATTTACGCTCTCCAGGGTGTTAGTTGATCCGGGAGCATCAATCAACATAATGAGCCTTCGAACGTTAGCATATTTGGTAATTGATGCTCGTAAACTTGAAGTGGACAAGATGTTATTAAGAGGGTTCAATCAGAAAGGAGAAAGAGCACTCGGATCAATAAAACTGTTAATGAAGACCGATGATTTGGCAAAGACAACCGCAAATTTCCATATAATTGATTCTGAAACACCATTCAAAGCTCTACTGGGTCGGCCATGGATCCATGAGAACTGGATGGTATCGTCATCTCTGCACCAGTGCATAGTGTTACGAAGGAGGAGAACAGTGTATCAAAGGTGACTTGCAACCATTCTCCGTACACGAGAATGGAATTCATGAAGATGCAGCCTACTACGTGCCTCTAAAGAAAACAATCTTCTCTAGAAATGTCATACCAAATGAAGCAAAAGAAGTGCAAGATGATGAAGAGCCTGAAATTCTAGTCCAACAGTTACTCACCACTCCCTTACGGTGAGATGGTGAAGGTTTCTCCAGAATTCGCACCCGAGGTCGAGGTCGGGGACGAGGTCGAGGGAGAGACGTTGGAACAGTTGGACATAAAAGACCGGTCATCGACGTTGATTGGGAGAACTATTCCAAAGAAGAAGAAATCAAGAAAGAAGTAGCAATAGTAAATCAAAAGAAACCTCAGTTCGAGATCTCTCTCGAAGATGAAAGGAATGAAGAATACAAATCAATGTACGAGAAGATTAACCATTATGTACATGCTATGACCCTGACCCCGATCCATTCTAATAAGATAGAGGGTATGGTGGTCAAGGAAGTACGTGGTGATACTAAACCGATCAAATTCTACTGTGGAGCTTCTTCTTCCAATACTGAAAAAGATGTACAATTTGAAGATGTTACTTCTTCTGAATTAATGGAATTGCCTTTTAAGTGGTACTCTCCCTGTGTTCAAAATTTAATTCAACGTGGTGTCTTACCTAAACAATGGACAAAAGGTCGATCACAACACTTTGAAAAATTATGGAACAATGCCCAGTCGGCCTCCCAATTCAAAACATGGTCTCGGATTCGGCACAGTAGGGTCTATTAATGATTCGGGATTTTGCTTAGTTTTCACTCACGAGCATGATGAAAGTTTCCTGGAAGCTTCAGATGATCTCTAGAATCTACTAATTGGAAATGCTCCACCATAATTCAAAGAAGAAATTAAATCTACAATAAACGAGTTAATGGAAGTTAACTTAGGTACTAGCGAAGAGCCTATGCCGACCTTTGTTAGCTCCTTACTCAATAAAGAAGACTCCGAAGAGATAATCAAGCTATTAATGGAGTTCAAGGACTGTTTTGCTTGGAGTGATGATGAAACGCCCGGATTAGCTCCAGAGGTCGTAGTTCAAAAGTTAGGAGTAGATCTCACTGTCGTTCCAGTCAGACAAGCTCCAAGAAGAATGCGTCTGGAGATTGAACAACAAGTTATAGCTGAAGTTAAGAAGCTAATAGATGCTAAATTTGTCCGTGAGAAATAATATCGAACTTGGTTAGCCAATGTGGTACGAGTCATAAAGAAGAATGGAAAGATCAGAATCTGCGTGGATTTCAGAGATTTGAACAAAGCATGTCCGAAGGACGAATTCCCGCTACCCATTCCAGAAATGATGATCGACATTGCTTCAACACATGAAATCTTTTCATTTATGGATGGATCATCAGGATACAACCAGATAAAGATGACACCAGAAGATGAAAAGCTTACAGCCTTCAGAACGCCGATCAGGGTATACTGCTACACAGTGATGCCATTTGGATTAAAGAACGCAGGAGCAACCTATCAAAGAGCAATGACAAGGATTTTTAATGATCTCATTCCCAACCAAGTCGAGTGCTACGTGGATGATGTAGTCATCAAAAGCAAACTAAAAGAAGATCATTTATATGATTTGAGAATTGTTTTCGAGCGGTTAAGACAATATAAACTTAAGATGAATCCCTTGAAATGCGCCTTCGTTGTCACCTCTGGGAAATTCTTAGGATTTGTTGTTTGACATCGTGGAATTGAAATCGATTCGGAGAAAATTACAGCCATCTTAAAAATGCCACCTCCCAAAACCATGAAGCAATTACGATCCTTTCAAGGAAAATTGGCATATCTTCGACTCTTTATCTCGAATTTGTCAGGAAGGTGTCAGCCTTTTTCTGCTTTGTTTAAGAAGGATGCCAAGTTTACTTGGGACTCCAAATGTCAATATGCCTTCGATGACATCATGCAGTATTTAATGACACCTCCTATTTTAGAAGCCCCAGTCTCGGGTTGACCTTTGATGCTTTATACCACGGCTTTAGACGACTCTCTCGGAGCCCTGCTAGTCCAGGTCAACGACGAGGGAAAAGAAAATGCTCTCTACTACTTAATTCGTCGTCTAATTCTAACAGAAGTAAAGTATCCTTCGATTGAGAAGCATTGTCTGGCCCTGATCTTCGCTGCTCAAAAGCTCAGGCATTACATGCTTTCTCATAAGGTCAACCTTATTTCGAAGTTCAATCCATTGCAATATTTGATGACTTGCCCGACGCTTTCCAGCAGACTTGCCAGGTGGTCGATGATACTATTGCAATTCGATATAACTTTCGTGCCGCTTCGTGCTATAAAGGGACAAGTCCTAGTAGACTTCCTTACAGCACACCCTTTATCGGCAGAATCGCCTCTCAACGATGATTTGCCAGACAAGCAGATAATGAGCTTACAAGACCCCGATGATCAACGTTGGGAATTGTACTTTGACGGAGCATCCTCAGTACAGAAAGACAAAGAATCGCAAATGATAGTGCCAGGTAAGGCAGAAATCAGATTGATATTTATAACACCAGAGCGGGGGATGTTAAGGTATTCCTACCATCTAACAGAACCATGTACAAACAACGAAGCAGAATAGAAGCCTTTATAACCGGATTGAAATTAACCATTCAGATGGGGATAACAGACATCAACATCTATGGAGATTCCCAGTTGATCATTCAACAGGTCGCCGGACAGTACAGAATTTTAAAACCAAGGCTTGCGCAGTACTTCTAGTATGCCATGAAGCGAATTCCAAATGTAACGATCTACAAGATTCCCAGAAGAGAAATGCTCTCGCGGATGCGTTAGCCCGCCTTGCAAAAGAATTTGCTCGCCTACAGGATGAGTCAGTTGAAATGTCAGTTCAAGGACGACAGGTCCTATCACAGCTCGACATGGATACTATACACAAATCAGAAGGAAAAGAAAAAGAATCAGTTACAGCAGTCACAGAAGTTACAGAAGATTGGCAGCAACCATTAATAGTCTACTTGCAAATAGGAAACCTACCGAACGATAAGTCGTTAGCTCATCAAATCAAGAAAAGAACTCTGTCTTACGCATTAATAAACAAAACGTTATACAGAAGGTCTTTTGATCCGATGTGGCTAAGGTGTCTGAGCGGGTCCGAAGCTCGTGAAATTGTTAAAGAAGTACACTCAGGACTTTGTGGCGCTCTTCAGTCGGGTCCGAAAATGAAATTGAAGATTAAGAGGCTAGGGTACTACTGGCCCTCGATGATGACCGATTGCATGAAGATTGCCAAAAGTTGTCACCAGTGCCAAGTGCATGGAGTGGTTCTACATCAACCTCCAAATGTGCTACATCCGACAATCGCGTCGTGGTCATTTGAGTGTTGGGGCACAGATATTTTGGGTCCGATAGAACCGCCTTCTTCAAGAGGACATCGCTTCATTCTTGCAGCTACAGATTTCTTTTCTAAGTGAGCAGAAGCAGTATCGCTCAGAGAAGTGAAAGCACATCACGTGCTACAGTTCTTCAAGAATCAAGTTGTCGACCGTTTTGGGGTACCTCACAGAATTATCTCAGATAACGGGTCTGCATTCAGAAGCACGAAGATCAACAATTTTGTCAGAAGACACGGGATCAACTGACGCTATTCAACAATCTACTACCCATGAGCGAACGGCTTGGCCGAGGCTTTTAATAAAACTCTCGTCCAAATCCTAAAGAAAACTTTAGACGAAAATAAGAGGAATTGGCACGAGAAGTTGTTACAAGCCTTATGGGCCTACAGGACTATTTTCAGAACTCCCACCCAGTCTACGCCTTACGCCTTAGTGTACGGGTCCGAGGCCGTTCTACCCTTAGAGGTTCAGATTCCGTCTCTCAGAATTGCAGTTGCAAACAAGATCACTACAGAAGAAAATGCCAAATTACAATTAGAAGAATTGGAAAGCTTGGAAGGAAAAAAACTTTCAGCACAGCAGAATTTGGAACTGTATCAAGTCAAGATGATCCAGGCCCATGATAAATTAGTCCGTCCAAGGACATTTAAAGTCGGTGACTTGGTTTTGGTTCTCAGAAGACGTATTCTTGCACATCACAAGATATGTGGTAAATTTGAACCGACTTGGGAAGTGCCATTCATGGTCGAGACAGTCTACTCTCGAGGTTCATATCAACTGATAAATTGTCGTGTTGAACGGCCTATGCTTCCAATTAATGGACGATATCTAAAGAAGTATTATGCAACCTGATGTTTCGAAGGATGAATCCTCATTCCTAGAAGCACGGGCATAGTAATTACTTATGACTGGGTCCGAAACCAAAAATATAAAAAAAGTGGATGATAAAGAAAATCGTTAAAAAAATAATGTTAAATGAAAACATGTGAAATCATGATAATAAAGTTTTTATCCTTCATTTCAAATTGAGTCTCACTCTTGATCTTTCTTCATCTTTTCCTACTCCTAATTAAATTTGAAATAAATGTATAAAAGAACTTCATTAATAAATAAATTTTTTATTGTTCTTGTTCTTAGTACAACCGCTGATCATTTCCTTATTTTTCGCAGGGAAATGTCGAACGGGCGGTTGGTTTTGAACTTCAAGAATGTCGTGAGTCTAGCACTCGATAAAAAAAGGATTAATGATGGAGTCGTGATTGAGATCAACTCTGACTTCATACCAGCTGGGCTACAGTAAAAAGAAAATGATTGGACTCTGATTGATCGGGAAGAGCTCCGCAGCCATACAGTGATGAAATTGGGTGGCTCAAGTCAACCATCTACCAGCAAGAAGAGAAAAGTAAATACCGCTCATGCAACGGGAGAGGACAAGAAAGTTAAGTCCATGGTTACTGCAACAAAAGGCAGGCTCGTCAGCGCAATGCCCACGGAAATTCAAGAGGTAACGAGAGCTACTCTCACTCCGACCCAGCGAAAAAACAAGAACCGACGCATCCGCAAGATGCTAACCCAGTTAGCAGCAGATCAACATGAAGAGACAGCTGCTACCGTCAGTACAAGCACTTCTAAAAAGCCCGTTCGTCGGGAACCAGAAAAGAGGAGACCAACTCCAAGAACAATAGAAAAGATAAAAGAAATCCCAAGAAGATCAGAAATAGAATCTGTGCCACGACTCCAGATAAATGCACCACTTTTAAAGAAACTTGTTGCAAAAGCAACCCCGGAGGATGTCCCGACAGAGATTATCTCCGAGGAGCCGAGACATGTAGGAGAACGTGTTAGGGTTGAACCATACATCCCACAGTACGTTACTAGACCTCGCCAGTTGCAGATAATTTCGGAATATGAGCTGGAAAAGATGCATAATGTTAAAAAGAAAACTTTTGAATACTTTGAAAGAATCCGTGGCAATAGGATTAACATCTTCGAAGGCCTTGAGCTGCATACAGATGTGTTTTCGGACTCCGATCAACAGCAAATTGTAGACTGCATCGTTGAACTTCATAAAATGAGCCGGGCTGGTCGTCTGAGGGAGAAAACTTATTCAGAACCCCGAAGATGGATGCCAGGAAAGGAAGAGTTATGATCCAATGCGGGTGTTGCTACAACTTCGCGATAGACAGAAAGGGAAATCCACCAGGGATACTTCGTCGCAGTGAGGTGGATCCGATGCCGAAAATTATTAAAAGAATGGTAAAGAGGATGGTGACATGGAAGGTATTGCCCGCAGACTGCATACCTAACAGCTGCATCATTAACATCTACAAGAAGGGCGACTGCATACCTCCACACATAGACCATCATGATTTCGTTAGACCTTTTTGCACAGTGTCTTTTGTCAACCAGTGCAATATCATGTTCAGATCTGACTTCCGGATAGCAGGCCCCGGAGAATTTTGAGGGCCGGTGGACATACCACTACCGGTAGGTTCCGTCATGGTGTTAAAAGGGAATGGAGCGGACCTCGCAAAGCATTGCATTCCAGGAGTGCCTGTTGAGCGGATCTCTGTTACTTTCAAGAGAATGGATGACAGAAAGATTCCTTTTCACTTTCAGCCAGATTCAGAATTAGAAAGCCTCCGGCCTTACGAGCTGTGAGTTACATGGGAGATAGCACACCTCCAATGCACATCCATACGGCATTCCTGCCAGGGGTGGCTTGGAAGGTGATGTTATTGTCCATGTATCTCACTATTCAGACATGGATTTTCACAGATGCTTTTAGAAACAACTTGCAAGAATCTTACGCAATCCATTTTGGATTTATATGGATTGTATGAGATATTCAATTCTCAAAGAAAATATCATCATGTTTTGGATCAAGTTGTATGATGTATTTTCAACAAGATTGGAATGAAAGTGACCACGTCATGTTTTACCTTCACCACTTTTTGTGCAAATTGACTGGGAAACGCCATTTAATTAGAATAACATCGAATAAAGAACAAAGGAAAAATAAAAATAAATGTGAACTCTTTTAAAAAAAATTTGAATGTCAAAATAAACTACAAATAAACACGAACTCTAAATAAACGTGAACTCTAAATTGAAAATCAAGCTAAAATCAAACCACAACAAGCTACTAAGACAAATTTCTGAATCTGAAATCCCTAGCCTCCGGTACGTTCTCGAAAACCCTTTCGACTCTCCACGATTTCTTCCCTCTTTTGAGAAGGTCGACTAAATCTACTGACACAAAACCACAAAAATTTTCGATTTGTTCTGATGGCATGGATTCATATCCCTCACCAAATAATTAGACTTTGATCGATCCTCGTGGGATGTGAAACACTTTCACGTCTCATTCCAAATCTTCCGCTAAACTCAAATCGCCACACAGCAAATTTCAACCCTTTAAACCTTCGAGGTCGGAACCGCATTCCGGTTCTCTTTAAACCTTCGAGACTCGGAACCGGATTCCATTTATCTTTAAACCTTCGAGGTCGGAACCAGATTCCGGTTCTCTTTAAACCTTCAAGGCGGAACCGGATTCCAGTTCTCTTTAAACCTTCGAGACTGGTACCAAATTCCAGTTCTCTCCTTTTGAGGTCGGTACCAAATTCCGACTCTCTTCCCGATATTAATACCAAATTTTAACTCTCTCCCTCTGAGGCTAGTACTTAAATTCCAGTTCTCTTCGCAATCCCGAGGTTGGAACCTAGGTTCTAATTCTCATTTCAAATTCAGAATTTTCTTGAATCGATTTTAAATTAAACTTCAACCGAAATTGGAACTCAGAACAAATCGAAATCTAAACTCACACATTAAAACCCTCGGAATAGAAAATGAAATGAAATCTAAATCAAATTTCCCCAGATCTTATGATCTGGAATTCACCTGCTTCTCTTTTCCCCAGCGAGAGTTCAGGGATCTCCAGTCTTGGAGATATACTCGATACTCCCCAGCGAAAATTTGTTTCTACTCTGTTCTAAGTGTGTCACTTAGACGTTTGTGTTGGTTTGTTAATCTATTCGATCAACGCCAATACGCGCGGTGTGCTTGGTTAGCACACCACACCTATTGGGGGTCCATTTGTTGACCTCATTTTTGATGAGGTCTTTTCTCTTCTCACTCCTTAGTACTTAGGATCTAGCTTTAGGCTTTCCCTTTAACTATCTTAGAGGACTAGAAATGGAACCCACCACTTAGAAATTTAAACACCTCTTAACTCCCTGCAAACCCCATAAGTTTGATTGTAAACCCCAAGTCACTTGGAGGGTTAAGATCAAATGTGGAGGTTTAAAGGATGAGTTCCCTATAGAACTCTTTGGCCTTAGGACTACCCTGGGTGGCCTGGTCTGGTGAGGGTTGACGTGCACACATTACACTTTCACACACATTCCAAATCCTAAAACCATTCAAGCCTAACTTGACTTGCTGACTCATGTAAGTAATATGGATCGACCTTAACCCCTAGGCCCTTGGCTAAGAGGGCAAGGAACAACATAGTGAATGCCTCAAATAAGTCCACTCATGGATCTTATGGGCTTGATATGGCTTCATGGCTCAACCAAAGTGATTCCATTCTACTCAAACTTGATCAATTGTCATTTTCCCAAAATTTCAATTTTTGACCCCTAGGGCCCTACACCTACCAAACCTACCAAATGCCCTTGAAGATGCCCAAAATTTGCAAAATTACCTAAATTTCCCAAAATTCCTCAAAACAAATCCTAAACATTTCCCACCATTCAAATTGATCATCCTTAGCCAAATATACCAAAATTTCCAAAAATACCCCCCAACACCCTCCAAATACCCAAAATGCCCTTTTTAACAAAAAAATCCATAAATTCCAAAAATTCCCAAAAAATTCCAAAAAATCTCAAATATTCCCAATTTCATTTTTTTCTACTACACCATGGGCTAATTTTGTTAATTTAATCCACTTTTACCAAAACCCCCCAATTTGACCTTTTTTTAACCTAAGTGAACCCAATGTCAAACCAAATCAACCCAATTGACCTCAATGTTGATCCAATCCAATTCTATACTTTAATTAAATATCCCCAATATCAATTTAGATGTAATCCAAGCCCAATTTGATTAACATTTGGATACAATTTCAATTTGAAACTTAAAGCCCAATTTTGGCCCATGACATAAACTTAGCCCAAACTAACCAAACTCAACTCCAATTAACCCCAAATCTTTTCCTAAACCTTCCTAATATCCCCACAAACAAAAAACTAACAAGATTTTCCCCAAATTTGAGCCCAAAATCCACCCAAGCTTAACCTAAAACCAAAATCCCAAATTTTGGCCTAAACCCACCATGAACCCAAATGGGCCCAAATCCCAAAATCAAAGCCCAACCAAAATTGAAAACTCTTTGTAACACACCCATAAACGTTTCCCAACATTTATTTTACTTCAAATCTAACATTATCCCAACCTTAGCCCAAGTTAGCCCATTTTGAACCACTTTAGCCCCTTTACCAAAAAAGTCTCAAATCAAACCCAATTCAACTCTAAATCACCTCAAATTTGTTTCAAATCACTCATGACACATCCCTAAACTGAACCCAACATTTGTTTCACTCAATCCTTCACAAAATTTTCATCCACCAATTTGTTTTCAAATCTAAAGGCCCACTTCCTTAAACAATTCTAAAAGCCCATTTTCACCAAATCCAAAAGCCCAAAAATCCATTCCCAAGCCTACATGACACTTTCACCTCATCATCCCTTTGATTTAAATCACTCCCTAAGTTTAAAATTCATCATTAAAATTTTCTAAACTAAGCCATGTGCCAAATTACCCCTAAATATCTAAAATCCTTAAAACCCATTTCCATGAAATTGACTAAGCTTGGCCCCAAGCCAAATGGAGCCATTGAGCCATGCATAAGCCATATGCAAGCCATGAGGAGCCCTTTCCACCGCACCATGCCATTAATGGCAAGAAGGGGGGATCTTTCTGAAACCTTCATTAAGCATTTTTAACCTCATTTATGCAACACTCTAAACCAAGCTTAGCCACCTCTCCATGGATGGAGACCACACCACCTTCTCTTGGCTGACCCAAATGATTCCTTTCAGCCCAAAGCCAAGCCTTGGGGAGGTGCACCTAGCCTAAACCATGCCTTGGACCAAATCAAGCCAAAATAAGCCTTCCCCCCTTTCCACTAAAATCAAATCCTTTACACATGGCCAAAGCCAATTGACTGCACCAAACCCCAGCCCCGACTCCTCTGAATCAGATGGTGATTTAACCCTGGCCGGCCAGCCACCAGATCACCGAAAAACACCATGGCCGAGAGGTCTAAATGGATTCAAAAATTTAATTTGAACTAGCTGAGTTGTCCCAAACCCAATGGCCACTGCAGCTGTTCTTCTCTTCACCAGAGCAGTTGATCTAAGCCATCAAACCCCCCTGGGAAGCCCTGGCCATGGCTATTTAAACCAGCCACCCGCTCTCAGCCAAAAGGTTGGCTGAAATCAACCTTCATATAATCCCTCCAAACTCTTCACAGAGCTTCCCCTATCCAAGAGCAATCCATCCCCACTCTGTTCTCCCGCCCAAAATCCCATTGATTGAGCTCGATTCCGGAGCTCGGCTCTCGAGCCGAACGGGACATCTCTCTAACCTCCACCACAATCAAATTAAACTCACCCACACCTGCACAGGACCAAGAGAAGGAGTTCGCCAGTGAAAGCCCCCTCACCAGGCCAGCCATCCTCTCTATCAGCCAAGCTTTGAAATCGCCCTTGGTCACTTTCATACCTAGGAAATTTCTCAGAGCCAGAGACTTCATCTGGAGCTTCCTTGGGTGCAATCGAAGGTGACACAACTCTCTGATTGAAGTGTCACTTCTCAGAGCTAAGGTATGGACCCCTTCTTCCTCCTGAGCTTCCAGCGATTCTCTATTTTGCTTGGCTTAATTTCATAGCACATAAACCAAATGGATGTGTTCGTTTCCTCAAGACGAATCCATAGAGCATAAGAACATGAAAATCCATTGAGAAACGAGAGAGATCTTAGGGTTTGAGTGTGGACGGCTCTCGGGACACACCAGGCGGAGACGATGATCAGCCGCCGTTAGATCGAGCGTGTATCGAATGGATGGTGCAGTCGCGTCAGACGAGTGAACGGGACATGAACCGCGGGGCCCCGGAGCGCTGAGTCGGATGGCGACGTCGAATAGGGAGGCGACGCGTGGGCTTTCAGAGATGCCGAGGACGAGTCGGCGCCGCGTGGATAAGTAGATAATTAAGGGTATTTTTGATTTATTTAAATACCCAGAACTTAGAAAATCCATATCTTTGCATAGAAAAATCACAAAAATAAAATAAAAATACCCTCTTGCTCAGTGAACAAAGGACTATAATGTGGAAAAAGAATTGAGTTAATTTGATGAACATTATATATTTAATTAATTATTTACTCATTTCAGTATTTTAATTCTCCATTTGCATAGAGAATTCACCATGGCATGAGACTATGGGGCTTTTGAAGCCTCTGATCTTGGGAACATTCCCTGAATTTTTCAAGGTTAGAGGCTATCTCTATGGCAAGTTATGTATTTTTCAAGTTTATGTCACTGTTTTTGGTATTTTAATTCCATTAATTAGCATATTGCTTAGAAAATTCTAGGAAAATTTTGAGAAGTTTCTTAGGACGAGTTGACCCTAGGATAATTATGTTTTGAAGTATATCATTAAGAATAACCCTAATTGGCCTAATTACTCAAAAATAAACTTTAATTAATTAGGGTTAACCACACATCAAAAGAACTTGAAAATAATTCTCCACTGATCTTTAGGATTAGAGGGACCGCAAATAAAAGTTTGGAATCAATTGGAAATGTTTAACCCCACTAAATGGATTAATTAAGTCACATGATCAAAATTAAACTTTAAAAATTCATAACTCGAAAAATACATTTCAAAAATTCACCAAATTTGTTTTATGGGCTCTCTAATTTTAGGGTAGTCCAAGAAAATTAAAATTAAAATTTTTTTAAAAATCTTTATTTTCCACCTTACTTTAATATTTTAATAATTAAAAATAAAAAATAATAATCACAAAAATATTAAAAGTCATAAAAATGACATATTTTGACTCCTAATCACTTAGGAACTAACCAAATATTTTCCCAAAGTCTTTTGGTTAAGATATTAAATTTTAAATTCTTAAGACAATTTTTAATATTAAAAAATCGATTTTCCAACCTTTTCACCAAATTAATTCTAATAAATCAAAGAAAGATCAGAAAATTATAAAATTTGTTTCTTTGAACTCCTTGAGGTCAGAGAGATTTATGAAAAATATAAAATTCATTTTTCAACTTTAAATTTATTTTATAATTAATTATTACTCCAAACTCAAAATAATTATAATAAATAAAATATAATTCAAACAATCACCAAAATTGGTCCAAGTGGTCCTCTGGTCAGTAAGAACATCCAATAATTTTCCTAAGGATAGAAACCTTACCTTGGTCATGTTGTTCAATTTTCATTAAAAACCCTTATTTTTCATAAAAATAATTATATAAATTAAATTAAATTCAGAAAAATCACAATTTCTCCTCTAATGTCTTAATTGACATGTGAGTGAAGTGACATAAAAATTTTAACTTAATTTGAGCTTAATTTGATGAGTTATGAAATGAACAAGCTTAAAAGGGGCATAAAGGTAATTAAAGATTTTTAACCCTAATTAATATTTAGGTCTAATCAAAGTGAGGGTAAAATATATGATCTTGAATTTTCATTAAATGATTGAAACCTAGGGAATTAAGGTGTAGAAACCCATTAATCATCTTTAAAATATTTAAAGTAAATTTTAATTAATTAAACAATTTGAATTTTGGAAGAATAGATTAAAAATTTGTATTATTATGATTAGGGATTTGATTTAAGAAGATATCAATTCTTTAATTTAAAATCCCTAAATGAATCACTTTAATAAAATTTAACTTTTAATTAAATTCAAAGTGGTAATTGAGATTAATAATTAAATAATTAAAAGGAAAATAAACCTTAATTAAATTAAAACTTAAAACATTGAATAACTTGATAATCAAATTGAAATAAATTTAAAACATTGAAATTAATTTGAAATTACTTAAAAGACAAATTTAAAACAAGTTTGAAACATTAAAGAAAGCCAACCTTAAGACAATTCATAATTTAAAACATAAAAAATCAAATCAATTAAAAATTAACCTAAATATTTCAATTAAATTAAAAAATTAAGTCATTAAAATTTAAATTGAATAATCTAAACACCTCTTTCAACCCAAATGAATCTAATGCATTGAGATCATTAAAGATGTAAAAATTTAATTAAATTAAAGTAATTTGAACACTATTCCAAACTTAAAATTATTAAAATTTCATAACTAAATTAAACCACTTTAAATCACCAATTCCAATTTTAAATCATTAAATTCTTTAACAAACTGATTTGCCCCTGAAGGCTTTCATTATTATAACTCTTAAATGGGGCATTACGTGAAATGTCACTTCACTTATAGGATAATCAAACTTCCTAATTCACTGAGCAAGAAACAAACTAAACTAAATTTTTGGATGATCAGTTCACCAATACAATAAAACTCATTTGGACTCAAAATAATCCCAGAAGTATTAACAAGATGTTTAGGATTTGTACTAAGCACTTCCTCAATATGATGGTATGTTTTAGAAGAACAATTGAATTTAATTGTTCTTTGTTGAAGAAAACCATCCTTAACAAAATACAAGAACCTAGACGTCATAGGAGAGGACTAGCAATAGGATTAGGAATTTGGTAGACAACCAGAACCTTCCCTTAGCTTTACCTAAGTACTTGTTATAAATATTTAAATGCCTTAACATGTGTTTTAAATGCAGCTTGGAATGACGAGAAGGCTCTCCAGGTATGCTTTTATTTCATTGCAACTTACTTTATTGCAATTTATTTATATGAGCTGCACTTTACTCTTCTTGCATGTTAAACAAGATTGTTGCATGAAAACTGAAACTTTTAGGATAGCCACAAAACTGAAACCCAAAACTAAATTAAAAATCAACACAAGATAAAATTCACCGCCACAACATTCAAAAGATAAAACAACTCAAAATTTAATCACAAACAGAACAACAAAACTATAATTGCAATTAAACTAAAACGTCTCGTTGGATGATAGGGAATACCTCGGATGATGTAACCTACGTGTTGCTAACGGAATTTCCCACGGTCTAAATGAAACTGTGGAACTCATTCAGTTGAGTTTAGCAAATTCATCTGGACTAAGTGAATCTGATAAAAATAACGGTGCCGAAATGATGGAGCCGTGGGATCTTAACTGGTGTTTTTATAATCAACTTTAAGATTCCCCTAATAAAACATTAAAGATATTTGAACCTAAGACTCTTCTAAACGAAAACACTTCTCTCATCTCCTGAATTTCACTTTCTAAAACTAAACCTCTACAACGACAAGAAGCTTGGAGCATAGTGGGCAGCACGACCATCTTCATCAGCAAAACCTGTGTCTACTTCAGCAAACCCTTTCTTAGAATTAAATAACCAAGCCATAAGGATTTCGAGGTAGTTTGCCTAGTGCAACATATATCCTCAACTTTTTGTTAGGCATTTGCATAATCATATTATGTAAATTAAGCCCTAATTGGTCTTAAGACTCCGAGGTAGTCGTTTAGTACGACATAAACCCTCACATCTTCGAGGCTATTTGTGTGATTATATCATACAAATATAAGTCATAATTAATTAAAATTGGCAGGATTGAAACATTAAATAATACTCTCAAATTGAAGCCAAACAATAGGATAGTTTGAGAAGTTGTCATCATTCTTCTTGGATCATCAGCTTCTCCTACTTTTCTTCCATTAGATTTCTAAAATAACTGTTCCAAATTTGATCGATTCCCTATTGAAATTTCCAAAGTCCAATTGTTTGAAAACCTTAAACTCTGGAATTCTTGAAAGCAAAATCACTAATCATTATCGAGAGTTTTCTTAAATGATTCCCGTCATTTAGGATGTAATTAACTATAGGGGCTTGCCCTTATAGGGAACTTTAAGAACCCGGGTAATATAAACCGCCGCAATTCCTTTGTATTAAGCAGGGAAACTTGTCGACTTATAAAATTGGTTCGCAGACCAAACGGATGTCATAAATCTTCTAGTTTATTTAATCGAGCCCCATCATCAAGCAGTGTGTCTATTCTTTGGGATAGATACATAGTTTGTGATGCGGTGCTCGTTTATATAAACTATTTAGGATGTGAGATCGGTTTAATTTCATATCTTAAAATTTTTAAACTTAAAATAATTTTCAAAATCAAATTTTACTTTCCAAATTATATATATATTTAAATTAAATTTAAAATTTAAAATTCACCGACAACTTCTGTAGGAGACCACTTTTTAAAATTAAACTTACAACCTAAAAATATGCCGACATAAGCAGGGGAACTTGTCGGCTTATAAAATTGGTTCGCTGACCAAACGGATGTCACAAATCTTCTAGTTTATTTAATCGAGCCCCATCACCAAGCAGTGTGTCTATTCCTCGGGATAGATGCACGGTTTGTGATGCAATGCTTGTTTATATAAACTATTTGGGATGTGAGATCGGCTTGATTTCATATCTTAAAATTTTCAAACTTAAAATTATTTTCAAAAATCAAATTTTACTTTCCAAATTATATATATATATATTTAAATTAAATTTAAAATTTAAAATTCTCCTACAACTTCGTAGGATACCCCATTTTAAAATTAAACTTACAACCTAAAAATATGCCGACACTTCTATTTGGCACAATACCATAAATTTATATTCTCCACGAATATTATCATTATCTTAGAAAATCTTGGATTAATTGAAAGGAAGAAAGTTGATTTCTTATTGCTATTTACATCAATTATTTTATTTCTGCTTTATTCTTGCATCTAGTAAATTAAAGATATTTTATTTTTTATTATAAAATAAATACTCTAAAATAAACATATTTAAATATCTATAACTCTCTCCTCGTGGGAATGATATTGGGGTCTTTGTTTCAAAGCCCTATATTACTTGATACGATACGTATACTTGCGTTGTACCCCTAGTGTGTAAAATATTTTTCATAAAATTATATTTATATACACTAGCCGCTATTATTATTTATAACATATATTTTTGAAAGCAGTAATTAGTACGTTGATCTTTAGAGGACTTCGGGTCAAGTTTTTGGCACCGTTGCTGGGAAAGAAGATTTTAGTACGCGTATATTTATATTGGGTCAGATACTACGCAAGTATACGTATCGTTTTTCAAATAATATAGGACTTTCTGATTAAGCCCCGAGATATCGAACCTATACGGAAAGGTTGAAAATCTTTAAAGGAATTTAGAAAATAATCTTTTTACTTTCTTTAATTGTTTTTGAAATAGTATGTCTTGATTTTGAAAAGTTTTAGAAACTTGATTTTTATTTTGAAATTTTCTTACTAAAATGCTAAGCAATGAATGTAAAGGTTTCAATAACTAATAACACCGGATGTAAAAATATTATTAACTAAAATATCTTTTTCTTTCCTTTCATAAAGTAGTAATAATTCTTAAAGTATTATTGTGGAAGTATTTAAATTTTTTTTGACAGATAGAAGCAAATTTGTTCTTTACCCTTACTTGGTTCTATAAAGAACATATGTTAATTTGAAATTTATATTATTTTGAACATGGTTAGGCGGGGAAGATACCGGTCTCTCACTCATAGAGTTCCCTCGATTCCCACCACCTAGGGGCTAACTTCTCATAACAAAACTCGAAACTTGAGCCAAATTAGGGGGTTTTAGCTCTGTCACTCTAAATCCTCTAATTTTACTCCTTCTATAAAAATATCTTCTAATATTACATTCACTTATATGGACTACAGTTCTCACCCATATAATTGCATGTGATTCTACTAACTTTAATGAGATAATACCTCATTGGATCTTACATAATCTCAACAAATTTTACAATTTAACAGGCCAAATTAAGAAGTAAACAAAGTTCTCAGAATCAATCTTCACAACTTCTTCGAACTTTTAAACACTGATACTTTCCACAACAATTCTCTTTAAATTAAGTACTTCCCCATTTTATGAAAGAAAAAGATAAAGTAAACTACTCAGAATGCTTTGGGAAAATATAAAAACACATTGATTTGAAATTAAAAATGATAAGAAAAATAATAAACGAAAGCAAGTATTGATAAACAAAATAAAAGTAAACACTTATCCGAAAATCCTTTCCACAAGACTAAGGAAGTTCCTGCGAAACTTTGACTCTTCGCTAAACTACTCCTCGGAGCAAGTCTCGAAACTCCGATGACTCATAATACGGACTTCGGACTTCGATAAAAACTAAACTAAAAGAAAGAAAAGAAGTGGGAGAAGAACTCTTAACTCGACCCTTTTACGCTTTCTTCTCTCACTCCTACTCTAAATAAAAACTTAAAATGCAGTGGAAGAATCTCCTAAATTCCTCTCTTCAAAATACAGTGAAGAGCCTCTTCAATTCTTCACTTATTCACTTCTAAGACTCTCTTTAAATAGTGAACCAAGAGGTGCCTTGGTGTCTCTTCAAAATGTATCCAGATTCGATGTATCTACCAAGGAACGCACCCGTTCATTCAAATTTGCCGCCCAAAGGAAGTTATGGACGTTACCACCAAGTGTTGCATCCATTACCTTTTGAATTTGGCGCTAAATCTAATTAAAGTTCGAATTATAACTGTGGCAGCTAAACGCCGGCCCAGCGACGCTTAGCCGTGAGTGCTAAATTTTTTATTTTTCATATTTTTCTCCAAATTTGATCCAATTCTTCTCCTTTCATCATGACCATCTATTTTCATCATACATGCAAGAAAAACAAAAAATACCTTCCATTAAAGTGCAATATCATTAAAAATAGGTATAAAAATGTGCATAAAAGTACTATATATTTTAGGTGTATCAGTAGGCTAGGTGGGTCTAGCTCAGTCCCTAGGGACAGTTTAGTGGCTATGGAGGGGTTGATTTAGTCACATTGGGTTCAATTTGGTGAATTTGTGTCATAGGTTCATTTGGGTCACTTTGGGTTCAAATTGGGCTAACTTGGGTTTGATCTTGAATTGAGCCCAAGTTATTGAGAAATATTGTGTATATGATTGCCATGAATAGTTTGGAGAAGGATTGGAGTGGTTTTGGATAGGTTTGGGGGATCAATTTGGCTTGATTTGGGATTATCGTCAATTTGGGGTAAGTTGGGTTAACTTGGGTTTAGGTTAGGCTAAGGTTAGATCCAAGGCCAATTTAAGGTTCCAAATGGTCTATGAGGATATTATAAAGAGTTCGCAACATCAATAATGTGTAAATTTTGGGAATAGTACAATCAATTTGGGGATTTTAGAGATGTGTTCAATTTGGGCTAAAATTAGGTATTTTTGGTTCAACTGGGTTTGAGTGAGGCTTGGATCCAAATTGAGGATAATAGATGGTTCAATTCAGTTTAAGGGAGTGTCATGAGAAGTTAAGAATTTAAATTGAGGGGAAATTGATTGGCATTGGGTCAATTTGAGAGATTTGGGTCACTTATGCAAAATTGGGGCTTTTGAATTTTAAGTGAAATTGAACTCAAATGTGAGTCAAATAGAGAATGGATTTGGTTTATATTGGCATTGGAGATATTGAATTAAAGTTTGAAATGGAAATTAGGCAAGATTGCGGTCAATTGGGTAGACATTGGGTTTAATTTGGGCACTTTTTGGTTAAATAGGTCAAATTGGGGATTTTTGTTAAGTTGGGCTAAATTGGCCAAATTAGGTCATGTGGTAGTTGAGAGAAAGGAAATTAGGAATATTGGGGGGTTTGAGAATTTATGGGAATTTTTGGAAATTTGGGTTAAGAGGGGCATTTTGGTCATTTTGAGGTTTTTTGGGAAATTTGGCAATTTTGGGTAATTTTGGTTAATTTGAGTGGTAGGGAGTATTTTGGAATGATTTTTGAAGAACTATGGGTAATTTTGGTGATTTTGGAAATTTTGGGCAATTTTAGGGTTTTGAGGGTATTTTGGGTAGGTTCATGAGCAAGGGGTTAGAAATTTAAAGTTTTTTGGAAATATTGGGATTGGTTGAAAGTGAGTAATATGGCATTGTTTAGGTTGATCCATGGACCAAGGGTCACCCTCATTTAGTCCTCTATGTGTTGGTACTAGCCAAACCCTAACCTGAGGCTAAGAGCTTGGGAAAACCACTTACATGAGTTTCCAAAGAGTTAGGGGATCAAAGGAGAATGTGTTTTGTTTAGGGTTGTGAGTGTGTAATGTAAGTGTAGTGTAAGCTCCAGACCTCCCAGGGTAGATCCTAAGGTCTGACTACCTATAGGAGACTTCCGTTAGGCTTCTTTATGCTTGGTCTCTTCCTCCCAAAAACTGGATGTTAGGCCTTAAGCATATGAATACTCTCAGTGAAGTGAGAAAAGTTTGAATTTTTAAGGAAAATGGTTCCATGGCTAGTCTTCTAAGAAAGTCACCAGGAGAGTCCTATGGCTAGACCCTTGGCTATTCTAAAGATAAACTAGACCTCAACCAAAAGTGAGGTCAACAATCACTAGCTACAATTTTGATTCAAAGTATTTTATTCTAACACACTAATTACATCATTGCACGCGAGGGTAATTCTACATTTTGATAATCATCAATTCAAGTAAGTTAAGTAGGTTTTCTGTAGGATTTAACACTTACAATTGATCACAACACTATAGTATTAGTTTGTAGATCTTCAACCAAATCTAAGTTCAAAGCTAAAAACTAAACTAGAACTTGTCCTATGATGTTAACCCCTCGCTCCTTGTGGGATCAATACTCAGTACTCGAAAATATTATATTACTGATACGACATGTATACTTCAGTGAAAATCCAGTGTGTAAGTGCATTGAACTAGATTAGTATCATTATTACATGGCAGATATTTAATGTAAGCAGTTATACACTCTATACAAGTTTTCGGTGTGATGGGAAGAAGGCATATAAATGTGATGTCACTATAAAAGGAAACACACACGCAAATGATGAGATTATTATTTTGACATACTTGAAGAAATCATTCAATTGAAATATCTAGAAAATGCCAACTACATTGTGTACTTGTTCAACTGTCAGTGGTTTGATCTTGTTCTGAATCGAGGAACCCGAACAGTCACGGCTTATGATATCATTATGGTTAAATTGAACAGATGATATACAGTGTTTGATCTACTTATTCTGGTATGCCAAGCTACATAGGTTTAATATTTTCAATACCCTGGTAGAGTAAGGGATAAAGTTGATTGAACCGTGGTTATGAAAAATAAACTAAAGAAAACAATTGAGCTGCATAGTTCTATAAAACTAATTCATTTCTATATTTAGGGAAACATAAATGAGGAAATATTTGTGCTAAAGGATACCACATAGATTTTTGAAGCGGATGCCCATGGCTTGGTTGAGGATGACGAAGAGAGTGAATAAGAAATTTTAGGTTCACCTTACGGCGAGTTCTTTTGATGAAACGTAATAGCATAGTGACGTACCTATAAATGTGCTATTTTTCTATATACATTTCCTGCTCATTTTTAATGATATTACATTTTAATGGAAGGTATTTTGCATGTTTTTTATTATTGGTGCGATAAATAAAATTTTGGACAAAAAGGAGCAAAAACTTAGCAAAATGGGGTAAAATTGAGCAAAGGAATACAAAGTCAACCGGTGTCTAAGCTCCAGACCATGTATGTGGAAACATAAAGCCTGATGCTATGGCGCCAGACAGTTATTTCAAGCTTCTAGAATACTGGTGCCTAAGCGCATATTTGGGCTCCTTGGCGCCAGAATCAGTTTTTGTTAATATGCCTTGAATTTGGGAAAATTTTTAAAGTGCATCTAAGGTAACTCTTGGATATAGGAATATTATTTAAAATAGTCTCTTGGTACTTAGAAAGTAGACTCTCTCTGGAAGGACTCTTTCTGGGAGGAATCTCTCTCCCCTCGGTGTGTGTGAGTGAACCCCTTATTGGTGTTGTGTATCTTAGTGTAGAGTCTGTAGAGGCGAAGATTATTCAAAGGAGCTTCAGAAGATTTGCTTGGGGAGGAATTTGAGATAAGTGTTTTGTATTTTTTTTGGTATTTTGTTAACTTTTATTGTATAAACATGCTTTTATATATATCAGTCATCTGTTGTTGTTTTGTCCCCATGAAATTTGAGTAATCTTCTTTATATTTCTCCTTGTGATGAGAAATATCATGTGTAAGATTATTCTTGTTTAGCATTTCTTTTGATCTTAATTTTGATGATTAATTACTTCGTAGTTAATTTACTTATACAATCTGACCGATTGTTAAGTTAAAACTTGTTAAGAACCATCATGACTCGGGAGGGCTATGGATTCCTCAACTAGTAAGAATCACATTGCATTATTGGGTGAATAAAAAGTAGCCCATATGGCAGTGCAAATAAATAGGGAGATAAATTTTGATGGGAGTAAATTAGTGATTCGGGTGACATACTAGAACCTTAACCAGTTTGATCTAGTGTTTAGAACCTAAAGCTTGGTGAGTCAAATTAAGGGCTTACGTAGGTGCTCTAGAGTGACAGGCTAGAATCTAACCAGCATAACTAAGGATTTAGGAACTTAACACTAGATTAGCCAATGTTATTTAGGAACTTAACTCTAGATTAGCCAATGTTATTTAGGAATTTAACTCAAGAGTAAAGAATATGTTTGCTCCTATTTGTCACAAAACTACATTTAAATTTATAAACATTTGATTCCTACACTGATGTCGGCATATTTTTAGGTTATGTGTTTTGCAAAGGGGTCGCCTACAGAAGTTGTCGGCGAATTTTTTTAGATTTTAAATTTAGTTTAAATATATATATAATTTAGAAAGTAGTATTTGATTTTGAAAATAATTTTGAGTTTCAAAATTTTAAGATATGAAATCAAACTGATCTCACATCCCGAATAGTTTATATAAACGAGCACCGCACCACAAACTGTATATCTATCCCGGAGAATAGACACACTGCTTGATGATGGGGCTCGATTAAATAAACTAGAAGATTTGTGACATCCGTTTGGTCTGCGAACCAATTTTATAAGTCGACAAGTTCCCCTACTTAATATAAATGAATTAAACAGGGTTTATATTACCTGGGTTCTTAAAGTTCCCTATAAGGGCAAGCCCCTATAGTTAATTACATCCTAAGTGACGGGAATCACTTAAGAAAACTCTCGATAATGATCAGTGGTTTTACTCTCAAGGATTTCAAAGTTTAAGGTTTTCAAAGGATCGGATTTTGGAAATTCAAAAGGGAATGACTCAAAATTTGGAACGATTTATTTTTGAGAATCCAATGGAAGAGAAGTAGGAGAAGCAGAGGATCCAAGAAGAATCTTGGCAACTTCCCAAACTATCTTATTGTTTGGCTTAGATTTGGGAAAATCCTAATATTATCTTATATTTCAATCTTGCCAATTTTAGTTAATTAGGACTTATATTCGTATGACATAATCATACAATCGGCTAGAAAATGTGAGGGTTTATGTCGTACCGAATGACTACCTCGGAGTCCTAAGACCGGTTAGGGCTTAATTTACATGACATGATCATGCAAATGCCTAACGAAGAATTGAGGATTTATGTTGCACTAGGCGAACTACCTCGAAATCCTATGGCTTTGTTGTTTAAATTCTAGGACGGTTTCGTTGAAGTAGACTCGGGTTTCTTGATGACGATGGCCGTGCTTGCCCACCATGCTCCGAGCTCCTTGTTGTTGCGAGAGGTTTAGTTTTAGAAGTCATAAATCAGGAGATGAGAGAAGTGTTTTGGTTTAGAGGAAATCTTAAAATCCAAGTGTTTTTAATATTTTAATTAAAACAAATCTTAAGGTTGGTTAAACAGAACCGATTAAGATCCCACGGTTCCGTCATCCCGGCACCGTTATTTTCATCGAATTCACTTAGTCCAGATGAATTTGCTAAACTCAACTGAATGAGTTCCACACCTTCATTTAGACCGTGGGAAATCTCGTTAGCAACACGTGGGTTACATCATCCGAGGTATTCCCGATCATTCAACGAGACGTTTTAATTTAGTTGCAATTGTAGTTTGTTGTTCTAATTGTGATTAAATTTTGAGTTGTTTTATATTTTGAAATGTTGTGGCGATGAATTTTTATCTTGTAATGACTTTTAATTTAGTTTTGGTTTCAGTTTAGGGACTATCCTAAAGGTTTTGGTTTTCATGCAACAATTGATTATCATGCAAGAAAAGTACAGTAAATTGCAATAAAGTAAATTGCAATAAAATAAAATAAAAGCGTACCTGGAGGGTCTTCCCGTCATCCCAAGCTGCACTTAAAACACATGTTAAGGCATTTAAATATTTCAACAAGTACCTAGGTAAAGCTAAGGGAAAGGTTTTGGTTGTCTTCCAAAGTCCTAATCATATAACTAGTCATCTCCTATGACGTCTAGGTTCTTGTGTTTTTGGTTTAAAGACGATTTTCTTCATCAAAGAACAATTAAATTCAATTATTCTTATAAACGTCCTATCATATTGAGGAAGTGCTTAAGACGAGTCTTAAACATCTTTTCAATACCTCTAGGATTGTTTTAAGTCTAAGAGAATTTAATTATACAAGTGAATTAATCATCCGGGGAGTTTAAGTTTTGTTCTTTTTGCTCAATGAACTAGGACATTTGAATATCCTATAAGTGAGGTAACAATTCACTTGACACCTCATTTAAGAGTTATAATAATAAGAGCTTTAAAAAGGGCAAATCAAATTACTAAATACTTTGATGATTTAAACTTAATGATTTAATTTTAATTTTGATTTAATTATAAAAAATCAGTTTAAGTTTGGAATAGTGTTTTAATTCTTAATGATTTCATTTAGGTTTGTTATTAAATGATTTTAATTTAATTCAACTTAATTTAATTTTTGATTTAATTTAATTTAATTTAATTTAATTTTAATTCAGTTTAATTTCAATTTAATTTCAATTTAATTTAATTTCAATTTAATTTTTAATTTAATTTCAATTTTAATTTATTTTAATTTAATTTAATTTAATTTAATTCAATTTAATTTTATTTTTACTTAATTTAATTTAATTTAATTTAATTTAGATTATTCTTTTAATTTTTTTTTTAATTATTATTGAAGTGATTTATTTAGGGATTTTTAAATTAAAGAATAAATATTTTCTTAAATAATATCCCTACTTTAATAATTTCAATTTTCCATTAATCTTCCAAATTTGATTAATTAATTAATTAAGGTTTACTTTAATTATTCTTAAAATGATTGGTGGGTTCCTACCCTTAACCATTTAAGTTTCAATCATCCATAATCAGTTTAAATCAAATATTTTACCCTCCCCTCTTTGATTAATCCTAAAATTTTAATTAAAGGTTGAAAATTTTAATTACCATTTTGCCCTCCAAGCTTAATAATTTTATAACTCACTAAATTAAGCTCAAATGAACTTGAAGTTTTGTGTGACCTCATTTACATATCAATTAAGACATTAGAGGAGAAAATGTGATTTTTCTGTATTTAATTTATTTATGTAATTATTTTTAATGGAAAATAGGGATTTTCAAGGAAAATTCAATAACATGACCAAGGAAATGTTTATGTCCTTAAGAAAATTATGGGATATTCCTAATGACCAGAGGACCATTTGGACCAATTTTGGTGATTTTTGAATTATATTTTATTTATTAGAATTATTTTGAATTTTGGAGCATTAATTAATTTTAAAATAAAATTAAAGTTGAAAAATGGATTTTATATTTTTTTTAAACCTCTCTGACCTCAAGGAGTTCAAAGAAATAAATTTTATATTTTTTTGATTTTTCTTTGATTTATTAGAATTATTTTAGTGAAAAGGTTGGAAAATACATTTTTTAATATTAAAAATTACATTAAGCCTTTAAAATTCAATATCTTACCCTAGGGACTTAAGAAAAATATTTGGTTTCTTCCTAAATGATTAGAATTCAAAATGTGACATTTTGGTGATTTTTAATATTTTTATGATTTTTATTATTTTTTAATTATTAGAAATATTAAAATAATGATAAAAATCAACTTTTTAGAAAATTACAATTTTAATTTTCCTAAGTTTCTACTGATATCAGAGAGGCTCCAAAACCATTTTTGTGAATTTTTGAAAAGTATTTTGTGAGTTATAAAGTTTTAAAGTTTAATTTTACCCATTTTGCTTAAGAGACTTAATCAACCCATTTAGTGGAGTTAATCAAGTCCAATTGGTTTCAAATTTTTATGTGGTCTTCTCCTATCCCTAGAGGACAGTGGAGAATTGTTTTTAAGTTAATTTAATGAATGGATAACCCTGATTAATAAAAGTTCAACTAGGTCCCTCTGGTCACAAGTAACATCACCAAATTTTCCTAGAATTTATTTATCAACATGCTAATTAATGGAATTAAAATACTCAAAACAGTAACATGAACTTGGAAAATCAATAACTTCTCATAGGGATGGCCTCTGACCTTGGAAAATTCAGGGAATGTTCCCGAGTTCGGAGGCTTCAAAGCCCATGGTCTCATGCCATGATGAATTGCATGTCCGAATGGAGAATTAAAACAATGCAGAGAGTAAATAAATCATTAAAAATAAAATACTTAATGAAATTACTTGATTTCTTTTCCACGTGATTCTCCTCCGTTCACTCGAGCAAGAGGGTATTTTTATTTTATTTTTAGGATTTTTCTACACAAAGTTATGAATTTTTGAAGTTACGGTAATTAAATAAATAGAAAATTAGCTTTATTTTCCTACTTATCCACGCGGCGCCGCGTCAACCTCGGCAGCTCCGAAGGGGGTGCGTGTCGCGCTATGATTGGGTGCCGCCATCTGAGTCAGCTGTCCCGGGACCCGCTTTTAACGTAACATGTTCTGGTCCGACGCGATCCGAGCCGTCCATCCGATACACGCGCGATCCAATGGCTCCCAGTCATCGTCTACGACTGGTGCGAACCCGTGACCGTAGACCTTCTAACCCTAATTTCTCACTCGATTCTCAACGGATTTATGTGTTCTTATGCTCTATGGATTCGTCTTGAAGAGACAAACACATCCATACGGTAAACATGCATTGAAATTAACTCAAACTAAATGGAGAATCTCTGTAAGCTAGGGAGGAAGAGTGAGTCCATAACTTTGCTCGGAGAAGTGAAGCTTCAATACGAGGGTTGTGTCACGTTCGATTGGGTCCAAGCAAGCTCCGGATGAAGTCCCTTGGCACAGTGAATTGTCCAGGTATGATTTCGACCAAGCCCGATCACAAAGCTTGGAGGTCGGAAGCAATGGCTGGCACTGGTGAGGGGGCTTTTGCTGGGAAACTTCTCCTCTTGGTCCGGTGAAGGTGTAGAGTCAATCGATTTGAAGATTGACTCACCGTGGTGAAGTGTCCTGGTTTTGGGCTTGGATTTCGACTTTGAAATTGAGCTCGCGAGAGGAAATGGCGGGGGATTTTAGTGGGGATCAAGTTCTCTATGTGTAGAGAGTGGTGCGGGATGATTTTGGCGGGGTTTCGGTGAGGTTTGGTTCAGCACCTCTCTTGGCCGAGAGGAGGGGGTGTTTAAATAGGAGAGGGTGGAGGGCCTCCCAGGGGGGTTTAATGGTTGGGATCAGCTGCTCTGGTGAGGAGAAGAACAGTTGCAATGGCCATTTGGAGTGAGGCAGCTCAGCAAGGTGGAATTCCAAAATTTAGCTCCCCCAAGGTCTCGGCCATGGTGTTTTCCGGCGATCCAGGTGGCTAGCCGGCAGGCATGGGTCACCCTCAGGTTCAGGTGGGTCAGGGCTGGAGGTTTGTGTAGGCAATTGAGCTTTGCCATGTGTAAAGGGCTTGGATTAAAATGGCATGGGGGAGAGGCCATTTTGGCTTGATTTGGTCCAAGCATTGATTTTGGGTTAGGTTCACCTCCCCATGGCTGATTTGGGCTGAGGGAGGATCATTTGCATCAGCTAGAAAGGGGTGGTGAAGTCCCCATCTAAAGTGATGTGGCTAATCATGGTTTAGTGTGTAACATGAAGGGGTTAAAAAGCTTAATGAAGGCTCAAGAAAGGAGGCCCACCTTTTGCTACTTTGGGTATGGTCACATGTCAAACATCCCATGGCTTCATATGGCTTGTACATGGCTTGTCTTTGGCTCACCTATGGCTTGGCAAGAGCTTGGTCAATTTCATAAAAAAGGATTTTGTGAATTTTGGCATTTTGATGGGAATTGTTATGAGGCTTGATTTGGAATTGTTTAATTGACAAATTAGGACTTTAGGAATGATTTTAAATTGAATGTATGATGAGGGAAAGTGTCATGTGGGCTTTAGATTGATTTGGGCTTTTGAATTTGGTGGAAATGGGCTTTTAGGAAGGTTTAAGGGAGTGGGCCTTTATGTTTAGCAATGGGCTTTTAGATAAAAAATTTTGCAAAGGCCCATGCCAAATAAATGTTGAATATAGTTTAAGGATGTGTCTTGAATGATTTGAAGCAAATTTGAGGTGGTTTGGAATTGAATTGGGTTGAATTTGGGTTCATTTGGTAAATGGGCCAATGTAGGTCAAATTGGGCTAATTTGGGCCAATGTTGGGCTAGGGTTGAAATTGATGTAAAATTAATGTTGGGAAATGTTTATGGGAGTGTTTCAAAGAGGTTTCAACTTTGGTTGGGTTTTGGTTTTGGGACTTGGGCTTATTTGGGTTAGGTTTGAGTTTAGGTCAAAATTGGGCTTTTTGGTTTTGGGTTGAATTTGAGTGGGGTTTGGGTCCAAATTTTGGGAAAATTATGTTAGTTTTTTGTTTGTGGGGATGTTAGGGAAGGTTTAGAAAAGGTTTGGGGTCAATTGGAGTTGAATTGGTTTGGTTTGGGCTAAGTTTGGGTCATGGGTCCAAATTGGGCTTTAAGGTCAAAAGTGAGATTGGATTCAAATGTTAATAAAATTGGACTTGGATTTGGTCTAGATTGATATTGTGGATGTTAAATTGAAGTTTAGAATTGAATTGGACCAAAATTGGGGTCAATTGGGTAGATTTGGTTTGACATTGGGTTCACTTGGGTTAAGAAGGGGCTAAATTGGGGGTTTTGGTAAAAGTGGGGTAAATTGACAAAATTGGCCCATGGTGTAGTTGGACAAAATGAAATTAGGAATATTTGGGATTTTCTGAAAATTTCTGGGAATTTTCTGAATTTTTGGATTTTTTGGCTAAGAGGGGCATTTTGGGTATTTGGAGGGTATTGGGGGGTTTTTTTGGAATTTTTGGTATTTTTGGCTATGGATGATCAATTGTATTGGTGAGGAAATGTTCAAGGTTAATTTTGGGGGATTTTGGGTGATTTGGAAATTTTGGAGGATTTGAGGCGATTCAAGGGCTTTTAGTAGGTTTAGTAGGTGTAGGGTCCCCGGGGCCAAAAATTGAAATTTTGGAATAATGAAGATTGATCAAATATGAGTGGAATGGAATCACTTTGATTGAGCCATGAAGACATGTTAAGCCTATATGAGCTATGGGAGGACTCATTTGAGGCATTCATCTATGTTGTTCCTAACCCTCTTTACTTAGGGGCTTAGGGGTTAAGGTCCATCCATATGAATTACCTACATGAGTCAAGGAGTCAAGTTGGGTATGGGTGTGGTTTTAGGATTTGGATTGTGTGTGAGAGAGTGTAGAGTGTGAGTGTAGTGAGTGTGTAAGTCAACCCTCACCAGACCAAGCCACCCGGGGTGGTCCAAGGCCAAAGAGTCCTATAGGGAACTCATCCTTTAAACCTTCACATTTGATTTCAACCCTCTAGGTGATTAGGGGTCTACAATCAAGCTTGTGGGGCTTGCGGGGAGGCAAGAAGTGGTTCAAATTTCTAAGGGATGGGTCCCAATTCTAGTCCTCTAAGATAGTCAAAGGAAAAGCCTAAGGCTAGATCCTAAACACTAAAGAGGGAAGAGAAGACCTCATCAAAAATGAGGTCAACAACTGATTCTAATCTCATTGTAAGGTGAAGGATTTTTCCATACAATTTTAACTTTTCAACATATAGCTAGTTTAGAAACATTTAGCATTTTCTTTTAGTTTAGAAATAGAATTTGTGGGTATTAGTTACTTATTTTCAGACATACAACTTGACCATAATTCATAGATAATATACCTGTAGTTTAATTAGAATTTTTATTAAGTCTATAAAAAAAGTTTTTCCTTCCCTATGGGATTGATCATCGGACTTCATTAGAGCAATATATTACTTGAACTATACATATACTAACGTAAAACCCATAGTGTGTAAAATATAAATCCAATTATAAACTCTATAACATATCCATTTTTTACACTAGCCTCCAAAAGAAAATGGGTCATGTTTTTAGCCAGGAAACTAAATAATTGCGTAATTGCAGGTCAGGTCAAGTATTTTGCGTTGTTGTCAGGGAAGCGATGAAACTTTTGGTTTAGAAATTTTAATCGAACTGTAGAATTATTTTATTAAAATTGTAGTGTTGTTTTTCTTTTTAAGTGCTTGTTTGTGTGTTAAAAATATTAAAAAAACTAAAAACCTAAAAAACCAAAAAAAAATTATTTTTGAGTGCTTTGTTTAATTTTATTTTCTAAACTTTTACTTTTGTATGCATATTTCAGGATCAGAAGGTTTAGTACGTTACGATTCTGAGTTAGAACTAACTATTAGAAAATTTTGAAAAAAAAAACTTCACAATTTTAAAGAGATAGCGAAAAACTTAGATAACCAAATTACTGAAAATGAACAACATCATGCACAAAGACCTTTAAGAGATTACGCAAATCCTACAGCAGATGAAATTTAATTTAGTATATAAACGCTACTGTAGTGGTAAACTCATTTGAACCGAAACCCGTTATAAACAAATTAGTATAAAACAATCAGTTTGGGATAACACCATCTGAAGCCCAAACTTACATTAAGCTAGTTTTCTAGAATTATGTGCTACATTTAAGTACAACGATGTGTCAAATGAAGCTCTTAGACTTAGACATTTTCCTTTTTCCTTAAGGGATAAAGCTAAGATGTGGTTGAACTCTTTAGCACCTGGATCTATCAGAACTTGGGGTGATTTAGGGTCCATTTGGGGCAGCTTAAAACAGTGGTGGTATTTTTGAAAATGTCGCCACATTGTTTGTTTCGCGCTTTTGATGTAGTTATTTGAAAACTGAGTTTTCATTTTGTGAAAGATGTAGACCGCGGGATGACTCCCGTGGTCCGCGTTTTCATTTAGCTTATTATGCTTCGCACCTCGCTGGCTTGTTCTCTCTAGCTGCCCTGGGTCTCATTCGTATCTCCCGTGCACCCTTCTTCTTCTTCTTCTTCGAAAATGTGACCCTCTTCCTTCCATTCGATCTCGCTACCTGACCCGATTTTTGTATTTCCAAATACAAGGATTTGTTACCACTGCTAGAAAATTTAATTTCTGGCAAAGGCGCGAAACACTTGACCTGGAATAACTTGCTATATAGATGTGTACCAAATTTAAATTACGGCAATAACATTAAATAAACCTTGATTGCTACTTAATGCTAGGCCGTTAATGTTTAATACTTTTTTAAATATATGTTTATATAGCAAAATATAATTTAAATAGAAAATATTTTATATACTTTTTGGGTACTACGCAAGTATACGTATCGTTTCAAGTAATATAGGGCTTTGAAACAAAGACCCTAGTATCGATCCCACGGGGAAAAAATATGGTAATAAATTTTTAAATATTTTATTTCAAAAATCTTTTTGTATTTTAATCTAACTATAAATTACTTTTAATTTACTAGATGTAGATAAAGAAAATAATAATAAGAAAATGTTTTGTGAAAACTATATAAAACAAACAACTTTCTTCCCTTCAATTAATCTAAGATTTTTAAGTTAATTTAATATTCGTTAGAGAATCTATATTATGGTATTGTGCCAAATACAAGCATTCCTATTCTTTACCCCTTGATCCAGGCGCAAAGAACATTAGCTAATTTACAGATCAGGTATGGATGTATTGTTAGTAGAATGGGTTAATCTAGACTCACACTACTAGATGTCCAAGGGTGGCTATGGTCGGCCCTACTAGTGACCCTTTCCTTATCTATAAATCAAATTATAAGAATTTAGTACGTCACTCTAAAAACTTATCAATTCTACGCCCTTTAAATCTTATCTTCCTATTTATTTGCACTTCACCTTGAATAGCCCGCACATGGCCTTCGACTACCCAAGGATTCATGTGACATTTACAAGTTAAGAGTTCTTCTCCTTCTAGGTCTCAAAACTCTTCAACAGGTTTTAACAATTTAAATGACCAATTTAAAAAGTAAAGTATGATCAGGTATTAATATCATCACAATGTTTAGAAAACATTTTGAATTTCAATTCTCCATCGAATCTTATATTATCTTATTTATCTCTTCATAATTGAAGGAAGAAAGTATACTAACTACTCAGAACACATTGAATATAAACGACAGAAACATAATAAATAAACTTTGAATCAAAAATAAAATACTTATCTCAAATATTCCTTCTACGAGATCTTCGATTCCTACCGACTCCACGAGTGTAATGAACTCCGGATGCAACAACTTGAAAATAAACTCACTAAACTAAAATAAAAGTGGCCCTAAATTTCTCTCTCTATTTCTCTCTCTAAGGATGAGAGATCTTAAAGTGGATAAGAGAAAGGGGTTACGATGGGGGGCACGTTTTTCGAAGAAATGAACTCCTATTTATAGGCTTCGAGGGTTGCCTTGAGGCACCTCTTCAAAACAAGTCCACATTCAATGAATCTTCTAGAAGGTCTGTCTGGCGCCTAGGCGCCGGAATCTGGCGCCTAGGCGCCAGACACCGCGTCCAGTTCATCGCACCTCTTCACGATTAAAACCGTTTTGGAGCATCCAAATACAATGCATCACATGTCCTATTATTAAGGAACGACTACCAGTCTTCTAGAATGTCCAATAACAGCTCACTCCGTCAAAATAACCGTTCAAACGTTGTCAAAAACTTGACAGTTCTGTATCGAGTCTGGCGCTTAGGCACCAACTTCTGGCCCCTAGGCGCCAGGCCATATTTTTTATAATTTTTGTATTTTGCTCCATTTTGCTCCTTTTTGCTCATTTTTCCTTTTTTGGACCTTTTTACATCACCTACATCCAAAAACACAAAAATACCTTTCATTAAAGCATAATATCCTTAGAAAATGATAAGAATTAAGGCGTAAAAATAGGTATTTTTTAATGGATCAAAATCCCCCAAACTTAAATGTTACTTGTCCTCAAGTAACTCTTTCTACTATATAAAATGTATAACCTTTGGAATAAAAGATAAATATTTAAGATTCCTTATAATTTTTTATTTTATAAAGTTTTTAGTAAATTATTAACCCAATTTCACTAACTAGGTTTAATTTTAAGAATTTAAAGAATATTTAACTACCAAATCATAAGATTTCAAACTTTTCATCCATTTTGAAAATAATAGAAGTCTATTATATTAAAATCTCATAGATTATTTACAAAAAAAAGGTCTTCTTGAAAAATCTTTCCTAAATAAATATTCATGCATAAAAATTAAGTAAAATATGTAACTAGTTTTCTTCCTATAAGATAATTCAAGTGAAGCCAATTTTTAATTAGGCATTTCCTCAAGCTTCTCCTCTCTTCTTTTTTTTTTTTCTTTTCTTCTTCTTTTCTTTTTTTTTTCTTCTTTTTTTTCTTTCTTTTTTTTTATATAGAAAGGATTACTATTTCTGGATAGCCTGTTAATCGTTTTGAACTTCACTATCCTTAACTTATATTTTCAAAAGTTATACATTTCCACTTAATTATTATAACATGAATAAGAATTCAAAAAGAATTCCAATCTTTTCTTTTTCAAGTGATAATTTTTTATTACTTAATATTTCTATAATTCTATTATTTCTATCATGAATAGAAAATTTTCTTAATCTTATTATTCTTTAAGATAAATAATTCTATTCTTAAAATCAATCAAAGTTATTAAAATTTTGGTTAATTTCACTAAATTGTTTATAATTTCAAAAATAAAAGTGATCTCAAATAAATTCTTCATTCCTTAAGTTATGTTAAAAAGTTTTTATTTTTAAGAAAATATTAGCTCTTTAAGGACAAATAAAATTTAAATTTGAATGTATTTTCCCTTCCCCCAAACTTAAGTTTTGGTATACTATGACAATTTGAAAGTATGAGAGAAAGAAAATCATAATATTAAAAAGGAATTTTATAAGTATGTAAAAACAATCTTAAAAGAAAAATTAACTTCTATTCATGCTTTTATGAATAATTAAGATAAAATTAAAGCAGGTATAAAAAGTAAGTAGGCTAATTTTTATGATTATACTAAATTTGAAACAAAATAAAAGCAGAGGAAAATTACTAATTACTAAACAGTAGACTAAAACAAACATATCATAAACTCAGTCTCAACACAATATACTAAGAATATTCTAACAACAGAATCTTAACACTAATTAATCCACACATGTACTTGAACAAATCAACATACATCAAACATAAAACTAAACAAACAAACCAAACAAAACAAACCAACAAAGTAGCACAATATAGAGATTTATAAACTACTAGTCACTGGCTGTAGCCTCATCATCATCATCATCACCAAAGGAAAATTCTACATCCTTAGGATCAACAAATGGTGTGAAACTAGGAAAAGTAGGGAAACTAACATCATGTTCACCCTTCAGAAATCTGACTAGGGTTTCATTATACTCAGCATCATAGCTACTCTTCCTCTGGGTATAATCAGATAAATGATCAAGTTTCCTATCAATAGTATTAATCCTGCAGTGAGTTTGAAATAACTTTTGCTGCTGCTCTATAAACTTATCATGCATTGATTCCCAAAAACTCGATGGTGGCTCAGCAGAAGTGGAGGGTCGCGAAGTAGAAGGTCTACCTGAAGTAGGTACAGAAGCAGAAGGAGCAGTCGATCTCTTCCCTCGAAGACGATCATAAATGCTAATGCACTCCTGACCAATCGGCTTAGTAGTCTTCAACCTTTCCTCTGATATATCTGTAGTGACTCCATTGCTAATACATAATGAATAAATCAGAGATGGGAATCCCAGTCCAACAGAAGTGCTGGATCTCGCAGTAGAATCCACAAAATCATAAATAATACTGCCAACATCAATATGCTTCCTTTCCTAAATGCAGTAGTTTAAGATCGCTCGATCTCTAGTCACTTCACTCAGGTGGTTAGAAGGTAACAATCTTGTAGAAATAAAATAGTGCCATGCTTTAGAAATACCATTTAATTTGGAGGATTTGAAGTTTACCCTTTTTCCATTCCTGATCTTCCAAGATCCAGTACCGTCAGTCAAATAAGCAATGATCATATCCAAATCTCCCTTAAATGGTGATAATCCAGAATAATGGCATTCAATAGTCGGTGGCAGGCCATAAAATACATTGATTCTTTCAGGAGTAAATCCTACTCCGACACCTCTGACAAAAACTTCATAATCTTCGGCATCCAGAAAATTCACATAAAATTCTCGAATTATAGGGATAACAACAACAACAGTGAAATAACAGAATCGTTTCCAATTGTGCGCAACGATAGTGTTTTCAATCATTTCTCCCGGATGATAGAAACTTCATTCTGAAATGAACTTCCTAGACGTCGTAAATTCGTGGAATCGAGAATGCGCAGCCGCAGTAGAAAATTTGCTGCTATCAAAGTTATCTCGTGCCTTCCCGCGTTTAGATTTCGGAGCCATCTAATCGTGAAAGAAAACAAGAACAAATTTAGGAATAAAAAATTTAAACTCTTTTTAAGTTTATAAAACTTAAAATAAGTTTAAAAATCCAAAGAAATCACTAAAAATCAAAATGTTTTTCAAAATTTTGGTTCTTAGCAAAACCTAGAAAAATCTATGGTGAAAATCGAAAATAAATGGTTTAAAGTGTAGATCTGACCTTGAGATGAAGAAATCGAGTGGTTTCGCGCTCAAATCCTTGATGTTTTGACCTCAAAATGGATCTAAAAGATGTATTTTCGTGAAAATGGGGAAGAAGATGAAGCTTAGGCGTCAGAAATGGCTTTTGGGGGTATTTAAGGAAATTTTCGGGTACAGACCGAACCGGCGCCTAGGCGCCGAATTCTGGCGCCTAGGCGCCAGACTTGCCTTTCACAAAAAAATATTTTTATATTTAATTTTCCACCAAAATTCATAAATTCAACTTCTAATTACTCACATTAGAGTAGGGCTTCAGTTTCTAACTTCCACAACATTTTTCAAAAAATTTTAAAAATTAAATATTTAATCCACCAATCAAACATAAAGTTTAAATCAAACTCACTAAATTCCATTTATAATCTTCAATATTGGCTCAATACATTCCAGATAAGTATTATACTTGATTCAAGTTCCTAATACACACTCAAACACAACAATTTCTAAGCAAAAATAACACACATTGAACATGAAAGCAAATACACAAACAAACATAATCGATTCACTAAATAGATACAATGACTCAACAAACTAGATAATAACTATCTCATTAGTAGAATATTCTAATCTTCACAAGAGAAATTGTGTATTCCACTTGGAAAGAACACTAACGCTCTTGGGTAATCCGTAGCAGTCTTTTCGTCAATCCACTTGTTCTTCGCATACATTTCAACTTGAGCATCTTGATAAGCAGCAAAATGATCAAATTGAAGTTTCATTGCCATTCGAGATGTTCAATTTGATGAAACATCTCATAAAGGCGATCTCCAATGCTTTTGAACTCCGCTTCAAACTTATCCAAACGACTAGAAATTATCTTTAAACTTACCGCGATGAAACCATTGAAGTTGAGGATCCTTTGAGACCTTGTCCCTAGCTTCTTCTCCATGATTTCTTCCTTCCATTTCTTCAAAAATTTCTCAAATCTCTCAAGAATGAAGTGTAATTGACGTAACATTGATTGCTTGATGGTTAGGGAAGAAGATAGGTTGATTTAAAGGTGAAAATCGTGTGAAAAACTAAAAATTTTCTGTTTTTGCACGACCCAGTAACCGTGGCGCTTAGGCGCCGAATCTGGCGCCTAGGCGCGGACCTATTGATACATAATTTGACTCTGGCGCTTAGGCGTCGAACCTTGGCGCCTAGGCGCCGGAACTATGTTCAACTCCGTTTCGCCTAATCGTCAAATTTCAAAATTTCGTTCTCCAAGATAGGTAAATTATACTGGTAAGAGTAATCTAGATTCAATAACTCACATTGTAAACAATCATAATGAATGTTAACTTGATCTCCTTTTTACTCATATTTAGAATAGAATGATCCAATTTCTAAATCTTACATACTTCAAAATAATCTTCGACTTAAGTCGACAAAGACTTATGAGCATCAAAATTTAAAGTAATATAAAATTAGTCAAGATCGAGGCTTAACCTTACATTAAAACATAAAAACACTCATAACAAAAGATAATTATGGGTTGCCTCCCACAAAGCGCTTGGTTTAACGTCATCAGCCTAACTTAAGTAAATCTTTAATCAGGTTGACTCAATTCATAAGCCTCTTTATAAATCATTTTAATATCTCCCAAATAAGGCTTCAATCTTAATCCATTAACTTTAAAATTTTTTCCTGTTTTGGGGTCTTTAATATCCACAGCTCCATAATGGTATACTTTCTCAACTATATCGGGTCCAATCCATTTAGATCTTAATTTTCTAGGAAAAAGTTTTAAACGAGAGTTAAACAGTAATACTTCTTGTCCAGGCTCAAAAATTTTTCTTTGAAATTTTCTTAACCTGCAACATCTTCATTTTTTCTTTATAAATCCTTGCATTTTCATATGATTCATTTCTTATTTCTTCCATCTCATTCAATTGCAATAATCGCTTTTCTCCTGCTTTATTTAAATTAAAATTAAACTCCTTTATCGCCCAATAAGCTTTATGTTCAAGTTCTACAGGTAAGTGACAATGTTTACCATAAATTAACCGATAAGGTAACATTCCGATTAGTGTCTTATAAGCTGTTCTATAAGCCCATAATGCAGAATCAAGTCTATCAACCCAATCAGTTCTTTTAGGATTAACAGTCTTTTCTAAAATTCTTTTAATTTCTATGTTTGATACTTCAGCAATTCCACTTGTTTGTGGGTGATAAGCAGTTGCAATTCTATGTTTGATTCCAAATTTTTGTAGTAATGATTGAATTCTTATATTCCTGAAATGACTTCCACCATCAGTGATAATTACCTTAGACATTCCAAATCTTGAAAATATCATTTTCTTTAAAAATTTAGAAACACTTTTGGAATCACGAGTTTGGTAAAGCAACGACTTCAATCCACTTTGAAACATAATCAACTGCTAATAAAATATAAATTTCTCCAGATGATGGAACAAATGGTCCCATAAAGTCTAAACCACATATATCAAAAATTTCAACTTCCAATATATAGTTTAAAGGCATTTCATTCTTCCTAGATATATTTCCAATCCATTGACATTGATCACATGTTTTCACATAATGTCTCACATCTTTAAATAAGGTAGGCCAATAAAATCCAGAATTTAAAATTTTAAATGCAGTTTTATCTATGCCAAAGTATCCTCCAAAATCGGAATCATGACATTTTTTAATAATAGAAAAAGTTTCCTCATAAGGTACACATCTTCGAATCATAAAATCTCTTCCAATTTTAAATAAATGAGGTTCTTCCCAAATATAAGATTTAGCATCATATTTAAATTTCTTAATAAATTTGTTATCCAATTCATAAGGCAAAATATTGCTAACTATATAATTAACAATATCAGCACCTAAATAACATAAGGCTTTTTCCTTTCTCACTAAGGGATAAGGCTAAAATGTGGTTATACTCGTTAGCACCTAGATCTATTAAAAATTGGGAGGAGTTAACTCAGAAATTCTTAGCTAAGTATTTTCCACCTTCAAGGACTACTAAACATAGAAACGATATTATCTCATTTTGTCAGTATGAAGGGGAATCAATATACGAAGCCTGGGAAAAATTTAAGGAACTCCTAAGAAAGTGTCCACACCATGCTCTGCTCGATTGGTTAATCATTGAAGCTTTTTATAATGGGCTAGTAAGATCCCTTAGGTGTATAATTGATGCTACCGCTAGTGGATCATTAATGTCATAACCATTTGATGAAGCATATGAGTTAATTGAAAAATGGCTACAAATGAATTTCAATGGCCATCTGCAATGGTAAATCCTAAGAAGGTAGCCAGTGTTTATATTACGGATGTGATTACAATTCTTGCATTTCAAGTTGTCACAATGTCAAGGAAGTTGGACCAATTTGGAATGAACCAGCCTCAACTCACTTCAGTAAGTGAGGAAAGTTCATTAGGGCATATGATTGATTCTAACTTATGATATGATGCTTTAAATACCATAAACAACCTGTATTCTAACTTTTACAAACCAAGTTGGGAGAACCATCCTAAATTTAACTAGAATCATACTACTGATGGAGGAAACCGAAAATTAAAAATTAATCATGAAAATCCTAATGAAAGTTGGAATAATCAGGGGAACGCAAACTATAGACCTTCATATCCACCGTGCTCTAACAATGATCAACAATTTGAGGATAAGAAGATGTCTATGGAAGAAGAGGTATGAAACCTGTTGCAAAGTCAAAATGCTGCGATTAGAAACACAAAGAATCAACTGGGATAAATTACAAATTCACTTAGCAATAGACCCCAAGTAACACTTCATAGCAACATTAAGATCAAACCTAAAGAGAACATGATGCACGGGGCTTATATTTTGCAAGAATTTAAGAACTCAAGTTTCTATATTTATAATGATTTTGTTAAGTACAAGCATTCAACACAAGTATACGTATCGTATTAAGTAATACAGGGCTCTAATGGAGTCCTGGTTATCGGTCCCATAAGGAAGTTCGAAGTATAAGAAAGCGTTCACAATAAAAATAATATAGCACTAAAATCCAATATATAAATAGCACTTAAGGTTTAACACTTATTCCTACTAACTCTACGCAGAAAACAGTAACAATTAACTAAACTACACTTACTTCTAACAACTTTAAAAATAGAATTGACTAACAGACACACTAAACTAAGTATTTGAAAGGTTTTCGATATATGAGAAAAGTATCTTTCCTCTTGCATTGAGAATATGATGTGTGGATTGATATGGAACAATTATCTATATTATTGTCCCAAATGGGAGCATAGATGATTCTTTACCCTTAAAAGAGTACCCCCTCTTCTAAGCAAGAAAAGAATATTGACATATCCTAAGTTTAGTCACTAAATCTAAGGCTAGGTTGGGAGGATACCGGCTCTCACTTCAAAGCTCCCACTCACCTTTCACCTGAAGGCTAACCCTTGATATTATTTATTAATCTTAGAACCAATTTGGGGATTTCAGTCTGTCACCCTAAAATCTCTACATTGAAGTCCATCAAAACACATTTCCCTATTTATTTGCACTCAATTCCCATGAACTACGCAATTCATCACTATAAATTGAATGGATCTTTCATTATTATTGTAGGACATTAAATTCTTTCAAACTTAACGTTCAACAACATATTTTTAACATTTCAATTGGCCAAATCGAAAAGTAAATTAAGTTTGAAATGAAATACCATCACAATTTCTTCATTACATTAAAAGCACATCAAATCCACATAAATCCATCATCACATCTCTATGAAAGAAGAAAAACAAGGGAGACTACTCAGAATTCATGGAGAAGATACAATAAAACATGGATTTTATATATAATAGAAAAGTCATACAAACCACAAAAGAAAATACAACTTATCTCTTTCTCTTCCCCAATACAATTCCCTTGAAGTCCCTTTGAATCCTCTTCTCTCTTCTTTACAACACTTGATTCTCTCTTTAGAATGGATATGAAGAAGCAATCTCTCAATTTACCTCTTCTCCTTCACTCCTTAGAGAAGAATTCCTCTCAATCCTCACTCTACACACTATTCTCCTAATCTTTAACACTTAATACAGACTAAAACTACACTAGAAGCACTCTAAGACCTCTCTCTCTCTCTCCCTCACACACACACACACACACATTTCATCCAAAAATAGTTACTTATAAGTTAGGAACGATATCCCAAGAGTTTCCATAGGTATCCCTTTAAAAAGTCGCCAAAACTCTTCAAATTTGAACTCCACCGACTTCGAGCACCGGCGCCGCCAGATAGGGTGCCGACAATGTTCTATCGTGCCATTATTTCTGAAGTCTCTGGATTTGGGCTTCGGCGGTGCCCATTCTAGCACCGGCGGCGCCAGAACACATTTTCCACCATTTTGCTCCTTTATGCTCCGAATTCGTTCCTTTTTTGTTTCTTTTCACTCCAATCACCTAAAATCATCATACCTGTAACAAATCATGAAAAATACCTTTCTTTAAAGTGCAATATCACCAAAAATGGGTAAAATTATATAGCAAAAACCGTATATTTTTTTGGTGCATCATAATCCCCCAAACTTTAACTATTACTTGTCCTCAAGTAATCTTTTTACTACATAAAATTATAACTCTAGGCAATGTACTTTTCAACTAAATGACACTAAAATTTTTCATTCAAAAGAATATATTGGTTAGATATTTAAAAAGAAATTTAGTAACTCAGGTCAATACTACAGGTGTAAGAATATTCAACAATCAAGTCTAAGAGTTCTAGTCTTCTATTTATTTCAAGACGAACCATAATTTGTTACATTAGGAGTGCCTTAAAAGACCATGTGAAAAAGGAGTTCATGTAAACTTCATTAGAATGTAGGCTAGTACTTTAAACATAAATTCAGAAATGAAATCAAGTTTTCCCTTTAGGGTGACTCAAATGAAGCCAATTTTTGATTAGGCATCTCCTCAAGCTTCTCCTCATAAATATTTTTCTTTCTTTTTCTTTTCTATTTTCTTCTCTTTCTTTTTTTTTTGGATTGTTTTTCAATCCTTCTTTTCTTTTCTCTCTCTTTTTTCATATGAGGATTACTATATTTGGATAGCCTTTAATGATTTTGAACTTCACTCTCCTCTTTCTAAAGTTCAAACTTGAGACACCTCCTTACTTTATTGTTAAGTACAAGCTTCATTATTCATCATAAAGTCACAATCTCTTCTTAACACACAATACTTTATGTCCCTTAACATTTCAAAAATACAGTTTTCTTTACTTTAAATATTTAACTATAATCAAATTCTTTCATACCAAATATTTTATATCTATTAAATCAACCTTTATCACTAAAAATTTTCATCTATCCTTCCATAATATTCAACTGAAATAAAAATTTTTAGATATCTTACAATGAGGTTCAACTGCTAGAAGTTATGCTAATAATTTTTTGAAAATATAATAATTGAGAACAAATAAAAGTTAGCATTTCTCTACCCTCCTCCAAACTTAAAATTTTCAGTAAATTTGAAACAGTTGAGAGTAAAAAAAAAGTAACCTTTCTGTGCTGGGATCTTAAAATCTTCAACAGTTATCTGGTACTAATCAAAATTTACAACTAGCAGGCATGAAACAATTAGTAGCAGTGATATAACAATTTTAAATATTTGCATGGGTAAAGAGAAATTAAATTTAAACATCTAAACATCCATCAAAACACTATACCATGAAACAAACTATCACAGTACTATACAGTCCAGCTAACAATTTCAATGTTTCAGTACAACATAACAGTACACCAACGGGGTTACACATCATATGAAAAGTAAATAGCTACTACATCAAAACAGTACAACACAACAAGATCAACAGAAATAGAAACAAATAATCTACCAATCTCCAGCACTAGGATCAGCAGCAGGGTCATCAGCAGGGCCAGGTCTATATGGTGTATAGCTGGGGCAAGTAGGAAATATCAAATTGGACTCCCCCCTCATAAATCTGACCTGAGCATCATAATAAGAAATATCGAACTCAATACTCCTCTGCAGATAATCTTCATTCACATCACTCCTCGCCTAAAATACGTCCATCCGACCATGGAGTCTATCCACACTAGCACTCTATAATCTCACCTGCTCCATAATATCAGATAAGGTAGGCGGCTCAGAAGTAGATGGAACATCATAACTAGGAGTAGGAATATCAGTACTCCTACGCTCACCTCGGGCTCCCACATGAGATTCATAAGTACAGATAATATTCTTTGTAATTGGTCTCAATGGTATAGCCACTTCTTCAGAACTATTAAACTCCACTCCAGACTGAACACATAGGGCATGAACTAAAGCAGGATGTCCTAAACCACTAGTGGTCTCGCTTCTAGCAATAGTCTGAATGTTCTTGTAGATAATAGCCCCAATATCAATCTTTTTCATCTTCTGTATACAATAGTTCAGAATCGCTCTATCCCTTGTAACTTTGCTGTAGTGATAAGATGGTAATAGTCTTACAGAAATGAAATAATGCCAAACTTTTGAAGCAACATTCAATGTGGAGGTGGGGAAGTTAATCAACTATTTTTACTTACTTTCCATTCTCCTCACCCATCAGTTAGAAAAGCAATCACTTCTCTCATATTCTCCCTTCGAGTGTCAAAGTTTTCGTATTCACAAACAAATGGTTCCCAAGTCTGATAGAAAGCGTTGATACACTGAGGAGTAAACTCAACCATTTTTCCTCTAACTAGCACATACTCTGTCTCAGTCCAAGGTACATTCGAATAGAAGTCTCTAAAAACTCCCATAATTGCATTCGCAGTGAAATAACAAAATCATTCTCAGTTGTGTTCTGCAATTAATTATTCTACAGATCCTCCAGCACTATCAAAAACTCGATCCTGGATACACTTTTTGTTGTAAAGGTAAGAGTTAAAGCAAAATTGGGCTTTAATATTAACAAACTTCTCCTCATCAAAGTCCAATTTTCTCTTCCCTTTACTCAACTTTGGATCCAAGTGAATTTTTAAAATTTGCAAGAAAATTCTAATAAATCCCAAATTCACAATGTAACAAACTCCAAATACTATACTAATCAAGTAAGATCAAATTTAATCATGGAAAGCTCAAAATCTCTTTAAAACTCCAAAAATTCCAACCTGAGCTATGTGAGAGATTTCCATGGGAAAAATAAAAAAATTTTAACTTAAAGTGAAGCTCTTACCAAGAGAAGTGTAGATTCGGTGTCGAAGAGCTTTGAAATCTCCTTAAATCTGAGATCTAGCAAGCCCAAGAAGAAGATGAAGGAAATGGAAGAATTTGCGAGTCCCAGGGTAAAAATTGTGAAAAGTAGGGTTTTTGGCCTTTTTCTTGGTTCGGGCGCCGGCGGCGCTCAATAGGGCGCCAGCGGTACTCTATTTAGATTAAAAGCCAAACTCTCTGGATTTGGGCCCCGGAGGCGCCCATTCTGGTGCCGGTGGTGCCAGTCCAAAATATTTTCTGGGTCCAAAAATTTTTCATAATTTCAATCGTTTCGACATCCATAATGATGTTTAACACTTCAATAGGCATCTACACCATCCCATAAGCAATAATTAACACAATTCTTCACACAAACAGTACACAACAATCTACATATATATAATCCAAGTTACATCATAGACACCAAATATGTTCATTCAAACTAACTACTCTTAGATATTTAGTGCAGCAAGTACTCTACGATAGGTAAACACTAAGATCTAAGCACACAATAAAAGTAAGCACATCCAAATCCAAGTTCAAATTACAAGCAAATACTACATAAAACAAACATAACTAAACAAAGTAAACTAAACACACAACAAACATAAGTAGAATCCATTAATTACTCCACATTAGTTTTAGAACTATCCTCTCCTCTAATGTCTTCAATCGATTGTTGATGCAAAAATAAATTATAAAATGGAAGAAATGGAAATTCATCAGATGATTCCTCAGCAATCACCGCATTTTTCTTCATCAGATTGATAAAGCCCATCTCAATTCGACTAGTGTGATCTAATTTCTCTTTCATTCTCCAATCTATATGATCGAATAAATCAGAAATGTTATTGATTGCATTCATAACGTTCCATACCTCTTTCTCCAACTGTTTGATCCTCTTCAATATCATTCTGGAACCTTCAGGAAAATAAGGTTGAATCAGTTGTGAAGTCTGTGTTGGTTGATTAGCAAGCAAATTCATGTCATCTTCATCTCCAACTGTTTGGTAGTCATAGGGATAGTTGGATCAATTGGCTTCCATGGAAGAAGAACCTTTTCCCAACTTTTATAAGGAACCTGTGACTGACTACATAACAGAAATATTGTGGACGAGTGTCCAAGCCCATATTTAGATCCATGCACAATTAATCCCAGAACTAATTTCACAATGATATTACCAATGTCAACCGGCCTCCCAGTTTGAATACAGAAATTTAAAATGGAACTTTCCCTGGTTACCTTGTTAATCTTCAAAGTCAGAAATAAATTTGTCGAAATAAAGTAGTGCCCCTGCTTTGATAATGGATTGAGAGATGCAGATGGGAAACTAATGTATCCATTCTCTCTAATTTCTCATCCCTTATTCTCATCCGTCAAAAATCGATACACATCATTCATGTCATAAAGAGATCGTTAATTTGTGCAGGGGTGAATTGCATAAATCTACCACGCACAAATACAAACCCTTGGTTGATCCCATGCAAATTTACATAAAACTCTCACGACAGGAACGACAATGGCAGCGGTAGTGTAGCAAAGCACTTCCCAACGTCTGTCCTTAATAATTTCTTCAATTCTAGTAGTAGGATTATCCATACCTCGATTTATGAAGCCTCTTTCCTTGATAATCCTTCTTTTCATCATCACTTTGTTGAACAAACACTGTGCCTCAAAAATTATGAACTTCCTTCGGTTGAAAACACAAAATCGAGGGGTATCAATGGAGTAGGAATCTATAGGATACAAATTGGGATTGGTGGTTTCGTTTTTCTAGAGTTAAGGTAGTTAGGGAATTATAAGGACGAAGATCCCGCTAAAAACCGCCAAAACTCGCATTTTAAAACTTAAAAACCGTCAACAAGTTTTGGTCATCGGCGGCACTCGATAGGGCGCCGGCAGCGCTTAAACAGGTAAGTTCAGTGTTACATATGTGATAGGGCGCCGGCGGTGCCAGTGGTCAAAAATTCTCACAAAACTTTGTTTGGCCCAAAACATTCCAATATTTCGATTCGATCCATGATTTATCAATTTTTAAAGTATTTAAGAGTAATTAGGATTCAAAAACAACTATCTAAAAAGCACAACTACATCAAACAAGAAAACACATCACAAAGATACATATGGGTTGCCTCCCATAAAGCGCTTGGTTTAACGTCGTCAGCCCGACAAACCATTCAGTTAATCGAGATGAATCAGCATTAAAACCTCTTTGAAGTCAAGTTGAAACTCATCAAAGTAAGGCTTTAATCGATGCCCATTAACCTTGAAAATCTTTCCAGTATCAAGATCTTTAAGATCAACAGCTCCAAAAGAATGAACTTTTACAACTGTAAAAGGTCCTAACCATCTAGACTTGAGCTTTCCAGGAAATAACTTCAATCTTGTGTTGTATAATAAAACTTTTTGTCCAAATTCCAAGTTTATTTCAATATCTTCTGATCATGACATAATTTCCTTTTCTCTTTATAGATCCTATCATTGTGATAAGATACATTTCTAATCTCTTCCAATTCATTCAATTGCATAAATCTCTTCTCCAACATTATTCAAATTAAAATTTAACTCTTTTATCGCCCAATATGCTTTATGCTCCAATTCAACTAGTAAATCACAAGTCTTACCAAACACTAGTCTATAAGGAGACATTCCAATATGGGTTTTAAAAGCAATCCTATAAGCCCATAAAGTAGTATCTAATCAAACAGACCAATCTAATTTATGATTATCCATAGTTTTCTCCAAAATTCTTTTAATTTCACGATTAGACACTTCTACTAAACCACTAGTATGGGGATGATAAGCAGAAGAGATTCTATGAATAATATTATATTTCTCAATTAATCTCTTAATTCGATTATTCCTGAAATGGGAACCACCATCAGTTATGATCACTCTCGGCATTCCATATATTGTAAATATATTTTTTCTTTAAAAACTTTGAAACACTCCGATCATCACATCTAGGTAAAGCAATTGCTTCAATCCATTTTGAGACATAATCAAGGGCAACCAATATATATAAATTTCCAAATGAAGGAGTAAATGGTCCCATAAAATCTAATCCCCATACATCAAAATTTTCAACTTCCAAATTATAATTTAGAGGCATTTCATTTCTTCTAGAGATATTACCTACTCTCTGACCTCGATCACATGATTTAATATATCTATAAACATCTCTAAGAAGAGTAGGCCAATAAAATCCAGATTGTAGAATCTTAAAAGAATTTTATCAACACCGAAATGACCTCCAAATTCAGAATCATGACATCATTGAATAATCAAATTTATTACTTCTTGTGGCACACATTTTCTAATTATCAGATCCTTACACTGTTTATATAGATATGGCTCATCCCAAAAATAAAATTTTGCATCATATTTGAACTTTTTTGTTGTTGCCTTATTAAATCAGGTGGTACAATATCACTTACAATATAATTCACAATATCAGCATACTAAGGCAAATTGCTTCCCATAATAGTATAGAGTTGCTCATCAGGGAAAATTTCAGTAATTTCTTTTTCATATTCAGATAATTTATCATATTCTATTCTGGACAGATGATCAACTATTTGATTGTCTGCTCCCTTCCTATCAACTATCATAAAATCAAATTCTTGCAGAAGAAGAATCCATCTAAGTCTAGGTTTCGCATCCTTCTTTTACATTAAATATTTGAAAGTCGAATGGTCTGTATGCACAATACTTTTAGCTCCAATTAAATAAGGTCTAATTTTTTCAAAAGCAAATACTATAGCTAATAACTCTCTTTCAGTTATGGTATAATTAATTTGAGCCTCATTAAGAGTTTTACTAGCATATTAAATGACTTTGAAAACTTTATCGTGCCTTTGCCCCAATGCTACTCAGATCGCATAATCACTAGTATCACACATAAGTTCAAATGGTTTTTCCCAATCGGGTGAAACAATTATAGGTGCAGTGATTAATTTTTCTTTCAATAATTCTAAAGCTCTCAAGCATTCATCATTAAAATCAAAATTTCTATCATTTTCTAAAAGTCGACACAAAGGTTTAGTAATTTTAGAAAAATCTTTAATATATCGCCTGTAAAATCCAGCGTGTCCTAAGAAACTCCTCACCTCTCTCACACTAGTGGGTGGTGGCAATCTCTCAATCACTCTAATTTTAGCAGTGTTGACCTCCATACCATGTTAAGAAATTTTATGCCCAAGCACAACTCCTCCTGCAACCATAAATTGACATTTCTCTCAATTCAAAACTAGATTTGTTTTCTCACAGAGCTCCAAAACTTTTTGCTAAGTTTTCCAGGAAAATTTTAAATGAAGTCCCGAATACAGAGAAATCATCCATAAAAACTTCTATTCCATTATCTCTTCCATAAAATGTTGCAGGTGCATTACACAGTCCAAAAGGCATTCTTCGAAAAGCAAAGGTTCCATAAGGGCTAGTAAATGTTTTCTTTTCTTGATCCTCAGGAGCAATATGTATTTGATGGTAACCAGTATATCCATCCAGAAAACAGTAGTACTTGTGTACAACAAGTCTATCTAACATTTGATCGAGAGAAGGAAGAGGAAAGTGATCTTTTCTTGTAGCGGCATTTAATTTCCTATAGTCAATACAAATTCGCCATCCATTAATTTGTCTTGTGGGTATAATTTCATTACGTTCATTCACTTCAACAGTCACTCCTTCCTTTTTTGGTACACAATGTATTGGACTCACCCAAGCACTATCCGAAATAGGATAAATAATTCCAGAATCCAGCCATTTTAAAATTTCTTTCTTAACTACTTCTTTCATTATAGGATTCAATCTCCTTTGCAGATCAACTCGAGGTTTAGTTCTTCATCTAATAAAATTTTGTGCATACAAATCGAAGGACTAACTCCTTTAATATCTGCCAAAGTCCATTCAAAAGCTTTCTTGTATCTTTTTAAAGTTTCCAACAACTTCTATTCTTGATAATCGTTTCACTTTAAAGATACAATAACTGGCAAGGTAGATGATTCTCCTAAAAACATATATTTTAAATGATTAGGGAGAATTTTCATCTTAAGTTCAGGAGGTTTTATTATAGATGGAATTAAGCTTTTATTTTCACCTTCCATATTGTCTAATACTTTGAATCTCTCCTGAACGTACTCCAAATCTTCATTCTTCTTGCTATCTGAATTTTCTTCATCTTCAATTTCTTCTTCAAACATATTTTATATTCTTCTTCTTTTTCAAATATGTTTTCAAAATGATCGTTTCTCAAGTAATCACAGACCTCCATCCTAAAACATTCATTATCTTTTTCCATTGAGGGATACTTCATAGATTTTAAAATATTAAAGGTCAACTCTTGATCATTAACTCTCATAGTTAATTCACGTTTTTGAATATCAATTACCTTTCTTCCAGTAGCAAGGAATGGTATTCCCAAAATGATTGGAATTTCTTTATCTTCCTCCATATTAAGTACAATAAAATCTATAGAAAAGATAAATTTATCCACTTTCACTAACACATCTTCCACCACTCCTTTAGGGTAAGTAATGAAACGATCGGCTAACTGAAGAGTCACATATGTAGGAGAAATTTCTCCTATTCCCAACCTTTTGAAAGTTGATAAAGGCATAAGATTAATACTCGCTCCCAGATCACATAAACCTTTTCCGAAAAAATTTTCACCTATAGCACACGGAATAGTGAAACTACCAGGATATTTAAATTTTTCCAGAAGCTTCTTCTGAACAATTGCACTACACTCTCCACTAAGTGAAATAGTTTCATGATCTGTAAACTTTCTTTTCCTTCTCAGGATATCCTTCATAAACTTTGCATATTCAGACATCGATTCTAATGCTTCAACAAAAGGAATATTTATCGTTAATTTCTTAAGGAACTGCAAAATTTTTCCAAATCTGTTATCCATGTTTTGTTTCTTCAATCTTTGAGAAAATGGAGGTGGTGATTTTTCAACAGTTATCTTCATTGGCTCAAGAGGATAATCCAAGTCTGGATAAATCTTGTTTGAACCTTTTTCCATTTCCACCTTCTCCTTTTCTATTTCGACTTCTTTTTGCACTCTAGTTTCCAATTCCTTTCCACTCCTTAATTGAATAGCCTTATGTTGTTCCTTGTTTTGATCTTTTTGATTGATCTTAACATTACTTGGAAGTGTTCCAGAAGGTCTATTATTAAGTGCAGTGAAAATATGTCCTAATTGATTTTCAATATTTTTCATAGCAACATTTTGAGCTTATAATGGATTTCTCATATTCAGAATCATTTCTTCAGTAGACAACTTCTTATCTTTAAATCGTGGGTTACTATTAAATCCAATGGGATAAGATGTTCTAAAATTAGTATTTCCTTTATCGTTCGAATTTCCAATTGGATTTATAGAATTGTTAGCCCAGTGCGGGATAACATTAGCATTGCTATTATTCCAATTGAAGTTTGGGTCATTCTTCCAACCAGAATTATAATAATTCAAATAAGGATTGTTAGGTCTATTAATAGCATTTAAAGTCTCATAAGGTGTTTCATATTTTGTTATCTGTCCAAATGAATTTTCCTCCAACACTTGAAGTGGTTGAGAATAATTCATTCCATATTGATCTATTTTCTTAGAAAGGGCTGCAATTTGAGAAGCTACCATAGTCATTATATCTGAATCATGAACACTAGCTACTCTCTTAGGATTTACCAGTTTAGAGGGCCATTGCAAATTATTAGTAGTCATTTCTTCAATTAATGTGTATGCTTCATCAAAAGGTTTTGACATTAATGATTCACCAGCAGCAGCATCTATAACAGATCTCAATGATCCCACTAATCCCTTATAAAATGTTTAAATTATTAACCAATCTGGTAAAGCATGATGTGGGCACTTCCTAAGAAGATATTTAAATCTCTCCCAAGCTTCAAATATTGACTCTCCTTCAAACTGATAAAAGGATGTAATATCATTTCTTAGTTTAGCAGTCTTTGATGGAGGTAAATATTTTGATAGAAACTTTTGAGATAATTCTCTCCAAGTTCTAATAGATCCAGGTGCTAACGAGTTTAACCAAGCCTTAGCTTTATCCCTTAATGAAAAAGAAAAAAGTCTAAGTCTGACAGCGTCACTAGACACTCCATCATATTTAAAAGTAGCACACAATTCTAAAAAACTAATGAGATGCTCATTAAGTGTTCCTTCAAATTGATTATTTTGTACCATTTGGATAATAGCAGGTGACACACGTGGACTTTAATTTAATATATTTATATGCAAGAATTTGTTACCACTGTAAGAAGATTTTAAGCTTCAGTAACGGCACCAAAAACTTGATTGTGAGGGGCTTATATATGTGTAATAATTTATGAACTCTATTTATATTTTTATAATGATTTTGTAAAGTCTGTGTACTCAACACAAGTATACATATCGTATCAAGTAATACAGGGCTCTAATGGAGTCCTAGTTATCCCACATGGAGGCTTTAGGTTGAAGTAAAATAAAAAGTTTCACAAGTTATAATAAAGCACCTAAATCTTATACTCTAATTACGATTAAAGTTCAATTCTTATTTCTACTACTACTATGCAGAAAACAGGAACAACTAACTAAACTACAATTACTTTTAATTACTTGAAAATAGAATTATCTAACAGACACACTAAACTAAATATTTGAAAAGTTTTTGATATATATGAGAAAAGTATATTTCTTGTTGCAATGAGAATATGATGTGTAGATTGATATGGATCAGTTATCTAATTTATTGTGCCAAATAGGAGCATAGATGATTCTTTACATTTAGAAGAGTACCCCCTCCTCTAAATATGAAAAGAACATTGACATATTCTAAGTTTAGTCATTAACTCTAAGGCTAGGCTGGGAGGATACTGGCTCTCACTTCGGAGCTCCCACTCACCCTTCACCCGAAGGCTAACCTTTGATATTAATTACTAATCTTAGAACCAATTTAGGGATTTTAGCCCGTCACCCTGAAATCTCCACCTTGAAGTCTTTCAAAACACATTTCCCTATTTATTTGCACACAATTCCCATGAACTATGCAATTCATCCATGAAAATTGAATGGATCTTTCATTATTGTTGTAGGACATTAAATCCTTTCAAAATTAATTTTCAACAACATATTTTAACATTTCAATTGGTCAAATCGAAAGTAAATTAAGTTCTAAATGAAAAACCATCACAATCTTTTCAATACATTAAAAGCACATCAAATCCACATCAAACCATCATCACATCTCTAAGCAAGAAGAAAGACAAAGAAGACTACTCAGAATTCATGGAGAAGATATAATAAAACATGGATTTTATATATAAAAGAAAAGTCATACAAACCATAAAGAAAATACAACTTATCTCTTTCTCTTCCCCAATGCAATCCCTTTGAAGTTCCTTTGAATCCTCTTCTCTCTTCTTTACAACACTTGATTCTCTCTTTAGAATGGAAAGGAAGAAGCAATCTCTCACTTTACTTCTTCTCCTTCACTCCTTAGAGAAGAATTCCTCTCAAATCCTCTCTTCTACACAATACTCTACTAAACACTAACACTTAACACACACTAAATCACTAAGAGAGAGGAATAGAATGCAAGAGAGCCCCCTTCTCTCATCCAAAAACAGTTATTTAAGAGTTAGGGACGAAATCCCAAGAGATTCCATAGGCATCCCTTCAAAATTTCACAAAAACTCTCAAATTTTGAATTCCACCGACTTTGAGCGCCGGCGGCGCTCTATCGTGCCAATTAATTCTGGAGTCTTTTGATTTGGGTGCCGGTGGCGCCCATTCTAGCGCCGACTGCGCCAGAACATTTTTTCACAATTTTGCTCCTTTTTGCACCAAATTTGTTCCTTTTTGCATCTTTTCGTTACAATCACCTAAAATCATCATACCTACAACAAATCATGAAAAATACCTTTCTTTAAAGTGCAATATCACCAAATTGGGTAAAATTAGATAGCAAAAACCGTATATATTTTTGGTGCATCAACAGGTTTAAGTTCAAATGAATTAGCAGCAACATCAGGATTTTAAATAGTTATGTGGATTTCATCTGCTGTTGGGTTAGCATAATCTCTTAAAGGTCTTGGTAAATTTCCTATATCATTTCTCTGATTATCTTTAATATTTTCCATTTTGCAAGGATTTTCAATTTGTTTTTTTTGTTTTCTAATTTTTCTGACAGTACTCTCTAACTCTGAATCGTAAGGCACTAAACCTATAGATCCACTACTACGCATATATAATAACAAAAATACTTTTATAAAGGTAAACAAACACACAATTACACACTACAAAATAAAGGTTTTTTGTTACTATATTATTAATAAATACCGTTTATACTTTCTTAATTACTACTTCGTTACCTTCCCCGACAACGACACCAAAAACTTGATGCATGGGACTTATATTTTGAAAAATTTTATGAACTCAAATTTATATATTTATAATGATTTTGTTAAGTCCAAGCATTCAACGCAAGTATACGTATCGTATCAAGTAACACAGGGCTCTAATGGAGTCTTAGTTATCAATCCCACAGGGAAGTTCAAAGTATAAGAAAGTGTTCACAATATAAATAATATAGCACTAAAATTTGATATTTAAATAGCACTAAAGGTTTAACACTTACACCTACTAACACTACGCAGAAAACAGTAATAATTAACTAAACTACAATTATTTCTAACAACTTTAAAAATAGAATTAACTAACATACACACTAAACTAAGTATTTGAAAGGTTTTTGATATATGAGAAAAGTATCTTTTCTCTTGCAATGAGAATCTGATGTGTGGATTGATATGGAACAATTATCTGTGATATTGTGCCAAATAGGAGCATAGTTGATTCTTTACCCTTAAAAGAGTACCACTTCTTCTAAGCAAGAAAAGAACATTGACATATCCTAAGTTTAGTCACTAAATCTAAGGCTATGCTGGGAGGATACTTGCTCTCACTTCGGAGTTCCCACTCACCCTTCACCCGAAGGCTAACCCTTGATATTAGTTACTAATCTTAGAACCAATTTGGGGATTTCAGCCTGTCACCCTGAAATCTCCACATTGAAGTCCATCAAAACACATTTCTCTATTTATTTGCACTCAATTCCCATGAGCTATGCAATTCATCCATAAAAATTGAATGGATCTTTCATTATTGTTGTAGGACATTAAATCCTTTCAAACTTAATGTTCAACAACATATTTTAACATTTAAATTGGAAATATCGAAAAGTAAATCAAGTTCGAAATAAAAAACCATCACAATTTCTTCATTACATTAAAAGCACATCAAATCCACATCAATCCATCATCACATTTCTATGCAAGAAGAAAGACAAGGGAGACTTCTCAGAATTTATGAAGAAGATATAATAAAACATGGATTTTATATATAAAAGAAAAGTCATACAAACCACAAAAGAAAATACAACTTTTCTCTTTCTCTTCCCCAATGCAATTCCCCTGAAGTTTCTTTGAATCCTCTTCTCTCTTCTTTATAACACTTGATTCTCTCTTTAGAATGAAAAAGAAGAAGCAATCTCTCATTTTACCTCTTCTTCTTCACTCCTTAGAGAAGAATTCCTTTCAATCCTCACTCTACACAGTCTTCTCCTAAACACTAACACTTAACACACACTAGAACTACACTAGAAGCACTCTAAACCCACACACACACACACACACTTTTCATCCAAAAACAGTTACTTATAAGTTAGGAATGAAATCCTAAGAGTTTCCATAGGCATCCCTTTAAAAAGTTGCCAAAACTCTCCAAATTTGAACTCCACTGACTTCGGGCGCCGGCGGCGCCCAATCTGGCACGCCGGCGCTCTATCATGCCATTATTTCTAATGTCACTAGATTTGGGTGCAGGCGGAGCCCATTCTGTCGTCGGCAGCGCCAGAAAACATTTTCCATCATTTTGCTCCTTTTTGCTCCGAATTCATTCCTTTTTTCTTATTTTCACTCCAATCACCTAAAATCACCATACCTGCAACAAATCATGGAAAATACATTTCGTTAAAGTGCAATATCACCAAAAATGGGTAAAATTATATATCAAAAATCGTATATATTTTTGGTGCATTAGAACACTAATGAACAAGTAGAAGATGTCCAATTAAAAAGTGGAAGAGAGATAGAAGATGTGGTTAGAAAAGAGAAAAATGTTGTGATAGAAACAAAGGAAACTAAAAGTCCTGAAGAACATGTTTCTAAGGATATGAAAATATTAATATCTCCAACTAAAATCAATTTGGAAAGACCACCACCTCCATTTCCTCAAAGACAGTCAACATGAGTTGGATAAAAAATTTTCAAAGTTCATGAAATTACTTAAGAAGTTAACAATAAATATTCCTTTCACTGAAGCATTTGAACAGATGTCAAGTTATTGAAAGTTTATGAAGGATATATTAAGTAAGAAAAGGAATTTTAGGGATTACGAGACAGTTGCATTAAGTGAGGAGTGCAGTGCTATACTTTACAAAACTTTTCCTCAGAAACTTAAAGATCCTTGTAGCTTTACAATTCCTTATGCAATTGGAAAAAGATTATGTGGAAAAGCATTATGTGATTTAGGAGTGAGCATTAATATGATGCCTCTATCTATATTTTGAAGGTTAGGTTTAGTCGATATTACCCCCACTACTGTAACCCTTCTGTTAACTAATCAATCTATCATTTATCCAAAAGGAGTTATAGAAGACGTGCTTGTTAAACTGGATAAATTTATCTTTTATTTGGACTTTATTGTATTAGATATGGAGTAAGATAAAGAAATTTCAATTATTTTAGGGAAACATTTCCTTGTTACTGGACAAGCTATGATAGATGTGCAAAAAGGAGAGTTGATTATGAATATTAATGACCATGAAGTCACTTTCGAAGTATTAAAGACTATGAAATATCCAGCTGAGAGAAAAGATGGTGATTGTTTTTGGATAGATGAAATTGATTATCTAAGTAAAGAACATTTCCAAGAAAGTTTTGAGAGTAAGTTAACAGATGAGATTGAAATAGACTTTCATGATGATTCGAAAACGTTATTTAAAGAAGACTATATGTATGTTCACGAGAGGTGTGAAATGATGGACGCTACCAAAAATAGTAAAATTTTAATTCCATTTATTGAAAAATCTCATGAAATTAAGATGGATGTAAATCATACAAATTTAAAGCCTATCTATTTAGGGAATTCATCTACACAACCAGTCTTTATATCTTTAGATGTGACTCAATTACAAAAAAAAAAACCTGAATTGAATGATGGACAAGATAAAGTTATTGAACTAAGACTTGAAAGAGAATTTGAGGATATATTTCAAAAGAACTTTGAGTTGAGAAAAGAGGATAAGGATATTGGAAGACAATTGAATGAAGTTCCTAAGGAATTAGAAAAACTTATTTCCTCAACTAAGACAGAAATAAAAAGACCACCTCAACCATTTACTCAATATCGAGGGGAAGAATTGGAAGATAATTTGAAACAGAAGAGTGACATAGAAGATATTGATCTAGAATTTGAATTATCCAACGAGACTGAACCAAAATTTAAGAGATATTGAAGTATCTTATAAAGATCATTTCTTATAAATTTCAAGGATGATATTAATATGCAATTTCAAAAAATTAATAGAAGAATATTGGATCTAGAAAGAAATATGAGGAACAATGATATAAATCAAATTGAAAATGCAGAGCTGAATGAAAAATTAAAATTTGAGGATTTTATAGCAATCCCTGGATCTGGAAATGATTGGGCGATTGATCGAGTATTACTTAATTGGAATTTTGATCCAGGTGGAATCATTTGTCGGGCTAACGACGTTAAACAATGCGCTTTATGGGAGGCAACCCATAGTTATCAGTGTGCTTTTATTTAGTGTGCTTGAGAGTCTTGATTGTTAGTGTTGTATTGTATTTGCTTTATAGTGGATTGATTAGTTTGATTGATGATTGGTAGAAGTTTGGATTATTAGTGCTTTGATCTGATCTCTGTCTGTGTCTTGAGGGAGGTGATTCCTTAACTTCTTATTATGTCTAGATTTGATCTCTTGTAGTATATAGATTAACGAGTCCACTATAACTTGGGTCTCACCCAGACTTGAGTTTTACAAGAGAAATCATGAATTTCGAACATTGATAGTTCCATATTAATTTTTTACTTCCTTTCTGCAATTTTATTTTCATTAGGTATGAGTCACGAACGTGTTTGATGAATATCATGTGGATGATATTACACTATTTTTATAACTGTTAAAGGTGCTTAATTATAAGGATTAGAAGATTCTTGAGATTGGAGCCTATGAGCCAATATATCAGGGATAATCATATCTTTCAGATTATAATCTATAAAATCATTTTTAAATGTACCTAATTTATTAGTGTAGTGATTCCGTTAGAAATTGGAAGTAAATCAGTGTGATGTGATAAGTTAATGGAAGAATTGACATCATTTATATTATGTGTGTTTATGTTTGTGTTACAATTTTATATAATAATTGAAGAACATTTTTATATACCCTTGCTGATACCTGCTATGCTAGTTAAACTTTTATTTAGTGAATTTCATTCCGGCATGATTAGTTTGGATTTACTTTCTGCCGCATATTGTTCTATCCTAATGAATACTTGTAAATTGTTTTGATAGACATTTGTGGTAAATAGAATTTCTAAATTATTTTTTTTCCTGCTTATATTTTATGTATTGAATGCAATAAATATTAAAAATTAAGTTTGGAAACAAAATTTTAATGTGAAAATACTTCCTTTTAGTGTAATTTTATTACAAGTATGTTTTAGGTTAGCTTTACTTTCTCCTACAATTATTCTATCCTGATTATGCTTGTATATGAATTTGATAGGATGTTGCAGTAGTAAGTAGATTGAACCTTTTTTTTTTCTTCCTGTAACATTTTATGGAATTAATTGCAAAATATTTTATAATTTATGTTTGGGGGGAAGGAAAAAATTTTAAAAATGTAACTTTATTTGTCCTCAGAGCCTATATTTAATTTGATATCACTTTTAAAATGACTTGCGGTATGTGGTGTTATCTTTAGGTTACTATAATTTCAATTTTAGGAATGTTAGAAAAATAACTTTGTTGAAATCCTATGTGAAGAAACTGTTCTAGAGTTAAGATATTCTGTAGAAAACATTGGAAAATGATTTTTCTATTTATGTTAAAAAGGAGTTGAATATTTGAAAAGCTAAAATTCTTAGATTTATACTTAATGAGAATTGACCCTTTATAGAAAACCTTTTTCGAACTAGTACTTACACTTATAAAAAGTGAGGGAAAGTTTTGAGTTTTGAATTTTAGAGAGAGGATAGTGAAATTCAAAATTATTAAAGGCCTATCCAGATATAGTAATCCTCACATTAAAAAAAAGTAAATAAAATGGGAATAAAATGATCCTGAAAGGAAGAAAAAAAGGTGTGAAAAAAGGGGATTGAAAATGATCCCGAAAGAAAAAGGAAAAAACGGAGAGAAAATACGTGAGGAGAAGCTTAAGAAGAAGCCTAATCAAAAATTGGTTTCACTTGAATCTTTTTAAATGAAAAAACTTAAAAATAATACTAAGCTTATTCTTATTTCAAAAGGTATTGGTTAAATTCGTATAAATAAGGAGCTTAAATTCAATTTTTATACTTTCTATGAATCTTTAGTTTGACAATTTTTAATAACTTTTGAAATAAATAAAAAAATCAGGATTTCTAAGTTGAATATGAGATATTCTTACACTCTATTCCTAAGTTAATTAGCTAGAATTTCTTCTATGTTATATTATATTATTTCTAAGATGAAATTATATGAAATTCTATTGAAACCCACAACCACAAGTCAACATATTTGGTTTTTAAAGTTATAGTCTTACTTGAGGACAAGTAACTGTTAAGTTTGGGGGTATTGACACGCCTAAAATATATACGGTTTTTGCTATATGATTTTACTTATTTTTTGTGATATTACACTTTAAAAGGAAGGTATTTTGTATTTTTTTTTGTTTTAGGTAAAAGAAATGATGATTGGAGCAAAAGAAAGAAAAAAAAACGGTGCAATTTGGAGCAAAATTGAGCAAGAAATGAAATTTTGCCCTGACACCTTTCAATAAGTCTTTCTATGTTTAATCTCTTTTACACTTCTTGCATATTTTTGAAGGAGATTACACTTTCAAGAAAAGTTATTTTTATGCTTATTTTGTTGGGCTATCTGTTAGGAACGCAACGTAACTAAAACGGGGCGAATCGGAGCTGAAACAGAGCCAAACGGAGCGAAACGATGAAGTTGTGCAGTCTGCTCGCTGAAAGCCCCTCAAGGGCGCCAACGGCAAGATTTTCCCGAGAAGGTCAAAAAATGACAGAAAAGCCCGCCGACAGCGCCCTTGAGCCTGCCGACAGCGCCTGGGAAGACTATGAATTGACTTTTGGCGGTTTTGGGCCGAAATTCAACGTATTTAGATGCTTTACGAAGGGGTTCTTGTGGAAACTCTTCAAACTTCATCCCCACACTTTAAAAGAACAAATTTAGGTCAGAAAATTGGAGAGAAATGTTAGAAAAAACTTGGAGAAAGTTTAGGGTTCTTAGATTAGGAGTAGAAATGTAGATTTCTACCCTTTTGGAGAGATTGGAGAGATTGGAGAGAAGATTTTGAGAGAATTTGTAAGGCTAGCATTGCATGGAACGACGGGAAACTTTGTGGGAGGGATCTTCATCTTTCTTTCAAAGGGAAAAAGCTAAATTTTGTTCTTCATTATCTTATGATTTTGTAAACACTTACCAAGTGTATTTGCTATAGTTAAATGAAGTTTCCGTTGTGTTTTCTTAGTGCTTTGTGACGTATCTTTCTTACTCTTTCTTCTTCTTTAGAAATAGTGGCATGAGAAGATTATGTCATTCTTTTCCTTTTACTTTTTATTTGTAATGAGTAGAATTCATGTGTAGGATGTTGAGATACATGTTAGAAGAATTTTTATATATAAATGTGATGGTTTTTACTTGCACTTCATTTACATTGCAATTAAGGCCTGTTGTAATGTTAAAATTCATTTTGAAAACATACAATCCGAGAGGGTTATGCTTTCTACAACTAAATACGAACCACATTAAAATTCCATGGATGGTGAAGTTCATGGGGATTGAATGCAATTAAATAGGGAAATATAATTATTGAACGTAGAAGTGGGGAGATTTTAGAGTGACAGACTAAAATCCTCAATTTGGTCCTATTGTTTTAGTACTGAAGTAGAGATGGTAGCTCTCAGGCGAGGGGAATGCGGAAGCTCCGAAGTTAGAACTGGTATCCTCCCAGCCTAGCCACTGATTCAGTAAACAAGCATAGAATTAGTCAATGTTCTTTATGCCTGGACTAAAGGGTAAAGATTATGATTGCTTCTATTTGACACATACAATATTTAATGCATCTCATTCCTATAAATTATTAATTTTATTACATAAGAATAGTAGTTTTTAGTATCTCAAATTTCTCCAAACCAATTCATCCAAAAAGGGTTGTCTTTAGAATTAACACTTACATTTAGGAGTAATTACTAGATAAAACATCATTTTAATCGACATTCCAAACTAAGGAGTAATTGTAGTAGACTAGAATTTGACTAAGGACCTTTTACCTCGCTTCCCTGTGGGATCGATAAACCAGGATTCCACTAGAGCCATGTATTACTTGAACGATATGTATACTTGTGTTGATATAAGTGACTTTATTATTAATAAATTGCACTCATTTTTATCACTACAAAAAGTCACGGTCAACTACTTTTTTCTTTTTGTTGTAATTCATATATATATATAATATCTATATATATATATATATATATATATATATATATATATATATATATATATATATATATATATATATATATACACTAATGTGTTAGAGTAATCCTTTACTTAGCAAATCTTCATGTTATAATTTGTTTAATTGAGAGTTACTTTTTGCTACACACATATTCTTTACTGTTTATACATGTATACTTTTCATGTTTAGAACCCTTGATAGAAAATATTTGCGAAAATATTCTTCCTGCCTACATTTGTGCATTAAATGCTTTATATTGTTTAAAAATTTAAGTTTGGGGGAGGGAGAAAAACTTTTAAAAACTCAGCTTTATTTATCCTCAATAGATTACATTTAAAAATTATTTTGAAATAACCTATGGTATCTGATGTCATCTCTAGATGATTATATTTTTTATTTTATGAGCGTTATAGTAGACCTAAGTTAAATTTATTGGTAATAAGGGTAGTATTAGAGTTAGGGTATTTAGTATAAAAAAATAGGAATTTGCATGTACTATTTATAGTAGAAAAAATTTTATTTTTGAAATACTAGGAATCTTAGATTTACACTTCAAAAAGAATTAAGACTTTATGAAAATTATTTTTCTACTAATAGACATTATCAAGTAAAGAAATGTGAGAAGTTTTTAACTTTAAGGGGAAGATAGTAAAGTTTAAAATCATTAAAGACTGATCTAGATATAGTAATCTTTACTTAAAAAATGTGATGGTTGAAAATGATCATACAAAAATGTAAATAAAAAAAAATATTAAAATTAAAAAGAAAAGAAAATATAAAAGAATGGAAAGTGAGGAGAACCTTGAGGTGAAGTCTAATTAAAAATTGGCTTCACTTGAATCATTTTAAGAGAAGGAACTTATTTACACTTCTGAGCTTATTCATAATTTTAAATGTATTAGTCAAATATTTACTAATAAAGTTCTCATATAATTCTATCTTTTAATTCTTCTAGGATTCCTGAGTTTGACAAATTATAATTATTTTTGAAATTAATAGAAAATCAGAATTCATAACTTGATTACAAGATTTTCTTATACCCTAGTTCTAACCCGAGTTAAAGAAAAGCTTTTCTAAAGTTGTACTATAACATTCATGGGGCATAAGTATAAGAACCTTTAATGAAACACACTGCCATAAGTGAAAAACTTTGTGTTATAAAATTGGCGAGTTATTTGAGAACAAGTAATAGTGAAGTTTGGGAGATTATGACATGTCTTAAAATGTGTTTTTTTATATATGTTTTATGCTCTTTTTTTGATGATATTTCGCTTTAAAGAAAGTTATTTTGAATTTTTTAGATTACACTTGCAAGAAATGGAGTTTTGGAGAAAAATGAACGAAACCGGAGCAAAATGGGGTCAAATAGAGCAAAGGAGCACAAAGTGAACTGGTGCCCAGGCGCCAGCCTCTGACGCCTAAGAACCAGACCCTGTACGTGGAAATAAAAAGCCCGGCGCGACGGCGCCGGGATCTGGTGCCTAGGTGCCAGGCAGTTATTTCAAGCTTCTAGAAGACTGGTGCTTAAACACCACAGTTGGGCTCCTAGGCGCTAGAATCAGTTTTCTTTAATATGCATTGAATTTGGATGAATTTTGAAGAGACATCTGAGCCGACTCTTGAAGATTTAGAGTATTATTTTAAGAGAGTCTCTTCGCACCTAGAATGAGGACTCTCTGAATCTCTATCCTCAGTGTGTGTGAGTGAACCACCCCCTTATTGGTGTGGTGTCTCTTAGTGTAAAGTGTGTAGAGGGATAGAATTATTCAAAGGAACTTCAGAAGGTTTGATTTGGGAGGAGTTTGAGATAAGTGTTTTGTATTTTTGTTTGTGTTTTGTTAATTTTTATGTAATATGGCTTCTGGCTATTCAAGGGTAGGTAAAATCTTATAAGCATGTTTATGAGTGATTTTCTATTTTTATTCTCCCCTAGGTTATAATTCTGAAGTATTATAATTAATTTCAAAAATTATGTTTCAATTAGATTATTTAATTTGATAATTAACGACTCAAATATCTTTGATCAGTTATCTGTATTAATAGTCTTCTATTTTAAATGTTTAGGACTTCTTATACTAAGAGTAAAATGTTAATTTTATAAAGTTAATTCTGATCAGTTAATAAATATTTACATCACTTTTTAATTTAATCATAAAACACCCATCCTTGAAGGTTATATATAATAAATGGTATAAAAAGTTGAAGAACACAAGTGTAAACATAAATAATAGCAGACTAGCATATGAGTAGCTAAAAGAATAGTAAAAACATAACACATGTCATTCTCATGAATAGTGTAATAAATAAATTTACACAGAGTTCATCACATCGCCATAAAAATATAAGTAAAACATCCACAACACCGTACATAACATAAAAGTCCACAAAACAACAAAAAAGAATAATCACAATTCAGGAGAATAAAAACCCAGAAATTTCCAAAGTCAAGCATCCTAGTCCGCCATTTGCCGTGTCATCCTCCTCCATCGGTTTGGTAGTATTCTCATATAGAATAACGGGTGGAGTCGAAGGAAATTGCACAGTATCATGCCCCAAGTTCCATTAACAACTCCAATACATCTCTTTTGGGTAGCAAGGTACAGGGACTGGTACTCATATAGTCATATTATTGTTGTTGTTGTTCTACATAAAAGCCTATAACTCTCACTACAAAATCCCTACATCTTCAGAGACGGTATCAAGGCGCTAAAAAGTTACAGCAATCAAATTTGCGGGACTGGGTCGAGAAGGTGTAGGTCTAGTAGAGCTCTCACCTCCTTCATATATGGAAATTTTTTTGTAAGAATAAATGATTGACTTTAGCATATGCTTTGTAAAATATAACAGCTCCTCCCAATTTTCCTCCTTAGCTCCAACGTTAACACATAAGGCATCAATAACAGAACGATGCTCTAATCCTATTGTAGTTTTTCCCATAACAATACCCTGAATAGAAATATGAATCACATACCCTATATCATTATTTTTTACTTCTTTGATATAAAATTTAAGGATATCATAGTCTTTAGTAACATCAGTAGTATTAGTTAAAGGCAAAAGTCAATTGATATGAAATAGTCCAATACTTTTGATTCCTTGTTCATAGCTGACCAAGGGAAATTAACAATATTATTATCCCTGATTTTCTAATGGGTGCTTGAATTGGTTAGAAAACAAATAATCTTCACATAATTTGGTTCAATAGCTATGAAATTCAAATAATCACAACCAGGATTATCAGGTAGGTTAAATAGTGAATTGATGGTGGTAGGGTTAAAAGCTAATTATTTTCCTCTCAATAAAAATTTGTCATCCACTTGCTCTTTTGTGCTGGCAAAGAACTTGTGCACAACAAGTATAACTGCAGCTTGAGTGGAAAAACACAGTTTCTCACACGTCCTCCTTATGATCACACCCTCAATGCTAACCTCAGGTTCTAAGAAAGCTCTATCAGGATCAATTTCCTTTAAAATAAAAAATTGTTGTTGTTATAAAAAAAAGCATCATGCCTCACTCCCTTAGTCTTAGGAGACATGAATTTCTAGGAAAATATAAGCAAAGAAACAGAGAGCATAATCAAGATATTTGAAGAGGACCAAGAGAATGTGAAAGAAATATTATCTCTAACCCTTAGGAAAGTGTGGGATCTCCTCTAGCTTCCTCCATCTTCTCCTGCTCCTTCTCCTCTTTCTATATCTTTGTTTTGGTAGCTTGGGCAAAAATAAAATATGAAGAACAAGTAAGGATCACACTCATATTAGGGTTGGCACCCTGGCACTAAATTGGCAACACAAAATCAGATCTAGGAATAAGGGGTAGAACCAACTTTCCCAATTCATCGCTACGTCGCTTAGCTATTGGTACCGTGTGGGCACCAAGGACAAGGTGTGGTGGCGCTAATGGCTCGCGTAGGAAGTGCCAGGGTGCTCCAGAGTGGTGCAGGTGTTCTTGATTTTATAGCCCGCCAAGGCATATGTAATGCAATCCAACTTAGATATCGCCTCCCAAGCAAGCACACATACGACACAATGACAATCAAACGTAAGCTTCAACAAACATGATAATAAAAATAAAAAATAAAGCATAAGATAATGTTTGGGCTATCTCCTAAGTTGTCTTTGATTTATTGTTCTCAACCAGAAAATTCGTACAACACCAATACGTTAATATATCACTTTCCGGCCATAAATTAATAAGCAAACAACATATTGTATTAAATATGCTATAAAATTGTGAAGCAATAGGGGTGTGATAGCTTAAAAATAAATTGAACAAAATCAAGTGCATCGAAAGTGGCACTGTTGAAATTTTACTTATGTCAACATATATTTGACGGCCTATGGGATGACAAATTGGACATTAGTCTTAGTGGTGATGGCATGGTTGTCATTTTTAGTTTCACCTTTCTAAAGTGTCTGATTAAAACCAATTCATTTAGTTATACTTTTAATCATAATCATTTTTCTTAATGTGCTATGATGATATAACTAAAAGTTCATATCATAACCATTTATTATTAAAGTGTTGCCTAAAGTCATAGTTGATCACAAGCGTTATTAATTTAACAATGACAATCGTTCTATCGAATCACTAATTTATTGGCTGAGCTTTATTCCTCTTTGATTTCTGGAATGCAGATCCAACATTTGAACCTTTTTTCAAAAAAAGACTATGAAACCCTTAAAAAATATGTCAAAAAACTTTTTTTAACACTTCAAAAAATTTGATGAATATTTATTTTTAATTTTGAACATGTTATTTAAATTAAGATTACTTGATCAAAATTATTATTTGACAATTTCATGCGTGCAACTAAAAAATATATATGTTAGCATTTCAAATCGTCAGCACATCTCTCGTTTCATGCGCTCAATTAAGAGTCTATTTGAGATAGTTTTGTGCCTACTTTTCATTTCAAATCGTCAGCACAGCACATATCTGTTTGAGAAATTATTTTCTCTTGTTTGCCAGATTGAGCCAATCGACCTGTAGGAATTTAAACGCATTATTGTAGGGAGTGATCACATCATTCATAAACTTCTAGTGAATTTATGTGGCGCAGTGCTAAAAAACATTTAAAATAGGGCTTTCTGTAGATTTGATAAAAACTGAGTGAGAGCCTTCACTTATTCATCGCATACTTCTAAAAGGAGATGTTGGAAACACAAGATTCGGAACTCACAGACACCTATGCCACACTAGCTCAAAAAGTGAAGGAATAACCCTACAAAAATGTGCTAGGTTTGTGGCAGCTGAAGACGCTAGCTGATCTCTTAAAACTATCTAACAGTCACATATCAGCAAAAGAAAATAACACCTCCCCCACACCATTCAAAGCTGAGTAAGCCAACCACCATCCACCAAAGAGAATGACATGTGGAAAAAGGTAGGAACCAAGACAAAATTCTCACCACTCGACTTGTGCTCCCTTTGACGACTCATGAAAACACTCAAATAACTAATAACCGAAGAAACTCATCATCGATGAAGAAAATTTGGTACTTATGATAGAAAGAAACTCTGATAATTTTTTTCTAATAAGTAATGTTTATGATGTAGACCATAGGAAAGGCGACCCCTAGGGCGCAGATTGGAGGTAATTTGAAGATTTTTATCCCTTTGAATGTTTTGTGTTGTGATAACTAAAAAGAAAAATTATTATAATTCAAACCCTTGTACTTTATTTTATAAAAATAAATGAGTATCAGTAGCTTTTTGCACGGACTGTTCAGTCAGCAAGTCTTGTGTCGAAGTATACGGTTGAGCCAATGGGTCAATGGCCAAATTCTCCTCCATTGAGTACTGAATAACGAATCTGATGAACTCACCAAATCCAACGGTGTGATTGCTTTTCTCTTCTTGGCAACATTTTATTCTTCTTTTCACATTTAGGTTGGTACACTCCTTTGGTCTCCCAAAAGTGGCAAGAAACATTTCCTTGCGGGGGTATCGATTGGAAGATTTGACACATTCTCCATGAAAGCAATTGGAAGCTAACTGATTCAGGCGAGAAAAAAATACAAACACATATGGAATGTTAAAGAGTCCGGTCATGCCTTATTTATAATAACCAAGTGTGATAACATCGAGTGGGTTCAATTATTAAATATTTGATTAAGACTAAATGTTATCTACTGTTTGCATTAAATTTTCTTATTTTTATCACAATGTTATTGTAAAGAGATAAGAGAATCAAGAAACCAAAATACATACGTTGAAAATGTGTTAGTGTTAATCCTAAGGAGATCTAGTTAGCGTACGACAAACGATAATCCACCGACATAAGAGCCACTTATCCAATCAGATGCAGTCGTCCAAACCAAAGAAAGCAAGGCCTAAGTCAACCGATTAACGAAGTTTATGATTGGTTAGAAACGAGACAAAGAGGCATCTAAGTCAACTAACATAAACAAGCTGACCCGAGAGAAGATCTAGCCTATTGACATCTCCAATCATACTGATACTATCAAGAAACTCCTCACAACTATTATCAGGGTCCACAACTAGACTAACTCAGCCGTCTGAGCCAGTCTAGCCGACTCGATTTAGTGTTTAGGGTTTAGGGTTTAGGATTTAGGGTTTAGGGCGTAAATATAAAAGATTTGTGTGGCATAAATATAAAAAATAAGATATGGTTAGTACATGTGTATATGCCTCTAAATAAAATCACAAGAAAATAAGTTTACTTCAACTCCTAAAAGATTAAAAAAATCTTATCGTGATTCGTGAGGCTATTAAAATGCGAAACTTTAAATAAAGCAATAAGACTGAACGCTCAGAAATTATCCAAACAACTAAAATTCATCAAACGTAACTCGCAACAAGAGTTTTCAGAGAAAATGAACGAGTTATCAAACACTGTATAAAAATCAGTTGCACATAGACGTAAGCAGACGTCGTGGTGGCTTTCCCGGCCTTCTTGCATGCTGCACGACGTAGTTATCGAGAAGCAAAACGTCGCCTTTCTGCCATTTGATGTCGACGCAGTTCTCTTCCAAAATCTGCTCGTAAATGCTAAACACTTCAGAAGGAAGAGCGCTTCCATCACCAAATTTATTGGTCACCAAATTTCTATTATCAGTGTAGCCATGCATTGGGATAATCCATGCCCGCTTACCCTCGCGTTCAACAACCGGATTTAAGGGTCCAAAAACTAACTCTGCACTTCCATCACTGAAGAAGTTAACTGCGCTACAAGAAAACATATCTTTCGCCCTGTTCACATATTTAGTGCGTTAAACATAAAAATATAGAGAAATTTACATACATGACACATAATTTCTAAATGTTTACATGTCTGCTACCTAAAGGTTGATATTTATATTTATAATATTTTGATGTCATAGTTTATATATGAATAAATGTGCTTTATTTTTAAAAAAAAGTTAATAATTATAATAATAACTTTTTATGTAATTTTTAAAATTTGAACATTATAATGTAATATAAATATTTATTTATTAGATATGCAAATGTATAAGTATTTTGTGGTATCTATATGTATAGGTGGTAAGTGGTTGATAGCTGTGTTGCTAATCGTAAGACTCCTTTGGCCCAACCAGGTTCGATCCCTACGGGTACGTATAGCACGTATGAGTAGCGGTATTCTCAAATACACCCTTTTAGTATATTCAATATAAATAATATATTTTTTTTCATTTAATTTGAGTGTGAAGAAATTATTATTAAGAAAGTGTGTGGATTAATAATTTTTGTGGAGTATGAAATTAAGACTGATGCCTAACTAAGTCTATCCAAATGATAAATTAAATAAACACTATAAATTTTTAAATATTTTTTATTAAGGTCTAAATTGAAAAACTAACTTAAATTTATATATATATATATATATATATATATATATATATATATATATATATATATATATATATATATATATGTATATATATATAACTTCAGCATTGATTAAATACAATAAGTCATATTCTAAACTGATTAAAAAAAATACTTCATTATGCTGGAGTAAATGCTATAATTGAATTTAATCATTAGACATGCATTTGTTAATATATCAGTTAATTTGGGTTTCTAGTTTGAATTTGACTTTATGAAACAATTGATGCCACTCCTACACTCAAAACATTTACCATGCCCTCACCAATCATCCATACTTTCCCAATCCAAATAATCACCCCAGACAAGGGGTGTAAATGAATAGAATCGAGGTCGGATGATTAATTGAGTTATAGTACAAACTTGAGCTCAATCTCTATTCTATGAGTTTAAATTGGCACACAAACCGGCTCATTTTTCATAAACAATTATTATTCAAGGAAATATTTTAACGAAATGATAGAAATAATGAGAATTTAGAAAAAAAATGACTTGTTAAAATAAAGTGAGATATAATTTTTAAAACTTCTCACCAACTTTATTTGTGAACTATTACATTCTAATATATACATTTTAACCAATGATTTTTTTAGATTAGATGATTCTGCTCGTAAGCTAACATTTATGGTCGGGACTAGCTCAAATTTGGCACATTATCTCATTGGACCTAACATACACGCTATTTATCGACCAAGATCATGAGTTAACTTCACTGCCTTGCCTTAGACACTTACTCTATACTAATAAAATATCAAGCTTCACTTTTGCCAATTAGAGCTTCAACCTACAAACAATGTTGTTGCTTGAAATGAAACATTGTTTGCATCTAGACAAACTCTTATGAGCAATATATTAAATCACCAACTCATTGGAAAATGGTATGACTAAAGTTCCCTAAATTCTCAATTCAATCTTATTGTATGTGAAACAAACTTATGGCTAGTATGATCCAACCATTAGAAAAGTTGATGGTGACCTTAGAATCTTTTCAATATATGAAGATGAAGAGTGGCCATTAATTAGAGCTCTTTGATCTTAGGAATTATTGTGAACAAACTATCATCATTGTCCATTTCTTTTAACTGAGTTGAACAAAAATGATTTGATTATTTAGAAAAATTAATAAACTGTTGAAGTGATTGTGGGGATAACTGAAGCCATCTATTATTGAATTGGATGGTCCAAATTCATCCAATTGGTGTTGGGAACACTTGTAAGAAAAATAGGCCAATCGAACTCAAGTCAAGCAGGTATTAAGAGATTGTGAATTAAATTCAATTAAATTTTGAAAATTTTGAAAAAAATAACCATATCAAAATCCTCCTATAAATAATATGGTTGGAATAAAAGTAATTGGATTTAAACTAAATAATATATAATTTTTTGATTAAACATAATTAATTAAAAGTACTATAGTATAAAATACAAAAAAGGTAAGCAAATGACCTAAAACATTTAAAGATAAATCTTAAAGCTATTCTTATCCTTGGGATTGATCTGGATGAAAGTTTTAATTTATTTATCCCAAAATTTAAAAAGTAGGTAAAGTTTATGAATTTTCATCTATTGATAACATTAAGTCCCAAGAACTAGAGTTCATATATGAAAGGCAACTCTAAGAATTCTTGATCGCTAGGAGTTTCTTGCATAATTTGTCAATTAAAAATACAAAACTCAAAATATTTTCAAATTACTTCATCCTTTTATCAAATTTTTCTAAAGTCATTATTGGATTTATAAAGCAATCTTATAAAAATTGAAGATCATTTGAATTTGAAATCAAATTAAATATAAATTAAACAAAATGATTCAACCAACTTAAATAAAACTAAATCAAATGTTTAGATATTATACAATGCTTTTCTTTAGCTGAAGCACAAAAATTCATGGCATTGTTGATTCGTACATTAAAAGTAATGCATTCACCTTATAAGGACAAAATAACAGGAAAATTACCTATAATTGGGTAGCTTGACTTAGGCGGTTAAGTGGCAAGTTTCAATTTTCTTTCAAATTAAATAACAACATCACTTGTCTTTCATTTCATTATACTACATTCCATTGGTTTAAAAAGACATTTTCAGTGGGATTAGCAGGTCATAATTTCAAACAGGATTAGAAGCCTGGTAGAGTTAGATCTATTGTAGTCTTTGATAGGATTTAAATTTGGAAGGTATATGTACAAGTCTAAGTTACTAGTTTAATAGTGGTTGTCATATTAATTTAAACTTTAAGCTAGTCATTTCTCCATTTTACATCATAAGCTCTAATTTTCTAAGCATTTTAAAATATTATGTCGTGGGAATATATAAAACCCAAATTTCTAATAATATCAACAACTGAAATAACATAAAATCTCAATCTCAAAAATATAAAACATAATAATATGATAGTTTGGATTACTTCTGAGTTTCTCAATGTTCATGCTCTGTATGTATATATATATATATATATATATATATATATATATATATATATATATATATATATATTAAGAATCTAAAAATAATGTTTCAATTTGATTTATTAAGAATTGAACTTCCAAAATAATATTCTTGAATCTAAACTTTGAAATTCATAGAAACTTGAGCTTCTATTTTAATCAAGAACATCATCAGATAATGAATTTTTCGAGATTGAATTAATTATAATAGCTTGTATTTATATACACTGGAGGAAAACTTGTTATAAAGGCTGAATTACTGACTAATTTTTTCAGTTAGTTCTTTAATGACTAGATATGCAGCTAAAAATTCAGCCAATGTAATAATGACTAAAAAATTGAAAGTTTTCAATTTGATCATCTAGCACTTGAAATCAACTGAGTTAGTGGCTAAAATTTTAGCACGCAAAGTTATAAGTTAAAATGTCAGTCAGTAATCAACCGCATAGTCGTAATAGATTGAACCCTAGCATAAAAAGTTTCATCTTTTTTCGCTCTCCAGAACCACTTAGAAAACAGAGGCACCTATACCGGCCTCCATGAAGAAAATGGTGGGACCAAAATCTAACTCCAACGCCCTAATCATACTAGTATAACCAGAAGCTCCTTAGAAGCTCGCCCAAGTTAAATCGAAGGTAAATAATCGATCAAGAGCTAACCGACCATCCCATTGAAGAGCCAATCAACCATCTAGATCAAGAGCCGACTGGCCATACTAATCTACAGCCCACTGACCATACTGATCAAAAGCCAATTGACCACCCCGAGTAAGAGCCAACCGACAACCCTGATCAATAGCCGATCAAAGTCATTTCAACTGCCTGGCCTAATCGCTATCGAGCGATAGGCTCAGACATGCAAAATGATTAGAATACCCCATATGAACCTCTCCAAAGCAATTGTAAAATATGTAATTTTACAAACTTTCCTTTTATCTCCTATAAATAAGAGGATCATATCATGTATCAGAAGCCTATTTTTTTCTTTTCTCAGGGGTCCCCACTCTTATTAACCCGAATCATCAATGATATAAAATAGGGCACAAGAGCCCGGGAATATTGCAATTTGCTCCAGATTGTTATGTACTCATCTCTCTCTCTCTCTCTCTCTCTCTCTCTCTCTCTCTCTCTCTCTCCCTTCCCTTGGTTTCTATGCTCTATTCTTTGGGTATGTCTCCCAGACAAATTCAGATTCAAAATCCTAAAAGACGCAGTGAGTATGGAGCATGCACCAACGAGAAGAGAAGTCACACTAAGGAGGAGAAAACCACTATAGAGACACTCCGAACATTGATTATGCCAAGAACTTTAGGCAACAACAGATCCGAGTGCCAAAAACCACATTTTCTTCGTCCTCCGAGAGGCTTTGGTTCGGAGCCAAGACCCACACCCGAAACGGATAGCCGGCTTCCCACAGTAGAAGAACTCTCCGAGGAAAGCAGACTAATTGCACCTCAACAATGCTCGGTCGACATCGAATGATCAACGTTAATCCAAGAATATGCTCCAGATGTGAAGAATACGATTGCCCCCAACTTGTTCAGGGCTAACAGAGGGGACCTGAGCTAAGGTGTAGCCCTCATCATTTGACTCCAATGAGGAAATCAAAACCAATACCTCGACTGATGCCTAGCTTAGAAATTAAAATGCGTTACCATTTCTAACATTCTATACATTTTTTGATATAAAAATTACATGAACTTTTTCAGTGTGTTCCTATGCCTAATGGAGACTTAGAGAAGTCAAACAGCTCATACGCTCTAACAACTAGTCAACACTTAGGGAACTCGTAGCAAGCAGCGAAACCAACTAAGACACAAGATGTTTAATTAGTAGAAATTATTTCAAATGTGATAGCGACACAAGATGCTTGATTGGTATCAACCTCGAGGCTTGACTGACAGTGACAACTAATGTCCAGTTGACAAGCTACACCAATAATGACTCAATGAAAAGCATTGAAAATCTCACCTAGCTCAACACAAGTATAACCCTAGAGATAGATCCCAACTCATCAGTAACAAGATCCGCGTTGGGTGGCGGACAAATCATCTTGGCGACAAGTTTCTATGGTTACTCTCATGAAGATAGCGATAAGATCCACACCTGGAGAACAGTGAGGCACGATCAAGGCACCTACTTAAATGAACGAAAGAGACATGAAGGGTGTAAGACTTGAGCCAGACGACAACACATCAAAAATGACTGACGATCTCTCATAAGGGTTAGCTCACCAATCACCACCAACACAAATTACCACAAACAAACAACATGATAAGGGTAAAATACAAGACAAGCGAAGTTAAAGAAAATCCGACCGAAAGCTTCATTTAATTCCAAACATAAAAACTACAAAAGTTTCCTTACAGAAGGTTCGTTTACAAAAAGTTCTTTAAAGAAAAAAAAATTCTTTGCAAAGTTTCTGCCAGAAGATTTTTCTAGGCCGCAGAAGGCCAATTGGATTTAAAATTGGAAGAACCTCTATCACCCTTAGCATCTGAGTCTTCTCCTATGGATCCCTCCAAGCTCTTATAGAGCGTACAAAAATTCTCCAAATTTGCAAACTTGACAAATTTAGACCGAATACATCAGTCTATGATGTAACCGACCTAGAGCTATTCATTCAGGACTTTCTCCTGTCACTGATGGGAAGGAAACATATCAAAGTACTCTTCCACAGATTTCATGGTCACCATCATTTTTCTTCAGCATATGGTTTTCCTGTTGTGCAACCGATAAGAACTCAAGACAGACTTGCAATCTTAACTTCCGCTCCCTCTAGATTCCTCTCACCTGCAATGACTCACTCTTCTCCTTTCTACTCCAATGAAGCCATAGTATTTCTAATCTTTGCAGCAGCGGCCCACTTTTCAACTCTGCTCAGTTAAAAGCTCTTTATTAGAGGTGAGAATCCACTCAAGCCTTAATGTTATAGCGATCGATTTTTCAATAGCGTTTTGAATGCACGAGAGCCTTGAGAGACTTAGAAAAGGCCTGAGACCATATAACCTCCACAAAGGTGGATGGATAGTACTCTGTCGATGGAGAGTTGGTATACCAATCTGACTCCCAATCAATCATAGTGTACCTACCGTCAGAGCTAGCCCATTCTTGTGCTCCCTTTCATTGAGAGGGAACACAACTGACCGAAGAACCTTTCCTACTTTTATCATAGAGGGGAAAGCCGAGGAGTCTATCCAAAGGTAGGTTCTTTCTGTTCTCGATGGCGTACATCCTCCTCCCAGGACGCTAACTTAGGGTCATACCTTGACTCAGTCTGAGCAATAGAAGAAGGTCAAATAGCTTCACTTTGAGCAGAGAAACCTATGAAGTTTGTGATACCATGTTGAGAAGTAGTGGAGCATGTCTTCACCCTTTCTGTTGAGGTGTCTTCATCAGCTTCATACTCTTAACACTCTTCAGAATCTTATTGAAACGCTCTCGGAGGATATGCATCCAACTGATAGGTGTTAATGAAAATTGAAGGTCTTCTCTCTATAATAGTCAATTCACTGGTGGATACTTTATGGATCAATCGCCTAATTTAAAATTGGAAAAAATAAAACCCGAACCTCTTATGCATGTTCCTTCACTGCGAACCTCCATCGGTTTCTCCTTATTCACCGCAACCTTATAGGCAGAAAACAACTTTACCTAATTGATAGCTTTTTCCTTCATTTTGGTGGTTAGAGCAGTGACCGCCTCCCCCCGCTTTATGTCCCCAGCATCAAAGGCAACCCACATTTCATCCATCATTTCATCGAATAAGTTAAAAAAGAGGAGCATGTTGACATTCTCAGGATCAGTATATTGACAAACCAACAGAAATTGCCCTTCGATTCCAACGCCTTCAATCTGAGAGTAGTCTGACCCCTTCTTCCATTTAAGGATTCCTCCAGTCAAAACAGACCTAATTTCTCAGCTTGAGAAAGACGAGCCAATAAAGAACTTCAGTTTCAAGTCCTTTACCTTGTTTTATAAACCCAAAAATTAGAACCCAACAAACATGTCGAATTGAACATAATCATCGACTGCCACTCGAAACAAAAACATGTGGGTAAATTGATATGTCAAAAAGGGAATCCCCATGCGCCGGCAGGAAATCGATTTGAGCCATAATAACTCCATATCTATTAAAAACTGCCCGGAACTCGTGACAAAGCGGTAGCCTCAAATCATACTTCAATTGATCATAGTAACAAAATTGTAGGCAAACCAATCTGCTGCCCTCTCATCATTGCAGGAGGATTGATACTTTACGGTCAGATTGAAGATGAAAGCCTCCACCATCGATGCCACTTCTATAGAGGATAAAATCTGTCACTCGGTCGCAACTACTACCCAAACTTTTGTGGAGTCCGCTTGTTGGCCATCAAAAAATTAAAGAAAAAATCGAACAAATAAACAAAGCCGGACAAAAGAATGAAAGTCAAGAAGACAACGTAATCACAAAGAAAAGACTCAACCCAAATTTATAAGAACAAAACGGGAGAGAAAATGTCACACATCAATTTTGAAGAAAAAACATCACATCAACACATAATTCAAAAAGTAGAAAATCAAATTTTATTCCAAAAAGTATTATAGAATACATTCGACTCTAGTCTGACAGAATGTATTTTACAAATTGATTTCCAGCTACTTCAAAAGAAACCTTCTATACAGCATCAGCTCACAAATTTAAATTGACTCACCCGATCTGCTTCAGCATGGGCCCTATGTACAAAGACCGCTTCCTGGATTTCAAACACCTCCAGGTGGAGACCGACGTTTCCCCCCTTACTTCCTTCAGGAGAACTAGTACCTCATGTAGATCCTCCTATGGTTGAGACTCGATCATCCAAGCCAGAGAAATCTCTACTTCATCCAGTCAACGAGCTAGCATCCTTGAGGAAATTCGCTCTAGGCCAGCACCTGATGTGTAAGAACCGACGTCGCAGTCAGGTTTGGGCCTACACCAGTAAGAGGCAAGCTTTCGATCCACGGATCCTCGACTGTTTCAAAGGATTAAAAAAGAAAGGAAGAAGATAAAAAGAAAATCTTAAGTTGAGATCACAAGACAAGAAAAAATACCCATACCAAGGTTTCCCTCCATCTCGAACCAAGTGACCAAGACTCCACGCTCATTCAATGGTTGGAGACCATCGCATCGCTGACTCCTTTCACCGCAGCCGATCGATGCATACCAACAGCTTTTAGAGCAACCCAATCAATTTTTCAACCCAAGACTATGATAGAATTTTTATTGGACGTACTAGTGTCCAAACCATCCAACTCCTTTGTAGCACTAGCTCGGCTTTTTTTCTGGGACCTATTGAATTGAGTCAGATGACCTCTCCTAATCCATCTGTGTGGGTAGCTTCAGCTTCTTGGCGAGTTTCTTCTATCATTTCTTCTTCTGCTCACCCTCTGGGTGGCACTATTCCTTTATTCCGATGGCGGCCAACTTTTTTTCCTAGTCCATGAGTTTGGGCGAGGGATTCGACCTTTTCTCCAAAAGGATATTTAAAAATGTTGGAGGTTCCTAGGAAAGACATGCAGAGTTCTCGAGATAGTCCATCACACTTTATTTATTTGGTCCATGAGCAAAAAATCCAAGGAGTTTAATTACTGAAATTTTAAATATGATAATTAAGATTTATTTTTGCTTTAAAAATTCTCTTGTTCTTATCATTGTTGTCCCTTTTAGAAGCAAGTGAATTAATGAACTAAATATGTACACAAAAAAAGTGTCAACACGAATTCTGAGGTAATTTAATGGTCAATTAAGGAGAACAATGGAAGAATCCTTCAAGCTCGGGCGTTAGCCAACTAAGCCAAGAGCCTTTAAGACCAAAAATAGACCAAGATATAAGAGACAAAATGTCTAAGTCCATAACGATTAAAGAAACAGACACACAAATACCGACCGACATGAAGAAAATAGTCGGACCAAAGTCTAGCTAGAACACTGTAACCATACCAACACAACCAAAAGTTCCTTAGAAGCTTCCATAAATGACATTAAAGTTCAATAATCGATTAAGAGCACGTCAGCCATCCCATTTAAGAGCCAACCAGCCACCCTGATCAATAGTCGGCCCGCCATCCCGATTAAGAGCCGACCACCAACCCCGATCAAGAGTCGATCGACCACCCCAATCAAGAGCCAATCAGCTATCCTGAACAAGAGCTGACGGAAGCCGTTTTAGCCTACCGACTTGATGGCTACCAAGAAATAAGCTCGGACATGTAAAATCACTAGAATATTTTGTGCGAACCCCTCCAACGCAGGGGCAAAACATGTAATTTTACATATTATCCTCTTATCTCCAATAAATATGAAGATCATATCATGTGTTAGATTTTTTTTTTTTTGGGGTTCCCCTTGTTGTAACACAAATTTTCAATGATCTGAAATGAGTCACAATAGCTTGGGAATACCGTTGTTTGTCTCAGAGAGATGAGTCGTTAGAGACTCCTCTCTATCTCTCCTTCTCCATTGGTTCCCTACATTCTATTATAAGGGTATGTCTCTCTCATAAATTCAGATTCAACATTAACAATACTTTTTACCACATTTTAAATAATGGTCCGAGCATGATTCGAAATTACGTTTCAAGACATTTTGAATTCCTTTAATATGAATTCCTCACATTCTGTACATTTTATTTGACTCTTTAGTTTGCAAATCAATATTAATTGAAGCTAGTAAAATCCACTGTATATCTTTTTGTCAAGAATTCAAATTGCGGGCAGTATATGCTTAATAAAATCAAAATTCTCCTTCAGTTTAAAGTACAAATTTTAACAATCATTTCTAAATGACTGCGAAAGAGGTGATGGATCAAAGCAGTGCGTACCTTTTCTCAGCCTCGACCTCATCGTCGCTGCCCAGATAGGTTTTCCAACTCCTGTTAAATATGGATCGGGTTCCAACTTCTGCGTCAGTGGCCGTTTTGTTGCTATGAATTAATCCGACCTCCGTCACCTTCGCCATAAAATCTGGCACCCTCTCCTCCATCTTCTCAACGATCACATCACTCGTGACTATTGATGTTTCCCCTCCCTCCGGCGACGGCTCACTACAGTAGAAGAATATCTTGGATGGCACCGTCGGACGCTGTTGATTAGTTAACCGTTAAGATTCAAAATAAAGATTTAAATTTGTTAGCCGAGTATTGAATCATATTTAGTACATTTGTACAATAAGTCTTCGTTTTTTCTTTTTCTGAAATCAAGCAGATAGTTAGTTGACTCCAGACAAATACTTCCTAACTCTAATTATTATAGTCAAAAATCAACACTAGCCGGAGTGATTGAACGCTTTCAAATTAAGCAATATCTTATTCAAATTAGGAACGGATGAAGCTATTTTGTAAATAGATCTAAAACTTAAGGTCATAATTATGAGTTAAGATTCAGGAGACCTTGATTAGCGTCCAATCATCGTGAGATACATCATCACAGCACTAAGAGAAATTTAGTATCTTATTTAGGAGAAAATTTTCTGTCTGATGGAGGTAGCTAAGGCTGTCAAAAAAAGCTCGTTGTTCTCGAACAGTTTGTGTTCGGTTCGCTAAGAAGTTCGTGTTCGATTCGTTCGATAAGCAAACGAGACGAACACGAACAATTTTTTTCGTTCGGTTTGTTAAGCGAATCAAACACAAACAGTAATGTGTTCGTTCGTGTTCTGTTCGTTATTATTCGAAATATAAAATAATTTAAAATAATTATATATAAAAAGTTTATGATATTTTAAAAATAAATATATATTATAAAAATTTATTATATTTTAAATAATTAAATTTCTATAAATTATAATATACGATAAATTATTAATAACAATAATAATACTATAGTATTAATTATATTAATATAAATATTATAATATTATAATTAAAATACTATACTATATATTAAAATAAAACCCTAAACAAAATCATAAACGCCTTAATCGGTTTGCTTCATTTTTTGGTACATAATACCATATCAATTTGCTTCATTTTGAGGAAGTATGCTTATCAAAGTTTGAGGCATCAAAAAACTCGTTGAACAGTTCGTGTTCGGTTCGCCAGGAAGTTCGAGTTCGATTCGTTCGATAAGCAAACGAGACGAACACGAATAATTTTTTTTCGTTCGGTTTGTTAAAAGAACCAAACACGAGCAGTGATGTGTTCGAACATTTCAAACACGAACACTAGCTTTGTTCGTTCGTGTTCGGTTCGTTTACACCTCTAGAGGTAGCTCTACGTCCGGAGTCCTATTAAATATTGTAATATAGTTTATACTGGGCCCACCTCATAATCCATCCGCGGATGTTTTTGTAGTGGAAATGCGGAGGTTATTGGGGGTTATTTCAATTTTATTGGGGTACTAGCTCTAATAACTGCTCAATAACTCAGAAATAAACTCCGAAATGACCTCCACGGTTTTGTTGGAGTGGAAACCTCGGAAGTTATTGGAAGGTTATTGCCGGTTTATTTCCATTTCATTGGAGTATTAACTCCAAAAACCCCGCAATAACTCAGCAATAACTCAGCAATAACTCCTCAATAACATCCGCGGTTCCATTTCAATAACATATGCAATAACTCCCATAATAACCCAACAATAACCTCACAATATCTCGCAATAACCCTCCAATAACACTCCAATACCCTCTGCTGTTTAACCTCAACTAACCCTCCAATAACCTCCACAAATCCATTATGAGATGAGTCCGATGTAGAACATATGACAATATTTAATAGGACTCCGGACATAGCTCTACGTCCGTGTCGAGACAGAAAAAATTTCCCCTATTCTGACTAAATTAAGCAAGATTAGAGAGTTGTTTTCCTGAACATTGCTTCAATTCTGTTATGATTAAATGGAGCATTTATTTAAATCGTAAAATAAATAATCGGACAAATTTTTATATTTTAACGAGATAAATTAGCTGTCATGCCCCGCATTTTCCATGGAATTTATGCAATTTATTAAATGTAAGATTGTTTTAATGGACTAATCTTGTTAAATTTGTTAGAAAGAAAACAGATGTGGGAGGGGAGGAAGAACCAGGGCCAATTCGTGATGGAAGTTGATGAACAATTCCGTTGAAGCCTCGTTGGCGGTGTAGATGCGTTCGGAGAGCTTAGAACGAGTGGTAGTCCCCAAAGTCAGTTGGTAGGTTTCCCAGTCGAAGGCTTCCACCACGCATTCGAAGTCATCCATAGAGGTCAGTTTGAAGCCGCGGAAGAGCAGCGCTCGATGCCGGCGAAGTGCGGCTACCAGGAACTCGCGTTCAGCGATCACCGACTTGGCCAGGTCTCCCTCGGAGCCCGCCGCCGGAAGCAGCGTCTTTGGGAAGACATCATCGCCGATGAGCTTCGCTTCCGCGAGACTTCCTTCAATGAATCCGCCCATTTCTCTCCTCTCTTTTAATAACTCGTTCTGTGACCGCTGCAATGGAATATTTAAGGAGCACCGCAATGTCCAGCTGCAACTAGATTCTTTATTAATTACACATTTTATTTGACAGCATGATTCCTTAGTAATTAAATATTTGACACAAAACTCTCTATTTACCCGGCCAAAATTTATAAAAACAAAATTATGGGGCCCACCTACTATCTTGCCCTGTGTCGTTTTAGAATGTTTCAACACTTCTTTATTTCTGTTTCTGCCGTGTTTGGGAGCTCGCTTATTACAACGTTTTGTGGATGTTCGTGTGCAGATCGGCATAGCCTAAATTGTAGGTGGTGAGTGCGTTCCGCGATATCAGTTCCGCTCAGACTTCAAAAAGTTGTCGTTAAGCTTTTTCAATAGCAGAAATTTCTCCCTCAATGTCCGCAAATACACTTGTTTTCCTTCTGATTCTCGAATAGTAGACAGAAACCCGACTGCGAGGTCCCTTCTACCAGCTACTCTCGCTATATATCTCTGTATGTTTCTCTCAATCACATATGCTTCATTTAACATATGTTGAGGGTGTTTTGACGATTTTTGTTTTTAGTATTTTTTCGTTTCCGGAGGTTTGCAGGTTTTCGTTTTTATCATTGCCTCTGCTTCAACATATATGTGTGTTGTTATTTGTTTTGAAAATTTATGTTGAAGCTATGTTATTTACTAAAAATTTGATGTTATTTGGGTAATTTGACTGCACTTGCATCTTCTTCAATTTAGAGAACCATATAGAAATACGAGCACATATGTTTCATTTAACATAATAAATATTTATGTCTATTCTCTCTATCTTCACCGCAATGTTTCATTGATCATGTGGAAATTTAGAATTTTATTTGTTGGATAAGTTAGATAAAGTGCACAACAGTAAATGATGCGTACAAGCTAGAAAAAAATTTTCTGTAGGAAAATAATTTCTAGAGAAAATTTTGAGCACCGTTTGTTTTTTTAAATAAAATCATTGGGAATGCCTTTGTGCTTATATAAACCTGAATGTTAGATGTTTGATAGGTTTTCACTTTCATTGCCTTCCTGTTCAATGAGGAAAGGTTATGCACTGAGAGATATATATGCATTACTTTTTTTTAAAAAAAGAAATTACGCTGAAGCTATTTTATATATTTAAATTCTGATGTTATATGGTTATTTATATCGCTTACTCCTTTGTGCTGAAGCAAATGTGAAAGTTAGATGCTAGATAGGTTAACCCGCTCATTTGGCTCTTGCTAAATCAGAAAATTTATATATGGTGAAATATACGGTCACAACTATTTTTCTTTTTTTTTTTGAAAAATTTATGTTTGACCTATTTTATATATGATGTCATGGTCAATTTGATTGTTCTGGTCTCTTCTTCAATCCAAAAAAAATATTTTTTGGAAAATAATTTGAGAATAGTTTGTTTTTTTTTTATTTGAAAAATTATACTAGAATATCTTTGTGTCGATGTAAACGTGAATGTTAGATGCTCGATAGGTTATTGATCCCGATTCATTTTACTAACAGATGAATACTGGTAAAATTATGGTTGTGGTAATTAGATTATACTTATATTTTTAATATAAAAATATCCTTCTTTACAACAACGACAAAAACTTGATTCTGATGTATATAAGAATACAATAGTGATTTTTTAATTTAGGGATTCTACGCAAATATACGTATCATTATCAAGTAATATAAGATTTTTTGATTAAGCCGCGAAATATCGATCCCATGAGGAAAATTTCTGGATATTAAAAGATAAAAATGTTTTTAGATCACAAATTATATTTATAAAGACTCTTACTTAAACAGTTTTGGATATCATAAAATTTTAAAATACGAATCTTTTTGACATTTTCTTAAATTATGAAATAAAGTAAACAATTTACTAACTTTAACAAGCTTTTTGTAAGATTAAAGAAGTACAGATGAAAATATCTTTTCCTTATCATGAATAAGTAATAAGCACATGAATTCTGTTGTGGAAAGTTCTAAATATGTTGTGCCAAATATGAACAATTTTATTCTTTAACCTTACTAGAGATGCTATAAAAAACGTTGGCTAGTTTAAAGTTTCAATAGTTTTGAAGACTGGTTAGGTAGAGAAGATACTAGCTCTCACCCTATAGTTCTGTCCTTTCCCTCAATTTGGGGGCTCTCGGATGAAAACCTAAAACAATAAACCAAATTAAGGGCTATCACCCTAAAGTCTCTACTTCTACACACATGAAATTATATTTTCCCTATTTATTTGCACAAAATAATATGAATTACTTTCTCATCCATACAATCCCATGTGATTCTTACCTATTGTTAATTGAGACAATACCTACTAGGATCTTACATGTTCTCACAACAAATGTTAACATCTTAATTAACCAAATCAATAAGTAAATGAAGTGCAAGGATTAAATTAATACAACTTCTTCCAACATTAAAGATTAATAATTCCAAAAATTTCATCCAACACTTAATAAATTTTCATTTTAAGGAAAAATATAAAGAAAACTAAAAATTCGTGGAGAAAACACAATAAAAAATAGTTTTAAAAGTAGAAACCATGTAGAAAACACAAGAAATCTCAATTAAAACCACATGGAGTACAAATGTTAAAACTATCTCAAGTTCGTCTCCACCAAACTCTTGAAGTTCCTTTGAATCTCTTCCTTTCTCCTACAAGACTCCCTTGGACTAGTTGACCAACCCAAAAGGGTTTAAATCTCTCTACAACAATGGATTTTTACTTAGGAATCCCTACTCACCTTCTCTTTCACTAGGAATGAGAAAAGTGTGAAGAAACGCTAAATAAGAATCCTAAAACTTCTTACTCTAACTGCTCACTAAAAACACACTGAATCTGCTCTCTCTACACACACTACTCACATCTCTTCAAGTCCTTTTATATTTTCTCAAAAGGTGCCTCAGAGTCTCTTCAAGATGTGTCCATATTCAATGAATCTACCAAGAGATGCATCCTTTAAAGTAAAATTTGAATGTCGTTTGGTGCCCTTGATCAGTTACCCAAGTTTGTACTAAAGGATGTCTCAAACACCTCTTCAAAATTTGTCAAAAATTCTTAAAAATTGCAAAGTAACTACCTGGAGCTTAAGCGTAGGGTTTTGGCGCTTAGGCGCAGCCTTCTCTGATTTTTAGCGCTTAGGAGCCAGACCTGGGCGCTTAAGCGCCCCAGTTCATTTTAACACCTTCTTCATTTTTGCTCCAAATTTGATCCCTTTTCACTCCTTTTGACATATTTTGTTCATTTAAGTGTATCCGAAAGTAAAACACACAAATACCTTCCATAAATTGCAATAGCATCAAAAATAGGTATAAAAGTGTTCATAAAAATAATATATATTTTAGGTATATTAAATTCCCACAAACTTAAAATGTTACTTATCCTCAAGTGAAACTATAATATTTCAAAACAAATATAAGCAAGCTATGTGAATGAGTTTCTTTAGGAGATTCTAAAATTTTGGTCTAGAAATATGGTATTACAATTTAGAAAAATCTTTAGTGAATGAGACTACTTTAAAGTTTAGAAATTTTCTAAAGTGAAAAAGTTTTGAAATATGAGCTCCAATCTAATTCAGAAATACTTGTAAATTTTCCATATATTGAGTTTAGCCATTCTATCTCCTCTACTTTAAAATTTGCATAAAAAATAATTATATTCACTATATTATATCTTTAAGCTTTGTTGACCTCATTTTTGGTGAGGTCTTCTCTTCTTCTCTTTAGTACTTATGATCTAGCCTTAGGCTTTTCCTTTGACTATCCTAGAGGATTAGAATTGGGACCCACCACATAGAAATTCAAACTACTTCTTAACTCCCTGCAAACTCCACAAACTTGATTGTAGACCCCTAATCACCTAGAGGGTTGAAATCAAATGTGGAAGTTTATATGATGAGTTCCTATAGGATTCTTTGGCCTTAGGACTGCCCTGGGTGGCCTGGTCTGGTGAAGGGGGCTGACTTACACACACACTATACCTATACACTACACTTTCACACACCTCTTAAAACCATACCCAATTTGACCTCCTGACTCATGCAGATGGTTCACATGGATGGTCCTTAACCCTAAGCCCTCGCGTAGAGGGTTAGGAACAACATAGTGGATGCCTCAAATGAGTCCCTTCATGGCTCATGTGGGCTTGATGTGGCTTCATGGCTCAACCAAAATGATTTCATTCCACTTACATTCACCCAAGCTTCAATTTTCCAAATTTTCAATTTTTGACTCCCGAGACCCTACACCCGCTTAATTCTACCCAAAACCCTCGAAACCCCCAAAATTTCGCAAAATCACCTAAATCACCCAAAAATCCTCAAGATCAATCCCAAACATTGCCTCACCAATCAAATTGATCATCCATACCCAAAAATACCAAAAATTCCAAAAATACCTCCCAATACCCTCCAAATACCCAAAATACCCCTCTTAGCCAAAAAATCCAAAAATTCAGAAAATTCCCAGAAAATTCCAAAAAATCCCAAATATTCCCAATTTCATTTTGTTCAACTACACCATGGGCCAATTTTGTCAATTTACCCCACTTTTATCAAAATCCCCAATTTGACCCATTTTAACCCAAAGTGAACCCAATGTCAAACCAAACCTACCCAATTGACCCAAATTCTGGTCCAATTCAATTCTAAACTTCAATTCAACATCCCCAACACCAATCTAGACCAAATCCAAGTCCAATTTGATTGACATTTGAATCCAATTTCACTTTGGGCCTTAAAGCCCAATTTGAACCCATGACCCAAACTTAGCCCAAACTCACCCAATTCAACTCCAATTAACCCCAAATATTTTCTAAACCTTCCTTAACATTCCCATAAACAAAACACTAACATGATTTGCCCAAAATTTAGACCCAAACCCCACTCAAATTCAACCCAAAATCATAAAGCCCAATTTTGACCTAAATCCAACCCTAACCCAAATGAGCCCAAATCCCAAAATCAAACCCCAACCAAAGCCAAAACCTCTTTGAAACATTCCCATGAACATTTACCAACATTTATTTTACATCAATTTCAACCCTAGCCCAACATTGGCCCAAGTTAGCCCAATTTGACCTATATTGGCCCATTCACCAAAGAAGTCCAAATCCAACCCAATTCAAGCCCAAACTACTTCAAATTGATTCCAAATCATTCATGAAACATTCCTAAATTAAATTCAACACTTATTGGATCCAATCCTTTGCAAAATTTTCATCCTAAAATTTGTTTTGAAATCTAAAAGCCCACTCTCTAAACCATCTTGAAAGCCCATCCAAAGTGAAATCTAAGAGCCCAAAGCCCACATGACAATTCCTTCTCATCATCCCTTTAATTGGAATCAATTCCTAAGTCCCAAATAAATCATCAAATCAACCTAAATTAAGCACCATCTAAATTTTTCAGTAAATTGCCAAAATCCCCAAATTCCTTTTTCATATAAATGGATCCACTTTTCCTAAGCCAAGGGTAAGCCAAATGAAGCCACATGCAAGCCATAGACAAGCCACATGAAGCCATGGGGGTTTGACTTGTCACCAAGCCATTAATGACAAGTGGAGGGAGTCCTTTCCTAAGCCTTCCTTAAGCCATTTTAACCTCTTTAATGCAACACCATAACCCAAAATTAACTTAAACTATTTTGATTGAGACCACACCATTTTCTCCTAGTCGACCCAAATGGCTCTTTTCCGCCCAAAACCAGGCCTTGGGTGGTGCACCTAGCACAAAAGGATGGGTTGACCCAAATCAAGCCAAAATGGCCTCTCCCCCATACCATTTTAATCCAAGCACTTTACACATGTCCAAGCCCGATCGACTTCACCATTGCCAAGCCTCGACCTCTCCGGGTCAAGATGGTGACCCTTGCCTGCGGCCGGCCACCAGGCCGCCGGAAAACACCATGGCCGAGACATGGGCGGGAGCCACACATTGAAATTCCACCTCGTTGAGCTGCCCCATGCCCAATGGCCACCATGGTCGTTCTTCCTCGATCTAAGCAGTCGATTCCAAGCCTTAAACCCCCTCGGGAGGCCCTCCACCCTCTCCTAATTAAACACCACCTCCTCTCGGCCATGAGAGGTGCTCGAACTCGGACCTTCATCGAAACTCGCCAAAATTGCTCTAGATCATTCTCCATACTTAGAGCAGGTTGATCCCCGATGCGCAATTTGCCACGATCCCCACCAACGAGCCAAATTTCTCAACTCGAAATCTCACCCAAAACTAGGACACTTTGCCACGGTGAGCCAATCTTCAAATCGATTGGTCCTACACCTTCACTCGGACCAAGAGGAGAAGTTTCCCACCGAAAGCCCCATCTCCAGAGCCACCCGATTGCCCTAACCTCCAAGCTTTGTGATCGGGCTTCGGTCGAAATCATACCTGAGCAATTCACTGCACCAGGAGACTTCATCCGGAGCTTGCTGGGATCCAATCGAAGGTGACACAACCCTCGGATCGAAGCCACACTTCTCTGAGCAAAGGTACGAGCTAACTCTTTATCCTGAGCTTCTGGAGATTCTCCATTTCAAATGCTTTGATTTCAATGCATGATCACCGTATAGATGTGTTCGTCTCTTCAAGACGAATTCATAGAGCACAAGAACACGAAAATCCGTTGAGAAATGAGTGAGTTCTTAGGGTTTTAGTGTGGACGGTTCTCGGCCAGGAGGCTTGGGGACGATGAACGGATGCCGTTCATTTGATACACGCGCGGACGGACGGCTCGGATGGTGCTCGGACGAGGAGATGATACATGAACCGCGCGGTCGCGTGGCGCCGAGTTGGATGGCGGCGCCAAATCGAAGGCGACGCGTGTGCATTCGGAGTCGCCAAGGTTAAGTCGACGCCGCCGTTTTAAATAGAAAATTAGGGATTTTTCGATTTATTTAATTCCCGAACTTTGAAAATTCATAACTTTGTGTAGAAAAATCCTAAAAATAAAATAAAAATACCCTCTTGTTCGAGTGAACGGAGGAGAATAATGTGGAAAAGAAATCATTTAATTTCATCAAGTATTTTATTTTTAATAATTTATTTACCCTCTGCATTGTTTTAATTCTCCATGCATATAGGAAATTCACTATGGCATGAGACCATAGGGCTTTTGAAGCCTCCGAATTTGGGAACATTCCTCGAATTTTCCAAAGTCGAGGCCATCCCTATAAGAAGTTATCGATTTTTCAAATTCATGTTGTCGTTTTGAGTATTTTAAATCCAATAATTAGCATGTTGTGAAATAAATTCTAGGAAATTTTGGTGATGTTTCATATGACCAGAGCACCCTAGGAAAAATAGGTTTTGAATTAATTCACTTGGAATAACCCTAATTGGCTTAAACACCCTAAATAGGTCCTTAATTAATTAGAGCTAATCATACATCAAATTGACTTGAAATCAATTCTCCACTGACCTTTAGGATCAGGGGAACCCACCATAAAAGTTTGAAGTCAATTGGACTTGGTTAGCCCTACTAAATGGGTTGATTAAGCCATTTAGCCAATTTAAACTTTGAAAATTCATAACTTTCAAAATACTTTTCAAAAATTCACCAAATTGGTTTTGGAGCCTCTCTGATATTAGGAAATTTAAGAAAATTAAAATTTCAATTTTCTAAAAAAGTTGATTTTTTTGTATTATTTTAATATTTTAATAATTAAAAAATAATAAAAATCAAAAAAATAATAAAATTCACCAAAATATCACATTTTGAATTTTAGTCACTTAGGAACAAATCCCATATTTTTCCTAGGTCTCTATGATGAGTTATTAAATTTTAAAGCCCTAGGGTAATTTTAAAATAAAAAAATGTATTTTCTAGCATTTCTATTAAAATAATCCTAATAAATCAAAGAAAAATCAGAAAATTATAAAAATTGATTCTTTGATTTCCTTGATATCAGAGGGATTTTTAAAAAATATAAAATTCATTTTTCAAATTTTATTTTATTTTTAAATTAATTAATACTCCAAAACTCAAAATAATTGTAATAAAAAGAATATAATTCAAAAAATCACCAAAATTGGTCCAAGTGGTCCTCTGGTCATTAGGAATGTCCCATAATTTTCTTAAGGACAGAAACTTTGCCTTGGTCATATTATTAAATTTTCCTTGGAAATCCCTATTTTCCACCAAAAATAATTACATAAATAAATTAAATATAGAAAAATCACATTTTCTCCTCTAATGTCTTCATTGACATATGAGTGAAGCCACATAAAAATTTCAAGTTCATTTGAGCTCAATTTAATTAGTTATGAAATTATTAAGCTTGAAGGGCAAAATGGTAATTAAAATTTTAACCCTTAATTAAAACTTTAGGCTTAATAAAATGGAAAGGTAAAATATTTGATCTTAATCTGGTTTGGATGATTGAAATTTAAATAATTGAAGGGTAGAAACCTATTAAACAATTCAACAATAATTGAAATAAACCTTAATAAAACAATTAATTAAATTTGGAAGAATAATAAAATTGGAATTATTAAAATAGGGATGTTATTAGGAAGAAATTTATTCTTTAATTTAAGAATCCCTAAATTAATCATCCCAATAATATTTAATCCCTAATTAAAATGATAATCCAAGTTTAAGATTTAAAATGCTAAAAGATTTAATGATTAAATTAAATTAAAGTTAAATTATTTAAAGCAAATCCCTTTAAAACAAAATGTTAAAATTAAATGTGCTTTAAATTAAATTAAATTAAATTAAATTAAATTAAATTAAATTAAATTAAATTAAATTAAATTAAATTAAATCACATTAAATTAAATTGAATTAAATTAAATTAAATTAAATTAAATTAAATTAAATTAAATTAAATTAAATTATATTAAATTAAAATTAAATTAAATTAAACTAAATTAAATTAAAACTAAATCAATTTAAATTAAATCAAATTAAATAAAATTAAGCTCGAACCATATCATATTAAATTAACTTAAAGTTAAATTAAATTAAATTGAACCACATTAAATTAAATTAAGTTAAATTAAATTAAATTGAATTAAAAATAACATCACCTAAGACATGAAGAATTCAAAAATAAATCTAAAACAACTTGAACACTATTCCAAACTTAAATCCATTAACTAAAATTAAATCACAACTCACTTGAACATCCATTCGCCCTCGAAAGCTCGTGATGTCATAACTCTTAAAAGGAGTGTTAAATGAAGTGTTACTTCATTCATGGGATATTCAAATGTCCTAGTTCATCGAGCAAGACAACAAAACTTAAACTCCTGGACGATTAATTCATTTGTATAATTAAATTCACTTGGACTTAAAACAATCCTAGAAATATTGAAAAGATGTTTAAGATTCGTCTTAAGCACTTCCTCGATATGATAGGATATTTATAAGAACAATTGAACTTAGTTGTTCTTCGATGAAGAAAATCGTCCTCAAACTAAAATACAAGAACCTAGACGTCATAGGAAATGACTAGCCATAGGATTAGGAACTTGGTAGAAAACCATAACCCTTCCCTTAGCTTTACCTAGGAACTTACTTTAAATGCTTAAATATTCTAACCGTGTTTTAAGTGCGACTTAGGATGACGGGAAGACCTTCCAGGTACGCTTTTATTTTATCGCAATTTACCTTATTGCAATTTGTTTAATCGCATTGCACTTACTTTTCTTGCATGATAAACAATCTGTTGCATGAAAACCTATACCTTTAGGATAGTCCCTAAAACTGAAACCAAAACTAAATTAAAAGTCATTACAAGATAAAATTCACCGCCACAACATTTCAAAATATAAAACAACTCAAAATTTAATTACAAACAGAACAACAAAACTACAACTACAACTAAATTAAAACGTCTTGTTGGATGATCGGGAACACCTCGGATGATGTAACCTACGTGTTGCTAACGGGATTTCCCACGGTCTAAATGAAAGTGTGGAACTCATTCAGTTGAGTTTAGCAAATTCATCCGGACTAAGTGAATCCGATAAAAATAACGATGCCGAAGGATGGAACCGTGGGATCCGAACCGGTGTTGTTATAATCAACTTTAAGATTTGTTTAATCAAAATATTAAAAAACACCTGGATTTTAAGATTTTCTCTAAACCCGAACACTTTTCTCACCTCCCGATTTATGATTTCTAAAACTAAACCTCTCGCAACAACAAGGAGCTCGGAGCATGGTGGGCAAGACACGCATCGTCATCGGCAAAACTCGAGTCTACTTCAAGCAAAACCATTCTTAGAATTAAAAAACCAAGCTATAGGACTTCGAGGTAGTTTGCACTAGTGCAACATAAATCCTCAACTCTTCGTTAGGCATTTGCATGATCATGTCATGTAAATTAAGCCCTAACCGGTCTTAGGACTCCGAGGTAGTCGTTTGGTACGACATAAACCCTCATATCTTCAAGTGCTATTTGTATGATTTTATCATACAAATATAAGTCCTAATTAATTAAAATTGGCAAGATCAAAATACTAAATAAATATTAGGACCTCCCTAAATTCAAGCCAAACAATAGGATAGTCGGGAAATTACCGAAGTTCGCTTCGAATCTGTGATTCCTCCTACCTTTCTTCCTTTAAATTCCTAAAATAAAAATGTTCAAAATTTGATCCATTCCCTATCGAAATTCCAAAAATTCGATCCCTCGAAAACTTAAACTTTGAAATTCTCGAGAGCGGAACTACTCGATTATTATCGAGAGTTTTCTTAGGTGATTCTCGTCACTTAAGATGTAATTAACTATAGGGGCTTGCCCTTATAGGGAATTTTAAGAACCCATGTAATATAAACCCTGCTTAATTCATTTATATTAAGCGAGGGAATTTGTCGGCTTATAAAATTGGTTCGCAGACCAAACGGATGTCACAAATCTTCTAGTTTATTTAATCGAGCCCCATCATCAAGCAATGTGTCTATTCTTCGGGATAGATACATGGTTTGTGTTACGGTGCTCGTTTATATAAACTATTCGGGATGTGAGATCAGTTTGATTTCATATCTTAAAATTTTCAAATTTAAAATTATTTTTAAAATCAAATATTACTTTTCAAATTATTTATCTAAATTAAAATTAAAATACGCCGACAATTTCTGGCGACTCCGCTGGGGATAATTCCTCTCTCCATTTTTAATCAAATAGTTCGCTTTCAAAATCGGTAGTGTATCCATGTCCCTAATGAATCAAACTACCCTTCTTTCCGTTGGAATACTATGTTCATTTCTACCTCGAATGAGTATAGCCAACATTCTCTCGGATCTAGGAGCCATCTGTTTAGACACCCCTAAACAGAGAGGTTCCGAGATCCTTTTACCTCATTTCGAGGTGGGGTGGACCCCTGATAGGTGTTAGTTTAGGAGTGATCCTTCGAGTCGAGAAGTCTTACATAAGACTTTCTTTTCCTTTCCAACTCGAATCAAATTCATTACCTTCTCTACACCTTCGAACATTCCGTTCTAAATAAACAAACCCTCTAATGAATGACTCTTTTAACAAATATACATGAACAAGAATGTGTTCGGACACTTTTCGTTTCCTTTCTTTTCGTCCCGATGAGAAGAAGCATAACTTAGGACCGATAATCGGAATCTTCCTTGCAGAAATGGAAGCCCCAAAACCGATTTTCTCCTTCACCAATGGATTGGACTTCGGCGTTTACAAGGATGAGCCGCCCGACAATGGGATCATCCGGTTTGGATAAGGATTCGAGAACACAAATGTCAAGATCGCCGACGTTACCCTTTTCGCACCGATGGACAAAGTGTCGAAATCGAGAAACCCATGATCGAGTTCAACCTTAAGTCAACTCAAGAGTTTCCTCCTCTACAAAGGATTCCAGCTCGAGAGGAATACCGCCGTCCAAAGGAGGACCGTTATCTCTACCCCCACCTGGTCTAGTCGTCTCCGCACCTACCCGGCTCCCGCCGGATCGAAGGGGAAAGAAGTTCAAATTTGCAACGAGCATGTTACCGTGGAGGGTACAGATTTCCGTGCAAGACCTTCTGTTTTTGAAATTGGGTCCAGCTCAAGGGTTCCACCCCTAACACGGACTCAGAGGAGAAACAGAGGCAGGAAGATTGCCAGGAAGGCCAGAGCTGCTGAAGTCGCTTTCTTAGAAGAAATCCCTGAGTACACACCACTTGTCGGCATATTTTTAGGTTTGTGGTGTTGTATTTTCGAAAAGAGGTCGCCTACGTAAATTGTCGGCGAATTTTTAATTTAATTTAAATAAATAATTTGAAAAGTAGTATTTGATTTCGAAAATAATTTTAAATTTGAAAATTTTAAGATATGAAATCAAACCGATCTCACATCCCGAATAGTTTATATAAACGAGCGCCGCACCACAAACCGTGTATTTATCCCGAAGAATAGTACTACATCGCTTAATGATGGGGCTCGATTAAATAAACTAGAAAGGTTTGTGACATCCGTTTGGTCCGCGAACCAATTTTATAAGCCGACAAGTTCCCCCGTTTAATATGAAAACATTAAACGGGGTTTATATTACTCGGGTTCTTAAAGTTCCCTATAAGGGCAAGCCCCTATAGTTAATTACATCTTAAGTGATGGAAATCACCTAAGAAAACTCTCGATAATAATCGTAGTTCCGCTCTCAAGAATTTCAAAGTTTAAGTTTTCAAGGGATCGAATTTTTGAATTTCAATAGGGAATGGATCAAATTTGGAACATTTTATTTTAGGAGTCCAAAGGAAGAAGGGTAGGAGAAATCACGGATCCAAAGCGAACTTCGGTAATTTCCCGACTATCCTATTGTTTGGCTTCGAATTTAGGAAGGTCCTAATGTTTATTTAGTATTTTGATCCCGCCAATTTTAATTAGTTAGGACTTATATTCGTATGATAAAATCATACAAATAGACTTCGAAGATGTGAGGGTTTATATCGTATCGGACGACTACCTCGGAAATCCTAAGACCGGTTAGGGCTTAATTTACATGATATGATCATGCAAATGCCTAACGAAGAGTCGAGGATTTATGTCGCCTCATGCAAACTACCTCGAAGTCCTATGGCTTGGTTATTTAATTCTAAGAACGTTTTGCCGATGTAGATTTCGGCTTTGCCGACGACGATGGCCGTGCTGCCCACCATGCTCCGAGCTCCTTGTTGTTGCAGGGGTTTAGTTTTAGAAGTCATAAATCAGGAGATGAGAGAAGTGTTTGGTTTTAGAGAAATTCTTCATTTCCATGTGTCTTTAATATTTTAATTAAAATAGGTTTTAAAGTTGATTAAACAGAACCGATTAAGATCCCACGGTTCTGTCATCCCGGCACCGTTACTTTCATCGAATTCACTTAGTCCAGATGAATTTGCTAAACTCAACTAAATGAGTTCCGCACTTTCATTTAGACCGCTGGAAATCCCGTTAGCAACACGTGGGTTACATCATCCGAGGTATTCCCGATCATTCAATGAGACGTTTTAATTTAGTTGTATTTGTAGTTTTGTTGTTCGTTTGTGATTAAATTTTGAGTTGTTTTATATTTTGAATGTTGTGGCGGTGAATTTTATCTCGTAGTGTCTTTTAATTTAGTTATGGGTTTCGGTTTTGGTTTCGTCCTAAAGGTGTAGGTTTTCATGCAACTCGTTGTTTATCATGCAAGAAAAGTAAGTGCGATGCGATTAAATAAGTTGCGATAGAGTAAATCGCAATAAAATAAAAGCGTACCCTGGAGGGTCTTCCCGTCATCCTAAGTCGCACTTAAAACACGCGTTAGAATATTTAAGCATTTAAAGTAAGTTCCTAGGTAAAGCTAAGGGAAAGGTTACGGTTTTCTACCAAGTTCCTAATCCTATAGCTAGTCATCTCCTATGACGTCTAGGTTCTTGTGTTTTAGTTTGAGGACGATTTTCTTCATCAAAGAACAACTAAGTCAAATTGTTCTTATAAATATCCTATCATATTGAGGAAGTGCTTAAGACGAATCTTAAACATCTTTTCAATATTTCTAGGATTGTTTTAAGTCCAAATGGATTTAATTATACAAATGATATTAATCGTCCGAGAGTTTAAGTTTTGTTGTCTTGCTTAAGTGAACCTAGACATTTGAATATCCTATAAGTGAAGTGTCATTTCACTTGATACTCCATTTAGGAGTTATACTAGTAAGAGCTCCTAAGGGCAAAAATGATATTTAATGATTTGTGATTCGAATTTAAGTTCAAATTAGTGATTTAAGTTTGGAATAGTGTTCAAGTTATTTTAGATTTATTTTTGAATTCTTCATGTCTTTATATTTAATTTAACTTAATTTAATTTAATGTGGTTTAATTTAAATTAATTTAACTTAAGTTAATTTAATGTAATATGATTTAGTTTAATTTAATTTAATTTAATTTAATTTAATTTAAGTTAGTTTTAATTTAATTTAATTTAATTTAATTTAATTTAATTTAATATAATATAATATAATATAATATAATATAATTTAATTTAATTTAATTTAATTTAATTTAATTTAATTTAATATAATATAATATAATATAATATAATATAATTTAATTTAATTTAATTTAATTTAATTTAATTTAATTTAGTTTAATTTAATTCTTAATTTTTAATTTAATTTTTAATTTTAAAGGAATTTGTTTTAAATAATTTAACTTTAATTTAATTTAATGATTAAGTCTTTTAGCATTTTAAATCTTAAACTTGGATTATCATTTTAATTAGGAATTAAATATTATTGGGATGATTAATTTAGGGATTTTTAAATTAAAGAATAAATCTCCTCCTAATAATATCCCAATTTTAATAATTCCAATTTTATTATTCTTCCAAATTTAACTAATTATTTAATTAAGGTTTATTTCAATTATTTTAAACTGTTTAGTAGGTTTCTACCCTTTAATTATCTAAATTTCAATCATCCAAATCAAGTTAAAATCAAATATTTTGCCTATTAATTTCATTAAGCCTAAAGTCTTAATTAAAGGGTTAAGATTTTAATTACCATTTTGCCCTTCAAGCCTAATAATTTCATAACTCACTAAATTGAGCTCAAATAAACTTGAAATTTTTATGTGACTTCACTCATATGTCAATAAAGACATTAGAGGAGAAAAAGTGATTTTTCTGTATTTAATTATTTATATAATTATTTTTGATGGAAAATAAGGATTTCCAAGGAAAATTCAATAATATGACCAAGGGAAAGTTTCTGTCCTTAAGAAAATTATGGGACATTCCTAATGACCAAAGGACCACTTGGACCAATTTTTGTGATTTTTTGAATTATATTTTATTTATTAGAATTATTTTAAGTTCTGGAGTATTAATTAATTTAAAAATAGAATATAAGTTGAAAAATGAATTTTATAATTTTTAAAATTCTCTCTGATATCAAGGATTCCAGAGAACCAAATTTTAAAATTTTCTGATTTTTCTTTGATTTATTATAATTATTTTAGTGAAAATGCTAGAAAATACATTTTTTTAATTTTAAAATTACCCTAGGGCTTTAAAATTTAATATCTCATTAAATAGACCTAAGAAAAGTATGGGGTTTGTTCCTAAGTGATTAAATTTCAAAATATGACATCTTGGTGAATTTTATTATTGTTGTGATTTTTATTATTTTTTAATTATTAAAATATTAAAATAATACTAAAAAATTAACTTTTTTAGAAAATTGAAATTTTAATTTTCTTAAATTCCCTGATATCGAGAGGCTCCAAAACCAATTTGGTGAATTTTTGAAAGGTATTTTGAAAGTTATGAATTTTTAAAGTTTAAAATGACTAAATGGCCTAATCAACCCATTTAGTAGGACTAACCAAGTCCAATCGACTTGAAATTTTTATGGTGGGTTCCTCCGATCCTAAAGGTCAGTGGAGAATTGATTTCAAGTCAATTTGATGTATGGTTAGCTCTAATTAATTAGGGGTCTATTTTGGGTGTTTAAGCCAATTAGGGTTATTTTGAGTGAATTAACTCAAGTCCTATTTTTCCTAGGGTTCTCTGGTCATAAGGAACATCACCAAATTTTTCTAGAATTTATTTCACAACATGCTAATTTTTGGAATTAAAATACTCAAAACAGCCACATGCATTTGAAAAATCAATAACTTTTCACAGAGATGGCCTCTGACCTTGGAAAATTCAGGGAATGTTCCCAAGTTCAGAGGCTTCAAAAGCCCTATGGTCTCATGCCATGGTGAATTGTATGAATGCATGGAGAATTGAAAATGTGCAGGGAGTAAATAATTAATTAAAAATAAAATACCTGGACAAAATTAATTAATTTCTTTTCCACATTATTCTCCTCTCGTTCACCGAGCAAGAGGGTATTTTTATTTTATTTTTGTGATTTTTCTACACAAAGATATGGATTTTTAAAGTTCGGTATTTAAATAAATCGAAAAAACCCTAATTTCCTACTTATCCACGCGGCGCCTTGTCATCCTCGGCATCTCCGAACGACCACGCGGCGCGCTCCCATTCGACACCGCCATCTGACTCGGCTGCCCGGGGCCCCGCGGTTCACGCACCATCTGCTGGTCCGACGCAATCCAAGCCGTCCATCCGATACACGCGCGATCCGACGGTTCCTAGTCATCGTCTACGACTGGTGCGATCCCGTGACCGTCCACACTCTAACCCTAAGAACTCACTCGATTCTCAATGGATTTTCGTGTTCTTATGCTCTATGGATTTGTCTTGAAGAGACGAACACATCCATACGGTAAACATGCATTTAAATTGAATCAAATTAAAATGAGAATCTCTCGGAAGCTCGGGAAGAAGAGGGAGTCCATACCTTTGCTTAGAGAAGTGAAGCTTCGATCCGAGAGTTGTGTCACCTTCGATCGGGTCCAAGTAAGCTCCGGATGAAGTCCCTCGGCTCAGTGAATTGTCTAGCTATGAAAATGACCACGCCCGATCACAAAGCTTGGAGGTCCGGAGCAACCGGGTGGCTCTGGAGATGGGGCTTTCGGTGGGAAACTTCTTCCCTCGGTCCAGTGAAGGTGTAGGACCAATCGATTCGGGAATTGGCTCACCGCGAGGAGATGTCCTGGCTTTGGGTGAAATTTCGGCTGAGAAATCGGATTCCGTCAGCTGGGGATTAGGGCAAATCGACACTCGGGATTAACCGCTCTAAGTGTGGAGTAGGGTTTGGAACAATTTTGGCGAGTTTCGGCAAGGTTTTTGCAACTCTCTTCCATGGCCGTGAGGGGGTCGGGTTTAAATAGAGGTGGCCGGAGAGCCTCGCGGGGATGGCCAAGGGTCGGGATCAGCTGCTCCGGGCATGGGAAGAACAGCTATGATGGCCATTGGGCATGGGGCGGCTCGACGAAGGTGGAATTCCAAGGTTTGGCTCCTCCCCATGTCTCGGCCTTGGCGTTTTCAGGCGGCCTGGTGGTCGGCCGAGCAGCAAGGGTCACCCTCGAGGCCGGGGAGGTCATGGATCGAAGTTAGTGAATTCAATCGAAGCCTTACATGTGTAAAGTGGTTGGATCAAAATGGCATGAGGAGGTGGCTTCTTTTGCACTTGGTTTGGTCAACCCATTGAAAATGGGCTTGGTTCACCTCCCCATGGTTGATTTGGGCTGAGGGAGGATCAGGTGAATCAGCTAGAAAAGGGTGGAGAGGTCACCATCCATGAATATTTTGATTAATCATGGATTAAGGTGAAGCATTAAAAGGGTTAAAACCTTTTTAAGGGGGCTTAAAAGAGGCTCCTCCTTTTGCCATTAATGGCTTGATCACATGTCAAACCTTCCATGGCTTCATGTGGCTTGTTCATGGCTTCGCATTTGGCTCCATTTGGCTTGGGAAAAGTTTAGTCAATTTCATGGAAATAGAATTTAGGAATTTTGGTATTTTGGTGGAGAATTTTCATGAAGCTTGATTTGGAATGGCTTAATGATGATTTTAGGACTTAGGTATTGAGTTTAATTGAAAGTATGATGAGGGGAAATGTCATGTGGGCTTTAGGATGATTTGGGCTTATTGAAATGGTTTTAGATGGGCTTTTAAAATGGTTTAGGAAAGTGGGCTTTTGAATTTTAAAATGGATTTTGGGATGAAATTTTGGTAAAGGCTTGGGCCAAATAATTGTTGAGTTTGGTTTAGGGATGTGTCATGAGTGGTTTGAAACAAATTTGAGGTGATTTGGGTTTGAATTGGGTTGATATGGCCTTTTGGTAAAGAGGCTAAGGTGGGCCAAAATGGGCTACCATGGGCCAAAGTTGGGCTAGAGTTGAAATTGATGTAAAATTAATGTTGGGAAATGTTTATGGGAGTGTTTCAAAGAGGTTTTGGCTTAGGTTAGGTTTTGATTTTGAGGTTTGGGTCTATTCTGGGCTAGGTTTAGGTTTAGGTCAAAATTGGGCTTTTTGATTTTGGGTTGAATTTGAGTGGGGTTTGGGTCTAAATTTTGGGCAAATCATGTTAGTGTTTTGTTTATGGGGATGTTAAGGAAGGTTTAGAAAAGATTTGGGGTTAATTGGAGTTGAATTGGGTGAGTTTGGGCTAAGTTTGGGTCATGGGTCCAAATTGGGCTTTAAGGCCAAAAGTGAAATTGGATCCCAATGCCAATCAAATTAGGCTTGGATTTGGTCTAGATTGGTGTTGGGGATGTTAAATTGAAGTTTAGAATTGAATTGGACCAGAATTTGGGTCAATTGGGTAGGTTAGGTTTGACATTGGGTTTACTTTGGGTTAAAATGGGTCAAATTGGGGATTTTGATAAAAGTGGGGTAAATTGACAAAATTGGCCCATGGTGTAGTTGAACAAAATGAAATTGGGAATATTTGGGATTTTTTGGAATTTTCTGGGAATTTTTTTAATTTTTGGATTTTTTGGCTAAGAGGGGTATTTTGGGTATTTGGAGGGTATTGGGAGGTATTTTTGGAATTTTTGGTATTTTTGGTTATGGATGATCAATTTGAGTGGGGAGAAAATGTTTAGGATTGGTCTTGAGGAATTTTGGGTAATTTAGGTGATTTTGGAAATTTTGGGTGGTTTCAAGGGTTTTGGGTAGGTTAGGCGGGTGTAGGGTCCCGGGGGTCAAAAATTGAAATTTTGGAAAATTGAAGATTGGGTGAATATAAGTGGAATAAAATCATTTTGGTTGAGCCATGAAGCCATATCAAACCCACATGAGCCATGAAGGGACTCATTTGAGGCACCCACTATGTTGTTCCTAACCCTCTTAGCCAAGGGCTTAGGGGTTAAGGACCATCCATGTGAATCACCCGCATGAGTCAGGAGGTCAAATCGGGTATGGGTGTGTTTTTAGGAGGTGTGTGAAAGTGTAGTTTATAGGTGTAGTGTGTGTGTAAGTCAACCCTTCACTGCGACTGAGCCACCAGTGGCAGTCCTAAGGCCAAAGAGTCCTATAGGAACTCATCCTTTAAACTTCCACATTTGATCTCAACCCTCTAGGTGATTAGGGGTCTACAATCAAGTTTGTGGAGTTTGCAGGGAGTTAAGAAGTGATTTGAATTTCTAAGTGGTGGGTCTCAATTCTAATCCTCTAGGATAGTCAAAGGAAAAGCCTAAGGCTAGATCCTAAGTACTAAAGAGAAGAAGAGAAGACCTCATCAAAAATGAGGTCAACACCACTACCCGAATACATACCATTGTCCGAGTATACACTCCTTTTGGAAGGAAGTAGATTCCATCCCCTTTCGCCGCAAGTGACGAGGAAAATGTCCGCAGGATTGCCTCACATTACCTCGACCCGCATATTACAACGACAACAGAAAGAAAAGGGCTAGGGTTGCACCACTCGCCCGACTACAACCGTGATTGAGAAGTTAGCGAGGAAAGAAAGATGCCCTGTATCGGAAATTTTAAGAAGGATAGTGGCGGGTGCCGACGCAAATCCCGTCTTGGGCCGCGAGTAGAATCTCGCTATCGCTGCAGAAGAGCCTAATAAGAAGATGAAGGCTAGTCCACATGTTGTTGTTTCGGTGTTTACGGATCAGGGAGGATACCACCTTCCGACGATTCGACCGACGTGACCATCCGGGTCCTAGGCCTTCTACCGCTAGAAGGATGGTATGGCGTCCCACTACCGCCAATTAAGACCGAAACAACGACCGGAAAAGGAAAGTCTCGTCGGGAGACTTGAGTCCGAGGAAAGTGCTACTCGCAGATAAAGGAGACTCATGAGAAGGAAACCCGACAGCTTATCACATGACAACCGCAAGGATGTACGAAAAGACCTCTAGAAGATGCTATGGAAAAGTTAAGGACTGATATTCGACGATTAGCAAGGGAGAGAGAAGAGAAATTCGGAGATGAAATTGACTCGTCAGAGTTCATGGATGATGAGTATGCAGAAATTAACATGGTTGAAACACGAGCTTCGTCAGCTTCACAAGGTGCCCCTGCAGCCGCAGAAAGAGAGGAACCGGAAGCAATGAGGAGGCAGCTTCAAGAGAAAGATGATACGATCGCCCAAATGGCGAAATGGATGGAAGAGATGGCTGTAGCCCTAGCCACTCTCCAGAGTCAGGTTCAACCCCAAAGGGAAACACCCCCAGTTATTCACATTGTAGACGGAGGAAAGGAGATTACATCCGTCAACGGGGATGATCAATTAAAGAAGGATGCAACACAAAGTATGATTCCAGAAAAGGATATCAAGAGCTTGGTGGAACAACGAGTGCGAGAAGCCTTGGCACAATCAAAGAGCGGAACATCCATTCGGACGGGTAGACCTTATCCCGAAGAATTCGACGCCGTTCAATATCCGAAAGGCTTTGTACCACCTCCGTTCAAGACCTTTGATGGAACCGGAAACCTGTCGGCAAGCATGTTGCACATTTTCGTGCCGGCTTGTTGCAACGCCGGCGGAAGCGATGCATTACTCTTCGTACAATTTGTCGCGACTCGTCGAGGATCGCCTTTGATTGGTATGTGGAATTACCGAACGGATCGGTAAAGACATTTTCAGAATTAGAGAACCTCTTCATCAAGCGATTTGCCGGAGCTCGACACCACATCACTATAGGTGATTTAGTGGTAGAGAAGCAGAAGCCGAACGAAACCTTGGTGGACTACATACTTCGATGGAGGAATCTAAGTATGAAGTGTGAACCACAGCTACAAGAACAGCACGCAGTCGGTATTTTACTTAAGAGCATCCATGGCCCGATAGCACTTCTCCTCAAGGGATTTACTATTAAGACTTTCGAGAAGTTGTTAAGTAAGGTCGGAAGCTTGCAAGAGGAGGCAAAGCAACTAAGTTTCACCGATAAAACAGACAAACAGAAGCCCGTGAAAACTTTTGAAAAGAAGTCCGGGATCGTCGCAGCAGTCGATAAAGGCAAGCAACCGATACAAATATCGTCGAACGGCCGCAAGCAACCTCAACGGAATTACCGACGAACCCCGACCCGGCTATCACGTCATCTCAACAAGATGAACAACCGCCTCGTCCACAACGGACGTTTAGGGAGTTCCTGAGCAGGGAGTATCCGTTCAAGAATGAGGCAGTGCCGAAAATGTTCCGCAGCCTGATGAAGACTCCAGATTTCCAACTGCCAGAGCCTAAAAGACCAGAAGAAGTCGACAAGAAAGGTGATCCAACTTTTGCCCTTTCCACCGGATGCTTGGGCACAAGATAGAAGATTGTATTACCTTCAAAAGTTGGCTCAACGACAATCTCCGGAAAGGGAATATAACGATCCCGAAAGAATACATGAAGGAACCCCAGAAAGGAGGTTCCGTCAATGTTATCTCGACGGATTTCATTGTTCCGATAGACCCCTATGCGACTGATGGTGGATGGACTACCGCTTGGACAAAGTCTTCGAAGAAGGTTTTGGATCACATCCAAACCGCTTCGGTGCAAGCCTCAATTCAGAGTTCGAAAACTATCAAGTCGGCGCTATCACTTGCGATAAAAGAACCACCTCTACAAGAGACAATTGAAGAAAAGAAGAAAATTGATGAAGAAGAGAAGACCGAGGCACCTAAGGCTAGACTAGGGGCTGCTTATCCTAGGATAGTTGTTTCCGATTCGGGTGAGAAATCCCTCGAACCTCTGACTCTGTATGATTATCTGCCCACTCCGGTGGGATCTTATAATGATGAGGGTTATGGCGTTGGCTACGTTTTGACTGTTTCTAATGATTACGTAACTAGCGACAATCAACCTAATCCGGACGTCGATTCCGATACAAATGACAATTCTCAAATCATACACAATCTCGACGATCACAATGACAAAGAAGACATCCACCGGGAGGCTACGAGAGTTCAACAAGCAACGAATCTATTTGCGAGTTTCGAGGAGCTCCAATCACAATAGAGTTAGAGCCTTCGGACTCGAAGCTAATCCCGAAGAACCCGTCGTTCCAATTCAGGAGGAGACACCAGCAAACTCAATGCTAGATTCAGAAGAAATCACAGAAGTCAACTTAAGAAGTGGAAGAGTTCTACCCCCGAGAATGGGTCCAAAAGACAAAGGAAAGCAGGTGGTTGTTCAGGGAGAACCAACCCCGGCAGAAGAAATACCCATTCAAGAAGAAAACGAGGCACATGAAAACAAAGTGGATTACAACGTGCTAGCCCATCTTAGGAAACTACTGCACCAAACCGAGCATCTACGACGCTCTCATCTTATCAAAGGAGATGAGAGAAGCTCGATCAAGGCCTTACTTGATCCAGAATTTGCTTAGCTCAAATGGCCGGAGAGTCCTTAGATGAGGTTTGCTCGTTAAAGGAACAACGAGGTGTTACCTTCACGGACAATGATCTATTACTTGGGATGCCAGACCACAACCAACCGTTGTGCATTTCGCTACAATTGGGAAGTTTACACTCTCCGTAGTATTGGTGGATCCGGGAGCATCAATCAATATAATGAATCTTCGAACGCTAGCATACTTGGAAATTGATGCTCGCGAGCTCGAAGCGGACAAGATGTTATTAAGAGGATTCAACCGTAAAGGAGAAAGAGCCCTCGCATCAATAACACTCGCTAATGAAGACCGGTGACTTAGCAAAGACAACCGCGAAATTTCACATAATTGATTCGAAACATCGTTCAACGCTCTACCGGGCCGACCATGGATACATGAAAACAGGATGGTACCATCATCTCTACATCAATGCATTAAATACTACGATGGAGGAACGAGTGTATTAAAGGTGACTTACAACCGTTCTCCGTACATGAAATCGGAATCCATGAAGATGCGACTTATTATGCACCTCCGAAGAAAACAATCTTCTCCAGTAGATACCATAACAAATGAAGCAAAGGAAATTTGGGGCAACGAAGAACCTGAAGTTCTAGTCCAACAGTCACTCACCACTCCCTTACGGCGAGATGGTGAAGGTTTCTCCACAACTCGCATCCGAGGTCGAGGTCGGGGACGAGGTCGTGGCAGAGACATTAGGACGATTGGACAAAGGAAACCAGCCATCAATGTTGATTGGGAAGATAGTTCTGAAGAAGAAAAAGAAATCAAACAAGAAGCAGCGATAATAAGTCGGAAGAAGCCGCAATTCAGGATTCCTATTGAAGATGAAAGAAACGAAGAATATAAATCGATGTACGAGAAGATTAACCACTATGTACATACTATGACCCTGACCCCGATCCATTCTAATAAGATCGAGGGTATGGAGGTCAAAGAGGTACGTAGCGGTGGTGCAAAGCCAATCAAATTCTACCGTGGTACTCCTTCCTCCAAAACTGAAAATAATGTACAATTTGAAGATGCTACTTCATCAGAATTAATGGAATTGCCTTTTGAGTGGTACTCTCCCTGTGTTCGAAATTTAATTCAGCGTGGTTTCTTACCTCAACAATGGACAAAAGGTCAATCACAACGTTTTGAAAAATTATGGAATAACTCCGGTCATCCACCCAATGCAAAACATGGTCTCGGATTCGGCACAGTAGAATCAGTTGACGATACTGAATTTTGCATGGTTGTCACTTGCGAGTCTAATGAAAACTGCATGGAAACTACGAAGAACTCGAAGATTTACAAATTGGAGATGCTCCACCGAATTCGAAGAAGAGATCAAATCTACAATAGATGAGTTAACGGAAGTTAACTTAGGTACTAGCGAAGAACCTAGACCTACCTTTGTTAGCTCCTTACTCAATAAGGAAGACTCCGAAGAAATAATTAAGTTATTAATGGAATTTAAAGACTGTTTTGCTTGGAGCTACGATGAGATGCCGTGTTTAGCTCCGCAGGTCGCGATCCATAAGCTAGGGGTGGATCCTGCTTCTGTTCCAGTCAGACAAGGTCCCAGAAGAATGCGTCTAGAAATCGAACAACAAGTCATAGCTGAAGTTAAAAAGCTAATAGACGCTAAATTTGTCCGTGAAGAACAATACCCGACGTGGTTAGCCAATGTGGTACCAGTCAGGAAGAAGAATTGTCAGATCAGAATTTGTGTGGATTTTAGAGATTTAAACAAGGCATGTCCAAAAGATGAATTTCCTCTACCGATCCCAGAATTAATGATCGACATCGCTTCAACACATGAAATATTCTCATTCATGGATGGATCTTCAGGATACAACCAGATAAAAATGGCTCCGAAGATGAAAAACTTACGAACATTCGTAACGCCGATCGGGGTATATTGCTACACAAGTAATGCCATTTGGATCGAAGAATGCGGGAGCAACCTACCAGAGAGCGATGACAAGAATTTTTGATGATCTCATCCACAATCAAGTCGAATGCTACGTGGAGGATGTGGTCATCAAAAGCAAAATAAAGGAAAACCACCTGTATGATTTGAGAATTGTTTTCGAACGATAAAGGCAATTTAACCTTAAGATGAATCCCTTAAAATGCGCCTTTGGCGTCACCTCCGGGAAATTCTTAAGATTCGTTGTCCGACATCGTGGAATTGAAATCGACCCGGAAAAGATTAAAGCCGTCTTAGAAATGCCACCTCCCGTAACCTTAAAACAACTACGATCTTTTCAAGGGAAGCCGGCATATCTTCGACGCTTTATCTCAAACTTGTCGAGTAGGTGTCGGCCTTTCTCGGCACTAGTTAAAAAGGACGCCAAATTTATTTGGGAAGAGAAATGCCGGAGGGCCTTCGAGGACATTAAACAATATTTAATGACACCTCCTGTCTTAGCAGCCCTGGCCTCGAGTAGACCGCTAATACTTTATACCGCGGCTTTAGACGACTCTCTCTGAGCTCCGTTAGCCTGTGTCAATGATGAGGGTAAAGAAAATGCTCTTTACTACCTAAGTCGTCGTTTACTTCCGACGGAAATAAGGTATCCCGCAATTGAAAAGCATTGTTTGGCCCCGATCTTGCCGCTCAAAAGCTCGAGCACTACATGCTTTCTCATAAGGTCAACTCGATCTCGAAATTTAATCCATCGCAATACTTGATGACCCGTCCAACGCTTTCCGACGTACTTGCCGGATGGTCAATGATATTATTGCAATTCGATATAACTTTCGTGCCTCTTCGTGCCAGTAAAGGGACAAGTCTTAGCAGACTTCCTCGCAAACAAGCACCCTTTGCCGGCAGAATCGCCTCTCAATGACGATTTGCCGGATGAACAAATAATGAGCTTAGAAGACCCCGATGATCGACGTTGGGAATTGTATTTCGACGGAGCATCTTCAAGCACACAAAGATGAAGAATCGCAAGTGATAAGTACCTGTAGCGGCAGGATCGGACTAATCTTTATAACACCGGAGCGGGGGATGTTAAGATATTCCTACCACTTGACGAGCCGTGTACAAATAACGAGCGTAATACGAAGCCCTCATAACAGGACTAGAATTAACTATTCAAATGGGTATAACGGACATCAACATCTACGGGGACTCGCAGTTAATCATTCAACAGATCGCCGGACAATACAGAATTTTAAAACCAAGACTCGAGCAATACTTCCAGTATGCCATACAGCTGTTGGAACAAATTCCGAATGTGACAATCTACAAAATTCCCAGAAAAGAGAACGCTTTAGCGGATGCGCTAGCACCGTCTCGCAAAAGAATTTGCCTCGTTCGCAAGATGAATCGGTGGAAGTGTCGGTTCACGGACGTCGAGTCCTATCACGACTCGACATAGACACAATACACAAATCAGAAAAGGAAAAAGGATCAATTGCAGCAAGTGATGTAAAAACACGTAAGATTGGCGACGACCATTAATAGATTACACCGCAAGGTGAAAACTACCGGACGATAGGTCGTTAGCCCACTCGGATCAAGAAAAGAACTCGTCCTACGCATTAATAAACAATACATTATACGTAAGGTCTTTCGATCAAATGTGGCTAAGGTGCCTAAGCGGGTCCGAGGCTCGTGAAATTGTTAAAGAGGTGCACTCAGGACTCGTGGCGCTCACCGACCGGGTCCGAAGATGAAAATGAAAATTAAAAGACTAGGGTACTACCGGCCCTCGATGATGACCGACCGCATGAAAATCGCTAAGAGCCGTCACCAATGCCAAGTACACGGAGTGGTTCTACACCAACCTCCAAATGTGCTTCATCCGACAATTGCGTCGTGGCCATTCGAATGTTGGGGCACGGATATAGTGGGTCCAATAGAACCACCATCTTCAAAAGGACATCGCTTCATTCTTGCGGCTACAGATTACTTTTCAAAGTGGGCAGAGGCAGTTCCACTCAGAGAAGTGAAAGCACATAACGTGCTACAATTTTTCAAGAACCAAGTTATCTACCGTTTCGGAGTGCCGCGCAGAATCATCTAAGATAATGGGTCAGCATTCAGAAGCACACAAATCAACAATTTTGTCAGGAGACACGGAATCGACTGGCGATATTCAACAATTTACTACCCAAGAGCAAACAGCCTTCGTCGAGGCTTTTAATAAAACTCTCGTTCAAATTTTAAAGAAGACTTTAGACGACAATAAGAGAAATTGGCACGAGAAGTTATTAGAAGCCTTATGGGCCTACCTGGACAACCTTCGAACTCCTACTCAAGCTACACCTTACGCTCCGGTGTATAGGTCCGAGGCAAGTGTTACCCTTAGAGGTCCAGCCTTCCTTCACTCGAGATTGCAGTTGCAAACAAAATCACGACGAAGAGAATGCCAAATTGCGACTAGAAGAATTGGAAAGCCCGGAAGGGAAAAGACTTGCAGCACAGCAGGAATTTAGAACTATACCAAGCTAAGATGGTTCAAGCCCATGACAAACCGGGTCCGCCCAAGAGCCTTCAAAGTTGGTGACTTAGTTCTCGTTCTCAAAGACCTATTCTCGCACACCGCAAGATAGGAGGAAAATTTGAACCCACTTGGGAAGGACCGTTTGTGGTCGAGGCGACTACTCGGGAGGCTCCTACCGGCTAGTGAACCGCAAGGAGAACGACATATGCTTCCGATCAATGGACGATACTTGAAAAAGTATTACGCTACCTGATGTTTCGAAGGAATGAATTTTCCATCCCTAGAAGCACGGGTGAAGTGATTACTTATGACTGGGTCCGAACCCAAAATAATAAAAAATGTGCTAAAATAAATAAAATCATGATAATAAAGTTTTCCTTGTTTTTCTTTCCCAAATCAAGATCTCTTTCCTGATCTTATCCCACTTCATTCCTGTTGAATTTAAAAATATAAAAATAATAATAATAAAAAAAAACTGTTTTTTTAATAAACATTTTCTTAATGTTCTTGTTCTTAGTATGACCCCCGATCCTTTTCCTTGTCTTTTCGCAGGGAAATGTCGAACGGGCGGTTGGTCCCGAACTTTAGAAATGGCGTAAGCCTCGCACTCGATGAAAAGAGGGTGAAAGATGGAGCGATAATAGAGATCGACTCGGACTTCGCACCGCAGGCTCGCAATACGAGGAAAGTGACCGGGTCCCGATTGACCGAGAGGAACCGCCCGGTCGGACAAGAATGAAAGTGGGTGGCCCAAGCCACCAATCCAAGAAGAAGAAAAGAAAAACAAACACCGAAGAAGACAAGAGAATCAAATCCGTAGTCGCTACAGACAGAGGGCAGGCTTGTCGGCGCCGCGCCCACGTAAATTCGGAAATACGAAGAGCTACCGTCACAAGCAACTCAACGAAGAAACAAAAATCGCCGTATCCGCAAGATGTTAACTAAATTAGCAGCGGACCAGGCGCGACGAGGCAGCTTGCTACCGCCAAGTACATACACTTCAAGGACACCAATTCACCGAGAACTCGAAGAAAGGAGACCAGCTCCGAGGATAACGTAAGAGACCAGGGAAATCTCGAGAAGAACAGAAGAAAGAAGGCTACAACGCCACCAGACAAAGCCACCAGTAATGCATGACCTTGTTGCGTAAGCAACCCGGAGGAAGTCCCGACGGACATCATCCCCGAGGAGCCGAGGTATGCGGGAGAACGTGAAGGGATTGAGCCATATATCCCACGATACGTCACCAGTGCCTCGCCATTTGCAAATTATCCCGGAATACGAGCTAGAAAGAATACGGAATATCCGGAAGAAAACTTTTGAATACTTCGAGAGAATCGGAGGCGGGAGGATCAATATACTAGAAGGCCTCGAGCTACATACGTACGTGTTCTCGAATACGAACAACAACAAATCATGGACCGCATCCGGATTTGAAAAAGATGGGCCGAGCAGGTCGCTTAAGAGAAAACACTTACTCAGAACCCCGGAGATGGATGCCAGGGAAGGGGAGAATTACAATACAATGTGGATGCTGCTACAACTTCGCAGAAGACAGGAAGGGAAACCCACCAGGGATACTCCGTCATGGCCAGGTGGATCCAATGCCATTAGTCATCAAAAGGATGGTAAAAAGAATGATAACATGGAGGGTACTGCCAGCAGATTGCATACCCAACAGCTGCATCATTAACATTTACAAGAAGGGTGACTGCATACCCCCGCACATAGATCACCACGACTTTGTCGACCTTTTTGCACGGTTCTTTTCCGAATGAGTGTAATATCATGTTCGGATCCGACCTCCGGATAGCAGGCCTGTGTGAGTTCCGAGGGCCGACAAAGATACCATTGCCGGTAGGTTCCGTCATGATACCGAAGGGCAACGGAGCGAGATGTCGCTAAACATTGCATACCGGAGTACCGAGTGAAGCGGATCTCGGCTACTTTCGAAGGATGGACGACAGGAAAGCACCTTACCACTTCCAGCCGTGACCCGGAGCTAGAGAGCCTCCGACCTTACGAGGTGTGAGTTACATGGAAAATATCACACCTCCAACGTACATCCCTACGGCATCCTTGCCAAGGATGGCTTGGAAGGTGATGTTATTGACCATGTACCTCACTATTCAGACATGGATTTTTGACAGATACCTTTTTGGATGGATCGACAAAGATCATACATAGTCCGTTTTGAATCTATATGGATTGTATGAGATGTATTCCAGATCGAATTGTATGATGTATTTTCAACATGATCGGAATGAAAGTAATGATGTCACATTTTTGGCCTTCACCTCTTTTGTGCAAATTGACTGGGAAACGTCATTAAAGTTAAACGAACTTCGAACAAAGAACAGAAAAGACAAAAAAAAAAAAAAAGGGAAAATAAAAATATAAATAATAAATGAGAATTATTTTTCCTTAAAAATCCAAACATAAAAATAACTTCAAAATCCACGTGAACGCTAAATAAAATTCGCATGAATATTAAATACACAACTAAAATTTTTAAAGTTAAAGGACAAAACGTAATGAAAATGAATCTCAAATCGGATCCCACTCTAAATTCATCTTTTCAAACATTTTCAAATCAACTCCAAATCGAAATTTATCTCAAGAAGCTTTGAAATTCTCCGTCGGGACAACTCTTCCTCACAAGAGACCCACACTTCAATTTCGTAACCCTAAACCTTTTTTCGTCACATCGAAATCATTTCGACTTTGGTGGCCTACCTTTCTTCCTGTATGGAGATCGACTAGGTCTATTGACACGGAGCCACGAGCTTTGTCTGATTTGGTTCTGATGACATGGGACTGGGTCCCTCTTCACACAAATAAACTTCCGAGATTAGAATCCATTTCCAATTCTCATTAAACTTTCGAGATTGGAACCTCGTTCCAATTCTCATTAAACTTCTGAGATTGGAATCCATTTCCAATTCTCATTAAACTTCTGAGATTGGAACCTCGTTCCAATTCTCATTAAAGTTCCGAGATCGGAATCCATTTCCAATTCTCATTAAACTTCCGAGATTGGAATCCATTTCCAATTCTCATTAAACTTTCGAGATTGGAACCTCGTCCCAATTCTCTTTAAACTTCTGAGATTGGAATCCATTTCCATTTCTCATTAAACTTCCGAGATTGGAACCTCGTTCCAATTCTCATTAAACTTTCGAGATTGGAATCCATTTCCAATTCTCATTAAACCTTCGAGATTGGAACCAGTTTCCAATTCTCATTAAACTTTCGAGATCGGAATCCATTTCCAATTCTCATTAAACCTTCGAGATTGGAACCGGCTTCAATTCTCATTAAACCTTTGAGATTGGAACCGCTTCCATTTCTCTTTAGACCTTTCGAGATTGGAATCGCTCCAATTCTCATTAAACCTTCGAGATCGGAACCGGCTCCATTTCTCTTTAGACCTTCGAGATCGGAACCGGCTTCCATTTCTCTTTAGACCTTCGAGATCGGAACCAGCTTTCCATTTCTCTTTAAACCTTCGAGATTGGAACCAGCTTCCATTTCTCTTTAAACCTTCGAGACTCGGAACCGCATTCCAGTTCTCTTTAAACCTTCGGGACTAGAACCCGATTCCGGCTCTCTTTAAACCTTCGGGACTAGAACCCGATTCCAGCTCTCTTTAAACTTTCGAGGTCGGTACCTAAATTCCGATTCTCATCCCCTTCAATCAACGCTTAAACTCCGATTCTCATTCGTGGCCGGTACCCCGATTCCAGCTTTTCTCCACAATCCCGGATCGGAACCTCGTTTCGAATTCAAACTTCAAATCCAAATTTCCTCAAATTGATTTTAAACCAAACTTCGATCTAAATTGAAACTCAAAATCTAAACTTACACATCAAAACTTAAACTAAAACAAAACGAAAATCTAAATCGAAATTCCCCCAGATCATGCGATTTGGGACTCACCTCCTTTTCCTTTCCCCAGCCGAGAGTTCGGAATCTCCAGCCTCGCAGATATACTCGACACTCCCCAGCGGAAACTCTTCTACTTCGTCCTAAGTTTGTCACTTGGACATCTATGTTGGTTTTGTTGATCTTTTCGGTCAACGCCAATACGCGCGGTGTGCTTGGTTAGCACACCACACCTATTGGGGGTCCATTTGTTGACCTCATTTTTGGTGAGGTCTTCTCTTCTTCTCTTTAGTACTTAGGATCTAGCCTTAGGCTTTTCCTTCGACTATCCTAGAGGATTAGAATTGGGACCCACCACTTAGAAATTCAAACTACTTCTTAACTCCCTGCAAACTCCACAAACTTGATTGTAGACCCCTAATCACCTAGAGGGTTGAAATCAAATGTGGAAGTTTATAGGATGAGTTCCTATAGGATTCTTTGGCCTTAGGACCGCTCGCGGTGGCTCGGTCCAGTGAAGGGGGCTGACTTACACACACACTATACCTATACACTACACTTTCACACACCTCTTAAAACCACACCCATACCCAATTTGACCTCCCGACTCATGCGGATGGTTCACATGGATGGTCCTTAACCCCTAAGCCCTCAGCTAAGAGGGTTAGGAACAACATAGTGGATGCCTCAAATGAGTCCCTTCATGGCTCATGTGGGCTTGATGTGGCTTCATGGATCAACCAAAATGATTTCATTCCACTTACATTCACCCAAGCTTCAATTTTCCAAATTTTCAATTTTTGACCCCCGGGACCCTACACCCGCTTAGCCTACCCAAAACCCTTGAAACCCCCCAAAATTTGCAAAATCACCTAAATCACCCAAAAATCCTCAAGAAAAATCCCAAACATTGCCTCACCAATCAAATTGATCATCCATACCCAAAAATACCAAAAATTCCAAAAATACCTCCCAATACCCTCCAAATACCCAAAATACCCCTCTTAGCCAAAAAATCCAAAAATTCAGAAAATTCCCAGAAAATTCCAGAAAATCCCAAATATTCCTAATTTCATTTTGTTCAACTACAACATGGGCCAATTTTGTCAATTTACCCCACTTTTATCAAAATCCCCAATTTGACCCATTTTAACCCAAAGTGAACCCAATGTCAAACCAAACCTACCCAATTGACCCAAATTCTGGTCCAATTCAATTCTAAACTTCAATTCAACATCCCCAACACCAATCTAGACCAAATCCAAGTCCAATTTGATTGACATTTGAATCCAATTTCACTTTGGGCCTTAAAGCCCAATTTGAACCCATGACCCAAACTTAGCCCAAACTCACCTAATTCAACTCCAATTAACCCCAAATCTTTTCTAAACCTTCCTTAACATTCCCATAAACAAAACACTAACATGATTTGCCCAAAATTTAGACCCAAACCCCACTCAAATTCAACCCAAAATCAAAAAGCCCAATTTTGACCTAAATCCAACCCTAACCCAAATGAGCCCAAATCCCAAAATCAAACCCCAACCAAAGCCAAAACCTCTTTGAAACATTCCCATGAACATTTCCCAACATTTATTTTACATCAATTTCAACCCTAGCCCAACATTGGCTCAAGTTAGCCCAATTTGACCTATATTGGCCCATTCACCAAAGAAGTCCAAATCCAACCCAATTCAATCCCAAACTACTTCAAATTGATTCCAAATCATTCATGAAACATTCCTAAATTAAATTCAACACTTATTGGATCCAATCCTTTGCAAAATTTTCATCCTAAAATTTGTTTTGAAATCTAAAAGCCCACTCTCTAAACCATCTTGAAAGCCCATCCAAAGTGAAATCTAAGAGCCCAAAGCCCACATGACAATTCCTTCTCATCATCCCTTTAATTGGAATCAATTCCTAAGTCCCAAATAAATCATCAAATCAACCTAAATTAAGCACCATCTAAATTTTTCAAGTAAATTGCCAAAATCCCCAAATTCCTTTTTCATATAAATGGATCCACTTTTCCTAAGCCAAGGGTAAGCCAAATGAAGCCACATGCAAGCCATAGACAAGCCACATGAAGCCATGGGGTTTGACTTGTCACCAAGCCATTAATGGCAAGTGGAGGGAGTCCTTTCCTAAGCCTTCCTTAAGCCATTTTAACCTCTTTAATGCAACACCATAACCCAAAATTAACTTAAACTATTTTGATGGAGACCACACCATTTTCTCTAGTCGACCCAAATGGCTCTTTTCTCGCCCAAAACCGAGCCTTGGGTGGTGCACCTAGCACAAAAGGATGGGTTGACCCAAATCAAGCCAAAATGGCCTCTCCCCCATACCATTTTAATCCAAGCACTTTACATATGTCCAAGCCCAATTGACTTCACCATTGCCAAGCCCTGACCTCTCTGGTCAAGATGGTGACCCTTGCTCGTCGGCCGACCACTCAGGCCGCCGGAAAACACCGTGGCCGAGACATGGGCAGGAGCCAAACATTGAAATTCCACCTTCGCCGAGCCGCCCCATGCCCAATGGCCACCATGGTCGTTCTTCCCTTGACCTAAGCAGTCGATCCCAAGCCTTAAACCCCCTGGGAGGCCCTCCACCCTCTCCTATTTAAACACCACCTCCTCTCGGCCATGAGAGGTGCTGAACCAGACCTTACTGAAAATCTGCCAAAATTGCTCTAGATCATTCTCCATACTTAGAGCAGTTGATCCCCAGTGCCAATTTGCCCTGATCCCCACCAATAGAGCCTAATTTCTCAACTGAAATCTCACCCAAAACCAGGACACTTTGCCACAGTGAGCCAATCCTCAAATTGACTGGTCCTACACCTTCACTGGACCAAGAGGAGAAGTTTCCCACTGAAAGCCCCATCTCCAGGCAACCCAGTTGCCCCAGCCTCCAAGCTTTGTGTTCGGGCTTGGTCGAAATCATACCTAGGCAATTCACCAGACCAGGAGACTTCATCTGGAGCTTGCTGGGATCCAATCGAAGGTGACACAACCCTCAGATTGAAGCCACACTTCTCTGAGCAAAGGTACGAGCTAACTCTTTATCCTGAGCTTCTGTAGATTCTCCATTTCAAATGCTTTGATTTCAATGCATGATCACCGTATAGATGTGTTCGTCTCTTCAAGACGAATCCATAGAGCACAAGAACACGAAAATCCGTTGAGAAATGAGTGAGTTCTTAGGGTTTTAGTGTGGACGGTTCTCGGCTAGGAGGCTTGGGGACGATGAACGGATGCCGTTCATTTGATACACGCGCGGACGGACGGCTCAGATGGCGTCGGACGAGGAGATGATACATGAACCGCGGGCCGCGTGGCGCTGAGTTGGATGGCGGCGCCGAATCGAAGGCGACGCGTGTGCATTCGGAGTCGCCAAGGTTGAGTCGGCGCCGCCGTTTTAAATAGAAAATTAGGGATTTTTCGATTTATTTAATTCCCCGAACTTTGAAAATTCATAACTTTGTGTAGAAAAATCCTAAAAATAAAATAAAAATACCCTCTTGTTCGAGTGAACGAGAGGAGAATAATGTGGAAAAGAAATCATTTAATTTCATCAAGTATTTTATTTTTAATAATTTATTTACCCTCTGCATTGTTTTAATTCTCCATGCATATAGGAAATTCACCATGGCATGAGACCATAGGGCTTTTGAAGCCTTTGAATTTGGGAACATTCCTTGAATTTTCCAAAGTCAGAGGCCATCCCTATGAGAAGTTATTGATTTTTCAAATTCATGTTGCTGTTTTGAGTATTTTAAATCCAATAATTAGCATGTTGTGAAATAAATTCTAGAAAAATTTGGTGATGTTTCATATGACCAGAGCACCCTAGGAAAATAGGTTTTGAATTAATTCTCTTGGAATAACCCTAATTGGCTTAAACACCCTAAATAGGTCCTTAATTAATTAGAGCTAATCATACATCAAATTGACTTGAAATCAATTCTCCACTGACCTTTAGGATCAGAGGAACCCACCATAAAAGTTTGAAGTCAATTGGACTTGGTTAGCCCTACTAAATGGGTTGATTAAGCCATTTAGCCAATTTAAACTTTGAAAATTCATAACTTTCAAAATACTTTTCAAAAATTCACCAAATTGGTTTTGGAGCCTCTCTGATATTAGGGAAATTTAAGAAAATTAAAATTTCAATTTTCTAAAAAAGTTGATTTTTTTGTATTATTTTAATATTTTAATAATTAAAAAATAATAAAAATCAAAAAAATAATAAAATTCACCAAAATATCACATTTTGAATTTTAGTCACTTAGGAACAAATCCCATATTTTTCCTAGGTCTCTATGATGAGTTATTAAATTTTAAAGCCCTAGGGTAATTTTAAAATAAAAAAATGTATTTTCTAGCATTTCTATTAAAATAATCCTAATAAATCAAAGAAAAATCAGAAAATTATAAAAATTGATTCTTTGATTTCCTTGATATCAGAGGGATTTTTAAAAAATATAAAATTCATTTTTCAAATTTTATTTTATTTTTAAATTAATTAATACTCCAAAACTCAAAATAATTGTAATAAAAAGAATATAATTCAAAAAATCACCAAAATTGGTCCAAGTGGTCCTCTGGTCATTAGGAATGTCCCATAATTTTCTTAAGGACAGAAACTTTGCCTTGGTCATATTATTAAATTTTCCTTGGAAATCCCTATTTTCCACCAAAAATAATTACATAAATAAATTAAATATAGAAAAATCACATTTTCTCCTCTAATGTCTTCATTGACATATGAGTGAAGCCACATAAAAATTTCAAGTTCATTTGAGCTCAATTTAATTAGTTATGAAATTATTAAGCTTGAAGGGCAAAATGGTAATTAAAATTTTAACCCTTAATTAAAACTTTAGGCTTAATAAAATGGAAAGGTAAAATATTTGATCTTAATCTGGTTTGGATGATTGAAATTTAAATAATTGAAGGGTAGAAACCTATTAAACAATTCAACAATAATTGAAATAAACCTTAATAAAACAATTAATTAAATTTGGAAGAATAATAAAATTGGAATTATTAAAATAGGGATGTTATTAGGAAGAAATTTATTCTTTAATTTAAGAATCCCTAAATTAATCATCCCAATAATATTTAATCCCTAATTAAAATGATAATCCAAGTTTAAGATTTAAAATGCTAAAAGATTTAATGATTAAATTAAATTAAAGTTAAATTATTTAAAGCAAATCCCTTTAAAACAAAATGTTAAAATTAAATGTGCTTTAAATTAAATTAAATTAAATTAAATTAAATTAAATTAAATTAAATTAAATTAAATTAAATCACATTAAATTAAATTGAATTAAATTAAATTAAATTAAATTAAATTAAATTAAATTAAATTAAATTAAATTATATTAAATTAAAATTAAATTAAATTAAACTAAATTAAATTAAAACTAAATCAATTTAAATTAAATCAAATTAAATAAAATTAAGCTGAACCATATCATATTAAATTAACTTAAAGTTAAATTAAATTAAATTGAACCACATTAAATTAAATTAAGTTAAATTAAATTAAATTGAATTAAAAATAACATCACCTAAGACATGAAGAATTCAAAAATAAATCTAAAACAACTTGAACACTATTCCAAACTTAAATCCATTAACTAAAATTAAATCACAACTCACTTGAACATCCATTTGCCCTCGAAAGCTCGTGATGTCATAACTCTTAAAAGGAGTGTTAAATGAAGTGTTACTTCATTCATGGGATATTCAAATGTCCTAGTTCACTGAGCAAGACAACAAAACTTAAACTCCCGGACGATTAATTCATTTGTATAATTAAATTCACTTGGACTTAAAACAATCCTAGAAATATTGAAAAGATGTTTAAGATTCGTCTTAAGCACTTCCTCGATATGATAGGATATTTATAAGAACAATTGAACTTAGTTGTTCTTTCGATGAAGAAAATCGTCCTCAAACTAAAATACAAGAACCTAGACGTCATAGGAAATGACTAGCTATAGGATTAGGAACTTGGTAGAAAACCATAACCCTTCCCTTAGCTTTACCTAGGAACTTACTTTAAATGCTTAAATATTCTAACCGTGTTTTAAGTGCAGCTTGGGATGACGGGAAGACCTTCCAGGTACGCTTTTATTTTATTGCAATTTACCTTATTGCAATTTGTTTAATCGCATTGCACTTACTTTTCTTGCATGATAAACAACTGTTGCATGAAAACCTATACCTTTAGGATAGTCCCTAAAACTGAAACCAAAACTAAATTAAAAGTCATTACAAGATAAAATTCACCGCCACAACATTTCAAAATATAAAACAACTCAAAATTTAATTACAAACGAACAACAAAACTACAACTACAACTAAATTAAAACGTCTTGTTGGATGATCGGGAACACCTCGGATGATGTAACCTACGTGTTGCTAACGGGATTTCCCACGGTCTAAATGAAAGTGTGGAACTCATTCGAGTTGAGTTTAGCAAATTCATCTGGACTAAGTGAATCCGATAAAAATAACGATGCCGGAAGGATGGAACCGTGGGATCTTAACCGGTGTTGTTATAATCAACTTTAAGATTTGTTTAATCAAAATATTAAAAAACACCTGGATTTTAAGATTTTCTCTAAACCCGAACACTTTTCTCACCTCCTGATTTATGATTTCTAAAACTAAACCTCTGCAACAACAAGGAGCTCGGAGCATGGTGGGCAGCACGACCATCGTCATCAGCAAAACCCGAGTCTACTTCAGCAAAACCATTCTTAGAATTAAAAAACCAAGCTATAGGACTTCGAGGTAGTTTGCCTAGTGCAACATAAATCCTCAACTCTTCGTTAGGCATTTGCATGATCATGTCATGTAAATTAAGCCCTAACCTGGTCTTAGGACTCCGAGGTAGTCGTTTGGTACGACATAAACCCTCATATCTTCAAGGCTATTTGTATGATTTTATCATACAAATATAAGTCCTAATTAATTAAAATTGGCAAGATCAAAATACTAAATAAATATTAGGACCTCCCTAAATTCAAGCCAAACAATAGGATAGTCGGAAATTACCGAAGTTCGCTTCGAATCTGTGATTCCTCCTACCTTTCTTCCTTTAAATTCCTAAAATAAAAATGTTCAAAATTTGATCCATTCCCTATTGAAATTCCAAAAAATTCAATCCCTTGAAAACTTAAACTTTGAAATTCTTGAGAGCAGAACTATCGATTATTATCGAGAGTTTTCTTAGGTGATTCTCGTCACTTAAGATGTAATTAACTATAGGGGCTTGCCCTTATAGGGAATTTTAAGAACCCAGGTAATATAAACCCTGCTTAATTCATTTATATTAAGCAGGGGAATTTGTCGGCTTATAAAATTGGTTCGCAGACCAAACGGATGTCACAAATCTTCTAGTTTATTTAATCGAGCCCCATCATCAAGCAATGTGTCTATTCTTCGGGATAGATACATGGTTTGTGATACGGTGCTCGTTTATATAAACTATTCGGGATGTGAGATCAGTTTGATTTCATATCTTAAAATTTTCAAATTTAAAATTATTTTTAAAATCAAATATTACTTTTCAAATTATTTATCTAAATTAAAATTAAAATACGCCGACAATTTCTGGCGACTCCGCTGGGGATAATTCCTCTCTCCATTTTTAATCAAATAGTTCTGCTTTCAAAAATCGGTAGTGTATCCATGTCCCTAATGAATCAAACTACCATTCTTTCCGTTGGAATACTATGTTCATTTCTACCTTGAATGAGTATAGCCAACATTCTCTCGGATCTAGGGGCCACTGTTTAGACACCCCTAAACAGAGAGGTTCCGAGATCCTTTTACCTCATTTCTGAGGTGGGGTGGACCCCCAATAGGTGTTAGTTTAGGAGTGATCCTTCGAGTCGAGAAGTCTTACATAAGACTTTCTTTTCCTTTCCAACTCTGAATCAAATTCATTACCTTCTCTACACCTTTGAACATTCCGTTCTAAATAAACAAACCCTCTAATGAATGACTCTTTTAACAAATATACATGAACAAGAATGTGTTCGGACACTTTTCGTTTCCTTTCTTTTCGTCCTGATGAGAAGAAGCATAACTTAGGACTGATAATCAGAATCTTCCTTGCAGAAATGGAAGCCCCAAAACTGATTTTCTCCTTCACCAATGGACTGGACTTCGCTGTTTACAAGGATGAGCTGCCCGACAATGGGATCATCCGGTTTGGACAAGGATTCGAGAACACAAATGTCAAGATCGCTGACGTTACCCTTTTCGCACTGATGGACAAAGTGTCAGAAACTGAGAAACCCATGATTGAGTTCAACCTTAAGTCAACTCAAGAGTTTCCTCCTCTACAAAGGATTCCAGCTGAGAGGAATACCGCTGTCCAAAGGAGGACTGTTATCTCTACCCCCACTGGTCTAGTCGTCTCTGCACCTACCCCGGCTCCCGCCAGACTGAAGGGGAAAGAAGTTCAAATTTGCAACGAGCATGTTACCGTGGAGGGTACAGATTTCCGTGCAAGACCTTCTATTTTTGAAATTGGGTCCAGCTCAAGGGTTCCACCCCTAACACGGACTCAGAGGAGAAACAGAGGCAGGAAGATTGCCGGGAAGCGCCGTAGCCGTCGAAGTCGCTTTCTTAGAAGAAATCCCCGAGTACACACCACTTGTCGGCATATTTTTAGGTTCGTGGTGTTGTATTTTTGAAAAGAGGTCGCCTACGTAAATTGTCGGCGAATTTTTAATTTAATTTAAATAAATAATTTGAAAAGTAGTATTTGATTTTGAAAATAATTTTAAATTTGAAAATTTTAAGATATGAAATCAAACCGATCTCACATCCCGAATAGTTTATATAAACGAGCGCCGCACCACAAACCGTGTATTTATCCCGAAGAATGTACACAACCGCTCGATGATGGGGCTCGATTAAATAAACTAGAAAGGTTTCGTGACATCCGTTTGGTCCGCGAACCAATTTTATAAGCCGACAAGTTCCCCGTTTAATATGAAAACATTAAACAGGGTTTATATTACCCGGGTTCTTAAAGTTCCCTATAAGGGCAAGCCCCTATAGCTTAATTACATCTTAAGTGACGGAAATCACCTAAGAAAACTCTCGATAATAATCGTAGTTCTGCTCTCAAGAATTTCAAAGTTTAAGTTTTCAAGGGATCGAATTTTTGAATTTCAATAGGGAATGGATCAAATTTGGAACATTTTATTTTAGGAGTCCAAAGGAAGAAGGGTAGGAGAAATCACGGATCCAAAGCGAACTTCGGTAATTTCCCGACTATCCTATTGTTTCGCTTCGAATTTAGGAAGGTCCTAATGTTTATTTAGTATTTTGATCCTCGCCAATTTTAATTAGTTAGGACTTATATTCGTATGATAAAATCATACAAATAATCTCGAAGATGTGAGGGTTTATATCGTATCGGACGACTACCTCTGAAATCCTAAGACCGGTTAGGGCTTAATTTACATGATATGATCATGCAAATGCCTAACGAAGAGTGGAGGATTTATGTTGCCCTAGGCAAACTACCTCGAAGTCCTATGGCTCGGTTATTTAATTCTAAGAAAGTTTTGCTGATGTAGATTTCAGTTTTGCTGACGACGATGGCCGTGCTGCCCACCATGCTCCGAGCTCCTTGTTGTTGCAGAGATTTAGTTTTAGAAGTCATAAATCGAGAGATGAGAGAAGTGTTTGGTTTTAGAGAAATTCTTCATTTCCATGTGTCTTTAATATTTTAATTAAAACAAGTTTTAAAGTTGATTAAACAGTAACCGATTAAGATCCCACCTGCTCCGTCATCCCGCACCGTTATTTTCATCGAATTCACTTAGTCCGCGATGAATTTGCTAAACTCAACTAAATGAGTTCCGCACTTTCATTTAGACCGTGGGAAATCCCGTTAGCAACACGTGGGTTACATCATCCGAGGTATTCCCGATCATTCAATGAGACGTTTTAATTTAGTTGTATTTGTAGTTTTGTTGTTCCGTTTGTGATTAAATTTTGAGTTGTTTTATATTTTGAATGTTGTGGCGGTGAATTTTATCTTGTAGTGTCTTTTAATTTAGTTATGGGTTTCGGCTTTGGTTTCTGTCCTAAAGGAGTAGGTTTTCATGCAACCGTTGTTTATCATGCAAGAAAAGTAAGTGCGATGCGATTAAATAAGTTGCACAGAAGTAAATCGCAATAAAATAAAAGCGTACCTGGAGGGTTCCCGTCATCCTAAGCTGCACTTAAAACACAGTTAGAATATTTAAACATTTAAAGTAAGTTCCTAGGTAAAGCTAAGGGAAAGGTTATGGTTTTCTACCAAGTTCCTAATCCTATAGCTAGTCATCTCCTATGACGTCTAGGTTCTTGTGTTTTAGTTTGAGGACGATTTTCTTCATCAAAGAACAACTAAGTCAAATTGTTCTTATAAATATCCTATCATATTGAGGAAGTGCTTAAGACGAATCTTAAACATCTTTTCAATATTTCTAGGATTGTTTTAAGTCCAAATGGATTTAATTATACAAATGATATTAATCGTCCGAGAGTTTAAGTTTTGTTGTCTTGCTCAGTGAACTGGGACATTTGAATATCCTATAAGTGAAGTGTCATTTCACTTGATACTCCATTTAGGAGTTATACTAGTAAGAGCTCCTAAGGGCAAAATTATGGGAAATAAGGATTTCCAAGGAAAATTCAATAATATGACCAAGGGAAAGTTTCTGTCCTTAAGAAAATTATGGGACATTCCTAATGACCAAAGGACCACTGGACCAATTTTTGTGATTTTTTGAATTATATTTTATTTATTAGAATTATTTTAAGTTCTGGAGTATTAATTAATTTAAAAATAGAATATAAGTTGAAAAATGAATTTTATAATTTTTAAAATTCTCTCCGATATCAAGGATTCCAGAGAACCAAATTTTAAAATTTTCTGATTTTTCTTTGATTTATTATAATTATTTTAGTGAAAATGCTAGAAAATACATTTTTTTAATTTTAAAATTACCCTAGGGCTTTAAAATTTAATATCTCATTAAATAGACCTAAGAAAAGTGTGGGGTTTGTTCCTAAGTGATTAAATTTCAAAATATGACATCTTGGTGAATTTTATTATTTTTGTGATTTTTATTATTTTTTAATTATTAAAATATTAAAATAATACTAAAAAATTAACTTTTTAGAAAATTGAAATTTTAATTTTCTTAAATTCCCTGATATCGGAGAGGCTCCAAAACCAATTTGGTGAATTTTTGAAAGGTATTTTGAAAGTTATGAATTTTTAAAGTTTAAAATGACTAAATGGCCTAATCAACCCATTTAGTAGGACTAACCAAGTCCAATTGACTTGAAATTTTTATGGTGGGTTCCTCTGATCCTAAAGGTCAGTGGAGAATTGATTTCAAGTCAATTTGATGTATGGTTAGCTCTAATTAATTAGGGGTCTATTTTGGGTGTTTAAGCCAATTAGGGTTATTTTGAGTGAATTAACTCAAGTCCTATTTTTCCTAGGGTTCTCTGGTCATAAGGAACATCACCAAATTTTTCTAGAATTTATTTCACAACATGCTAATTTTTGGAATTAAAATACTCAAAACGAGCCACATGCATTTGAAAAATCAATAACTTTTCACAGAGATGGCCTCCGACCTTGGAAAATTCAGGGAATGTTCCCAAGTTCGCAGGCTTCAAAAGCCCTATGGTCTCATGCCATGGTGAATTGTATGAATGCATGGAGAATTGAAAATGTGCAGGAGTAAATAATTAATTAAAAATAAAATACCTGGACAAAATTAATTAATTTCTTTTCCACATTATTCTCCTCTCGTTCACCGAGCAAGAGGGTATTTTTATTTTATTTTTGTGATTTTTCTACACAAAGATATGGATTTTTAAAGTTCCGGTATTTAAATAAACCGAAAAAACCCTAATTTCCTACTTATCCACGCGGCGCCCCGTCATCCTCGCATCTCCGAACGACCACGCGGCGCGCTCCCATTCGACACCGCCATCCGACTCGGCTGCCCGGGCCCCGCGGTTCACGCACCATCTGCTGGTCCGACGCAATCCAAGCCGTCCATCTGATACACGCGCAATCCGACGGTTCCTAGTCATCGTCTACGACTGGTGCGATCCCGTGACCGTCCACACTCTAACCCTAAGAACTCACTCGATTCTCAATGGATTTTCGTGTTCTTATGCTCTATGGATTTGTCTTGAAGAGACGAACACATCCATACGGTAAACATGCATTTAAATTGAATCAAATTAAAATGAGAATCTCTGGAAGCTCGGGAAGAAGAGGGAGTCCATACCTTTGCTTAGAGAAGTGAAGCTTCGATCTGAGAGTTGTGTCACCTTCGATTGGGTCCAAGTAAGCTCCGCATGAAGTCCCTCGGCTCGGTGAATTGTCTAGCTATGAAAATGACCACGACCCGATCACAAAGCTTGGAGGCCGGAGCAACCGGGTGGCCCTGGAGATGGGGCTTTCAGCTGGGAAACTTCTTCCCTCGGTCCAAGTGAAGGTGTAGGACCAATCAATTTGGGAATTGGCTCACCGCGAGGAGATGTCCCGGTTTTCGGTGAAATTTCGCTCGAGAAATCGGATTCCGTCAGCGGGGATTAGGCAAATCGACACCGGGATTAACTCGCTCTAAGTGTGGAGTAGGGTTTGGAACAATTTTGCGCAGTTTCGGCAAGGTTTTTGCAACTCTCTTCCATGGCCGCGAGGGGGTCGGGCTTAAATAGAGGTGGCCGGAGAGCCCCGCGTGGATGGCCAAGGGTTGGGATCAGCTGCTCTGGGCATGGGAAGAACAACTATGATGGCCATTGGGCATGGGGCAGCTCAGCAAGGTGGAATTCCAAGGTTTGGCTCCTCCCCATGTCTCGGCCATGGCGTTTTCCGGCGGCCCAGGTCAGGGAGGTCATGGATTGAAGTTAGTGAATTCAATTGAAGCCTTACATGTGTAAAGTGGTTGGATCAAAATGGCATGAGGAGGTGGCTTCTTTTGCACTTGGTTTGGTCAACCCATTGAAAATGGGCTTGGTTCACCTCCCCATGGTTGATTTGGGCTGAGGGAGGATCAGGTGAATCAGCTAGAAAAGGGTGGAGAGGTCACCATCCATGAATATTTTGATTAATCATGGATTAAGGTGAAGCATTAAAAGGGTTAAAACCTTTTTAAGGGGGCTTAAAAGAGGCTCCTCCTTTTGCCATTAATGGCTTGATCACATGTCAAACCTTCCATGGCTTCATGTGGCTTGTTCATGGCTTCGCATTTGGCTCCATTTGGCTTCGGAAAAGTTTAGTCAATTTCATGGAAATAGAATTTAGGAATTTTGGTATTTTGGTGGAGAATTTTCATGAAGCTTGATTTGGAATGGCTTAATGATGATTTTAGGACTTAGGTATTGAGTTTAATTGAAAGTATGATGAGGGGAAATGTCATGTGGGCTTTAGGATGATTTGGGCTTATTGAAATGGTTTTAGATCGGCTTTTAAAATGGTTTAGGAAAGTGGGCTTTTGAATTTTAAAATGGATTTTGGGATGAAATTTTGGTAAAGGCTTGGGCCAAATAATTGTTGAGTTTGGTTTAGGGATGTGTCATGAGTGGTTTGAAACAAATTTGAGGTGATTTGGGTTTGAATTGGGTCGGATATGGCCTTTTGGTAAAGAGGCTAAGGTGGGCCAAAATGGGCTACCATGGGCCAAAGTTGGGCTAGAGTTGAAATTGATGTAAAATTAATGTTGGGAAATGTTTATGGGAGTGTTTCAAAGAGGTTTTGGCTTAGGTTAGGTTTTGATTTTGAGGTTTGGGTCTATTCTGGGCTAGGTTTAGGTTTAGGTCAAAATTGGGCTTTTTGATTTTGGGTTGAATTTGAGTGGGGTTTGGGTCTAAATTTTGGGCAAATCATGTTAGTGTTTTGTTTATGGGGATGTTAAGGAAGGTTTAGAAAAGATTTGGGGTTAATTGGAGTTGAATTGGGTGAGTTTGGGCTAAGTCTGGGTCATGGGTCCAAATCGGGCTTTAAGGCCAAAAGTGAAATCGGATCCCAATGCCAATCAAATTAGGCTTGGATTTGGTCTAGATTGGTGTTGGGGATGTTAAATTGAAGTTTAGAATTGAATTGGACCAGAATTTGGGTCAATTGGGTAGGTTAGGTTTGACATCGGGTTTACTTGGGTTAAAATGGGTCAAATTAGGGATTTTGATAAAAGTGGGGTAAATTGACAAAATTGGCCCATGGTGTAGTTGAACAAAATGAAATTGGGAATATTTGGGATTTTTGGAATTTTCTGGGAATTTTTTTAATTTTTGGATTTTTTGGCTAAGAGGGGTATTTTGGGTATTTGGAGGGTATTGGGAGGTATTTTTGGAATTTTTGGTATTTTTGGTTATGGATGATCAATTTGAGTGGGGAGAAAATGTTTAGGATTGGTCTTGAGGAATTTTGGGTAATTTAGGTGATTTTGGAAATTTTGAAGTGTTTCGAGGTTTTGGGTAGGTTAGAAGGTGTAGTGGTCCCTGGGGTCAAAAATCGAAATTTTGGAAAATTGAAGATCGGGTGAATATAAGTGGAATAAAATCATTTTGGTTGAGCCATGAAGCCATATCAAACCCACATGAGCCATGAAGGGACTCATTCGAGGCACCCACTATGTTGTTCCTAACCCTCTTACCAAGGGCTTAGGGGTTAAGGACCATCCATGTGAATCACCCGCATGAGTCAGAGGTCAAATCGGGTATGGGTGTGTTTTTAGGAGGTGTGTGAAAGTGTAGTTTATAGGTGTAGTGTGTGTGTAAGTCAACCCTTCACTGCACCAGGCCACCTAGTGGCGCTCCTAAGGCCAAAGAGTCCTATAGGAACTCATCCTTTAAACTTCCACATTTGATCTCAACCCTCTAGGTGATTAGGGGTCTACAATCAAGTTTCAGGAGTTTGCAGGGAGTTAAGAAGTGATTTGAATTTCTAAGTGGTGGGTCTCAATTCTAATCCTCTAGGATAGTCAAAGGAAAAGCCTAAGGCTAGATCCTAAGTACTAAAGAGAAGAAGAGAAGACCTCATCAAAAATGAGGTCAACACCACTACCTGAATACATACCATTGTCTGAGTATACACTCCTTTTGGAAGGAAGTAGATTCCATCCCCTTTCCGCCGCAGCTGACGAGGAAAATGTCCGCAGGATTGCCTCTACATTACCTCGACCCGCATATTACAACGACAACAGAAAGAAAAGGGCTAGGGTTGCACCACTTGCCCGACTACAAACTGTGATTGAGAAGTTAGCGAGGAAAGAAAGATGCCCTGTATCGGAAATTTTAAGAAGGATAGGGCGGGTGCCAGCCAAATCCCGTCTTGGGCCGCGAGTAGAATCTCGCTATCGCCGTGTGAAGAGCCTAATAAGAAGATGAAGGCTAGTCCACATGTTGTTGTTTCAGTGTTTACTGCATCAGTGAGGATACCACCTTCCAAAGCATTCACCGACTGCACCATCCGGTCCTGGGCCTTCTACCGCTAGAAGGATGGTATGGCGTCCCACTACCGCCAATTAAGACCGAAACAACGACTCGGAAAAGGAAAGTCTCGTCAGGAGACTCGAGTCCGAGGAAAGTGCTACCGCAAGAAAGGAGACTCATGAGAAGGAAACCCGACAGCTTATCACATGACAACCGCAAGGATGTACGTAAAAGACCTCTAGAAGATGCTATGGAAAAGTTAAGGACCGATATTCGACGATTAGCAAGGGAGAGAGAAGAGAAATTCGGAGATGAAATCGACTCGTCGCAGTTCATGGATGATGAGTATGCGTAAATTAACATGGTTGAAACACGAGCTTCGTCGCCTTCACAAGGTGCCCTCGCAGCACGCAGAAGAGAGGAACCGTAAGCAATGAGGAGGCAGCTTCAAGAGAAAGATGATACGATCGCCCAAATGGCGAAAAGGATGGAAGAGATGGCCGTAGCCCTAGCCACTCTCCGCAGTCGTGTTCAACCCCAAAGGGAAACACCCCCAGCTATTCACATCAGTAGACGGAGGAAAGGAGATTACATCCGTCAACGAGGATGATCAATTAAAGAAGGATGCAACACAAAGTATGATTCCGTAAAAGGATATCAAGAGCTTGGTGGAACAAAGAGTGCGAGAAGCCTTGGCACAATCAAAGAGCGGAACATCCATTCGGACGGTAGACCTTACCCCGAAGAATTCGACGCCGTCCAATATCCGAAAGGCTTCGTACCACCTCTCGTTCAAGACCTTCGATGGAACCGGAAACCGTCGGCAAGATGTCGCACATTTTCGTGCCGCTTGTTGCAACGCCGCGAAGCGATGCATTACTCTTCGTACAATTTGTCGCTGCACTCGTCGTGGATCGCCTTTGATTGGTATGCGGAATTACCGAACGGATCGAGTAAAGACATTTTCGAATTAGAGAACCTCTTCATCAAGCGATTTGTCGGAGCTCAGCACCACATCACTATAGGTGATTTAGTGGTAGAGAAGCAGAAGCCGAACGAAACCTTGGTGGACTACATACTTCGATGGAGGAATCTAAGTATGAAGTGTGAACCACAGCCTACAAGAACAAAGACGCAGCTCGTATTTTACTTAAGAGCATCCATGGCCCGATAAGCACTTCTCCTCAAGGGATTTACTATTAAGACTTTCGAGAAGTTGTTAAGTAAGGTCGGAAGCTTGCAAGAGGAGGCAAAGCAACTAAGTTTCACCGATAAAACGTACAAACGTAAGCCCGTGAAAACTTTTGAAAAGAAGTCCGGATCGTCGCAGCTAGTCGATAAAGGCAAGCAACCGATACAAATATCGTCGAACGGCCGCAAAGAACCTCAACGTAATTACCAAAGAACCCCGACCCAGCTATCAGTCATCTCAACAAGATGAACAACCGCCTCGTCCACAACGGACGTTTAGTGGAGTTCCCGAGCAGGGGAGTATCCGTTCAAGAATGAGGCAGTGCCGAAAATGTTCCGCAACTCGATGAAGACTCCAGCATTTCCAACCGCCGCAGCCTAAAAGACCGTAAGAAGTCGACAAGAAAGGTGATCCAACTTTTGCCCTTTCCACCGGATGCTTGGGCACAAGATAGTAAGATTGTATTACCTTCAAAAGTTGGCTCAACGACAATCTCCGGAAAGGGAATATAACGATCCCGAAAGAATACATGAAGGAACCCCGTAAAGGAGGTTCCGTCAATGTTATCTCGACGGATTTCATTGTTCCGATAGACCCCTATGCGACCGATGGTGGATGGACTACCGCTTGACAAAGTCTTCGAAGAAGGTTTTGGATCACATCCAAACCGCTTCGGTGCAAGCCTCAATCTCGTAGTTCGAAAACTATCAAGTCGGCGCTATCACTTGCGATAAAAGAACCACCTCTACAAGAGACAATTGAAGAAAAGAAGAAAATTGATGAAGAAGAGAAGACCGAGGCACCTAAGGCTAGACTAGGGGCTGCTTATCCTAGGATAGTTGTTTCCGATTCGGGTGAGAAATCCCTCGAACCTCCGACTCGTATGATTATCCGCCCACTCCGTGGGATCTTATAATGATGAGGGTTATGGCGTTGGCTACGTTTTCGATCGTTTCTAATGATTACGTAACTAGCGACAATCAACCTAATCCGGACGTCGATTCCGATACAAATGACAATTCTCAAATCATACACAATCTCGACGATCACAATGACAAAGAAGACATCCACCAGGGAGGCTACGAGAGTTCAACAAGCAACGAATCTATTTGCGAGTTTCGAGGAGCTCCAATCACAATAGAGTTAGAGCCTTCAGACTCCGAAGCTAATCCTGAAGAACCTGTCGTTCCAATTCAGGAGGAGACACCAGCAAACTCAATGCTAGATTCAGAAGAAATCACATAAGTCAACTTAAGAAGTGGAAGAGTTCTACCCCCGAGAATGGGTCCAAAAGACAAAGGAAAGCAGGTGGTTGTTCAGGGAGAACCAACCCCTGCGAAGAAATACCCATTCAAGAAGAAAACGAGGCACATGAAAACAAAGTGGATTACAACGTGCTAGCCCATCTTAGGAAACTACCACCAAACCGAGCATCTACGACGCTCTCATCTTATCAAAGGAGATGAGAGAAGCTCGATCAAGGCCTTACTTGATCCAGTAAATTTGCTTAGCTCAAATGGCCGGAGAGTCCTTAGATGAGGTTTGCTCGTTAAAGGAACAACGAGGTGTTACCTTCACTGACAATGATCTATTACTTGGGACGACAGACCACAACCGACCGTTGTACATTTCGGCTACAATCGGGAAGTTTACACTCTCCGCAGTATTGGTGGATCCAGGAGCATCAATCAATATAATGAATCTTCGAACGCTAGCATACTTGGAAATCGATGCTCGCGAGCTCGAAGCGGACAAGATGTTATTAAGAGGATTCAACCGTAAAGGAGAAAGAGCCCCTCGATCAATAACACTCGCTAATGAAGACCGGTGACTTAGCAAAGACAACCGCGAAATTTCACATAATTGATTCGAAACATCGTTCAACGCTCTACCGGGCCGACCATGGATACATGAAAACAGGATGGTACCATCATCTCTACATCAATGCATTAAATACTACGATGGAGGGGAACAGCTGTATTAAAGGTGACTTACAACCGTTCTCCGTACATGAAATCGGAATCCATGAAGATGCAACTTATTATGCACCTCCGAAGAAAACAATCTTCTCCGTAGATACCATAACAAATGAAGCAAAGGAAATTTGGGACAACGAAGAACCTGAAATTCTAGTCCAACAATCACTAACCACTCCCTTACGGCGAGATGGTGAAGGTTTCTCCACAACTCGCATCCGAGGTCGAGGTCGGGGACGAGGTCGTGGCAGAGACATTAGGACGATTGGACAAAGGAAACCAGCCATCAATGTTGATTGGGAAGATAGTTCTGAAGAAGAAAAAGAAATCAAACAAGAAGCAGCGATAATAAGTCGGAAGAAGCCGCAATTCGAGATTCCTATCGAAGATGAAAGAAACGAAGAATATAAATCGATGTACGAGAAGATTAACCACTATGTACATACTATGACCCCGACCCCGATCCATTCTAATAAGATCGAGGGTATGGAGGTCAAAGAGGTACGTAGCGGTGGTGCAAAGCCAATCAAATTCTACCGTGGTACTCCTTCCTCCAAAACCGAAAATAATGTACAACTCAAGATGCTACTTCATCGAATTAATGGAATTGCCTTTTCGAGTGGTACTCTCCCCGTGTTCGAAATTTAATTCAGCCGTGGTTTCTTACCTCAACAATGGACAAAAGGTCAATCACAACGTTTTGAAAAATTATGGAATAACTCCGGCCGTCCACCCAATGCAAAACATGGTCTCGGATTCGGCACAAGAGAATCGCCGACGATACCGAATTTTGCATGGTTGTCACTTGCGAGTCTAATGAAAACCGCATGGAAACTACGGAAGAACTCGAAGATTTACAAATTGGAGATGCTCCACCGTAATTCGAAGAAGAGATCAAATCTACAATAGATGAGTTAACTGAAGTTAACTTAGGTACTAGCGAAGAACCTAGACCTACCTTTGTTAGCTCCTTACTCAATAAGGAAGACTCCGAAGAAATAATTAAGTTATTAATGGAATTTAAAGACTCGTTTTGCTTGGAGCTACGATGAGATGCCGTGTTTAGCTCCGCAGGTCGCAGTCCATAAGCTAGGGGTGGATCCCGCTTCGTTCCAGTCGTACAAGGTCCCGTAAGAATGCGTCTAGAAATCGAACAACAAGTCATAGCCGAAGTTAAAAAGCTAATAGACGCTAAATTTGTCCGTGAAGAACAATACCCGACGTGGTTACCCAATGTGGTACCAACGAGAAGAAGAATTGTCGTATCGAATTTGTGTGGATTTTAGAGATTTAAACAAGGCATGTCCAAAAGATGAATTTCCTCTACCGATCCCGTAATTAATGATCGACATTGCTTCAACACATGAAATATTCTCATTCATGGATGGATCTTCGTGATACAACCGGATAAAAATGGCTCCTGAAGATGAAAAACTTACAACATTCGAACGCCGATCGGGGTATATTGCTACACAAGAATGCCATTCGGACCGAAGAATGCAGGAGCAACCTACCGCAGAGCGATGACAAGAATTTTTGATGATCTCATCCACAATCAAGTCGAATGCTACGTGGAGGATGTGGTCATCAAAAGCAAAATAAAGGAAAACCACTCGTATGATTCGAGAATTGTTTTCGAACGATAAAGGCAATTTAACCTTAAGATGAATCCCTTAAAATGCGCCTTTGGCGTCACCTCCGGGAAATTCTTAAGATTCGTTGTCCGACATCGTGGAATTGAAATCGACCCGGAAAAGATTAAAGCCATCTTAGAAATGCCACCTCCCGTAACCTTAAAACAACTACGATCTTTTCAAGGGAAGCCGGCATATCTTCGACGCTTTATCTCAAACTTGTCGTAGGTGTCGACCTTTCTCGCACTAGTTAAAAAGGACGCCAAATTTATTCGGGAAGAGAAATGCCGTAGGGCCTTCGAGGACATTAAACAATATTTAATGACACCTCCCGTCTTAGCAGCCCTGGCCTCAGTGTGACCGCTAATACTTTATACCGCGGCTTTAGACGACTCTCTCTGAGCCCCGTTAGCCTGTGTCAATGATGAGGGTAAAGAAAATGCTCTTTACTACCTAAGCCGTCGTTTACTTCCGACGGAAATAAGGTATCCCGCAATCGAAAAGCATTGTTCGGCCCCGATCTTCGCCGCTCAAAAGCTCGTGCACTACATGCTTTCTCATAAGGTCAACCTGATCTCGAAATTTAATCCATTGCAATACTTGATGACCCGTCCAACGCTTTCCGACAGACTTGCCGTATGGTCAATGATATTATTGCAATTCGATATAACTTTCGTGCCTCTTCGTGCCGTAAAGGGACAAGTCTTGAGCAGACTTCCTCGCAAGTACACACTTTGCACGGCAGAATCGCCTCTCAACGACGATTTGCCGCATGAACAAATAATGAGCTTAGAAGACCCCGATGATCGACGTTGGGAATTGTATTTCGACGGAGCATCTTCAAGCACACAAAGATGAAGAATCGCAAGTGATAAGACCCTGCAAGGCAGGATCGACTAATCTTTATAACACCGAGCGGGGATGTTAAGATATTCCTACCACTCGACAGCAGCCGTGTACAAATAACGAAGCGTAATCACGAAGCCCTCATAACAGACTAGAATTAACTATTCAAATGGGTATAACAGTACATCAACATCTACTGGGACTCGCAGCTAATCATTCAACAGATCACGGACAATACAGAATTTTAAAACCAAGACTCGAGCAATACTTCCAAGATGCCATACATACCGTTGGAACAAATTCCGAATGTGACAATCTACAAAATTCCCGTAAAAGAGAACGCTTTAGCGGATGCGCTAGCCCGTCTCGCAAAAGAATTTGCCTCGTTTGCAAGATGAATCAATGGAAGTGCTCGGCTCACGGACGTCAGTCCTATCACGAACTCGACATGTACACAATACACAAACCGAAAAGGAAAAAGGATCAATTGCAAGAAAGGATGTAAAAACACGAAGATCGGCGACAACCATTAATAGATTACCCGCAAGCAGAAAACTACCATGACGATAGGTCGTTAGCCCACTCGATCAAGAAAAGAACTCCGTCCTACGCATTAATAAACAATACATTATACGTAAGGTCTTTCGATCAAATGTGGCTAAGGTGCCTAAGCGGGTCCGAGGCTCGTGAAATTGTTAAAGAGGTGCACTCAAGACTCGTGGCGCTCACCGCCGGGTCCGAAGATGAAAATGAAAATTAAAAGACTAGGGTACTACTGGCCCTCGATGATGACCGACTGCATGAAAATCGCTAAGAGCTGTCACCAATGCCAAGTACACGGAGTGGTTCTACACCAACCTCCAAATGTGCTTCATCCGACAATTGCGTCGTGGCCATTTGAATGTTGGGGCACGGATATAGTGGGTCCAATAGAACCACCATCTTCAAAAGGACATCGCTTCATTCTTGCGGCTACAGCATTACTTTTCAAAGCGGCAGAGGCAGCTCCACTCGTAGAAGTGAAAGCACATAACGTGCTACAATTTTTCAAGAACCAAGTTATCTACCGTTTCGGAGTGCCGCGCGAATCATCTCGTATAATGGGCCGCATTCGAAGCACACAAATCAACAATTTTGTCAGAGACACGAATCGACCGGCGATATTCAACAATTTACTACCCAAGAGCAAACAAGCTTCGTCGAGGCTTTTAATAAAACTCTCGTTCAAATTTTAAAGAAGACTTTAGACGACAATAAGAGAAATTGGCACGAGAAGTTATTAGAAGCCTTATGGGCCTACCGGACAACCTTCGAACTCCTACTCAAGCTACACCTTACGCTCCGGTGTATAGGTCCGAGGCAAGATGTTACCCTTAGAGGTCCAAGCCTTCCTTCACTCGGATTGCAGCTTGCAAACAAAATCACGACAGAAGAGAATGCCAAATTGCGACTAGAAGAATTGGAAAGCCTGGAAGGGAAAAGACTTGCAGCGCAGCAGAATTTAGAACTATACCAAGCTAAGATGGTTCAAGCCCATGACAAACTGGTCTGCCCAAGAGCCTTCAAAGTTGGTGACTTAGTTCTCGTTCTCAAAAGACCTATTCTTGCACACCGCAAGATAGGAGGAAAATTTGAACCCACTTGGGAAGGACCGTTCGTGGTCGAGGCAGCCTACTCGAGAGGCTCCTACCGCCTAGTGAACTCGCCAAGGAGAACGACATATGCTTCCGATCAATGGACGATACTCGAAAAGTATTACGCTACCCGATGTTTCGAAGGAATGAATTTTCCATCCCTAGAAGCACGGGTGAAGTGATTACTTATGACCGGGTCCGAACCCAAAATAATAAAAAATGTGCTAAAATAAATAAAATCATGATAATAAAGTTTTCCTTGTTTTTCTTTCCCAAATCAAGATCTCTTTCCCGATCTTATCCCACTTCATTCCCGTTGAATTTAAAAATATAAAAATAATAATAATAAAAAAAACTCGTTTTTTTAATAAACATTTTCTTAATGTTCTTGTTCTTAAGATGCACCCTCGATCCTTTTCCTCGTCTTTTCGCAGGAAATGTCGAACGGCGGTTGGTCCCGAACTTTAGAAATGGCGTAAGCCTCGCACTCGATGAAAAGAGGGTGAAAGATGGAGCGATAATGGAGATCGACTCGTACTTCGCACCCGCAGCCTCGCAATACGAGGAAAGTGACCGGGTCCCGATCGATCGAGAGGAACCGCCCGGCCGACAAGAATGAAAGTGGGTGGCCCAAGCCACCAATCCAAAGAAGAAGAAAAGAAAAACAAACACCGAAGAAGACAAGAGAATCAAATCCGTAGTCGCTACAGCAGAGGGCGAGCCTGTCGCCGCCGCGCCCACGTAAATTCAGAAATACGAAGAGCTACCGTCACGAACAACTCAACGAAGAAACAAAATCGCCGTATCCGCAAGATGTTAACTAAATTAGCAGACGGACCAACGCGACGAGGCAGCTTGCTATCGCCAGCACATACACTTCAAGGACACCAATTCACCAGAACTCGAAGAAAGGAGACCAGCTCCGAGGATAACGTAAGAGACCAGGGAAATCTCGAGAAGAACGAAGAAAGAAGGCTACAACGCCACCGTACAAAGCCACCGCAATGCATGACCTTGTTGCAGAAGCAACCCCGAGGATGTCCCGACGGACATCATCCCCGAGGAGCCGAGGTATGCAGGAGAACGTGAAGGGATTGAGCCATATATCCCACAAGACGTCACTAGTGCCTCGCCATTTGCAAATTATCCCGTAATACGAGCTAGAAAGAATACGTAATATCCGTAAGAAAACTTTTGAATACTTCGAGAGAATCGAGGCAGGAGGATCAATATACTGAAGGCCTCGAGCTACATACGTACGTGTTCTCGAATACGAACAACAACAAATCATGGACCGCATCCGGATTTGAAAAAGATGGGCCGAGCAGGTCGCTTAAGAGAAAACACTTACTCGTAACCCCGAGATGGATGCCGTGGAAGGGGAGAATTACAATACAATGTGGATGCCGCTACAACTTCGCGTAAGACAGAAGGGAAACCCACCGGGATACTCCGTCATGGCCAGTGGATCCAATGCCATTAGTCATCAAAAGGATGGTAAAAAGAATGATAACATGGAGGGTACCGCCAGCAGATTGCATACCCAACCAGCTTGCATCATTAACATTTACAAGAAGGGTGACCGCATACCCCCGCACATAGATCACCACGACTTTGTCGACCTTTTGCACTGCTTCTTTTCCGAATGAGTGTAATATCATGTTCGGATCCGACCTCCGGATAAGCAGCCCGAGTGAGTTCCGAGGGCCGCAAAGATACCATCGCCGGTAGGTTCCGTCATGATATCGAAGGGCAACGGAGCGTATGTCGCTAAACATCGCATACCGGAGTACCAGTGAAGCGGATCTCAGCTACTTTCGAAGGATGGACGACAGAAAGCACCTTACCACTTCCAGCCTGCACCCGGAGCTAGAGAGCCTCCGACCTTACGAAGTCGCGAGTTACATGGAAAATATCACACCTCCAACGTACATCCCTACGGCATCCTTGCCAAGGATGGCTTGGAAGGTGATGTTATCGACCATGTACCTCACTATTCGTACATGGATTTTTGACAGATACCTTTTTGGATGGATCGACAAAGATCATACATATCCGTTTTGAATCTATATGGATTGTATGAGATGTATTCCGCATCGAATTGTATGATGTATTTTCAACATGATCGGAATGAAAGTGATGATGTCACATTTTTCGCCTTCACCTCTTTTGTGCAAATTGACTGGGAAACGTCATTAAAGTTAAACGAACTTCGAACAAAGAACGTAAAAGACAAAAAAAAAAAAAAAAAGGGAAAATAAAAATATAAATAATAAATGAGAATTATTTTTCCTTAAAAATCCAAACATAAAAATAACTTCAAAATCCACGTGAACGCTAAATAAAATTCGCATGAATATTAAATACACAGCTAAAATTTTTAAAGTTAAAGGACAAACAGAATGAAAATGAATCTCAAATCGGATCCCACTCTAAATTCATCTTTTCAAACATTTTCAAATCAACTCCAAATCGAAATTTATCTCAAGAAGCTTTGAAATTCTCTGTCGGGACAACTCTTCCTCACAAGAGACCCACACTTCAATTTCGTAACCCTAAACCTTTTTTCGTCACATCGAAATCATTTCGACTTTGGTGGCCTACCTTTCTTCCCCGTATGGAGATCGACTAGGTCTATCGACACGGAGCCACGAGCTTTGTCTGATTTGGTTCTGATGACATGGGACTGGGTCCCTCTTCACACAAATAAACTTCCGAGATTAGAATCCATTTCCAATTCTCATTAAACTTTCGAGATTGGAACCTCGTTCCAATTCTCATTAAACTTCTGAGATTGGAATCCATTTCCAATTCTCATTAAACTTTCGAGATTGGAACCTCGTTCCAATTCTCATTAAAGTTCCGAGATTGGAATCCATTTCCAATTCTCATTAAACTTCTGAGATTGGAATCCATTTCCAATTCTCATTAAACTATCGAGATTGGAACCTCGTCCCAATTCTCTTTAAACTTCTGAGATTGGAATCCATTTCCATTTCTCATTAAACTTCCGAGATCGGAACCTCGTTCCAATTCTCATTAAACTTTCGAGATTGGAATCCATTTCCAATTCTCATTAAACCTTCGAGATTGGAACCAGTTTCCAATTCTCATTAAACTTTCGAGATTGGAATCCATTTCCAATTCTCATTAAACCTTCGAGATTGGAACCAGTTTCCAATTCTCATTAAACCTTTGAGATTGGAATCAGTTTCCAATTCTCATTAAACCTTCGAGATCGGGAACCGCTTCCATTTCTCTTTAGACCTTCGAGATCGGGAACCAGCTTCCATTTCTCTTTAGACCTTCGAGATCGGGAACCAGCTTCCATTTCTCTTTAAACCTTCGAGATCGGAACCACGCTTCCATTTCTCTTTAAACCTTCGAGACCGGAACCGCATTCCAGTTCTCTTTAAACCTTCGAGACTAGAACCCGATTCCAGCTCTCTTTAAACCTTCGGGACTAGAACCCGATTCCAGCTTCTCTTTAAACTTTCGAGGTCAAGTACCTAAATTCGATTCTCATCCCCTTCAATCAACGCTTAAACTCCGATTCTCATTCTCGCGGCCGGTACCCCGATTCCAGCTTTTCTCCACAATCCCGGATCGGAACCTCGTTTCGAATTCAAACTTCAAATCCAAATTTCCTCAAATCGATTTTAAACCAAACTTCGATCTAAATTGAAACTCAAAATCTAAACTTACACATCAAAACTTAAACTAAAACAAAACGAAAATCTAAATCGAAATTCCCCGCATCATGCGATTTGGGACTCACCTCCTTTTCCTTTCCCCGCCGAGAGTTCGTGAATCTCCGAGCCTCGCAGATATACTTGACACTCCCTAGCGGAAACTCTTCTACTTCGTCCTAAGTTTGTCACTTGGACATCTATGTTGGTTTTGTTGATCTTTTCGGTCAACGCCAATACGCGCGGTGTGCTTGGTTAGCACACCACACCTATTGGGGGTCCATTTGTTGACCTCATTTTTGGTGAGGTCTTCTCTTCTTCTTTAAGATTTCAGGATCTAGCCTTCAGCTTTTCCTTCGACTATCCTAGAGGATTAGAATTGGGACCCACCACTTAGAAATTCAAACTACTTCTTAACTCCCCGCAAACTCCACAAACTCGATTGTAGACCCCTAATCACCTGGAGGGTCGAAATCAAATGCGGAAGTTTATAGGATGAGTTCCCATGGATTCTTCGGCCTTAGGACCGCCCCGGTGGCCCGGTCTCAGTGAAGGGGCTGACTTACACACACACTATACCTATACACTACACTTTCACACACCTCTTAAAACCACACCCATACCCAACTCGACCTCCCGACTCATGCGGATGGTTCACATGGATGGTCCTTAACCCCTAAGCCCTCAGCAAGCAGGGTTAGGAACAACATAGCTGGATGCCTCAAATGAGTCCCTTCATGGCTCATGTGGGCTTGATGTGGCTTCATGGATCAACCAAAATGATTTCATTCCACTTACATTCACCCAAGCTTCAATTTTCCAAATTTTCAATTTTCGACCCCCGGACCCTACACCCGCTTAACTCTACCCAAAACCCTCGAAACCCCCAAAATTCGCAAAATCACCTAAATCACCCAAAAATCCTCAAGAAAAATCCCAAACATTGCCTCACCAATCAAATTGATCATCCATACCCAAAAATACCAAAAATTCCAAAAATACCTCCCAATACCCTCCAAATACCCAAAATACCCCTCTTAGCCAAAAAATCCAAAAATTCAGAAAATTCCCAGAAAATTCCAGAAAATCCCAAATATTCCTAATTTCATTTTGTTCAACTACACCATGGGCCAATTTTGTCAATTTACCCCACTTTTATCAAAATCCCCAATTCGACCCATTTTAACCCAAAGTGAACCCAATGTCAAACCAAACCTACCCAATTGACCCAAATTCTGGTCCAATTCAATTCTAAACTTCAATTCAACATCCCCAACACCAATCTAGACCAAATCCAAGTCCAATTTGATTGACATTTGAATCCAATTTCACTTTGGGCCTTAAAGCCCAATTTGAACCCATGACCCAAACTTAGCCCAAACTCACCTAATTCAACTCCAATTAACCCCAAATCTTTTCTAAACCTTCCTTAACATTCCCATAAACAAAACACTAACATGATTTGCCCAAAATTTAGACCCAAACCCCACTCAAATTCAACCCAAAATCAAAAAGCCCAATTTTGACCTAAATCCAACCCTAACCCAAATGAGCCCAAATCCCAAAATCAAACCCCAACCAAAGCCAAAACCTCTTTGAAACATTCCCATGAACATTTCCCAACATTTATTTTACATCAATTTCAACCCTAGCCCAACATTGGCTCAAGTTAGCCCAATTCGACCTATATTGGCCCATTCACCAAAAGAGCCCAAATCCAACCCAATTCAATCCCAAACTACTTCAAATTGATTCCAAATCATTCATGAAACATTCCTAAATTAAATTCAACACTTATTGGATCCAATCCTTTGCAAAATTTTCATCCTAAAATTTGTTTTGAAATCTAAAAGCCCACTCTCTAAACCATCTCGAAAGCCCATCCAAAGTGAAATCTAAGAGCCCAAAGCCCACATGACAATTCCTTCTCATCATCCCTTTAATTGGAATCAATTCCTAAGTCCCAAATAAATCATCAAATCAACCTAAATTAAGCACCATCTAAATTTTTCAAGCAAATTGCCAAAATCCCCAAATTCCTTTTTCATATAAATGGATCCACTTTTCCTAAGCCAAGGGTAAGCCAAATGAAGCCACATGCAAGCCATAGTACAAGCCACATGAAGCCATGGGGGTTTGACTTGTCACCAAGCCATTAATGGCAAGTGGAGGGAGTCCTTTCCTAAGCCTTCCTTAAGCCATTTTAACCTCTTTAATGCAACACCATAACCCAAAATTAACTTAAACTATTTTGATGGAGACCACACCATTTTCTCCTACCGACCCAAATGGCTCTTTTCTGCCCAAAACCAGGCCTTGGGTGGTGCACCTAGCACAAAAGGATGGGTTGACCCAAATCAAGCCAAAATGGCCTCTCCCCCATACCATTTTAATCCAAGCACTTTACATATGTCCAAGCCCAATTGACTTCACCATTGCCAAGCCCTGACCTCTCTGGTCAAGATGGTGACCCTTGCTTGCCGGCCAGCCACCTGGGCCGCCGGAAAACACCGTGGCCGAGACATGGGCAGGAGCCAAACATTGAAATTCCACCTTGCTGAGCTGCCCCATGCCCAATGGCCACCATGGCCGTTCTTCCCTCGACCTAAGCAACTGATCCCAAGCCTTAAACCCCCCCGGGAGGCCCTCCACCCTCTCCTATTTAAACACCACCTCCTCTCGGCCATGAGAGGTGCCGAACCGCACCTCATCGAAACTCGCCAAAATTGCTCTAGCATCATTCTCCATACTTAGAGCGAGCTTGATCCCCAGTGCCAATTTGCCCCGATCCCCACCAATAGAGCCTAATTTCTCAACCGAAATCTCACCCAAAACCAGGACACTTTGCCACGAGTGAGCCAATCCTCAAATTGATCGGTCCTACACCTTCACCGGACCAAGAGGAGAAGTTTCCCACCGAAAGCCCCATCTCCAGTAACCCAGCTTGCCCCAGACCTCCAAGCTTTGTGTTCGGGCTTGGTCGAAATCATACCTAGTGCAATTCACTGCACCGTGAGACTTCATCCGGAGCTTGCCGGGATCCAATCGAAGGTGACACAACCCTCGCATCGAAGCCACACTTCTCTGAGCAAAGGTACGAGCTAACTCTTTATCCTGAGCTTCTGTAGATTCTCCATTTCAAATGCTTTGATTTCAATGCATGATCACCGTATAGATGTGTTCGTCTCTTCAAGACGAATCCATAGAGCACAAGAACACGAAAATCCGTTGAGAAATGAGTGAGTTCTTAGTGGTTTTAGTGTGGATGGTTCTCGTCAGAGGTTGCGGGACGATGAACGGATGCCGTTCATTCGATACACGCGCGGACGGACGGCTCGGATGGCGTCGGACGAGGAGATGATACATGAACCGCGGGCCGCGTGGCGCCGAGTTGGATGGCGGCGCCGAATCGAAGGCGACGCGCGTGCATTCGTGAGTCGCCAAGGCCGAGTCGCGCCGCCGTTTTAAATAGAAAATTAGGGATTTTTCCGATTTATTTAATTCCCCGAACTTTGAAAATTCATAACTTTGTGTAGAAAAATCCTAAAAATAAAATAAAAATACCCTCTTCGTTCAGTGAAATGTAGGAGAATAATGTGGAAAAGAAATCATTTAATTTCATCAAGTATTTTATTTTTAATAATTTATTTACCCTCTGCATTGTTTTAATTCTCCATGCATATAGGAAATTCACCATGGCATGAGACCATGTAGGCTTTCAAGCCTCTGAATTCGGGAACATTCCCCGAATTTTCCAAAGTCGAGGCCATCCCTACGAGAAGTTATTGATTTTTCAAATTCATGTTGTCGTTTTCGAGTATTTTAAATCCAATAATTAGCATATTGTGAAATAAATTCTAGAAAAATTTGGTGATGTTTCATATGACCAGTAGCACCCTAGGAAAATAGGTTTTGAATTAATTCTCTCGAATAACCCTAATCGGCTTAAACACCCTAAATAGGTCCTTAATTAATTAGAGCTAATCATACATCAAATTGACTTGAAATCAATTCTCCACTCGACCTTTAGGATCAGAGGAACCCACCATAAAAGTTCGAAGTCAATCGGACTTGGTTAGCTCCTACTAAATGGGTCGATTAAGCCATTTAGCCAATTTAAACTTTGAAAATTCATAACTTTCAAAATACTTTTCAAAAATTCACCAAATTGGTTTTGGAGCCTCTCTGATATTAGGGAAATTTAAGAAAATTAAAATTTCAATTTTCTAAAAAAGTTGATTTTTTGTATTATTTTAATATTTTAATAATTAAAAAAATAATAAAATTCACCAAAATATCACATTTTGAATTTTAGTCACTTAGGAACAAATCCCATATTTTTCCTAGGTCTCTATGATGAGTTATTAAATTTTAAAGCCCTAGGGTAATTTTAAAATAAAAAAATGTATTTTCTAGCATTTCTATTAAAATAAACCTAATAAATCAAAGAAAAATCAGAAAATTATAAAAATTGATTCTTTGATTTCCTTGATATCAGAGGGATTTTTAAAAATATAAAATTCATTTTTCAAATTTTATTTTATTTTTAAATTAATTAATACTCCAAAACTCAAAATAATTGTAATAAAAAGAATATAATTCAAAAAATCACCAAAATTGGTCCAAGTGGTCCTCTGGTCATTAGGAATGTCCCATAATTTTCTTAAGGACAGAAACTTTGCCTTGGTCATATTATTAAATTTTCCTTGGAAATCCCTATTTTCCACCAAAAATAATTACATAAATAAATTAAATATAGAAAAATCACATTTTCTCCTCTAATGTCTTCATTGACATATGAGTGAAGCCACATAAAAATTTCAAGTTCATTTGAGCTCAATTTAATTAGTTATGAAATTATTAAGCTTGAAGGGCAAAATGGTAATTAAAATTTTAACCCTTAATTAAAACTTTAGGCTTAATAAAATGGAAAGGTAAAATATTTGATCTTAATCTGGTTTGGATGATTGAAATTTAAATAATTGAAGGGTAGAAACCTATTAAACAATTCAACAATAATTGAAATAAACCTTAATAAAACAATTAATTAAATTTGGAAGAATAATAAAATTGGAATTATTAAAATAGGGATGTTATTAGGAAGAAATTTATTCTTTAATTTAAGAATCCCTAAATTAATCATCCCAATAATATTTAATCCCTAATTAAAATGATAATCCAAGTTTAAGATTTAAAATGCTAAAAGATTTAATGATTAAATTAAATTAAAGTTAAATTATTTAAAGCAAATCCCTTTAAAACAAAATGTTAAAATTAAATGTGCTTTAAATTAAATTAAATTAAATTAAATTAAATTAAATTAAATTAAATTAAATTAAATTAAAGCACATTAAATTAAATTGAATTAAATTAAATTAAATTAAATTAAATTAAATTAAATTAAATTAAATTAAATTATATTAAATTAAAATTAAATTAAATTAAACTAAATTAAATTAAAACTAAATCAATTTAAATTAAATCAAATTAAATAAAATTAAGCTGAACCATATCATATTAAATTAACTTAAAGTTAAATTAAATTAAATTGAACCACATTAAATTAAATTAAGTTAAATTAAATTAAATTGAATTAAAAATAACATCACCTAAGACATGAAGAATTCAAAAATAAATCTAAAACAACTCTAACACTATTCCAAACTTAAATCCATTAACTAAAATTAAATCACAACTCACTTGAACATCCATTTGCCCTCGAAAGCTCGTGATGTCATAACTCTTAAAAGGAGCGTTAAATGAAGTGTTACTTCATTCATGGGATATTCAAATGTCCTAGTTCACCGAGCAAGACAACAAAACTTAAACTCCCTGGACGATTAATTCATTTGTATAATTAAATTCACTTGGACTTAAAACAATCCTAGAAATATTGAAAAGATGTTTAAGATTCGTCTTAAGCACTTCCTCGATATGATAGGATATTTATAAGAACAATCGAACTTAGTTGTTCTTCGATGAAGAAAATCGTCCTCAAACTAAAATACAAGAACCTAGACGTCATAGGAAATGACTAGCTATAGGATTAGAACTTGGTAGAAAACCATAACCCTTCCCTTAGCTTTACCTAGGAACTTACTTTAAATGCTTAAATATTCTAACCGTGTTTTAAGTGCAACTTGGGATGACGGGAAGACCTTCCAGTACGCTTTTATTTTATTGCAATTTACCTTATTGCAATTTGTTTAATCGCATTGCACTTACTTTTCTTGCATGATAAACAACTCGTTGCATGAAAACCTATACCTTTAGGATAGTCCCTAAAACCGAAACCAAAACTAAATTAAAAGTCATTACAAGATAAAATTCACCGCCACAACATTTCAAAATATAAAACAACTCAAAATTTAATTACAAACGAACAACAAAACTACAACTACAACTAAATTAAAACGTCTTGTTGGATGATCGGGAACACCTCTGATGATGTAACCTACGTGTTGCTAACGGGATTTCCTACGGTCTAAATGAAAGTGTGGAACTCATTCAAGCTGAGTTTAGCAAATTCATCTGGACTAAGTGAATCCGATAAAAATAACGATGCCGGAAGGATGGAACCGTGGGATCTTAACCGGTGTTGTTATAATCAACTTTAAGATTTGTTTAATCAAAATATTAAAAAACACATGGATTTTAAGATTTTCTCTAAACCCGAACACTTTTCTCACCTCCTGATTTATGATTTCTAAAACTAAACCTCTGCAACAACAAGGAGCTGGGAGCATGGTGGGCAAGACAGCCATCGTCATCGCGTAAAACCCGAGTCTACTTCAAAGAAACCATTCTTAGAATTAAAAAACCAAGCTATAGGACTTCGAGGTAGTTTGCCTAGTGCAACATAAATCCTCAACTCTTCGTTAGAGCATTTGCATGATCATGTCATGTAAATTAAGCCCTAACCGGTCTTAGGACTCCGAGGTAGTCGTTTGGTACGACATAAACCCTCATATCTTCAAGGCTATTTGTATGATTTTATCATACAAATATAAGTCCTAATTAATTAAAATTGGCAAGATCAAAATACTAAATAAATATTAGGACCTCCCTAAATTCAAGCCAAACAATAGGATAGTCGGGAAATTACCGAAGTTCGCTTCGAATCTGTGATTCCTCCTACCTTTCTTCCTTTAAATTCCTAAAATAAAAATGTTCAAAAATTGATCCATTCCCTATTGAAATTCCAAAAAATTCAATCCCTTGAAAACTTAAACTTTGAAATTCTTGAGAGCAGAACTACTGATTATTATCGAGAGTTTTCTTAGGTGATTCTCGTCACTTAAGATGTAATTAACTATAGGGGCTTCGCCCTTATAGGGAATTTTAAGAACCTGTGTAATATAAACCCTGCTTAATTCATTTATATTAAGCAGGGGAATTTGTCGGCTTATAAAATTGGTTCGCAGACCAAACGGATGTCACAAATCTTCTAGTTTATTTAATCGAGCCCCATCATCAAGCAGTGTGTCTATTCTTCTGGATAGATACATGGTTTGTGATGCGGTGCTCGTTTATATAAACTATTCTGGATGCGAGATCAGCTTGATTTCATATCTTAAAATTTTCAAATTTAAAATTATTTTTAAAATCAAATATTACTTTTCAAATTATTTATCTAAATTAAAATTAAAATACGCCGACAATTTCTGCGACTACGTTGGGATAATTCCTCTCTCCATTTTTAATCAAATAGCTTCGTTTTCAAAAATCGGTAGTGTATCCATGTCCCTAATGAATCAAACTACCCTTCTTCCGTTGGAATACTATGTTCATTTCTACCTCGAATGAGTATAGCCTAACATTCTCTCGGATCTAGGGGCCACCGTTTAGACACCCCTAAACAGAGAGGTTCTCGAGATCCTTTTACCTCATTTCGAGGTGGGGTGGACCCCCAATAAGTGTTAGTTTAGGAGTGATCCTTCGAGTCGAGAAGTCTTACATAAGACTTTCTTTTCCTTTCCAACTCGAATCAAATTCATTACCTTCTCTACACCTTTCGAACATTCCGTTCTAAATAAACAAACCCTCTAATGAATGACTCTTTTAACAAATATACATGAACAAGAATGTGTTCGGACACTTTTCGTTTCCTTTCTTTTCGTCCCGATGAGAAGAAGCATAACTTAGGACTCGATAATCGAATCTTCCTCGTGAAATGGAAGCCCCAAAACCGATTTTCTCCTTCACCAATGGATCGGACTTCGCCGTTTACAAGGATGAGCCGCCCGACAATGGGATCATCCGGCTTGGACAAGGATTCGAGAACACAAATGTCAAGATCGCCGACGTTACCCTTTTCGCACCGATGGACAAAGTGTCGAAACCGAGAAACCCATGATCGAGTTCAACCTTAAGTCAACTCAAGAGTTTCCTCCTCTACAAAGGATTCCACCGAGAGGAATACCGCCGTCCAAAGGAGGACCGTTATCTCTACCCCCACCGGTCTAGTCGTCTCTGCACCTACCCCGGCTCCCGCCGTATCGAAGGGGAAAGAAGTTCAAATTTGCAACGAGCATGTTACCGTGGAGGGTACGTGATTTCCGTGCAAGACCTTCTATTTTTGAAATTGGGTCCAGCTCAAGGGTTCCACCCCTAACACGGACTCAGAGGAGAAACAGAGGCAGGAAGATTGCCAGGAAGGCCAGAGCTGTTGAAGTCGCTTTCTTAGAAGAAATCCCTGAGTACACACCACTTGTCGGCATATTTTTAGGTTTGTGGTGTTGTATTTTTGAAAAGAGGTCGCCTACAGAAATTGTCGGCGAATTTTTAATTTAATTTAAATAAATAATTTGAAAAGTAGTATTTGATTTTGAAAATAATTTTAAATTTGAAAATTTTAAGATATGAAATCAAACTGATCTCACATCCCGAATAGTTTATATAAACGAGCGCCGCACCACAAACCGTGTATTTATCCCGAAGAATAGTACACAATCGCTCGATGATGGGGCTCGATTAAATAAACTAGAAAGGTTTGTGACATCCGTTTGGTCCGCGAACCAATTTTATAAGCCGACAAGTTCCCCCGTTTAATATGAAAACATTAAACAGGGTTTATATTACTCGGGTTCTTAAAGTTCCCTATAAGGGCAAGCCCCTATAGCTTAATTACATCTTAAGTGACGGAAATCACCTAAGAAAACTCTCGATAATAATCAGTAGTTCTGCTCTCAAGAATTTCAAAGTTTAAGTTTTCAAGGGATTGAATTTTTGAATTTCAATAGGGAATGGATCAAATTTGGAACATTTTATTTTAGGAGTCCAAAGGAAGAAGGGTAGGAGAAATCACAGATCCAAAGCGAACTTTCGTAATTTCCCGACTATCCTATTGTTTCGCTTCGAATTTAGGAAGGTCCTAATGTTTATTTAGTATTTTGATCCCGCCAATTTTAATTAGTTAGGACTTATATTCGTATGATAAAATCATACAAATAACCTCGAAGATGTGAGGGTTTATATCGTATCGGACGACTACCTCGGAAATCCTAAGACCTGGTTAGGGCTTAATTTACATGATATGATCATGCAAATGCCTAACGAAGAGTCGAGGATTTATGTTGCCCTAGTGCAAACTACCTCGAAGTCCTATGGCTTCGGTTATTTAATTCTAAGAAAGTTTTGTCGATGTAGATTTCGCTTTTGCTGACGACGATGGCCGTGCTGCCCACCATGCTCCGAGCTCCTTGTTGTTGCAGGGGTTTAGTTTTAGAAGTCATAAATCAGGAGATGAGAGAAGTGTTTGGTTTTAGAGAAATTCTTCATTTCCATGTGTCTTTAATATTTTAATTAAAACAGGTTTTAAAGTTGATTAAACAGAACCGATTAAGATCCCACGGTTCCGTCATCCCGGCACCGTTATTTTCATCGAATTCACTTAGTCCATATGAATTTGCTAAACTCAACTAAATGAGTTCCGCACTTTCATTTAGACCGTGGGAAATCCCGTTAGCAACACGTGGGTTACATCATCCGAGGTATTCCCGATCATTCAATGAGACGTTTTAATTTAGTTGTATTTGTAGTTTTGTTGTTCGTTTGTGATTAAATTTTGAGTTGTTTTATATTTTGAATGTTGTGGCGGTGAATTTTATCTTGTAGTGTCTTTTAATTTAGTTATGGGTTTCAGCTTTGGTTTCTGTCCTAAAGGAGTAGGTTTTCATGCAACCGTTGTTTATCATGCAAGAAAAGTAAGTGCGATGCGATTAAATAAGTTGCACAGAGTAAATCGCAATAAAATAAAAGCGTACTCCGGAGGGTTCCCGTCATCCTAAGCCGCACTTAAAACACAATTAGAATATTTAAGCATTTAAAGTAAGTTCCTAGGTAAAGCTAAGGGAAAGGTTATGGTTTTCTACCAAGTTCCTAATCCTATAGCCTAGTCATCTCCTATGACGTCTAGGTTCTTGTGTTTTAGTTTGAGGACGATTTTCTTCATCAAAGAACAACTAAGTCAAATTGTTCTTATAAATATCCTATCATATCGAGGAAGTGCTTAAGACGAATCTTAAACATCTTTTCAATATTTCTAGGATTGTTTTAAGTCCAAATGGATTTAATTATACAAATGATATTAATCGTCCGAGAGTTTAAGTTTTGTTGTCTTGCTCAGTGAACCGGACATTTGAATATCCTATAAGTGAAGTGTCATTTCACTTCGATACTCCATTTAGGAGTTATACTAGTAAGAGCTCCTAAGGGCAAAATTATGGGAAATAAGGATTTCCAAGGAAAATTCAATAATATGACCAAGGGAAAGTTTCTGTCCTTAAGAAAATTATGGGACATTCCTAATGACCAAAGGACCAATTGGACCAATTTTTGTGATTTTTTGAATTATATTTTATTTATTAGAATTATTTTAAGTTCTGGAGTATTAATTAATTTAAAAATAGAATATAAGTTGAAAAATGAATTTTATAATTTTTAAAATTCTCTCTGATATCAAGGATTCCAGAGAACCAAATTTTAAAATTTTCTGATTTTTCTTTGATTTATTATAATTATTTTAGTGAAAATACTAGAAAATACATTTTTTTAATTTTAAAATTACCCTAGGGCTTTAAAATTTAATATCTCATTAAATAGACCTAAGAAAAGTGTGGGGTTTGTTCCTAAGTGATTAAATTTCAAAATATGACATCTTGGTGAATTTTATTATTTTTGTGATTTTTATTATTTTTTAATTATTAAAATATTAAAATAATACTAAAAAATTAACTTTTTTAGAAAATTGAAATTTTAATTTTCTTAAATTCCCCTGATATCAGAGAGGCTCCAAAACCAATTTGGTGAATTTTTGAAAGGTATTTTGAAAGTTATGAATTTTTAAAGTTTAAAATGACTAAATGGCCTAATCAACCCATTTAGTAGGACTAACCAAGTCCAATTGACTTGAAATTTTTATGGTGGGTTCCTCTGATCCTAAAGGTCAGTGGAGAATTAATTTCAAGTCAATTTGATGTATGGTTAGCTCTAATTAATTAGGGGTCTATTTTGGGTGTTTAAGCCAATTAGGGTTATTTTGAGTGAATTAACTCAAGTCCTATTTTTCCTAGGGTTCTCTGGTCATAAGGAACATCACCAAATTTTTCTAGAATTTATTTCACAACATGCTAATTTTTGGAATTAAAATACTCAAAACAGCCACATGCATTTGAAAAATCAATAACTTTTCACAGAGATGGCCTCTGACCTTGGAAAATTCGAGGAATGTTCCCAAGTTCAGAGGCTTCAAAAGCCCTATGGTCTCATGCCATGGTGAATTGTATGAATGCATGGAGAATTGAAAATGTGCAGGGAGTAAATAATTAATTAAAAATAAAATACTGGACAAAATTAATTAATTTCTTTTCCACATTATTCTCCTCTCGTTCACCGAGCAAGAGGGTATTTTTATTTTATTTTTGTGATTTTTCTACACAAAGATATGGATTTTTAAAGTTCCGGTATTTAAATAAATCGAAAAAACCCTAATTTCCTACTTATCCACGCGGCGCCCCGTCATCCCCGCATCTCCGAACGACCACGCGGCGCGCTCCCATTCGACACCGCCATCCGACTCGGCTGCCCGGGCCCCGCGGTTCACGCACCATCTGCTGGTCCGACGCAATCCAAGCCGTCCATCCGATACACGCGCGATCCGACGGTTCCTGGTCATCGTCTACGACTGGTGCGATCCCGTGACCGTCCACACTCTAACCCTAAGAACTCACTCAATTCTCAATGGATTTTCGTGTTCTTATGCTCTATGGATTCGTCTTAAAGAGACGAACACATCCATACGGTAAACATGCATTTAAATCGAATCAAATTAAAATGAGAATCTCCGGAAGCTCGGGAAGAAGAGGGAGTCCATACCTTTGCTTAGAGAAGTGAAGCTTCGATCCGAGAGTTGTGTCACCTTCGATCGGGTCCAAGTAAGCTCCGCATGAAGTCCCTCGGCCTCGGTGAATCGTCTAGCTATGAAAATGACCACAGCTCGATCACAAAGTTCGGAGGCCGGAGCAACCGGGTGGCCTCGGAGATGGGGCTTTCAGCTGGGAAACTTCTTCCCTTGGTCCAGTGAAGGTGTAGGACCAATCAATTTGGGAATTGGCTCACCGTGAGGAGATGTCCCGGTTTTCGGTGAAATTTCAGCTGAGAAATCGGATTCGTCGCTGGGGATTAGGGCAAATCGACACTGGGGATTAACTGCTCTAAGTGTGGAGTAGGGTTTGGAACAATTTTGGCAGAGTTTCGGCAAGGTTTTTGCAACTCTCTTCCATGGCCGTGAGGGGGTCGGGTTTAAATAGAGGTGGCTGGAGAGCCTCACAGGGATGGCCAAGGGTTGGGATCAGCTGCTCTGGGCATGGGAAGAACAACTATGATGGCCATTGGGCATGGGGCAGCTCAGCAAGGTGGAATTCCAAGGTTTGGCTCCTCCCCATGTCTCGGCCATGGCGTTTTCCGGCGGCCCAGGTGGCTGGCCGGCAGGCAAGGGTCACCCTCAAGGCCAGGGAGGTCAGGGATTGAAGTTAGTGAATTCAATCGAAGCCTTACATGTGTAAAGTGGTTGGATCAAAATGGCATGAGGAGGTGGCTTCTTTTGCACTTGGTTTGGTCAACCCATTGAAAATGGGCTTGGTTCACCTCCCCATGGTTGATTTGGGCTGAGGGAGGATCAGGTGAATCAGCTAGAAAAGGGTGGAGAGGTCACCATCCATGAATATTTTGATTAATCATGGATTAAGGTGAAGCATTAAAAGGGTTAAAACCTTTTTAAGGGGGCTTAAAAGAGGCTCATCCTTTTGCCATTAATGGCTTGATCACATGTCAAACCTTCCATGGCTTCATGTGGCTTGTTCATGGCTTGCATTTGGCTCCATTTGGCTTGGGAAAAGTTTAGTCAATTTCATGGAAATAGAATTTAGGAATTTTGGTATTTTGGTGGAGAATTTTCATGAAGCTTGATTTGGAATGGCTTAATGATGATTTTAGGACTTAGGTATTGAGTTTAATTGAAAGTATGATGAGGGGAAATGTCATGTGGGCTTTAGGATGATTTGGGCTTATTGAAATGGTTTTAGATGGGCTTTTAAAATGGTTTAGGAAAGTGGGCTTTTGAATTTTAAAATGGATTTTGGGATGAAATTTTGGTAAAGGCTTGGGCCAAATAATTGTTGAGTTTGGTTTAGGGATGTGTCATGAGTGGTTTGAAACAAATTTGAGGTGATTTGGGTTTGAATCGGGTTGGATATCGGCCTTTTGGTAAAGAGGCTAAGGTGGGCCAAAATGGGCTACCATGGGCCAAAGTTGGGCTAGAGTTGAAATTGATGTAAAATTAATGTTGGGAAATGTTTATGGGATTGTTTCAAAGAGGTTTTGGCTTAGGTTAGGTTTTGATTTTGAGGTTTGGGTCTATTCTGGGCTAGGTTTAGGTTTAGGTCAAAATTGGGCTTTTTGATTTTGGGTTGAATTTGAGTGGGGTTTGGGTCTAAATTTTGGGCAAATCATGTTAGTGTTTTGTTTATGGGGATGTTAAGGAAGGTTTAGAAAAGATTTGGGGTTAATTGGAGTTGAATTGGGTGAGTTTGGGCTAAGTTCGGGTCATGGGTCCAAATCGGGCTTTAAGGCCAAAAGTGAAATTGGATCCCAATGCCAATCAAATTAGGCTTGGATTTGGTCTAGATTGGTGTTGGGGATGTTAAATTGAAGTTTAGAATTGAATTGGACCAGAATTTGGGTCAATTGGGTAGGTTAGGTTTGACATTGGGTTTACTTTGGGTTAAAATGGGTCAAATTAGGGATTTTGATAAAAGTGGGGTAAATTGACAAAATTGGCCCATGGTGTAGTTGAACAAAATGAAATTGGGAATATTTGGGATTTTTTGGAATTTTCTGGGAATTTTTTTAATTTTTGGATTTTTTGGCTAAGAGGGGTATTTTGGGTATTTGGAGGGTATTGGGAGGTATTTTTGGAATTTTTGGTATTTTTGGTTATGGATGATCAATTTGAGTGGGGAGAAAATGTTTAGGATTGGTCTTGAGGAATTTTGGGTAATTTAGGTGATTTTGGAAATTTTGGGTGGTTTCAAGGGTTTTGGGTAGGTTAAAGTGTGTAGGGTCCTGGGTCAAAAATCGAAATTTTGGAAAATTGAAGATTGGGTGAATATAAGTGGAATAAAATCATTTTGGTTGAGCCATGAAGCCATATCAAACCCACATGAGCCATGAAGGGACTCATTCGAGGCACCCACTATGTTGTTCCTAACCCTCTTAGCCAAGGGCTTAGGGGTTAAGGACCATCCATGTGAATCACCCGCATGAGTCGGAGGTCAAATCGGGGTATGGGTGTGTTTTTAGGAGGTGTGTGAAAGTGTAGTTTATAGGTGTAGTGTGTGTGTAAGTCAACCCTTCACTGCACTGTGCCACCTAGTAGGCGTCCTAAGGCCAAAGAGTCCTATAAGAACTCATCCTTTAAACTTCCACATTTGATCTCAACCCTCTAGGTGATTAGGGGTCTACAATCAAGTTTGTGGAGTTTGCAGGAAGTTAAGAAGTGATTTGAATTTCTAAGTGGTGGGTCTCAATTCTAATCCTCTAGGATAGTCAAAGGAAAAGCCTAAGGCTAGATCCTAAGTACTAAAGAGAAGAAGAGAAGACCTCATCAAAAATGAGGTCAACACCACTACCTGAATACATACCATTGTCTGAGTATACACTCCTTTTGGAAGGAAGTAGATTCCATCCCCTTTCCGCCGCAGCTGACGAGGAAAATGTCCGCAGGATTGCCTCTACATTACCTCGACCCGCATATTACAACGACAACAGAAAGAAAAGGGCTAGTGGTCGCACCACTCGCCCGACTACAACCGTGATCGAGAAGTTAGCGAGGAAAGAAAGATGCCCCGTATCGGAAATTTTAAGAAGGATAGGGCGGGTGCCGACCAAATCCCGTCTTGGGCCGCGAGTAGAATCCGCTATCGCCGCGAAGAGCCTAATAAGAAGATGAAGGCTAGTCCACATGTTGTTGTTTCGAGGTTTACGGCATCGTGGAGGATACCACCTTCCAAACATTCGACCGACGTGACCATCCGGTCCTAGGCCTTCTACCGCTAGAAGGATGGTATGGCGTCCCACTACCGCCAATTAAGACCGAAACAACGACCGTAAAAGGAAAGTCTCGTCGGGAGACTCGAGTCCGAGGAAAGTGCTACCGCAAGTAAAGGAGACTCATGAGAAGGAAACCCGACAGCTTATCACATGACAACCGCAAGGATGTACGTAAAAGACCTCTAGAAGATGCTATGGAAAAGTTAAGGACCGATATTCGACGATTAGCAAGGGAGAGAGAAGAGAAATTCGGAGATGAAATCGACTCGTCGTAGTTCATGGATGATGAGTATGCGAAATTAACATGGTTGAAACACGAGCTTCGTCGACTTCACAAGGTGCCCCCGCAGCTGCAGAAGAGAGGAACCGAAGCAATGAGGAGGCAGCTTCAAGAGAAAGATGATACGATCGCCCAAATGGCGAAAAGGATGGAAGAGATGGCTGTAGCCCTAGCCACTCTCCAGAGTCAGGTTCAACCCCAAAGGGAAACACCCCCAGTTATTCACATTGTAGACGGAGGAAAGGAGATTACATCCGTCAACGAGGATGATCAATTAAAGAAGGATGCAACACAAAGTATGATTCCGTAAAAGGATATCAAGAGCTTGGTGGAACAACAGATGCGAGAAGCCTTGGCACAATCAAAGAGCGGAACATCCATTCGGACGGGTAGACCTTACCTCGAAGAATTCGACGCCGTCCAATATCCGAAAGGCTTCGTACCACCTCTCGTTCAAGACCTTTGATGGAACCGGAAACCGTCGGCAAGCATGTTGCACATTTTCGTGCCGACTGTTGCAACGCCGGCGAAGCGATGCATTACTCTTCGTACAATTTGTCGACGACTCGTCGTGGATCGCCTTGATTGGTATGCGGAATTACCGAACGGATCGGTAAAGACATTTTCGAATTAGAGAACCTCTTCATCAAGCGATTTGTCGGAGCTCAGCACCACATCACTATAGGTGATTTAGTGGTAGAGAAGCGTAGCCGAACGAAACCTTGGTGGACTACATACTTCGATGGAGGAATCTAAGTATGAAGTGTGAACCACAGCTACAAGAACAAAGACGCAGTCGGTATTTTACTTAAGAGCATCCATGGCCCGATAGCACTTCTCCTCAAGGGATTTACTATTAAGACTTTCGAGAAGTTGTTAAGTAAGGTCGGAAGCTTGCAAGAGGAGGCAAAGCAACTAAGTTTCACCGATAATACAGACAAACAGAAGCCCGTGAAAACTTTCAAAAGAAGTCCGGATCGTCGCAGACGAGTCGATAAAGGCAAGCAACCGATACAAATATCGTCGAACGGCCGCAACGAACCTCAATCGTAATTACCAAGAACCCCGACCCAAACTATCGACTCATCTCAACAGCATGAACAACCGCCTCGTCCACAACGGACGTTTAGTGGAGTTCCCGAGCGAGGAGTATCCGTTCAAGAATGAGGCGAGTGCCGAAAATGTTCCGCGACTCGATGAAGACTCCGGATTTCCAACTCGCCGGAGCCTAAAAGACCGAAGAAGTCGACAAGAAAGGTGATCCAACTTTTGCCCTTTCCACCGGATGCTTCGGGCACAAGATAGAAGATTGTATTACCTTCAAAAGTTGGCTCAACGACAATCTCCGGAAAGGGAATATAACGATCCCGAAAGAATACATTAAGGAACCCCAGAAAGGAGGTTCCGTCAATGTTATCTCGACGGATTTCATTGTTCCTATAGACCCCTATGCGACTGATGGTGGATGGACTACCGCTTGGACAAAGTCTTCGAAGAAGGTTTTGGATCACATCCAAACCGCTTCGGTGCAAGCCTCAATTCAGAGTTCGAAAACTATCAAGTCGGCGCTATCACTTGCGATAAAAGAACCACCTCTACAAGAGACAATTGAAGAAAAGAAGAAAATTGATGAAGAAGAGAAGACCGAGGCACCTAAGGCTAGACTAGGGCCGCTTATCCTAGGATAGTTGTTTCCGATTCGGGTGAGAAATCCCTCGAACCTCTCGACTCGTATGATTATCCGCCCACTCCGGTGGGATCTTATAATGATGAGGGTTATGGCGTTGGCTACGTTTTGATCGTTTCTAATGATTACGTAACTAGCGACAATCAACCTAATCCGGACGTCGATTCCGATACAAATGACAATTCTCAAATCATACACAATCTCGACGATCACAATGACAAAGAAGACATCCACCAGGGAGGCTACGAGAGTTCAACAAGCAACGAATCTATTTGCGAGTTTCGAGGAGCTCCAGTCACAATAGAGTTAGGAGCCTTCGTACTCCGAAGCTAATCCCGAAGAACCCGTCGTTCCAATTCGGAGGAGACACCAAGCAAACTCAATGCTAGATTCGAAGAAATCACATAAGTCAACTTAAGAAGTGGAAGAGTTCTACCCCGAGAATGGGTCCAAAAGACAAAGGAAAGCGAGTGGTTGTTCGAGGAGAACCAACTCCTGCAGAAGAAATACCCATTCAAGAAGAAAACGAGGCACATGAAAACAAAGTGGATTACAACGTGCTAGCCCATCTTAGGAAACTACCGACCAAACCGAGCATCTACGACGCTCTCATCTTATCAAAGGAGATGAGAGAAGCTCGATCAAGGCCTTACTCGATCCGGAAATTTGCTTAGCTCAAATGGCCGGAGAGTCCTTAGATGAGGTTTGCTCGTTAAAGGAACAACGAGGTGTTACCTTCACGGACAATGATCTATTACTTGGGACGACGAGACCACAACCGACCGTTGTACATTTCGACTTACAATCGGGAAGTTTACACTCTCGCAGTATTGGTGGATCCGGGAGCATCAATCAATATAATGAATCTTCGAACGCTAAGCATACTTGGAAATTGATGCTCGCGAGCTCGAAGCGTACAAGATGTTATTAAGAGGATTCAACCGTAAAGGAGAAAGAGCCCTCGGATCAATAACACTCGCTAATGAAGACCGGTGACTTAGCAAAGACAACCGCGAAATTTCACATAATTGATTCGTAAACATCGTTCAACGCTCTACTCGGGCCGACCATGGATACATGAAAACAGGATGGTACCATCATCTCTACATCAATGCATTAAATACTACGATGGAGGGGAACAGTGTATTAAAGGTGACTTACAACCGTTCTCCGTACATGAAATCGGAATCCATGAAGATGCAACTTATTATGCACCTCCGAAGAAAACAATCTTCTCCAGAGATACCATAACAAATGAAGCAAAGGAAATTTGGGACAACGAAGAACCTGAAATTCTAGTCCAACAATCACTCACCACTCCCTTACGGCGAGATGGTGAAGGTTTCTCCACAACTCGCATCCGAGGTCGAGGTCGGGGACGAGGTCGTGGCAGAGACATTAGGACATCTGGACAAAGGAAACCAGCCATCAATGTTGATTGGGAAGATAGTCTCGAAGAAGAAAAAGAAATCAAACAAGAAGCAGCGACAATAAGTCGGAAGAAGCCGCAATTCAGGATTCCTATTGAAGATGAAAGAAACGAAGAATATAAATCGATGTACGAGAAGATTAACCACTATGTACATACTATGACCCTGACCCCGATCCATTCTAATAAGATCGAGGGTATGGAGGTCAAAGAGGTACGTAGCGGTGGTGCAAAGCCAATCAAATTCTACCGTGGTACTCCTTCCTCCAAAACTCGAAAATAATGTACAACTTGAAGATGCTACTTCATCGAATTAATGGAATTGCCTTTTGAGTGGTACTCTCCCTGTGTTCGAAATTTAATTCAGCGTGGTTTCTTACCTCAACAATGGACAAAAGGTCAATCACAACGTTTTGAAAAATTATGGAATAACTCCGGTCGTCCACCCAATGCAAAACATGGTCTCGGATTCGGCACAATAGAATCAGTTGACGATACTGAATTTTGCATGGTTGTCACTTGCGAGTCTAATGAAAACTGCATGGAAACTACAGAAGAACTCGAAGATTTACAAATTGGAGATGCTCCACCGTAATTCGAAGAAGAGATCAAATCTACAATAGATGAGTTAACGGAAGTTAACTTAGGTACTAGCGAAGAACCTAGACTCTACCTTTGTTAGCTCCTTACTCAATAAGGAAGACTCCGAAGAAATAATTAAGTTATTAATGGAATTTAAAGACTCGTTTTGCTTGGAGCTACGATGAGATGCCGTGTTTAGCTCCGCAGGTCGCAATCCATAAGCTAGGGGTGGATCCCGCTTCGTTCCAGCCGACAAGGTCCCAGAAGAATGCGTCTAGAAATCGAACAACAAGTCATAACTGAAGTTAAAAAGCTAATAGACGCTAAATTTGTCCGTGAAGAACAATACCCGACGTGGTTAGCCAATGTGGTACCAACGTGAAGAAGAATTGTCGATCGAATTTGTGTGGATTTTAGAGATTTAAACAAGGCATGTCCAAAAGATGAATTTCCTCTACCGATCCCGGAATTAATGATCGACATTGCTTCAACACATGAAATATTCTCATTCATGGATGGATCTTCGTGATACAACCAGATAAAAATGGCTCTGAAGATGAAAAACTTACAAGCATTCGTAACGCCGATCGGGGTATATTGCTACACAAGAATGCCATTTGACCGAAGAATGCAGGAGCAACCTACCGGAGAGCGATGACAAGAATTTTTGATGATCTCATCCACAATCAAGTCGAATGCTACGTGGAGGATGTGGTCATCAAAAGCAAAATAAAGGAAAACCAACTCGTATGATTTAAGAATTGTTTTCGAACGATAAAGGCAATTTAACCTTAAGATGAATCCCTTAAAATGCGCCTTGGCGTCACCTCCGGAAATTCTTAAGATTCGTTGTCCGACATCGTGGAATTGAAATCGACCCGAAAAGATTAAAGCCATCTTAGAAATGCCACCTCCCGTAACCTTAAAACAACTACGATCTTTTCAAGGGAAGCCGGCATATCTTCGACGCTTTATCTCAAACTTGTCGGTAGGTGTCGACCTTTCTCGGCACTAGTTAAAAAGGACGCCAAATTTATTCGGGAAGAGAAATGCCGTAGGGCCTTCGAGGACATTAAACAATATTTAATGACACCTCCCGTCTTAGCAGCCCCGAGCCTCAGTGTAGACCGCTAATACTTTATACCGCGGCTTTAGACGACTCTCTCGGAGCCCCGTTAGCACTGTGTCAATGATGAGGGTAAAGAAAATGCTCTTTACTACCTAAGTCGTCGTTTACTTCCGACGGAAATAAGGTATCCCGCAATCGAAAAGCATTGTTTGGCCTCGATCTTGCCGCTCAAAAGCTCGTGCACTACATGCTTTCTCATAAGGTCAACCCGATCTCGAAATTTAATCCATCGCAATACTCGATGACCCGTCCAACGCTTTCCGACGTACTTGCCGTATGGTCAATGATATTATTGCAATTCGATATAACTTTCGTGCCTCTTCGTGCCGTAAAGGGACAAGTCTTAGCAGACTTCCTCGCAGCGCACACTTTGCCTGCAGAACCGCCTCTCAACGACGATTTGCCGCATGAACAAATAATGAGCTTAGAAGACCCCGATGATCGACGTTGGGAATTGTATTTCGACGGAGCATCTTCAAGCACACAAAGATGAAGAATCGCAAGTGATAGTACCCGTAAGGCAGGGATCGGACTAATCTTTATAACACCGGAGCTGGGGATGTTAAGATATTCCTACCACTTGACGCAGCCGTGTATAAATAACGAAGCGTAATACGAAGCCCTCATAACAGGACTAGAATTAACTATTCAAATGGGTATAACAGACATCAACATCTACGGGGACTCGCAAGCTAATCATTCAACGGATCGCGGACAATACGAATTTTAAAACCAAGACTCGAGCAATACTTCCAAGATGCCATACAAATTGTTGGAACAAATTTCGAATGTGACAATCTACAAAATTCCTAGAAAGAGAACGCTTTAGCGGATGCGCTAGCCCGTCTCGCAAAAGAATTTGCCTGTTTGCAAGATGAATCGATGGAAGTGTCGGTTCACGGACGTCGAGTCCTATCACAGCTCGACATGACACAATACACAAATCGAAAAGGAAAAAGGATCAATCGCAGCAGATGACGTAAAACACGAAGATTGACGACAGCCATTAATAGATTACCCGCAAGCGGGAAAACTACCGAGACGATAGGTCGTTAGCCCACCGTATCAAGAAAAGAACTCGTCCTACGCATTAATAAACAATACATTATACGTAAGGTCTTTCGATCAAATGCGGCTAAGGTGCCTAAGCGGGTCCGAGGCTCGTGAAATTGTTAAAGAGGTGCACTCAGACTCGTGGCGCTCACCAGTCGGGTCCGAAGATGAAAATGAAAATTAAAAGACTAGGGTACTACTGGCCCTCGATGATGACCGACTGCATGAAAATCGCTAAGAGCTGTCACCAATGCCAAGTACACGGAGTGGTTCTACACCAACCTCCAAATGTGCTTCATCCGACAATTGCGTCGTGGCCATTTGAATGTTGGGGCACGGATATAGTGGGTCCAATAGAACCACCATCTTCAAAAGGACATCGCTTCATTCTTGCGGCTACATGATTACTTTTCAAAGCGGGCAGAGGCAGCTCCACTCGTAGAAGTGAAAGCACATAACGTGCTACAATTTTTCAAGAACCAAGTTGTCTACCGTTTCGGAGTGCCGCGCGAATCATCTCGGATAATGGGTCGCATTCGAAGCACACAAATCAACAATTTTGTCGTGAGACACGGAATCGACCGGCGATATTCAACAATTTACTACCCAAGAGCAAACAGACTTCGTCGAGGCTTTTAATAAAACTCTCGTTCAAATTTTAAAGAAGACTTTAGACGACAATAAGAGAAATTGGCACGAGAAGTTATTAGAAGCCTTATGGGCCTACCGGACAACCTTCGAACTCCTACTCAAGCTACACCTTACGCTCCGGTGTATAGGTCCGAGGCAAGTGTTACCCTTAGAGGTCCAGCCTTCCTTCACTCGAGATTGCAGTTGCAAACAAAATCACGACGAAGAGAATGCCAAATTGCGACTAGAAGAATTGGAAAGCCCGGAAGGGAAAAGACTTGCAGCTAGCAGCGAATTTAGAACTATACCAAGCTAAGATGGTTCAAGCCCATGACAAGCCGGGTCCGCCCAAGAGCCTTCAAAGTTGGTGACTTAGTTCTCGTTCTCAAAGACCTATTCTCGCACACCGCAAGATAGGAGGAAAATTTGAACCCACTTGGGAAGGACCGTTTGTGGTCGAGGCGGTCTACTCGGGAGGCTCCTACCGCCTAGTGAACCGCCAAGGAGAACGACATATGCTTCCGATCAATCGACGATACTTGAAAAAGTATTACGCTACTCGATGTTTCGAAGGAATGAATTTTCCATCCCTAGAAGCACGGGTGAAGTGATTACTTATGACCGGGTCCGAACCCAAAATAATAAAAAATGTGCTAAAATAAATAAAATCATGATAATAAAGTTTTCCTTGTTTTTCTTTCCCAAATCAAGATCTCTTTCCTGATCTTATCCCACTTCATTCCTGTTGAATTTAAAAATATAAAAATAGTAATAATAAAAAAAAACTGTTTTTTTAATAAACATTTTCTTAATGTTCTTGTTCTTAGTACAGCCCCTGATCCTTTTCCTTGTCTTTTCGCAGGGAAATGTCGAACCGGCGGTCGGTCCCGAACTTTAGAAATGGCGTAAGCCTCGCACTCGATGAAAAGAGGGTGAAAGATGGAGCGATAATTGAGATCGACTCGGACTTCGCACCGGCAGCTCGCAATACGAGGAAAGTGACCGGTCCCGATTAACCGAGAGGAACCGCCCGACCGACAAGTAATGAAAGTGGGTGGCCCAAGCCACCAATCCAAAGAAGAAGAAAAGAAAAACAAACACCGAAGAAGACAAGAGAATCAAATCCGTAGTCGCTACAGCAGAGGGCGAGCTTGTCGGCGCCGCGCCTACGTAAATTCGGGAAATACGAAGAGCTACTCGTCACAAAGAACTCAACGAAGAAACAAAAATCGCCGTATCCGCAAGATGTTAACTAAATTAGCGAGCGGACCAGCGCGACGAGGCGATTGCTACCGCCGCACATACACTTCAAGGACACCAATTCACCGAGAACTCGAAGAAAGGAGACCAGCCTCAGAGGATAACATAAGAGACCGGGGAAATCTCGAGAAGAACGAAGAAAGAAGGCTACAACGCCACCGTACAAAGCCACCGCAATGCATGACCTTGTTGCGGAAGCAACCCCGGAGGATGTCCCGACGGACATCATCCCCGAGGAGCCGAGGTATGCAGGAGAACGTGAAGGGATTGAGCCATATATCCCACAGTACGTCACCAGGCCTCGCCATTTGCAAATTATCCCAGAATACGAGCTAGAAAGAATACAGAATATCCAGAAGAAAACTTTTGAATACTTCGAGAGAATCAGAGGCAGGAGGATCAATATACTAGAAGGCCTCGAGCTACATACAGACGTGTTCTCAGAATACGAACAACAACAAATCGTGGACTGCACCCGGATTTGAAAAAGATGGGCCGAGCAGGTCGCTTAAGAGAAAACACTTACTCGAACCCCGGAGATGGATGCCGGGGAAGGGGAGAATTACAATACAATGTGGATGCTTGCTACAACTTCGCAGAAGACAGGAAGGGAAACCCACCGGGATACTCCGTCATGGCCGAGTGGATCCAATGCCATTAGTCATCAAAAGGATGGTAAAAAGAATGATAACATGGAGGGTACTGCCAGCAGATTGCATACCCAATCAGCTTGCATCATTAACATTTACAAGAAGGGTGATCGCATACCCCCGCACATAGATCACCACGACTTTGTCGACCTTTTTGCACAGCTTCTTTTCGAATGAGTGTAATATCATGTTCGGATCCGACCTCCGGATAGCGAGCCCGAGTGAGTTCCGAGGGCCGATAAAGATACCATTGCCGGTAGGTTCGTCATGATATCGAAGGGCAACGGAGCGTATGTCGCTAAACATTGCATACCGGAGTACCAGTGAAGCGGATCTCGGCTACTTTCGGAAGGATGGACGACGGAAAGCACCTTACCACTTCCAACCGGACCCCGAGCTAGAGAGCCTCCGACCTTACGAGCTGTGAGTTACATGGAAAATATCACACCTCCAACGTACATCCCTACGGCATCCTTGCCAAGGATGGCTTGGAAGGTGATGTTATTGACCATGTACCTCACTATTCAGACATGGATTTTTGACAGATACCTTTTTGGATGGATCGACAAAGATCATACATAGTCCGTTTTGAATCTATATGGATTGTATGAGATGTATTCCAGATCGAATTGTATGATGTATTTTCAACATGATCGGAATGAAAGTGATGATGTCACATTTTTGGCCTTCACCTCTTTTGTGCAAATTGACTGGGAAACGTCATTAAAGTTAAACGAACTTCGAACAAAGAACAGAAAAGACAAAAAAAAAAAAAAAGAAGGAAAATAAAAATATAAATAATAAATGAGAATTATTTTTCCTTAAAAATCCAAACATAAAAATAACTTCAAAATCCACGTGAACGCTAAATAAAATTCGCATGAATATTAAATACACAGACTAAAATTTTTAAAGTTAAAGGACAAACGTGAATGAAAATGAATCTCAAATCGGATCCCACTCTAAATTCATCTTTTCAAACATTTTCAAATCAACTCCAAATCGAAATTTATCTCAAGAAGCTTTGAAATTCTCTGTCGGGACAACTCTTCCTCACAAGAGACCCACACTTCAATTTCAGAACCCTAAACCTTTTTTCGTCACATCGAAATCATTTCGACTTTGGTGGCCTACCTTTCTTCCTGTATGGAGATCGACTAGGTCTATCGACACGGAGCCACGAGCTTTGTCCGATTTGGTTCTGATGGCATGGGACTGGGTCCCTCTTCACACAAATAAACTTCCGAGATTAGAATCCATTTCCAATTCTCATTAAACTTTCGAGATTGGAACCTCGTTCCAATTCTCATTAAACTTCTGAGATTGGAATCCATTTCCAATTCTCATTAAACTTTCGAGATTGGAACCTCGTTCCAATTCTCATTAAAGTTCCGAGATTGGAATCCATTTCCAATTCTCATTAAACTTCTGAGATTGGAATCCATTTCCAATTCTCATTAAACTTTCGAGATTGGAACCTCGTCCCAATTCTCTTTAAACTTCTGAGATTGGAATCCATTTCCATTTCTCATTAAACTTCCGAGATTGGAACCTCGTTCCAATTCTCATTAAACTTTCGAGATTGGAATCCATTTCCAATTCTCATTAAACCTTCGAGATTGGAACCAGTTTCCAATTCTCATTAAACTTTCGAGATTGGAATCCATTTCCAATTCTCATTAAACCTTCGAGATTGGAACCGGCTTCCAATTCTCATTAAACCTCGAGATTGGAACCGCTTCCATTTCTCTAGACTTTGAGATTGGAATCGGTTCCAATTCTCATTAAACCTTCGAGATTGGAACCGGCTTCCATTTCTCTTTAGACCTTCGAGATTGGAACCGGCTTCCATTTCTCTTTAGACCTTCGAGATTGGAACCAGCTTCCATTTCTCTTTAAACCTTCGAGATTGGAACCAGCTTCCATTTCTCTTTAAACCTTCGAGACTGGAACCAGATTCCAGTTCTCTTTAAACCTTCGGGACTAGAACCCGATTCCAGTTCTCTTTAAACCTTCGGGACTAGAACCCGATTCCAGTTCTCTTTAAACTTTCGAGGTCAGTACCTAAATTCTGATTCTCATCCCCTTCAATCAACGCTTAAACTCCGATTCTCATTCTGTGGCTGGTACCCCGATTCCAGTTTTCTCCACAATCCCGGGATTGGAACCTCGTTTCGAATTCAAACTTCAAATCCAAATTTCCTCAAATTGATTTTAAACCAAACTTCGATCTAAATTGAAACTCAAAATCTAAACTTACACATCAAAACTTAAACTAAAACAAAACGAAAATCTAAATCGAAATACCCCCAGATCATGCGATTTGGGACTCACCTCCTTTTCCTTTCCCCGGCGAGAGTTCGAGAATCTCCGGCCTCGGAGATATACTCGACACTCCCCAGCGGAAACTCTTCTACTTCGTCCTAAGTTTGTCACTTGGACATCTATGTTGGTTTTGTTGATCTTTTCGGTCAACGCCAATACGCGCGGTGTGCTTGGTTAGCACACCACACCTATTGGGGGTCCATTTGTTGACCTCATTTTTGGTGAGGTCTTCTCTTCTTCTCTTTAGTACTTAGGATCTAGCCTTAGGCTTTTCCTTTCACTATCCTAGAGGATTAGAATTGGGACCCACCACTTAGAAATTCAAACTACTTCTTAACTCCCTGCAAACTCCACAAACTTGATTGTAGACCCCTAATCACCTAGAGGGTTGAAATCAAATGTGGAAGTTTATAGGATGAGTTCCTATAGGATTCTTTGGCCTTAGGACTGCCCTGGGTGGCCTGGTCTGGTGAAGGGGGCTGACTTACACACACACTATACCTATACACTACACTTTCACACACCTCTTAAAACCACACCCATACCCAATTTGACCTCCTGACTCATGCAGATGGTTCACATGGATGGTCCTTAACCCCTAAGCCCTTGGCCAGAGGGTTAGGAACAACATAGTGGATGCCTCAAATGAGTCCCTTCATGGCTCATGTGGGCTTGATGTGGCTTCATGGCTCAACCAAAATGATTTCATTCCACTTACATTCACCCAAGCTTCAATTTTCCAAATTTTCAATTTTTGACCCCGGGACCCTACACCCGCTAACTTTACCCAAAACCCTCGAAACCCCCAAAATTTCGCAAAATCACCTAAATCACCCAAAAATCCTCAAGAAAAATCCCAAACATTGCCTCACCAATCAAATTGATCATCCATACCCAAAAATACCAAAAATTCCAAAAATACCTCCCAATACCCTCCAAATACCCAAAATACCCCTCTTAGCCAAAAAATCCAAAAATTCAGAAAATTCCCAGAAAATTCCAGAAAATGCCAAATATTCCTAATTTCATTTTGTTCAACTACACCATGGGCCAATTTTGTCAATTTACCCCACTTTTATCAAAATCCCCAATTTGACCCATTTTAACCCAAAGTGAACCCAATGTCAAACCAAACCTACCCAATTGACCCAAATTCTGGTCCAATTCAATTCTAAACTTCAATTCAACATCCCCAACACCAATCTAGACCAAATCCAAGTCCAATTTGATTGACATTTGAATCCAATTTCACTTTGGGCCTTAAAGCCCAATTTGAACCCATGACCCAAACTTAGCCCAAACTCACCTAATTCAACTCCAATTAACCCCAAATCTTTTCTAAACCTTCCTTAACATTCCCATAAACAAAACACTAACATGATTTGCCCAAAATTTAGACCCAAACCCCACTCAAATTCAACCCAAAATCAAAAAGCCCAATTTTGACCTAAATCCAACCCTAACCCAAATGAGCCCAAATCCCAAAATCAAACCCCAACCAAAGCCAAAACCTCTTTGAAACATTCCCATGAACATTTCCCAACATTTATTTTACATCAAATTCAACCCTAGCCCAACATTGGCTCAAGTTAGCCCAATTTGACCTATATTGGCCCATTCACCAAAGAAGTCCAAATCCAACCCAATTCAATCCCAAACTACTTCAAATTGATTCCAAATCATTCATGAAACATTCCTAAATTAAATTCAACACTTATTGGATCCAATCCTTTGCAAAATTTTCATCCTAAAATTTGTTTTGAAATCTAAAAGCCCACTCTCTAAACCATCTTGAAAGCCCATCCAAAGTGAAATCTAAGAGCCCAAAGCCCACATGACAATTCCTTCTCATCATCCCTTTAATTGGAATCAATTCCTAAGTCCCAAATCAATCATCAAATCAACCTAAATTAAGCACCATCTAAATTTTTCAGTAAATTTCCAAAATCCCCAAATTCCTTTTTCATATAAATGGATCCACTTTTCCTAAGCCAAGGGTAAGCCAAATGAAGCCACATGCAAGCCATAGACAAGCCACATGAAGCCATGGGGGGTTTGACTTGTCACCAAGCCATTAATGGCAAGTGGAGGGAGTCCTTTCCTAAGCCTTCCTTAAGCCATTTTAACCTCTTTAATGCAACACCATAACCCAAAATTAACTTAAACTATTTTGATGGAGACCACACCATTTTCTCCTAGCCGACCCAAATGGCTCTTTTCCGCCCAAAACCAGGCCTTGGGTGGTGCACCTAGCACAAAAGGATGGGTTGACCCAAATCAAGCCAAAATGGCCTCTCCCCCATACCATTTTAATCCAAGCACTTTACACATGTCCAAGCCCAATTGACTTCACCATTGCCAAGCCCTGACCTCTCTGGTCAAGATGGTGACCCTTGCTCGCCGGCCACCACACAGGCCGCCGGAAAACACCATGGCCGAGACATGGGCAGGAGCCAAACATTGAAATTCCACCTCGCTCGAGCTGCCCCATGCCCAATGGCCACCATGGCTGTTCTTCCCTTGACCTAAGCAGCTGATCCCAAGCCTTAAACCCCCCTGGGAGGCCCTCCACCCTCTCCTATTTAAACACCACCTCCTCTCGGCCATGAGAGGTGCTGAACCAGACCTTACTGAAACTCTGCCAAAATTGCTCTAGATCATTCTCCATACTTAGAGCAGTTGATCCCAGTGCCAATTTGCCCTGATCCCCACCAATAGAGCCTAATTTCTCAACTGAAATCTCACCCAAAACAAGGACACTTTGCCACAGTGAGCCAATCCTCAAATTGACTGGTCCTACACCTTCACCTGGACCAAGAGGAGAAGTTTCCCACCGAAAGCCCCATCTCCGAGCAACCCGGTTGCTCCGACCTCCAAGCTTTGTGTTCGGGCTTGGTCGAAATCATACTCAGGCAATTCACTGGACCGGGAGACTTCATCCGGAGCTTCGTCGGGATCCAATCGAAGGTGACACAACCCTCGGATTGAAGCCACACTTCTCCGAGCAAAGGTATGAGCTAACTCTTTATCCCGAGCTTCGTAGATTCTCCATTTCAAATGCTTTGATTTCAATGCGTGATCACCGTATAGATGTGTTCGTCTCTTCAAGACGAATCCATAGAGCACAAGAACACGAAAATCCGTTGAGAAATGAGTGAGTTCTTAGGGTTTTAGTGTGGACGGTTCTCGGCTAGGAGGCTTGGGGACGATGAACGGATGCCGTTCATTTGATACACGCGCGGACGGACGGCTCAGATGGCGTCGGACGAGGAGATGATACATGAACCGCGGGCCGCGTGGCGCTGAGTTGGATGGCGGCGCCGAATCAGAAGGCGACGCGTGTGCCTTCGGAGTCGCCAAGGTTGAGTCGCGCCGCCGTTTTAAATAGAAAATTAGGGATTTTTCGATTTATTTAATTCCCCGAACTTTGAAAATTCATAACTTTGTGTAGAAAAATCCTAAAAATAAAATAAAAATACCCTCTTGTTCAGTGAACAGAGGAGAATAATGTGGAAAAGAAATCATTTAATTTAATTAAGTATTTTATTTTTAATAATTTGTTTACCCTCTGCATTGTTTTAATTCTCCATGCATATAGGAAATTCACCATGGCATGAGACCATAGGGCTTTTGAAGCCTCTAAATTTGGGAACATTCCCTGAATTTTCCAAAGTCGAGGCCATCCCTATGAGAAGTTATTGATTTTTCAAATTCATGTTGCTGTTTTGAGTATTTTAAATCCAATAATTAGCATGTTGTGAAATAAATTCTAGAAAAATTTGGTGATGTTTCATATGACCAGAGCACCCTAGGAAAATAGGTTTTGAATTAATTCACTTGGAATAACCCTAATTGGCTTAAACACCCTAAATAGGTCCTTAATTAATTAGAGCTAATCATACATCAAATTGACTTGAAATCAATTCTCCACTGACCTTTAGGATCAGCAGGAACCCACCATAAAAGTTTGAAGTCAATTGGACTTGGTTAGCCCTACTAAATGGGTTGATTAAGCCATTTAGCCAATTTAAACTTTGAAAATTCATAACTTTCAAAATACTTTTCAAAAATTCACCAAATTGGTTTTGGAGCCTCTCTAATATTAGGAAAATTTAAGAAAATTAAAATTTCAATTTTCTAAAAAAGTTGATTTTTTGTATTATTTTAATATTTTAATAATTAAAAAATAATAAAAATCACAAAAATAATAAAATTCACCAAAATGTCACATTTTGAATTTTAGTCACTTAGGAACAAATCCCATATTTTTCCTAGGTCTCTATGATGAGTTATTAAATTTTAAAGCCCTAGGGTAATTTTAAAATAAAAAAATGTATTTTCTAGCATTTCTATTAAAATAATCCTAATAAATCAAAGAAAAATCAGAAAATTATAAAAATTGATTCTCTGATTTTCTTGATATCAGAGAGATTTTTAAAAAATATAAAATTCATTTTTCAAATTTTATTTTATTTTTAAATTAATTAATACTCCAAAAGTCAAAATAATTGTAATAAAAAGAATATAATTCAAAAAATCACCAAAATTGGTCCAAGTGGTCCTCTGGTCATTTGAAATGTCCCATAATTTTCTTAAGGACTGAAACTTTCCCTTGGTCATATTATTAAATTTTCTTTGAAATCCCTATTTTCCACCAAAAATAATTACATAAATAAATTAAATATAGAAAAATCACATTTTCTCCTCTAATGTCTTCATTGACATATGAATGAAGCCACATAAAAATTTCAAGTTCATTTGAGCTCAATTTAATGAGTTATGAAATTATTAAGCTTGAAGGGCAAAATGGTAATTAAAATTTTAACCCTTAATTAAAACTTTAGGCTTAATAAAATGGAAAGGTAAAATATTTGATCTTAATCTGGTTTGGATGATTGAAATTTAAATAATTGAAGGGTAGAAACCTATTAAACAATTCAACAATAATTGAAATAAACCTTAATAAAACAATTAATTAAATTTGGAAGAATAATAAAATTGGAATTATTAAAATAGGGATGTTATTAGGAAGAAATTTATTCTTTAATTTAAGAATCCCTAAATTAATCATCCCAATAATATTTAATCCCTAATTAAAATGATAATCCAAGTTTAAGATTTAAAATGCTAAAAGATTTAATCATTAAATTAAATTAAAGTTAAATTATTTAAAGCAAATCCCTTTAAAACAAAATGTTAAAATTAAATGTGCTTTAAATTAAATTAAATTAAATTAAATTAAATTAAATTAAATTAAATTAAATTAAATTAAATTAAAGCACATTAAATTAAATTGAATTAAATTAAATTAAATTAAATTAAATTAAATTAAATTAAATTAAATTAAATTAAATTAAATTAAATTAAATTAAAATTAAATTAAATTAAACTAAATTAAATTAAAACTAAATCAAATTAAATTAAATCAAATTAAATAAAATTAAGCTGAACCATATCATATTAAATTAACTTAAAGTTAAATTAAATTAAATTGAACCACATTAAATTAAATTAAGTTAAATTAAATTAAATTGAATTAAAAATAACATCACCTAAGACATGAAGAATTCAAAAATAAATCTAAAACAACTTGAACACTATTCCAAACTTAAATCCATTAACTAAAATTAAATCACAACTCACTTGAACATCCATTTGCCCTCGAAAGCTCGTGATGTCATAACTCTTAAAAGGAGTGTTAAATGAAGTGTTACTTCATTCATGGGATATTCAAATGTCCTAGTTCACTGAGCAAGACAACAAAACTTAAACTCCCGGACGATTAATTCATTTTTATAATTAAATTCACTTGGACTTAAAACAATCCTAGAAATATTGAAAAGATGTTTAAGATTCGTCTTAAGCTCTTCCTCGATATGATAGGATATTTATAAGAACAATTGAACTTAGTTGTTCTTTGATGAAGAAAATCGTCCTCAAACTAAAATACAAGAACCCAGACGTCATAGGAAATGACTAGCTATAGGATTAGGAACTTGGTAGAAAACCATAACCCTTCCCTTAGCTTTACCTAGGAACTTACTTTAAATGCTTAAATATTCTAACTGTGTTTTAAGTGCGACTTGGGATGACGGGAAGACCTTCCGAGTACGCTTTTATTTTATTGCAATTTATCTTATTGCAATTTGTTTAATCGCATTGCACTTACTTTTCTTGCATGATAAACAACAGTTGCATGAAAACCTATACCTTTGGGATAGTCCCTAAAACTGAAACCAAAACTAAATTAAAAGTCATTACAAGATAAAATTCACCGCCACAACATTTCAAAATATAAAACAACTCAAAATTTAATTACAAACGGAACAACAAAACTACAACTACAACTAAATTAAAACGTCTTGTTGGATGATCGGGAACACCTCGGATGATGTAACCTACGTGTTGCTAACGGGATTTCCCACTGGTCTAAATGAAAGTGTGGAACTCATTCGATTGAGTTTAGCAAATTCATCCGGACTAAGTGAATCCGATAAAAATAACGATGCCGGAAGGATGGAACCGTGGGATCTTAACCGGTGTTGTTATAATCAACTTTAAGATTTGTTTAATTAAAATATTAAAAAACACCTAAATTTTAAGATTTTCTCTAAACCCGAACACTTTTCTCACCTCCTGATTTATGATTTCTAAAACTAAACCTCTGCAACAACAAGGAGCTCGGAGCATGGTGGGCGACGACAGCCATCGTCATCGACAGAAACTCGAGTCTACTTCAGCAAAACCATTCTTAGAATTAAAAAACCAAGCTATAGGACTTCGAGGTAGTTTGCCTAGTGCAACATAAATCCTCAACTCTTCGTTAGGCGTTTGCATGATCATGTCATGTAAATTAAGCCCTAACCGGTCTTAGGACTCCGAGGTAGTCGTTTGGTACGACATAAACCCTTATATCTTCAAGGCTATTTGTATGATTTTATCATACAAATATAAGTCCTAATTAATTAAAATTGGCAAGATCAAAATACTAAATAAACATTAGGACCTCCCTAAATTCAAGCCAAACAATAGGATAGTCGGGAAATTACCGAAGTTCGCTTCGAATCTGTGATTCCTCCTACCTTTCTTCCTTTGAATTCCCAAAATAAAAATGTTCAAAATTTGATCCATTCCCTATTGAAATTCCAAAAAATTCAATCCCTCGAAAACTTAAACTTTGAAATTCTTGAGAGCAGAACTACCGATTATTATCGAGAGTTTTCTTAGGTGATTCTCGTCACTTAAGATGTAATTAACTATGGGGCTTGCCCTTATAGAGAATTTTAAGAACCTGAGTAATATAAACCCCGCTTAATTCATTTATATTAAGCGGTGGAATTTATCGGCTTATAAAATTGGTTCGCGGACCAAACGGATGTCACAAATTTTCTAGTTTATTTAATCGAGCCCCATCATCAAGCAATGTGTCTATTCTTCGGGATAGATACATGGTTTGTGATACGGTGCTCGTTTATATAAACTATTCGGGATGTGAGATCAGTTTGATTTCATATCTTAAAATTTTCAAATTTAAAATTATTTTTAAAATCAAATACTACTTTTCAATATATTTATCTAAATTAAAATTAAAATACGCCGACAAGCTTAGGAATTTCTCAAATCTTATGCATTACAAAGATCATATGTGGAACCAATTTTTGATAGACACTAATCCTCAAGCTTCTCCTCCAATACTATACTTTTACTTTTTTTTCTGTTTTTTTCTTTTCTCTTTTTTTTTCTTTTCTTTTTTCTTTTTCTTTTCTTTTTTCTTTTTCTTTTCTTTTTTCTTTTTCTTTTCTTTTCGTTTCTTTTCTGGCAACGATTATTATATATGGATAAACCTTTAATGATTTTGAATTTCACTCTTCCTTTTCTAAAGTTAAGGTCTGATATATCCTTTACTTAAAAATATAATAATAGTTATGAAAACTACTTTTAATAAAATAAATTTAATTTTTGAAAATAAGAGTCCAATCTTTTTATTTTATTCAAAAATACGATATCTCTTACTAAAGATAGTTACATCATACTTAACATCTCTTTACTAAGAAAATTTTTAACTTGAAATTGTTCTTCATCACTATAATGTTTTAACCAAAATTTTTTTACACATTTATATATTCAAAATTTTATTACCCTAATATAACTTCATACACATAATCATTTTTCAAATAAAAAATCGAATTTATTTGTAGCATACTTGAGAACAGGAATGAAAAATAAAACTTTAAGTTTTGAAAATTGATTTTTCATCCCCCCCAAACTTAAATTTTTACAAAGATTAAACATTTCAACATAAAAAATATAAAGACAGGAATGAAAAATAAAACTTATGCTTACAAATTTTCATATCCTGAATATGCAAGTACAAAAATTTATAAACAGGAGTAAAAATGATCACAGTTCATTTTGATTTTAACATTCAAGAGATTTAAAAGACTTCTATGCAGTGGAGGCTAAAATAAAAGCAAAAACACAAACTAACACGATATCACAACTACAACAGAAAATTCATGGTAGTAAATTCAAATTTAAACATTAAATTTTAAATTAAGGTTTGTGATGGAGGTGTCGTCGCGTGTTGGAGATTTTCTGGGTGTCAATGTTGATTTGGAGTCGCCACTCTGTTTATCTATAATATTGCCCTAATCTTCAATAAATCTTATTTCTTTAGATTCTGTAAAAGAATTTTTAGATAATAAGAAATTTGATGAAAATAATGGCTAATAATATAGAAAACAGTAGAAGAGAGGTGTCGCTGATAATCCTCGAAATGAAAATTCTAGGATTGTCTTATCATTGAGATTTTGTATAAGGATTTTGGTAACCAGAGATTTTTAGATATAATATCTATTTTGAGTTCTTTAATTCTCCTATAGGAGCAAGCTCCTATAGTTAATTACATTTTAGGCAATTTGTAATTGTCTAAAAAAACTTCTGATTAATGTTAATCACTTGTTTTCTAGCAGGTTTTTAAGGAAATATGTACCCACTATCAATCCAAAATGTCATTTTGTTATGCCAATATATTTTTGTTGTCTTATTGTTTATCATTTTTGTTTTGTTGTTTGTCATTTTTGTTTGGTGGCTATCCTAGAAGTCTTATTTTTCTTTTGTCTTAATTTTGTCATTTTAATGTTGTTTATTTTATTTTGTTTTGTCAATGTTGTTGTTTTGATGTCATTGTGATTTTGTTTTTGTTTTATTGTCTTTCGTCACGTTTTAGGAATGTCGTTTTGCAAAACAGAGTTAGCACACCTTTTAACATGCAAAGGAAATCTAGAATGAAACATATCTTCATCATGCAAAGGAAAACAATGTCAGATTTAAAAGAAATAATGTCAGTTTTATTTATTCAATCTTTTTATTTTCTTAGTTATCTTTTTAGATAACCCGGTCAAGATGTCACTGGCTCCGTCATCCCAGGGTTATCAGGGGTCTTAATCTACTTAGTCCTAAAAGTGTTTAAACCAGGACCAGAAGGTTTCTGTCAGCAATCAGGATTGCGTCGTCCGAGAAATCTTCGTAGATTAAGAACACTGGGGTTCAAGTTGCATTCGGTGATGTTTGTTCGTTAAGATTTCATTTAAGATTTTGTGTTTTTTTTCCAATTTTAGGTTTGAAAACTTTTAGGTTGTTTATGGCTTCTTAAGATTTTATGTCAAAACCTTTAAGTTTGATGTCTTTTGAACTTAAAGTTTTGAATTTGATTATTAGATTTATTTGTCAATTAAATTTTTGATTAGATTTGAAAAATCATTTTTGAGATTTGATTAGATCAAGAAATTTAGATTCAATTTTATTTGAATTTAAAGATTTAAATCTTATGATCAATGTCATAAATTAGACTTTAGAATCTTAGATTCGGTGTCTTTCGAATCTAATATTAAGTCTAATTATAAAATCTAATTTAAGTTAGATTTTAAAATTCTGGATTCAATGTCTGTTTGAATCTAAAAGAACTGTTAAGTCTAATATGAATTAGACTTAAATAAAGGCGTTTAATAATCAGATTCAACGTCTTTTTGAATCTGGATATCTTGAATCAAAAATTGCTTTTAATTTGATGTAATTCGAATTTAATTTGGGTTTAAACTGAGTTGATCTTAAGTTCATGTTTGTTTGAACTTAAGATAATAATATTGATTAAATTTTGATTTAAGTTAGATATGTCAAACTTATTTTTGTCAAAATAAGTTCAATTTAGATTGAATTATAAGTTTGATTTGGATTACGCTTAATGTTGAGTTAGGCTTGATTAAAATAAATTCAGTTTAGATTGAACTTAATTAAGTTAGATTTGGGTCGAACTTAATGTTGATTTGAGTTTGATTTAAGTTAGGTTTAAGTTAAGTTGAACCTAAACTTAAGGTTAACTTAAGTTCAATATGGCTTGAACTTAAGTTTGATGTAGGTTTGATTTAAGCTAGGTTCAAGTTAGGTTAAACCTAAAATTAAGGTTGACTTAAGTTCAATATAGGTTGAACTTTAAGTTTGATTTAGGTTTGACTTAAGTTAGGTTTAAGTTAGGTTGAATCTAAACTTAAGGTTGACTTAAGTTCAATATGGGTTGAACATAAGTTTGATTTAGGTTTGGTTAGGTTTAAGTTAGATTGAACCTAAACATAAGGTTCACTTAAGTTCAATATAGGTTGAACATAAGTTTGATTTAGGTTTGATTTAAGTTAGGTTCAAGTTAGGTTGAACCTAAACTTAAGATTGACTTAAGTTCAATATGGGTTGAAGTCAAGTTTAAGTTAAGTCTAGTTAAGGTAAACTTAATTAAGGTTTAAGTTTTATTTAAATAATACTCAAAGGTTAATTAAATCTAATTAGATTAGACTTAATTAGAATTTAAAGACCATTCAAGTGTTATTTAGGTAAAACATAAGGTTTAATTAAGTCTAATTAAAATTAGACTCAACTGAAATTTAAAGTTATTTAAGCCTAATTTAAGTAAGGCTTAAGTTTGATTAACCTTATTTAATTAAGGTGTAATAATTTTATTAAGCCTAATGAATTAGACTTAAGTCGGGTTTAGGATTGATTAAACCTTAGTTGGTTAAGGTTTAATAGTTTAATTAAGTCTAGTGTGATAGACTTAATTATGGTTTAAGATTGATTAAACCTTAGTTAGTCAAGGTTTAATAGTTCAATTAAGTTTAATGTGATAGATTTAATTATGGTTTAGTTTAACTAATTAAACTTGATTTGGGCAAGATTTAATTGACTAATTTGACTTAGTTAGAGTTAAGTCTAATTGGTTTTTAAGTTTAATAAACCTAATTTGGGTATGGTTTAATTGATTAATTAGACTTAATATGGGGTAAGTCTAATTAGTTTAGGATTAATTAAACCTAATTTAGGTAAGGTTTAATTGATTAATTAGATTTAATTAGGGGTTAAGTCTAATTGGTTTTTAAGGTTAATTAAACCTAATTTGGGTAAGGTTTAATTAATTAATTAGAATTAATTAGGGGTTAAGTCTAATTGGTTTAGGATTAATTAAGATTTAGGTTGATTAATTAGGTTTAATATTGGTTAAACCTAATTAGAGTTTAAAGGTTACATAAACCTAATGTAAGTAAGGTTTAAGTTGATTAATTAGGTTTAATATGGGTTAAACCTAATTAGAGTTTAAATGTTACTTAAACCTAATGTAGGTAAGGTTTAAGTTAATTAATTAGGTTTAATATAGGTTAAACCTAATTAGAGTTTTAAGGTTACTTAAACCTAATGTAAGTAAGGCTTAAGTTGATTAACTAGGTTTAATATGGGTTAAACCAAATTAGACTTTAAAGGTTACTTAAACTTAATGTAAGTAAGGTTTAAGTTGCTTAATTAGGTTTAATATGGGTTAAAGCTAATTAGGGTTTAAAGGTTACTTAAACCTAATGTAAGTAAATTTTAAGTTGATTAATTAGGTTTAGTATGGGTTAAGCCTAATTAGAGTTTAAAGGTTACTTAAACTAAATGTAAGTAAGGTTTGAGTTGATTAATTTGGTTTAATATGGGTTAAACCTATTATGGTTTAATGAACACTTAAACCTAATGTAAGTAAGGTTTAAGTTGATTAATTAGGTTTAGTATGGGTTAAATCTAATTAGGTTTTAAAGGTTACTTAAACCTAATGTAGGTAAGGTTTAAGTTGATTAATTAGGTTTAATATAGGTTAAACCTAATTAGAGTTTAAAGGTTACTTAAACCTAATGTAAGTAAGGTTTAAGTTGATTAATTAGGTTTAATAAGGGTTAAACCTAATTAGGGTTTAAAATTTACTTAAACTTAATGTAAGTAAAGTTTAAGTTGATTAATTAGGTTTAATATGGGTTAAACCTAATTAGGGTTTAATGAACACTTAAACCTAATGTAAGTAAGGTTTAAGTTGACTAATTAGGTTTAATATGCATTAAACCTAATTAGGGTTTAAACGTTACTTAAACATAATGTAAGTAAAGTTTAAGTTGATTAATTAGGTTTAATATGGGTTAAACCTAATTAGGGTTTAAAAGTTACTTAAACTTAATGTAAGTATAGTTTAAGTTGATTAATTAGTTTTAATATGGGTTAAACCTAATTAGGGTTTAATGAACACTTAAACCTAATGTAAGTAAGGTTTAAGTTGATTAATTAGGTTTAGTATGGGTTTAACCTAATTAGGGTTTAATGAACACTTAAACATAATGTAAGTAAGGTTTATGTTGATTAATTATGTTTAATATAGGTTAAACCTAATTAGATTTTAATCTTTATTTTAAACTTGTTTTAATTAAGGTTTAATGGAGCTAATTAGAATTAATGTTGAATTAATCCTTATTATGTACTAATTTAATTGTATTCAATGTTTGGACTTTAAATTTAACCTAACTCATAGTGTTATGAGTTAAGAAAAATGAGTTTTAAATTTTAAAAATTTAAAATCTTTAACCCTAACAATAAAATTGTCATTTAAAAATTTTTAAAAGGTTAGTATATGTCTTTTTAGGGTTCAAATTTATTCCCCTAAATATCTAACCAATTACCAATTTAAATTTCTTATTTTTTGATTTTTAGAATTATTATTAAAAATAATTACCAAATTTCATGAAAATTAAGAAAAGTTACTTTAGAGAATTTTTTTAGCCTTAGAAAAATCAAAGATTGTTTATAAGGATCTAAAGATTAATCCCCCAAAGTTTCATATTTTTCTAACTTATAATTAATTTTTAATAATTAAAATACTCCACAGAGTATTTAATTAATTAAAAATCAAATATAAATCAACATTTCAAAATTTAAATTCCACATTGTAGTGCTCATTGTTCTGAATCCAGAGATATTTTTATTTGCAAAGTTATGTATTTTTAAAGTTTTTAAGGTTTATATGGATTTTATTAAATCCAAATAAACCTTAAAGCGCTGCGTGTCCTCGGATGGGTCGAAACGAGCTTGATCCTTTACGGGGATACGAACATGGGAGGGCCATGATTTACTTTCGGCCGTCCATTCTCGAAACACAGGAACAGACAGTCTTGGTTCATCGTTTACCTCCCGCCTGATCCCGTAGACTGTCCGTGATCTAGGGACAATATCTCGCTCGATTTTTTATGAAATCGCACGAGGTTTGTTCCTACATGATCGTCTTGACCAGAAGATCATATCCATATGGATATGTGGGGGTTTTGAAATGGTTAACCCTACTCTAGACCAAGCCCGAGCTCAGGATGGGTGTGAAAAACCATACCTTGGCCTCAGTCAATGCAAGCTCATATTGAATGGTTCTGAAGCTTCGTATCGACCTCAGAAAGCTTTTCCCTAAGTCAATTTGAGGTGAAATCAAGTCTGTATATGACTTTGTCCTCGAGGTGTCTCGGCTTGAATGGGCTTGGCCAATTAGTAGCTTAAGGGCTATGGGAATTCCTGGTTTTGATTGGGCTCGTCTTCGTAGGGTCCTAGGAAGCTTTAAGGAATATCAACTTGGAGTTTTAAGTAGTTTGGTTTTGAAAATGAAAATGCTCTGTTTAGGACATTTTTGGTGCTCTCGGGTTGTTTAAATTGAGGAGATATGGTAGGTTTGAGGGCCTGGTTTCATTGGGGATCAATCGCTTAGGTTATAGGGAACAATTTTGATGTTGAAAGTTTGGGGATTTGGGCAGTGGTTGGGGGTCTCCTATTTTGGTCCTCTCCCTCTCATGAGCTCGGGTTAGCTCCTTTTGTAGCCATGGGAAGAGCTTAGGTTAGCCTAGGGGAGGTGTTAACAGATCCATCATGTCTTGGAGATAATGTTTTAGCAGTTGGAATGATGGATTTGAGTTTTTCAAGTGTTTACCCTTGGTGTAATTTGAGTTCATGCCTTAGCTTTCCCTCATTTGTTCGTCCAAGAGATGGATAAGATATGCTCATATGGTCTGAATTAACTTCCCTCACATAAGTTCATCAGCTCATTTAATGACCTTGAGGAGAGAATGCCACATTAGCTCCTTATTCATCTTCTTTCATGGCTTAGTAATCATATGTATTCACCATGGTAAGGAGTGAGTTCAAGTCTTGTTTCTCCTTCATTGGATGGCCTAGGAGGTGCATGGTGAGTCAAGAAGGCAAGCCACCTTCCTTTTTACCATGTCATTTAAATTTTGATGAGGGCATGAAACATAATTTTCTTTTCTGATTATTTTCCAAAATTTGGCAATAATGAGGTCATGCCATGATATGCTGAGGACTTAAGCCAAAATCTTCTTATTGGATGGTCCATGAGGCATGGAAATTTATCCTTTAGGTGGCTGACCACCTCATTGTTAATGAGGGGTGAGTCATGCTTTAGGTTTGGGAGAGATTGACACCTTATCCTCTTTCATGATGGTTCCTTAATAATGACCCTTAACCATGGTTAAAATGCCATGTTATGGATCATTAATGGGTTGAGTCAAATTGAATGGGTCATATGGGTTGTGTCTAACCCATGTTGAGTCATCCTTGATGTCATAAAGGGGTTTGGAATTTTTGAAAATCAATTATGTCATAATTAGTGTCATATGTTAAAATTCCATTTTATGCCTTTTTTTTAATTTGATTTCCATTTTAATTAATTATGCCATTAATTAAAATTTTAGAAATTATTTTATTAACTAATTAAATAATTTTAAATTAATGATTTGATTAATTTTATGTCATTTTTGGCTTAAAATGAATTTTGTCTCATTTCATAGCTTTTAATTATATTTTCATTTTAATTAATTATTTAATTAATTAAAATATTGAAAACTATATTATTAGCCAATTAATTAATCAAAATAATTTTGCAATAATTATTTGATTAATTTACATTATTTTTGGTTCAAAATTGAGTATTTTGACCAATGTTGACTAGGGTTAACCAATATTGACCCAGGTTAACTAAAGTTGGCATGGGCTAATCAATTCTAGTCCAAGGATGTTTAATGTGACTTTCTCAAGCTTGTCATGATTGATTTGGTCATAAAATTGGTAGTTTTGTCATTTTGGGGTCTAAATTGGTGATATTGACCAATTTTAGGGTTTAGGTTAACCCAATGGTCAATGTGGTGACACTTAGATTAACTTCTGGTTATTTTGATTAATGTCAAGTTGATCATGTCAATGTCTGTCATTGAAGTCAATTTTATGGTCAGGGAGCATGGTTTGATTATTTTGACCAAAATTGACTTTTTGGTCAAAAGTGACCAATAAGGTGAATATGGTGGTCATTAGGTGTTGGGTTAATGATTTTGGTTAATTTTAACTTTTTGGATCAAAAGTTAGCCATTTGAGTGAATGGAGTGGTTATTGGGTCAATAATTGACCATCTTGACCAAAGTTAACATTTTTGCCAAAAATTGACCTATTGGGTCAATATGGTTAGTTATTGGGTCAGAATTGACCATTTTAACCAAAGTTGACTTTTTAGGTCAAAAATTGACCTGCTAGATCAATGGGGCTGGTCATTGGGTTGGGATTAACCATTTTGACCAAAGTTGACTTTTTAGGTTAAAAGTTGACCTATTGGGTCAATAGGTTTGGCCATTGGGTCAGGAATAACCATTTTGACCAAAGTTGACTTTTTAGATCAAAAGTTGACTTATTGGGAGAATAGTTGATCAGGTAAGTATTTATCATTACTGATTTGATCATTTTAAGATGTCACTAAAATTTATATTAAAAAGGTTTCATAAGGTCTCTCCCTAGATATTAGGTTTTAGTGACCATTATTAAGAGTTAGGGAATTAATTTTTGTAGACTTCCCAATCTAATATATTTTGTAAATAATCCTTACAAAAATGAAGTCAACAAAGTAGCCCCCAATATGTGTCGAATACTGCACAAGTATGCCGCACATATTGGCGTTGACCGAAATGGTTTGAATATCCATTGCCAGTCTATCGGAAAATGTCTTATAATGATTAGGAAAAAGATTGGATGTCCTATTATTTCTAAAGAATATCAGACGTATGTATGTCAGTTTTGAGAAGGAATGTTATGCGACTTATATCCTTTCTCAAGGGAATAGTTATTGGAATGCCATAATTCGCGTGACAGGAAATGACTTATATCCAATAACTATAGAGAGAGAAGATGTCATATCATCTCTCAGAAATGTCAAATGCCGAGAAATAGGAATGCCATAATTTTCATGTCAGGAAAGGACTTATATCTTATAACTATAGGGAGAGAAGATGTCATATCATCTCTCAGAGATGTCAAATGTCGAGTTATAAGAATGCCATAATTTTCGTGTCAGAAAAGGACTTATATCCGATAACTATAGAGAGAGAAAATGTCATATCATCTCTCAAAGATGTCAAATGTCGAGTTATAGGAATGCCATAATTTTCGTGTAAGGAAAGGACTTATATCTAATAACTATAGAGAGAGAAGATGTCATATCATCTCTCAGAGATGTCAAATGTCGAGTTATATGAATGCCATAATTTTCGTGTCAGGAAAGAACTTATATCCGATAATTATAGAGAGAGAGGATTACTCTCAAATAAGAATATATCCTTTAGGGATATGTCAAATAATTATTCTCATATTAATTATCACAAGTTATTCGTCATATCATTTGAGTTCATTTCGGCACTCTTGAACCTGACGATGTATTATAGTCAACTGGGAAATATCTCACAAGATATTATTTCACACCTAATAATGTACATAGGTGGTACAAGTTAACAGTACTCCATGTATTATACAATACACACTACAAACTATTTGTACATTATCATGTCAAAAGTTATCAGATCTGCTAGACCTACCACAAATATCTAACACTCCGAGACATTGTCTATCGAATATGTCTTAGGGGTTTTTAGATATTCGTAGGGTCATGACAGCTCTAAGGGTTGTAACCCTTCCAGTTTTGGTATCAGCTAGTATCCATCAGGATGCTTTTCAGGACGCATCCTTCTTAATATTATCGAAATGTGTTGTCGGCTTACACTTGGTATGCAATGTTTAGAAACGTCATCTCCATTGTCTTGTAGGACTAAAACTAATCCGAGTGGTAGAGGAATTTCGTAAGATCCCCGAAGTTCTCCAGGTCCCACAATTTGTATTTCTCTTCCAAACAGAATAGAACATATGTTCATGAGTGACAAAGTGCAAAAAGGTCTTTGAAAATCATGGCTGTCAATGTGAAGTGGTATGCAATCTCCTTCCTCATATATATTCATGATGCAGCTGTCTGGAATACAATCAGAGGGCATTATGTTCCATGTTATCAGTCGCCTGATAATTTGAATGATCACTATCAGTAGTGGATCTACTTATTCATGTCGTAAGATTCTCGGAGGATTCCCATCTTTGTCCACAACATAGTTGTAACAGCACCCATATTGGATCGTCATCCGACCCTTGCCACATATCTATCTATTTGGTTCGGAGTATGTTCTTATTTTCAAGCGTCCAGCTCATCCGCGATCACATGCTTCCATTACATGTTCAACAATGGCACCTTGTTCAACTTCGTCAAAAACTCCAGTAAATAACTGAATGCCTTCCAATATGTTAATAGTTCGACCATTAATATGTTTGAATTGTTCAAATGATTGTCGTTTAATGGCTTGAATATGTCTCACTTCTTCTCGAGAGGCAATCCGTTTGTCAGTTAATGTCTCTGCTGCTGTAAGATCTAATGCTGGTTCATAAGGAGTGGGAGTGAATAATGTTCTCCCAATTCTCTCCTCTTCTTCAATCATTTATTCTCCTAAGACATAATATGTCTCTTTAGGAATGTTTTCAAGTACTGGAAATTCGAATTCATTGTATTCTTCCATCGGTTTTATATTTTGCTTTTCTTTCTCTTTATGTTTCTTGAGTCATTTATTATGATTTTTTCTCTTGGCTCTTGTCATTCCAGATGCTAATTCTTCACTCCGCTAGCAGATGCTGTTCCATTTTGAGGGATGGAGTTACTATTATTGATTTTAATTTTTCATCAAATTTTTGTCTCAATAGTTTGTTGACGAAATTTGAACTCTAATACAGATGGCTTTCATTTTGCCTCTTCTTTATTGGCAATGGATAACAAGGGTCCATCATAGAGTAATTCAACTTGAGAAAGATCAAAGTCAAAATGGATTTTAGATCCTCTGTCAATACATCGTCGGTCCAAAGCCAGACAAACATCACTTCGGAATGTAAAAAGAAGTCTATTGTTAGACATTTTCCCTGAAAACAACAGGATAATGTAACATATTTGACTCTTTTCATTATGTTAAGGAACCATTCTCAAAAGCACATGCTTAAAAAGCAGAAAGGATATCACAAAACACAGAAGTCAAGATTTGTATCACAAAGATGATTTGAAGAAATTTATTATTATCCCAGTTTATAAACAAGTCATCATTTTTCATGTTGCATAATATTTTTTAAGAAACATCTGTTGATCGAAGGCAAAATTCTTTCTCCTTGACAATCTACTAGTTGGTAAGATTCTTCAGAATAAATCTTTTCAATTACATATGGGCACTCCCATATTGGTTCAAACTTTCCACCTATTTTATGGTGAGTTAGTATAGGTCTTCGGAGAACTAAAACTTGTTTGCCAATTCGAAAGGTTCTTGGTCGAACTAATTTGTCATGGGCTCGTATCATTTTTGCTTGATACAGTTCAAGATTTTGCTGAGGTTGTAGATGCTTGCCTTCTAAAATCTCACGTTCTTCAAGTCGTAATTTGACATTTTCTTCTTCAGTTATTTTATTTGCTATCGCAACTCTGAGAGAAGGGATTTGCACTTCGAGTGGCAAAATAGCCTCAGAACCGTATACCAGAGCAAACGGTGTTGACCGTGTTGGTGTTCAGTATGTAGTTCTATAGGCCCATAAAGCTTCTATTAATCGTTCATGCCATTGTCTTGGACTGTTGATTAATGTCTTTTTCAAAATTTGAACCAATGTTTTATTGAAGGCTTCAGCTAAACCATTAACATTTGGATGATGGATTGTGGAATACCTCTAATCTATGCCATGCCTTTGAATAAAATTATTCATTTTTGTATTTTTGAAAGCCAATCCATTGTCTGATATAACCCTTTGAGAAATTCCAAATCTATAAACAATGTGTGTTTTAAAGAAATGAAGAACTTGTTCCACTTTAACTTCTCTAAGTGGCATTGCTTCTACCCATTTCAAGAAGCAATCAGTGGCTGCTAAAATAAATTTATGACCTTTAGCCGATGGAGGGTCTATAAGGGCCACTATGTTAGTTCTCCAACATTCAAATGACCATGATGCTATGGTTGGGTGTAATACATTTGGCAGTTGGTGTAATACCACTCCATGTGTTTGACATTGATGACATTTCTTCGCGACCTCAAGACAATCAGTCATCATTGTTAGCCAATAATATCCCATCCTTTTTATTTTCATTTTCATTTTAGGTCCAGATTGGTGTGCGCCACATAAACCTGAATGGACCTCTTTAACAATCTCTTGAGCTTCAACTTGGTTTAAGCACCTTAACCACATTTGGTCAAAAGATCTTTTATAAAGGATATCATTTATTAGAGCATATGATAATGCTCTTTGTTTAATTTAAGTGGCAATAGAAGTGTTTTCAGGTAAGCTTCTGGTTTGTTGATATTGAATCATTGGTTGTTGTCAATCATCTTTTTATTCATTAATTATTGTCACTATCGTGTTTTCACCAATTTTGTGCAAATTTTTCATGTCAATTTGAGAAAGAACTTGTCGTCCTTTTATAGAAATTGGTATGTTATTTTTTTCTGGACAAGCAAATTCTTTTGTAAGTTCTGCCAAAGCATCTGCTAAAGAATTATCTCGTCTCAGGATTAAGAAATATGTCACATCAGGAATTTACTGAAGCAGCTTCAGAGTGTAACGAGAATATTGTTTAAGTCAAGGTTTCAGAGTCTTATATTTGCCAGCAATTTGATTGATAATCAATTGAGAATCTCCACAGATGTCAATATTTTTAATTTCCATTAGTATTATCAAATCTAGACCGGTTATGAGCGCTTCATACTCGGCTTCGTTATTTGTGCATGGTTCAGTCAAATGATAGGAAAAAGGCATCATTGCTTTATCTGGAGTGATGAAAATCAATCCTACTCCAGCTTTGCCCGGTATAATTGTTTGTTTGTCTTTATCTTTCCGTGCAGATGATGCTCAATCAAAGTACAGTTCCCATCATTGCACACTCAAACTTTTATTTCTGATATTTGTTCATCAGGTAAATCATCATTGAGAGATGATCCAGTTGGAATTGGGTGTGCTGCTAAGAAATCTGTCAAGATTTGTCCTTTGACAACACGTAATGGTACAAATGCTATGTCGAACTGGAGTAATATCATTGCCCATCCTACTAATCTTGCAGAAAGTGTTGGTTCTATCATCAAATACTTTAATGAGTTGACTTTTGAAATAAGAGTTACTTTATGAGAAAGCATGTAATGCCTTAGTTCTTGAACTGTAAAAATCAAGGCTAAGCAATGTTTCTCAATTGTTGGGTATTTTATTTCTGTTGGAACCAGACAGCGGCTTAAATAGTATAATGCATTTTCTTTTCCCTCATCAATTATTTGTGCTAGTAATGCTCCAAGGGAATTATCTAATGCTACTGTGTAAATGATTAAAGGTCTTCCTAACACAAGGACTGCTAGGACAGGGGTTATTGTCTTGTATTGTTTAATATTTTCAAAGGCGTGTTGGCATTTTTCATCCCATACAAATTTGCTATCTTTTCTGGTTAGGGCAGTAAGACGCTGACACCTACCTGACAGATTAGAAATGAAACGTCTTATATATGCTAATTTTCCTTGAAATGATCTCAATTGAGTTAGATTTTTAGGAGGAGGCATATTTTGGATGGCTTCAATTTTGAGGGGATCAATTTCTATCCCACGATGTCGAACTATGAATCCTAAAAATTTCCCTGAAGTAACACCAAAAGCACATTTTAAGGGATTCATGTTAAGATTATATTGTCGTAATCATTCTAAGATAATTCTTAAATCATACACATGATCATATTTTTGCTTACTATTGACAACTAAATCATCAATATAACATTCAACTTGATTGTGTATTAATTCATCTAAAATCCGTGTCATAGCTCTTTGATAGGTTGCACCAGCATTCTTTAATCCAAATGGCATAACCTTATAACAATATATTCCTATGGGTGTTCTGAAGTTTGTATTTGCTTCATCTTTTGAAATAATTTTTATTTGATTATATCCTGACGACCCATCGATGAAGAAAAATATTGCATGTGTTGATGCTATATCAACCATTAATTCTGGAATTGGTAAAGGGAATTCGTCTTTTGGACATGCTTTATTCAAATCTCTGAAGTTTATACAGACCCTTATTTGACCATTTTTCTTTTTAACTAGTACCACATTGGCTAACCATATCGGATAATTTTCTTCTCATATGTAATCAGCTTCTATCAATTTTTTAACTTCTGCAATGACTTGTTGCTCTATTTCAACACGCATTCTTCTTGGAGCTTGTTTAACAGGGATTGCAATTTGATTTATCCCAAGTTTATGGACTGCGACTTCTGGAGATAAACCAGGCATTTCGTCATAAGTCCAAGCAAAGAAGTCTTTGTATTATGTTAACCGTTAAATTATGTCTTTTACTTCCATATCATTAAGGAATGAACTAATGAAATTTGGTTTTGTATTTTCATCAGTTCCTAAATTTATTGATTTTAATTCATCAACTGTTGATTTAATTTCCTCTTCCAATTCTGGATGAGCATCTTCGATTGGAAGATAAGATGTCAGTACAGGTTCTTCAGTGACAACTAGGAAAAATTCCGTATCATCTAGGGGTTCTTGAGTACCGAATCCAATACCTTCTTTGGAGTTAGGATTTCATTTGTTATTATTCCATATTTGTTCAATAAAATGTGGTTTTTTTAAAGACCACTGTTTGAGCATTAAACTATTTTGAATAAATTTTGTGCCCAAGAAGAGTACAACTGAAAAGAATTTCATTGATTTCAGAAGATTTTCATCTTCTATTTTTACATTAGTTTCAATACTAGAAGAAGTAGAGCCAAGTCTAAACTTAATTATTTTTTGTCATCACTACATACTCTTTGACTACTAAATTCTCAATCAAAGCAGTAGAGATTGGAGTTGTAGTAATATATAATGATTAATTTTATTATACATAGACTCAAATTGTTTCTCTTTGTCTCCTTCTTCTAGAGATATTTTGAATTGAGGTTCTTTTAGAACCACCGATGTTGTTTCTTCTTTTGTATCTTCCTCAGAGTCCAGGTGAATTTTGAACTTCAATGGCTTCTTCATTGTGACAATTGGGTTTTCTTTCCCTCGTCCTCGTCTCCGGCCTCGGCCTCGAGCATGAGTCTGATCAACATCTTTTATCTTTGCTAAAGAAGGATAATATTTTTCATTTTTTTTATTCTCTTCATCTTTTTCTTTTATATTCATCGTTGTCTCTCTGGAGAATATTGTTTTCTTTTTAGGAGCACAATATGCTGCATCTTCATGTATACCGATTTAATGGATTGAAAACGGTTGCAATCTCCTACAATACAACATTCTTATCCTTTTTGTAAATATTTTATACATTGATGCAGCAAAGTAGAAACCATTTTGTGCTCTTAAAGCCATGATCTGCCAAGTAAGGCATTAAAAGAGGTATCAGAGTCAATGATATGGAATTTTGCTGTTGTCGTCAAGTAAGCTATTTTTACGAGCGGCGTTATTTATCCAAGAGCTAGTTCTCCTTGTTGATTGAATCCTCGTAGCATCATTGTATCTCTTGATAGCTGTGATGCATCAATATCCAGATATACAAGAGTTCTCAAATTCATAATGTTAATTGAGGCACTGGGTTGATAAGAACCCTTGAAAGTGTCGTGTCATTTACGTTTATTATGATATACAGTGGAGGATTATGCTTAGTTATTCCGAGCAACAAGTCATTGTCAGAGAAGGTAATCTTTGTTAATTCTTCTAATGGACAGACTTCATTTTGAGTAATACTAGCAAGTTGAGATAGGCAAATGTCTGGATCTAAGGGCTTTTATCAATGACTCTCTCATTTCTTTGGAAAGCATAAGAGCGTGATAGATGCTCAATTTTGCTGGTAACTTTCTCAAATGAGCTAATACATTATAGTACACTTTTTTATGAAGATCATCCTCATTTTTTTCAAGGCGTTGAGGACATATTGGAGGAATTATCTTTTCTGATGTGAATATTTGTTTTTCCTTTTCTTGTGGAGCCATTCTGAGAGGTAGAATCTTTCCACTTCTTAAATTGATTTCAATTATTTCTTCAAGTTTACTGTCTGACTCTTTTGTTTCTGAGTCTAAAGATTCCAATTCTATGGAAATCGAGGCTCCTTGTAATTGAAGTGTGGTAGTATCGCTTTCGTCTCTGTCATTTTCAGAATCATTATCAGTGTTACTGTCATTTTGGTTGTCTTTAGATTGATTAAGATCATGTACGATTTTTGTATTGTCTACAGGATTAGAATTTGAATGATCATTTTCAGGAGCATCACTCAATAGATAGAATCTAAGCATAATTAGAAGTATTATTATTCACAGTAGTGGTAAAAAAAAAGTCATACAATGTCAACGGCTTAAGGGGTTTTCTCCATTCGTTCGAGATAACTATCCTAGTAGGAGATGGAGATACATAAGAACTAAGAGATAAAAAAGGAACTGCAGTCCCCATATATGAAAAACCTTTAATCCTTTTTGGTTCTTAATTTTTATTTTTCTTTTCTTATCTGGAAGATTTTGTAATTTGATATTCAGTAAGGATCTCCTCAGAAGATTTACCCCGAACAATGTTTTCTTTGTTCTTTTTGTTGGAATTAAGTTTATCTATCAAAATCATATTGTCTGAACCTTTGTCAGGTTCTTTCAAATATTCTTTCGGGATTACTATATTTTCTTCTTCAAAGTTACGCTCTAACCAATCTTTGAAGACAAAACATTCCTCAATCTTGTGTCAAAGCATTCTATGATAAAAACAATAATTGTGATTGTCCTTCATGTCAACATCTACTGGCCTTTTAGCTTCTGGTAGCTTAAATTCTGGTATTTTAAGCAAGCTACGGAATATTTTGCCGACGGTCTCTGTTTTAAATGGATATTCTTTATTCATTCTTTCAGTTATTGTTCTTTTATCTGCCAGTACTAGGATTGGTTGTTGAAGTTGTAATTAAGGAGATATTTTTAATGTTGACGGATTCTGTCGTTGTTTCTTTTGTTCAGGTTGAACCTACATCACTTGTTTATCTTTTTTTACAACATTCCCTGGTTTCTTTTCAAATGTCTTGACAATCTTTGTCTTTTCAGTCTTTTCCGTTACACTCATCTGCTTAGCTGACCCACTGAAAATATGTTGAGATTTTCATACCTATTTTATATTGATTTTGATGATATTACACTTTAAAGAAGGGTATTTGTGATGATTTGTTGCAGATATGTTGATTTATGGATATTGCAGAAAAAAATGCAAAAAAAATCGAATTTGAAGCAAAAAGGTCCAAAAATATGAAAATTTGATCTAGGGCGCCGACGATGAGATTGATGGCGCCGACGGTGGAATTTTTCAGAGAGTTCAGAAAATATATTACAAGGAAGCCCATCGACGGCGAGATCGAGGCCGCCGACAGTGGGCCTTATGAAAGAGAGTCTAAGGCTAAGTATTCTAGAAGGCCGCCGGTGGCGAGCTCGAGGCCGCCAACGGTGAGAATGTCGGTTCTCTCACAAGGTGCATTGAATATGGACAAATTTTGAAGGGATGCTTGGGAAACTTTTGGAAACTCTTCAACTACTTCAAAAGAAACAATTTGGGGCCGAAATTAGTGTCCACTAGAGTGTTGGTTAGTTGATGGCGATGAAAATATTTTTTGTCGATTCTACATCGCTATCAATTCCCCTATCATGTTAATGTCATAGAGTCGCCACTCTCTTTCTCTATCTATCGCCCTAATTCTTATTCTACCTAGACTTATTGTCAGAAGTCTTTGGAGAAATTGAATAAGGATTAATAGTGATAGAGATTGAGAGAAAAATAGATCAAATGATAATCTCATAGAATAAATCTTCAGATTGTGTAATTACTGAAGTTTTTCATGTAAGAAAATCATATGAGTAACCAGAGAGGCCTTGTAGGTGAAATATCTATCCTGGCTTCTTTAATCTCCTACAGGAGCATGCTCCTATAGTTAATTACATCATAAGCAATTAATACTGCCTAGGAAAACTCCCGATTAAGGTTAACATTTATCCTCGAAAAAGTATAAGTGTTGTCGTGTTAAGTTCGATTTAAGTTGAACTTAAGAATTATGTCGGTTTGTGTCGTGTTAAGTTTGATTTAAGTCAAACTTATGTCGGTTTATGTCAAATCATGTCGATTTATGTTGAATGTCGAATTATGTTAAGTTTGATTTGAAATGTCAATTAATGTCATTTAATGTCGGTGATTGTTGAATTTGGTTTGAAATGTCGATTAATGTCGGTTTATGTTTGATTATGTTTGAAATGTTGATTAATGTCGAATAGTTTCATTTGAAATGTTGAATTTGTTGAGTTTCGTTTGGAATGTCGGATTTATGTCGGTTATTTCGATTTTTGTTTGAAATGTCAAATTTATGTCGGTTATGTCGATTTCTGTTTGGAATGTCAAACTTTTGTCTTTTATGTCGATTTATGTTTGAAATGCCAGATTTATGTCAAATATGTCGATTTATGTTTGAAATGTCAAATTTATGTCGTTTGTGTCGATTTATGTTTGATGTCAAATTTTTGTCGTTTTATGTTTGCAATGTTAAATTTATGTCAATTTATGTTTGAAATGTTAAATTTATGTTGATTGTATCGATTTATGTTTGAAATGTCAAATTATATCTATTTATGTTTGCAATGTCAAATTTATGTCGATTTATATTTGAAATGTCAAATTTATGTTGATTGTATCGATTTATGTTTGAAATGTCAAATTTATGTCGATTATGTCGATTTATGTTTGAAATGTCAAATTTATGTTGATTATGTCGATTTTGAAATGTCAATGTTGATTATGTCGATTTATGTTTGAAATGTCAAATTTTTGTCGTTTATGTCGATTTATGTTTGAAATGTCAAATTTATGTTGTTATATATTTGCAATGTCAAATTTATGTCGATTTATGTTTGAAATGTCAAATTTATGTTGATTGTATCGATTTATGTTTGAAATGTCAAATTTATGTTGATTTATGCTTGCAATGTCAAATTTATGTGGATTTATGTTTAAAATGTCAAATTTCTGTTGATTTATGTATTTATATTTGAAATGTCAAATTTATGTTGATTATGTCGATTTATATTTGAAATGTCAAATTTATGTTGATTATGTCGATTTTGAAATGTCAAATTTATGTTGATTATGTCGATTTATGTTTGAAATGTCGCATTTATGTCGTTTATGTCGATTTGAGTTCAATTTTGTCGATTTAGGTTCAGTTTTGTCGATTTAGGTTCAATTTGGGTTGAACCTAAGATTTATGTCGATTTAGGTTCAATTTGGGTTGAACCTAAGGTTTATGTCTTGGTTTAGGTTAGACTTAGGTTCATGTCAGGTTGAACCTGAGTATGATTTCACTTAAGTCTACTATGGGTTAGACTTAAGTTAGGTTTAAGTTAGACTTAGGTTCATGTCAGGTAAAAACCAAGTATAGTTTCACTTAAGTCATATATGAGTTAGCCTTAAGTTAGGTTTAGGATAAACTTAGGTTCATGTCGGGATGAACCTAAAAATGGTTTGACTTAAGTCTAATATGGGTTAGACTTAGGTTCATGTCGAGTTAAACCTAAGTATGTTTTAACTTAAGTCTAATATGGGTTAGACGTAAGTTAGGTTTGGGTTAGACTTAGGTTCATGTCAAGTTGAACCTAAATATGGTTTGACTTAAGTCTTATATGGGTTAAACTTAAGTTAAGTTTAGGTCTGAATTTGATTAGATCTTAATTGGTTAAGGTTTAATAGTTTAATTAAGTCTAATGTGGTAGACTTAATTAGAATTTAAGTTTGATTAAACCTTAGTTGGTTAAGGTTTAATGGTTTAATTAAGTCTAATGTGGTAGACTTAATTATGGTTTAAGTTTGATTAAACCTTAGTTGGTTAAGGTTTAATGGTTTAATTAAGTCTAATGTGGTAGACTTAATTAGAGTTTAAATTTGATTAAACCTTAGTTGATTAAGGTTTAATGGTTTAATTAAGTCTAATTTTGTAGACTTAATTATAGTTTAGGTTTGATTAAACCTTAGTTGGTTAAAGTTTAAAAGTTTAATTAAGCTTAATGTGGTAGACTTAATTATGGTTTAGGTTTGATTAAACCTTAGTTAATTAAGGTTTAATGGTTTAATTAAGTCTAATGTGTAGAATTAATTAGAGTTTAAGTTTGGATTAAATCTTAGTTGATTAAGGTTTAATAGTTTAATTAAGTCTAATTTGGTAGACTTAATTATAGTTTTAGGATGGATTAAACCTTAGTTAGTTAATGTTTAATAGTTTAATTAAGTCTAATGTGGTAGACTTAATGATGGTTTTAAGTTTGATTAAACCTTAGTTAAGGTTTAATGATTTAATTCAGTTTAATGTGGTAGACTTAATTAGGATTTTAGGTTAGATTAAACCTTAGTTAGTTAAGGTTTAATGGTTTAATTAAGTCTAATGTGGTAAACTTAATTAAAATTTAGATATGGTTTAAGCTAGGTTCAAATTGGTTTGAACCTAAACCGAAGGCTAACTTAAGTCAAATATATGTTGGGTTTAAGTTGATTTGGGTTTAAATTAAGTTAGGTTCAAATTAGATTGAACTTAGACTTAAGGTTAACTTAAGTTCAATATGGGTTGAACTCAAGTTAAGGTTTTGAATTTGGGTTCATGTTGTTTTGAATTAAGGGTTGACCTTGAGTTTAAGTTGGGTTGATCTTAAGTTTAAAGGTTGAACTTGGGTTCAAGTTGGGTTGAACCTAAGTTAAAGGTTGAATTTGAGTTCAAGTTGGGTTGAACCTAAGTTAAAGGTTGAACTTGGGTTCAAGTTGGGTTAAATTCTAAGTTTAAAGGTTAAACTTGGGTTCAAGTTGGGTTGAACCTAAGTTTAAAGGTTGAACTAGGGTTCAAGTTGGGTTGAACCTAAGTTTGGTTGAACTTGGGTTCAAGTTGGGTTGAACCTAAGTTAAAGGTTGAACTTGGGTTCAAGTTGGGTTGAACCTAAGTTAAAGGTTGAACTTGGGTTCAAGTTTAGTTGAACCTAAGTTAAGGGTTGAACTTAAGTTTAAAGGTTGAACTTGGGTTTAAGTTGGGTTGAACCTAAGTTAAAGGTTGAATTTGGGTTCAAGTTGGGTTGAACCTAAGTTAAAGGTTGAACTTGGGTTCAAGTTGGGTTGAATCCTAAATTAATGGTTGAATTTGGGTTCAAGTTGGGTTGAACCTAAGTTAAAGGTTGAACTTGGGTTCAAGTTGGGTTGAACCTAAGTTTAAAGGTTGAACTTGGGTTCAAGTTGGGTTTAACCTAAGTTAAGGGTTGAACTTAAGTTTAAAGGTTGAACTTAAGTTTAAAGGTTGAACTTAATTTAGATTTATTTTAGGTTTGAATTTGATTAAACCTTAATTGGTTAAGGTTTTATAGTTTAATTAAGTATAATGTGGTAAACTTAATTAAAGTTTAAGTTTGATTAACTGTCATTTAATTAAGACATAATGGTTTAATTAGGTCTAATGGGTTAGACCTAATTAAGGTTTAAGTTTGATTAAGTCTAATTTAGTTATGACTTAATGTTTTAATTTGATGCAATGGGTTAGACACAATTAGAGTTTATGTTTAATTAAGTCTAATTTAGTTAAGACTTAATGGTTTAATTAGGTCTAATGGGTTAGACCTAATTAGAGTTTAGGTTTTTATTTAAGAGGTTTAATTAAGCCTAATGATGTCTTAAGCCTAATTAAAATTTGATTTTGTATTAAACCTAATATAATTAAGGTTTAATGAATTAATTAAGTTTAATATGTACTTAAATTTAATTAAAGTTTTGATTTTGTATTAAACCTAATGTGATTAAGGTTTAATGAGTTAATTAGATTTAATGTCTTTAAACCTAATTAAAATTTAGTTTTGTATTAAACCGAATGTGATTAAAGTTTAATGAGTTAATTAGGTTTAAGTTGTCATTAAACCTAGTTAAAGTTTCATTTTTGTATTAAACCTAATGTGATAAAGGTTTAAAGAATTAATTAGGTTTAAGTTGTCTTTAAACCTAATTAAAGTTTGATTTTTATATTATACATAATGTGATTAAGGTTTAATGAGTTAATTAGGTTTAAGTTGTCTTTAAACCTAATTAAAGTTTCATTTTTGTATTAAACCTAATGTGATCAAGGTTTAATGAGTTAATTAGGTTTAAGTTGTCTTTAAACCTAATAAAAGTTTGATTTTTGTATTAAATCTAATGTCATTAAGGTTTAATGAGTTAATTAAGTTTAAGTTGTGTTTAAACCTAATTAAAGTTTGATTTTTATATTAAACCTAATGTCTTTAAAGTTTAACGAGTTAATTAGGTTTAAGTTGTCTTTAAACCTAATTAAAGTTTGATTTTTTTATTAAACCTAATGTGATTATGGTTTAATGAGTTAATTAGGTTTAAGTTGTCTTTAAACCTAATTAAAGTTTGATTTTTTTATTAAACCTAATGTGATTATGGTTTAATGAGTTAATTAGGTTTAAGTTGACTTTAAACCTAATTAAAGTTTGATTTTGAGTTCATTTGGGTTTAGATTCATCATTTGCATAGTCTGTTATGAAATGGATTAAGTAAATGAAGAAAATTATTTTGAAATATTAATTTACAATTAATAAATCTTAACCCTATTTTAAAATGTCTTTTAAGGTTGATTTAATGGCTTAAGAATAATTGTTTTTGGATTGTTGTGTGTCATCCTAAAATTCTTAAACATTTTGAAATTTTATTTTCCAATTTTTCAAATTTTATAATTATTTTTGGAAATAATTATAAAATATTATGAAAATTAGAAAATCACATCCTAGAGAGCTACCCTAGCCTTAGAAAAATCAGGAGATGTGTCTAAGGACTTAAAGGTTCTTCCCTAAAATTTTCACATTTTTCTGATTTGTAGATAATTTTTAATAATTAAAATACTCCAGAGAGTATTTAATTATTTAAAAATTAAATACTGAGAATAAAATTATGATTTTGATTCAATAATTTTATTCTCTTCAAGAGCTTTCCAGATGTATTTTTATTTTATTTTTAGGAGCACTGTACAAAAGGATATGCATTTTTGATTTTTTTTAAGGTTAACATGGATTAACCTTGCCCGAAAAAATGAGGAGCTGACGCGTGTCCTCATACGCGTCGAAGGCGCAGGAGGATCCTATGCGCGGATTTGAACAGTGGACACGATAGCGCATGATCATCACCGTCCGTTCCAAAACACGGGAATGGTCGGCGAAGATAAATCCCCAAAAATTTGAAAAATATTCGAACCGTCCAACTTCAAAGCTCAATATCTCACTCATTTCTCAATGAAATTGAGTGATTTTTGAACCTATGGAATCATCTAAACATATAGGTCATATCTATACGGTGATGATAATTTTCTGGGCTAGTTTATCCCATGATTTTTCGATTATATGCATTATTTTGGACAAAATAAATCCATACCTTGGGCACAATAATGTTCAACTTGATTAGGCATGACACTCTGCTTCTAGGACTCCCAAAGAAGATCTTCGTAACTTCAATTTGGACTTGTAGCTAGCCTTGGTGAGCAATTTTGGCAAAGTGGCTAGGTTTGGGCTGATTTTGGATTTTGGCCAAATTGGCTTGATTGAGTTGATCCTTTGGCTTGATCTTGGCTAGAATAGGTTACTGAGATCCTTAGCAAAGTTTTTTGTGTTGGGTGCTAAGGGATTTGGGCAGCCTATAGGTTTCTATGGATTTTTTTTTTCTCCTTGTAATTTAGGGTAAGGGCTCCTTTTATAGCATGGATGGCTATGATTCCACCCAAGTTAGCTTAGGATTGACCATGAAATGGTTAGAGCTGTGGAGTAGGGTCTAGTAACAGCCCCCCCCCCCATGTATTCCAACTATCACCTCTCCATATCCCATGGGAATTATGCCACTTAAGCAAGCTCATGTATCATGGCAATTATGGAATCCAAATTGTCACGATAGCCTTTGATCTCTTTATTTCCATTCCATTGGCTAAGTGAGATGTTAATGGTGACTCAATGGGCTAAGATCTTCACCATCCAACACCTCATTTAAGGGTTCATGGGGAGATGACACATATCCCTTCATTTTCTTTAATTTTCTCATTTTTTATTTATGAGATCATCACATGAAGTAATGGTGATCTAAGCTCTTCCCCTATCCTATTGGTGAAGATGGGAGATGTTAGATGAGTAACCAAAGATTCCCTTAGGGTTGCATGAGGAGGTGACACATCATTTTTCCATAATGATGAAGGAATTTTACCATGGTTAAGCATGGTTCATGATGGGTCATCCAAGGGTTATATGGGTTGTCTAACCCATATGAGATCATGTGTGATGTCATAAAGGAGATTTGAAATTTTTAAAAAACCATAATGTCATAGGTTTAAAATTCCATTTAATACCCTTCTTAATTTAATTTCCATTTTAATTAATTATGTCATCAATTAAATGTTGGAAATTATTTTACTAATTAATTATTAATTAGAAATAATTCCAAATTAATTATTTGATTAATTTTCATGTCATTTTTTATTTAAAATTGAATTTTGTCTCATTTCATGACTTTTTCAATTTAATCTTCATTTTAACTAATTATGTCATTAATTAAAATATGAAAATTAAATATTGGTGAATTAATTAATCAAAAATAATTTTAGAATTAATTATTTCATTAATTCCATATTTTTAATTAATTTGTGCATTTTATCATTTTATGACGTTTAATTTAATTTTCATTTTAATTAATTGTGTCATTAATTAAAATTTTAAAAAATAAATCATTATTCAATTAATTAATCAAAATAATTTTGAAATTAATTATTTGATTAATTTTATCATTTTTATTTCATTTTGGTGCATTTTGGTCATTTTATGACTTTTAATCTAATTTTCATTTTAATTAATTATGTCATTAATTAAAATATTAAAAATTAAATCATTGGTCAATTTAATTAATCAAAATAATTTTGAAATTAATTATTTGATTAATTTTGTCATCTTGAGGTCTTAAACAGGTCTTTGGGTCAATATTTGGTTATTTGGTTAAAAATTGACTATTTTGACCAAAGTTGACTTTTAGGTCAATGGGTTGACCTGTCGGGTCAATATGTTTGGTCATTGGGTCAGGATTGACCATTTTGACCAAAGTTGACTTTTTAGGTCAAAAGGTTGACCCATTGGGTCAACAGGGTTGGTCATTGGGTCAGGATTGACCATTTTGACTAAGTCAAAGGTCAAAAGGTTGATCTATTGGGTCAACAGGGTTGGTCATTGGGTCAGGATTGACCATTTTGACCAAAGTTGACTTTTTAGGTCAAAAGGTTGACCTATTGGGTCAACAAGGTTGGTCATTGGGTCAGGATTGACCATTTTGACCAAAGTTGACTTTTTAGGTCAAAAGGTTGACCTATCATAAAAATGAGGTCAACAAAAGGGCCCCCAATATGTGTGGAATACTGCATAAGTATGCTGCACATATTGGCGTTGACCGAAGTGGTCTGAAGAATGTCAGATGTTTCATATGTTGGTTCTGAGAAGGGTATTTATTGGAAGGCCATAATTTCCGTGTCAGGAAAGGGCTTATATTCAATAATCGGAAAGAGAAAATGGATGTCATATTCCATTTCTCGAAATGTTAGTGTCGATATTTAGTTAAAGGAAAGTCATGATTTCCGTGTTAGGAAAGGACCAACATCTAATAACTGGAGAGAGAAAATAGATGTCATTATCCATTTCTTGAAATGCCAATGTCGATATTTAGTTAAAGGAAAGCCATGATTTTCGTGTCAAGAAAGGACTTACATCCAATAACTGGAGAGAAAAAATGGATGTCATATTCCATTTCTCGAAATGTCAATGTCGATGTTTAGTTAGAGGAATGCCATGATTCCCGTATCAGGAAAATGACTTGTATTCAATAACCGGAGAGAGGAAATGAATGTCATATTCCATTTCTCAAATTGTCAATGTTGATATCGTGTTAAAGGAATGCCATTTCCGTGTCAGGAAAGGACAAACACCCGATATCGAAGGTGAGGATGAGTGTCAAACATTGATATGTCAAATGCCGCAATGTCGATATGTCAGACGTCAATAACAATTATTGATATATCAAAGGTCGAAATGTCGATGTGTCAAATGCTGATAACGATTGTTGATATGTTGAAATGTCGATATGTCAAATGTCAAAAGATCGATATCTCAAATGTTGATAACAATTGTTGATATGTCAGATGTTGAAAGGTCGATACCTCAAATGTCGATAATTGTCAAAGGTCGAAATGTCGATGTGTCAAATGTTGATAACGATTGTTGATATGTTGAAATGTCGATATGTCAAATGTTGAAGGATTGATATCTCAAATGTTGATAACAATTGTTGATATGTCAAATGTCAAAAGGTTGATATCTTAAATGTCGATAATTGTAAAAGGTCGAAATGTCGATGTGTCAAATGTTGATAATGATTGTTGATATGTTGAAATATTGATATGTCAAATGTCGAAAGATTGATATCTCAAATGTTGATAATAATTGTTGATATGTCAAATGTCGAAAGGTCGATATCTCAAATGTCGATAACAATTGTCGGTATGTCAAATGTCGAGATGTTGATATGTCAAATGTGAAAATGTCAAAATGTCTGTCTAATGTGGAGATGTTAAATTATGGGAATGCCATAATTTCCATGGCAGGAAAGGACTTACATTTGATAATTGGAAAGAGAAAATGGATGTCAGATTCCATTTCTCAGAAATGTCAAATATCGATATCGAGTTATAGGAATGCCATAGCTTCCGTGTCAGGAAAGGACTTACATCCGTTAAATGGAGAGAGAAAATGGATGTCATATTCCATTTCTTGGAAATGTCAAATATCGATATCGAGTTATAGGAATGCCATAACTTCATTGTCAGGAAATGACTTACATCTGATAATTGGAGAGAGAAAATGGATGTAATATTCCATTTCTCAGAAATGTCAAATATAGATAGCGAGTTATAGGAATGCCATAACTTCCCTGTCAGGAAAGGACTTACATCCGATAACAGAAGAGAGAAAATAAATGTCATATTCCATTTCTTGAAAATGTCAAATGTCGGTGTCAGGTTAGAGGAATGTCATATTCCGTGTCAGGAAAGGACTTATATCAAATAACTGGAAAAAGAAAATGGATGTCATATTCCATTTCTCAAAATGTCAAATGTTGATTTTGAGAAGGAATGATATTTGACTTACATCCTGTCTCAAAATTATGGTTAATGGAGTGTCATATTTCCGTGGCAGGAAAGGAATTATATCCATCAATTAAAAAAGTGTGGCAAACTCAAAACGAAGAGTGTATCCACTGGGGATTTGACCTTTACAGGTCGAAAGAAGTTATTCATCACAAGTTTCTTTATTAAGTCATTTTTAATTCAAAGTCCTTATTTTGGCATTTTTGGAATTGTCGATGTATTGTAGACAATTGAGGAAAGAGAGCAAATGAAATATTCAATTTTAAAAAAAAGTGTCAATCTCAAACGTCAATTTTGGAATAGGAATGCGTATGAGACTTATATCCTATCCAAAGAAAAATTGTTAAAGGACAGCCAAAGTCATGATGGTCTTACATCCAATAGTGAGAAAGAGAGTAGATGTCGTCTTCCATTTAAGGAGGTCTTATACTACTTATTAGAAATGTCAATGTCAAAATGTTGATTTTGGAATAGGAATTCGTATGAGACTTTTATCCTATCAAAAGAAAGATTGCCAAAGGAAAGCCAATGTCATGATGGTCTTACATCTAATAGCGAGAAAGAGAGTAGATGCCATTTTACATTTAAGGAGGTCTTATACATCTCTTAGAAATGTCAATGTCAAAATGTCTATTTTGGAATAGGAATGCGTATGAGACTTATATCCTATCCAATGAGGGATTGCTAAAGGAAAGCCAATGTTATGATGGTCTTATATCCAATGGCGAGAAAGAGAATAGATGCTATATTCCATTTAAGGAGGTCTTACACTATTTCTTAGAAATATCAATGCCAAAATGTTGATTTTGGAATAGGAATGCGTATGAGAATTATATCCTATCCAAAGAAAGATTACTAAAGGAAAGAACATCCAACAGCGAGAAACAAAATAGATGCCATATTCCATTTAAGGAGGTCTTACACTATCTCTTAGAAATGTCAATGTCAAAATGTCAATTTTGGAATAGGAATGCATATGAGACTTATATCCTATCCAAAGAAAGATTGCTAAAGGAAAGCCAATGTCATGATGGTCTTATATCCAATAGAGAGAAAGAGGGTAGATGCCATCTTCCATTTAAGGAGGTCTTACACTATCTGTTAGAAATGTCAATGTCATAATGTCGATTTTGGAATAGGAATGCAAATGAGACTTATATCCTATCTAAAGAAAGATTGCTAAAAGAAAGCCAATGTCATGATGGTCTTACATCCAATAGCGAGAAAGAGAGTAGATACCATTTTCCATTTAAGGAGGTCTTATACTATCTCTTTGAAATGTCAATGTCAAAATGCTGATTTTGAAATATGAATGCGTATGAGACTTATATCATATCTAATGAGGGATTGCTAAAGGAAAGCCAATGTCATGATGGTCATATATCCAATGGCGAAAAAGAGAATAGATGTCATATTTCATTTAAGGAGGTCTTACACTATCTCTTTTAAAAATCAATGTCAAAATGTCGATTTTGGAATAAGAATGCGTATGAGACTTATATCCTATCCAATGAGGGATTGCTAAAGGAAAGCCAATATCATGATGGTCTTATATCAAATGACGAGAAAGAGAATAGATGCTATATTCCATTTAAGGAGGTCTTACACTATCTCTTAGAAACATCAATGTCAAAATGTCGATTTTGGAATAGGAATGCGTATGAGACTTATATCTTATCCAAAGAAAGATTGCTAAAGGAAAGCCAATGTCATGATGGTTTTATATCCAATAGCGAGAAAGAGAGTAGATGCCATCTTCTATTGAAGGAGGTCTTATACTACTTCTTAGAAATGTCAATGTCAAAATGTTGATTTTGGAATAGGAATGCGTATGAGACTTATATCCTATCCAAAGAAAGATTACTAAAGGAAAGCCAATGCCATGATGGTCTTACATCTAATAGCGAGAAAGAGAGTAGATGCCATTTTTCATTTAAGGAGGTCTTATACTATCTCTTAGAAATGTCAATGTTAAAATATTGATTTTGGAATAGGAATGCGTATGAGACTTATATCCTATCCGATGAGGGATTTCTAAAGGAAAGCCAATGTCATGATGGTCTTATATCTAATGGCAAGAAAGAGAATAGATGCCATATTCCATTTAAGAAGGTCTTACACTATCTCTTAGAAATATCAATGTCAAAATGTCGATTTTGGAATAGGAATGCGTGTGTGACTTATATCATATCCAAAGAAAGATTGCGAAAGGAAAGCCATTGTCATGATGGTCTTACATCTAATAACGAGAAAGAGAATAGATGTCATATTCCATTTAAGGAGGTCTTACACTATCTCTTAGAAATGTCAATGTCAAAATGTCGATTTTGGAATAGGAATTCGTATGAGACTTATATCCTATCCAAAGGAAGATTGCTAAAGGAAAGCCAATGTCATGATGGTCTTATATCCAATAGCGAGAAAGAGAGTAGATGACATCTTCCATTTAAGGAGGTCTTACACTATCTCTTAGAAATGTCAATGTCGTTTTCTTTTTGTTTTGGTTGTTTGTTTCCTAGTTTACAAAACAAGTCATTCATTTTCGTCTATGTCGCATCTTTTTCAAATACTACCCATTGATTGGGTGTATTTTGTTTTTCTTGGTAGTCTCTCAACTGACAGGATTTCCACAAATGTGTCTTCTTGACAAGCATATGAACCCTCCCATGAGGATAGGTGTTTGAAGTACTAAATCCAAATCACTGATCTAAGTGTCCTAGGGTAAACCAATTTATCATGGGCTCGTACATTAGAGCAAATGATGTCAGTTATGTAGGTTCATAAAGTTTCCATTAATGACCAATTCTATAAAGATCATTCAATTTGTATTTCAAAAATCACTTTGACATTCTTGAATTGGGATTGGGTTTGGATCTTTGGAAAATTATGACTTCAGAGTATAGTTTCCATTAATATCCAATAACGAAGCCATTTACCTTAGTTCTTTTTTCTGGATCTTATGAATTTTTTAAAATTTTGATTATGTGATCAAAATATCTTTTATCTTCTAAAGATATGTCTGAACCAATTAATAGTCAACCAAAAGACGAGATCACTTAATTCTTTCCTGAATATAGTATCGGAAGAATTTTCTTAAGACAGTTTTTCAAGATTTATCGATTAGGGGAGAATTTGAACACCAATTTTTAATTTTATGCTCATGTCAAGCTTTTTCTCAAGGAATTACTATATCTGGTGGAGCATATTAAGGATTTTGAATGTTTGAATTAAGACACCAATTTTTGATTTTGCGCCCACCTCAAGCTTCTTCTCAGAAACTTCATTTTTTTTTCTTTTCTTTTCTTTTCTTTTCTTTTTTTTTTTTACTGAGAATTACTATATCTGGTAGGGCACACTTTAATAATTTTGAATGCCTGAACTGAAACACCAATTTTTGATTGGTACTCACCTTAAGCTTCTTCTCAGAGAATTACTATATATGGTGGAGAAAATTGACTCGACCCACAATAACGCAGTAATTTTTGCTTTCAAGAGATAGCAAAAAACTTGACCCAATTTATAAATAGCTTTTAGTGTATAAAATTAAAATGTTATAAAATTTATGAAAATATTTTACACACTAGGGGTACTACGCAAGTATACGTATCGTTTCAAGTAATATAGGGTTTTCTTTTACAACCCCATTATCGATCCCACAGAGAAGGGAGGTAAGCAATCCTTTAAGCTAATTCCAGTATATTTCTATAAGGCCTAAATTTGGAATTTTGATTAAAATGGTTTTTTTTAATAACTAATCCTAAATAAAGTTCTTAAATAAAAAGATAACTAATGGATAAATTGGTTTGGAGAATTTTGAGATGTTAAAGACTACCTTTCTCTTGCAATTACATAGATAATGTGTAGGAAAGAAATGCTTAGAATTTTATGTAGTAGTGCCAAATAGAAGCAATCCTATTCTTTACCCTTTGGTCCAAGTGTAAAGAACATTGACTAATCTATAAATTGGTTCAGGATGTTTTATTAGTAGAATGGGTTTATCTAGGTTCACACTACTAGATGTCCAAAGGTGGCTATGGTCGGCCCTTCCAGTGACCCATTCCCTTTCTATAGACCAAATTATTAAAATTTAGTCTGTCACTCTAAAAACTAATCAATTCTGCGCCCAATAAGCAATATCTCCCTATTTATTTGCACTTCACCATGAATAACCTGCATATAGCCTTCGATTACCCAAGGATTTATGTGATATTTACTAGTTAAGAACTCGTCTCCGGATAGCTCTCAGAATTCTTCAACAGGTTTTAACAATACAAGTGATCAATTTGTAAATTAAATGAAGATCAGGTAAGAATATCATCACCATAATTTAATAAGAGAATATCTAAGCAAATCTTAATTCCTAAACATGAATCTATTTCATTACAAAACAAAAGTAAATGAAAATAATGACATAAGAAGTAAAAGAATTGATTATGTAATAAATTAAGTGCCAACAAGGAACTTATTTCATTAGTATTCTATTATATTTATGCAACTATCTGTCACCTAGAAGCATCTAATAGATAATTTTATAAAAATAATTTTCCTACACATGCCAATACTTCATATTTAAAAGAAAGAGTAAAGAAAATCACTTACGAATCATGGATAAATCACGATAGAAAACTCGGTTTAAAACAAAGAAAATCCACTAGAAAGTATTTACAAAAATTACAAGAGAATGAAGAACACAATATTTAGCTTTTTCCCTCTGAAGGAAAGAAGAAGATCTCTTCACCAAAGTCTCCCACCAATCTATGTGTCGCTCGTACATCCCTTACATAAATATCTCAAAATCCCTCACCAATCTCTCCATAAGATGTTGAAATCTACATCTTCATGACTCTAAAATGACTCAAAAATGACTAAAGGAGAAGAGAGAGAGAGAGAGAGAGCGCTTTTTCCTATTGAAATATCTACTATTTGTAGAGCTCTGAAAATGGCTAAGCGTTGCTTAAGGAACCTCTTCAAAAGTAGTCCACCTTCATTGAATCTTCTAGAAACCAACTCTGGCGCCTAGGCACCAGACTCTTGTGACCAAGTCTTCGCACCCCTTCACTTTGGTTCACAGCTCTTCGTGATTAAAATCTTTCCAAAGTGTCCATATACATTGTATCACATGTCCTATATATTAAGAGTAACTTCCAATTTTCTAGAAGGTCTAGAAACTACTTAACACCGTCAAAATAACTCCCAAAGTTGTAAAAAATCCGTCCAATAACCATTTTTTGGATGATTCTGGCGCCTAGGCGACGTTTTCTCGTCGTCACTGGCGCCTAGGCGCCACCCTGTGCGCAGCTCCACTATATTGCTCCATTTGGCTCCGTTTCAACTCCATTTTGCCCCATTTCAGCTGCGTTGCATTCCTAACATCTTCACCTAAAAGATAGATATTAAAACAACCTTTCTCAAAAGTATAATTTCATTCAAAAATATGTGAGAAATATAAAAGATATTAAGCATAGAAAGACATATCAATATGTGCCAAGTTAGAATTTTCTTCCTTGCTTATTTTGGCTCAAAATTGCATAGTTTTTGCTTGATTTTCTCTAAAATCATATTTTTATACTTGAAGACAAAAATATGCAAAATTCCTTCCTTTAAAGTGTATTATCTTTAAAAATGTGCATAAAGTTAGCATGAAATCTACACTAATAATAGGTAATTTTTAAAGTGGATCACATATTTTAATGATTTTGAATGTCTAAACTCCCCTAATTAATAATTCTTAAATATTTATTAAGATGAATTTTGGGATATTATAACTCATTTAGAAGTCAGGACCCAATCACATGGCAGAAGATTAAGAGGCTCATGACATCTTTAGTCAATTACTTGTATTTTGATCACAATATTTTATTTTTCATTTAGGACCCAGTCTGAAGATTTAAGATAAAGGGCCCAATTATTAGGGCATTAATTTCATTTTTCCCTTGAAACCATAATTTTCTTGTCAAAATGTCAGAATTTTTGTCTTGGATTCTTCCTTTCCAGATTGTTTTTCTGTCAATAGGTGGATGAGAAGAATATTTCCAACGAAATCAAATCCAAAGATTTCAAATTTCATCCCTCGTCACAGATCAATTTTCATTTCTCCACAGAGGACATTTTAGTTGCCGAGTCCTAGAACTAGACTAAACATAGATCTGATTTCTTCTTCAGTCGATTTCTTTCTTTCTACAAAACTGTCTTAAGAGAAAGGGAAATCCTTTATAAAATTCATTCAAAAGCGATCATCTTCCAAAATTTGATTAATGATTTTGATATTAGACTCTTTGGTCGATTGAAAAATCAGAACCTTGAAGGCAGGGAAAAAGATCAACTTTGGGGAATCCAAAGGAGTGGTTCAGAGGCTGCAAAAACATAACCACGAAGAATAGGTTCATAGGACATAAAGGCATAACCTAGGGGAGTGGTTCAGAGGCTGTGAAAAGCAAAACCACGAAGAATAGGTTCAGAGGCCATAAGGGCATAACCTAGGGGAGTAGTTCAGAGGCTGTAAAAAGCATAACCACGAAGAATAGGTTCAGAGGCCATAAAAACATAACCTAGGGGAGTGTTTCAGAGGCTGTAAAAAGCATAACGATGAAGAATAGGTTCAGAGGCCATAATGGCATAACCTAGGCGAGTGGTTCAGAGGCTGTAAGAAGCATAACCACGAAGAAATTCAGAGGCCTAAAGGCATAACCTAGGGGAGTGGTTCAGAGGCTGTAAAAAACATAACCACGAAGAATAGGTTCACAGGACATAAGGGCATAACCTAAGGGAGTGGTTCAGAGGGTGTAAAAAGCATAACCACCAAGGCAGTTAAACTGAACATGTTTGGCTGAGAAAGTATTTGCCTGAACCTATTCAAAATGGCAATATCGATCTGTCTGACAATAAAATCAAAGAAAACTCTTTACCTGACCATATTCGAAACCGTATGTGAGGACTTTTAATGTAATCTGGGTGGGAAGGGAGGGAACACATGTTGTTTTTTATGTCATTTATGTCATTTTGGTCTGTCGATTATGGAAATGTAAGATTCTAGGATTTGCTCGTTGTAAACAAATCTTTGAATCAGATATGTATTAGTTCTATTTTATTCGAGAGTGAGTAAGATATAGAACAAAAGAAAGGATTATTTAGCCTTTCAAAAGATAAATTATCATAGTCATGAGGACAAATTGATTAACCAAAGATGGGGAGAGAGGATATCCCCAGCGGAGTCACCACTCTTTGATGGCAATAAAAATCTTTTTTGTCGATTTTACATCGCTATCAATTCCCGTATCATGTCGATGTCATGAAGTCGCCACTCTCTTTCTCTATATATCACCCTAATTCTTATTCTACCTAGACTCATTGTCAAAAGTCTTTGGAGAAATTGAATAAGGATTAATCATGATAGAGATTGAGAGAAAAAGAGATTAAATGATAATCTTATAGAATAAATCTTCAGATTATGTAATTACTGAAGTTTTTCATATAAAAAAATTATATGAGTAACCAGAGAGGTCTTTATCTACCAGCTACTAGGGGAGAATGTTTCTAGGTGAAGTACCTATCCTGAGTTCTTTAATCTCCTATAGGAGCAAGCTCCTATAGTTAATTACATCCTGAGCAATAAATATTGCCTAGGAAAACTCCCGATTAAGGTTAACATTTATCCTTGAAAAAGTGTAAATTTTGTCGTGTTAAGTTCAATTTAAGTCGATCTTAAGAATTATGTCGATTTGTGTCGTGTTAAGTTCGATTTAAGTCAAACTTGTCGGTTTATGTCAAATCATGTCGATTTATGTTGAATGTCGAATTATGTTAAGTTTGGTTTGAAATGTCAATTAATGCCATTTAATGTTGGTGATCGTTGAATTTGGTTTGAAATGTCGATTAATGTCGGTTTATGTTTGATTATGTTTGGAATGTTGATTAATGTCGAATAGTTTCGTTTGAAATGTCGAATTTGTTGAGTTTCGTTTGGAATGTCAGATTTCTGTCGGTTATGTCGATTTTTGTTTGAAATGTCAGATTTATGTCGGTTATATCGATTTCTGTTTGGAATGTCAAATTTATGTCATTTATGTCGATTTATGTTTGAAATGTCATATTTATGTCGGTTATGTCGATTTATGTTTGAAATATCAAATTTATGTCATTTATGTTGATTTATGTTTGAAATGTCAAATTTATGTCATTTTATGTTTGGAATATCAAATTTATATTGATATATGTTTGAAATGTCAAACTTATATTGATTGTATCGATTTATGTTTGAAATATCAAATTTATGTCGATTTATGTTTGAAATGTCAAATTTATGTTGATTGTATCGATTTATGTTCGAAATGTCAAATTTATGTCGATTTATATTTGAAATGTCAAATTTATGTTGATTATGTCGATTTTGAAATGTCAAATTTATGTTGATTATGTCGATTTATGTTTGAAATGTCGAATTTATGTCGTTTATGTCGATTTATGTTTGAAATGTCAAATTTATGTCGTTTTATGTTTGCAGTGTCAAATTTATGTCGATTTATGTTTGAAATGTCAAATTTATGTTGATTGTATCAATTTATGTTTGAAATGTCAAATTTATGTCGATTTATGTTTGCAATGTTAAATTTATATCGATTTCTGTTTGAAATGTCAAATTTATGTTGATTGTATTGATTTATGTTTGGAATGTCAAATTTATGTCGATTATCTCGATTTATTTTTGAAATGTCAAATTTATGTTAATTATGTCGATTTTGAAATGTCAAATTTATGTTGATTATGTCGATTTATGTTGAAATGTCGAATTTATGTTGTTTATGTTGATTTGAGTTCTATTTTGTAGATTTGAGTTCAATTTTGTCGATTTTGGTTCAGTTTTGTCGATTTAGGTTCAATTTGAGTTGAACCTAAGATTTAGGTCGATTTAGGTTCAATTTGGGTTGAACCTAACATTTATGTCTTGGTTTAGGTTAGACTTAGGTTCATGTTAGGTTGAACCTAAGTATGATTTGACTTAAGTCTACTGTGGGTTAGACTTAGTTAGGTTTAAGTTAGACTTAGGTTTATGTCAGGTTGAACCTAAGTATGGTTTGACTTAAGTCTTATATGGGTTAGACTTAAGTTAGGTTTAGGTTAAACTTTGGTTCACGTCAGGTTGAACCAAAATATGGTTTGACTTAAGTCTAATATGGGTTAAACTTAAGTTGGGTTTAGGTTAGACTTAGTTCATGTCGAGTTGAACCTAAGTATTGTTTAACATAAGTCTAATATGGGTTAGACTTAAGTTAGGTTTGGGTTAGACTTAGGTTCATGTTAAGTTGAACCTAAATATGGTTTGACATAAGTCTAATATGGGTTCGACTTAAGTTAGGTTTGGGTTTGAATTTGATCAAACCTTAATTGGTTAAGGTTTAATAGTTTAATCAAGTCTAATGTGGTAGACTTAATTAGAATTTAAGTTTGATTAAACCTTAGTTGGTTAAGGTTTAATGATTTAACTAAGTCTAATGTGGTAGACTTAATTATGGTTTAAGTTTGATTAAACCGTAGTTGGTTAAGGTTTAATGGTTTAATTAAGTCTAATCTCGTAGACTTAATTAGAGTTTAACTTTGATTAAACCTTAGTTTATTAAGGTTTAATGGTTTAATTATGTCTAATGTGGTAGACTTAATTATAGTTTAGGTTTGATTAAACCTTAGTTGCTTAAGCTTTAGTAGTTTAATTAAGCCTAATGTGGTAGACTTAATTATGGTTTAGGTTTGGTTAAACCTTAGTTAATTAAGGTTTCATGGTTTAATTGAGTCTAATGTGGTAGACTTAATTAGAGTTTATGTTTGGATTAAACCTTAGTTGATTAAGGTTTAATAGTTTAATTAAGTCTAATGTGGTAGACTTAATTATGATTTTGGGTTGGATTAAATCTTAGTTAGTTAAGGTTTATGGTTAATTAAGTCTAATGTGGTAGACTTAATTATGGTTTTAAGTTTGTTTAAACCTTAGTTAGTTAAGGTTTAATGATTTAATTAAGTTTAATGTGGTAGACTTAATTAGGATTTTAGGTTAGATTAAAACTTAATTAGTTAAGGTTTAATGGTTTAATTAAGTCTAATGTGGTAGACTTAATTAAAATTTAGATTTGGTTTAAGCTAGGTGCAAATTGGGTTGAACCTAAACCTAAGGCTAACTTAAGTCCAATATAAGTTGGGTTTAAGTTGATTAGGGTTTAAATTAAGTTAGGTTCAAATTAGATTGAACCAGGACTTAAGAAGGTTGACTTAAGTTCAATATGGGTTGAACTCAAGTTAAGGTTATGAATTTTGGGTTCATGTTGTTTTGAATTAAGGGTTGAACTTGAGTTTAAGTTGGGTTGAACTTAAGTTTAAAGGTTAAACTTGGGTTCAAGTTGGGTTGAACCTAAGTTAAAGGTTGAATTTTGGTTCAAGTTGGGATGAACCTAAGTTAAAGGTTAAACTTGGGTTCAAGTTGGGTTGAATCCTATGTTTAAAGGTTGAACTTGGGTTCAAGTTGGGTTGAACATATGTTTAAAGGTTGAACTTGGGTTTAAGTTGGTTTGAACCTAAGTTTAAAGGTTCAACTTGGGTTCAAGTTGGGTTGAACCTAAGTTAGGTTGAACTTGTGTTCAAGTTGGGTTGAACCTAAGTTATAGATTGAACTTGTGTTCAAGTTGGGTTGAACCTAAGTTAAGGGTTGAACTTAAGTTTAAAGGTTGAACTTGGGTTCAAGTTGGGTTAAACCTAAGTTAAAGGTTGAATTTGGGTTCAAGTTGGGTTGAACCTAAGTTAAAATTTGAATTTGGGTTCAAGTTGGGTTGAACTTATGTTAAAGGTTGAACTTGGGTTTAAGTTGGGTTGAACCTAAGTTTAAAGGTTGAACTTGGGTTCCAGTTGGGTTGAACCTAAGTTTAAAGGTTGAACTTGGGTTCAAGTTGGGTTTAACCTAAGTTAAGGGTTGAACTTAAGTTTAAAGGTTGAACTTAAGTTAGGTTTATTTTAGGTTTGAATTTGATTAAACCTTAATTGGTTAAGGTCTAATAGTTTAATTAAGTATAATGTGGTAGGCTTAATTAAAGTTTAAGTTGGATTAACTGCCATTTAATTAAGACTTAATGGTTTAATTAGGTCTAATGGGTTAGACCTAATTAGGTTTTAGGTTTGATTAAGTCTAATTTTGTTAATACTTAATGGTTTAATTAGGTCTATTGGGTTAGACTTAATTAGGATTTACGTTTGATTAAGTCTAATTTAGTTAAGACTTAATGGTTTAATTAGGTCTAATGTGTTAAACCTAATTAGGGTTTAGGTTTGATTAAGTCTAATTTAGTTAAGACTTAATGCTTTAATTAGGTCTAATGGGTTAGACCTAATTAGAGTTTAGGTTTTTGTTTAAGAGGTTTAATTAAGCCTCATGATGTCTTAAGCCTAATTAAAATTTGATTTTGTATTAAACCTAATATAGTTAAGGTTTAATGAATTAATTATGTTTAATATAACCATAAACTTAATTAAAGTTTGGATTTTGTATTAAACCTAATGTGATATAGGTTTAATGAGTTAATTAGATTTAATATGTCTTTAAACCTAATTAAAATTTAGTTTTGTATTAAACCTAATGTGATTAAGGTTTAACGAGTTAATTATGCTTAATTTGTCTTTAAACCTAATTAAAGTTTCATTTTTGTATTAAACCTAGTGTGATTAAGGTTAAATGAATTAACTAGGTTTAAGTTGTCTTTAAACCTAGTTAAAGTTTGATTTTTATATTAAACCTAATGTGATTAAGGTTTAATGAGTTAATTAGGTTTAAGTTGTCTTTAAACCTAATTAAAGTTTGATTTTTGTATTAAACCTAATGTGATTAAGGTTTAATGAGTTAATTAAGTTTAAGTTGTATTTAAAAGTAATTAAAGTTTTATTTTTGTATTAAACCTAATGTGATTAAGATTTAATGAGCTAATTAGGTTTAAGTTGTTTTTAAACCTAATTAAAGTTTGATTTTTTATTAAACCTAATGTGATTAAGGTTTAATGAGTTAATTAGGTTTAAGCTTTCTTTAAACCTAATTAAAGTTTGATTTTTTTATTAAACTTAATGTGATTAAGGTTTAATGAGTTAATTAGGTTTAAGCTTTCTTTAAACCTAATTTAAGTTTGATTTTTTTTATTAAACCTAATGTGATTAAGGTTTAATGACTTAATTAGGTTTAAGTTGTCTTTAAACCTAATTAAAGTTTGATTTTGAGTTTATTTGTGTTTAGATTCATCATTGGCTTAGTCCGTTATGAAATGGATTAAGTAAATGAAGAAAAAGATTTTGAAATATTAATTTATAATTAATTAATCTTAACCCTATTTTAAAATGTCTTTTAAGATTGATTTAATGGCTTAAGAATTATTGTTTTAGGATTTTTGTCTGTCATCCTAAAATTCTTAACCATTGTGAATTTTAATTTTCCAATTTTTCAAATTTTATAATTATTTTTGGAATTAATTATAAAATATTATGGAAATTAGAAAATCACATCCTAGAGAGCTACCCTAGCCTTAGAAAATTCAGGAGATGTGTCTAAGGACTTAAAAGTTCTTCCCTAAAATTTTCACATTTTTCTGACTTTTAGATAATTTTTAATTAATTAAAATACTCCAGAGAGTATTTAATTATATAAAAATTAAATACTGAGTATAAAATTATGATTTTGATTTCTTAATTTTCTTCTCTTCAAGAGCTTTTCAGAGGTATTTTTATTTTATTTTTAGGGGCTCTGTACAAAAAGAAATGCATTTTTTATTTTTTTAAGGTTAATATGGATTAACCTTGCCCGGAAAAACGAGGAGCTGCCGCGTGTCCTTGTACGCGTCGAAGGCGCGGGAGGATCCTGTGCGCGGATCCAAACAACGGACACGGTAGCACATGATCAGCGCCGTCCGTTCCAAAACACGGGAACAGACGGTGGAGATAAATCCCCAAAAATTCAAAAAATATTCAAACCATCCAACTTCAAAGCTCAATATCTCACTCATTTCTCAATAAAAATTGAGTTATTTTTGAACCTATGGAATCATCTCAACTTATAGATCATATCTATATGGTGATGATAAGTTTCTGGGCTAGTTTAACCCATGATTTTTTGATTATATGCATTATTTTGGACAAAATAAATCCATACCTTGGCCACAATAATGTTGAGCTTGATCAAGCCAGATGGTCAGCTTCTAGGACTCCCAAAGATGATCTTTGTCACTTCAATTTAGAATTGCAGCTATGGTGAGCAATTTTGGCAATGTGGCTAGGTTTGGGCTGATTTTGGATTTTGGCCAAATTGGCTTGATTGGGCTGATCCTATGGCTTGATCTTGGCTAGAATAGGTTACTGAGATCCTTAGCAAAGTTTTTTGTGTTAGGAGCTAAGGGATTTGGGCAGCTTATAGGTTTCTATGGATTTTTTTCTCTTTGTAATTTCGGGTAAGGGCTCCTTTTATAGCCATGGATGGCTATGATTCAACCCAAGTTAGCTTAGGATTGACCATGGGATGGTTAGAGCTGTGGAGTAGAGTCTAGTAACAGCCTCCCCCATATATTCCAACTATCACCTCTCCATATCCCATGAGAATTATGCCACTTAAGCAAGCTCATGTATCATGGAAATTATGGATTCCAAATTGTCATGATAGCCTTTGATCTCTTTGTTTCCATTCCATTGGCTAAGGGAGAGGTTAATGGTGACTCAAAGGGCTAAGATCTTCACCATCCAGCATCTCATTTAAGGGTTCATGGGGGAGATGACATATATCCTTTCATTTTCTTTAATTTTCTCATTTTTGATTTATGAGACATCACATGAAGTAATGGTGATCTAAGCTCTTCCCCTCTCCTATTGGTGAAGATGGGAGGTGTTAGATGAGTCACCAAAGGTTCCCTTAGGGTTGCATGAGGAGGTGACACATCATTTTTTTCATAATGATGAAGGAATTTTACCATGGTTAAGCATGGTTTATGATGGGTCATCCATGGGTTATTTCATTTTTAATGGGTTATATGGGTTGTGTCTAACCCATATGAGGTCATGTGTGATGTCATAAAGGATATTTGGAATTTTTAGAAAACCATAATGTCATAGGTTTAAAATTCCATTTAATACCCTTCTTAATTTAATTTCCATTTTAATTAATTATGTCATTAATTAAATGTTGGAAATTACTTTATTAATCAATTATTAATTGGAAATAATTCCAAATTATTTATTTGATTAATTTTTCATGTCATTTTTTATTTAAAATTAAATTTTGTCTCAATTCATGACTTTTTTAATTTAATTTCATTTTAATTAATTATGTCATTTATTAAAATATGAAAATTAAATTATTGGTCAATTAATTAATCAAAAATAATTTTGGAATTAATTATTTGATTAATTTCATTATTTTTTAATTAATTTGTGCATTTTATGTTTTTATGAATTTAATTTTCATTTTCAATAATTGTGTCTTTAATTAAAATTTTAAAAATTAAATCATTAGTCAATTATTTATTCAAAATAATTTTGAAATTAATTATTTGATAAATTTTTTCATTTTTATTTCATTTTGGTGCATGTTAGTCATTTTATGATTTTTAATTTAATTTTCATTTTAATTAATTATGTCATTAATTAAAATATTGAAAATTAAATCATTAGTCAATTTAATTAATCAAAATAATTTTGAAATTAATTATTTGATTAATTTTGTCATCTTGAGGTCTTAAACAGGTCATTGGGTCAATATTTGGTTATTTGGTCAAAGATTGACCATGTTGACCAAAGTTAACTTTTTGGGTCAAAAGGTTGACCCGTCGGGTCAATAGGGTTGGTCATTGGGTTAGGATTGACCATTTTGACCAAAGTTGACTTTTTAGGTCAAAAGGTTGACCTATTGGGTCAAAAGAGTTGGTCATTAGGTTAGGATTGACCATTTTGACCAAGGTTGAATTTTTAGGTCAAAAGGTTGACCTATTAGGTCAACAGGGTTGGTCATTGGGTCAGGATTGACCATTTTGACCAAGGTTGACTTTTTAGGTCAAAAGGTTAACCTATTGGGTCAACAGGGTTGGTCATTGGGTCAGGACTGGCCATTTTGACCAAAGTTAACATTTTAGGTCAAAAGTTGACCTATCATAAAAATGAGGTCAACATTAGTGTCTTGTTTTCCTTAAAGTTTTAGATAGTGAGTTCAGTTAGTGATATTTGTGTGGGATTCTTCGAGATTGTTTGAGTGGAAGGGAAGTGAGAGATTTCTCCCTTCTTGTCGTTTCGAAGGAGAATTCTGTGTACTGTAAAGAAAGGAAGAGATTCAGAGGAACGTCAAGGAGTTTGCTTGGAGAGGAATTTAAGATAAGTTGTGTTTACTTATTTTAGTTTGTAGAACTTTGCTTTTATATATGAAATCCAAGTTTATCGTATCTTCTCCATGAATTCTGAGTAGTTTTTCTGTCTTTCTTCTTGTTTTGATATTTTTGTGAAATGGTGATTTGAATTAGTGTGCTAAGAAAATTTTAAAAGAAGTTGTGCTAATCTTTTCACTTCAAACTTAATTTACTTTCAATCTGGCCAATTTATTAGTTAAAATATGTTGAGTTTAGCAACTAAAGTGAAGATTACATCTGAGATTCAAGGAGGTCAAAGTCCTCGAAAGTAGGATGCAAATAAATAGGGAAATAATATTCATCGGGCATAGAATTAGAGATTATTGAGTGACAGACTAAAATCCTCAATTCGGTCCTATCGTTTGGGTGCTAAAGTTTAGATGTTAGGCCTCAGGCGAGGGGAACGTGGGAGCTCCGAAGTAAGAGTTGGTATTCTCCCAGCCTTGCCGCAGATTCAATAACCAAGCATAGGATTAGTCAATGCTCTTTATGCCTTGACCAAAGGGTAAAGAATAGGTTTGCTCCTATTTGACACAACACAGTTTTAAACTAATTCTAATTATCCATTCACTTAAATTTCTTAACAAAGGAGAAGGATTCTTGCTTAAATATTTGAACTACACTTTATTAGTAGAATTAGTTAACTGTTTGTAGAACTAGTTTATTAAAACTTCATCTTATTTTTGATTGCATATTAGTGACAGATAGGCAATTTTAATCTTCAAGTTGTGATTCTGAATTGGTTTCTATAATCCTAGTTCGTAGCCTCTAAAATATTTCCTGTGGGATCGATATCCAGGACTCCACTAGAGCCCTGTATTACTTGAGCGATACGTATACTTGCATTGGTAAGAGTAACTCTACGATTATTAAATATTATTATATACTTCTATATCATCTTCTTGCAATATTAAAATTATGCTAAGTACGCAGAGTGGTTCAAGTTGTTGGCGCCGTTGCCGGGGACTATAACATAATTAGAGTAATGAAAAATTTAGGACATTTAGAAAACTTTTCAATAGAATTGCAACTTATTTGGTTAACTATTTTTCTGTGTTTTGATTTTGATTGTATGCGTAAATTTGGTTCTGAAAATCTTATAGCCTACGATTCAGAATTAGAACGCACTGTTAGGAGAATTAGAAAATTGAGAAAAGAACATAGAAATTCTGAAACAATGGAAAACAACGTAAACAACTATAGAATAGCAAATGAACATCAAGCTAGACCACTAAGAGATTACACTAACCCTACATTAGACGAAATTCTCTTAACTGCCCAAAATCCTGATGCAGTTGCTAATTCATTTGAGCTTAAACCTACAATTATCCAAATGGTACAAAAAAATCAATTCATTGGAACTTCAAATGAAGATCCTAATTTACATTTTGCGAGTTTTCTAGAACTTTGTGCTACTTTTAAATATGACAGAGTGTCTGATGATGCTGTCAGACTTAGACTTTTCCTTTTTTACTAGGGGACTGTTGACCTCATTTTTGGTGAGGTCTTTTCTTCTCTCCTTAGTGCTTAGGATCTAGCCATAGGTTTTCCTTGACTATCCTAGGGGACTAGAAATGGGACCCACCACTTAGGAACTCAAACCACTTCTTAACTCCCTTCAAACCCCACATGTTTGATTATAAACCTCTAAGCCACTTGGAGGGTTGAAATCAAATGTGGAGGTTTAAAGGATGAGTTCCCTATAGGACTTTTTGGCCTTAGGAATACCCTGGATGGCCTGATATGATGAGGGTTGGCTTGCACATACACTACACTCTCTCACACATTCCAAGTACTAAAACCACACTCTCACCCTACTTGACTTCCTGACTCATGTAGGAAATTCATATGGATGGTCCTTAACCCCTAAGCCCCTCGCTAAGAGGGTTAGAAACAACATAGTGAATGCCTCAAATGAGTCCTCTCATGGCTCATATGAGTTTAATATGGCTTCATGGCTCAACCAAAGTGATTCCATCCTACTCAAATTTGATCAATTTTCATTTTCCCAAAATTTCAATTTTTGACCCCCGGGGCCGTACACCCATTAAACCTACCAAATGCCCTTGGAACTACCCAAAATTTGCAAAATCATCTAAATTACCCAAAATTTCTCAAAATCAATCCTAAACATTTCCCCCCACTCATGTTGATCATCCATAGCCAAGAATATCAAAAATTCCAAAAGTACCCCCAATACCCTCCAAATACCCAAAATGCCCTTCTTGGCCCAAAAATCCAAAAATTCTGAAAAATTCCCAAAAAATTCCAAAAAATCCCAAATATTTCCAATTTCATTTTTTTCAACTACACCATGGGCCAATTTTGCCAATTTACCCCACTTTTACCAAAACCCCCAATTTGACCCATTTTTAACCCAAGTGAACCCAATGTCAAACCAAACCACCCCAATTGACCTCAATTCTGGTCCAATTCAATTCTAAACTTCAATTTAATATCTCCAATATCAATTTAGACCAAATCCAATTCCAATTTGATTGACATTTGGGCCCAATTCAAATTTGGGGCTTAAGGCCCAATTTTGGCCCATGACTTAAACCTAGCCCAAACCTAACCCAATTCAACTCCAATTGGCCTCAAATCTTTTCCTAAACCTTCCTAACATCACCATAAACAAAACATTAACTTTATTTGCCCAAAATTTGAACCTAAACTCCACCTAAACCTAACTCAAAACCAAAATCCTTAAATTGACCTAAGTCTAAACCAAACCCAAATGGGCCCAAATCCCAAAGTTAGAGCCCAGCCAAAGTTGGAAACTCTTTGTGACACTCCCATGAACATTTCTCAACATTAATTCTACATCAAATCCAACATTAGTCCAACCGTAGCCCAAGCTAGGCCAATTTGACCCACTTTGGCCCCTTTAACTAAAAAGCCCAAATTCAACCCAATTCTACTCTAAATCACACCAAATTGATTCCAAATCATTCATGAAACATCCCTAAACCAATTGCAACATTTTTTTGACATGGTCTTTCACAAAACTTTCATCCAAAAGCCCATCCTAAAATCCAATAGCCCACTTCCCTAAATCACTTCAAAAGCCCACCCAAGACCATTTCAAAAGCCCAAGTTTTCAATCCAAAGCCCACATGTCATTTCTCTACATCATCCATTTAATCAAAATCACCCCTAAGTTTCAAAATCATCATTAAACAATTCCAAATAAAGCTTCATCCAAATTTCCACCAAAATATCTAAATCCTGAAAATCCATTTTTATGAAATTGACCAAACTTTTTCCAAGCCAAATGTGAGCCATTGAGCCATGTACAAGCCACATGGAAGCCATGGAAGCCACTTTCCACCTCACCAAGCCATTAATGGCAAGAAGAGGGGACCCTTTCCTAATCCTTCATTAAGCCTTTTAACCATACTCATGTCACACTCTAAACCATGCTTAGCCACCTCACCATGGATGGAGACCACACCATTTTCTCTTGGCTGACCCAAGTGATCCTTTTCAGCCCAAATCCAGGCCTTGGGTGGTGAACCTAGCCAAAAACCATGGGTTGACTCATTTGAACCCAAAATAGTCTTCCCCCCATTCCATTTCAATTCAACTCCTTTACACATGTCAAACTCCAATTGACTTCACCAAATTCAACCCCTGCCACTGAGTCAGATGATGACCCATGCCTAGCCGGCCAGCCACCACAGCAGCCGGAAAACCCCATGACCGAGAGCTCCATGTGAGCCAAAAAATTCAATTCTCCCTTGCTAACTTGTTTCAATCCAAATGGACAGCATAACTCTTCTTCTCCTCCCCTGAGCAGCTGATCCCAGCCTTCAAACCCCCCTGGGAAGCCCTCTAGCCATTCCTATTTAAACACCACCACCTCTCGGCCAAAGGAGGAGATGAACCAGACCTTAAGGAAACTCTGCCAAAATTGCTCCAGGACCTTCTCCTAACCCAGAGCAGTTGATCCCCATTGTTCCTTTGCCCTAATCCCCATTAACAGAGCTCAATTTCTGAGTTGAAAATCCACCCAAAAAACATGACACTTCACCACAGTGAGCCAATCTCCAAATTAAATGGTCCTACACCTTCACCAGAGCAAGAGGAGAAGTTCCCCAGCAAAAGCCCCCTCACCAGGCTAGCCATTGCTTCTAGCCTCCAAGCTTTGTGATCGGGCTTGGTCGCTTTCATACTAGACAATTCCCTAGAGCCAGCGACTTCATATGGAGCTTGCCTGGACTCAATCGAAGGTGACACAACTCTCAGATCGAAGCTTCACTTCTCTGAGCAAAGGTATGAACTCACTCTTCCTCTCGAGCTTCAAGAAATTCTCCATTTTGTTTGGCTTAATTTCATAGACTATAAACCGTATGGATGTGTTCGTCTCCTCAAGATGAATCTATAGAGCATAAGAACACAAAAATCCATTGAGAATATAGTGAGATCTTAGGGTTTTAGTGTGGACGGTCACGGGTGCACACCAGTCATAGACGATGACCAAGAGCCGTTGGATCGCACGTGTATCGAGCGGACGGTTCAGATTGCGTCAGACCAGGGAATGTTACGTGAACCGCGGGCCCTTGGAGCACTGAGTCAAATGGCGGCGTCGAATGGGAATGCGCCGCGTGGGCTTTTGGAGCTGCCAATGTTGCGCTGGCGCTGAGTCGGATAAGTAGATAATTAGGGTATTTTTTAATTATTTAAATGCTCAGAACTTCAGAAATCCATATCTTTGCATAGAAAAATCATAAAAATAAAATAAAAATACCCACTTGCTCAGTGAACAGAGGAGAACAATGTGGAGAAGAAATCAAGTTAATTGGATGAGTATTTTATTTTTAATAATTTATTTACTATTTTTCAGTATTTTGATTCTCTATTTGCATAGATAATTCACCATGGCATGAGACCATAGGGCTTTTGAAGCCTCTGATCTTGGGAACATTCCCTGAATTTTTCAAGGTCAGAGGCTATCTCTATGAAGAGTTATTGATTTTTCAAGTTCATGTTACTGTTTTAGGTATTTTAGTTCCAATAATTAGCATGTTGTAAAATAAATTCTAGGAAAATTTGGTGATGTTTCGTAGGACTAGAGGACCCTATGAAAAATATATTTTGAGTTAATTCATTCATATCAACCTTAATTGGCCTAAACCCCTAAAATTGAATTTGAATTAATTAGGGTTAACCACACATCAATTTGACTTGAAAACAATTCTCCACTGATCTTTAAGATCAGAGAGACCTCACATAAAAATTTGAAATCAATTGGACTCAATTAACCCCATCAAATGGATTGATTAAGCCTCCTAAGCAAAATGGAACTTTAAAAATTCATAACTCTAAAAATACTTTTACAAAAATTCACAAAATTGGTTTTGGAGCTTCTCTGTTATTAGGGAAGTTCAGGAAAATGAAAATTGGAATTTTCTAAAAATGTTGATTTTTCACAATATTTTAATATTTTAATAATTAAAAAAATAATAAAAATCATAAAAATATTAAAAATAATAAAAATGTCACATTTTGACTCCTAATCATTTAGGAACAAACCAATTATTTTTTCTAAGTCCCTAGGATAAGATATTGAATTTTAAAGGCTTAATGTAATTTGTAATATTAAAAAAATGAATTTTTAACCTTTTTCACTAAAATAATTCTAATAAATCAAAGAAAAATCGGAAAATTATAAAATTTGTTTCCGTGGACTCCTTGAAGTCAGAGAGATTTAAGAAAAATATAAAATCCATTTTTTAAATTTTTTTATTTTAAAATTAATTAATACTCTAAAACTCAAAATAATTATAATAAATAAAATATAATTCATAAAATCACAAAAATTTGTCCAAGTGGTCCTCTGGTCATTAGAAATATCTTATAATTTTCTTAAGGACAGAAACATTTCCTTAGTGATGTTGTTGAATTTCCTTTGAAAACTCCTATTTTCTACTAAAAATAATTACATAAATAAATTAAATTCAGGAAAATCACATTTTCTCCTCTAATGTCTTAATTGACATGTGAGTGAGGTGACATAAAAATTTCAAATTCATTTGAGCTCAATTTAATGAGTTATGAAATAAATAAGCTTAAAAGGGCATAAAGGTAATTAAGAATTTTAACCCTTAATTAAAATTTTAGGTTTAATCAAAATGAAGGGTAAAATATTTGATTTTAATTTTCTCTTGGATGATTGAAACTTAGGAAAATTAAGGGGTAGAAACCCATTAAATACTTTGAAAATATCAAAATGAAACTTTAATTTATTAAATAATTTAAATTTTGGAAAGAATATATTTAAAATTTGGATTATTAAAATAGGGTTATTATTAAGAGGATATTTATTCTTTAATTTAAAAATCCCTAAATAAGTCACTTTAACAATATTTAATTCTTAATTAAAATAATAATCCAAATGAACAACAAAAATTAAAATTAAATTAAAATTAAAATTAAAATAAAATTAAAATAAAATTAAAATTAAAATTAAATTAAAATAAAATTAAAATTAAATTAAATTAAGATTTAATTAAATTAAATTAAAATAAAATAAAATTAAACTAAAATTAAACTAAATTAAAATTAAATTTAAATTAAATTTAAATTAAGTAAAATTAAAATTAAATTAAATTAAAATCAAATTAAATTAAATTAAAATCATTTAACAACAAACTTAAATGAAATCATTAAGAATTAAATCTAAAATAATTTGAATACCATTCCAAACTTAAAATTATTAATTAAAACCCCATAATTAAACTAAAACACTTTAAACCATTAACTCAAACTTTAAATGATTAAAATTCTCAATAAACCAACTTGCCCTTAAAGGCTTTAATTATTATAACTGTTAAATAGAGTATTAAGTGAAATGTCACTTCATTCATCAGGTAATCAAATAACCAAGTTCACTGAGCAAGAAACAAAGTTTAACTAAACTCCTGGATGATTAATTCATATGTGCAACTAAATTTACTTAGACTCAAAATAATCACAGAAGTATTGAAAAGATGTTTAAGACTCGTCCTAAACACTTCATCAATATGACGGGATGTTTTAAAAGAACAACTGAATTTAATTGTTCTTTGATGAAGAAAATCATCCTTAAACCAAACCAACAACCTAGACGTCATAGGAGATGACTAGTTATAGGATTAGGAATTTGGTAGACAACCAAAACCCTTCCCTTAGCTTTACCTAGGTATCTGTTGAAATATTTAAATGCCTTAACATGTGTTTAAGTGCAGCTTGGGATGACGAGAAGACCCTCCAGGTACTGTTTTATTTTATTGCAATTTACTTACATGCACTGTACTTTACTTTTTCTTGCATGTTAAATAAGACTGTTGCATGAAAACCAAAACCTTTAGGATAGTCCCTAAACTGAAACCAAAACTAAATTAAAAGTCATTGCAAGATAAAATTCACTGTCACAACATTCCAAAATATAAAACAACTCAAAATTTAATCACAAATAGAACAACAAAACTATAATTGCAACTAAGTTAAAACGTCTCATTAAATGATCGGGAATACCTCGGATGATGTAACCCACGTGTTGCTAGCGGGATTTCCCATGGTCTAAATGAAAGTGTGGAACTCATTCAGTTGAGTTTAGTAAATTCTTCTGGACTAAGTGAATTCGATGAAAATAACGGTGCCGGGATGACGGAACCGTGGGATCTTAATCGATTCTGTTTAAACAACTTTATGATTTGTTTTAATTAAAACACTAAAAGCACTTGGACTCTAAGATTTTCTCTAAACCAAAACACTTCTCTCATCTCCCGATTTATGACTTCTAAAACTAAACCTCTGCAACGACAAGGAGCTTAGAGCATAGTGGGCAGCACGGCCATCGTCGTCAGCAAAACTGGAATCTACATCAGGAAAACCATTCCTATAATTAAACAACCAAACCGTAGGACTTCGAGGTAGTTATCCTAGTGCAACATAAATCCTCAACTCTTCGTTAGGCATTTGCATAATCATTCTATGCAAATTAAGTCCTAACCGGTCTTAGGATTCCGAGGTGGTCGTTTGGTACGACATAAACCCTCACATCATCGAGGCTACTTGTATGATTATGTCATACTAATATAAGTCCTAATTAATTAAAATTGGCAGGATTGCAATATTAAATAAATTGCCAAATTGTAGCCAAACAATGAGATAGTTTGGGAAGTTGCCAAGATTCTTCTTGGATTTTCAGCTTCTCCTACTTTTCTTCCTTTGAACTCCTGAAATTAACTGTTCCAAATTTGATCCAATCCCTATTGAAATTTCCAAAATTTAATTCTTTGAAAACCATAAACTTTGAAATTCTTGAGAGCAAAACCACTGATCATTATCGAGAGTTTTCTTAAATGATTCCCGTCATTTAAGATGTAATTAACTTTAAGGGCTTGCCCTTATAAGGAACTTTAAGAACCCAGGTAATATAAACCCTGCATAATTCATTTATATTAAGCAGGGGAACTTGTCGGCTTATAGAATTGGTTTGCAGACCAAACGGATGTCACAAATCTCCTAGTTTATTTAATCGAGCCCCATCTTCAAGTAGTGTGTCTATTCTTCGGGATAGATACACGGTTTGTGGTGACGTGCTCGTTTATATAAACTATTTGGGATGTGAGATCGGTTTGATTTCATATCTTAAAATGTTCAAATTTAAAATTATTTTCAAAATCAAATACTACTTTCTAAATTATATGTATATTTAAATTAAATTTAAAATTTAAAATTCGCCGACAATTTCTGTAGGCGACCCCCTTTTCAAAAATACAACACTCAACCTAAAAATATGCAGACAATTTCTGGTGACTCCGCTGGGGACTAGTTCCTCTCTCCATTTTGATCAGATGGTTTTGCTTTCATAAATCGGTGGTGAGTCCTTATCCCTAGTGGACCAAAACTACCATTCTTACGTTGGAATACCCCGTTCATTTATGTCTTGAACGAGTCTAGCCAACTCCTATCGGATTTAGGAGACATTGTTTAGACACCCCTAAAAGGAGAGGTTCCGAGATCCTTTTACCTCTTTTCTGAGGTGGGGTGGACCCCTAATAGGTGTTAGTTTAGGAGCGGTCCTTCGAGTCGCGGAGTCTTGTATAAGACTTTCTCTTCCTTTCCAATTCTGAATCAGATCCTTTACCTTTTCTATACCTTTGAACATTCCGTTCCTAATGAGCAAATCCTCCAATAATAAACGACTCTTTTAATAAATAAAACCTTTTAAAATCATAAATACATAAACGAAAATGTGTTCGGACTCTTTCTTTTTCGTCCTAAATTTCACGAAAAAAAGAAGCATAATTCGGGACTGACATTTGGAATCTGCCCTGCAGAAAATGACTGTCCCAAAGTTAATATTCTCCTTCACCAATGGAATGGACTTCGCCGTTTACAAGGATGAGCTGCCCGACAATGGAATCATCCGTTTCGTAGAAGGATTCGGCAATACAAATATCAAGTTCGCTGACGTCACTCTATTCACATTAATGGACAAAGTGTCAGAAACTGAAGAGCCCGTGATTGAGTTCAACTTGAAGTCGGCTCAGGAATTCCCTCCCCTGCAAAGGGTTCCAGCTGAAAGAAGTACTACTGTTCGTAGGAGGACTGTTGTCTCTACCCCCACTGGTCTAGTCATCTCCGCACCCACCGCGACTTCTGCCAAACTGAAGGGGAAGGAAGTCCAAGTCTGTGATGAACCTGTCACCGTGGAGGGTACAGATTTTGCTACAATACCATCTATTTTTGAGATTGGGTCCAGTTCAAGAGTTGCACCCCTAACTCGGACTCAAAGGAGAAATAGAAGCAGAAAGATTGCCAAGAAAGCCAGAGCTGCTGAAGTTACTTTTCTAGAAGAAATTTCTGAGGAAGGAGAAGAACTGCCTGAGTATATACCTCTATTGGGAGGAAGTAGGTTTCACCCTCTCTCTGCCACATCAGATGAAGAGGATGTCCGTAGGATTGCCGCTGCAATACCCCAACCTGCGTACTACAACAATTACAAAAGAAAAAGGGATAAGACTACGCCATTTGCCTGGCTGCAAGCTGTTATAGAAAGATTAGCAAAGAAAGAAAGATGCCCTGTATCAGAAATCTTAAGAAGGATAGAACGGGTGCCAGCTAAATCCCGCCTCGGAACTCGAATAAAACCTATTGCTGCCACAGAGAAACCAAAGAAAAAGGTAAAAACCAGTCCACCCGTTGTTGTATCGGGTCTACAAATTAGGGAGGATACCACCTTCCGACATATAGCCGACAGATCATCCGGTCCTAGGCTTCCGGCTGCGAGAAGGATGGTATGGCGACCTACTACTGGCGAGCTAAGACCAAAACAATGTCCTGAGAAGAAAAGTCTCGTCAGGAGATTGGAATCAGAAGAAAGTGCTACTGCAATAAAGGGGACTCCCGGAAAGGAAGTTCAACAACCATCACATGACAACTGCGAGATCATGCGGAAAAGGCCACTAGAGGATGCCATGGACAAGTTAAGGACAGAAATCCGACGGTTAGCAAAAGAAAGAGAAGAAGAACTAGGAGATGAAGTTGACTCATCAGAGTTCATGGATGAGGAGTATGCCTAGATCAACATGGTTGAGACACGAGCATCATCAGCTTCACAAGATGCTCCAGCAGCTGCAGAAAGAGATGAACCGGAAATAATGAGGGCACAGCTTTGGGAAAGAGATGACACAATTTCCCAGATGGCAAAGAGGATGGAAGAGATGGCTGCTGCCTTAGCCACTCTCCGCAGTCGGTACAACCTCAGAAAGAGACACCCCCAGAAATTATCCATATTGCAGATGGAGGAAAAGAGATTACATCCGTCAACGGAGACGAACAACCAAAAAAAGATCCTGCACAAAGCATGATTCAGAAAAGGACATTAAGAGAATGGTAGAACAGCAGGTGCGAGAAGCCCTAGCACAATCCAAGAGTGGAGAATCTATTCAGACTGGTAGACTTTTCCCCGAAGAGTTCGATGCGGTCCAATACCCAAAAGGCTTCGTACCACCTCTGTTTAAGACTTTTGATGGAACGGGAAACCCTCGGCATCATGTCACACATTTTCGTGCTAGTTGCTGCAATGCCGGTGGGAGTGAAGTTCTACTCTTCCGCCAGTTCGTCAGCAGTTTGTCAGGGATTGCCTTCGACTGGTACGCAGAACTGCCAAACGGTTCAGTAAAGATCTTCTCAGAACTGGAGAATCTCTTCGTTAAGCGATTTGCCGAAGCTCAGCACCACATCACTATTGATGATCTAGTGGTGGAGCAACAAAAGCCGAACGAGACTTTAGTGGATTACATACTTCGATGGAAAAATTTAAGCATGAAATGCAAACCACAGCTTCAAGAACAACATGCAGTCAGCATCCTACTTAAAAGTATCCATGGCCCGATAGCACTTCTCCTTAAAGGATTTACAATTAAGACTTTCGAGAAGTTGCTTAGCAAGGCCGGGAGCTTGCAAGAAGAGGCGAAGCAGTTAAGTTTCGTGGACAAGAATGATAAGCAGAAGCCCGTGAAAACATTTGAAAAGAATTCCGGAATCGCCGCGGCAGTAGATAAGGGCAAGCAGCCGGTTCAGATACAGTCAGAGCGACCACAACCCAGCTATCAACCACCGCAATGGACATACCAACAACCACCACAGATCTATCAGCAACGTCAGTAGGGCTATCAACAACCTTGTCAGAGCTATCTGTTGCCTCAACTTTATGAACAACAGCCGCATTCATCGTGTACCTTAAGAGAACTTCTAAATAAAGAATATCCATTCAAAACTGAAGCAGTAGCGAAGATGTTCCGCAGCTTAATGAAGACACCAGATTTTCAGCTGCCAGAACCCAAGAATCCGGAGGAAGTCAATAAGAAAGATCATCCGAACTATTACCCTTACCACCAGATGCTCGTACACAAGATAGAGGATTACATCACTTTCAAGAGCTGGCTTGATGATAATCTCCGGAAAGGGAACATAACAATCCCGAAGGAATACATGAAGGAACCCCAAAAGGGAGGTTCCGTCAATGTTATTTCAACGGATCCTATTGTTCCGATAGACCCTTACACGACCCATGATGGATGGAGTACCGTCTGGACAAAGTGTTCAAAGAAAATTTTGGATCACATCCAGATCGCTTCGGTACGCGCTTCAACTCAGAGTTTGAAACCTGTCGAGCTGGCACTATCACTTGAAATTGAAGAACCGCCCCAGAAGGAAGAGAAGATCGTGGAAGCAAAGAAGACCGAGACTCCAAAGGGTAGACTAGGGGCTGCTTATCCTAGGATGGTTATTTCCGATTCGGGGGAGAAATCCCTCGAACTTCTGACTCTGTATGATTATCTGCTCGCTCCGGCGGGATCTTATAATGATAAGGGTTATAACGTTGGCTACATTTTGACTATTTCTAACGATTACGTAACTAGCGACAACCTAATTAATCCAGATCTCGATTCCAATACAAATAATGATTCTCAAATCATACACAACCTCGACGACCACGACGAAGAAGATGTTCACAAAGGAGGCTACGAAAGCTCGACAAGCGACAAGTTCATTTATGAATTCCGAGGGGCTCCGATCACAATAGAATTATAACCATCAGACACCGAAGCAACTTCAGAAGAGCCAGTTGTTCCAATTCAAGAGGATACACCGACAAATTCAACACCGAATTCAGAAGAGATAACTGAAGTAAATTTAAGAAGTGGAAAAGTTTTACCTCCGAGAATGGGTCCAAAGGATAAAGGGAAGCAGGTGGTTGCTCAGGAAGAGCCAACCCCAATAGAGGAATCGCCCATCCGGGAAGAAATTGAGGAACATGGTAATAAAGTGGACTACAACGTGCTAGCCCATCTTAGGAAGCTACCATCCAAACTAAGCATATACGACGCTCTGATCCTGTCAAAGGAGATGAGAGAAGCTCTGATCAAGGGTCTACTTGATCCGGAGATTTGTTTAGCTCAAATGGCCGGTAATTCCTTCGATGAGGTTTGCTCGTTAAAAGAACAGCGAGGTGTTACCTTCACGGACAATGATCTATTACTGGGAATAGCTGATCACAACCGACCGTTATACATTTCAGTCACTATTGGAAAGTTTACGCTCTCCAGAGTGTTGGTTGATACGGGAGCATCAATCAACATAATGAATCTTCGGATGCTAGCATTATTGGAAATTGATGCTTGCAAGCTTGAAGCAGACAAGATGTTATTAAGAGGCTTCAATCAAAAAAGAGAAAGAGCTCTTGGTTCGATAACACTACTAATGAAGACCGGTGATTTAGCAAAGACAACCGCAAAATTCCACATAATTGATTCTGAAACATCGTTCAACGCTCTACTGGGTCGACCGTGGATCCATGAAAACCGGATGGTACTGTCGTCTCTGCACCAGTGCATAAAGTATTACGAAGGAGGGGAACAATGCATCAAAGGTGATTTGCAACCATTCTCCGTGCTCGAAATTGAAATTCATGAAGATGCGGCCTACTACGCGCCCCCGAAGAAAACAATCTTTTCCAGAAATACTATACCAAATGAAGAAAAAGAATTTTGAGACGATGAAGAACCTGAAGTTCTAGTCCAACAGTTACTCACCACTCCCTTACGGCGAGATGGTGAAGATTTCTCCAGAACATGCACCCGAGGTCGAGGCCGGGGACGAGGACGTGGAAGAAACGTTGGAACAGTTGGACAGAAGAAACTGGTCATCAATGTTGATTGGGAGAACAGTTCTGAAGAAGAAGAAGAAATTGAGAAAGAAGCAGCGACAATAAGTCAAAAGAAACCCCAGTTCAAGATCTCTCTCGAAGATGAAGGGAATGAAGAATACAAATCAATGTACGAGAAGATTAACCATTATGTACATACTATGACCCCGACCTCGATACATTCTAATAAGATCGAGGGTATGGTGGTCAAGGAGGTGCACGGTGGTGGTACTAAGCCAATCAAGTTTTACCGTGGTACTTCTTCTTCCAAAACTGAAAGTGATGTACAATTTGAAGATGTTACTTCATCTAAATTAATGGAACTACCTTTTGAGTGGTACTCTCCCTGTGTTCAAAATTTAATTCAATGTGGTGTCTTACCTCGACAATGGATAAAAGGCTGATCACAACACTTTGAAAAATTATGGAATAATGCCGGTCGGCCTCCCAATTCAAAACATGATCTCGGGTTCGGCACAGTAGGATCAGTTGACGATACAGGATTTTGCTTGGTTGTCACTTGCAAACCTAATAAAAAGTGCTTGGAAGCTTCAGAAGAGCTTGAGGATCTACCAATCGGCGACGCTCCACCAGAATTCGTGGAAGAAATCAAATCTACAATAGACGAGTTAACGGAAGTTAACTTAGGTATTAGTGAAGAGCCTAGACCAACCTTTGTTAGCTCCTTACTCAGTAAAGAAGACTCTGAAGAAATAATCAAGCTACTAATGGAATTCAAGGAATGTTTTGCTTGGAGTTACGACGAAATGCCGGGATTATCTCCAGAAGTCGCAGTTCACAGACTAGGAGTGGATCCTACTTCCGTTCCAGTCAGACAAGCTCCCAGAAGAATGCGTCTAGAAATAGAGCAACAAGTAATAGCCGAAGTTAAGAAGCTAATAGACGTGAAATTTGTCCGTGAAGAACAATATCCAACTTGGTTAGCCAATGTGGTACCAGTCAGAAAGAAGAATGGTCAGATCAGAATCTGCATGGATTTCAGAGATTTAAACAAAGCATGTCCAAAGGACGAATTCCCTCTACCAATTCCAAAACTGATGATCGACGTTGCTTCAACACATGAAATATTTCATTCATGGATGGATCATCAGGATACAACCAGATAAAGATGACACCAGAAGATGAAAAGCTCACGACATTTAGAACGCCGATCGGAGTGTATTGCTACACAGATATGCCATTCGGACTAAAGAACGCAGTAGCAACATACCAAAGAGCGATGATGAAGATTTTTGACAATCTCATTCACAACCAAGTCGAGTGCTACGTAGATGATGTGGTCATCAAAAGTAAACTGAAGGAAGATCACCTATATGATTGTTGACCTCATTTTTGATGAGGTCTCCTCTTCTTCTCTTTAGTACTTAGGATCTAGCCTTAGGCTTTTCCTTTGACTAATCTTAGAGGATTACAATTGGGACCCACCACTTAGAAGTTCAAACCACTTCTTAACTCCCCGCAAACTCCACAAACTTGATTGTAGACCCCTAATCACCTGGAGGGTTGAAATCAAATGTGGAAGTTTAAAGGATGAGTTCCTATAGGACTCTTTGGCCTTAGGACCGCCCCGGGTGGCCCTGGTCGCAGTGAAGGGGCTGACTTGCACACACACTACACCTATACACTACATTTTCACACACACCTCCTAAAACTACACCCATATCCAACTTGACCTCCTGACTCATGAAGGTGATTCACATGGATGGTCCTTAACCCCTAAGCCCTTGGCTAGGAGGGTTAGGAACAACATAGTGGATGTCTCAAATGAGTCCCTTCATGGCTCAAACAAAATGATTTCATTCCACTTACATTCACCCAATCTTCAATTTTCCAAATTTTCAATTTTTGACACCCGAGACCCTACACCCGCCTAGCCTAACCCAAAACCCTTAAAACTACCCAAAAATTTGCAAAATCACCTAAATTACCGAAAATACCTCAAGATCAATCCCAAACATTCCCACATTACTCAAATTGATCATCCATACCCAAAAATACCAAAAATTCCAAAAATACCTCCCAATACCCTGCAAATACCCAAAATGCCCCTCTTAGCCAAAAAATCCAAAAATTCAGAAAATTCCCAGAAAATTCCAAAAAATCCCAAATATTCCCAATTTTATTTTGTTCAACTACACCATGGGCCAATTTTGTCAATTTACCCCACTTTTATCAAAACCTCAAATTTGATCCATTTTTAACCCAAAGTGAACCCAATGTCAAACAAAACCTACCCAATTGACCCAAATTCTGGTCCAATTCAATTCTAAACTTCAATTCAACATCCCCAACACCAATCTAGACCAAATCCAAGCCCAATTTGATTGGCATTTGAATCCAATTTCACTTTTGACCTTAAAGCCCAATTTGGACCCATGACCCAAACTTAGCCCAAACTCACCCAATTCAACTCCAATTAACCCCAAATCTTTTCTAAACCTTCCCTAACATCCCCAAAAACAAAACACTAACATGATTTGCCCAAAATTTGGACCCAAACCCCACTCAAATTCAACCCAAAGCTAAAAGGCCCAATTTTGACCTAAACCTAAACCTAAGCCAAATAAGCCCAAACCCCAAAATCAAAACCCAACCAAAGCCAAAACCTCTTTGAAACACTCCCATAAACATTTCCCAACATTTATTTTACATCAATTTCAACCCTAGCCCAACATTGGCCCAATTTAGCCCAATTTGACCTATATTGGCCCATTCACCAGGAAGCCCAAATTCAACCCAATTCAAACCCAAATCACTCCCAACTTGCTTCAAATCACTCATGACACATCCATGAGCTAAACCCAACATTTGTTTGGCCCAATTCTTCAAAAAATTCCCATTCATAAATTTATTTTCAAACTAAAAGCCCATTTTCTTAAACCTTCCTAAAAGCCCAAACTTCATGCTAAAGCCCATATGACAAATTCTTCTCATCATACCCTTAATTAAAATCATCCCTAAGTTCAAATCAATCATCAAATGGTTCCAAATCAAGCCATATGCCAAATCCCATCAAATCACTCCTAAATTACCAAAAATCATAAAAACCTCTTTCATGAAAGTTGACTTAGCTTTTTCCAAGCCAAAGGTGAGCCATGAAGTCATGCATGAGCCACATGTGAGCCATGAAAGCCTTGGAAACTTCACCATACCCAAAATGGCAAGAAGAGGGGACCCTTTAATGATTCTCTTAAGAGTGATTAACCACTCCCATGTCTCCCCTAACTCTTGCTTAAGCTTAATTGTACTTGGATTGTGACTTGACCCCACTAATCAAGCTGATCCAAGTGACTTTCCCTTCAGCCCAAATTGGCCTTGGAGGGTGAACCTAACCCAAAACCAAAGGTTGACCCATTTAGACCCAAAACTAGCCCTTTCCCATTCCACTTTGATTCAAACCCTTTACACATGTCCATGGCTAATTGACTGCACAAACCTCCAGCCCTGACCCACCTGGACCTGAGAGTGACCCATGCCTGCCGGCCAGCCGCCTGGGTCGCCGGAAAACACCATGGCCGAGACCTTGGGAGGAGCCAAACTTGGAATTCTCACCTGCTGAGCTGCCCCATGCCCAATGGCCACCATGGCTGTTCTTCCCTCGGCTCTAAGCAGTCGATCCCAAGCCTAACTCCCCCTGGGAGGCCCTCCACCCTCTCCTATTTAAACACCACCCCTTCTCGGCCATGAGAGGTGCTGAACAAAAACCTTAATGAAACTCTGCCAAAATCAATCCAGACCACTCTCCACACATAGAGCACTTGATTCCCACTGGATTCCAGCCCCAATTCCCTCCGAGTCGAGCTCGATTTTGAGCTCAAACTTCAACACAAAAACCAGGAAACTTCTCCACGGTGGATCAATCCCCAAATCGACTGGTCCTACACCTTCACCGGACGAAGAGGAGAAGTTTCCCACCGAAAGCCCCATCTCCGAAGCCACCCGGTTGTTCCGGCCTCCAAGCTTTGTGATCGGCCGTGGTCACTTTCATAGCTAGGCAATTCACCGGGCCAAGGACTTCATCTGGAGCTTGCTTGGACCCAATCGAAGGTGACACAACTCTCAGATCGAAGCTTCACTTCTCTGAGCAAAGGTATGGACTCACTCTTCTTCCCGAGCTTACAGAGATTCTCCATTTAATTTGAGTCAATTTAAATACATGTTTACCATATGGATGTGTTCATCTCCTCAAGACGAATCCATAGAGCATAAGAACACAAAAATCCGTTGAGAATCGAGTGAGAAATTAGGGTTAGAAGGTTGACGGTCACGGGTGCACACCAGTCGTAGACGATGACCATGAGCCGTCGGATCGAGCGTGTATCGAGTGGACGGTCTGGATTGAGTCGGACGGCCGCGTTGGTACGTGACCCGCGGGGCCTCGGATCGGCGAGTCGGATGGCAGCGCCGAATCAGGAGACGCCGCGTGGAGCTTCGGAGATGCCTAGGTTGACGCGGCGCCGCGTGGATAAGTAGGAAATTAGGTCTATTTTCCTATTTATTTAATTCCCTAAACTTCAAAAATGCATAACTTTGTGTAGAAAAATCAGAAAAATAAAATAAAAATACCCTCTTGCTCCGTGAACAGAGGAGAATATGTGGAAAAGAAATCATTTAATTTCATCAAGTATTTGATTTTTAATAATTTATTTACTCTCTGCACATTTTCAATTCTCCATGCATGTATACAATTCACCATGGCATGAGACCATAGGGCTTTTGAAGCCCCTGAATTTGGGAACATTCCCTGAATTTTCCAAAGTCAGAGGCCATCCCTATGAAGAGTTATTGATTTTTCAAATTCATGTTACTATTTTGAGTATTTTAAATCTAATAATTAGCATGTTGTGAAATAAATTCTAGGAAAATTTGGTGATGTTTCTTATGATCAGAGGACCCTAGGAAAAATAGGTTTTGAATTAATTCACTTGGAATAACCCTAATTGGCTTAAACACCCAAAATAGGTATTTAATTAATTAGAGCTAATCATGCATCAAATTGACTTGAAATCAATTCTCCACTGACCTTTAGGATCAGAGGAACCCACCATAAAAATTTGAAGTTAATTGGACTTGGTTAGCCCTACTAAATGGGTTGATTAAACTATTTAGCCAATTTAAACTTTAAAAATTCATAACTTTCAAAATACTTTTCAAAAATTCACCAAATTGCTTTTGGAGCCTCTCTGATATTAGGAGAATTTAAGAAAATTAAAATTTCAATTTTCTAAAAAAGTTGATTTTTTGTATTATTTTAATATTTTAATAATTAAAAAATAATAAAAATCACAAAAATAATAAAATTCACCAAAATGTCACATTTTGAATTTTAATCACTTAGGAATAAACCCCATATTTTTCTTAAGTCTCCATGATGAGATATTAAATTTTAAAGCCCTAAGGTAATTTTAAAATTAAAAAATGTATTTTCTAGCATTTCCACTAAAATAATTCTAATAAATCAAAGAAAAATCAGAAAATTGTGAAAGTTGGTTCTCTGATTTCCTTGATATCAGAGAGATTTTTGAAAAATATAAAATTCATTTTTCAACCTTTATTTTATTTTTAAATTAATTAATACTCCAAAACTCAAAATAATTATAATAAAAATAATATAATTCAAAAAATCACTAAAATTGGTCCAAGTGGTCATCTAGTCATTAGAAATGTCCCATAATTTTCTTAAGGACAGAAACTTTCCTTTGGTCATATTATTAAATTTTTCTTGGAAATCCCTATTTTCCACAAAAAATAAATAAATAAATAAATTAAATACAAAAAAATCACATTTTCTCCTCTCATGTCTTTATTGATATATGAGTGAAGTCACATAAAAATTTCAAGTTCATTTAAGCTCAATTTAGTGAGTTATGAAATTATTAAGCTTGAAGGGCAAAATAGTAATTAAAATTTTAACCCTTGATTAAAACTTTAGGTTTAATAAAATTAAAGAGTAAAATATTTGATTCTAATCTGACTTGGATGATTGAAATTTAAATAATTAAAGGGTAGAAACCTATTAAACAATTTAAAAATAATTGAAATGAACTTTATTTAAATAATTGATTAAATTTGGAAGAATAATAAAACTGGAATTATTAAAATAGGGATGTTATTAGGAAGAAATTTGTTCTTTAATTTAAGAATCCCTAAATTAATCATCTCATTAATATTTAATTACTAATTAAAATGATAATTCAAATTTAAGATTTAAAAATGCTAAAAGACTTAATCATTAAATTGAATTAAATTAAATTATTTAAATTAAACCCTTTTAAAATAAAATATTAAATTAAAATTAAAAATAAAATCAAATTAAAATTTAAATTAAATTAAATTAAATTAAATTAAATTAAAACATATTAAATTAAATTAAATTAAAACATATTAAATTAAATTAAATTAAATCAAATTAAATTAAATCAAATTAAATTAAATTAAATTAAATTAAATTAAATTAAATTAAATTAAATTAAATTAAATTAAATTAAATCAAATTAAATTAAATTAAATTAAATCATATAATATTAAATTAACTTATATTAAATTAAATTAAATTAAACCACATTAAATTAAAATTGAATTAAATTAAATTAAAATGAACTAAGTTAAATTAAATTGAATTAAATATAACATCACCTAAGACATAAAAAAAATTCAAGAATAAATCTAAAACAACTTGAACACTATTCCAAACTTAAGCCCATTAATTGAAATTAAATTAAATCATAAATCACTTGAACATCAATTTGCCCTCAAAAACTCATGATGTCATAACTCTTAAAAGGAGTGTTAAGTGAAGTGTTACTTCACTTATGGGATATTCAAATGTCCTAGTTCACTGAGCAAGATAACAAAACTTGAACTCCCGGACGATTAATTCATTTGTATAATTAAATTCTCTTGGACTTAAAACAATCCTAAAAGTATTGAAAAGATGTTTAAGATTCGTCTTAAGCACTTCCTCGATATGATAGGATATTTATAAGAACAATTGAACTTAGTTGTTCTTTGATGAAGAAAATCGTCCTCAAACCAAAATACAAGAACCTAGATGTCATAGGAGGTGACTAGCTATAGGATTAGGAACTTGGTAGAAAACCATAACCCTTCCCTTAGCTTTACCTAGGAACTTGCTTTAAATGCTTAAATATTCTAATTGTGTTTTAAGTGCAGCTTGGGATGACGGGAAGACCCTCCAGTACGCTTTTATTTTATTGCAATTTACCTTATTGCAATTTATTTAATCGCATCGCACTTAGTTTTCTTGCATGATAAACAATCGTTGCATGAAAACCCACACCTTTAGGATAGTCCCTAAAACCGAAACCAAAACTAAATTAAAAGTCATTACAAGATAAAATTCACCGCCACAACATTTCAAAATATAAAACAACTCAAAATTTAATCACAAACAAAACAACAAAACTACAACTACAACTAAATTAAAACGTCTTGTTGGATGATCGGGAATACCTCGAATGATGTAACCTACGTGTTGCTAACGGGATTTCCCACGAGTCTAAATGAAAGTGTGGAACTCATTCAGTTGAGTTTAGCAAATTCATCCGGACTAAGTGAATCCGATAAAAATAACGATGCCGGAAGGATGGAACCGTGGGATCTTAACCGGTGTTGTTATAATCAACTTTAAGATTTGTTTTAATTAAAACATAAAAAACACTTGGAAATTAAGACTTTCTCTAAACCAGAACAATTCTCTCATCTCCTGATTTATGATTTCTAAAACTAAACCTCTGCAACAACAAGGAGCTCGGAGCATGGTGGGCAGCACGGCCATCGTCATCAGCAAAACCTGAGTCTACGTCAGTAAACTTTCTTAGAATTAAATAACCAAGCCATAGGACTTCGAGGTAGTTTCGCCTAGTGCAACATAAATCCTCAACTCTTCGTTAGGCATTTGCATGATCATATCATGTAAATTAAGCCCTAACCGGTCTTAGGACTCCGAGGCAGTCGTCCGATACGACATAAATCCTCACATCTTCGAGGCTATTTGTATGATTTTATCATACGAATATAAGTCCTAATTAATTAAAATTGACAAGATCAAAACATTAAATAAACATTAGGACTTTCCTAAGTTCAAGCCAAACAGTAGGATAGTCGGGAAATTACCGAAGTTCGCTTCGAATCCGTGATTTCTCCTACCTTTCTTCCTTTGAATTCCAAAAATAAAATGTTCTAAATTTGATCTATTCCCTATTGAAATTCCAAAATTCAATCCCTTGAAAACTTAAACTTTGAAATTCTTGAGAGCAGAACTACTGATTATTATCGAGAGTTTTCTTAGGTGCTTCCCGTCACTTAAAATGTAATTAACTATAGGGGCTTGCCCTTATAGGGAACTTTAAGAACCCAGGTAATATAAACCCTGCTTAATTCATTTATATTAAGCGGGGGAACTCGTCGGCTTATAAAATTGGTTCGCGGACCAAACGGATGTCACAAATCTCCTAGTTTATTTAATCGAGCCCCATCATCAAGCGAAGTGTGTCTATTCTTCGGGATAGATACACGGTTTGTGGTGTGGCGCTCGTTTATATAAACTATTTGGGATGTGAGATCGGTTTGATTTCATATCTTAAAACTTTTAAACTTTAAAATTACTTTCAAAATCAAATGTTATCTTTTAAACTATATATATATATTTAAATTAAATTTGAAATATGAAGATTCGCCGACAACTTCTGTAGGCGACCCCTTTTCAAAACACATAACCCTAAAATATGCCGACAATTTCTGGCGACTCCGCTGGGGAAAGTTCCTCTCTCCATTTTTAATCAGATAGTTCTGCTTTCAAAAATCGGTAGTGTATCCATGTCCCTAATGGATCAAACTACCCTTCTTTCCGTTGGAATACTATGATCATTTCTACCTTGAACGAGTATAGCCAACATTCTCTCGGATTTAGGAGCCACTGTTTAGACACCCCTAAACAAAGAGGTTCCGAGATCCTTTTACCTCATTTCTGAGGTGGGGTGGACCCCCAATAGGTGTTAGTTTAGGAGTGATCCTTCGAGTCGAGAAGTCTTGCATAAGACTTTCTTTTCCTTTCCAACTCTAAATCAGATTCATTACCTTCCCTACACCTTTGAACATTCCGTTCTAAATAAACAAACCCTCTAATGAATGACTCTTTTAACAAATAACTCCTTCTTATAAATACATGAACAAGAATGTGTTCGGACACTTTTCGATTCCTTTCTTTTCGTCCTGATGAGAAGAAGCATAACTTGGGACTGACAATCAGAATCTACCCCGCGAAATGGAAGCCCCAAAGCCGATTTTCTCCTTCACCAATGGATCGGACTTCGCTGTTTACAAGGATGAACTGCCCGACAATGGGATCATCCGGTTTGGACAAGGATTCGAGAACACAAATGTCAAGATCGCTGACGTTACCCTTTTCGCGCTGACAAACAAAGTATCTGAAACTGAAAGACCCTTGATCGAGTTCAACCTTAAGTCAACTCAAGAGTTTCCTCCCCTGCAAAGGGTTCCAGCTGAGAGGAGTACCGCTGTCCATAGAAGGACCGTTATCTCTACCCCCACTGGTCTAGTCGTCTCTGCACCTACCCCGGCTCCCGCCAAACTGAAGGGGAAGGAAGTTCAAATTTGTAACTAGCATGTTACCGTGGAGGGTACAGATTTCCGTGCAAGACCTTCTGTTTTTGAAATTGGGTCCAGCTCAAGGGTTCCACCCCTAACACGGACTCAGAGGAGAAACAGAGGCAGGAAGATTGCTAGGAAGGCCAGAGCTGCTGAAGTCGCTTTCTTAGAAGAAATCCCTGAGTACACACCATTACCTGAATACATACCATTGCCTGAATATACACCCCTTTTGGAAGGAAGTAGATTCCATCCCCTTTCCGCCGCAGCTCGACGAGGAAAATGTCCGCAGGATTGCCTCCACATTACCTCGACCCGCATACTATAGCGACAACGAAAGAAAAGGGCAAGGATTACACCATTCGCCGGACTACGCGATCGTGATTGAGAAGTTAGCAAAGAAAGAAAAATGCCCTGTATTGGAGATTTTAAGATGGATAGGGCGGGTGCCGGCCAAATCCCGTCTTGGGCTACGAGTAGAACCTGCTATCGCTGCAGAAGAGCCGAATAAGAAGATGAAGGCTAGTCCACCTGTTGTTGTTTCGGGTTTACGGATCGGGGAGGATACCACCTTCCAGAGCATTCGACCGACGGACCATCCGGTCCTAGGCCTTCTACTCGCTAGAAGGATGGTATGGCGTCCCACTACCGGCCAATTAATACCGAAACAACGACCGTAAAAGGAAAGTCTCGTCGGGAGACTTGAGTCCGAAGAAAGTGCTACCGCGATGAAAGGGGACTCATGAGAGGGAAACCCGACAATTATCACATGACAACCGCAAGGATACACGGAAAAGACCACTAGAAGATGCTATGGAAAGGCTAAGAGCCGATATTCGGCGACTAGCAAGGGAAAGAGAAGAGAAATTCGGAGATGAAGTTGACTCGTCGAGTTCATGGATGATGAATATGCGAGAAATTAACATGGTTGAAACGCGAGCTTCGTCGGCTTCACAAGGTGCTCTCGCGGCCAGCGAAAGAGAGGAGCCGGAAGTAATGAGGAGGCGACTTCAAGAGAAAGATGATACGATCGCCCAAATGGCAAAAAGGATGGAAGAAATGGTCGTAGCCCTAGCCACTCTCCGCAGTCAAGTCCAACCCCAAAGAGAAACACCACAGAAGTCATTCACATTGTAGACGGAGGAAAGGAGATTACATCCGTCAACGGGGATGATCAATTAAAGAAGGATGCAACACAAAGCATGATTCCGAAAAAGGATATCAAGAGCTTGGTGGAACAGCAGGTGCGAGAAGCCTTGGCACAATCAAAGAGCGGGAAATCCATTCAGACGGGTAGACCTTACCCCGAAGAATTCGATGCTGTCCAATATCCAAAAGGCTTTGTACCACCTCTGTTCAAGACCTTTGATGGAACCGGAAGCCCTCGGCAGCATGTTGCACATTTTCGTGCCAGTTGTTGCAACGCCGGCGGAAGTGATGCATTACTCTTCGGACAATTTGTCGGCGACTCGTCGGGGATCGCCTTTGATTGGTATGCGAATTACCGAACGGTTCGGTGAAGACATTTTCAGTATTAGAGAACCTCTTCATCAAGCGATTTGTCGGAGCTCGGCACCACATCACTATAGGTGATTTAGTGGTAGAGAAGCGAGCCGAACGAAACTTTGGTGGACTACATACTTCGATGGAGGAACCTAAGTATGAAGTGTGAGCCGCAGCTATAAGAACAACATGCAGTCGGCATTTTACTAAAAAGCATCCATGGCCTGATAGTACTTCTCCTCAAGGGATTTACTATTAAGACTTTCGAGAAGTTGTTAAGCAAGGCCGGAAGCCTGCAAGAGGAGGCGAAGAAATTAAGTTTCACCGACAAAACGGACAAACGAAGCCCGTGAAAACTTTTGAAAAGAAGTCCGGGATCGTCGCGACGAGTCGATAAGGGCAAGCAACCGATACAAATACCGTCGAACGGCCGCGAGTAACCTCAACGAATGCACCGGCAACCCCGACCCGGCTATCGATCATCTCAACAGTATGAACAACCGCCTCATCCGCAACGTACGTTAAGGGAGCTTCTGAGCAGGGAGTATCCGTTCAAGAATGAGGCAGTGCCGAAAATGTTCCGCAGTTTGATGAAGACTCCAGATTTCCAACTACCAGAACCTAAGATACCAGAAGAAGTCGACAAGAAAGGTGATCCCAACTTTTGCCCTTACCACCGGATGCTTGGACATAAGATAGAAGATTGTATTACCTTCAAGAGTTGGCTCAACGACAATCTTCGAAAAGGGAATATAACGATCCCGAAGGAGTACATGAAGGAACCCCAGAAAGGAGGTTCCGTCAATGTTATCTCGACGGATCTCATTGTTCCAATAGATCCCTATACGATTGATGATGGATGGACTACCTCTTGGACAAAGTCTTCGAAGAAGATTTTGGATCACATCCAAACCACTTCAGTGCAAGCCTCAATTCAGAGTTCGAAACCTGTCAAGTCGACACTATCACTTGCGATGGAAGAACCACCTCAACAAGAGACGACCGAAGAAAAGAAGAAAATCGACGAAGAAGAGAAGATCGAGGCTCTTAAGGCTAGACTAGGGGCTGCTTATCCTAGGATAGTTGTTTCCGATTCGGGGAGAAATCCCTCGAACCTTTGACTCTGTATGATTATCTGCTCACCCCGGTGGGATCTTATAATGATAAGGGTTATGGCGTTGGCTACGTTTTGACTGTTTCTAACGATTACGTGACTAGCGACAATCCGGACATCGATTCCGATACAAATGACAATTCTCAAATCATACACAATCTCGACGATCACAATGACAAAGAAGACATCCACCAAGGAGGCTACGAGAGTTCAATAAGCAACGAATCTATTTGTGAGTTTTGAGGAGCTCCAGTCACAATAGAGTTAGAGCCTTCAGACTCTGAAGCTAATCCAGAAGAACTCGTCATTCCGATTCGAAGGAGACATCAGCAAACTCAATACTAGATTCAGAAGAAATCAGAGAAGTCAACTTAAGAAGTGGAAGAGTTCTACCTCCGAGAGTGGGTCCGAAGGACAAAGGAAAGCAGGTGGTTGTTCAGGAAGAACCAACCCCGGCAGAGGAAATACCCATTCGGGAAGAAAACGAGACACATGGAAATAAAGTGGACTACAACGTGCTAGCCCATCTTAGGAAACTACCGGCCAAGCCGAGCATCTACGACGCTCTCATTTTATCGAAAGGAGATGAGAGAAACTCGATCAAGGCCTTACTTGATCCGGAAATTTGCTTAGCTCAAATGGCCGGAGATTCCTTAGATGAGGTTTGTTCGTTAAAGGAACAACGAGGTGTTACCTTCACGGACAATGACCTACTACTTGGGACGACGGACCACAACCGACCGTTGTACATTTCAGTTACAATTGGGAAGTTTACACTCTCCAGAGTATTGGTGGATCCAGGAGCATCAATCAATATAATGAATCTCCGAACGCTAGCATACTTGGAAATTGATGCTCGCGAGCTCGAAGCAGACAAACTGTTATTAAGAGGATTCAACCAGAAAGGAGAAAGAGCCCTCGGATCGATAACACTGCTAATGAAGACCGGTGACTTAGCAAAGACAACCACAAAATTCCACATAATTGACTCTGAGACATCGTTCAACGCTCTACTGGGCCGACCATGGATACATGAAAATAGGATGGTACCATCATCTCTACATCAGTGCATCAAATACTACGATGGAGGGGAACAGTGCATCAAAGGTGACTTACAACCATTCACCGTACATGAAATTGGAATCCATGAAGATGCGACTTATTACGCACCCCCGAAGAAAACAATCTTCTCCGGAGATACCATAACAAATGAAGCAAAAGAAATTTGGGACGATGAAGAACCCGAAGTTCTAGTCCAACGAGTCACTCACCACTCCCTTACGGCGAGATGGTGAAGGTTTCTCCACAACTCGCATCCGAGGTCGAGGCCGGGGACGAGGTCGTGGCGAGACGTTAGGACAGTTGGACGAGAGGAAACCAGCCATCAATGTTGAATGGGAAGATAGCTCCGAAGAAGAAAAAGAAATCAAGCAAGAAGCAACGACAATAAGTCGGAAGAAGCCACAATTCGAGGATCCTTCTCGAAGATGAAAAGAACGAAGAATATAAATCGATGTACGAGAAGATTAACCACTATGTACATACTATGACCCTGACCCCGATCCATTCTAATAAGATCGAGGGTATGGTGGTCAAAGAGGTACGCAGCGGCAGTACAAAGCCCATCAAGTTCTACCGTGGTGCTCCTTCGTCCAAAACTGAAAACAATGTACAATTTGAAGATGCTACTTCATCAGAATTAATGGAATTACCTTTTGAGTGGTACTCTCCCTGTGTTCAAAATTTAATTCAGCGTGGTTTCTTACCTCTACAATGGACAAAAGGTCAATCACAACATTTTGAAAATTTATGGAATAACTCCGGTCGTCCACCCAATTCAAAGCATGGTCTCGGATTCGGCATAGTAGGATCAGTTGACGATACTAAATTTTGCATGGTTGTCACTTGCAAGTCTAATGAAGACTGCATGGAAGCTACAGAAGAACTTGAAGATTTACAAATTGGAGACGCTCCACCAGAGTTCGAAGAAGAGATCAAATCTACAATAGATGAGTTAACGGAAGTTAACTTAGGTACTAGTAAAGAACCTAGACCTACCTTTGTTAGCTCCTTACTCAATAAAGAAGACTCCGAAGAAATAATCAAGTTATTAATGGAATTTAAAGACTGTTTTGCTTGGAGCTACGATGAGATGCCAGGATTAGCTCCAGAGGTTGCAGTCCATAAGCTAGGAGTGGATCCTACTTCTTTTCCAGTCAGACAAGGTTCCAGGAGAATGCGTCTAGAAATCGAATAGCAAGTCATAGCTGAAGTTAAAAAGCTAATAGACGCCAAATTTGTCCATGAAGAACAATACCCGACTTGGTTAGACAATGTGGTACCAGTCAGGAAGAAGAATGGTCGAATCGGAATTTGTGTGGATTTCGAGAGATTTAAACAAGGCATGTTCGAAAGATGAATTCCCTCTACCGATCCCGAATTAATGATCGACATTGCTTCAACACATGAAATATTCTCATTCATGGATGGATCTTCGAGGATACAACCGGATAAAAATGGCTCCAGAAGATGAAAAGCTTACGGCATTCGAACGCCGATTGGAGTATATTGCTACACGATGATGCCATTCGGATTGAAGAACGCGAGAGCAACCTACCAGAGAGCGATGACAAGAATTTTTGATGATCTCATCCACGATCAAGTCGAATGCTACGTGGACGATGTGGTCATCAAAAGCAAAGTAAAGGAAAACCACCTGTATGATTTGAGAATTGTTTTCGAACGATTAAGACAATTTAACCTTAAGATGAATCCCTTAAAATGCGCCTTCGGCGTCACGTCCGGGAAATTCTTAGGATTCGTTGTCCGACATCGTGGAATTGAAATCGACCCGGAAAAGATTAAAGCTATCTTAGAAATGCCGCCTCCCAAAACCTTAAAACAACTACGATCTTTTCTAGGGAAGTTGGCATATCTTCGACGCTTTATCTCAAACTTGTCAGGTAGGTGTCAGCCTTTCTCGGCACTAGTTAAAAAGGACGCCAAATTTATTTGGGAAGAAAAATGCCAGAAGGCCTTCGAGGACATTAAGCAATATTTAATGACACCTCCTGTCTTAGCAGCCTCGATCTCGAGTAGACCGCCGATACTTTATACCGCGGCTTTAGACGACTCTCTCGGAGCCCTGTTAGCCTGAGTCAATGATGAGGGTAAAGAAAATGCTCTTTACTATCTAAGCCGTCCTTTACTTCCGAAGGAAATAAGGTATCCCGCAATTGAAAAGCATTGTTTGGCCCTGATCTTCGCCGCTCAAAAGCTCAGGCACTACATGCTTTCTCATAAGGTCAACCTGATCTCGAAATTTAATCCATTGCAATACTTGATGACCCGTCCAACGCTTTCCGGCAGACTTGCCAGATGGTCAATGATATTATTGCAATTCGATATAACTTTCGTGCCTCTTCGTGCCGTAAAGGGACAAATCCTAGCAGACTTCCTCGCAGCACACCCTTTGCCGGCAGAATCTACTCTCAATGACGACTTTCCAGACGAACAAATAATGAGCTTAGAAGACCCTGATGATCGACGTTGGGAATTATATTTGGATGGAGCATCTTCAGCACACAAAGACGAAGAATCGCAAGTGATAGTGCCCGGTAAGGCAGGGATCGGATTAATCTTTATAACACCGGAGCGGGGGATGTTGAGATACTCCTACCACTTGACAGAGCCGTGTACAAACAACGAAGCAAAATACGAAGCCCTCATAACAGGACTGGAATTAACTATTCAAATGGGGATAAGAAACATCAACATCTACGGGGATTCGCAGTTAATCATTCAACAGATCGCCGGACGAGTACAGAATTTTAAAACCAAGACTCGAGCTATACTTCCGGTATGCCATACGATTGTTGGAACAGCATTCCAAATGTGACGATCTACAAAATTCCCGAAAAGAAAACGCTTTAGCGGATGCGTTAGCCCGCCTCGCAAAAGAATTTGCTCGCTTACAAGATGAATCGGTGGAAGTGTCGGTTCACGGACGTCGAGTCCTATCACAACTCGACATAGACACAATACACAAATCGAAAAAGGAGAAGAATCGATTAGCAGGCGGTGACGTGAAAACACGAAGATTGGCGACGGCCATTAATAGACTACACCGCAAATAGGAAAACTACCGGACGATAGGTCGTTAGCCCATCGGATCAAGAAAAGAACTCGTCCTACGCATTAATAAACAATATATTATACGAAGGTCTTTTGATCGGATGTGGCTAAGATGCCTAAGCGGGTCCGAGGCCCGTGAAATTGTTAAAGAGGTGCATTCGGGACTCGTGGCGCTCACCGGTCGGGTCCGAAGATGAAAATGAAAATTAAAAGACTAGGGTACTACCGGCCCTAGATGATGACCGACCGCATGAAAATCGCCAAGAGCCGTCACCAATGCCAAGTGCACGGAGTGGTTCTACACCAACCTCCAAATGTGCTACATCCGACAATTGCGTCGTGGCCATTTGAATGTTGGGGCACGTATATAGTGGGTCCAATAGAACCACCATCTTCAAAAGGACATCGTTTCATCGTTGCGGCTACGGATTACTTTTCCAAGTGGGCGAGGCGGTTCCACTCAGAGAAGTGAAAGCACACCACGTGCTACAGTTTTTCAATAACCAAGTTGTCTACCGTTTCGGAGTGCCGCGCAGGATCATCTCAGATAATGGGTCAGCCTTCAGAAGCACACAAATCAACAATTTTGTCAGGAGACACGGAATCGACTGGCGCTATTCAACAATTTACTACCCAAGAGCAAACGGCCTTGCTGAGGCTTTTAATAAAACTCTCGTTCAAATCTTAAAGAAAACCTTGGAGGATGATAAGAGAAATTGGCACGAGAAGTTGTTAGAAGCCTTGTGGGCCTACCGGACAACCTTCATAACTCTTACTCAAGCTTCACCTTACGCTCTGGTGTATGGGTCCGAGGCAGTGTTTCCTTTAGAGGTCCAGCTTCCTTCACTCAGAATTGCGGTTGCGACTAGAAGAATTGGAAAGCCTGGAAGGGAAGAGACTTGCAGCGCAGCAGAATTTAGAATTATACCAAGCTAAGATGGTTCAAGCTCATGACAGACTGGTCCGCCCAAGAACCTTCAAAGTTGGTGACTTAGTTCTCGTTCTCAAGAGACCTATTCTTGCACACCGTAAGATAGGTGGAAAATTTGAACCCACTTGGGAAGGACCGTTTGTTGTTGAGGCAGTCTACTCAGGAGGCTCCTACCGGCCTAGTGAACCGCCAAGGGGAACGACATATGCTTCCGATCAACGGACGATACTTGAAAAAGTATTACGCTACCCGATGTTTCGAAGGAATGAATTCTTCATCCCTAGAAGCACGGGCGAAGTAGTTACTTATGACTCGGGTCCGAACCCAAAAATAATAAAAATGTGCTAAAATAAATAAAATCATGATAATAAAGTTTTCCTTGTTTTCTCTTCCATATCAAAATCTTTTTCCTGATTTTTTTCCCACTTCATTCCTATTAAATTTAAAAAATACAAGAAGTAATAATAAAAAAAACTGTCTTTAATAAACATTTTCTTAATGTTCTTATTCTTAGTACAGCCCCTGATCCTTTTCCTTGTCTTTTCGCAAGGAAATGTCGAACGGGCGGTTGGTCCTGAACTTTAGAAATGGCGTAAGCCTTGCACTCGACGAAAAGAGGGTGGAAGATGGAGCGATAATAGAGATTGACTCGGACTTCGCACCGACGGGCTCCGCAATACGAGGAAAGTGACCGGGTCCCGATTGACCGAGAGGAGCCGCCCGGTCGGATAGTAATGAAAGTGGGTGGCCCAAGCCACCAATCCAACAAGCAAGAAAAGGAAAACAAGCACCGAAGAAGACAAGAGAATCAAGTCCGTAGTCGCTACGACAGAGGACGAGCTTGTCGGCGCCGCGCCCACGAGATTCGGGAAGTACGAAGAGCTACTCTCGCGAAGCAACTCAACGAAGAAATAAAAATCGCCGTATCCGCAAGATGTTAACCAAACTAGCAACGGACCAGCGCGACGAGGCGATGCTGCGCCGCGTACATACACTTCAAGGACACCGAGTTCACCGGGGACTCCGAAGAAAGGAGGCCGACTCCGAGGATAACGAAGAGACCAGGGAAATCTCAAGAAGAACGAGAGGAAAGAAGGCTACAACGCCACCGGACAAAGCCACCGGTAATGCATAACCTTGTTGCGAAGCAACCCCGGAGGATGTCCCGACGGACACCATCCCCGAGGAGCCGAGGTATGCAGGAGAACGTGAAGGGATTGAGCCATATATCCCACAATACGTCACCAGGCCTCGCCATTTGCAAATTATTCCAGAATACGAGCTAGAAAGGATGCAGAATGTCGAGAAGAAAACTTTTGAATACTCCGAGAGAATCCGAGGCAGGAGGATCAATATACTAGAAGGCCTCGAGCTACACACAAACGTGTTCTCAGAGCACGAACAAAAACAAATCGTAGACTACATCCGGGATTTGAAAAGAATGGGCCGAGCGGGTCGCCTAAGAGAAAACACTTACTCAGAACCCCGGAGATGGATGCCAGGGAAAGGTAGAATTACCATACGGTGTGGATGCTCGCTACAACTTCGCGGAAGACGGAAAGGAAACCCACCGGAATACTCCGTCATGGCCGAGTGGATCCAATGCCATTAGTCATCAAAAGGATGGTAAAAAGAATGATAACATGGAGGGTACTGCCGCGGATTGCATACCCAACGGTTGCATCATTAACATTTATAAGAAGGGTGATCGCATACCCCCGCACATAGATCACCACGATTTTGTCGGACCTTTCGCACGGTTTCTTTTCGAACGAGTGTAATATCATGTTCGGATCCGACCTCCGGATAGCGGGCCCGGGTGAGTTCCGAGGGCCGGTAAAGATACCATTACCGGTAGGTTCCGTTATGATACCGAAGGGCAACAGAGCGGATGTCGCTAAACATTGCATACCGGAGTACCGGTGAAGCGGATCTCGGTTACTTTCGAAGGATGGATGACGAGAAAGCACCTTACCACTTCCAGCCAGACCCGGAGCTAGAGAGCCTCCGGCCTTACGAGCTGTGAGTTACATGGAAAATATCACACCTCCAACGTACATCCATACGGCATCCTTGCCAAGGGTGGCCTGGAAGGTGATGCTATTGACCATGTACCTCACTATTCAGACATGGATTTTTGACAGATGCCTTTTTGGATAGATCGACAATAATCATACATAGTCCGTTTTGAGTCTATATGGATTGTATGAGATGTATTCCAGATCGAGTTGTATGATGTATCTTCAGCATGATTGGAATGAAAGTGACCATGTCACATTTTTGGCCTTCACCTCTTTTGTGCAAGTTGACTGAGAAACGCCATTAAAGTTAAATGAACTTCGAACAAAGAACAGAAAAGAAACAAAAAGAATAAAAGAAAACTTTCCTTGAAAATCTAAAAAATAATAAACTCCAAATTCACGATAAAATAAAATTTGAATCGTTAAAAGACAAACAAAATGACCACAAATTTTAAATCAAATTTCAAATTCGATCTTCCAGATCTCAAATCAAATCTCAATCAAATTTCAAATTCATTCTTTCCAGATCTCAAATCAAATCTCAATCAAATTTCAAATTCAATCTTTCCAAATCTCAAATCAAACCTCAATCAAATTCAAACTTAACCTTCCAAATCTGAAATCCAATCCGTTCTACTCTCTCCCTTGTCTTGGATGGAAGCGGTTGATTCCATTGACACGGATCGAATATGATGGCGAAGAATTGCATCCAATCCAAACCAGTAACTTCCGATCAAATCTTTTGAATGAGATATGTAGCATCTACATATTCCCTCCTAATCTATTTCCTTCCATGAAAGTCTTTTACAACTTTCATGAAATTCTCGAAACACCAAAATTCCACACTTTTCAAATCAACACTACAAATCTTTGCAAAATCGATTACCATTCAAAATCAAATTTTTGGGGTTGAAGATTTTACATCCGAGACTGCATTGCTTTAGGATTCTTTCCCTATCACAATGAAATACATCAAAATCAAATTCTTGGGGTTGAGGATTTTACATCCGAGACTGCATTGCTTTATGATTCTTTCCCTATCGCAATGAAATACATCAAAATCAAATTCTTGGGGTTGAGGATTTTACATCCGAGACTGCATTGTTTTAGGATTCTTTCCCTATCGCAATGAAATACATCAAAATCAAATTCTTGGGGTTGAGGATTTTACATCCGAGACTGCATTGCTTTAGGATTCTTTCCCTATCGCAATGAAATACATCAAAATCAAATTCTTGGGGTTGAGGATTTTTCATCCGAGACTGCATTGCATTAGGATTCTTTCCCTATCGCAATGAAATACATCAAAATCAAATTCTTGGGGTTGAGGATTTTACATCCGAGACTGTATCGCTTTAGGATTCTTTCCCTATCGCATTGAAATACATCAAAATCAATTCTTGGGGTTGAGGATTTTACATCCGAGACTGCATTGCTTTAGGATTCTTTCCCTATAGCAATGAAATACATCAAAATCAAATTCTTGGGGTTGAGGATTTTACATCCGAGACCGCATTGCTTTAGGATTCTTTCCCTATAGCAATGAAATACATCAAAATCAAATTCTTGGGGTTGAGGATTTTACATCCGAGACTCGCATTGCTTTAGGATTCTTTCCCTATCGCAATGAAATACATCAAAATCAAATTCTTGGGGTTGAGGATTTTACATCCGAGACTCGCATTGCTTTAGGATTCTTTCCCTAGAAGCAATGAAATACATCCAAATCAAATTCTTGGGGTTGAGGATTTTACATCCGAGACTGCATTGCTTTAGGATTATTTCCCTATCACAATGAAATACATCCAAATCAAATTCTTGGGGTTGAGGATTTTACATCCGAGACTGCATTACCCAAAAATACCAAAAATACCAAAAATACCTCCCAATACCCTCCAAATACCCAAAATGCCCCTCTTAGCCAAAAAATCCAAAAATTCAGAAAATTCCCAGAAAATTCCAAAAAATCCCAAATATTCCCAATTTTATTTTGTTCAACTACACCATGGGCCAATTTTGTCAATTTACCCCACTTTTGTCAAAACCCCGAATTTGATCCATTTTTAACCCAAAGTGAACCCAATGTCAAACCAAACCTACCCAATTGACCCAAATTCTGGTCCAATTCAATTCTAAACTTCAATTCAACATCTCCAACACCAATCTAGACCAAATCCAAGCCCAATTTGATTGGCATTTGAATCCAATTTCACTTTTGACCTTAAAGCCCAATTTGGACCCATGACCCAAACTTAGCCCAAACTCACCCAATTCAACTCCAATTAACCCCAAATCTTTTCTAAACCTTCCCTAACATCCCCAAAAACAAAACACTAACATGATTTGCCCAAAATTTGGACCCAAACCCGACTCAAATTCAACTCAAAGCTAAAAGGCCCAATTTTGACCTAAACCCAAACCTAACCCAAATAAGCCCAAACCCCAAAATTAAAACCCAACCAAAGCCAAAACCTCTTTGAAACACTCCCATAAACATTTCCCAACATTTATTTTACATCAATTTCAACCCTAGCCCAACATTGGCCCAAGTTAGCCCAATTTGACCTATATTGGCCCATTCACCAAGGAAGCCCAAATTCAACCCAATTCAAACCCAAATCACTCCCAACTTGCTTCAAATCACTCATGACACATCCATTAGCTAAACCCAACATTTTTTTGGCCCAATTCTTCACAAAATTCCCATTCATAAATTTATTTTCAAACCAAAAGCCCATTTTCCTAAACCTTCCTAAAAACCCAAACTTCATGCTAAAGCCCATATGACAAATTCTTCTCATCATACCCTTAATTAAAATCATCCATAAGTTCAAATCAATAATCAAATGGTTCCAAATCAAGCCATATGCCAAATCCCATGAAATCACTCCTAAATTACCAAAATTCATAAAAACCTCTTTCATGAAAGTTGACTTAGCTTTTTCCAAGCCAAAGGTGAGCCATGAAGTCATGCATGAGCCACATGTGAGCCATGAAAGCCTTGGACACTTCACCATACCCAAAATGGCAAGAAGAGGGGACCCTTTAATGATTCTCTTAAGAGTGATTAACCACTCCCATGTCTCCCCTAACTCTTGCTTAAGCTTAATTGTACTTGGATTATGACTTGACCCCACTAATCAAGCCGATCCAAGTGACTTTCCCTTCAGCCCAAATTGGCCTTGGAGGGTGAACCTAACCCAAAACCAAGGGTTGACCCATTTAGACCCAAAACTAGCCCTTTCCCATTCCACTTTGATTCAAACCCTTTACACATGTCCATGGCTAATCGATCGCACAAACCTCCAGCCCCGACCCACCCGGACCCGAGAGTGACCATGCTCGCCGGCCAGCCTCCTGGGTCGCCGGAAAACACCATGGCCGAGACCTTGGGAGGAGCCAAACTTGGAATTCTCACCTGCTGAGCTGCCCCATGCCCAATGGCCACCATGGCTGTTCTTCCCTTGGCCTAAGCAGCTGATCCCAAGCCCTAACTCCCCCTGGGAGGCCCTCCACCCTCTCCTATTTAAACACCACCCCTTCTCGGCCATGAGAGGTGCTGAACAAAAACCTTAAGGAAACTCTGCCAAAATCAATCCAGACCACTCTCCACACATAGAGCACTTGATTCCCACTGGATTCCAGCCCCAATTCCCTCCAAGTCGAGCTCAATTTTGAGCTCAAACTTCAAAGCACAAAACCAGGACACTTCTCCACAGTGGATCAATCCCCAAATTGACTGGTCCTACACCTTCACCAGACCAAGAGGAGAAGTTTCCCACTAAAAGCCCCATCTCCAGGCCACCCAGTTGTTCCAGCCTCCAAGCTTTGTGATCGGCCGTGGTCACTTTCATAGCTAGGCAATTCACCGTGCCAAGGACTTCATCTGGAGCTTGCTTGGACCCAATCGAAGGTGACACAACTCTCAGATCGAAGCTTCACTTCTCTGAGCAAAGGTATGGACTCACTCTTCTTCCCGAGCTTACAGAGATTCTCCATTTAATTTGAGTTAATTTAAATACATGTTTACAGTATGGATGTGTTCATCTCCTCAAGACGAATCCATAGAGCATAAGAACACGAAAATCCGTTGAGAATCGAGTGAGAAATTAGGGTTAGAAGGTTGACGGTCATGGGTGCACACCAGTCGTAGACGATGACCATGAGCCGTCGGATCGAGCGTGTATCGAGTGGACGGTCTGGATTGAGTCGGACAGCGCGTTGGTACGTGACCCGCGGGGCCCTGGATCGCTGAGTCGGATGGCGGCGCCGAATCAGGAGACGCCGCGTGGAGCTTCGGAGATGCCTAGGTTGACGCGGCGCCTTTCTTATTTATTTAATTCCTTAAACTTCGAAAAAAAATGCATAACTTTGTGTAGAAAAATCAGAAAAATAAAATAAAAATACCCTCTTGCTCGGTGAACGAGAGGGAGAATAATGTGAAAAGAAATCGTTTAATTTCGTAGTATTTTATTTTTTAATAGTTATTACTCTCTGCACATTTGATATAGTACATGTATACAATTCGCGTAAGCGTGAGACCATAGGGCTTTTGAAGCCTCTGAATTTCGAACATTCCACGAATTTTCTGAGAAGTCGAGCCATCCTATGAAGTTATTGATTTTCAAATTTATGTTATTGTTTTAAGTATTTTAAATCCAATAATTAGCATGTTGTGAAATAAATTCTAGGAAAATTTGGTGATGTTTCTTATGACTGAGAGGACCCTAGGAAAAATAGGTTTTGAATTAATTCACTTGGAATAACCTAATTGGCTTAAACACCCAAAATAGGTCCTTAATTAATTAGAGCTAATCATACACCAAATTGACTTGAAATCGATTCCTCACTGACTTTAGGATCAGAGGAACCCACCATAAAAATTTGAAATCAATTAGACTTGTTGCTTATCTGTGGATTTAATTCATACAGTACCAATGGTAAACTTTAAAAATTGTATAAATGCTTTCAAAAATTCACCAAATTGGTTTTGGAGCCTCTCTGATATTAGGGGAATTTAAGAAAATTAAAATTTCAATTTCTAAAAAAGTTAATTTTTGCATTATTTTAATATTTTAATAAATAAAAAATAATAAAATCACAAAAATAATAAAATTCCTTTAAAATATCACATTTGAATTAAATACGGCAAGAACAATAAATATCTTTCTTAAGTTCTATGATGAGATATTAAATTTTAAAGCGCAGGGTAATTTTAAAATTAAAAAAAATGTATTTTCTAGCATTTCCACTAAATAATTCTAATAAATCAAAGAAAATTCAGAAAATTAAAAAATTGATTCTACGATTTCCATGATATTAGAGATTTTGAAAAATATAAATTCATTTTTCAACCTTTATTTTATTTTTTAAATTAATTAATTTTCCAAAACTCAAAATAATTATAATAAAAGAATATAATTCAAAAAATCACCAAATTGGTCCAAGTGGTCCTTTGGTCATTAGGAATGTCCCCATAATTTTCTTAAGGACATAAAATTTCCCTTAGTCGTATTATTAAATTTTCTTGAAATCCTTATTTTCCACCAAAAATAATTACATAAATAAATTAAATACAGAAAAATCACATTTTCTCCTTTCATGTCTTTATTGATATATGAGTGAAGTACATAAAATTTCCAAAGTTCATTTAAGCTCGATTTAGTGAGTTATGAAATTATTAAGCAGAAAGGCAAAATGATAATTAAAATTTTAACCCTTAATTAAAACTTTAGGCTTAATAAGATGAAAAAGTAAAATATTTGATCTTAATCTAATTTGGATGATTGAAATTTAAAATAATTAAAGGAGTAGAAACCTACTAAACAATTTAAGAATATTAAAATAAACCTTAATTAAATAATTGATTAATTTGGAAGAATAATAAAATTGGAATTATTAAAATAGGGATATTATTAGGAAGAGATTTGTTCTTTAATTTAAAAATCCCTAATTAATCATCTCAGCATGTTGTTCCTAATTAAAATGATAATCCAAATTTAAAATTTAAAATCTTTAAAAGACTTAATCATAAATTAAATTAAGTTAAATTATCTAAATTAAATCCTTTTAAAATTTCAATTAAATTAATACTTTAACAATTAAAATTAAATCATCTTTAAAACATAACAAATAAAATATTAAATTAAAATTAAAAATAAAATTAAATTAAAATTTAAATAAAATTTAAATTAAATTAAATTAAATTAAATTAAATTAAATTAAATTAAAACATATTAAATTAAATCAAATTAAATCAAATTAAACATATTAAATTAAATTAAATTAAATTAAATCAAATTAAATTAAATTAAATTAATTAATCTTATTAAATTAAATTAAATTAAATTAAAATTAATTAAATTAAAAATAAAATCAAGTTAAAATTAAAATTAGATTAAATTAAATAAATTGAATTAAAGTGAAACTAAACCAAATTAAATTAAATTAAGTTAATTAAATTAAATTAAATATAACATCGCCTAAGGCATGAGAATTAGTCATCTAAAACAACTTGAGCAATTTATTCGAGCTTAAGCGAATTAATTGAAATTAAGTTAAATCATAAATCATTTGAACATCAATTTGCCCTCCAGAAAGCTCTTGTTGTCATAACTCTAAATGGAGTGTTAAGTGAAGTGTTACTTCATTCGCTAAGATATTGAAATGTCTGGATTAGTAGGCAGATAATAAACTTGAACTAGGACGATTAATTCGTTTGTATAATTAAATTCTCTTGGACTTAAAATAATCCTAGAAATATTGAAAAGATGTTTAAGACTCGTCTTAAGCACTTATAGATATGATAGGATATTTATAAGAACAAATTGAACTTAATTGTTCTTTGATGAAAGGAAATCGTCCTCGAACTAATACGAAAACACAGATGTCATAGGAGGTGACTAGCTATAGGATTAGGAACTTGGTAGAAAACCATAACCCTTCCATTAGCTTTACTAGGAACTTGCTTTAAATGCTTAAATATTCTAATTGTATTTTAAGTGCGGCTTGGGATGTGGGAAGACCCTCAGGAATGTAACTTTTATTTTATTGCAATTTATCTTATATTAATTTATTTAATAGCATGTGCCACTTTTCTTGCATGATAACAAGCATTTGCATGAAAACCCACACCTTTAAGTTAGTCCCTAAAGCTGACAAAACTAAATTAAAAAGTCATTACAAGATAAAATTCAACACAAACATTTCAAAATATAAAACCTTTCAAAAAGTTGTCCTGAAACGGAACAACAAAACCACAACTATAACTAAATTAAAACGTCTTGTTGGATGATCGGGGCATACCTCGGATGATGTAACTACGTGTCGCTAACGGGATTTCCCGCCGGTCTAAATGAAAGTGTGGAACTCGTTCGGTTGAGTTTAAACGGAAATTCATACGGGTAAGTGAATCAGATAAAAATAACGATGCGGAAGGATGGGCAGAGTGGGATCTTAACGGTGTTGTTATAATCAACTTTAAGATTTGTTTTAATTAAAACAAAAAAAACACCTGGAAATTAAGATTTTCTCTAAGCAGAACACTTTTCTCATCTCTGGTTGCCAAACACAGAACTAAACCTCTACAATGAGGAGCTCGGAGCATGGTGGGCGGCACGGCCATCGTCGTCGGCGAAACTTGAGTCGCAATAAAACTTTCTTAGAATTAAACAACCAAGCCATAGGACTTCGAGGTAGTTTGCCTAGTGCGGTATAAATCCTCGGCTCTTCGTTAGGCATTTGCATTGCAAATTAAGCTGTCGGTCTTAGGATTAGAGGTAGTCGTCGAATACGACATAAACCCTCACATCTTCAGAGGTATTTGTGTGATCGCATCATACGAATATAAGTCCTAATTAATTAAAATTGGCAAGATCAAAATGTTAAATAAACATTAGGACTTTCTAAATCAGGCGGCAATGGGATAATCGAAATTCTGGGAGTTCGCTTGAATATGTGATTTCTCCTACCTTTTCTTCCTTTGAATTCCCAAAATAAAAATGTTCCAAATTTGATCCATTTCCCTATTGAAATTTCAAAACTCAATCCCTTGAAAACTTAAACTTTGAAATTCTTGAAGAGCGGAAATACCGATTATTATCGAGAGTTTTCTTAGGTGATTCCGTCACTTAAGATGTAATTAGCTATAGGGGGGCACCCTTATAGAAATTTTAAGAACCCAGGTAATATAAACCCTGTTTAATGTTTTCATATTAGGCGGGGGAACTTGTCATTATAAAATTGGTTCGCGGACAAACGGATGTCACAAACCTTTCTAGTTTATTTAATCGAAGCCCCATTATCTGACGATTATTAATACATTCTTCGGGATAGATACACGGTTTGAATAAGCGCTGATTTATATAAACTATTTAAGATGTGAGATCAGTTTGACTTCATATCTTAAAATTTTTTTAAAATTATTTTGAAATAAACACTACTTTCCAAATTATATATATATGTAAATTAAATTAAAAATTCGCGACAATTCATTGGGCGACCCCTTTCCAAAATACAACACTCAACCTAAAAAAATATGCCGACATGTTTACGGTGACTCGTGGGGATCAGATTCCTCTCTCCATTTTTAATCGGATAGTTTTGCTTTCAAAAATCGGTAATGCATCCATGTCACAATGGATCGAGCTACCACTTCTTTTCGTTGGAATGTTATGTTCATTTCTACCTTGAACGAGTATAGCCAACATTCTCTTGGATTTAGGGCCAGCTGTTTAGGCACACAAACGAGAGAGGTTACGAAGATCCTTTTACCTCATTTAAGTGGGGGTGGACCCAATGGAATATTGGTTGGGAGTGATCCTTCGAGTCGAGAAGTCTTGCATAAGACTTTCTTTTCCTTTCCAACTCGAATCGATTCATTACCTTCCTCTACACCTTTGAACATTCGGGTCTAAATAAGCAAACCCTCTAATGAATGACTCTTTTTAACAAATATACATGAACAAGAATGTGTTCGGACTCTTTTCGATTCCTTTCTTTTCGTGCGATGAGGAAAGTATAACTTGGGATGACAATCGGAATCTACCCCTGCGAAATGGAAGCCCCCAGTGAGTTTTCTCCTTCACTGATGGTGGACTTATTTGTTTACAAGGATGAGCTGCCCGACCATGGGATCATCCGGTTTGGACAAGGATTCGAGAGCACAAATGTGAGATCCAGCGACGTTACCCTTTCGCGGCCCGACAAACAAAGTATTTGAAGGCGAGAGACCTTTGATCGAGTTGAAGCCTTAAGTCAACTCAGAGTTTCCTCCCCTACAAGGGTTCCAGCGGAGTGGAATGCTGCGTCATAGAAGGACCGTTATCTCTACCCCCGGCGGTCTAGTCGTCTGCGCACTGCCCGCGTCTCCCGCCGGCGAAGGGGAAGGAAGTTCAAATTTGTAATGAGCGTGTTAGTGGAGGGTACAGATTTCCGTGCAAGACCTTCGTTTTTGGGGGTGGGTCCGGCTCGGGTTCCACCCCTAACACGGACTCGAGAGGAAACGAAGGTAGGAAGATTGCCGGGAAGGCGGAGGGCACACTGAAGTCGCTTTCCGCAGAAGAAATCCACGAGGAGACACACCACTACACACGAATACATGCCATTGCACAAATATACACCCCTTTTGGAAGGAAGTAGATTCCATCCCCTTTAAAGCCGCAGTGACGAGGAAAATGTCAGCGAGGATTGCCTCATGCCTCGGCCCGCATGCGCATAGCGGCAACTGAAGAAAAGGGCAAGGATTACACCATTTGCTCGACTACGGAGTTTGTGATTGAAGTTAGCAAAGAAAGAAAAAAGAGAAATACCTATCGATTTTAAGAAGGATAGGGCGGGTGCCGGCCAAATCCCGTCTTGGGCCACCGAGTGAACACACTTTGCTCCGGCCCCGGAAAAGGCAGAATAAGAAGATGAAGGCTAGTCCACCTGTTGTTGTTTCGGGTTTACGGATCGGGGAGGATACCACCTTCAACATTCGGCCGGCAGAGGACCATCCGGTCCTAGGCCTTCTGCGCTAGAAGAATGGTGGCGTCCACTACCGACGATTAAGACCGAAACGACGACCGAAGGAAAGTCTCGTCGAGACTTGGTCACGAAAGTGCTACCGCGATAAAGGGGACTCGCGAAGAAGCCGACAATTATCACATGACGAAGGCTAACGAGGATGCACGAAAAGACCTTAGAAGATCTTATGGAAAAGCTAAGAAGCTGATATTCGGCGACTAGCGAGGAAAGAGAAGAGAAATTCGGAGATGAAGTTGACTGGTGAGTTCATGGATGATGAATATGCGAAATTAACATGGTTGAAACGCGAGGCTTCGTCGGCTTCGCAGGTGCTCCTGCGGCCGCGAGGAAGAGAGGAGCCGGAAGTAACAGAAAGGCGGCTTGAGAGAAAGATGATACGATCGCCCCCGAATGGCAAAAGGATGGAAGAGATGGTTGTAGCCCTAGCCACTCTCAGTCGGGGTTCAACCCAGAAAGAGAAACACCCCCAGGGGTTATTCACATTGTAGACGGAGGAAAGGAGATTACGTCCGTCAGCGGGGATGATGTCCGATTAAAGAAGGATACAACCTGAAAGCATGATTCTAGAAAAGGATATCAAGAGTTTGGTGGAGACAGCCAGATGCAGAAGCCTTAGCACAGTGAGCGGGACATCCATCCGGACGGGTAGACCTTACCTAGAAGGGTCGACGTTGATACGATATGCGAAGGCTTTGTACACTCTCATTCGAGACCTTTGATGGAACCGGAAACCCTCGGCGGCATGTTGCACATTTTCGTGCCGATTGTTGCAATGCGAAGCGAAAGTGATGCTTTACTCTTCGAACAATTTGTCGACGGCTTTATCGGGGATGTTACTTTGATTGGTATGCGGAATTACCGAACGGTTCGGTGAAGACATTTTCGGAATTAGAGAACCTCTTCATCGAGCGATTTGCGGAGCTCGGCCACCCGCATCACTATAGGTGATTTAGTGGTAAGAAGCCGAAAAGCGACGAAACCTTGGTGGACTACATACTTTGATGGAGGAACCTAAGTATGAAGTGTGAGCCACGGTTACAAGAACGGCATGCGATCGGCATTTTACTTAAAAGCATTCATGGCCCGATAGCACTTCTCCTCAAGGGATTTACTATTAAGACTTTCGAAGTTGTTAAGCAAGGCCGGAAGCACAGAGGAAGCGAAGCAATTAAGTTTCACCGATAAAACGGACAAACAGAAGCCCGTGAAAACTTTTGAAAAGTCGGGATCATTGCGACGATCGATAAGGAGCGAAGCGAGCGGATACAAATATCATCGAACGGCCGCGGCAACCTCGACGGGGTACAGCAGCCGGCCCAGCTATCGGTCATCTCAGCAGTATGAACAACCGCCTCGTCCATAACGTACGTTGGGGAGCAGCGCGGAGTATCGTTCGGGAATGAGGCAATGCCGAAAATGTTCCTTGATCGATGAAGACTCAGTTTCCAACTACGAGAGCCTAAAAGACCGAGAAGAAGTCGGCAAAGAAAGGTGATCCCAACTTTTGCCCTTACCACGGATGCTTGGACACAAGATGAAGATTGTATTACCTTGAAAAGTTAACAAACGACAATCTTCGAAAAGGGAACATAACGATCCCGAAGGAATACATGAAGGAACCCCGAAGGAGGTTCGTCAATGTTATCTCGACGGATTTCATTGTTAGATAGATCCCTATGCGGCGAGCGACGAGATGGACTACCGCTTGGACAAAGTCTTCGAAGAAGGTCACATGTCGCATCCGAACCCTTCGGTGCGAGCCTCGATTCGAGTTCGAAACTGTCGAGTCGGCCCCTTTATCACTTGCGATAAGAAGAACCACCTCGGCAAGAGACGTGAAGAAAAGAAGAAAATTGACGAAGAAGAAGGCAGAGGCTCTTAAGGCTAGCTGGAATTTGCTTATCCTAGGATAGTTGTTTACGATTTGGGGGAGAAATCCCTCGAACCTCGACTCTGTATGATTGTTGCTCACTCGGTGGGATCTTATAATGATGAGGGTTATAGGCGTTGGCTACGTTTTGGCATTTGTTTCTAACGATTATTAACTAGCGGCAATCAGCCCTGTCCGAGCGTATATTCGTCTGAAATGACAATTCTCAGATCATACACGATCTGGCCGATCACAATAGCCAAAGAAGACATCCACGGGAGGCTACGAGGGATTCAATGACGATGGATCTATTTGCGAGTTTCGAGGAGCTCCGATCCACAAATAGAGTTAGAGCCTTCGGTCCCCAAGCTAATGCAGAAGAACTGTCATTCGATTCAGGAGGAGACATCGGCAAACTCAATACTAGATTCGGGAAAATCCACGGAGGAAATTGACTTAAGAAGTGGGAGAGTTCTGCCTCCGAGAATGGGTCCGAAGGACAAAGAGACGGTGGTTGTTCGAAGAACCAGCACGGCGGAAAACTCTCGTTCGGGAAGAAGCCGAGACACATGAAAACAAAGTGGACTACGAGCGTGCTAGCCGTCTTAGGAAACTACCGGCGGCGAGCATCTACGACGCTCTCATCTTATCGAGGAGATGAGAAGCTCGATCGAGGCCTTACTTGATCCGGTACCTTAGCTCAGGTAATGAAGATTCATACAGATGAGTTTTGCTCGTTAAAAAGAACGAGCGAGGTGTCACCTTCATAAGAGCCCGATGATGCACTACTTGGGACGACGGACACGACCGGCCGTTGTTTATTTCGATTCTGATTGGGAAGTTTACACTCTCCGGAGTATTGGTGGATTCGGGAGCATCCATCGATATAATGGGTCTTCGAACGGCCCCAGCATATTTGGAAATTGATGCTCGCGAGTTCGAAGCGGACAAAATGCTATTAGAGGATTCGAACGGAAAGGAGAAAAGGCCCTCGGATCGATAACGCTACTAATGAAGACCGGTGACTTAGCAAAGACAACCGCAAAATTTCACATAATCGATTCGGAAACATCGTTCGAGCGCTGCGGGGCGACCCGAGGATACATGAAAACGGATGGGTACCATCATCCACACAGGTGCATCGAATACTACGATGGAGAACGGTGCATCAAGGGTGACTTCTGACCGTTCTCCGTACATGAAGTGGAATCATGAAGATGCGGCCCATTATGCGCCTCCGAAGAAAACAATCTTCTCCGGAGATGCCATAGCAGATAAAGCAAAACGAAGTTCGGGACAACGAAGAACACAGGTTCTAGTCAACAATCCTCACCACTTCCTTACGGCAAGATGGTGAAGGTTTCTCCACGACTCGCATCGAGGTCGAGGCGGGGGCCGAGGTCGTGGCGAGCCGTCGGGCAGTTGGACGAGAGGAAACCGACCATCAATGATGAATGGGAAGATAGTGCAGCGAGAAGAGAAAAAGAAATCAAGCAAGAAGCGAGCGACAACTAAGTCGAAGAAGCGCGATTCGGGATCCCTCTCGAAGATGAAAAGAACGAGGAATATAAATCGATGTACGAGAAGATTATGTATGTACATGCTATGACCACGACCCCGATCCGTGCAATAAGATCGAGGGTATGACGAGGTGGTGAAAAGAGGTACGTAGCGGCGGCGCGAAACGATCGATTCTACGTGGTGCTCCTTCCTCCAAAACTGAAAACAATGTGCAATTTGAAGATCTTGCTTATTCGAAATTAATGGGATTACGCTTTTGAGTGGTACTTTCTGCTGTGTTCGAAATTTGGTCGGCGTGGTTTCTTACCTCGACGAAGTAGTTAAAGATTCGATCACAACATTTTGAAAATTTATGGAATAACTCCGGTCGTCCACCCAAATTCGAGCATGGTCTCGGATTCGGCACGAGTAGGATCAGTTGACGATACTTAATTTTGCATGGTTGTCCTTGCGATGCAATGAAAACGGCATGGAAGCTACGGAAGAACTTGAAGATTTACAAATTGGAAACGCTCCGGAGTTCGAAGAAGAGATCAAATCTACAATAGATGAGTTAACGGAAGTTAACTTAGGTACTAGCGAAGAGCCTAGACTTACCTTTATTAGCTCCTTTTCAATAGAAGACTCAGAAGAAATAATCGAAGTTATTAATGGAATTTAAAGGCTTGTTTTGCTTGGAGGCTACGATGAGATGCCGGAGTTTGGCTCAGGAGGTCGCCGGTCCGCAAGCTAGGAGTGGATCACAGCACAATACGATCAGACGAGTCCGAAGAATGCATCTAGAAATCGAACAACAAGTCATAGCTGAAGTTAAAAAGCTAATAGACGCTAAAGTGCAATAAAGTGAACAATGCCGACTTGATTAGCCAATGTGGTACCGATCGGGGAAGAAGAATGGTCGGATCGGAATTTGTGTGGATTTCGGAGATTTAAACAAAAGGCATGTCAAAAGATGAATTTCCTCTTCACCGATCCCAGAATTAATGATCGACATCGCTTCAACACATGAAATATTCTCGTTATTAAATGGATGGATGCGGGGATATAGCCAGGATAAAAAATGGCTCAGAAGATGAAAAACTTACGGCCATTGGAGCGCTTCCGATGGAGTATATTGCTACACGGTGATGTCATTCGGACTGAAGAACGAAGCAACCTACCAGAGAGCGATGACAAGAATTTTGATGATCTCATCCACAATCAAGGTGAATGCTACGTGGATGATGTAGTCAAATTGACAGTAAGAAGCCATGCTGTATGATTTGAGAATTGTTTTCGACAGGTTAGAACAATTTAACCTTAAGATGAATCCCTTAAAATGCGCCTTCGGCGTCACCTCGGGGAAATTCTTAGGATTCGTTGTCCGACATCGTGGAATTGAAATTGACCCGGAAAAGATTAAAGCTATCTTAGAAATGCCGCCTCCCAAAACCTTTAAAAACAACTACGATCTTTTTCGAAGGGAAAGTGGCACCATCTTCGACGCTTTATCTCGAACTTGTCGAATTGGGTGTCGACCTTTTACCACGTGGTGCGGGGACGCCAAATTTATTTGGAAGGAAATACCCGAAGGCCTTCGAGGACATTTAAACGATGCTGACGACACCTGCGCGCGACCCCCGAGTCTCGGGTGGACCCGTGCTTTATACCGCGGCTTTAGACGAAGGCTGCTCGGAGCCACAGTGGCGGGTCGATAGTAGGGTAAAGAAAATGCTCTTTACTACCTAAGCCGTCGTTTACTTCCGACGGATGTAAGGTATCCCACGATTGAAAAGAAACCTTCATTTTGGCTGATCTTGACGCACTAAAAGCTCGGACACTCATCTTTCCTCGTAAGGTCGGCTGATCTCAATTTAATCCATTGTGATACTTGATGACCCGTCAGCGCTTTCGTGACCCAAGCGGATAATGATGTTGTACATTCGATATAACTTTCGTGCCTCTTTGTGCGGTAAAGGGACAAGTCTGTATGAGACTTCACTGCGGCACACACTATTTGTTGGCGAATGGCCTCGATGACGGCTTTGCTTGGATAGACGGAAATAATGAGCGCAGAAGACACGATGATCGACGTTGGGAATTATGTTTCGACGGAGCATCTTATTTTTATAAAAGACGAAGAGTCGCAGTGATAGTGCGTGGGCGGGAATCGGACCAATATTTATAACGCGGAGCGAGGATGTTAAGATATTCCTACCATAATAGAGCGAGTGTACGAACAACGAAGCGAGTACGAAGCCCTCGTACGCAAGGACCCAATTAACTATTCAAATGGGGATAACAAACATTAACATACGGGGATTATGGAGTTAATCATTCAACGAATCAGCCCGGACGATGCAATTTTAAAGCCGGAGCCTCGGCGGCAATGCTTCCGGTATGCCATGAAAGCTGTGGAATAAATTCCGAATGTGACGATCTACAAAGTCCCGGAAAAACGCTTTCGCGGATGCGTTAGCCCGCCTCACAAAGAATTTGCGCCTTACGGATGAATCGGTGGAAGTGTCGGTTCGCGGACGTCGAGTCACATCGCGGCCCTGGAACATAGACATAATACCTGAAAATCGAGAAAGGAAAAGGATCGGTGCAGGCGGTGACGGAAAACACGAGAAGATTGGCGACAACCATTAATAGACTACTGCAAACGGGAAAATTGCAGGGCGATGAGTCGTTAGCCCATCGAGATCGAAAGAACTCGTCTGCCGCGTTAATAAACGACGCGTTATACGAAGATCTTTTGATCGGATGTGGCTAAGATGCCTAAGCGGGTCCGAGGCTCGTGAAATTGTTAAAGAGGTGCATTCGGGTTTCTGTGGCGCTCACCGAGTCGGTCCCGAAGATGAAAATGAAAATTAAAAGACTAGGGTACTTCCATTTCCCGATGATAATGGCGCATGAAAATCGCGAAATTTGTCCTGATACCGAAGTGCACGGAGTGGTTCTACCAACCTCCAAATGTGCTACATGCGACAATTGCGTCGTGGCCATTTGAATGTTGGGGCACGGATATAGTGGGACCAATAGAACCCGCAAGCTCTTGAAAAGGACATCGCTTCATTCTTGCGGCTACGGATTACTTTTCAGTGGGCGGCCGGTTCCACTCGGAGAGTGAAAGCACATCACGTGCTACAATTTTTCGAGAACCAGAGTTATACCTGCATTTCGAGTGCCGCGCGGGATCATCTCGGATAATGGGTCGGCATTGAAGCACGCAATCATGATTTTGTCGGGGAGACACGGAATCGTGGCGGTATTCAACAATTTACCCGGGGAGCAAACGGCTGGGCGAGGCTTTTAATAAAACTCTCGTTCAAATTTTAAAGAAAACCTTGGACGATAATAAGAGAAATTGGCACGAGAAATTGATAGAAGCCTTATGGGCCTACGGACAACCTTCGGGAGCCTCTACTGTTGCAACACGACACGAGGTATATGGGTCCGAGGCAGTGTTACCTTTAGAGGTCCGGCTTCCTTCACTTAGGATTGCGGTTAACGAAACAAAATCACGACGAGAGAGAATGCCAAATTATGACTAGAAGAATTGGAGAGAAACTGGAAGGAAAAAGACTTGCGACTCGACGGGGTGAGCTTATCTTAGCTAAGATGGTTCGAACGCGCGGGCGGGTCACGAGAACTTTGAAGTTGGTGACTTAGTTCTCGTTCTCGGAATACATCCTTGCAAATCGCAAGATAGGAGGAAAATTGAACCCACTTGGGAAGGACCGTTTGTGGTTGAAATGATGCACTCGGGGGCTCACTGCAAGTGATGAATTCTTGAGAGAACGGCAGCTATGCTTAGATCGACGGACGATACTTGAAGAAGTATTACGCTACACGATGTTCGAAGGAATGAATCCTTCATCCTTTAGAAGCGCGGGTGAAGTAATTACTTATATTTGAGTCACGAACCCAAAAATAATAAAAAATGTGCCAAAATAAATAAAATCGTGATAATAAAGTTTTTTCTTGTTTTCGTTCCAAAATCGAAAATCTCTCTCTTGATCTTTTTCCACTTCATTCTGTTGAATTTAAAAATATAAAAGGAATAATAAAAAAAGCATCTTTAATAAACATTTTCTTAATGTTCTTGTTCTTAGTACGACCCACGATCTTTATTGTCTTTTCGCGGGGAAATGTCGAACGGGCGGTTGGTGCGGAGCTTTAGAAATGGCGTAAAGCACTTTGCACTCGACGAAAAGAGGGTGAAAGATGGAGCGATAATCGAGATTGACTCGGACTTCGCACCGGCGAATTTCTGATACGAGGAAAATTGTTGGGTCCCAATTGACCGGGCGCGATCAGGAAGCGGTAATGAGTGGTGGCCCGAGCCACGATCCGAGCGGCAAAGAAAGAAAAAACAAACCTTTGAAGAAGACAAGAGGATCAAATTTGTAGTCGCTACGGCGAGAGGGCGAGGCTTGTCGGCCTTGGCGCCCACGGAGATTCAGGAAGTACGAAGAGCTACTCTCACAGCAACTCAACGAAGAAATAAAAATCGCCGTATCCGCAGATGTTAACTAAATTAACGGCTCGGACCCGGCGGCAGAGGCAGTTACTCTTGCCGGTACATACACCAAAGGACACCAATTCACTGGGAACTGAAGAAAAGGAGACCAGCTACGAGGATAACCGAAGAGACCGGGGAAATCTCGAAAGAACGAGAAGAAAGAAGAGCTCTTACGCCACCGAGATAAAGTCCGTGTCCATGACCTTGTTACCGAAGCAACCCCGGAGGATGTCCCGACGGACGTCGTCCCAGGAGCCGGGGTATGCAGGAGAACGTGAAGGGATTGAGCCCATATATCCCACGATGCCGTCACGGGCCTGCGCCGTTTCAATTATCGAATACGAGCTAGAAAGAATGCGGAAAGTCGAGAAGAAAACTTTTGAATACTTCGAGAGAATCGGAGGCAAAGAGGATCAATATACTAGAAGGCCTCGAGCTACATGCGGACGTGTTCTCGGGGAATCGAACAACGACAAATCGTGGACTGCATCAGGGATTTGAAAAGAATGGGTCGAGCGAATTCGCTGGAAAACAACACTCGGAACCCCGGAGATGGATACCGGGGAAAGGGAGAATTACAATACAATGTGGATCTTGCTACAACTTCACGGAAGACGGAAGGGGAAACCCACCGGGATATTCCGTCATGGCCAGGTGGATCCAATGCCATTGGTGTTAAAGGATGGTAAAAGAATGATAACATGGAGAGTGCGCAGGCGGTGCATACCCAGCCGGTTGCATCATTAACATTTACAAGAAGGGTATTTGCATACCCCCGCACATAGATCACCACGAGCTTTGTCAGACCTTTACGCCGCAGTTTCTTTTACGAACGAATGTAATATCATGTTCGGATCATCCTCCGGATAGCGAGGGACGGGTGAGTTAGAGGGCCGGGTAAAGATACCATTACCGGTAGGTTCCGTCATGATGCGAAGGGCAACGGAGCGGATGTCGCTAAACATTGCATGCGGAATTACCCATTGAAGCGGATCTCGGCTACTTTCGAAGGATGGATGACGAGCACCTTACCACTTCCGGCCCGGACACAGGGCTAGAGAGCCTCCGGCCTTACGAGTTTGTGAGTTACATGGAAAATATCACACCTCCAATGTACATCCATACGGCATCCTTGCCAAGGATGACTTGGAAGGTGATGTTGTACCTCACTATTCGGACATGGATTTTTTAATAGATACCTTTTTTGGATGGATCGACAAAGATCGCCCTTAGTCGTTTAGTCACATATGGATTGTATGAGATGTATTCCGGATCGAGTTGTATGATGTATCTTCAACATGATTGGAATGAAAGTGACCATGTCACATTTTTGGCCTTCACCTCTTTTGTGCGGGATTGGTAGGAAACGCCATTAAAGGTAAATGAACTTCGAACAAGAAACGAGAAAAAGCAAAAAAGAATAAAAAACTTTCATAAAAATCTAAATAAAAAAATGGACTCCGGAAGGTCGCATGAACATTAAATGAACGATAATCGTTAAAGAATAAACAAAATGTCCACAAATTTTAAATCAAATTTCAGAGATTCGATCTTTCCAAATTTCAAATCCAAATCTCGATCAAATTCAAACTCAACCTTCCATATGCGAAATCCCGATCCGTTCTGCTCTCTCGTATGCCGGGATGGGGGCGGTCGATTCCATTGACACGGAGCCACGAGGTTTTCGATTCGGATCTAGTGGCGAGGAATTGTATCTAATCCAAACCCGGCAACTTTCGATCAACTCTTTTGAATGGGATATGTAGCATCTACATATTCCCTCCTAATCTATTTCCTTCCATGAAAGTCTTTTACAACTTTCATGAAATTCTCCCAACAGAAATTCCACACTTTTAAATCCTTTTTAAATCTTGTAGAAATCGATTACCATTCAAATCAAACTTTTGGGGTTGGTTGCATACGAGACTGCATTGCTTTAGGATTCTTTCCCTATCGCAATGAAATACATCAAAAATTCAAATTCTTGGGGTTGAGGATTTTACATCGAGAAATTTGCGTACTTTAGGTTCTTTCCACATCGCAATGAAATACATCAAAATTAAACTTTTGGGGTTGAGGATTTTACATCCGAGACTGCATTGCTTTAGGATTCTTTCCTTATTGCAATGAAATACATCAAAAATCGAACTTTGGGGTTGAGGATTTTACATCCGAGGCCCATTGCTTAGGATTCTTTTCTTATCGCAATGATACATGAAATTAAACTTTTGGGGTTGAGTATTTTACATCCGATGCGCATTGCTTTAGGTTCTTTCCTATCGCAATGAAATACATCAAAATCAAATTCTTGGGGTTGAGGGTTTTACATCAAAATTTGCATTGCTTTAGGATTCTTTCCTATCGCAATGAAATACATAATCGAAGCTTTGGGGTTGGGGATTTTACATCAAGGCTTGCATTTATGGATTCTTTTATCGCAATGAAATACATCAAAATTAAACTTTTGGGATTGAGGATTTTACATACGAGACTGCATTGCTTTAGGATTCTTTCCATATCGCAATGAAATACATCGAAATCGAGCTTTTTTTTTTTAAGGGTTGAGGATTTCTGTCAGAAATGCATTCAACTTTAGGATTCTTTTCCTATCGCAATGAAATACATCAAAATCAAATTTTTGGGGTTGAGGGATTTTTACATTCGGGCGCATTTGCTTTAGGTTCTTTTCCTATCTTAATGAAATACATCAAATCGAACTTTTGAGGTTAAAAGATTTTACACGTCACAGCATTGCTTTATGTTCTCCCCCTTTATTGCAATGAAACACACCAATCGAACTCTTGAGGTTAAGGATTTTACATCCAATACCGCATTGCTGCGAATCTCTCCTCATTGTAATGATTCGATCAATCGATTCAATTTTTACTTTTGAGGTTGGAGATGTTACATATTTAAAACCCTGAAAAATTCTGATTTTCATTTCGAAATTGAAATCCCTTAATTAATTTCAACAAAACTTCAATTTAAATTGAAACTCAAACTAAAATAGAGCTCACACATCAAAACTTAAGCTGAGAACAAAGCGAAATCTAAATTAGATTCTCCCAGGTTATGTGATTTGGGATTCACCTCCTTTTCTTTCCCGGCGGGGGTCGAGATCTCGAGTCTCGGAGGAGTACTTGACACTCCCCGTAGGAAACTCTCCTACTCGTCACAACTTGGACTTTTATTAGTTTCGTTGGGTAACCGGTCAACACCAATACGCGTCTTTGTGCTCAGTCGGCTCACCACACATTGGGGTGCATTTGTTGACCTCGTTTTTGATGAGGTCTCCCTCAACCTAACTCTCTTTAGTACTTAGGGTCAGCCTTGGGCTTTTCCTTTGGTATCTAGAGGATTAGAATTGGGACCCACCATTTAGAAGTCAAACCACTTCTTAACTCCCTGCAAACTCCACAAACTTGATTGTAGACCTAATCACACAGAGGGTTGAAATCGAATGTGGAAGTTTAAAGGATGAGGTTCCTTTTATGGGACTCTTTGGCCTTAGGGCCCTTTCTTCCAGGTGGCACAGTGCAGTGAAGGGTTGACTTACACACACACTACACCTATACACTACATTTTCACACACACCTCCTAAAACACACCCATACCTTACTTGACCTCCTCGCTCATGGGGTGATTCATGGATGGTCCTTAACCACAAGCCCTTGGGTAAGAGGGTTAAAGACAACATAGTGGATGCCACGAATGAGGTCCCTTTATGGCTCGTGTGGGCTTGATATGGCTTCATGGCTCAACCAAAATGATTTCATTCCTTACATTCACCCAATCTTCAATTTCCAAATACGATTTTGACCACAGGGACCCCACTGCCGCTTAACTGCAAAACACATGCAAAGCTAACGAAAATTTGCAAGGAAATCACCTAAATTACCCAGACATTCCCACATTACTCAAATTGATCATCCATACCCAAAAATACCAAAAATTCCAAAAATACCCCCCAATACCCTCAAAACCCAAAATGCCCCTCTTAGCGAAAAATCCAAAAATTGAAAAATTCTCGAGAAAATTCGAGAAAATCCCAAATGTTCCCGATTTCATTTGTCTAACTACCTTGAGCCAATTTTGTCAATTTACCCCACTTTTGTCAAAATCCCCAGTTGTGTTCCAACACAATGAACCCGATATCGAACGGAAACTATCAATTGACGAGATTAAATTAGATTCAATTCTAAACTTCAATTTATCATTTCCAACACCAACCTAGACTAAATCGAGTCAATTTGATTGACATTTGGATCCAATTTCACTTTTAGCGCCAAAAAAACCCAGATTTGGACATATTACAGGCCTTTGAGCTAACTTGATTGACTCAATTAACCGAAATCTTTTCTAAACCTTCCTTAAAATTCCCTTGAAACAAAGCAACATGATTTTCCAAAATTTAAACCCAGACCCACTCGAGTCGACCCAGCTAAAGGCCACGATTTGACCTAAACTGAGCCACAACTTGAATAAACTGACAAAATCGAAATATTGACAGCACTCTTTGACGCTCCAATAGCATTTCTCAAGCGTTTATTTCACATCAATTCAATACTAGCCCAACATTGGTCCAAGTTAGCCCACGATTTGACTATATTGGCGAATTATTTGAAAAACCCAAATTGACCCGATTGAGCCAATTACTCTGACTTTAGCGAATCACTCATGACACATCCATGAGCTAAACCCGACATTTGTTTTGGCCCAATCCTTCACAAAATTCCCATTCATAAATTTATTTTCAAACCCGAAAAGCCCATTTTCTTAAACCTTCCTAAAAGCCCGAACTTAAATTGCTAAAACCCATATGACAAATTCTTCTCGTCATACCCTTAATTAAAATCATCCCTAAGTTCAAATAAATCATCAAATGGTTCCAAATCAAGCCATGTGTCAAATCTGTGAATCACTCTAAGTGCAAGGAAATTCCTAAAAACCTCTTTCATGAAAGTTGACTTAGCTTTTTTCAATGACCAAAGGTGAGCCATGAAGTCATGCATGAGCCACATGTGAGCCATGAAAGCCTTGGACACTTCACCATACCCAAAATGGCAAGAAGGACCCTTTAATGATTCTCTTAAGAGTGATTAACCAGCTCCCGGTAATTTCCCCACTAACTCTTGCTTAAGCTTAATTGTACTTGGATTGTGACTTGACCCCACTAATCAGAGTGATCCGTGACTTTCCCTTCAGCCCAAATTGGCCTTGGAGGGTGAACCTAACCCCAAAACCAAGGGTTGACCCATTTAGACCCCAAAGCTTAGCCCTTTCCCATTCCGCTTTGATTCGAGCCCTTTACACATGTCCATGGCCCCGATTAACACAAACCCTGCCAATACGGCCCACGGACACGGGGTGACCCATGCCTGCCGGCCAGTAGCCTGGGTGTGAACGCCATGGCGGGGCCACCCAGGAGGGCAAACTTTTGGGTCCCACCTTCTTGGGAATGCCCAGTACTTGATGGCCACCATAGGTACATTCTTCCCTTGACCTAGTGATCCCAAGCCCTAACTCCCCACAGGGAGCCCTCCCACCCTCTCTGATGACACCACCCCTTCTCGGCCATGAGAGGTGCTAAACCAAAACCTTAAGGAAACTGCGAAATCATTCCAAATCGCTCTCCACACATAGAGCACTTGATTCCCGAATTCCCATTGATTCCCTCATTTGAGCTCAATTTTGAGTTCAAACTTCAGCACAAAACCAGGACACTTCTTCACGGTGGATCAATCCCCAGAGTGTTGGTCTACACCTTCGCAGGCCAAGAGGAGAAGTTTCCGGCAAGCCCCATCCCAGGGCCACCTAGTTGTTGGGACTCCAAGCTTTGTGATCGGGCTTGGTGAAATCATACCTAGACAATTCACTAGGCCAGGGACTTCATACGGAGCTTGCTTGGACGCATTGAAGGTGACACAACCCTCGATTGAAGCCACACTTCTGACGAAAGGTATGAGCTAACTCTTTATCTCGAGCTTCTAGAGATTCTCCATTTCAAATTCCTTAATTTCAATGCATGATCACCGTATAGATGTATTCGTCTCTTGAGACGAATCCATAGGCATAAGAATACGAAAATCAGTTGAGAAATGAGTGAGTTCTTAGGGTTTTAGTGTGGACGGCTCTCGGGTGAGGACGCTTGGGACGATGAACGGATGCCGTTCATTCCATACACGGGACGGATGGCCAGGATCGCGACGGATGAGGAGACGGAAAGATACGGCGGGCCCACGGAGAGGCGCTGAGTTGGATGGCGGCGTCGAATCAATTTACGAACGATCTCGGCCCGAAGAGGTATAAAACAAAAAATTAATCATCTCTCATGTTAGCTTCAATGTTATGATACTCGAAGACATAGTTATTTTTATAAAAATACATTTTCCTTATAATCATTTGCATAAAAATATCTATCCTATTCTTTTGGATATCTCCATCATTATCGATGATTATAATAGCACATACGTCGGGATTCCGAAACATTATTTATTATTTACGCTCTAATTTTTAATATCTTTAAGTAACCTCTCACCTTTAACGACGGAGTACTGACCCAACTCCATGCACTTAGCATAATTTTAATTTTTGTAACAAGTATATAATATATTCTTTTAATCGAAGTTACTAATCAACGCAAGTATATGTATCGTTCGAAGTAATACGGGGCTTTAGTGGAGTCTGGATATCGATCCCTCGGGGAATATCTTGAGGCTACGAACTCGTATAAAACCCAATTCAAAATCACAACTTGTAAATCGAAATTTTCTATCTTTCACTAATATGCGATCGGCAATAATATGAAGTTTTAAATAAGCTTAGTTACTGTAGCAGATAACTAATTCTTAATAAACGAAGTGCAAATATTTAAACGAGAATCTTTCTCCTTTGTTAAGAAATTTAAGTGAATGGATAATTTGAATTAATTTAAATTGTTGTTGTGCCGAATAAGAGCATACATATTCTTTACCCTTTGGTCCGGACATAAAGAACATTGACTAATCCTATGTGATTCTTGTGAAGTCTGTAATTTGGGCGGGAGATACGGCTCTCGGAGCTCCCTGGTTTGCCTCACACGAGGGCTAACAATCTACACTTCCACACCCAAACGATAGGACCGAATTAAAGTTTTAGCTTGTCACTCTAAAATCTCCAATTCTATGCCCCGATGAATATTATTTCCATATTTATTTGCCACAACGGGAATTTTGATCTCCATGAATCTTGGATGTATTCTTTACCATAGTTATTAAATTCAACATATTGTATCGGTGGCAAGATTGAATGTAAATTAAGATCTAAAGTAAAATATTATCACAACTTCTTAAAAACTTTACTTGGCACACTAATTCAATTTACCATTTCACAAAAATATCAAAACGAGGAGAAAGACATAAAAGCTTACTCGGAATTCATAGAGAGGATACGATAAAACTTGGATTTCATATATATAAACAAAGTTTTACAAACTAAAGTAAATAAATACAACTTATCTTAAAAATTTCTCCCAAGACGAACTCCTTGAAGTTACTTTCTGAATCTCTTCCCTTTCTTTATAGTACGAAATTCTTCTTTGAAGAAACTGCAATGAAGAAAAGATACTCACTTCCCTTTCACTCTTACAATCTCTTAAAGAATTCCTCACAAATTTCACTATATGAACTCACTGACTAACAATCTAAACTCTATATGGACTCACTAGACTCACACTTGACTCTGCGAAGGATTAGAATGACATGTGGTGAATACGAATGGACGCTAATAATGGAACCCGATTGGACGTGAGTATGCTTTATTAATTGTTCCTTTTAAAGAAAATGAAAGAGTCTCCAAAGAGTTTTCCAAGCATCCCTTCAAAAATTATCCACATTCATTGCACCTCGGTGAAGAACCGTCCATCCCGCCATCGGTGGCCTCGAGAGCTCGCCGTCGGCGGCCTTCTAGAATACTTAGCCTTGGACCCCTTCGAATAAGCCTTGTCGGCGGCCTCGATCTCGCCATCGGTGGGCTCCCCTCTGTATATTCGAACTCTCATGAAAAACATGTCGTCGGCGTCATCGACCTAGTCGTCGGCGTCATCGACCTAGTCGTCGGCGCCCCTAGATCAATTTTCACAATTTTGGTCATTTTTGCTCCAAATTCACTCCTTTTTGCATATTTTCACTTCATGGTCCATAAATCAACATACCTTTCTGAGAAAAAACACCAAAAATACCTTCTTTAAAGTGCAATATCATCAAAATCAATATAATAGGCATAAATCTTATCTTTTTTTCCTTAGAGTCAAAAATCTGACTTAACTATTCTTGTCTCCAGTAATTTCAATCTTACGCAAAAGTTATGATTCATTGTGGTAATGTTTTAATTAGGAAAAGAATATAATTTTGATTTAAATAAATATCATAGCAAGAATTCTTAGAAAGATTGTCAAGTAATTAGATTAACTATGTAGAATTAAGGATATCTAGTCATCAAGTCTAGGGGATTACAGTTTTATATTAATTTAAAGAATGACTAAATGTTGTAATATCAGTCCAATAGAAGATTCGGGAGATAGGAAATTCATGAGGACGCTATTAGTAAGGAAACTAGTCATAAATATAAGTTCGAAATGTTTTTAGTTTTCCTTTAGGTTAATCCGTGAAGCTATTTTTGATAAGCGTATCCTCGAAACTTCTCTTTAACTACATTTCTTTTCTTTTTTTCTTTTAGATTGTTTTTCAATCCTATATATTTTTCTTTCTTTTCGGGGATTTCTTTTTAATCCTTTTCTTTTTCTTTTCAAGTGAGGATTATTATATCTGGATAGTACGTTAATAATTTAGACTTCACTCTTCTTTTCTAAATATGAAACTTTAAAACATTCTTTACCGCTATATGTAATTCATTTTTACATCATTGAATCTCAATCTTTTTCAACTAAATTCCTAAGATTAATATTTCGAAATATAGTTTTTCTTTAAATAGTTAACTATATTCTTATCCTCTTATATTAAATATCTTAACCTACCAAAATAATTTTCATTATAAAAATATTTCTTTGAATCTTGTAATATTTAGATAGAATAGTTTAGTTATACGAATTAGAGATTTTATCTTAAAAAATCATATTATAATTTTTTTAAAATATGTTAATTGAGAACACATAATAGTTAATATTTTTCTCCCCCCCCAAATTTAAAGTTTTCATAATAGAAATAATACGGGGTGGAAGAAAAATTATATAAAGAAAATCATACCTTTGCACTTTAAGCATTTTTGTCTTTTGAAATTTTAGGGTTCTTAAAAAATTTTTAACCATTAACATGTAATATTAAAACGCTACCACATATAGCGGTTAGAAAATTTGCTAGGGTAATGAAATTTTAAAACAAGTATATAAAACTAAACATTTACAACGATAATTGGCTACACTACATAGGACATATGCATTTCACAACACGGAGACAAACGATCTCTTATTACAATTACAATCGGGGAATCCATCACAAACGAAATGGAAATACAAACTACAAAACTAAATACATATCTCATAAATGAAACATAGTTCACAAAGAAATACAATTAATAAAAATGAAAGTAATCCAACAAACCAACACATAAATCACATCGCATCACGAATCTATCCTCGAAATCCCCGTACGCATGTCCTCATCACCTTGTTCGAGTGGTGGATTGGGCTAATAATGAGGCCTTAACGGGGCATTCTAGAAAAATGACATCATGCTCACATCGTATCCTTTGAGCATCATAATAAGACATCTCAAAATCGAGTGTCTTTGAAGATACTCGGCTATCGTGATCGTGTCTTCGCTCACAAGCCTTGATCATATGATCGATTTCATTGATTTATGTCAATTTCTCAAAACTCTTCATTTGCGGGTTCATAACATTCATCGAATCATAGGGTAGGGGAGCTAGATGCATGAGGGTCATAACTAGTAGAAGGGATATCTCTACTCGTGGAAAGATTAACATACTCACCTCCCAGGTTCTTCATTATCGCGTGGGATTCGTAAGTTTTAATTTGTTTTCTTCAATGGGTTTCGTAGGATATACCGTTCTTCATCATCTCTTGCTTCCACTCTAGATAGTTAGCGAAGTGCATAGATTAGGCCGGGATGCCCTAAATATTCCCTTGATTCACTTTCTTTTCGTAGCCGTAATAGTACGATAAATAATTCTGTCCACATTTATACTTTTGTTGTTACGAATACGGAGATTTGAACATCTCAAATGCTCTCGATACTTGACTATAGGTGATAGGTGGGTCGCCGAGTCGAACAAATGAGTAATGCCGTACCTTAGAAATGGCATTCATCATAGAAAGTGGAAGTTAATCCGTTCACGAATCTTAATTTTCCGAACTCCGCATAAATTCGGTGAAAGTCGTACGTCGTTTTAACGAACCTTCGATTGTCCCACGAAAAGTTTCATACTTGCTAGAATAGAAATCGTGAAGCTCGTAAAAAGAATTAATGCGGGCGGCATTAAAATCGATAAGTCCTCTTACTTGGACGAGACTCGTCCTCGAGTTGGAATGATTTGAATAGAATTCCTCGCGGCTTGATAGCGGCTTTATTTGTTGTGTAACGGAAGTTCTCTCATCTTCTTTCTCTAATGACTTGTTCCGCCCTCTCCTCGGGGATTAACAAAAACTTGATCTTGAATGTACTTCTTTATCAAAAGACTGAAGTGTATTTAGATTGGTCCATTACATTTATAAATCGAGTTTCCTTAAATTCGAGTCTCCACTCACATTTGACGTGTTATCAAAATCATAAAAAATCCAAAATAATCTCGAAAATAATAGTACAATGGCTTCGAAAGGTGTTTTTAAGCAATCTAAATTAAGTTATGAATTCCTTCAAGTCTTTTCTCCACATTGTCAAATTTTCCAAAATTTCTTAATGTGGAAGAAATTCATGGTGAGAATAAAAATTTTTACATGGGAGTGAAGCTCTTGCGGGAAGATGGGGGTCGGTGTTAGAATGTGTTAAGATTGCTCAGAATGCGGGGGATACATCGAGCGCAGGTCGAAATTTCGGTAAATTGGGGAAGAAGACGATGAATAGTGGCGGTTGACCGGTCAAAATCGAGGTTAAAACGTAAAAATTTGCGATCCCACCATCGATGGGGTCGTTCGCGCGCCGGCGGGGGCTCGGTGAATTAAATTCCAATAGCTTCCCCGGGGGGAAAATCATGTCGTCGGCGGCCTCGAGCCCGCCGTCGGCAAGATTCTCGAAATATTGATCATTTTCAAATTTTTGCGATTTCAATCAATTTTAAGTCTCGTCGTTATCTGTTTAATCATTTTAATCATATATTTTAAGTGATTAAGTGATGTATTAACATAAATAAACATACACATAACAAAACTTCACAATTATATATTAAAATCCAAGTGTTTACCATACACTTAACACAACACATAAGCAGATATTTTCTCGAACCTAATTTCATTTAATCGTATCGCAATCCAATCCTGACACTTTCAAAAATGCTGAAAACAAACATTTCAGGCTTATAATCTCGGCCTATCTTTGAGATTAGAAAGCAAACTATCGAAAGCAAACACACACACACACAGTTAAAATTAAATCTAACATAAAAAAACAAATATAATAAAGTAATTCTACTATATTCGAATCGACCTTGGTTTCTCTACGATATCACCCATTGCTTGAACATGGACGAACATGTTATAAAAAGGTTAGAATGGGAATTCTTCGGTTGAATCTTCTTCTACCCATCCCATTCTCTTCATTAAACGTATCAAACTCGCTTCAAATTACTTGATATGATCAAAATGTGCTTTCATCCTCCAATCAATATGATCGAAGAAATCAGACATATTGTTGCTTGTGCTCGTTAGATTTTGTACCTGCTTCTCCCGGATTCTTGATTTGGTATAAGATCATAGGTGTCTTGTCTACTACAAGTGGTTGAATATGAACGGGAATTTTGCGATGCTTGATCCATAATCACGCCCATATCGGTCTCTTCATAATTGGTGGGAACATACCGAGTTGGGTCTAATGTTTTCCCGAGGTAGCGTGCCTTTTCCCCGATCTCATATAATGCTTGAAACAAGCTGCGTAATTGAGGAGAAGATTGTTGAAGGATGTCCAAGCCCTTGAGATGATCCTTGAACGATCGAGCCAAACACGGACTACACAATAATTGATCCAATATTAATGGGCCATCCGTTTGAATGCGGGAGTTGAGAAGTAGCACTCTCTTCATAACTTTCTTGATTTTTTTATTGTCGGTAATAACACTTGAGATATGAAAAAATTCCAATTCTTCGAAATGGGATTTAAAAGTGTTCTTAACGAAAAATTGACTTACCGATTCTCTAACTTCCCGATTCAGCAATTTCGTCCGTCGAATATTGGTAAATTTCATTCATCTTTTCTCTGATGACGAAATTGAATAGTGGTAAACCGAACGTTCTGGCACGTATAATTCATTAATTCGCTGGGAATTAAATGTTATCCACCTACCTCACACATAGAGATGCTTCCTTGGTTGTTCCATACGATTGGCGTAGAATTCCTTCTCCTTGGAATGACTACGCTGGCGATGGTATAGCAAAATACTTCGTCTTCGCCGCACGATTTATTTCTTGATTGCGATGAAGAATTACTTAATTCGCGATTGACAAATTCACTTTCCTTGATCGGCCTTCTCTTTGACATCACCTTATTAAAAAGTCGTTGCGCCTCGACAGCGACGAACTTTCATCGGTTGTACACTTGAAATCTAGGGTATTCTCTTGAATTGGAGGCCATTAGAGAGGAATTAAAGGGGTTTCCAATCACGGGAGTTTAGAGTGTTTTGGAATCGTCGAAAGTAGGAGTTTATAAGGGACGAATTTTTTAAAAATCGCCAAGCGGCGCTCGTTTCGAACTCGAAAAATTGCCGCTCGCCGATCCCCTTTGTCGGTGGCCTCGATGGCGCCATTGGTGAGCCTCATGCAATTAAATTCCGGGGCTGCGGGAAGAGCCATGGGCGGGCGCCAGGCAGAGTGAGCGCCTAGGCAAAATTTTGCTCATTTACGCCGTGGTCGAATACATTGAAATTTTCTCTATGGATCCAAATTCTTAAATATCAAAAGGGCAAATTCAAGTAGTATAATTCAATATTACTAAAACTAACAGCAAGGGAAACTCGAACAAACATGCAAGCAAAATAAAGATATACGCCGTTCTTGATCGAAAAATATGACCAAAAATTAAATGTCTTATTTTGATGAAATTATGCTTTAAAGAAAGGTATTTTCTTTATTTTATTGCGAACGAAGATTTATAAGTGATGGAAGAAAAGCATGAAATGGAGCGAATTTGGATGAAAAAGGAAGAAATTCATGCAAAATGAACTAGGTCGCCGACGCGGTGAGATCGAGGCCACCGACGACGAGATCATGAGAAGAACTTAGGAAGAGATTACGAGCTACCTCGCCCAAATGACTTGAGCAATGCAGCAGCGAATCATATGATTTAGACTTTCTCCAGAAGCCCGCAAGCAACCGAACGATTCAAAATGCAAATACGATGAAGAACATGGGCCAGCTTTTGAAGAGGTGGCAAATGCCACGTAGCTATGCATACATGAAATGAGGCCGGGTGCTGAGTCTTAGGTGTGTACGTTTGTGTGTCGTTGAGTGTGTTTCTTGAGTCCCCATTTGTGTTTAAGTGCTAATTAGTGAGTTAAGTTTAACATCTTAAGAGGAAAAGTCGAAGAGACAGTGTAACTTGGGAGGAAATTAAGATAGATGCTTTTGTTTATTATTGTAAAGAAACTTTAAATGAAATCGTCTTTGTTTTATTCGTAATTACGAGTAGTTTTCTTAGTCTTTCTCCTTGTTTATGAAAATTATGCAAAATGATGAAATTAAATAGAAGTACAATATATTAAAATAAATTGTGATAATTTTCTTAAAAAACATTCTTTCGATGTGACGATTGATTTGTTAAAATATGTTGAATTATCAACTACGGTAAATTACATCCAATATTCGAGGGAAGTCAACCTTAGAAGGAAGGTCACAAATAAATAGGGAAATATTATATATCGGACGTAGAATTGGACATTTTTGTGTGACGGTAAAATATTGAATTTGGTTCTATTATTTGAGAGTTGAAGTGTAGATGTTAGCCCTCGGAGTGAGGGGAACGTGGGAGCTACGAAGTGGCGGCCGGTATCCGCCCGGCTGGCCTTGATTCGTGTCCGACATAGGATTGAGTCGATGTTCTTTGCACGGACCCGAAGGGTAAAGAATAGGAATGCTCTGTTGTCAGCGATACAATTCAAAAAATTCTAATTAGATTCATCATTCACTTAATTTTCTAAAAACAAGGAGAAGGGATACTTTTGAATTATTTAAATTAACTTTATTTCGAGCATTAGTTTACTTTAGTTGCTTTAGTTACTTTAAATTTCCATTTACTATATTAGTAAAAGTAATTCCTTTAAAATTTAGGTGATACGATTACGTTAAAAACTTAACGTGGGATCGATAGCAGGGACTCCGCCTAGGAGCCATGTATTGCGATACGATACGTATACTTGCGTAGAATCCACATTAAACATTCCATCATAAAATCGAATATATATATATATTAAAGCGGGATCGAGTTTTTGGTGCCGTTGTTATTAACATGTTGCAAACATATAAAAAATTAGATTAGAGTTTTTGGCGCGTTGTGAAGTAAAGAAATTATTTACTAAGAATGTAATTTATTTAAAATTTATTTTGCAAAATTGTATCTGAAAATTTGAAACGAAAATTTAATATCTTACGATTCAGAATTAGAGCGTACAATTAAAAGAATTAGAAAACAAAAGAGAGAAATTATAAATTTAAAACAAATGGCAAATATTCTGAAAAACGAAAATATCAATCAATAGAGACCATTAAGAGATTATCTTGACACATTAGATGAAATTCATTCATATTAAACACGATGTATTTGCTAATTCATTTGAACCCAAACCTGCAATTATCCAAATGGTACAAAACGATCAATTTAGTGGTTCACTGCGAAAGATCCTAATTTACATCGTGATAGTTTTTTAGAACTATGTCTTACTTTGAATATGAAGGAGTATCCCAACGATCTTATTAGACTTAGACTTTTTCCTTTGTCTTTAAGGGATAAGGCTAAAATGTGGTTAAATTTGTTAGCACCTAGATCTATTAAAACTTGGGGAGAGTTATCCACAAAATTTCTATCGGAAATATTTTTCACCATCTAAAGCCTTTAAGCTTAGAAATGATATAACTTCTTTTAGTCGGTTGATGGAGAATCGATATATGAAGCTTGGGAGAGATTTAAAGAACTTCTTAGGAAATGCCCGCATCATGTGTTACCGGATTGGTTAATTATTGAGCTTTCTATAATGGATTAGTAGGATCTTTAAGATCAATCATCGATGATCTTTCTGGAGGATCATTAATGTCGAAACCATTTGATGAAACTGTCTGCTTAATCGAAGAAATGACTGACCAATAATTTTTGATAGTATATGATAGAATGAATCCGAAAAAAGATAGCTAGTATTCATGAAAATGATGCAATATCTATGTTAGCTTCACAAATGTTATTTCTTTGTATCTAAAAATTAGATCATTTTGGAATGAATTACTCTCAGTTTATATTAGAAGAAAATTCATACGGACAACTTATAGAATCACGAATCTCAATATGAAACTATAAATGCAATTAATAACAGACCTAATAATCCTTATGTGAATTATTATAATCCTGGATGGAAAAATCGTAAATTTTAATTGGGGAATAATAACACAAACTAATCGGCAAATTGGATGAATAACGCAACACGGCCATTGAAATTCCTTAATCGAAGTTAATTATAAACTTAATTATCCATAGTTTAATAATAATAACCTGATTTAAAAGATAGAAATTATCAATAGAAGAATTAATATTAAATATGGGTCAACATTTACAAAATCGAAATCGATTACAAATAAAAGGTAACCGATTACAAAATCGAGGAACAACTTATTAAAAATATTGAAACTCGAAAGCTTGGACATATAGGCTAAGCACTTAATAATAGAATGGAATATTTCCTGGTAATGTGGAAATAAATCCAAAGACAAAGGAAATGAACAAATTAAAGCGATACAATTACGAAGTGGAAAAGAATTAGAACCTCAAATTACAAAAGAACTTGAAAGTCAAAAAGGAAGTGAAAATTGAAAATGAAAAGAATCAATAGTCGAGCACTTAGAAAATCTTTTAATACCAATGAAAATTTACGTTGAAAACCTACACCACCATTTCCTCAGCAGCTAACGACATAAAAAAAGATAAACGGTTCTTTAAATTCCTTGAAATTAAAGAAATTAACAATACATATTCCTTTTATAGAAGCTTTAGACGGATGCCAATTATATGCAAAATTCATGAAAGATATTCTAAATAAAAAAATAAAATTTATATCGATAATGAAATGATCGCACTTAGTGAAATTAGTGCTATTATTCGAAAAAACTTCCTAAAAAATTAAAAGATCTATTAGTTTCACTATACCTGCTTATTTATTGGAGAAAAATTCTATGGAAAAGCTTTGTGCGACTTAGGAGCAAGCATCAATCTAATGCCTCATCAATTTTTAAGAGACTAGGATTGGGAGAAATTTCACATACCTCGGTAACTCTTCGGTTAATAGGATCGTTCGTATATCTGAGGTTATTGAAGATGTATTAGTAAAAGTGAATAAGTTTATCTTCCCTGTAGATTTTATTGTCTTAGATATGGAATCTTTTGAAGTGCCTAATTTACTAGTGTAGTAATTCCATTAGAAATTGGGAAGTAAATTAATGAGATGCTATCGGTTAAAGGAAGAATTGACCTCATTTATCATTTGTGATTGTATTTGAATTGTGTGTTTATATTTGTGTTACAACTTTATTTAGGTCTTGAAGAACATTTTTATATTCCCACATGTGATACACCTTTATGCTAGTTAGACTTTGGTTTTTAATTAATTTCATTCTTGCATGATTAGTTTAGATTTACTTTTTGCAGCATATTGTTCTATCCTAATGAATACTTGTAAATGGTTTTGATAGACATTTGTGGTAGATAGAATTTCTAAATTGTTTTCTTCACACTTATATTTTAAATACGAATGTTATATATGTTAAAAATTAAGTTTGGGGGTAGGAAGAAAAGTAAAATTTTAAAGTGAAAATACTTTCTTTTAGTGTAATTTTATTACAAGCATGTTTTAGGTTAGATTTACTTTCTCACCTGGTACACATCCTGATTATGCATATATATGAATTTGATAGGATGTTGTAGAAACAAGTAGATTGACCTTTACTTTCCTTCTTCTTTATATTTTATGGAATTAATTTCAAAATATTTTTGCAATTTAAGTTTGGGGGAAGAAAAAATATTAACTTTTATTTGTTCTCGGTGTTATATTTTCAAAAATTATTAGCATAACTTTGAGTTGAAACTCACTTGAGATAACTAAAACTTTATTTAGTTAGATATTATGGAAGGATTGCATGAAAGTTTTTAGTAATAAAAGTTAATTTTATAAGGATAAGATATTTGGTATGAAAGAATTTGATTATAGTTAATTATTTAAAGTAAAAGCTTGTATTTATGAAATGTTAAGAGGCTTACGTGTGTGTTAAGAAGAGATTGTGAGCTTTATGATGAATAATAAAACTTCATGCACAATGATAAACCAAGGATGTGTTTCAAAAGTTTACAGACTTTAGAAGAGGAGAAGTGAAGTTCAAAATGCATTCTGAGCTCTCCGGATATAGTAATCCTCATAAAAAAAAGAGAAAAAAAAGAAAAGAAAAAGAGAAAAGAAAATGGAGCGAAAAAAGGCATTGAAAATGATCGCGAAAGAAAAGAAAAAAAAAAGAAAGAAAAAGTATTTATGAGGAGAAGCTTGAGGAGATGCGAAATTAAAAATTGGGCTTGACTTGAGTATTTCTAAAGGGAAAACTTGATTTGTTTACGAGATTTATATTTAAGTAATGAGCACGTTACGATGAAGTTCATGACTTCTTTTAAATAATGTTTCGAGGCATTATTGTGTGACAAATTATGGTTTTATCTTGAAATAAATGAAAGTAGAACCTTAGACTTGATTGTTGTTATTCTTATCTTGTAGTGTTAACTTGGGGATTCTTCGGAATTTATTTCTAGAATTCTAGCAAATATATTAACTTTTAAATGAAAAATTTTAGTGTCTTACGGGTGAAAAGTACATTGTCTTAAGTTATATTTTTATGTAGTAAAAGTGTTCTTGAGGACAAGTAATAGTTAAATTTGGGGGATTTTGATACGCACAAAAATATATACGCTTTTTGTTATATCATTTACTCGTTTTTCATGATATTGCACTTTAAAGAAAAGGTATTTTGTATTTTTTTTAGTTTTAGGTACAAAAAATGGTGATTGGAGAACGGAAGCAAAAACGCGATTAACGATTTGGGCAAACGAGCAAGAAATGAAATTTTGCCCTTACACCTTTCGATAAGTCTTTTTTGATGCTTAATCTAACATAACCGTGCGTAGGATTCTGATTTAAAGAAAAGGTTGTTTTTATGTTTATTTTGTAGAGTGTCGATTTACGAACGCGCAGGCGAAGCCGGGACGAATCGGAGCTAAAACGGAGCAAGCGAACCCAAACGGTGGAGGTAACGCGGGAATCTTGCCGACGGCGGGATTTTCCGAAGGCAAAATATGACCGAAAGCCTCGTCGATAGCACCCTCGAAACCCGCCGACGGTGAGCCTTAGTAGTTGGCCATGTTCTAGAAGCCGTGACGGCGAGAAGGTCGGTTGAAGCACGGATTCATCGAACATGGACGCATTTTGAAGAGGTGCTTAAGCAACCTTTGGGAATTTTTCTACCTCTTTAAAGAGATAGATTGAGAGAAATAGAAGAGAAAAATTAGAGAAAAACTTGAGGAATGTTTAGGATTCTTAGATTAAGAGTAGAAATATAGATTTATGCACCGCTTTTGGAGAGATTGGAGATGAAATTTTTGAGAGAATTTGTAAGGGATTTCGCTAGCATTGCATGGATCGCCGAAGGAGGCTTTGTGGGAGATCTTTGTCTTCCTTCAAAGGGAAAAACTAAGTATTGTTCTTCGTTATCACATAATTTTGTAAACGATGCAATTAGTTCAACTTTGGTTTAATGAAGTTTAAATTGTGTTTTCGCACGTCTTTTATGACGCATCTCTTTACTCTTTCTTATTTTAGAAATAGCGGCATGAAGATTATGCGAATTATTTTCGTTTTACTTTTTCTTTTGTAATGAGTAGAAATAAATGCTTAGGTTTGTGATGCGTGATAAAAGTGAATTTAATTATAAATGTGATGGTTTTCTTTCGCTTATTTACGTTACTGATAAGGCGTTGTAGTGTTAAAATTTATTGTAATTGCATCGACCCGAAAAGGGCGTTGATTCTCAACAAAGTGAAACCACATTGAGTGTGGATGGTGAAGTTCATGGGGATTGAATGCGAATAAATGAGAAAATATAATTATCGGCGTAGAATTAGGTGCAAAGTGACGAGGCTAAAATCCTCGATTCGGTCCCCATCGTTTGGGTGCTAAAGTGTAGATTGTTAGCCCTCGGGCGAGGGGAACGTGGGAACTCCGAAGTGAGGGAGCCGGTATCCTCATTTTATCAAGTTGTTAGCAGCATGGGATTGGTCAATGTTCTTTATGCACAGACTGAAAAGGGTAAAGAATAGGATAGCTCTATTTGGCACATAAAATATTAAATGCATCTCATTCCTATACATTATCTATTTCATTACATAAGAATAGTTATTTTTAATATCTAGAAACTCTGACTGACTCATCGAGGTTATCTTTAAATTATTATTTGCATTTAGTTATAGATTCTTATTACATTTAACTCTTGTATTTAGGAGTAGTTGCTAGATAAAACACAATTTTAATCGACATTCCAAACTAAGGACTATTAGTAGTAGATTGGAACTTGACTAAAGACCTCTTACTTCACTTCCTCGTGGGATCGATCTTGGGTTTTTAAAGAAAACTCTATCTTTTAACGAAACGATACGTATATACAAGTAGTACCTAGTGTGTAAAATATTTTCTAATTTTTATATCATTTAAGATTTTTCACACTAGTACTTTATTTATAAATCGGGTCAAGTTTTTGGCCATCTTTTGGAAGTTAATTTGCATAATTGTGGGTCGGGTTACTAAGTTGGGAGGATCTGGCTCTCAGCTACGGAGCTCACGCACTTTACACAGAAATTTAACCTTCGGTTAGTTGTAATTTTACGACCAAATTGGGGATCTCGGACTATCACCTGAAACCTCCAATTTGAGTCCATCAAAACACATTTTCCAATTTATTTGCACTCAATTCCCATGAACTACGCAATTCATCCATGGAAATTGAATGGATTATTTTCATTATTGTTGTAGGACACTAAATCTTTTCCAGTTTAATGTTCAGCATGTTATGATTGATTAGCCAGATTGAAAAGTAAATTAAGTTCAAAATGAAAAACCATCATAATTTCTTTAATACATTAAAAGCACTTCAAATCCACATCAACACATCATCACATCTCTATGCGAAGAAAGCCAAAATGAAACCCTACTAGAATTCGTGAAGAAAATACGATAAAACATGGATTTTATATACAAAAGAAAAGTCGCTCTGAGCCTGAAATAAATACAACTTATCACTTTCTCTTCTCCAATGCAATTCCCTTGAAGTTCCTTTGAATTCTTTTCTCTCTTCTCTCCAGCACATAATTCCTCTTTAGAATGGAAAGGAAGAAGCAATCTCTCACTTTATTCTTATAGCACCACACTCCTTGAGAAGGTATACTCAAGTCTCAACTTCTAAACTCTTCTCTCCTAAGCCCTAAAACTCGAAACACACTAGACTCTCTAAAACACACGGGACATACACAAAACCACACCATTTTTCGTCCAAAAAATAGTTACTTATAAGTTAGAAGCGAAATCTCGAGTTTCGTAGGCATCGTAAAAAAGTAGCCAAAGTCTTAATTTGAAGTCCCATGACATTTGGCGCGCGTGTCAAGAATGGGGCGCCGGTGGTACTCTATCATCCAAATTTGCGAGCTCTTGGGGAAAATGAGGCAGCGGCAGCAGGCTTGTATTCACCATTTTTGCTCCTTTTTACTCTGAATTAGTTCATTTTCGCTTTTTCACTCCGATCACCTAAAATCATCATACACCAACGACAAATCCATGAAAAATACTTTTCTTTAAAGTTCAATATCACCCGAAATGGGTAAAATTATATAGCAAAATAATATATATTTTTGTTGCGTCACCCTTCACACAGGCTAACATCTCGCATCAAAACTGGGCTGTAAGCAAAATTGAGGGCTTTATTAAAGATACATCTGATCTACACCCCAGTGAGATTATATTCCTTGTTGTTGCATAAAATTATGAATTATTTTTCTCGACCATACGATCTCATGTGATTTCTACTGTTATTTCATTGAGGCAAATGCTAGGATCTTAAATGTTTCTCGTATATATTAACATCTTAATTGACGATACGAAGTAAATTAAGTGCGAAGTTAAATCGAGCACAACTTCTTCCAACATTAAAGATCAATGCTTCCACCACTTCTAACCAATACTTAATTACTTTTCATTTTAAGGAAAAATATACGAGAAGACTACTCGGAATCCATGGAGAAAACACAACGATAGAGTAGTTTTAAAAGTAGAAATCATGTAGAAAACATAAGAAGTCCTCGATTAAAACCAGTGGAAATGCAAAGATAAAAATTTATCTCAAGTTCCTCCTCCACCAAACTCTTGAAGTTCCTTTGAATCTCTTCCTTTATTTTACAAGACTCCCTAGGAGTGGTCACCCGGCCTAAGAGAGTTTAAATATCTACAAAATAATGGATTTTTGCCAGAAATCTCTGCTACTTCCACTTTAACTGAATGAGATAATTGTGAAGAAATCATAGTAGAATCCTACAACTTCTTACTATAACTACATTCTAAGCTACGTAGAAACTACCTCCTAAAACTCTTTCTACAGCCTCTCATCTTGCTTATTTCTTCAGAATTAATTTCTTTTTATACTTTCTCGAAAGGTGTCTTGGTGTCTCTTCGAAATGTGTCCATATTGATGAATTCTCTGGGGTTTCCTTTAGTGGTGGATATGTTGGTTCCCTTGATGAGTTACCCACGTTTGTACCAAAGGGTGCACGAAAAACCTCTTGAAATTTGTCGAAAATTCCTTGAAATTGCAAAGTAACAATAACGAGCAGCGCGGGGCCTGCGGCGGCAGGCGCGACCTTCCCTTGTCTTGTTGGCACTTAGGCGCCGGATACGAACCCTTATGCACCCCGATTCATTTTAACACCTTCGTTATTTTTACTCCAAATTTGATCCTTTTTCACTCCTTTTGACATATTTAGTCTATTTAATTGTACCTGAAGAAAAACACACGAATACCTTCCATTAAAGAGTGTAATATAATCAAAATTAGTTATAAAAATGTGTAAAAAAAATATTATATATTTTAGGTATATCAAATTCCCCAAAAATATGAAATGTTACTTATCCTTAAGTGACACTACAATCTTTCCAAAAACAACATAAGAAAATTATGTGAATGAGTTTCTTTTTAAAGTTTCTAAAATTTTGCTCACAGAAAATGTAGTATTCCAATTTAGAAAAAACTTTTAGTGAATGAGACAAATTTAAAGTTTGAAAATTTTTTAAAGTGAAAAAAGAATGAAAATATGAGTTCTTATCTAATTCAGAAATACTTGTACATTTTCCAAACATAGAGTTCAGGCATTCTATCTTCTTGACATAAAAATTTTAAATTAAATTAAATTATACTAACATATATCATGTGGCCTTAAAGTTTCTCGAATTTTATGCATAAAAAAGATCAATATGGAACCAATTTTTTTATTTAGGTGCTAATCTCAAGCTTCTCCCTCCCTTTTTATTTTTTTTTCACATACTATACTTCACTGTTTCATTTTTTTTTCTTTTTCTTTTTTTTAAAGCGAAAGTTGCGATTTTGAATTCCACTCTTCCTTTCCCCAAAGAAAAGGTCGATATATATCCCTTCACTTAAAAATATAAGAATAGCTTTTAAAACTACATTTAATAAAAAATTTAAGTATTGAAAATAAAAGTCTAATTCTTCTATATTTTTCAAAAATACAATATCTCTTACTAAAGATAGTTACACCATAGTTAACATCTCTTCACTAAAACAAAATTTAACTTGAAAATTTTCTTCATCACCTATAAAGTTTTAACCAAATTCTCTTACATTTCTATATTCAAAATTTTATTACCCTAAAATAACTTCATACACATATCCCAATTTTCAAATCAAAAAACTCAAAAATTTATTTGTAACATATTTGAGAACAAATAAAATTGATTTTGAGAAATTGATTTTTACCCCCTCCCCAAACTTAAATTTTTATACTAATTAAACATTTTAGCATGTCATATATAAAGACAGAATGAAAAATTAAAACATTATGCTTATAGAAATTTTGATTCTAATTGTAAGTAAAAAAAATTTAAACGGGGAGTAAAAATGATAAAATTTCATATATGATATTCAAAAGACTTATATGTAGTGGAGGCTAACATAAAATCAAATCACAAACTAACATAATATCGCAACCACAACATAAAGAGAAAATTCATAGTAGTAAATTGAAACTTAAACATAAAATTTTAAATGAAGATTATTTCTATTCTAAACTTTATATAAAGCTGACGGGAAGTAAATTTAAAGCCAGGCAATAAAGTACATTTAAATAACAAAGTTCACATACTTACTACCACATCAGCATTATATAAATACACATAACAACAAACAATCATGACGATGTTCACCCGCAGCCACAATTCTCAAAATCGAAACCTGATAACAAAACACCTGAAATAAAAGCACACACATGTCATGAGTTGCCTCCTTAGAGCGCTTAGTTTACGTCGTCATCCACAGCGTGCTGAGTGCTGTTATGGGTGACCCAACATTAAACATGTTCACTTGTGTCGATCCCCACTAGGGAAATTGGGTTTATTTTACCCAATTTTTTAAAAAATTTATAGGGTTTTAGGATCTTTAATATTCACAGCTCCATATGGATAAAATTTTATCACAATAAATGGGCCCATCCACCTGGTTTTAAGTTTGCCTAAAAATAATTATAATCTTGAATTATAAAAATAGCTTTATTCTGCTGACTCAAAATTTTTACAAAAGAATCTTCGATCATGCCGCTTTTCATCTTATCTTTATAAATCTTAGCCTTCTCCTAAGATTCATTATTTATCTCTTCTGACTCATTTAATTGCAATAATCTCTTTTTACGAAGCATCCTTAATTAAATTAAATTCCTTAATAGCCCATTAAGCTTTATGTATAGAGTTCAGCAGTAATGACAAGTTTTCCCATAAATTAACCTAAATGAGCATTCACATAAGATTTTATATGCGATCTTATAAGCCATAAAGTATAATCGAAGTTTAAATGACAGTCCATTTTTTGTTGGATTCATAGATTTTGCAAATTCTTTTGATTTCTTGATTATGTACTTCATCTGAGCACTTGTTTGAAGATGATAAGTAGTAGAAATTAGATGATTGATGAATATTTTACTTCAATAATTTTTCAATTATCACATTTTTAAATTGATTTCCCATATTTATGATAACTCACTTGGCATTCCAAATCTCTGAAATATATTTGTTTTTAAGAACTTTGCAATACTTTGAGCATCATAATAGAGGTAAAAATAGCTTATCCATTTATGCATAGTATTGCTATGATATATAGAAATTCTGAAAAGATGATTTAAATGGTCCCGTAATTTAATCACAAACATCAAATATTTTCAACTTCCAACATATAATTGAAGAGAACTCTCACTTCTTTTAGAAATATTGCCTACACGTTGACACCGACACAATTTTTTTAATCTAAAAATTAACATCTTTAAAGATAGTAGGCTAATAAAATCTAGATTGTGAGATTTTATATGATGTTTTATCAACACCAAAATGTCCCCAGTAAGTGTGACATCTTTGATTAATTTTAAAAGTCAGCTGAGAATGGGTCGTCCCGAAAATAATTTCGAAGTCCCTTGTTTATGTGAAATGGGTCATCCCAAAAGTAATTCTTAGCTTGAGATAATAATTTCCTCCTTTATTGTTGTGTTAGACTGCATAAAGTAAAATGTTACTGACAATAAAGTTCATAAAGTCTTATGCAATGGAACAAGCCATTCATTAATGTTGAGCAATTTTTTCATCTGAAAAATGTTCATTAATTTCTTCTTCAAACGAAGTGATTTGTTGGGGAGTCGAACGGGATAGATGATCAACATTTGTTATTAGCTCCTTTTTATCTCTTGTTAAAGTCGAGTGCTGCAAAGAAGAATCCATTTTATTAGTCGCAGTTTTGCATCCTTCTTTTCATTAAATACTTAATGACGAGAATGATCTGTATGCTTCACACATTTAGTTCCAAAATAATGTGAACTAAATTTATCGAAAAGTAGTACTATTGTTATTTCGGTTGTGGTATAATTAATTTGAGAACTTCATTGGAGTTTCTTAGCATGACAATTCTTTTGAAAATTTTATCATGTTTTGTTCAAACGACTTGATAAATATAATCTTGCATCACACATTAATTCAAATAGTTTTTTAATCTAGTGAAACAATAACTGGTGTAGTGATTAATTTTTCTTTTAAAGTTAAAATGCTTTGGTCTTATAAATTAAAAATCACATCTTTTTTTTTAATGCATTGGCATAATTCTTTAGCAGTGCACATCTTTAATATATCACTGTAGAATCCAGCATATCCTTAAAAACTACTAATTTCCCTCACATTGGTTGGGTGAGGTAAATTAGCGATCTCTTAAACTTTAGCGGATCTACTTCCCATACCTTTCTACGAAATGTGATGTTCTAAAGCAATTCCTCCTGCTACCATATTGTCATTTTTTTCTAATTAAGGATTAAATTTATTTCTTCACAGCGTTTAAGAAACTCTTGAAAAATTTTCTAAACATGATTCAGGAAATAAAGTTCGAGAACACCAAAAATCATCCTTAAGCATCAGATTCTTTTCGATTAAATGCTGAGAAAATGAGTAAATCATGCAACTTTGAAATGTAAAAGGTTCATTATATAAACCAAAGGGGCATTCTTCTAAAAAGCAAAAGTATCATAAGGACTGGTCGACATTATTTCTTTTGATCCATACGGGTACTTTTGTATTTAGTGATAACCAGTCCTCCATCAAAAAATAAAAGTATTATGTTGCCCATTCAGTCTATCCGACATTTGATCTAGAAATGGTGGTGAAAAATGATCATTTCTATAGGTAAGCGAGGGTTTATTTTATAATCGAAAGCATGTGTGAAATCTGTGAAATGTCTTGTTGTTATTAGTTCATTTTAATCATTAAAAGTTGAGTTATATACTTTCTCGGGAACTCGGTGTATTGAACTAACACGAGCACTATACGAAAATATGATAGATAATCCCATCATAACAACTTTAAAGATCTCTTTCTTAACGAGGATTCTTTTATGATGGGATCTAATCTTCTTTCGAGGATAAACCCTGGGTTTGTAGTTTTCTTCATGAAATTCTATGCATACAAATTGAAGGAGTGAAAGTTCCTTTAATATACGACCATTATTATCCAAAAACTTTCTTGTATTTATTTAAAATTTTCAGTAAGCACTCTTAACTAACCACCGAAATTAAATTTGGGAAATTATATATTGTGAAAGTTGAGTAATCACCCTAAAAAGGCATATTTAAATGTTTAGAAAGTAACTGTTGAAGTTCGGAGGCTTCTCGATTGATAAACAAAAGATGTCTTTTTTAGGTCTAAAAGCGCAAAACATTTGAAAAAATTTGAATCTTCTTGATAAAATCATTAGATAATACAATTCCTCTTCTTGCTCTGCTCCAATTCTTTTATTTCAATTTCTCTTCATAAGTTCTTTAAAATGACATTCACTAAGATATCTCATTACATCCATCTGGAAACATTCGTCATCTTTTACCTTTGGTAGAGTATTTATTAAATTTTGAAATATTAAAGTAAATGTTTGATCATTAACATGCATAATTAATTACGCTTTTAACGCATCTGTCATTGTTCTTCCTGTAGCTAGGAAGAGTGTTCGTGAGTATGTATCTTTTATACGCTATATATCTAACACAATGAAATAAACAAGAAAGATAAATCGATCCACTTTCACCAAAACTATTTTACAACTCCTTAGGATATGTTATAGATCAATCTGCTAATTGCGAGAGTTACACTTGAGATATTTATCTAATCCAGTCTTGCAAATAGATTGCTGACATAAGATTAATGCTTTTAAATCACATAAAGCTTTCCTAAATAAGCTGTCTCTAATCCCTACATGCGATTGTGAAACTTCCAAGGGATCTTTAAGCTTTTAAGGAAGTTTTTTATGAATTATCACATTACTTTTCCTCAATAGTCCTGCATGCAATGTAATTATCTTCAGAAACTTCTTTCCCCATTAAGAATGTGTAGTAAAGCATGTGCTGGCATTTGTTAAAGCTTTGTAAAAGGGATATTAACGGTAAGCTGAAACTTTCATAAATTTTGAAAATTATTTATCCAACGCTTTTTACGAAGTCTTTGAGAAATGGAGGTGGTGGCGGTTTTGTTAAATCAATCTTAAGTGGAGAAATAGGTCTCAAAACATAGGTGTCCTCTTTAAGTTTTTTAAATTCTTCTTTGCTGCTTCAATCTCTTTTTGAACTCTACCTTCCAACTCTCTTCCTTCTAAATTGAACGGTCTTTACTTGCTCTTTGTTATGTTCTTTTGGATTTACTTTTGTATTAATAGGAATTGTTTCTTGGATTCTATGTAAAAGGGTAATTCAATACCATGCTTGGAAATGGCTTTGTGGCTTACATGAAACAAATCCAAAACAATTTTATTGCCGGAAACACGATAGATGTAGCATTACCCATCTGGCTTTACAAAATAGAAATTAAGAACATTAGATTCAATCATGAAGATGCACACAAAGCACAGGTTGAAACAAAAAGAAATGAGTGAGGAAAGTTTATCTAAAATTTCATTATAGATTTAAAACCATCAATTTTTTAAATACGATGTAACAAAATTTTATTGAATCGGTAAAAGGTAAATTTTAACTTTACAAGCATCATATTACAGTAAATTAGACATACATTCCAACATTACGTTCATTTTCTTGAACATACCCAAAAATCCATTTTGGCCAAAACCACAACAATTAAGGAAACATAATAATCTCTAGTATTTGGAGCATTCATTAAAATTGGGATCCCTCGACAGGGTGGATTCATACTTAAATTTGAACATGGTTCTAGCTATATAACATGAATATTGGGGCAATTACATACATACAACACAATTCTTATGTATGAAAAACGCAAACGATTTCAAATGCAGATAACCAAAACATCACCGATACCATCGCAGAAAATAAGCAATGCAATTATAATCACGGAGAAGAACCGTCTGAAACATTCCTAATGCGGGGCAAGATCACATTATGAAATTGATTTCATCTTCATTGGCCAATCATATATAGATGGAGAGAGGGACAGCAAACATGCGGGGGATAGCTTGAAAGTAATCATGAGCAATGGAGAACGCTTCCGCAGGCAATGAACCATTCTCCATGAGCCTAAGGAGTTAGGCTTTTAATCTTGCAGGAATATCAATTTATGCACAACACTAAAGTTCTGAAATACATAGAAAAACATTTAAAGAAAAATTCATTACTATTCTTTCAGATCCAACAGGAGATTTATTTTAGGAAGATTTACATACATACCACTCAATTCCTATGTATTTACATATCTAAAATCTAAACTTCATATGGTTAACAAAATGTTTTGATACGAATGCAACAAAATGTTTAATTAATCAATAACCATAGGTAAATATTGAGTGAAAAGCAAAATATACTTGACAAGCAAACTGCAACACAATTTTGTACATTTTCTTAACGTAAGTCAATCTAAAAAGCATCTCTTTCTTTTAGGAAACATTTGGTTAAAATTTCATGGCTCCATTTCATTGCGAATTTCATATGCGGGAAGCTTATTCTGGGGAAGGTAGTATGCATTTGAATTCTTAATTTGTGGGAAAAACATTATGAGCGAGAAAATGACAGGCTAACATTTATTAAAGTTTGTTTTAAAATTTTAATAAATTTTTATAGTATACAGTATTTACAAATGAAATTTTTTAAAATTTTATATTTTAAATATCTGTTAATAAATTTAAATTATATTTTTAATTTTTATATTTTAAATATATATTTATAGGCTTTTATTATATACAGATTATATAGTAAATTATTGTTTTGTCTGATAATTCGCTATATAGATGAAATTTTTTAAGTATATTAACAAAATATTTACATGTTTTATTATAAGCTTAATTTAATATATTAATAAAATATTTACGAGGCTTTATTGTATCTAGATTATATAGGGAATTATTAACTGTCAAGTAATTATTATATAAATGAAATTATTTAAGTATATTAATAAAATATTTACGAAACTTATTATAGGGGCCGAAGCGCCTACAACAAATAAAATATTATTAAGATTGCTGTAGAATTGCTATAAAGAGCAAGAAAGGGGCCCAAGAAGCCTTCTCCAAAACAATAAAATGACCTTAAGAAATTATTTTCACAAAAGCAAAGCACCAAAGCTCCTCAAATCTTTGCAAATTGCATGTAATATTTCAGATTTTTACAAAAATGAAGCACCAAAGCCTTGCAATCTTTGTAAATTGCACATGAAAAATTTCCAAAAAGTAAAGCACCAAAATTTTCAGATTTCGAAAATAACACATAAAATTTTCAGGTTTCCAAGGTAAAAACGGTAAAGAAAAATCTCCGGCTCGCATGAATGAATTCCCAATAAATGCTATGAATGAAAAATCTCAAATCTCACAAAAGAATCAAGAACCTTAGGCTATTCCTACTTCTTCACCTCGAAATTTTCTCAAGGAAAAAAAATACCGGTAGAAGCCTATGAAATAGTCGGTCAACATCTTATAAACTAGGTATTGATTCAAGTAACGAATCGCGAACGAGCGTAGTAAGGGTAGAAGAACAAAAGGAAGCGGAGAGGGACTCGGGAGAGAAGGATCGTTACGCTTCGATTCGCGATTCGGCGTCGGTCGAGGGAAGACGAGCGGTGGGATTGGGGATCCGAGTGGCGAGGCGGCGAGGGCGAGGCAGCGAGAGAAAAATGCCCTTCGAAGCGGGTCGAGAATGCGGCCGCGGGGGTTATCCGGCGGTCGGGCACAGACGACTTCGCGTCGCCGGTGCGCGAATCCGCGCCATGTTCTCTGCTTCCGCTGGACTTCGCGTCCGTTCGGCGCCGCACGCTCCAACGCGCCAACCAAACGAGGGCCTTAATCGGATCATGAGATGATCAACGTTTAATGTGACTGACCATCTACGACGACTCTCTCTAATTTTGTCCGTCATTGGAGCTACACCAACCTGTCACGGATATATTCATTTTGCACTTTATCCTAAGTGTAAAATCATTCATCCAACATTTAACTTAGTTTATTCTTCCCTTTTAAAGGCCAACATTCAACGCCATAGAGCATTGCGGGTCTCACCGTCTTATAAAATTTTACTTTCAGTCTAAGCGGTAATTTTCTATCACACAATAGGCCAGAAGCGTTCCTCCCCTTCCAGCAAACCAACTTAAATTCTTCTAATAACATCCCCATCAATATCACCATCAATGTTAACGATAGACGACCAGAATATCTAAAACGTTCACACTTTTTAATAATGTGATCACCCATAGTTACATTTCTATTACTAGAACTCCTACTAAAATTACCACCCATATATTCAGTTTAGTCCTACTCAACCGAAGGCCTTTAGACTCCAAGTTAGACCTCCATAAGAGTTTTTCTCTCGTCTTATCCAAGAGAGGATATCAGCAAACAAAAGCTGCAAGGTACATCCTCCTATAAGTGTTTGGTAAGATCATCCATAATTGAAACAAAAGATAAGGGCTTAAAGCTGATCCCTAAAGTAAAAGCCAACAAAAATAGAACAATATTTGGTCAATACTCATGTTCGAACACAAGTAACAACTCCTGTATACATATTTTTAATGACTTGAATATAAGTCATATCAACACATTCTTCTCAAGAACTCTCCAGATAGATATCTCTTATCATAAGATTTTTCTTATTCAATAAAAATCATATGTGATCTCTTTATTATCTCTGAAATTCTCCATCAAACCTTGATAAATGTATAGCTTATAATGAACTGTGTGACATAAATTTAAATTGATTATAAGAAATCTTTGTAATATGTCTTAACCTATGTTCAATTATCCTCTCCCATAATTTTTTTGCATATGACCCATCAACCTAATTCAAATGGAAAACATTTGCTCATATTCGCCTTAATTCCATCAAAAGTCAGATATACCCAAAATTTTCTCAACCAATGGCACAAGATGCACCGGTAACGCTCAAAAGAATAGGCCACCGCCATTGCATGAGAAAAGAAAGATCCACTGGCTTCATGGAAAGGAAAACTTGCTCACATGTTGAATTTAAATCATCATCCCAAATGAGAGAGAGAGAGAGAGAGAGAGAGAGAGAGAGAGAGAGAGAGAGAGAGAGAGAGAATTGCCTTTATAGGCAACTCAAATTAAAGTAAAATTTATGTGCAGATTTGTAAATATAAAATTGTGTATTTAAGGACATGCCCAAAAAGTGAAGACTTGAACTTCAACTCTGGCATAAATTATACATTTTCAAGAGCTCATAGTTGCCGGAATATATAGAAAACACGAAAGAAATGTAGAATAAGAAACGCGGCCATTTGGTAGCTAGTTTTAAGGAGATAGATTGATAGAGAGAGAGAGAGAGTGAGAGGGAATGAGAGAGAGATATATAGGGGAAGAAATAGGACAATTGCTAGTTCTCTTGAAGAAATATACCTGAATATTTGTTGCGACAAAATGTAAATATTAAAGTTGAAATGTCAGATATGTAAATACATATGAATTTAATAGAATGCATAAATATACACCTACAATTAATTTTATTTCGTCCTCTTGAATTAAAAAAGCCTTCTAAAAATGAGGGGAAGATAAGGGCATCATTCATACCAACATAGAAGAGCAATTAACTAAAATGCATGATCAAAAAGGGGAATGAAAACAGTGGCGAGAATGCTGGAAGTCGACTACGCTCCATCCCGAATGACCCACCCAATTCCTTAATGAACGCACAAAGACAAATGCAGCGGTTGTACGCAAAAGAAGACGGGTATTCCGCTCAGGAGCACGTACGCGGCATTGGGTGGGGATTTTAATCTTGGATGAGTGGATAGGTAGATGAGTATGGATGGGTATAGATGGAGACATGGATGGGTATTGGATGTTGGGTATTGGCTATTAGGTGAGTATTGGTGGGTATTGGTGGGTATTGGAGAATGCTTTGGATGGGTATTAGGAGGAGATGCGTGTGAATGCGTGCGTTCTCCGTATGAAATAATGGCTCTTGCAAGAGGCACCGGACGTACACGTTTGTTCCGCCACCATTGCAAGCAAAGAAAAAAAAACGACTTAACTTATAATGTTGAAGCACCCATGAAGCATCCACGAACCTAAGCACAATCATAAATGTGATGAAATCGCCAAATGTGAAAGAGAGAGAGAGAGAGGATAAACATTTGCCTCCAAAGTATTCGGCGGAAGGAGTCGGTCATTTTGTCCCAAAGGAAACTCTGAGGCAAAGCAGTGAGGTTTTGATATCACTTAGGAATGCCATTTCTGCATGGCAGGTGCGGTTATTTGCTACGATGGAAATTTTTAGGTGGATGCGACAAACTTAACTTTATATAATATTATAAACAATCAAAAGCAGAGCTGTGTGCGTTCCGGTAAGCTAATGAATCATTGCCACAAAAAAACCATTAAACAAAAAAACGAGTTGTTCTTTAGACTTTTAGTATCGTTCATCACAGCCGGACACCTGAATTCCACACAGAACCTTATCATATTTAACATTGAATGGCTCATAACAGCATAAATTTGGATAAACGAAGCCAATATAATCTTTCAGACCAATATAAATATTGAAGTTTAGATCTTAAAAACATAAATATATCATCGAAACATCATTTATCCTTATATAAGCACTTGTAGGCACGAAATAATTTTTCATACAAAGTCGGGAAGCGCGGCCCTGCATCCGGATGTTGACCTCATTTTTGGTAAGATTGGATTATATCGCTGACCCCACTCGGTGGGATAAATGCTTTTGTTGTTGTTGTTGTGTAGGATTATATGCTGCAATTGCCCCCTAACGAGTCTCACTTCCTTCTCTTGGATCGATAAAAACCTTCGAAAAAACGGAAGACAAGAGATTGATTCATTCAAAAGTTCGTGGAAGAGTAATTACCACAATAGCGTTGCTCGGCACAATTAGGCTCAAACAAATTAAAAAGCGAGTGCAATATAAAATTAGAACCAATATAGATAAACCCCGAAGAAAGTCGAGAATATAAAGCTCTACTCAAATGGAGCATTACAGAAATGGGGTTGTATGGAGGGTAAGCGCTCCTCGAAACAACCCTTGAACTAATAAGCTTTCTTTCAAGATTGAAACTGCTCAAGTATTTAAACGAGCATGCAGTTCATACCATATTCGTCCTTTGGCAACAATATAAACAGATCATTCAAGAGCTCCAAGAAAAAAGAAGAAACAAAAACAAGCTTCAACTTTAATCGAAAATTACAAAAATTATACACTTTAAGAGGTCATTCAGTTGCTTGAAGATATAAAAAAGTGGAGAATAAAAAATTGAGATTTGTCTTTACCTTATAAAAAGAACATCCAACTAATTCTCAACCTCTAGTTCATGAAAGCAGTAGTTACCCTCGAAGACATGGTCATCGCCATTGCAGGAGAAGAGGCGGATCTCCTAAAGAACCATAAACGTGATTTCTATATACATACATATCTATATATATATATATATATATATATATATATATATATATATATATATATATATATATATAGAGAGAGAGAGAGAGAGAGAGAGAGAGAGAGAGAGAGAGGAAGGATATTTTACTCTATATGCCTCATAATAGGAAAAATTTAGAGAAAATAAGAAAATATAATCATTAAGGCCTTTGGAGCTACATAAACCCTTTCAAGGTGATAATCATTTCACTTTGTCACTAAAAGTGTGAACCAATCATCCACCTAAACATTCTCGACTCTACAACAATTAATTTTACGCTTCTCCTCCGCAAATAGGTACACTCCATAAAGCATCGTAGGTAACTTTGTTATCTTAACAAATTTTCCTTTTAAACATAAGCAAAACACGTATCACAAAATACACTCGAAGCATTCTGCACAACTTTCCTAACTTGAACTCTACCATTAAACATTATATCACTTTGAACAAAGATCTGAGATATCTAAATCATTCACTACTTTTAATGTCTTGATCGTAAATTGTTACAACTCTGTGCTAGATGCATCACTTCTTTTAAAATTAGATCTATATATTCGGTTTGTCCATAACAAAGATATCATCGGCGAAAAGCATGCACAAGGGTACATCCTTCTATAAATGTCGAGTAATAAATCGAGTGGATCTTTACACCACATGTTTTGTCTGAGATGAGTGCTCACGGATCGAAGTAACACCCTCGTAGATTAAAACCCAAGTTTGGTTGTTTCACTTGAAATAATATTGTTCGCTTTTTGTTTATTGGTTCAATGAGAGTTAAAATTTATAAATTCCAATCCAAAAGTATTACTTTTTTATAATGCATTTCATGCATTAACTAAACAAAAGCTATAGAAACCTACATTACAAACCGAAAAACATGAAACCCGTTGGAGATGACTATAAACTGTAAATGTTTAATTAAAAGAACGTAGACGAGATAGCCAAACTCTCAAAAAAATACGACTTTAATTTCGAAATGGAATTCGAATCAAATATTCATATTTTGCTCGAATAAATGAAATTTTCTTCTCGTTGATGCAAACGCCTACGAAGCGACATGCGAAGTGAATTTCATATTTCATCATAGAAAGCAATGAGGAAAATCACAATTTCCATAAAAACAATCGAAACAAATATCAATGCACTATACACAGAAAGATGACCTTTTTTTCCATGAGTTGGGCAGACAAAATTTTGATGTGATACATTTCATGACAATATAAGTAGATTATTTATCAACAGGATCAGAAATCAAAATAAAGATTCTCTATCAAAAAAAAAAAAATTTAAAATCTTAAAAAGCTGAATTTTACGTAATTTGCATGTTAAAAATTTTATGGTTAGAGGTCACTTGAGGACGAAGTAACATTTAAGTTTGGGGGTTTTGATACGTAAAATATATAGTGTTTTTATGCACGTTTTATACATATTTTTGATGATATTGCACTTTAATGGAAGTTATTTTGTGTTTTTCTTTGCGGGTATAATCGTAATTAATTATAATGAAGGAGTGAAAAATGACGGAAATTTGGAGCAAAATTATGAAGTTTGAGAAATTTGGCTACGCTGGCCTTGAAGTGTACGACGACAAGTGCGGGTTAAGCCAATTTAAATGAATTTTGGTGTCATTTTTTAAAAGGGTGTTTAAAGCAACTTTTGGTGGTGACAACTTTTAACATCGCTTTGTTGTGAGTGAATGAAGGTATGCATCTTTTGGTGGATCATTTGAATATAGACTGTGATTTGAGAGAACGCGCGGCCTTTTTTGGAAAATTATAAAGAAGCCTCGTAAGTTGCAAGTGTGTGTTAGAAGAGGGTTATTTTTCGGTGTGTTATTAGAGTGGTTATTAGGTGTATTAAAGTTTTAGAGTTATTGCTTACCATAGTAGAGAGTAGAGAGTAAGAAAGGGAAAAAGAGTTGGTGTGAAGCCTTCTTCTCACCGATTTTTCTTTATCATATATCTAGTTTTTATTGAAGTTTAAAGTCTTTATTAGAGTCGCGAGGAGTTGGGTGCCAATCTCTGTAGAGTTGTATTGTGGAAGCCAATTCAAGAAGGAACTTCGGTACGGTGGAGAGGATTTTCGGATAAGTATTTATCTTTGTTTTTACGTTTAGTTTTTAAAGTAAGATTGTTGTGTTTTCATTATGGTTTATGCTTTCATATCAAATTTTGTTTGTGTTTACTTCATGAAATCGAGTAGTTTAGTTTATATTTTTCTTTCTTAGGTGATGAAGTAAATAAATTATGAAAGTAATGTTGTGGAAAGTATAAGTGTTTAATCTTTAAGGAATAAATTGTGATGATCAATTCATGTGTTTAATTTATATGATTTGACGATTAAAATGTTAAGATTTGTTGTGTGAGATTATGTAAGATTCAATGCGGTATTGTCTCGAATACTTGATTAGGAAGAATCACATTACAATTATATGGGTGAGAATTGTAGTCCATATGATTGAAATAGAAGTAAAAAGTAAGGAAAATAAACATACTTACAAAAAAATAAATTAAAAAAGTAAAAGTTATTTTTCTTATTTCTTTAAATTTTTACACATTTCCCCGTGGGTTCGATATCTCGGGGCTTAATCGGAAAGTCATATTAATTGATATAAACGATACGTATACTTTTGCGTAGAATGCGAAAGTATTATAAATCATAAATTTCATATCTAAATCGTAAGCGTCTCGTATTGAACGTCGAACTACAGATTGCTTTTTAGTCATACGATAACCATCACAAACCGTCCAAGAACTTTCTAGATTTCATTGCGAGTCGGCGCACAGGCGTAGATCGCGCACAGGCGAAGCTTTTTTCTTCTTTTGTTGATTATTTCAATTTTGCTCCTTTTACTCATTTTTTTATTCTTTTTCTTCATAAACTTATTTTCATGGCCCTTTTCCCTGACCAAAAGCATAGAAATAACTTTCGTTAAAGCGTAATATCCTTAAAATACTAGTTAAAAATGATATAAAAATTAGGTAATTTTAAGGGTGATCTATTCCCCAAACTTAAACGTTGATTGTCCTTAAGTAACTCTTAACTTTTTACCTCTTAGAAGTAATAATCTATGGAGAAAAATCTTCTTTGAGACTTCGCAAAGCATTTACAGTTTTATAAATAGAATAATGAAACTTAAAAAGCTTTTAAATAACTTAGGCTAAAACCAAAATATGTAAAATATTTAATATGCGAGTGTTAAGAACTCTCTTCTCTTATCTATTTCAAAAAATAATTGCAATTTATCACATTAAGAATATGTAGATAATTTACAGGAAAAAGATTTTCATGATAACTCTCTTTTTAGTAAGGATGCTTATACATAAGACTTTAAGTAAAAAATTGGATTAAGTCTCTTCATAAGATAATTCAAGAGAAGCGATTTTAGATTTAGAGCATAACGAAACTATAAAAATACTATTCTTTTAACTTTTTCTTTTCATATTTGGATTGTTTTTCAATCCTATATATTTTCTTTTCTTTTTTAGGGATTGTTTCGATTAACTTTTCTTTTTACCAGTGAGGATTACTATATTTGGATAGCCTTTGTTAATGATTTTGAACTTCACTTATCATGCTTATATTTAAAAAACTTAATACATTTTCCACTTAATGAATGTGTGTTTAGCAAAAATATTTTTTATAGAGTTCCAATTCTATCTTGTCAAATAAATATGTAGATTCTTTAATACTTTCAAAAATACAATATTTTTTTATTTAGATATTTGAATCAAAATTCTAACATTTTTTATTAAATAATTACAATTTATAGGAATTATCCCTTGTTATATAAAAATACTTTTATAAGTTTATTATATTATTCATGAAAATAACAGTATATCTATCTTAAATTAATTTTTCTTCCATAGGTTTATTTATTAATTTTGAAAATATTGTTCTGCAGGACAAGTAAAGTTTAAATTTAAGTTCTTTTCCCTCCCCGAAACTTAGTTGTTTTAATAAGGTTTTAAAACATTTTTCTTATGAAATTTTAAACTAAGCGGAAGAAAATGTATAACATTTAAGGTATTTAAAACAATAAATAATACGGGTATAAACGACAATATAAAAGAGTAGCAAAGTAAATAACAATAAGAAAATTAACATACTTTTAAATTTTTAAACATTTAACAAAACAACGAAGCATAAATAGTATTAAATTCTAAGAAATACGTACGAAATAAGGCGAGTCAACTACTAGGGATTCTAAATCGATGCAATGATACATGAAAAGTAATAAACACACATAACGGGCACATCGACAAAGGCAGCAAAAAATAAGGTCTAATCATCCTCGATTGCCTCCTCATCGTTAGAAGAATCATCGGGAATAGGACTTAGGGTTGATGTAAGAATTGAATTTAGGACATGTAGGAAATTCGATATTCTATCACTATTCCAAAAATTTGATGCTTCATTATACTCCCATAGTCACACTTCCTGCCTTGTAGATCCGGACACATGATCAATCTTACGCATCTATCTCGTACTCTGCATTGCATCAGAGAATATATCTGTATGATGCTCCAGTATCTCGACGAACGGTGTCCGCCACGTACGGGTAGGCTCGAAGTAGAAGTGGAAGGTCGAGTGCGAAGTAGAAGGCATAGAAAGAAGTATATCTTTGTAGAACCTTGACATTTTGACTTAACATATGTATCTACATGAGTTCTTCCAATTGGCAAGTGGCTTAAGCATCTCTTGAGAATGAGAATAAGTAGTACCGGCATTCTTACAAATATAGAAAATGAGAGCCGGAAAGCCTAAACCCAGAAATAACACTTCCTCAGTGAAGGGTTGATCACATCATATATAATGACACCCACATCTATAAACTTCATTTCTTGAATGCGGTAATTTAAAATAGCTCATTCTTTCGTCACTTCGCTCGGGTGATGTGATGGAAGAATCTGACGAAAATAAAAGTAATGTCGGGTCTTAGAAGTTACATTAAGCATAGAAGAGGAAAAAATTTGTTTATTGTTCCGGATTTTCACGATCCTCTTCGTCGGTCGAAGTAAACGAAATCTCATCGAGCTCTCTCTTTCGGAAGGAACAAAAACATCATAAAAACAATCTGTAGCGAAGTGAAGCCCAACGAACATGTTGATAACCCGGGAGTAAACTACACTCCCATTACCACAATATAAATTCATTATAAATTGTTTACGCAAAATTTGCATAAATTCTCGAACAACTGAAATGGCAAACTACGGAAAAATATGACTGCTCCATTTATCGAGCGACAATAATATTCTCGTCGATCACTCCAGGGATGATAAAAGCTTCGTTCGCTATGAATTTGCGAGATGACGTGAATTCGTTGTGGCGCAGGCACTTGTGCTAGCGAACTGGGCCCGATCAAATTCGCTCCGCTCCTTTCCTCGCTTTGATTTTGGTGTCATCTTGTAATTTTTAAAAATAATTCCAAATAATTTAAAAATCTAAAACATGACGCAAAATCTAAGACTAAAACAACATATTAGTGAGATTCATGGATTTTTCCACTTAAAAATCGAATTTTTCTTCCAAAATTTCAGCACTACTCATATGTAGAGAAATCCATGGTGAAAACTCAAAATAAGCATGCGAAAGTGTAGATCTAACCTGAGAAGTTGGAACCCGGTGTTTTTATGCATCGAAACCTCGCCATCCCAGCGCAATAAGGTGCCACAGGGCCCAGTTTCACGAGTTTGAGGAAGGAGTTGAAGCTTAGGCATTAAAAATGGTGTTGGGTTCGGCTATATGGCTGAATTTTGGACCGGGTGAGCTGGCGCCTAGGCGTCGGATTTGCAAAAATTCAAAAAAATTCCCGAAATTTTATATTATGTAATTTAGGTGTTTCCACAACACTCTTGTAAATATAAAATTATGTCATTAAATTCATCAAACATCTCCCATAAATTAAAAGTAAATATCTGATCCAAAATAGACTCCAAATTTAAGATTCATTCCAAACACGATTTGATATTATCAAACTCAATTTTAATTCATTCCATTTGAATCTTGAAGAGATAAGGTTAAAAAATATAGAAAACATACATACACAACTTCTCACATCTCACAACAATAGCATATGATAAACGCAAATCACTGATACGTCGAAGCCCAGATCATAACACTTCATAATCACAATTGATTTCTCATAAAATCCGCCTTTAATTCGAAGTTACGGCTAGAACCTTCATTAGTTCCTGAGGGTAATTCGGTTCGAGCAAAGGAGTCGAAGAAAGGGACACGAGAAAATTCCAAAGCCATCTTTTCATCAGTCCATTTGTTTTGAGCATACATGGTTACGATGGTCATCAATCGACTAATGATCGGTGTACCTTACGTTGTCATTCCATGCTCTTATTGATGGTACATTTCATGTATCCTTTTCATAAATATGCCAAATTCTCCTTGATCTTTCAAGTTGATCAAAAGGCTTCTCAATGTCGTGGCTAAGTAGCCATTGAAGTAGAATTGAGAATCCTTGTGCATGAATTTGACTTTTCTCAATTCTCCATTGTAAATATCTCCGTATAAGCGATCGAACCTTTCGTTTCTCTCAAAAGTGTAGTTCTAGGGGTGGGGATTTGATGAGCGAAAGCGTTTGAGGATGAAGAAATAGTGATTTATAGAGGTTTGAGCGGGTAAGCGCATTTGGGCGGTTTTTGCAAGATCTATTTGTGGCGCCTAGGCACCGATTTTGGCACTTAGGCGCCGGATCTCGGATGTTTGTCTCATAGGTGTAAGTTACGGCGCATCGCGCAAGAATCCCTGAAATTCACGGAGTTTTCCCTTCGTCAAATTTTCATAAGTTTCATACAAAATAGGGTCTAAAAATGTGGATTAAAAGATATGTAATAAGTGAAGTCACATGTAAAGCACTCTCGAAGTATCGAAACAAAATCGGAAATCATACTATCGGTTGTCTCCCCGCTGAAGCGCTTGGTTTAACATCGTCGGCCAGGCATAACTAGCAGTTTATTCCAAATGGTTTAAATATAACACATCTTTAAGATATGGCAAATTTACTCCGATATAGGGCTTCAATCTTTGTCCATTTACGGTAATTACAGAATTTGTTTTCGATCAATTATATCCTTTTGCTTCATAAAGATAAACACTTTAACAATAAAGACCCTATCCATTTTTGGATTTTAATTTTCCTGGAAACAGATTTAAATCTCAGATTGTATAATAAAACTTTTTTGTTCATGCTTTCCAAAAATCTTTCTTAATATTCATTTGTCATGTTTGACTTCTTCATTTTTTCTTTATAAATTTGATCACTTTCATATGAGTCGTTTCTAATTTATTCAAGCTCATTCAATTGCAATAATCGTTTGTCTTGACATCACTTAAATTGTAGTTAAACTCTTTAATCGCCCGATAAGCTTTATGCTCGATTCAACGAGGTAAGTAATGATGTTTTCCATATATGAGCATATATGTTGACACCAAATAAAGTTTTATAAGGATTTACGCAAACGCATGCAAAGCGTCGTTAATTCTGATAGCCCAATTAGTTCGTTTTGGGTTATTTGTTTTCCTAAAATTCTTTTGATCTCTCGATTTGATACTTTAGTTAGTCCTTAGTTTGGGGATGATAAGTTGTTGAAATTATGGTTAATCTAATTTACTCATTAATCTCTGAATAATAAAATTCTTGAAGTGACCTCCCCCATCCGCTGATAATTATTCGCGGCATTCAAATGCGGTAAAATATTTTCGAGTTAAATTTTTCAACACTTTAGCATCCTGATGAGGTAAAGTTTTGCTTGATCCATTTCGAAACATAATCGACAACTAATATTATATAATTTTTTCTGAAGAGGTATAAAATGGTCTCATGAAATCTAAACCTCGGACATAAAAGAATTTCCACTTCCAAATAAAAATTTTGAGGCATTTCATCTCTCCTAGAAATATTGCACATACGTTGACATCGATCACGAGTTTATGGTGTTGACATCCTTAAATAATGTAGGCCAATAAAATCCGGATTGTAAAATTTTAAAGCAGTTTTAACGATTCTGAAATGCCCACCAAATTCGAGTTGTGGCATTTTTGAATAATCTCGTAAGTTTAACCGTAAGGAACGCGTATTTCGTATAATAGAATCCTTACATTGTTTAAACGAAAGGATTATCCAAAAATAAAATTTCACATCATGTGAGAATTTCTTTTTTTGTTGATGATCTAATCCATATGGTATAGTATTTACTAATTAAATAATTAACTATACCAGCATACCATGAGATTAATCATCGAAGCGGTATAAAATTATTCATCGAAAAACAATCATTAATTTCTTTCTTATCATTGATTCCTTATCATTTTCAATTCTTGAAAGATGATCGGTATTTGATTATCGAGACCATTTTCTATCAACTACTTGAAAGTCAAATTCTTACAAGAGAAAGATTCATCTAATCAATCTCGGTTTAGCTTCTTTTTTTGTGTAAATGTTGTCGCATAATAATCGAGTATGCGAGAATACATTTATTCTGACAAATATGATCAAAATTTGTCAAAGGCATATACTATAGTCAATAGTTTTTCGGTAGTTGTGTAATTAATTTGAGCTTCATTAAGAGTTTACGCTGTAATATATAACTTTAAACATCTTATCGTATTTGCTGATACAAAAGGCTGCACGATAGCGCCAATCGCTCGCGTAGCACATTAATTCAAATAGTTTTCCCAAATTAGGTGCAACTATAATTGGTGCGGTGATTAACTTTTTCTTTTAATAAGTTAAAGACATTTAGGCAATTTTCATTGAATTTGAATTTTTTATCTTTTTCTAAAAGATGAAACGATAAGGTTTAGTAATCATGGAAAATCTTTAATATATCTTATAAAATCCAGTTTTCCCGAAAATTTCTTATACCCGTTATATTAGTTGGGGGTTGTAATCCAGCAATAACTTGAATTTTTGCTTGATCAACTTCCATTCCATTTAAATTTTATGACCCGGTATAATTCCTTGTAACCATAAATTGACACTTCACCACGATTCGAAACTAAATTTGTTTCTTGACGAACGTTTTAATACTTTAGTCAAATTATGTAAGCAAGAATCAAAAAGAAGTTCCAAATATAGAAAAATCGTCCATAATAATTTCAATTCCTTTTTTGATTAAGTCGGAAAAGATAGCGAAATCATACATCTTTGCAAAGTAAGCGGTGCATTCTACATGCCACGAAAGGTATTCTACGAAAAAGCAAATGTTATAGAACTTGTAAACGTAGTCTTTTCTTGATCCTCAGGAGTTATTAGGTATTTAATGATAACTAAAATATCCATCCAAAAAGCAAAAAGTATGAATATCCGTATGTATTCGGCATTTGATCTAAGAATGGAAGAGGAAAATGATCTTTGGTGGCCGGTATTTATTTTTATGTCAGTAAATTTGTAGGTAACTTGTCTTGTTGGAATTAATTCATTATTTTCATTTTCGACCATGATTACTCATATTTCGGCGGAACCTGATAGATGGGGTAGCACGAATTTATCGGATATTGGATAAATTATTGACATCCCAACATTTAAACCAATTCTTTTTTAACCACGTCTTTCATAGCGGGTTTAATCTCCGTTGAGGTTTAATGCGGGTTTCTTGTCATCTTCCAATAAATATTTTTGGTATACGTATTGATAGGATAATTCCTTTAATATCTTATCGTTCATCCAAAAACATTTTTATACTCTTTTAATACTTGATAAATTTCATCTCTTGTTTTGTAGTTAACTCGGAAAATATAATACTTGGTGAGATTAATGAATTCCACAAAGAGCTGTACTTTAAATGAAGGGTAATTCCTTGATTCCAATTTAGGAGCCTTTTGAGTTGATGGTTTGAATTCATTACTTTCGGTTGTATCGATATTTCCAATTTTCATTAACATAATCAATATCTTTTATATCTTCTTCAAAATCATTTTTATTACTTAAATCTTCAGGGTCTAAAATCTCTTCTTCTTTAGAAATGATTTGACATTTTTCTTGATAGTGTTGTCTTGTCATGTAGTCAAAAAATATCCATGCAACACTTCTCCTTTGTTTGGATACCGCATTGATTTAAGAACATTGAATGTTACTTCTTGATCATTAACTCTCATGAGTTATCCTTTTTGTCGTCTATCATAGCATGTCCGTGCTAGGAAAGGTCTTCTGTATATTAGGAATCTCTTCATTTTCTTCCGCTTATCCGGAATTATAAATCTACGAGGAAAATGAATTTATCAGCATACTAAAACATCTTCTATCATTCCTCTTGGGTGAGTAGTAGATCGGTCTCTTAATTGTAAGGTTACGGTAGTAAGGAGATATTTCTCCTAAATCTAACCTCTTAAAGATGGATAAAGGCATGAGGTTATCTTACTCACAAAAATCGCGCACAAGAACTTTTAAATGAAATCTATCTCTATGTATAATTATCTTAAAACTTCCGGAATCTTTAAGTTTTGAAGGTAGTTTTTTGAATAATTACTACATTCTTCGCTTAGTGCAACGGTTTTAAAAGCTTCAAATTTTCTTTTCTAATTAAGAATATCTTTCATAAATTTAACATACTTTAGCATTTATTCCAAAGCTTCGGCAAATGTGATATTAATAAGCTTTTTAAATACCTCAAAATTTCGAAAAATTGTTGATCCAATTTAATTTGTTTTAGTCGTTGTGGAAATGGGGGTGGAGGGTTTTTTAAATTAATCTTTGGTAGAAATTGTTTTTCTTCTTCGGTAAAAGTATTTCCTTAAGTTTCTCAGATTAAATAAACTTGGTCTCTTTTTTGAATTTTATTTTCCTTTCCATCCACTTAGTTCTTTTCCACTTAAGTATCTACGGCTTTAATATGCTCTTGATCTTTTTCATTTCTCTTGGATTTACTTCAACAGTACTTGGAAGTGTTCCATGTGGTGTTGTTAATTGTATTTGCAATTTGCCCCATTTGATTTTTGATATTTCTATCGCAGCATTTTGATTTTGCAAGCACGACTACCCATTTGTAAAATTAATTATTTTATAGACAATTTCTTTTCCTTAAATTGTTGGTTATTAAAACTAGGATGATAAGAAGGTCAATAGTTAGAATTATCTTGACTATTCGATTTCCAATCTGGTTAGGTTGGTTATTACCCCATTGCGAATTTGCATTATTCCGATTTAAGTTAGGGTGATTTTTCCAACACGAATGATAGTAATTGGAATAAGGGTTATTAGTTTTGCTATCGTCTCTTCTTGATATATACAAGTTTGAGATTCGTAGGTACTTTTAGAATTATCATTAATTAAATGCGATAATTGAGACAAATTATTTAATTTCTTAGATATTACGGTAACTTGAGATACTAAAATAGAAAAGGCTTCATTTTCTTGAATACCGATCCTCTTTTAGAATTTGTCCTCGAATGCGCGTTGAAAATTATTAGTTGTCGTTTCTTATTAAAGCATAATCTTCGTAAAATGACTTAGCTATTAAGGAACCTTTAGCGACGGCATACAATGAATCTAAGAAGCTTATTAATCCGTTATAAAATGTTTGTATAATTAACTTGATCGGTAAAGCATGATGTGGTCACATCCTAAGGATTCTTTAAATCGTTCACATGCTTCATAAATAATTTCTCCCTGGGGGGGTGAGTAAATGAGGTTATATCATTTTAAAGTTTTCTGCCGATTTTGGAAGGCGGAAAATACTTAGTACAGAAATTTTGCGCCATTTCTCCCAAAGTTTAATAGATCTTATTATTTAACGAATTTAAATACATCTTACTTGTATCCGTAAAGAAAAGCAAAAAGTCCTAACTGGCAGCACCATCGAAACATTATCATGTTGAAAGTAGCCTGAGGATTAGAAAATGGCGAGATACGAATTAGGATCTTGATAGGAGATTTTCAAGCTTGATTATTTTGGACAATTTGTATAATTGCAGGTTTAAGTTCAAATAGGTTCTTTGCGACAACAAAGAATTTGAATTCTTAAGTGAATTTCATGTTTGTGGGGTTAGCATACTCTCTTAAGGTACGTATGAAATTTTGATGTTCATTTTTCGCAAAATTTTGTTCCATATTATTTTGAGGTATATTAGCCATTTCTAGCAAATTATGAATTCTTTTTCTTTTCTAATTCTTCTTAGAGTGCGTTCTAATTCGGAATTATAAGGTATTAATCTTTCGGATCTTGAACTTCACGCTAAAAGGAACTAGAATTTTTTTTAATTCGTAAAACAAAAATATAGCGTAATATTATATAAAAAATAATGTTTTATCTTTCTTTAATTATTTATTTTTTTAGTGCTTATGTTCCTTCCCCGGCTTAACGGCCTTGAAAAACTTGACCCAACACATGATTACACAAGTAAAATAGCTTATAAAATTATAGCGAATTTGACCTCAATTATATTAAGCGGCTAATGTATGATATTTTAAAGATTAAAGATTCTATAAATGAATATAAATTGTACAATGAGGGTACTATGCAAGTTTACCTATCATTTCAAGTAATATAGAGCTTTCTAATTAAAGCCACAGATATCGATCCCATGGGGAAGGTTAAGTACGAATAATTAAGAAAGAAAGATGAAAATACATTTATAAACTAATCAATTAACAAGTATGAATATGCAAAGTTATTAAGTAGTAGTTATAAATAAAAATTTAAATTCTTTAACACAATAAACAAAGATTCTTTCCCCATACGAAATATTTAATGATTCGTAAACATCTAATTAGTTTGAGAACTTAGAATGTGGTATTGTGACGAATAGGAGCGCTAAATATTCTTTGCAAATTTAATTAGCGCATAAAGAACATTGGATAGTTTTAGAAGATTGGATCAGGATGTATTATTAGTAGTAAGGGACGAATTTCTAGGCTCTCACTTCTAGTTTCCCCTAGAGGTGCCTTTGGTGGATGTAGTGACCTCACCTCCCAACAAGCCAGGTGGTAAATTTAGTGTTACTCTAAAAACATATTCAATTCTACGCCTTTCAAAGGTTATCTCCCTATTTATTCGCACCTCCCCCTTTAAGGATTTACCATCTACCTTTCCAAGGGAAATGTGATACTTACGAGTTAAGAATTCCTAGCCCGCGGTGAGGTCTTAGAACTCTCCGCGCTATTTTAACATTAAAGTGATCGAGTTGTGGTATAATGAAAATCGGGTAAAAAGTAACATCTAGGTATTGTTGAAGAAATAAGTTCTGAAACTAAGTCAATCATATCTAAATCATTTCATATTCGTAGGGAGAAAGACAAAGAGAAGACTAAGCATATGATTCACACCACAAACCATATTTGGTTAATTCAAAATACAAAACTTAAGAACCAAATTATAAATACTTATACGGTATGATATCGAGCAATCCTTTGAAGTTACTCTAACTCAAACGGACTTCTACAAAGACTCCAACTCTAGCAATCCTGAATATAAACACTGTGAACTACAACTTTAAGAAAAGTAAATAATTAAAAACACCACTTTAACTAAATGAAATGACACCTCATATCTTCTGCCCACTTACACACTCCAAACGACTACACATTGTTGTAGAATTGTTCTCTATTTATAGAGCTTCGACAATGGCCGGGGGTTGCATGGGGCACCTCTTGGTCGTCGAGTCGTTAAATATTACAGAAGGTACTTGTGTGCTGGCGCGGATACGGCGCCTAGGCGCTGGTCTTCCACACGAAGTGGACGCATGCCTTCGAGGTTTTGAGTCGCACCTCTTGGTTGAATAACTGATTCCACATTGTCTAAATTCATTGTGTTTTGTTTTATAACATATGAAGAGAAATTGTGCGAGGCTTCTAGATTGCTTCGGAGTCATCGATAACCGTCACTTGCAAAACCGTCTGAGAACTCTCTAGATTTCCTTGCTAAGTCTGGCGCTTGGGCGCCGAGTCAACCTTTTCTTCTTTCTTCAGATGGCTGTTTGCTCCTTTTACTCCTTTTACTCCTTTTTTTATTCTTTTTTCTTCATAAACTTTATTTTTTGTACTGTGATAAAAATATAAAAGCTCTTTTCATTAAAGCATAATATCCTTAAAATATTAGTTAGCAATGATATAAAAAATTAGGTAATTTTAAAAATTGATTAGTTTGTAAGATTAAAGAAGTGTAGATGAAAATATCTTTCTTATCTCACTGGAATAAGTAATAAGCACGGGGGATTGTTGTGAAAGCTATTTAAAATGTGTTGTGCGAATAGGGCAATAATATTCTTTACCCTTACTAAAAGATATATAAGGCATTGACTAGTTTGAAAGTTTGAACAGTTTTAAAGATGGGTTAGGTAGGGAAAATACTAGCTCTCACTCTAGAGTTCCATCATCCCTCACATGAGGGCTAACATCCAAGATGAAACCACAAAAACAATAAACCAAATTGGAAGAGCTGATACATGCCCTAAAGTCATCATTATACGCCGTAAAGTATATTTCCTGTTGTTGCAAAAATTATATGAATTACTTTCTCATCCATACAATCTCATGTGATTTCTACCCATTGTTGATTAAGACAACACCTCTTAGGATTTTTACATGTTCTCACAACAAATGTTAACATCTTAACTAACGGAAATCAAGAAGTAAATTAAGTGCAAGGATTGAATCCTTACAACTTCTTCCAACATTAAAGATCAATATACAACTTCCATCCAACATAGTACTTTTATTTTAAGAAAGAATAAAGAATACTGCAGAATTCATGGAGAACCTGGCAAACAATTAATTTTAAAAGTAAAAATCATGTAGAAAACACGAAGTCTCGATTAAAACTAAATGAAGTACAAAGATAAAAACTTATATCAAGTTCCTCTCCATAAACTCTTGAAGTTCACTTTGAATCTCTTTCTTTCTCTTACAAGACTCCATAGGGCCAGTTTTGCTAACCTAAGAGGGTTTAAATTTCTCAAAAGCTAGATTTTTACTTAGAAATCTCTAATAACCTTCCCTTTCACTAGGAATAAGATAAGTGTGAAGAAACCACAAGTAAGAATCCTACAACTTCTTCTTATAATTACTCTTTAAGCTACGCAAAAACTAACTCACAAACTCTTTATCTGACCTACTCCTCTTACTTCTTCTTAAAGTTCATTCTTTTATACTTTCAAAGTGTCACCGTTGTCTCTTGAAAATGTGTCGATATTGATATGAATCTACTGAGATGCATCTTCCAGTAAAATTTGAATGTCTTTTGATGTCCTTGATCAGTTGCGATGTGACTTTTTTAATATGCAAGGATTTATGAACAATAGATATATAATAGATTTTATAAAGTCATGATGATTCAACAGTATATTGCGCCAGTGTCCAATTAATACATGGCTAATGGAGTCCCGCTTATCGATCCCACAAGGAAACGAGGTAAGACGTTCTTAGTCGGAATTCTAGTCTACTCTTAACAACCTTAGTTTGGAAGGGTGATATAAGTGGTTTTCTAACAACTTCTCTAAATGCGAGATGATTATATGTAAGAATAGCAACTACTCCCTAATGCAAATATTAATACTAAAGATAACTCTTTTTGGGGAAATTGGTTTGGTGAATTTTGAGATAATAAAAACTATTATTCTCTTGTAACGAGGTGGATAATGTATAGGAATGAGATGCATTAAATATTGTATGTGCCAAATAGGAGCAATCATATTCTTTACCCTCTTAAATTGCCCACACTCTTCGAGTGTTATAAAAGAACATTGACAAATCCTAGGCTTAGTCCACACAAATCCAAGGTTAGGCCGAGGGATGCGCGGCTGCCACTTGAGCTCCACTGCTTCACAGAAGGCTAACCCCCAGCTTTAGTTGCAAACTTTGGGACCGAATTGGGGATCTCGGCTTGTCACCTGAAACCTCGATTCGACGCCCATGAAACCATATTTCCCTGTTGTTGCACTCAGTCCCATGAACTACACAATTCACGGACATTGAGATGTGTGGTTCCACTTTGTTAAGAATTGCTACGTTTTGGGTTAATGCAATTACAACGGAATTTTAACACTACGAACTCTTTTGTAATGTAAATAAAAGCGCAGTAAAAACCATCACATTTTATATTAAACTTCTTTTAGAAAGCATCCCAATATCCTAAACATGAATCATACTCATTGCAAAAGAAAAGTAGAATGAAAACAGTGATATAATTTTCTTATGCCAACATTTCAGACAAGAAGAAAGAGTAAGAGAAATACATCATAAAGCATGAAGAAAACACAACAGAAAACATCATTTCAAAGCAAATCCACAAATAAAATTATTTTACAAAATCATAAGATAATGAAGAACCTGATATAAAGCTTTTTTTTCCTTTAAAGAAAGATGAAAATGTTCTGTCGTCTCTCGCGGATCCATGCAATCTTTAGAACATTCCCATGATTCTCTCAAAATCCCTCACAATCTCTCCAAAAAGATAGAAATCTACATTTTTCTCCTATTCTAGAATCTCTAATCATTCCTCCGCGTTTTCCTTTATCATCTCCCCCATTTTTGGCTTCAAATTCGGTTTAAAATAGTGTATGGACAAATTTCCCGAAGAGGTGCATGAAGAAACGGTCAAAAAGCGTCTAGGTTGAAATGTATATGGCCAATAACGGCTCTGAGCGCCGCCAACGTCGTATTTGGGCGCTGCCGAGGCTTAAATTTCGTGTTGCTCCACCATTTACGTAGCTCCACCTGTGTTGTCTTTACACTCTTTTGCATGCTTGTCACAAAACATGTTATGATGAGAGTTCTATATAAGCGAGGAAGTGATTAGCTTCACTGATATATTATTTGCTATTTTGCTTTGTTAAAAGCTTAAAAGTGGGGTGGCTTAGAATGAATTTCCTTTGTGAAATGGTGTTGATAAATATGAACAAATCTGGGAGCGAACAGCAAATTCAAAAAACATACTACACTTTACGGTGTGAATGAGGTGTTGATAAATATAAAATTATGATTATTAAAAGTGAACGGAATGACATATTACTATTTTTTAATTGTAGTATTGAGGTGTTAGTATTTTTCAAAGTAAGCGAAATTCACTATGCTACACTTTGCAATTTCTATCATAATGATATATGAAATGGTGTTGATAAATATCAACACCTCGATACTCTATGAGGTTTTGATAATTTTCACTGTTTTGCTTTAATAGACAATTCCCGGTGGTGACTAGTTCATAACGAAAATGGATTTGCTTGATCTTGAAAGATCTCGTAGCATTGAGATGCAAATGAAATGAGAATTTTGATCTTTATTGATCTGAAAATTTGCGGTTTTGTTATTTTGTAGCATTGAGATCTCGTAGCATAAGGCGAAAACATAAAACCGGCAAATTACGTATCAATAAAGATCAAAATTCTGCTCATTTACATCTCTTTCTGGTCTTTTCAAGATCAAAATCCATTTCGTTATGAACTAGTCACCAACGAAATTGTTCATTAAGCAATAAATGAAAATTATCAAATCTCCATATTAGTGTTGATATTTATCAACACCATTTCATATATCATTAGTGATAGAAATTGCAAAGTGTAGTATAGTGATTGAAAACTACTTTGAAAATACCAACACCTCGATATGATAATTAAAAAAATGGTGAATATCATTGTTCGCTTTTAATAATCATAATTTTGATATTTATCAACACCTCGATGCCAGATATGAAAACATAGTGAATTTGCTGATTGCTCGAGATTTGTTCCTTTATCAACACCATTTCACGGTGAAATTCATTTCTCGAAGCAGCAAAGCTTTTAACAAAGAAAAGAATAGCGAATAATATATCAGTGAAGCTTAATAAATAGCTGTACCTGTACTTTCTCATCATAACACCTTGAAGAACACAAGCATCTGTAGAAGACAATTATATATTATTGACTCATTACGCGTAGCTCCACCATTTTGCTCGAGTTTGACTCCGTTTTATTTTCTGATTCCCCCGTTTGATTGCGTTGCCTTCTAACAGAGATAGCTACAAAAATAAGCATAAAAACAACATTTCTTTAAAGTGTAATCTAATTCGAAAATATGCAATAATTGTAAAAGAGATTAAACATAGAAAGACTTATCGAAATGTGTCGAAATTGTTTTGCTCGTTTTGGTCCAAATTGCGCCATTTTTGCTTCATTTTGCTCCGATCACACCATTTCTTGTACATAAAACCAAAAAACATACAAAATATCTTCCTTTAAAGTGTAATATCATAAAAAATGAGTAAAAATTATATAGCAAAAATTATTAAATATTTTAGGCGTGGCGATTACCAACGTTTGTACCAAGGGTGCCTCGAAGCAACCTTTGAAAATTTGCGAAAAGTGCTTTAAAATTGCGAAATGCTTCTGCACTGCTGCGCTTAAGCATGAGGCCTGCGGCTCTTAGGTGCGACCTTCTCTGTTGCAGCGCACAGGCGCCATATCTGGCGCTTGGCGCCCCAATTTCATATTAACACCTTCATCATTTTTGCTCCAAATTTGATCATTTTTGCTTTCCTTTTGACATATTTAGTCCATTTAATTATGCTAAAGAAAAACACAAAAATATCTTTCATTAAAGTGCGATATCATCAAAAAAAGGTATTAAAATGTATAAAAATATTATATATTTTAGGTATATCAAGATACGACTTCATGCGGAAGCCCTTTAGATTCTAACACTCTCCGAGTCACCTTCCGCATATCAATGAAAGTGAGGATTATGTTTAGAGGAATAGTATTAACCTTGTCGGTCACTTGATCTTGAGCAACAATTATAGTTTCGAGACATGGAGATAAGGTATATTGGGTCCACCTTAAGGGAGCGGATCCTCGTCTCATATGGAATTATCTGTTCCTAGAAGACGCCTACGCTTCTTGCAGCCATCTTATCCTTTGTCACCTTTGCTAGGGTCGCCTCCTTGATGTTTGAGAGATGCCCCACGATCTGCGGCATCGTGCTCGTCGATACGGGAGCAATGGTTGTCTGAAGTGTATCTCGTGGCCAGGGATAATGACGATCAGCATTCTTGTCACAACTTCCATGCTCGAAGGAAGAGACTTCGACACATGCACCACTCACTCGGACAGTTGGCTTGGATCCCCCAGGCACCGGTGTGACATCTACCAAAAACTTCTTCTTTCAATTCTTTATTTTTATTCTACTCCCAATCGGTGAAGTTTCTTGCTCGTCGAAAACATGAAGAAGCCTTCTCTGTCGACCTTAAATGAGAAAAATGCTTTAAAAGATCGATCGACACGAAGCCCTCCCCAACGATAGTAAATTGAAGGTCATTATGACAACTACGGAGTTAAACCATGCTGCTTGAAATAACCCCATACGTGTTGAAGGCACATCGAAGCTCATCGCAGAGGAAGACAGCAGGAGACCATTGGTAGAAGATCATATCCACACTTTACGATGTTCATCACTTTTGTCGACTTTGAATTCTTTCAAAATGTGATGCTATAATGCACTTAACATACTTCCTCTACAAATCCATCACCTCGTTCTCTGTCAAAAAAATGAAGCATTGGCACCTTGACGAAGCAGGGTAAAGAGAAGTATTTAAAGCCATTTCGAGAACATATGATGACCGAAAGATGAAAGGAAAAGAAGTTGGAAGCACGAAAGAAAGATCACAGGAACATAAAATAAGAAAGCGATCCCTTGCCACATATAATACAAATACGTAAAATGAGGCATCACGTAATGATAAATTGTCACGAATATATTTTCAAATATATTCGAATGTTGTTCATATTTAAATAACATTATTATGGAGTCTAAAAACAAAGTGTTTTATGAAGGTCCTTCAAGACATCGGTCGAGACATACCATAGCGAGTCAACCTTTTGAGAACCATCTATCGACTAACCTAATAGAATCCATTCGGTCGGTTTTTTGTTAAGGAGCACTTAGTCCGCTCCCGGCTGCGGCTCTCCGGCTCGCACGGCGCCTCGGCTAGGATGCTACCCCGATACGGTGACCTCTTTGCATGGCCAATACATTCGAGCCTATGGTCATTAGATGAGCTGATAATTTTCGTATAAAACCTGCGCCCAGATGCGAATGCTGCCTCCTAAAGAATCGGCCATCATTGCCGGGCCCGAACCCCACATTTCTTTGGTCCATGGCTCCAAAGGAAGATGACCGCCGCTCTAATCCCTTCCATTTCGTAGTAATGAATAAAGGATCGGAAGATGACACCCACTTTAAAAGTGATTGCCAACGAAGCCTGCATATCGGCTTGTATGCAAACCCCTTACGGCGGGGGCGGACTGCGGCATCAGCCGACGGCCCCCTTTGCTCGCGGTGCCTCGGCCAATGCCGATTCATACGCATTGGAATAGTATCAAAAATTATTTGAGAACCATCGGCAGCCGCGAGATGGATTTACATACCCATAAATCTATCAAAAAAAGAAAGGGTCTTAAATGGATTCTCTCCCTCTAACATCAGTACCTCCACCTTTTACACGGTAAGCGACTAATGAGAGACGATGATTGCTCTTTTCGCTTGCTCCCTTCTTGTTAGCCTCAGCTTACACCCATACCATATAAGTGCACCCTCTGATGATTTTCAACATTCACCCCTCGGGATCCCGGACTAGTAGACTAGATCCAGCGATGAGTTTCGGGCCTCGGTAGTTTGCCTTTCTTCGCGCATTCGCCTTTGCGGAGGCCAGAGGACGAGTGGCATGTCCGGTGATAAAATTTCGGGGTCCCGCGATGATGCGGCTCGAACCATCAACCATGATATAACTTGATAAACTAAAAAAAATGACGGGGTTGGATGCCATGCCAAGCTTATGACTTTATTTATAGAGCGCGCGGCGCAATTGTAAAGAAAGTTAATTATCAACTTATTTTTCTTAATTTTAGCATAGCCCCGATTATTAAATAATTTCCATGTCCTTATCATAGCTATTACTTTCAAGGGCTATGAAAACTCGAGGAACTAATATATATATACACTATAGCGCCGATATGAAACTCGAAGAAATCGAGTGGTCCATGATAATGGCCGGTATGATCGAAAGAGCACGATCAGCTTGTTCATTCAATGACCAACCGCCGGTTGGAGTTAATCGACAATATGACGAGAGATTTAATCGACAAACCACACTTACGATGCTCCATTACCCAAACTCCATACAAAAGAGCCGTCGAAGTAGTCGACATACCAAGCATTTGCTTCTACGAGACATGATTGTCATTCGGCCGGTCGCCTCGGTCGCGGAACCGAAGCAAGTAGACAGCCGGCTTGTTATCGATATACCAAATTCAAAATATAATACATATTTTATATATGATAAATACGATTAATGCGAATTCAGGGCGGTTTTCATAACCTTTTTATCCTTTTTTGTAATTGCACAAATGAGCTACGTAAATATGAGACAAAAAGAAGAGATAAGAGACCTTTTTTTCGAGTTTCACTACAAGAATTTACTTGATTACTCTCTCCCTCTCTCTATTCCTCCTTCTCTCGCATAAGGGCTGTTTAGAGGGGGGCATTTTGTGCGGTGCGGCACGGTGCCTCAAATTCACGAGATTTTCTTGTGTTTGTTTTTGAGCGCCCCCTCCCGCAACTTTGAGCATTTAGGCTTCGAAGTTGGCGATTATAAACTGTGGCACGGCTTCGTGGTCGTGGCTTTTACCCCCCAACCCCTTTGTGTGACGGAGTGGATCATCGGTGTCAGTTTCTCCTTCCCCTCCTCTTCTCCGGTCGGTGTCGGTTTCTCCTTCCCCTCCCTCTTCTCCAGTCGGTGACGATCCTTGTTATCTCCTTCTCTTCTCCTACTCTCGTGATCTCGTCACAAAGAAAAGAGTAATTTTGCCCTACCCCTTTAGATCTTGCAGCTTTGTTGTTTTTTTGGATAGATGTTTCAAGTTCTCAATAGCCACAGCTATGTTTTTATTCCATTGAGAGCATATGAAAAACAAACGAATCTTCCTTGAAGCTTCATAAATTTCTACGAAGTATTTCGATGAGGTGGTCATGTCTTTACTTAGTAAAATAGAGTGAATGTAGATTTTTTTTATTTTTGAATAATCTCTAGGCTATCATTTTCTGTCATGGAGATCATATGAACAACAAACGAATCCTTCTTGAGCTTCAAAAATTCAACAAGTATTTCGGTAAGGGCCCGTTTGGGGCAACTTATCGGCGGATTCGACGTTCCTCGAACGGGCTTCGTCTTGTTTGTTTCGCGCGGAAGAAGCGCGTTAAAATTAAGCTCGCTATGAATACTTCCCGAAATATTCACATCTTTTGGCCTCGGGAAGTATCCCGCGTCCCATCTTTTCGCTCCAACATATTACCTTCGGCCCCACCATCCCTTCACGATCCCGTCCCGCCCTTCGCCTTTCTCGGCGAATCCGCGCCTTTCTCCACGATTCCTGTGCTCCCGAAGGCGTCGAAGCTCGGCTCCCGGGAGGCGGAGCAAAAGGTGTCAAAGCTCCAGCTCTCTTCCGGCCCTAGCTTCCATTCCCGTACGGTCCCGATCGCCACACACTTACGGTCGGCGAAGGGCGGCAGCGAGAAGAAGCACTTTGCGACGGGTAGTCCTTCTCCGATCCTTCGTGACTGTGAGCCGTGAGAGCTTTTCCTTCCTCCATTCCTTTTAATGGCTTGTGTGCCGATTCTTTAAAATTTGTAAGCATTTCTTCTTCCTCTGATCTTGTTTTTTCACTTGTCTTTGTAACACGAGTTGTTTGTTGGATTCAATTGTTAAGCTGTTTGGAATCATTAGTTGTTCGGTGCCATTAAAATGCGAGGTAGATATGGTGGCTTCCCGGCTAATGAAAGTAGTTATTTTATCCACTTTCCAGCTCTCTCGGGTTACTCGACGCCGGCATGGGCGGCGACCATTCTTGGTGTTTTTGTGACCTGCCCGGTATCACTTTCCGTGTTTTTTTCTTCGATCACTTTATTAGCGTGCAAAGTCCGAAGGTTCATTTATGCTTCTCTTTTATTCTTATTATATTTAGCTCTTGTTTATTGAACGTAGTTCACGATTATCGATATTTTGGTGTTTTGCGTGCTTCTATAGAAGCAAAGTTTTTAGTAGGTGTTATCTTGATGGTCCCTTGCTATGTTGTTGAAATTAGTATGAACTCCCCACCCCTCTAAAGAAATCTTGTTTTAAATTTAGTACATTTTTAATACTTTAAGGGTTTAGTTCATCCCTTGGATGTCAATATTTTTATGGTTGTCTCTCTTATATTAAGATTAGTTTATTACGTTTTGCATGAATAACTTTCTTTGTCTTGTAAATATCAATAATTGTTATCATTATGGAATAAATGTAATAAGATTTATTTATTTTTCTATATGTAGAGTTTTAGATGTAGATTACCTCTAGGTTCTTCTTAAGAAGGCTTAGAAATTGTTTGAGATGCTACTCGTCTTCAATTTGAAATGCCGGCCAGTTCATTGCCAATTTGTTTGTTATCATTTGGTAAATTAGTGAAAAGTACTTTCTAGCTTCTTTCTATTATATTTCAATAAGTTCTTATGGGAAGATTGACACAAACAAATTCATTGGTCTAAATTTGGGACAAGTTATGCAAGTCACATGCTTGTGGAGGAATGGGTTTTAGAGCTTTCAACATTTAAGTTTGCCTATTCACTGCCAAGCAGTGGGTGAATTTTAGATCCAAAAATTCATTATGGGCTAAATTTATGCATGGTAAAGTACTGCTTTAATACCCATCCTACTCAGATCAAGCTAAACTAGGAGATTCGAAAACATGGAAGAATTTGTTGAAGGTCGGGAGTTTGTTGAACAGCTCTTTGTTTGAGGATTGGGGATGGTAAATTGATTTACGGAAGGATACTTGGTTGTTGATAAGATCACAAGCTCGGTTAATCGAGTTCTGCGATTAAAAAGTTTACGATGGTTGGATTAATGGTACACAGAATGCTCCACTCAAAAATACGCAAGCAAGGAGACATTGGAAAGAATTCTACTTGTTCCTATTCGAGTTAATAAGAAAGATAGATTAATTACTAAGAATCTGCTTACTAAAGAATACATCTAAATTCATTTATCTTTCTAATTGCTCTTGGTACGATAATGAAGGGCGGGAAAGTATTTATGGAATAAATTCGCTCGCATGATATCTTCTTGTTGGAAACTGGCAAAAGTTTCTTACTGTGATCACTAGAAAATGTATTAAGAATTTAATACCAATTTTATATGAAATTGCACTTTAAAGAAGGTATTTTCTTTGTTTTATTGTTGCGAGAATGAAGAATTATAAGTATTGAAAGCAAAAGCGAGAAGAAGCGGATTTGGAGCAAAAAGGACTCGGTTGATGAAAAATGAACTATCCCCCAACGGCGAGATCAGGCCGCCGACGGCAAGATTTGAAATTTTTAATATATTATAAAGAGCTCGGCAGAGCAAGCGGGTCGAGCCAGCCGGCAACGGCGAGATCGGCGCGGTTAGCCCACATTCTAGAAGCCCGCCGACGCCGGCGAGATCGAACCCGCCGACGGTGAGACGAGTTGAAAAGAGCCAGTTAATGGTGGATGCTTTTGAAGAGGTGTTTAAGCGACGGCCTTTGAAGATTTGACTGCATACATATAAATAGAGACGATTTATGCTTTAGTGTGTCGTTTTGTGTGTCTTATAGTGTCGTTTTAAAGTCGGTGGTGTTCATTTGGAGTGTAAATCAGAGGAGTCTCGGTAAGGTTTAATTAAATTGTGTTAATATTTGAAGGAAGAGTCGAAAGGCTTGAAATTGTAGGAAAAATTGAGATAAGTATATTTATTATTGTTTTGATACTTTTAATGAAATCCATGCTTTGTGTTATTTTTCCCATGCTTTCTAAGTAGTTTCCTTGGTCTTTCCTTGTTGTTGAGATTATGTGAAGTGACAAATCAAAAATGCTTATGCCTAAAAATTATTAAAATAAACATTGTGATAATCTTTTTTACTTTCAATTTGACGATTGATTTGTTAACATATGTTGAATTATCAACTATAGTAAAGATTACATCGAGATTCGGAAGTCAAAAGCACTTGGAAGGAGGGTGCAAATAAATAAGGAAATATTAACTATCGGGCGTAGAATTGGACATTTTAGTGTGACGGACTAAAATATTCGATTCGGTCCTATTGTTTAATTTGAAGTGTAGATGTTAGCCCCTCGGGCGAGAGACGATGGAACCTTTGAAGTGACGTAGGTATCCTCCTGCCCAGCCGCGGGTCCAGGTAATCAAACATAGGACTAGTAAATGTTCTTTGCACACGGACCCGAAGGGTAAAGAATGGGAATGCTCTTTATTTGGCACAATACAAACTCTAAGCTACTTTAATTCATCATTCACTTAATTCTCTCAACGAGGAGAAAGATGCTTTTCTAAATTAGAATCTTACATTTAAACCTTTTTTAGCAATAGTTTAGTATAAGTGTTCTTAATTTCCGTATACTAGCTTAAAATATTAAAGTACACTTTAATTTGTCTTTGAAATTCTCTAACTTCCTGTCGGGATCGATATCTTGGAGGCTCGATTAGAGCGGCTTTATTACTTGATAACGATACGTATGCTTGCGTAGTATGCATTATAAATCATAATTTTCATAAAAGAATCATCGGTGTAAATACATATATTTGGTGCGGGATCAGAGTTTTGGTGTCGTTGCCAATATCATTAACATATTTTTGTAAGTATAAATATCAAAAGTGGGTCACCTACGATGATATATTGAAGTTAAAAGGTATTAGGGGTCATACAGATGTGTATTTTGTCATTCCAATGAAGAATCCATCTTTCATCTTTTCTGAATTGCCCGGCAATCAAATCTGAAATTGTTCTTAGCGTGTATTTCTAAACTTAAATTCTATTTATGGAGCTACAGTGAAGCTTTAAAGGTATTGGAAGATGGAGGACTTATGTCCTACAGTGATTTTCTGTTTATCTGGTTTTTCCGAAATGAAGTGATTTTTCAAAATAAGATTTTCTCTCTAAATTGGTTATTAATAATTGTTTAGCTGTCTTGTTTAAGATAAGGAAGCACTTGATTTAAGCGACATCATGGGGTTGCCAAGCCTTTATTGATTAATTGGAGTCCTCCTTTATTTCCATGGATTAAAATTAATGTTGATGGTAGTTATAAATCGAGTTAAGTGGTATTGGTATTCTTGGAAGGAATCATAATGACAAATGTTTATGGATATTGGCGGCTCCGGTGTACTTAGCAATGCTCTCTTGTTGAAACTATTGCTATTTATTAGGGACTAAAAGAACTGCTTTATAATGAATAATCATCAATTTATTCATATGGGCGGTCTGTACCTTATTAAATATTTTCTTGCATAAAATTTGCTGCTCCTTGGTATACGGATTTGGATTAACAAAATCATTCAAATCACTTCATCTCGACGTATCGAATTGAATCATGTGTATAGAGAAATCAACACCTTAGCGGCTTGCCACTTCAAGCTTCCTCCTCGTTGCTTCTATGTTGTCCTTATGATTATTATCAAGATAGATCTTCTCTTTTTTATGCTTTTAGTCTACTTTTGCATGAGGATCTTCTTCCTATCCCTCATTTAAGATGTAACAGACTTTCTTAGATATAATAAAAATATATTGCCTAAAAAAACTTAGTGAAAATGTCTACAGATCATTAGCTACGGTGATGATGGTTCAAAAGGAGTTTGATAATATCTTTAAAACTACAGAGAAGTCACAATTATCTTTATTTTTGGGGATGAGTGGTGATATAAAGAAGGAGAAACAAATTTAGAAAGTTAGGTGAATTGGTTGAAATATGGGTCATTTTCGGTTTTCTTGACTTGCGAAAGGTCTTAGTCAAAACCATTGCACCTAAACCTGGAATTGGATGCTCTTTAATGCGATAAGAGATCGAGATAACGATGAAGTATTCATATTGAGAGGGCTGATGAAAATTGATAGAACTTTTGATTTGTTTTTTAAAAAGTATTTTATAAAACTAATAGTCACAAATACGAGTGTCATTGTTGTGTAGATTTGAGTGCGTGGAAACAAGCTTAGACAAACTTATTCATTAGTTGTTAGCGATCTTGTGAAATGGTTACAATAAAACTATGATATCAATCGAGCGAAGTGACTACAATTAAGAAGATTAAATTGAAGTTTATTTTTTTTACTTTTGAAGTTATCCTTTTTTTCCCATTTGAGATGGATATGCATCATATGAAAGCGATGGTTTGGCGCGCTCTAAACTCTACGCAACGCTAGTAAAATTTTTGTAAAATGATAACCATTGATTTGTGTTTTTAGAAACATAGCTTGCTTAATTGTAACTCTTTTTTGGACTAGTGGAAATTTATCCTACATGTATTTATGGGTATGGATAGATATCCTTTGAACCATGCAAACTTTCTTCTTACATTTCTTCCTTAATTGTTCTCCTTGCACATTATTTTACTTATTATATTAATTTTTATCACTCTGGGTTCATTCTTCTTCTAACAACGGAAGGAAAATATAACGAAAGCAAGTAAAGCCACAAAAGGTTAATAAGCTAGCAACAATATTACATAAACGATTTTCTACATAAAGCGTGACCATGAAGCTATTTGTACTTTAGAGTGTAGCTTACGTTTTCTTCTTATTCATGCTTTAGATCTCACACTTATCTCGCTCTTTGCTTTTAAAAGCTCACTACACTTTTAATGACAATAATCAGTACATTTTATTGTTTCATGAAATTGTGTTGCGATCTATTTTTAAAATATTACACAATATCCTATTACGCTCGGTAATTACGTAGAATATTCGTCATAAATCTTAAACCTTACATATTTACGCCGAAAGCATGGAATAGTGAAGACTTATGTTATGCATACCTCAACATTTAAATGAGGGGATACGGCATAGCATTTAATTTGTTTATTCGGGTAATTTACTTGATCTAAAAATTCAATTTTTTAATAATCTAAAATCCAATCACTCTTTTATCATTGGCAACTTGACCTAATCTTGTTTTAGGCTTAAATAATAACAGTTTTTTTAAGTAAAGAATGTTTTCTCAGGAGCGGGATTTCTATATGCATTATCGATAAGGATCTTATTGTTCACTTTCCAGTTATTATGTGAAGATTATCGGGGATGAGCTAACATATATGTAATGCTATTTTGTTTAGAAGTTATAGGTTTTGGCATGAACACTATCATTATCTAATGCAGAGAGAAGTCAAATGTGTTAAGTGCTCTTTGGAAATTTATTGTTCTTTGTTAATTTTTTTCCCTTCTCATTTCGGTGAACTTTGGGTTTAGACCCGAAAGATTGCTTGTATGTGTTTACTTGCTATTTCAGTATGTAGTTCTGTGAGATAAATAGCTTTGTTTAGAAAAATTGAAAAAAGTGCATAATCATGGAAATGTTTAATTTGAAGAAATTTGTTATGCATTTAAAATAACAAAGAGGAAAATCTAGATTTTGATGCCGAAAAAACTGATTTTAATGACCATCGTTGTTTGATAATTATTAATATTATTTATGTTAAAATTTTATGATTATTGTTGTGTATTAATTCTAAATCCCTTATGTTATACATTTATTTTAATGGATGTATTACCTTTAGGAGCATGCCTCGTTGCTGAAACATAAACTTCCATTATCAACTTGGTTCTAATATTTGTGGTTCGTTATAGTGCGTATGTCCAAGGCGAATGAAGAAGTCTGTCCGTATGTGGGATAAAGCTTAATAAAATATTTTGCGATATACGTATTAAGGATAGAATTGGAAAATCGGCAAACTCGTGTTTTTAACAAGATATGTTGGCTAAATATTGCGAAGAAGTTTAAAGAGGTGTTGTGAAAGTTACGTATTTAAAAATTAAACGAATGGGACCCGATTGAAGAAGGAATGAAAAATTTGGAAGGAACTCGAACGTGGATGTACAGGTTGGGTTAAGGATCTCATTAAGCGAACAATCAATGCCTCAGGAATGGTGGGCTGAAAGTGGAAGTCATAACTCAACTTTAATTTTTTATTAATTTAAATTCCTTATTTTTTCTCTAAAAAACAAACTTAACCCTCCTAAATCCCATTACAACGTCGCAAGCAATGCCGTCGGCAAAGAAATATAAACGGTCTGAGAATTGACCGGATTTACGAAAGAAAGCTCGACATAATGTTTGAAGAGTTGTCGCCACGGAAAAATTTGCACTCGAAGCCACATGAATGGGCTTTGCGGCCTTAGAAGATGACTTCTATCCCAGGCCGTTGTGGTGATGAAGAGTGTAGTAACCGAGAGGGAGATGGGGGAGTGTAGTTCACTCTGAAAGAAGCCCATACTTGGTAGGAAAAAAGAAGATACGTTTGTGAAAACCTCATTTGATGTTATTAGAAGCTTTTGGTGCCACTTCACTTTGCTCCGTCCGTTAATAGTAACAATCTTAGAATGTCTCGTAATTTTAGGTATGCACGAAATAGTTGCGGATACGTCGTTTTCATGCAAATTGTGTCAACAAACTTGAGGATCCAACACGTCGGACAATGTTCATGGCGCTACATCCCGAGAATTGCGCGTCGAGTATTTGCATGTTTGGTTGAGGAGTGATTTTTTATGTATTCTTATTTGTATCTTTTGTGATGTTGTGGACATCGAGTGGGTGATTTTAATATGTTGTGTTTTGTACGGATCTTTTTTAAATGCTTTGCTATATGATTAATGCTTTTCATTTTTAAGTTGAGTTGTGTACAATTGTATTTTTAAGTGCTTTATGTTATCGTCGGTATTGGAAATAAGCGATATCCTTTAAATTTAGGATGGACCCGCGGCATGAACGTCGTAAAGAATGGCATGGGCTGCGGCGATTGCAATATTATTGTTGGAGTATTACCGATCCGGCGGTGTTCGTATACCTCACTTTATGATGTCCAAATTTTTTAGGGATAAATGAGTAGGTGAAATGCTTTACGGACATCGATGAGTTGACAAATATATTTACGACTAGTGTACAATCTTTGTTGATCTCACAGTGAAGTTATGCGAATCTGACACCACAAGGTTCTTCTAGAATGTGAGAAGGGAGGTTTTGACTATTACATTATACATTCTGTCCACCAGAAAAGATCGATTAGAGGTGCTTTCTAGAAAGATTTCAACATTCGTCAGGCTGTAGTTACTTCTCCCAAGGGGCACATGCACTTCTTAGCTTGTCATCTCGAATCATTAAAATGAGAGGATCCATCATTTGCTAATACTCCGGCGGAAATTGCCTAATGATTCCCATTACATGCCTTATTTTAAGGTCGGTATTAGTTTTCTTACGTTACTCCCAAAATTATATTTTCTAACTTTGTAATACATAATTGCATAGGTACGGTGTGGTACCCATGTATGTCGGCACCATTTACCCGACGAGAACAAGGCGGCATACATGGGTAGCGGTGGTTCGGCAACTCGAAATATCATGGTGGTGTGCGACTTGACATGTGCTTCACTTTTGTCATGGCGCGGTTCGGAAGGGAGTGCACACGATAGTAGGATTTTCTCTTGTACGCTTGAACGGATCACGGTGTTTTCCTCACCCGCCATCATGTATGATTTGATTTGTGAACGTACTAGGCATATGAATAATTTGTCATTAACGAGTGTATTACGTAACGGGGAAATACTATTTGGTTGATGTTGGATATCTATGCGGAGGGGCTACACGAAGCGTATCACGGAGTGTAGATATGCGTATTATAATTTTGAGCGAGCAAGTGACCTGCCATCTGAGCGGGAAAGAAATGTTGCTCGCTCTCCTCTTCTTTACGAGGTAATTGACGGAACGTTTGAGGTTTGGAAGAAGAAATGAGTCGTTACGTAATATGCCGTCGTATCCATTTTAAAAACGGTGAAAATTGTGATTGCAACAATGGCGCTTTATAACTTCATCCAGACGACATCCTTCGCGTTTAGATATGAACTTTAATATGGCTTGTAACGATGGGCGAATGCTGCGAAGAACCGTAACGTCTACGGTTGGGCCTTCGGTACATGAGGATGAGATTGACTCTAACGAATTTGGGGTTCATGACAACGAGGGTGTGGGCGAGATGAGCACTTTGAGGGAATCGATCGCGGATGCTATTTATGGCGGTGATCCACCAAGTCTTCTTTATTTCGTATATTATAGGTTTATTTTTTCGTACGCATGTCTTCTTTTTGTTGTTTTTTTCAGGATCTAACAATTGGTTTTTTTGTGGGCAAGTATAACAACATGACATACAGGATTACGGGGGACAATGAGAGTTCTTTTGTGTTATTGTGGACTACCGGCTCGTTACTCATCTCGCGAGCCTCGCTGGTTGTGGGAGACGATTACACGGTTGTCGCGGATGTTTTGACTCGTTGCGGTTTTATTCGGGTGGGCCGGCCTCCCCGCATGTTACCTTGCCGATAGTGATGGGGTCGATGTTTCTCGGGTTGATAGTGCGGATGAGGAAAGATGTAGCTGAGTTTAGATTGAATATATTAATATTTAATTGTCGTTGTTATCTTTATCGTTTTTTATTTGTTTTCTTATTCACGAGAGTGTAAGTAGTATGTATTGCATACATGTTTGTATTTTTAATGTGATATGTAGTGGTTTTTCACATGTTGTTTGATACATCGGTCTGTCTTTATCTATTTTTCTCCTCGTTTAGTTTTGTTTCGAATAGTACATTGAATAAGCTCCTCGAACGATCGAAAGCGGCTTTCGAGGGCGGTTAGTCACTAATCGAAGCTGACATTCTGAATAAGCGGTCTGAATAAGCTCTCACAGAAGCAATGGCCAGGAACATTACGATAATATGCGGATTATCGGATTATCGGATATCAGCAGTTATAAAATAATCATGGCTAACCGAAGCAGTACCAAAGCGTTAATGATGTCTTTCTTGGTACGGCTTTCGGAAGTTGCGATTATAGTTTTTGATAAGTTTTCGTAGCCTCGGCTATCATTTCTACCATGGAGATCTATGACCAAAATTAAAATTTTACGTATATTAAACACTCATATCATCGCTGATCGCTTTTTGCAGTTTTAAACAGTGGCAGTTTAGTGCATTTCTGAAAAAAATTTATCCATGGTATTTTATGTAGTAACAACGGATATGAACACGTGGCGAACATAGGTAAGCCTTGTTCTTGATGCGCCCAACAGAGCCCTAACTCATGGTATGTTTACATAGAAGACATATGATTCAACAATATATATATATATATATATATATATATATATATATATATATATATATATATATATATATATATATATATATATATATTATTGTGATATACAAATTTTAAAAGATTACAAACTTATCACATAATTTTTATGTATTTATGTTTTTGCATACTTTTAATTTTAAATTGATAATTTCATGCATGAAATGATATTTTTATTTTTAGAAAATTTTAATTCCTAATTGTGCTAAGGGGTCCTTTTTTTGAAAATTTTCCCGAAATATTCTATTATTGTAATTTTCTTTATTTTCTTTCAAATACTTCATTTGTTTGAAGGAATACCGTAGTGATTTTGTTTATCGCCCTTTATTTTCCTCGCCGCCCAACGTCGAACTTACTGGGATAGAATAGCACGATGATGGATCCTGGAGTGAACTTCGGCTTTGCGCCTCAGTCACTGAGGGAGGAGATGGAGACCCCTCCCTTGCCGACGGACCCCCTCGCCGCCGTACCTGCCGACGAAAACGGCGCTGGCGATCCCCTTCTCCATCCTCAACCTGACTCGCCTTTCTCCTTTTCCTCCCCTACCCCGACAACCTCTTTTCCCGATACCCCTGCTGATCTTGGGGAGTCTCCTTGCAAGTCACAGACTCTATCAAAGGTGCCATATCTCCGTCTCCTCGGCGGAAATCCCGTGAAGACTCGATTACCTCAACATCACCGTTTCCGATCCCCAAAAGGAATCGGAGTCGACGGTTTCCCTCGTACCTGGCGCGGGCACCTTCGTGTCCTATCTCATCACCACCCGCACTCGCGCCGCGGATGTCTCCGGCTCTCCCCGCAGGTTCTCCGTTCGTCGTCGCTTTCGAGATGTTGTCACCCTTGCCGACCGCATCGGCGAGTCGTACCGTGGCTTCGTCATTCCGCCACGCCCCGACAAGAGCGTGGTTGAGAGTCAGGTGATGCAAAAGCATGAATTCGTCGAACAGCGCCGTTCCGCTCTGGAGAAGTACCTTTCAAGCTCGCTGAACATCCTGTCATCGGGAAGAGCGACGAGTTGAGAGTTTTCTCCAAGCGAATGGTAAATTCCCGCTGCCAGCAACGACAGACATGGCTTCCAGGGTTCTGGATGGTGCTGTGAGGCTGCCAAAGCAGTTGTTCAGTTCGGAGAAGCGGGGAGTGGATACGTAGCAACCCCGCAGGGTGTGGTACAGCCAGCAAAGGGAGGAAGGGATTTGTTACGGATGTTTAAGGAGTTGAAGCAGTCGGTGTCTAACGATTGGGGAGGAGCGAAGCCATCCCTGGTGGAAGAGGACAAAACATTTTTGGAGAGAAAGGAGGGGTACTGGAGCTGGAGCAGCAGCTCTCTACTGCATCTCAGCAGGTATGATTATACTTTTAGTAATCGTACTACTGTTCCATCGTTTAAACTTTCTTTAATAGCTGAATCTATCTGTATACACTTATGAATGTTTTTATTGGAATTATGTTTTTCTGATTTTGAGTGGTAGATGACGAACACTTAACAGGAATGAATTTTGAATGGAATGTAAAAATATGTGTAATATTGTAGAAAATAGAACCCATATATTTTTATGTTATCTTTCAGATGAAACTTATTTGCCTTTATGCTTTTATCGTTTGAGGTAGGCAGAAATTTGGCAGAAAATAATAGTTAAAGTGTTCCTCTGCGTATATTGTGGTTTCTGGGAGATCGCATTGGTGTTGTGCTGGCTGGTCTTTTGATGTGGAGAAATAATTCGGACTGCTAGCACAGCAGCTCTAGGTGCAGACTACGAACGCAGCAGCTCTAGGTGATGAAGTTAATCTCATTTTTACACTTGTAGAATTAATCTTTGTATGTCTCTCTCTCTCTCTCTCTCTCTCTCTCTCTCTCTCTCTCTATATATATATATATATATATATATATATATATATATATTCTCATTATTCTATTTCTTGGAGGGGTCAGCAACATAAAGACCGAGTATTATATTTGAGTTTGAATGTTGAAAATTTCCATGGATTTGGGGTACTGCAAATTGCCATGATAGAAGAAATCATGATTTTAAAAATTTTTCATGAAGATGGAAGGATTGTAGATGAAGGAATGAAGATTTCACATTTTTAATAGTGAGTTTCTCAATAATCATCTTTGAGATCTATCACTTTTAGGGTTTAAAGGACAAGCTGAAGCATCTTTCGAGTTAACCCCCCCATCCCCAACCCTGTTTTATTTGGTTTAGAGGCTTGTTTTTGTAGGGATGAAGTTTTCACCACTTGCGTAAATATTTTAACCAACATATTTTATTTAGAAATGCATGCAGCTTATTTTACCATCAAAATGTTTGAAATCTACGACTTTAGTATTTGAAAGTACAAATTGAAACTTCTCTTAAAGTTTATCTCTCTTTTATGTTTGCATATTTAGTCAGTTTAAATGCATTTTTAGCCAAGAGTGAACTTTTGTTCCCACTTATACAACTTTTTGAGACAAAAATATTTTTTTAAAAGGTTTTATGTGATAGTAAATCATTCTATAAAAGTACACGACTGTGTGCCTGATAAACTCAAAGGAAGAGTAATACATAATCAGTTTTGCAAGAAGTAATTCATTCTAGAGCAAATACATAGAGATATACCATCTTATAAACTCAAAGAGAAACACAAAATTATTTACTTGTATTTGAAGCAATATTAGTCCTTTTACATCAAGGACATATTGTTACTTGTATTTTAAGCAAAGAAGTCCATTTAGAATAAATTCACAACTATTTATCATATAAACAGGAAGGAAAGAGCATTACACAATTGTGTGCATTTTGCAACTAAGTAATTCATTATAGAACATGCCTACAACTATGTGCTGCCTGAAAACTCCTGAAGGCACATTTCTTTACATGTAGTTTGCAGTATAGTGAAAAATAATTATATTCATTTAAACATGTGCCATGATTGGCTTCCACACAGAGTTGTTTTCGTTATCTGTACCCAAGAATTTTCCTTTGTTCTGATCATTGGCTTTTATTTGGTTGTTTCATAGATGTATAAGTAGGTAGCAGTGTTGGTTGAAGAGATTTTTCACCCTAACAGCAGGTTTGAGGTCGGCATGGGTGCATGGTGCATAGAAGATGCTCAAATTCTCTCTCTCTCTCTCTCTATATATATATATATATAGTAGATTGTATTAATTTTTTCTCTTTCTATGGAGCTAAAGTGTTTTGTTACTTTTTTATTTCAAATGTATATGAAGAAAGCATTAGTATTTTGTTTTTGTCATTTTATTTATTGTATGAGAATATCTTATAACAAATTACTGCTTACATGCATTTATTTTCTAGTACAATTTCCGTTCATCCAAACTATTTTGTGAGGATAGTTAGCTGTAGTGTTTATATTTTCCTTTTTTCAAATATCATGCAAACCTAGCAAATCATAGTTCTTATTCGTTTATCAAAGAAGTATACACTTGAACAAAACCTAAATGCTCCATGTGAGATATAAATCCTAGTGAATGGGCAATATTTGTTTTCAACCAACAAAAGGATATGCACTATAATACTAGTTACGTGATAACGATTTAAGTAATACTACTTCTATCTTTCACATTTATAAGCCTTCCTATGAAGTTTCATGAACTTCATTTGCAAATCTAATCCTTTAACCATTAGGGTATGTGATAGATGCACGTCTTATTACTTTCCATTATGTTTATCATGCTAACGAAAAAAGTTACTTCTTAATGAACTGTATCGTACATATTTTTGTTAAGACTAATCTAACTAATAGATGATGATCGTTCAAGATACTTATCATTTGATGATGAAACAGTTTATTTAACTACACACATTGATATATCATAACTAATCATCACTAGTAAAAACAATTTGCAGAAGTAATTTTATTGTTTGAACTACGGAAAATTAATAAGCATTCATTAACCCCATTGTGAATTGTGTTTATGTCATTGATGATGATAATATCAGTACTACTTTCAGGTTAACTAACTTCGGAAATAATTTTTTTCACTGAAATATTTAAATTTATGATGTGGACGTCTTAGGGTTAGGGTTGACTAATCGAATCCCATGACACATGCTCAAAATAACACACAAATTCACATTTTATAGTTTTCCGACTCTTAAGTAAAGAACAATATGTTGATGTAAAACTAGAAACCTCACTTCATTTATTCCAATGATAATGTGAATGTGTCGAACATCTGTTAGTTATAATATATTGTTCTATTGTGATTGAGATTCGGCAAAAAAGAAGGAAAAAAAAAACATATGTAACTTTTATGTAATCTCAATCACACACATTAGTCATTGAATATTTTAAAGAAAAGAAAAAATAAGGATGAAATCACCAATTGGAAGATCATTGTCTCATGTTGGTTCATAGAAAATTATCCCCAAAAAAAGTAATTGTCAATACTTGAAAAGCTCTTGAGAAATTCATCTGATGACACACATGTGATTGAGGAAACAAGTTTATTTAACCATTTAATGTTAGTTTACTTGTTTGGGGTCCTATTTATTACTCACAAATCCAAGATAGATAACTTCTCATAATCCTCTATTATTTGACCTTTTATTTCAACGACTTCGGAATTTAGCAAAGAAGTTTACAATCTTAATTTCAAATGAATGTGTTTCCAACTTTAGAAACTCTCCCTCCCACTAATCCAAGTATTTGCTTTTGTGCAATATTAGAGAAAGAAGGGAGTTAAGTAATTGAATATGGCTATAGTACATGGAGAGGAAAAAACTACGGGAGAAACACCGTAGTTTCCTTTAAAGGAACGCCATAGATGGAAAGATATATGATTTGTTTGAGAGCGCGGCTTGTTTCCTTTCGGTCGCTAAAAATGTCGAGAGAACGCACATCATTTGTTTGGTCGACGAACTTGTGAAGAAGCGTTTCTACGGAACGATAATATTCACCATTTTTAGATTGTGAGGACCTTTGTTCCGACGTTACGATCGCGTTCAAATTTTTCGGAAAGTGAAATGCCACAGGGAAAAATCGAGTAAATGGATTTGAGGTGGTTCTTGGGGTGCGAAAGATTGAGCAAATAGATTTGAGGACATTACAATGAATTTCTAGTAACAACGAGGAGAGAATGGAGTGGGAATTGAAGAATACGGCATTCTCACGAAGCCCACGACATTACTTGATACGCGAAACAAGCTCATTGTCGCCGTCACGAATAATAGAAGAAGATGGGATTTGAACCTTCACCGCGTTACTTCGGAGGTGACTCTGAGATGCCCCGACGAGTATTACAACCAAAACATCTGCAACCACTAATCCTAAATCTCCACCCCTCTCGGCGACACTTGGGAATCTATATAAGGAGGCCGACGATGGGGACCATGGGGGAGTCTTTTGAGGGGTGATAGACATGGTGCGAGAGAAGGCTTGGAGATGTTAGAATTCTGTTTCTAGTGGTTAAATCACATAATAAGGAATGCTTACCTCGATGAACTCCCGGTGCAAGCATAACAAAGAATGGGAGGACGGCTTGTGCGGGACAAGCTTCCGATGCAAGCGAGGCAAAGTGACACAATAGTGGAAAGTTTAAGGCCGGAATTTGATTCAAACGGGTTATAAGACGATAATGTTATATCGCTGTTTATTTTAAAATTATTTTTTAGTAGTAGCATACGTAAACAAAAACGTTGTCAAACGAAGCGAGTTCATTTTTATTAAGTGTGAAGCACAATAATAAATACGGTATGGATAAAATAGCATATGCGGAAATAATTGAGGATGCTACATGGACATATAGTTATATTTTATAAATTAAAATATTAAATTATATAATCTTTATTATTTTCATTACCACAATTATCATTATAAGTAATCTGATTATAGAAAGCAGTTGAAATAATACCCCTAGCATTCAAAAAGTTATCAAGCAAACCAAAGAATGTCCAGTTACATTTCATTATAATTTTGATTGAAAAATGTAATTTCTGAGGGTAAAATAATATCTTTTATGTAAAATTAAGTGACGAATAGTCAAACCCATTACATTAGACGACGGCAAGCAACCGAAAACAACAATAACAAAATCTTAATCCCACTTAGTGGGGTCGGCTACATGAATCCTTTTTTGCCATTGCGTCTATTTAGTGTCAATTTTTCGTTTAATTCTAATAAATTAAGATCATTTTATGCAATAAAAGCCCAAGTTTTCTAGGTCTACCTACGCCGTTAAGACTGCCAGCTAAAATAAAAAAATTATCAGATTGTTAGGATAATAAAGAATTCAATATTTGTCATAACTATATCATTATATAAAGAAAGTAGCCCATAAATTAAATGAAGTTTGTTGTCTAAGTGAAATAAGTAAAGTAGTAATTAGTGCCAAACCAATCTATTGAAACATATATCTACCTGGATATGAAGAAAATATAATTCTAGTTTCCAACCAAATAACTAACTAGAGTGATCAATTAAGCTGTCAAATTTTTTTCTAAACAACAACAATGTAATGACAGGCACTTTTATCGCACTAAGGGTTTGTTTTGGGTGGTGTAAGTTTGTTTGAAGAAGCAATTTGTGAAGTTGTGAAGAAGAAACTCTGGTAGTTACGGTGGTATTAAAATTCTTTTTTTGAAAAAAGTGGTCCGCGTTTTTCCGGCGGAATCTTGCGGTGATCATGTATGGTGGGAAAATACGGCTTTGGTATGAAACTTTGAGCCTTGAGGAGCAAATATAGTTTTATCGAAGAGGGAAAAAGCTAACGGTGCGACGGCGCACCGCGCCTCAGCACCACTAAGTGGGGATATTTTTACTAAACAACACAACAAAAGTACTTATGCACTCATACGTATTTCGAGCTAAATCATGGTTTGTCTAAAAAGATCACAGTAGTGAGTAGAGTGGCAATTTGGCTCGTTGTTCACGAGCTTGACTCGTGTTCGGCTCGTTAAGTGGCTCGTGTTCGGCTCGTTAAGCTGAAGCCGAGCATGGCTGAAATTCACACAAACTCGAAATGTTAACGAGGCGAACGAAACATTTGTTGTTTGCTGTGTTCGGCTCGAATTGGCTCGAAATAAAAAAATAATCGCTATAATTATTTATATAATAATTTATTATATATATTATTATATTAATATATTATATATATATTTATATTTAGTTATTTTATAGCATAACTTGTGTGGTAACGTAGTTTATCTTCTTGTTTTCGAATTCATTTAGTCAGGTTCGAATGTTATTTGAGCAATATATTTTAAATTAATTTTAGTAATTCCGAGCCGAACACGAAAGCGAACGCGAACGAGAATATTTAATTCGGCGGGAACACGAACGCACATTTCACGAGCCATTTCGAACACGAGCCGATTTCGAGCCGAGCTAATTTCAAACGAGCCGAACACGAGCGGCGCAGCTCGCTCGAAGCTCGGCTCGTTTACGGCTAGTAGTGAGGATAAAACGAGAAGACCATATAGTTGTTCGTAATACATACTAAGCTACGATATAAAGTTATGATCAAAGTCGAAAGCTAGCAAATGCTGAAGCTGAATCATGATCAAAGTTAATTGTCTGCATGAAGAGAGCTTTAATCGCGCGTTGAAGCCATCGTACGTAAAGCTTGCTTCACATCATAGTTAATGCTACTTCTTTCATATGTCAAAGTTGAATGCATCACTCACATTTGTTGACTTTAGAGCCATCTTCGTTTATGTTCTCCACTTGCTTTACGCATAAGCAATGATGTCCACGTCGAAGTCATAGCTCAGCTCGTACTCCAAAGTTAGTGGGATAAAAAAGGAAAGTAGTTAGTGAACAATATAAAATTTTCATTTAAATTTCTTATTTTGGCATTAGCCCATATCTTAGGTATGTCAACCCATGTTCTAGCCGTGTTGGGATCAACCTTGACTATTAATGACCTCAATAATCTTTTGAACTTGTTAAACATGTGTTAAAGTTTGTCGACGTTATACTTGTGTTCGACACAAACATGTAAGCATTTTGAAATGTGTGCTTCACAACTTTTATGCAATAGTAAGAAATTAAATTGGAGTATTTGATATAATAAAGAGTCAAATGAAAAGGAAAAGCATACAAAGAGAATACCTTATAATTTCAAATCAATGTATAAGTTTGTAATTTCTTTATAATTGGACTTCTACAGTAGTCAAATTAGTTAAATAACAGTGGCAACAGTGAAATTATAATGATTACCTATGACCTTAGGAGAAAAGCCACAAATGGAAAGAGACCATCAAATGCCAGGCTATAGTAGGAAATTGAAGACTTAGTTGCAACTGAAAACACTCTCTTTCCATGTTATTATTGAAGGAATTATTGTATATGATTTGTTTTCTTTATATTGCACTATATTTTGATTAATTGCTGAATGAATATTGATGTCTTTCTTGTCAGCAAATTTATTGTGAAGTTTGGTGATTGACCTAAATATTTGATATTTTAGTTAGTACGGGGGTTCTATCTTATATATATATTTTTGTGCTTCTTCCTACCCCTTGATTTTATCCCCCTAGGCCATCCCTAGCACAAACTACGGTTTCTCGGCCCTAAAAACTTCTGCACAACTCATGTAGGTGCATTTGGGAGGATTTTTTTGCTGCTTTTCATTTTGAAAAACGATGAAGTGTCGTTGGAACCCGAACTTTTCACTGCTTTTACTTGTAGCCTATTTTCGAAACGGGGAAACGGTGAACGTCTTTGCCGAGGTTTATTCATGATTGCTAATTGCGGTACGAGTTAGAAAAGAATATCCTACCCTTCTATAATTCGAGGTAAATCCCTCCTTTGCCCACTGATCCCTCCATTTGAGGTTCCTTGTAGGCGTTAGGGCAAATTTGTGGTCCTCTTCTCTTCTCCCTTCCATTTGTCTTTCTTTGTGCCACCTCTCGCCACCTCTTTGTATGTACTAAATCCTAACCTTTCTTGGTTGTCCTTTGTGGTGGTAGTTTGTTGCTTTAGGTTTTACCTTATGTGTTTTGCCTATTTTTGCTGGTTATTCCCTGTTGGTGGTTTTTGGTGCTTGTCGTTTGACCTTGTAGTATGTTGTTGATGAAACTTCCTTGTTGTCCTTTGTGGTGGTGGTATGTTGCTTTCCAGTTTTATTTATTTAATTTTTGTATTATGCTTCTCGGTTTTCATCTCTGTTGGTGGTGCTTATCGTTTGAACTAATTAGTGGTGGTACGTAAGGGTGTAGATGGGGCTTCCGGTTATCCTCTGGTGGTGGTTAGTTACTTTTCGTTTTGCCTATTCATTTTGCTTATTCTGTGATGATGGTGGTTTTGGTGCTTGTCGTTTGAACTTCAAGTGGTTTTCCCTTTGGGGCTTCTTGGTTGTCCTCTGTGGTGTGGCACATTTGCTTTTCATTTTACTTGTATGAATGTGCAATTGCGATGTCTCGATTTGCTCACGCGGTGGTTTGGTGCTTGTCGTTTCAAGTGTGCACTGGTGTCGTTGGGGCTTTTTGGTGGCCTTCTTGATGGTGTTTTGTTCTTTTCGTTTTAGCTATGTGATTTACTTACGAGGCTTTTCGGTTTTCCTCTCTATGGGTGGTTTGGTGCTTGTCATTTGAGGCTTGTGAAGTATTGTTTGAAGGGAATATTCGGGCACATCACACAATTCTTATGCATTTACATATCAAGCATCTAAAGATTGGAAATATGCTTGCGTAAAAGTGTGTGATTCACTTTTAAAAAATTAGAACTCAATGACATTAATTATATGATGTCATAGATTTGAATGTTGTGTAAGTAAATATTAATGTTTGGCAGTTTGATATGTATATATATATATATATATTTGTATATATATATATATATATATATATATATATACAAATGATGTGTTGTTAAAAATTTGAGTGCCATTAGGGCTTCTCGAGTTAGCATCTCGATCGTACAATTGGGGCTTTTCGGTTGCCCTCTTGTGTTGGTTATTTGTTGCTTATTGTTTTACCAAATTGGTTGTGCTTTGTGGCCTCTTGGTTGTCCTTGGTTGTTTGGTGCTTATCGTTTGGCCACATTGGGCACGTGCCTTGGGGCTTCTCGGTTTTCATTTATCTTTATGGGGCGTGGTTTTGGTTTTGGTTGTGACGGTGAATTTTACTTGTGAAACACCAAGACACAACCGCATATATTTGTATATAGCAAGTACGGTTTCTTATACGTTACGTACCTTGAAAAGATGAGTGATACGTTTGATAAATGTGGATTTACATAATTGTTGGTATTGAAAATGTGAGTTTTGGTGTTTGGTGGTCTCTTGTACCTAACGTTTGTGGGTGTGGGTATGGTTTGTTGGTCTGCGGTAGGCAATGGGTGTGGGTATGGTTTGTTGGTCTCGTTGGTTGTGGGTATGGTTGTAGTTTTGCGAGGCGACTTTGGTTTTTTATTGTGGATTTGCATTGATGATTTTGAAGTGCATGGTTTTCACTCCTTTGGTTTTTGTAATGTTATGTAGAGTAATGTTGAAAAAAAATACAAGGAGTTCGACCGATCACCGTTTGTTACTTTTGTAATTGTTTTCCTCGTTGCGACGGATACGCACGATCTTAAAGCATAGATCCCACCTTTGTTACACTATGGATACTATCTTGTCATGGATCGCGTCAACTGTAAACACAAATGCTACCTTGTTTAAAAGCCTCTTTATGATATATTTGGTGATTACGGATGGATCGTTCTTTGATAAATTGATCTTGCGGCTACAATTTGATCTATTATTTTCTTTAATTTTTAAGTTTTTATAATTATTTTTAATCATTGGCTAAATTATATTTTTTAAAATTTAAATATTTTATACATATGATATATCAGATAAATAAACGAAAGGAAGGCGAGATATCGTTCATTTAGGAGAGGAGGCGAATATCGTATTAAGTTTATGATTGAAAGATAAAGAACTTGACCATAGGTCAGCCACACTACGGTAAAAAATGTTGAAAAAATATTACGAAGAACTTTCCTTCAAAAGCACATGAAGAAGATTGTACGACTCAACTCGGTTGAAGAACAAATGAGTTTAACTAAGAAAATGTTGAAAATTGTTGAATGAGTTAAAGAGGGGCAAGTTGAATTAGGTCGAGACCCTATTGAGGAAATAGTGGATGCATCGGAGGAGAGATGGAGAGAAAAAAAATTTAGTAAGTAGACAATTTTATAGTGAACTGCAATTTTATCAATTGTAGATCCTGCCCAATGCCAAAAAATTAGAATTTATGGCATAGACCGTGAGTTCGAGGAGAAACTTGATACTATGCTTCTTGTTGTTGTGGCTCGAGCTCAGTAAGCTGAACAACAAGACACGACTTCCTCCAAAATTTGGATGATCTTGCATTTGCTCATTTCAATCCAAGAGAAAGCGCCACGGGAGAAGAATAAAGCGAATCAAGTCATTCAGCGCCATGCACCCCTTCACCCATTAACATAAAAGAAAATTAAGATTTGGGCCTAACAATTATCGAGCATATTTCACCACTTATTACAAAGTTTGCACCAACATCGAGTCCGGTGCTCGAACGACTCTGGTGGGATCCCAAACTATGGTAGAAGTCGTGAAGCCCTTGGACTTTACTTCCAAGATATTTGATGACATGTCTTTGTATTTATGCGCTATAAGAGGTTACCGAAACTAAGCAGGAGTCCTTCATGACGATGGTGTCGAAATGGAGATTTCCTACCTTCACTAATTTCTTAGACGCTCGGTTTTGTTAGTTTGTCTTTTGTTATTCTTACATTTTGGATTATGATGTGTTAATTTATACTACTATGCCGAACAATATCTTGTGCCGTATTTCATGTGTCATTTTAACATTTGTGTTACCATTGTAGTATTTTAATTGAGCCATTTCGGCATTTATGCTCACTTCGACATACCTTCTTTTTTTATATATGATACAATATGTATGAAATATTCGGATGAACGGATCGAGAGGATGATGAAATTATAGAGATTGTGAAACAAGCAATAATTCTAATTGCAGCTTGTTTGTGTCTTATCGATAGGTATTATTAGGCAAATTTGTGCGAAATGACATGTGCTCATGCATCATTTATGGGTGAGAAGTGGGTTGGTGAGCTGCTCCAGCTCATCCAAATTCAATTAATAGTATGTTATAATACGGGAGCACCTCTAAAAATGTGTCGTACTTGTGTCGGACACGTGACCGAAATTTGTCAGACGTTTCGACACTACAAACTAAATGTACGAGATTTTTTTTAGGGGCGAGTTATGTTTATAACACATCTCGACATTGCATTGGACGCGAGCATAGTATAATTTTGAAAATGAGACACGGAAATTAGAAAATTATAAATATACGTAAAGCGTAATTATATTTTATAGTAAAAGCTTGTCGCGTCTTTCGTCGTATCAAATCCTAAAATTTTAACGTTGGTTAAAATCGGCATCAGTGTATATGATATTCGCCAGTCGAGGCATTATTAATTTCCAATTTATAATATTAAGTTTTTTTAAGTATAGTAGATAAATTGAGTTATATGTTTATGAGTGCTTTTGAATTATATTATATCTAATTTAAAAGTTAATTTTCATAAGCATGCAGTCTTGTAATATAATTTAAATATGAAGTATGAAATTTTATTCTTGTATAATTCATGTTGTGATATTTTTAATAAAGAATAATGAAAAAATATATTTTATATTAATAATTAATTAAGAAATTTTAAAAACTCGTTTAGGATATGCCATGTCTATTTTTTAATTATATCATGCCCCTATATTGTGTCGTGTCATGTTTGTGTTCTCTTGTTCGTATTTTATTCTTCTTAGATAATATTTTTTTGGACGTCGGGATAATTTTTTGTGATTTCTTTCGATGAATTGCAAAGTTATTATGTTTTGCTTGGATATTGGTGATTTACATCCAAGAAATCTTGACACGTTACGTTATATATTATGCCACATAATAAATTTATTCGTATTGCTTCCGAGCAATTCCGGTACTCAACGAAGACAATTAACAATATTTTGATATTGAAATCAACTCCTTGATAAGATTGTCGGCAACTGTATATTGCATATATTTTGTTATTGTGCATGCAGAGAAATACCAAACGATACATGATACATATTATTTTTCGAGGTATTGATGACTACATTTATTTTTGCGTTAGTGTTTTACGATAAAAAAAATGATGTAATAAAATTTTTAAATAAGATTGTATCGAGCGATTGATGACACATATATCGATACACATGTTAGTAATGTAATAAGATTCCTTATATCACGTGATGTGAGCTATTCATGAAATCTCTTAGCGGTTGATTTAAACGTTGGTTCCTACGATTTTTGATATTTGGATGAGAATGAAGTGTTCTTGATAGTTGAATATTGAGGATTTACAACTTTGCGTAGCGAATACAACATTTGATGTCTCCACCGAGTTAGTACATTCGTGATCGTATGTAAGTAACTAATTTGATATGTAATAATGATATTATTATTGAGTAATGCTTACATCGATCTTGGATATCCATTGCAACGATGATTAAATATTATTAGGATTAGCAAAAGCCGCTTCGATACGAGGTGTTATCGTTCGAATTTGAGCGCAACAATCGAGTGATTAGAAGGATAAATAAATTGTTCGATAAAAGATACTCATCATTACGGAATATTATTGAGAGAGCATTCAACGTATGAAAGATGTAGGTCATCTTTTGTGATATGCGTATATTCGCTTTAAAAAATAAATAAAAATAATTGTTGGGCAACTGACTTTACATAATTTTATACAAAAGGCATCGTATCGGATAATATTGATCTCGAGTTCTTATTCGGACATTGAGTCGGACAATCATTGCTAGATGAAGACTTTGGAGCAGGTAACCTGAAAACATTCGAAGGGGAGGTTTGTTCGGGAGATGATGTAGTTAAGAAAAGAGATTATATATGCTATGGTGGACTCATCGAGTGTATTTATATGAAGTGTTTCGTAGTGTATTCTTGTTGATGTTTATTGTTTTGGATGCATTGAGGATTTGTTTAACGTCTACTTTCTATATTTATATAATGTTTTGTATTGATGATTTGTTGATAATACGCATTTTTATATATTTTTTTTGATTATGAAACTAAATATTTATTTTATTGTTCTATTGCATACTAGTTTACTTATCAATTAAAATTATAATGAATTATAATTAAAAAAAAAAAAAGAGAGTTGAGTCGTAAACTGTAGTGAAGATTGCGGTGTTAAAAAATCTGCTTTTAATCGAAGATAAAGGCAGTATAAGAGGAGATTTTATTGTTGTCCCAGAGAAATAAGACACATGAAGATTGCGGTTATTTTTGTTGAGCTAAAGATATAAATGAGCTTGCTCGGATAGTGATCAAGCTAGGAGAAATGTTGTGGATAAAAAATTATTATGAAGAGCTTAATTGTCTAAACATGAAGATGAATGTCGTTATAATATTGTGGTTATTTTTTTGTAGTTTTTATTATTGTGGTATTATGTATGAAATGATGACTTACACTTGAGATATTAAAGAAATTTGGACTCGCCAAATTTTGTGTATCGGCGGAAGTACATTTTTATTATTCGGATTCGGTATTTTGAAAAGCGTAGTCATTCGAAGCTAATTTATATAATCTGAGGCATGCTTGTATTTTAATGACTTGGTACAACGATACGACGGATTATCCGGCTTGAGACTTCTTATTCGATAGCAACTTTTTGACAACATATGTGAAGGTTTGTTTCTGAAAAAATAACTTCACGAATGCTTCTTCGGAAAATCAACGACCGCCCAAAACACACCAATAAATTCTTGACTTTCACTTTATACACCAACACTCTTACCTTATGTAATCTAATTTTGAGAAATCGGGGTAAAATTTTGGTACTTTTAAAAAGCAGACCTCAGATTTTGCATCTGTGAGAATTCGACCAACTCAATCATATAAAATCTTATACGTTGAATCGATCGATTTGATATGTAACAACATATATGAATAATTAATATAATGGAATATAAAAATAATAATATTTTGATTTAATTAAATTAATTAAACCCTTAATTAATCCTTAATCTTGAGATCACTATTATCGACTTACATCACCCGCACTTAGCTGGCATCGTCGATGCGATGGATCAAATAGGAGATTGAGTAGGATCCAAGTTAAAATGTCTCATTCCCTTTATTTACCCTCCCTTCCCACATTATACTTCTCGGCATGAAGGAATCCGCGGCCGCTCAACATTGTAGTTGGAGTCGGGAACGTCTGCACAAATTCGAAGCTGCAGGAGGATATTAGTAAGTGAAAATCTTATGTTCGCCTTTATTTGAGACATTCCTTTTCTTCCCTATGTTTCGTTTTGACATTTGCTATGAATTTGATGCGTTATGTGAGTTTCGTGTCATTGTAGTTGTGCGAACATTCGCAGGCCCATCGGGCGAGAGGCTATGCTCTCCATTTCATGAGTTGGGGAAGAGTTAAGGGGAAAGGAAGAAGTGAAACTAAATAGGAAAATATCGGGGAGACATTTATGTCGAGGTCCTTTCAAGGTAGGTTTAATCGGAAAATTATTTTTTGAGATTAAATTAAGAACCCATTACGGATTTCGCTGAATTTTTTAATGTTTACGAATTTTAGGTTGTTTACGGCACAAACGGTGAGCTCGAGACGAACTTGAGGAAACTTGTTGTAGAATTATCTCGTCGATTCGGGTAAAATAATTCCGTGATAGGCAGAAAAACTAGTTTTTGTAGGTTTTGTGATTATGTTTGGCTAAATTATATACATGATTTTGCGTAATGGATGAATGCGATACATTAGTATGAATGAGAGAGAGAAACTTGATTTGTCACTTATAATACATGATTTTATTATGTTATGAATGTAATAAACGTGTTTATGAAATTATTCTTCTATTGGTCATATCTTATGATTTGTGCGTATGATATATGAAATGCTTATTATGGTATTTATTACGCTGAATTTTGATTTAAATAATATCCTGAAGTAATGTTGTAGATAAGTCGTTATGAATACTTAAGTACGAATGATAGAGAATGATGAGATTTGCGACTCCTTACATTCGAGGCCAAGATATTCTGAGAACACACAGGATCGATGAGCAAAATATAAGAAAGCATTGGTACGAGGATAGTATTGATATTTATTATGTTGGGAGAGATTACGTCTTTATTAATAATTTATGAATCTTGAGTGGGTGATGACTAAATGATATAATGTAACATACGAATAGTTGAGCATATAATTGTAAAGACATTCTTATAATTACGAGTGATATGCCTATGAAACCGTGATGTACTTACGAAGTACATATTTTATACGGTGTACGTGATTCGGTGTATTAAATTCTTTTCTTGGACATAGCACATACGATTATAATACGTCATAATGTGTTGTGGACATGTAAATGAAATGCATGATCATGCATGTTTTTTTTTTCATCTAAAAATTTTTCTTTAGTCTTATAATTATTTCATTGAGCCCTGGCTCACTTTGTTGATTTCAGGAAGGGTAAGAAACACCATCGCAATTATCTAAATGTGACATGTAAAGCTTTTGTATTATATAGTTTGACGGTTGTGCGATTTTGAGTGCGTGTTTTTATTATATTAGACTTAACAACTTTGTATACACACACACACACACACATACATCTATATACACACACACACACACACACACACACACAAACATATATATATATATATATATATATATATATATATATATATATGTAGATAGAGAGAGAGAGAGATGCATTTGTGTCTATACATATATCATATATATGGTATATATATTTTTAATGTTTCATTATTATAATCATTTACATTAATATGGGTATATATGTATATATATGCATATACATGTATCTATATGTGTATATATGCACATATAAATATCTACGTTTTTAAAAGATCGAAGTAGATACATGATTGGAGCTCTTGCTTGATCTCGTATGCTGTAGCTCGATCCGCCCAGCTGAGCAGTGCACTTAGTGGGATCGAACTCATGTGCTGAGATTGCGTGATAACGCAAGCGTCGACAAAAGACACGAAGCGCAACACACACACACACATATATATATATATATATTAGTGATATGAGTTTTTATCCTTCCAAGTATTTGAATATGTATTAATAATAAGCGATGAATCATGTAGTTGCCTTGGCGTTAGTCTCGTACGAGTTTATCTTATCGCAGTTGACCCTTATGGGGGTTGTTGGGTTGTGATAGATAGTGGAATCGGAGCGAGACTATTGGATGAAAAAATACGACGGAAAACGTTGGATTTAAGTAAAAATGAGATCAATTATAAGTTATCATTTATGCGACATAATTATTATATGATAAGTTATGCTTGACTAATAAATTATGCAAATATAGATAAATATGCCTAAAGAAGAATTAAAAGTACGGAGAAGTAGGTCTCTTAGACCAATTGTAGAGAAGCGAAAATACGAGGTAAAAATTTCTTAAATAGAAATGACAATCAAAATATGCTACACGACAAAACTAGAGCCGTTGAGTTACGGAAATTGTGTAGGCGATATAAAAATAAATAGTTGACAAAATGAATGTTTTGAAAAGATCTTCCACATCAAGGCCAATATTTGAAGATCATTTTGGAGTTGATTGACATGAAGATCTTTGAGACATGTAAGCCACTCACATTCGAAGGTCTTTAGTGATTGAACGATTGTTGATTGGCATTGAAGATCAGAGAAAGATTAAGGTATGATTTTTCTAGAAAATTAGAGAGTGGTGTTAGCCACTTTCATCTTAGAATGCGAGCGAGAGATGTGCAACAAGCATAACGTAGAGAGAAATTTCAGCCGAGACATCCCGCAAATTCGGTGAGATAAATTTGTTAGTGGCAGTTTGTTCATACCACATTCAACTGAAGCCCAGCATTCACAAGTTAAATTTTTTATTCGACTCGGGGTCTATATTCATTATGCAATATGAGACAAAAATTTACTTCTCTTTCCGAATATGCATCACACTATGCTAGTACCTAGGAAGAACAATGTCAGGATTTTGCGCGATCTCAAAGATTAGTTGAGATTGGTTTTGGTGCCGATTGAAAGAGCCGGATAAAATTGCAAATGGGTTAAATTTCTCCAATCAACGGTGGCAACCCCAAGTAGGAAAACAAAAATACCTTGGCAAGGGAGAAGACATCCAAAGCAAGAACATTAAATTAGAAGACGATCGAAAGTAGGCAGTCGAAATGCTGTTTGTGAGAAGTGCTGAAAAAGATATTTTGGACGGTGCTTATTTGGTTTAGGACGAGTGCTACAAATGTGAAGACGGTCGGGGTGCTCTTCGGATAGACGCACTCCTTCTTGGAAAGGAAAAGAGTAGCGAGATCTTTGACAATCTAAGGACCGAGACAACCCGAGAAACTAATGGAAGGCGACAAATCAAGCAAAACTCAATTTTTGAGAAAAACCTTCAACTCCATTTCAATGGTGAAACTTTAGAGCATAGGGCGGTAACCCGTAAAAGCCGAGTTTTTGCAATTTGTCTTAAAGAATCTAAAGAAAATGTAGTAATTCTGAAATACGGCTTTTGATTTAAGATCAGTCGAACATTGGTTTATTTGATTCGGGTGCGTCATTTTTTCATTTATGATGAGCTTGTGTTAGTTCATTTGTTGATATCGCGCACTATAATCCTGCCCTATGTGCTATTATGTCTTCGAAGTGGCTTGTACGAAAATATTTGTGCATGTTAGTATCTTTGATTATTGCTAGCATAATTAATTATCATACGAGATTCGGATTTTAATGTCATATTGGGAATGAATTTGATGGTGAAATATTTTGTTACGATTGAATCTTTGAAAAGGCGGGTGAAATATAATTTGTTTGGCGAGAAATAATTTTATTTTCCATGTGATATGAATACATAATCTTCTTTGATTCTTGCGGTGAAAGTTGAAAAATACTTACTGCAGTTGTGAATTGGTGTTTCTAGCCAAATTATAAGTGCTAAATAAAGATGTACGAAATTGCAAAATATCCTATTGTTAAAGAATTTCTTGATATATTTCTAAAGAATTGTTAGTGTTACCACCATAGTGAGAAGCCGAAATTAGCATTGATGTGTTTTAAGAGACATGCGAATTTTTCGGTCTCTTTACGGGGATCCTCCAAAAATATATATAGGAGTTGAAATGCCGATTACGGGAATTAATAGATAAATATTTTATCGGGCCAAACAATTCACCCTCTAGTATTAGTTGTCGAAAGAAAAATGGTTTTATGTGGTTATACATTGATTATAGTGAGTTGAACACGGTGACAATCAGAATCAATAGCCCCTTCTTCACTACTTTGTATTTTCAGTTGATATGAGATCATGATATTATCGAGGTCGAAGTCGGGGAAACAATGTAACTAAAGCAGGTTTTGGACCGGATATAATCATTATAAATTCTTAGTTATGTTTTTTAAACTTTATCAATGCTCTGCGAGTATTCATGGACGCATTGAATCAAATCTTTAACCGGTATCCATATAATGCGTAAATTATCTTTATTGATGATATTCTTATATATTCGAAGCATTGATGATGGTACCAAGCATCCCCGAGAATCGTATTGGAGCGGTTTTGGACCGGATATAATCATTGCAAATTCTTAGTTATGTTTAAAAACTGCTCAATGCTCTGCGGTATTCACATGGACTTTGATGAATCAAATCTTTAACCGGTATGCATATAATCTTGTCATTATCTTTATTGATGATATTCTTATATATTCGGCGATGATGATAAATGCCACCATAATCGAGGAAATCGTATTGGAGGCTGTGAGGCGAGGAATCGGCTATACGCAAGTTACAAAAATGTGAATTTTGACTACGAATGTTGTATTATTGAAGTGTATTATCGGTGGACAAGTAATATCGGTGGATCATCGGAGAAGTTCTTGAATATATAAGAATATCATCAATAAAGATAATGACAAGATTATATGCATACTGGTTAAAGATTTGATTCATCAGGTCCATGAATACTGCAGGAGCATTGATAAACAACATTTATAATGATTATATCTGGTCAAAAAAACTCTCCAATACGATTCTCAGATGTTTGGCATGATCATCATCAGTTCTTGAATATATAAGAATATCATCAATAAAAGATAATGACAAGATTATATGGATACTGGTTAAAGATTTGATTCAACAGGTCCATGAATACTGCAGGAGCATTGATAAAGCGAAAAAACATAACTAAGAATTTATAATGATTATATCTGGTCCAAAAACTGTTTTAGTTACATTGTTTCCCTGACTTTGACACAGTAATATCCTTGATCTCATATCAATCTGGAAAAATACAGTAGTAGCAGTGGCTATTTATTCTTGATTGTCACCGTGTTCAACTCACTATAATCAATGTATAACCACATAAAACCATTTTCTTCTTGACAACTAATACTAGAGGGTGAATTGTTTGGCCTGATAAAATATTTATCGTAATTCCTGTAATCGGCATTTCAACTCCTATATATTTTTGGAGTGATCCTGTAAAGAGACTGAAAAAATTGCTTATGTCTCTTAAAACACATCTATGCTAATTTCGGCTTCTCACTATGGTGGTAACACTAACAATTCTTTAGGAAATATATCAAGAAATTCTTTAACAATTAGGATATTTTGCAATTCTGCACATCTTTATTTTACTTTTCTCATTTGGCTAGAAACACCAATTCACCCAACTTTGCAAGTATTTTTCAACTTTCACTGCAGTAATCAAAGAAGATTATGTATTCATATCACATGGAAAATAAAATTGTTTCTCGCCAAACAAATTATATTTCACCCGCCTTTTCTAGCATTCAATTGTAACAAAATATTTCACCATCAAATTCATTCCCAATATGACATTAAAAATCTGAATCTGTATGATAATTAATTATGCTAGCAATAATCAGATACTAACATGCACAAATATTTTCTCTTTGCATAGAAACCACTTCTCGAAGACATAATAGCACATAGGGCAGGATTATAGTGCGCGATAACTCAACAAATGAACTAACACAAGCTCATCATAAATGAAAAATGTGATGCACCTGAATCAAATAAACGGTGTCTGACTGATCTTAAATCAAAAGCGTATTTGTAACTACTACATTTTCTTTAGATTCTTTAAGACAAATTGCAAAAACTCTGGCTTTTACGGGTTACTCAGTTCTATGCTCTAAAGTTTCACCATTGAAATGAGTTGAAGGTTTTCTCGAAAAATTGAGTTTTGCTTGATTTGTCGCCTTCCATTAGTTTCTGGGTTGTCTCGGTCCTTAGATTTTCAACGATCTCTTCTCTTTCCTTTCCAGTGAGCAGTTCTTGAAGAGCACCCCGACTGTTCACATTCCCCAGCACTGTCTAAACCGACACTGTCCAAATATCTTTTTCTACACTTCTCACAAACAGGCATTTCTGACTGTCTACTTTCGATCGTCTTCTAATTTAATGTTCTTGCTTTGGATATCTTCTCCCTTGCCAAGGTATTTTTGTTTTCCTACTTGGGGTTGCACCGTTGATTGGAGAAATTTAACTCATTTGCAATTTATCTGGCTCTTTCAACTGGCGCAAACCAATCTCAACTAATCTTTGAGATCGCGCAAAAACTTGACATTGTTCTTCCTAGGTACTAGCATGGTGGAGAAGTAGAATTTTGTCTCATATTGCATAATGAATATGAACCCTGATCCAGAATAAAAAATTTAACTTGTAATGCTAGTCTAGTTGAATGTGGTATGAACAAATCCTTGAAGACTAACAAAATTTATCTCACTGAATTTGCAGGATGTCTCGGCTGAAATTTCTCTCTACGTTATGCTTGTTGCACATCTCTGCCTCGCATTCTAAGATGAAAGTATTAACACCACTCTCTAATTTTCTAGAAAAATCGCACCTTCCAGAATCTTTCTGATCTTCAATGGCCAATCAACAACTGTTCAATCACCAGCACCTTTGAATGTAGTGAAAACACATGTCTGAAAGATCTTCGAAATCAATCAACTCCAAAATGATCTTCAAATATTGGCCTTGCTGGTGGAAGATCTTTCAAAAACATTCATTTGTCAACTATTTATGATATCAGCTACACAATTTCCTGTAACTCAATGGCTCTAGTTTTGTCGTGTAGCATATTTTGATTGTCATTTCTATTTAAAGAATTTTACCTCGTATTTCTTGCTCTACAATTGGTCTAAAGTGGCCCTCCGTACTTTTTAATTCTTCTTTAGGCATATTTAATATTTGCATAATTTATTAGTCAAGCATAACTTATCATATAATAATTATGTCGCATAAATGATAACTTATAATTGATCTCATTTTTACTTCTAAATCCAACTTGCTTCCGTCGTATTTTTCATCCAATAGTCTCGCTCTGATTCCACTATATCACAACCCAACAACCCCCATAAGGGTCAACTGCGATAAGATAAACTCGTACGGCTAAATCGCCAAAAAACTACATGATTCATTTCCGTTTATTATTAATACATATTCAAATACTTGGAAGGATAAAAAATCATATCACTAATATATATATATATGTGTGTGTGTGTGTGTTGCGCTTCGTGTCTTTGGTCGACAGTTGCGTTATCAGTCGTTAGTCCCCCAGGGACATGAGTTCGATCCCACCTAAGTGCATCTGCCTTGCAGTGCAGGATTGAGTGGTTAGGCACATGAGATTGGTTAAGAGCTCCAATCATAGATTCCAGTTGATCTTTTAAAAAATGTAGATATTTATATGTGCATATATACACATATAGACACATGTATATGCATATATATACATATATACCCATATTAATGTAAATGATTATAATAATGAAACATTAAAAAAAATACATATATACATATATATATGGATATAGACATAGACACAAATGCATCTCTCTCTCTCTCTATCTACATATATATATATATATATATATATATATATATATATATATATGTTTGTGTGTGTGTGTGTGTGTGTGTGTGTGTGTATATAGATGTATGTGTGTGTGTGTATATATAATACAAAAGCTTTACATGTCACATTTAGATAATTGCGATGGTGTTTCTTACCTTCCTGAAATCAACAAAGTGAGCTATGGGCTCAATGAAATAATTAAGACTAAAGAAAAATTTTTAGATGAAAAAAAAAAACATGCATGATCATATGTATTTCATTTACATGTCCACAACACATTATGACGTATTATAATCGTATAAAATATGTCCAAGAAAAGAATTTAATACACGGAATCCTGACAATTGTATAAAATATGTACTTCGTAAGCATATCACGGTTTCATAGGCATATCACGGTAATTATAAAATGTCTTTTACAATTATATAAGCCTCAACTATTTGCATGTTACATTATATCATTGAGTCATCACCCAGCCCGAAGATTCATAAATTATTAATAAGATTGGACCTCTCCCAACATAGTGATCAATAGTTCATCTGGTACCAACAGTTTCTTATATTTGTCTCCGTCTGATCCCAAGGTTCTCATGGTTTTCATCTCCATCTAGGGAGTCAGAAATCTCATCATTCTCTATCATTTCGTACTTGCAAGTATTCATATAATGACTTATCTACAACATTACTTGACATTATTTAAATCAAAATTCATGTAATAAATACTCATAATAAGCATTTCATATATCATATGCACAAATCATAGTATAGGAATGGTTGTAAGCAATAATTTCATAAACATGTTTATTAGATTCATAACATAATAAAATCATGTATTATAAGTGACAAATCAAGTTTTCATTCATACAGTCAATGCACGTATCCATCCACAATATGCAAAAAATCATAGATATAATTGAGTCAAACATAATCATGGAAACCTACAAAAAACTAGTTTTTTCAGCAGCTATCACGGAATTATTTTACCTGGATTGACGAGATAATTCTACAACAAGTTTCCTCCAAGTTCGTCTCGAGCTCACCGTTTAGTGTAAACAACCTAAAATTCGTAAACATTAAAAATTCATGAAATCCGTAAATGGGTTCTTAATTTAATCTCAAAAATAATTTCTGATTAAACCTACCTTGAAGGACCTCGACATAAATGTCTCCCTGATATTTTTTCACATTAGTTCTCACTTCTTCCTTTCCCATAACTCTTCCCAACTCATGAAATGAAGAGCATAGCTCTCAGTTCCACGACAGTCTTGTGAATGTTCCTGCACAACTACAATGACACGAAACTCACATAACGCATCAAATTCATAGCAAATGTCAAAACGGAAACATAGGAAGAAAGGAATGTCTCAAATAGGGCGAACATAGATTTTTCACTTACTAATATCCTCCCAGAGCTTCGAATTTGTGCACGTTCCCGACTCCAACTACAATGTTGGAGTCGCGGATTCCTTCATGCTGAGAAGTATAATGTGGGGAAGGAGGGTAAATAAGGAATGAGACATTTTAACTTGGATCCTAATTAATCTCCTATTTGATCCATCAGACTGACGTACGCGCAGTTAAGTGCGGGTGATGTAAGTCGATAATAGTGATCTGTAAGGATTAATTAGGGTTTAATTAATTTAATTAAATCAAAATATTATTATTTTTATATCTCCCATTATATTAATTATTCATATATAGTGTTACATATCAAATTGATCGATTCAATGTATAAGATTTTATATGATTGAGTTGGTCGAATTCTGCGAGATGCAAAATCTGAGGTCTGTTTTAAAAGTACCAAAATTTTACCTGATTTCTCAAAATTAGATGTTATAGAAGGTAAGAGTGTTGGTGTATAAAGGAAAGTCAAGAATTTATTGGTGTGTTTAGGACGGTCGTTGATTTACCAGAAGCATTTGTGAAGTTATTTTTTGAGAAACAGCTTCACATATGTTGTCAAAAAGTTGCTATTGGAATATGAAGTCATTTTGGATAATCTGTTGTATTGCAGCTGTTTCTGTTGAAAAATACAGTTATGCCCTTAGATTATATCGTGGTTGAATGACCACAGTTTTCAAAATAATTGAATCTGAATAATAAAAACAGCTCCAGCGATACACAAAATTTTATGAGTCCAAATTTCTTTAATATCAAGTGTAAGTCATCATTTCATACATAATACCACAATAATAAAAACTACAAAAATAACAACAATATTATAATGACATTCATCTTCATGTTTAGACAATTAAGTCTTCATAATAATTCTTTTATCCACAACATTTCTCCTAACAACGATCACTATCCGGAGCAAGCTCATTTATATCTTTAGCTCAACAAAGTAACTGCAATCTTCATGTGTCTTATTTCTGGGACAACAATAAAATCTCCTCTTATAGCTGTCTTATCTTCTCGATGTGTACTTAGAACACTGCAATCTTCACTTGAAGTAGTTGATGACCTTGAACTCTTTTTTTTTTTAATTATAATTCATTATAATTTTAATTGATAAGTAAAACTAGATATGCAATAGAACAATAAAATAAATATTTAGTTTCATAGTAAAATATATAAAATGCAGACATCAACAAATCATCAATACAAAACATTATATAAATATAAGTAGACGTTAACAAATCCTCAATGCATCCAAAACAATAAACATCAACAAGAATACACTACGAAACACTATATAAATACACTCGATGAGTCCACCATAGCATATATAATCTCTTTTCTTAACTACATCATCTCTAGAACGACCTCCCCTTCGAATGTTTGAGGTTATTTGTTCAGAGGTCTTCATCGGGCAATGATTGTCGACTCGATATGTACGAATAAGAACTTGAGATCAATATTATCCGATATGGATGCCTTTGTATAAAATTATGTAAAGTTGTCGTTCGACAATTATTTTTATTTATTTTTTAAAGGAATATGTTGGCGTATCACGAAATATGGCCTTAAATGCTTTCATACGTTGAATGCTCTCTGATAATGATAGTAATGATGAGTATCTTTTATTGAACAATTTATTTATCCTTGATACTTGATTGTTGCTTCAGGTGAACGATAACACTTTCATTATCGGGGAAGAAATTTTAAGAATCACAGACAACATGGAATCATCGTTGCAATGGATATCGAGATCGATGAAGTAATATTTCACCGAATAATAATATCGTTATTACATATCAAATTAAAGGCTTCATATGCGATCCCACGAATGTACTAACTGGTGGAGACATTGAAATGTTGTATTCGCGTCGCAAAGTTGTAACTTGAATGATATTATAAAAGACAACATTCGTCCGGTCGTAATGTAAACGTGTTGAAATCATGGCTATTTAGAGATTCGTATGAGTTTCGCGTCGTGTGATATATGAAATCTTATTAAGATTCTTAACGTAATGGGTGATATATGTGTCGTAATTCTTTCAAATCTGATCTTATTTAAAATTTTATTACGTCGTTTTTTATCGTAAAAAGCAGTATCTTAATAAATAGAAATATCAATACCTCGAAAAATAATATGTATCATGTATCGTTGCGGATTTCTCTCGGTGCATATGATAACAAAATATATGGGTTTTATAGTGTTAGTTGACAATCTTATCAAAGGAGTTGATTTCAATATCAAAATATTGTTAATTGTCTTCGTTGAAATCTTGGAATTGCTCGGAACGTACGAATAAATTTATTATGTGGCATAATATATAATGTAATGGTCGGTACTTTCTTGAATTAAAAAATCACGATATCAAACAAAACATAATAAGCTTTGCGATTAAATCAGAGTAAATCACAAAAAATTATCCGATAATAAAAGAAAAATATTATACATGAAGAACAAGAAATACGAACAAGAGAACACAAACATGACACGACACGATATAGGGGCATGATATAATTAAAAATAGGACATGGCATATCTAACGAGTTTTAAAATTTAATTAATTATTAATATAAAATATATTTTTTTCATTATTCTTTATTAAAAATATATCCACAACATGAATTATACAAGAATAAAATTTCACTTCATATTATATTCTGGTATGCTTATGAAAATTAACTTTTTAAATTAGATATAATATAATTAAAAGAATTCGTAAACGTATAACTAGATTTATCATAATTTAAAAAACTTAATATTATAAATTGGAAATTAATAATGCTCGACTTCGATGAATATCGTATACGCGCTTCGATGCTCGATTTTAACTTGATGTTAAAGGGAGATTTGATATGACGAAAGATGGGGCGATTTCTTATAAAATATAATTAGGGGCACACGTATATTTATAATTTTCTAATTACGGTGTCTCATTTTCTCAAAATTATACTATGCTCGCGTCGATACGATATTGAGATGTTATAAACATGTTAATAAAAAAATTCGGACATTTAGTTTGTAGTGTCGGGAAATGTCGGACAAATTTCGGTCACGTGTGGAGCACAGTGCGACACATTTTTAAAGTGTCGGTATTACATAACATACTATTAGGTGAATTTGGATGAGCTTGGAGCGGCTCACCAACCCACTTCTCACCCATAAATGATGATGATACGCGATTAATAACTGTAATTTGTCTAATAACCTTGATAAGACACAAACGGTTGCAATTAGAATTGTGCTTGTTTCACAATCTCTATCATTCATCCTCGATCCGTTCATCGAATATTTCATACATATTAGAATATATATAAAAAAAGAAGGTATCGGAAAGTGAAATAAATGCCGAAATGGCTCGTAATTAAAATGCTACCGGTTGGTGTGACACAAATGTTAAAATGACACATGAACATGGCACCGAATATTGTTCGGCATAGTAGTATAAATTAACACATCATAATCCAAAACGGTAATAACAAAGACAAACTAACAAAGGCGAGGCGTCTAAGAAATTAGTGAAGGTAGGAAATCTCCATTTCGACACCATCGTCATGAAGGACTCTACCTTGGATTTGAACCTCTTATAGCGCATAAATACAAAGACATGTCATCAAATATCTTGGAAGTAAAGTCCGGTGGCTTCACGACTTCTACCATAGTTGGGATCCCAGCAGTACAATTGAACCTTGGACTTGATGTTGGTGCGGTTTGTAATAAGTGGTGAAATATGCTCGGATAATTGTTAGGCCCGAATCTTAATTTTCTTTTGTATTCTTGGGTGGTGCATGGCGCTTGGAATGACTTGATTCGCTTTATTCTTTCTCTTTTTGTGGGCGCTTTCTCTTGGATTGTGAAATGAGCAAATGCAAGATCATCCAAATTTTGGAGGAAGTCGTGTCTTGTTGTTCGAAGCATTGGAGCTCGAGCCACAACAACAAGAAGCATAGTATCAAGTTTCTCCTCGAACTGCGGTCTATGCCATAAATTCTAATTTTTTGGCATTGGGCGGGGATCTACAATTGATAAAATTGCAGTTCACTATAAAATTGTCTACTTACTAAATTTTTTTCTCTCCATCTCTCCTACGATGCATCCTTATTTCCTCGATAGGGTCTCGACCTAATTCGGTTGCCCCTCTCTTTAACTCATTCAACAATTTTCAATATTTCTTTAGTTAAACTCATTTGTTCTTCAGGCGGGTTGAGTCGTACAATCTTCTTCATGCTTTTGCATGAAAGTTCTTTATATTTTTTTCAGCATTTTCTTGTAGTGTGTGGTTGACACATGGTCGAGTTAACATGCTGTCATAAATCACGGAATATGATATTCGCCTCCTCTCCCTGGAACGATATCTACTTCCTTTTGTTTATTTATCGATATATCATATAGATAAAATATTTAGACGAAAAAATATAATTTAGCCAGTTAAAAAAATAATTATAAAAACTTAAAAATTAAAGAAAATAATAGATCAAATTAAGAGTTCGGTAGATCAATTTATCAAAGAATGATCCATCGATAACGAATATCATAGAACTTTCAAAAAACGAGGTAGTATTTGTGTTTAGCGATGACGTGATCCATGACAAGATAGTATCCATAGTGTAACGGTGTGATGCATGCTTTAAGATCGAGCGATATACATCGCAAACGAGGGGTGAAAACAATTGCAAAAGTAACAAACGGTGATCGGTTGAACTCCTTGTATTTTTCGAGCATTACTCTACATAGTATTACAAAACAAAGGGTGAAAACCATGCACTTCAAAATCATCGTCACAAATCCACAATAAACCATTAAACGCTGCCAGCTACCAGCCCATTACCTGACCAACGGAGGCAAACCAATATTACCCACACCTGACCAACGGGGCAAACAAACCAAACACCCACACCCGCGGCCGGTAGGTACAAGAGACACTTGAGACCAAAAAAAACTCACATTTTCAATACCAACAATTATGTAGAAATCCACATTTATCAAACGTATCACTCCATCTTTTGGCGTTGCCTGAACGTATAAGAAAGCTTGTACTTGCTATATACAAATATGTGGTTGTGTCTTGGTGTTTCACAAGTAAAATTCTTGTCACAACCAAAACCCAAACCACGCCCATAGCATAAATGTAATGGCCAAGGCACGGCCAATGTAGCGAAACGATAAGCACCAAACAACCAAGAATAGCCAAGAGGCCACAAAGCACAACCAATTTGGTAAAACAATAAGCAACAAATAACCAACACGAGAGGGGCAACCGAAAAGCCCCAATTGTACGATCAGATGCTAAGCTGAGGAAGCCACAATGGCACTCCAAATTTTTAACAACACATCATTTGTATATATATATATATATATATATATATACAAATATATATATATATATATACATATCAAACTGCCAAACATTAATATTTAACACACAACATTCAAATCTATGACATCATATAATTAATGTCATTGAAATTAATTTTTTAAAAGTGAGATCACACTTTTACGCAAGCATATTTCAATCTTTAGATGCTTGATATGTAAATGCATAAGAATTGTGTGATAATACGAATATTCCCCTTCAAACAATACTTCACGAGTTCAAATGACAAAGCAAACCACCCATAGAGAGGAAAACCGAAAGCCCGAAGTAAATCACATAGCTAAAACGAAAAGCAACAAAACACCATCAAGAAGAGCCGCAAAAAGCCCCAACGACACCGTGCACACTTGAAACGACAAGCACCAAACCACGCCGATGAGCAAAATCGAGACAATTGCACATTCATACAAGTAAAATGAAAAGCAGCAGGCCGCACCACAGGGACAACCAAGAAGCCCCAAAGGGAAAACCCTTGAAGTTGACGACAAGCGCCCAAACCATAGCATCATCACGGGGAATAAGCAAAATGAATAGGCAAAACGAAAAGTAACTAACCACCACCGAGAGGACAACGGGAAGCCCCATCGGCACCCTCATTGGTACCACCACTAATTAGTTCAAACGATAAGCACCACCAACGAGATGAAAGCAAGGAAGCATAATACAAAAATTAAATAAATAAAACGGAAAGCAACATACCACCACCACAAAAGGACAACAAGGAAGTTTCATCAACAACATACTTACAATTGACTTGACAGCACCAAACCACCAACGAGAGGAATAACGAAAAGCAAAATAGGCAAAACACATAGGTAAAACCTAAAACATAAACTACCACCACAAAGGACAACCAAGAAAGGTTGGATTAGTACATACAAAGAGGTGGCGAGAGGTGGCGACGGTAAAGACAAATGGAAGGGAGAAGAAGAGGACCACACGCAAACCCCCTTTACGCCTATAGTGAACCTCAAATGGAGGGATCGGGGGCAAAGGATGGGATTTACCGAATTATAGAAGGGTAGGATATTCTTTTCTAACTCGGACCGCAATTAATCTTGCGGAACAAACACAGCATTAGTTCATAGTTTTCCTGTTTCGAAAATAAATTTCTGGTAAAAGCGAGGTGAAAAGCGGGTTCCAAACGACAACTGCTTGCTTTTCAAAATGAAAAACGAGGCAAAAATCCTCCCAAATGCACCTACATGAGTTGTGGGGAAGTTTTTAGGGTTGGCCTTGTGTGTAGTTTGTGCTAGGGATGGCCTAGGGGATAAAATCAAGGGGTAGGGAAGAAGCACAAAAATATATATATAAGATAGAACCCAATGCTAACTAAAATATCAAATATTTAGGTCAATCACCAAGCTTCACCAATAAATTTGCTGACAAAGAAAGACATCAATATTCATTCAGCAATTAATCAAAATATAGTGCAATATAAAGAAAACAAATCATATACAATAATTCCTTGATAACATGGAAAGAGAGTGTTTTCAGTTGCAACTAAGTCTTCAATTTTCTACTATAGCCTGGCATTTGATGGTCTCTTTCCATTTGTGGCTTTTCTCCAGGTCATAGGTAATCATTATAATTTCACTGTTGCCACTGTTATTTAACTAATTTGACTACTGTAGAAAGTCCAATTATAAAGAAATTACAACTTATACATTGATTTGAAATTATAAGGTATTCTCTTTGTGTTTTTCCTTTTCTATTTGACTTCTTTATTATATCAAATACTCCACTTAATTTGCTTACTACTGCATAAAAGTTGTGAAGCACACATTTCAAAATGCTTACATGTTTGTGTCGAACACAAGTATAACGTCGACAAACTTTAACACATGTTTAACAAGTTCAAAGAATTATTGAGGTCATTAATAGTCGAGTTGATCCCAACACGGCTAGGACATGGGCTGGACATGCCTAAGATATGGGCTAATGCCAAAATAAGAAATTTAAATGAAGATTTTATATTGTTCACTAACTACTTTCCTTTTTTATCCCACTAACTTTGGAGTACGGGTTCAGCTATGACTTCGATGTGACGACGTCGTGTTTGAGGTGAGGAGTGTGGGCTTATCGCAGAAGATGGCTCTAAAGTCCAACAAATGTGAGTGATGCATTCAACTTTGACATATGAAAGATATGGGCATTAACTATGATGTGAAGCAAGCTTTGACGGACGATGGCTTCAACGCGCGATTAAAGCTCTTCATACGAGACAGTGCTGATCATGATTCAGCTTCAGCATTTGCTAGCTTTGACTTTGATCATAACTTTATATAGAAGTAGCTTAGTATGTATTATGAACAACTATATGGTCTTACGTTTTTATCGCAACTCTTGGGGGCATGCTTGAGCCGAGGGGCGAGCGGTAGGCTTGGCTCGTTGAAATTAGCTCGGCTCGAAATCGGCTCGTGTTCGAAATGGCTCGTGAAATGTGTGTTCGTGTTCGGGGCTCGGGTAAATATTCTTGTTCGTGTTCGGCTCGTGTTGTTCGAAATTAGGCTGCATCCAAAATTAATTGGAAAAATATAATAATACAACGTCGGATCGAAACACAGGCCAAAATGAATAAACGAAGCGCTCTTGTCTTCACCATATGACGATTATGATTTAAAGCTTAAATATAAATATATATATAATATATTAATATATAATAATATATATAATAAATTATTATATAAATAATTATATGATTATTTTTTTATTTTGAACGGTCGAAGTAACGTGAGCAAACAAACGGTTGTTGCATTAAAACATTACTGACCAATTAAAAAATTTGTTCGTGTTAGGAGCACATTGGGAACATGAACGAGCGAGACACGAGCTGCCCAACGGCCAGATACGAGTTGTTCGTGAGCAATAGGCGAGAATTACCGGCCCTGCGCCACTCTTTAGGATGCTTATATTGAAACCATGATTTAGCTACGAACATGTATGAGTGCATAAGTACTTTTGTTGTGTTGTTTAGTAAAAAATATCCCTTAGGGTGCTTTTGAGGCGGCGGTGCGGTATCGCGCCGCGGTTTTCATAACGACAAAGTATATTTTGTACGCTCTGAAAAGCTACGAATTGTGTATTTTCCCACCATACATGATTGCACAGCCAGTATACGGAAAAATGTGATGTTTCGAAAAAAATTTTAATAGTCGCATGGCTGTTAGGGTTTAGCCTGCAAACACGGTTGTTTATTGAGAAACATTCTATTCTACAACAAACGTAGTGCGATAAAAGGCTTGTTGTTGTTATTGTTGTTGTTGTTTAGAAAAAAAAAATTTGACGAGTTAATTTGGATCACTCTAGTTAGTTATTTGGTTGGAAACTAGGAGAATTATATTTTCTTCATATCGAGGTAGATATATATGTTTCAATAGATTGGTTTGGCACTAATTACTACTTTACTTATTTCACTTAGACAACAAACTTCATTTAATTTATGGGCTACTTTCTTTATATAATGATATAGTTATGACGATTTCATTGGAATTAACTTTATTATCTATGATACGATAATTTTTTTTATTTTATTGTTAGATGCAACGTAAGCGAGAGGTAGACCTAGGAAAACTTGGGCTTATTGCATAAAAAATGATCTTAATTTGTTAAATTAAACGAAAAATTGACACAATAGGACGCAATGGCAAAAAGGATTCATGTAGCCGACCCCACTAAGTGGGATTAAGATTTTGTTGTTGTTGTTGTTGTTGTCGTCGTCTAATGTAATGGGTTTGACTATTCACATGACCTAATTTTACATAAAAGATATTATTTTACCCTCGAAGTACATTTTCAATTGGGCAAATTATAATGAAATGTAATCGGATTATCTTCTTGGTTTGCTTTGATAACTTTTTGAATGCTAGGGGTATTATTTCAAGCATTTACATAATCAATTCTTTTATAATGATAATTGTGGTAATAGAAAATAATAAAGATTATATAATTTAATATTTTAATTTATAAAATATAACTATATGTAGCATCTCAATTATTTCAGTTAATAGGTGTTTTATCATACCTCGTATTTATTATTGTGCTTCATGACTTAATAAAAATGAACTGCGGCTTCGTTTGACAACGTTTTTTTGTTTCTGAAGTACTACTAAAAATAATTTTAAAATAAATAGCGATATAACATTATCGTCTTATAACCGTTTGAATCAAATTTCGGCCTTAAAAACTTTCCACTATTGTGTCACGCACCCGCTTGCATCGGAAGCTTGTCACATGATTCGTCCTCCCATTCTTTGTTATGCTTGCACGGAGTTCATCGAGGTAAGATTCTTTATTATGTGGTTAACCACTAGAAACGGAAATTCTAACATCCTCGAGCCTTCTCTGCACCATGTCTATCACCTAAAGACTCCCCATGGTCCCCATCGTCGGCCTCCTTATAGATTCCCAGTGTCGGCGAGAGGGTGGAGATTTAAGTTAATGGTTGCGAATGTTTTGGAAGTTGTAATGCTCGTTGGCATGCGGGAGTCACCCGAAGTAACGCGGTGAAGGTTAATCCACATCTTCTTCTATTATTCGAGTGACGGCGACAATGAGCTTGTTTCGCGCATTGGGCAATGTCGGGGCTTCGTGAGAATGCCGGGGACTTCTTCAATTCCCACTCCATTCTCTCTCGTTGTTACTAGAAATTCATTGTAATGTCCTCGAATCTATTTGCTCAATCTTTCGCACCCCGGTGTCCACCTCGAATCCATTTACTCGATTTTTCCCCGGGGCATTTCACTTTCGAAAAATTTGAACGCGATTGAACGTCGGAACAAAGGTCCTCACAATCTAAAAAATGGTAGATATTATCGTTCCGGTAGAAACGCTTCTTCACGGATTAGTCGACCAAACAAATGACGAACGTTCTCTCGACATTTTTAGCGATAGAAAGGAAACAAGCAGCGCTCTCCAAACAAATCATATATCTTTCCATCGTATAGCGTTCCTTTAAGAAATCCATTGGTGTTTTATACGTAGTTTTTCCTCTCCATGTACTATAGCCATATTCAATTACTTAACTCCCTTCTTTCTTAATATTGCACAAAAGCAAATACTTGGATTGAGTGGGAGTGAGAGTTTCTAAAGTTGGAAACACATTCTTGAAATTAAGATTGTAAACTTCTTTTTGCTAAATTAAAAAAGTCGTTGAAATAAAAGGTCAAATAATAGAGGATTATGAGAAGTTATCTATCTTGGATTTGTGAGTAATAAATAGGACCCCAAACAAGTAAACTAACATTAAATGGTTAAATAAATCCTTGTTTCCTCAATCACATGTGTGTCATCGGATGTAAATTTCAAGAAATACCTAAGTATTGACAATTACTTTTGGGATAATTTTCTATGAACCAACATGAGACAATGATCTTCCAATTGGTGATTTCTATCCTTATTTTTCTTCCTAAAATATTCAATGACTAATGTGTGTGATTGAGATTACATAAAAGTTACATATGTTTTTTTTTCCTTCTTCTGAATCTCAATCACAATAGAACAATATATTATAACTAACGGATGTTCGACACATTCACATTATCATTGGAATAAATGAAGTGAGGTTTCTAGTTTTACATCAACATATTGATACTTTACTTAAGAGTCGGAAAACTATAAAATGTGAATTTGTGTGTGTTATTTGAGCATGTGCTCATAGAGTTCGGTGTCAACCTAACCCTAAGACGTCCTACATCATAAATTTAAATATTTCAGTGAAAAAAATTATTTGAAGTTAGTTAACCTGAAAGTAGTCTTGATATTATCATCATCAATGACATAAACACAATTCACAATGGGGTTAATGAATGCTTATTATTCTCTTGTAGTTCAAACAATAAAAATTACTTCTGCAAATTGTTTTTACTAGTGATGATTAGTTATGATATATCAATGTGTGTAGTTAAAATATAAAGCTGTTTTGATCATCAAATGACATATCTTGAACGATCATCATCTATTAGTTAGATTAGTCTGCTGTTAATGTACGATACGGTTCATTAAGAAGTAACTTTTACATGATAAACATAATGGAAAGTAATAAGACGTGCATCACATACCCTAATGGTTAAAGGATTAGATTTGCAAAATGAAGTTCATGAAACTTCATGAAACTATAAATGTGAAAGTAAGTAGCATATTTAAATCGTTATCACGTAACTAGTATTATAGTGCATATCCTTTTGTTGGTTGAAAACAAATATTGCCCATTCACTAAAGTTTATATCTCACATGGAGCAGAGCTTCTAGTTTTGTTCAAGTGTATACCTCTTTTGATAAAACTAACAAGAATTATGATTTGCTAGGTTTTGATGATATTTGAAAAAAGGAAAATATAAACACTACAGCTAACTATCCTCACAAAATAGTTTTGGATGAACGGAAATTGTACTAGAAAATAAATGCATGTAAGCAGTAATTTGTTATAAGATATTCTCATACAATAAATAAAGTAGTATATAAAATACTAATGCTTTCTTCATATACATTTGAAATAAAAGTAACAAAACACTTTAGCTCCATAGAAAGAGAAAAAATTAATACAATCTACTATATATATATATATATAGAGAGAGAGAGAGAGAGAATTTGAGCATCTCTATGCAAATTCATGCACCCATACCGACCTCAAACCTGCTGTTAGGGTGAAAAATCTCTTCAACCAACACTGCTACCTACTTATACATCTATGAAACAACCAAATAAAAGCCAATGATCAGAACAAAAGGAAAAATTCTTGGGTACAGATACTTGAAAACAACTCTGTGTGGAAGCCAATCTCCATGGCACATGTTTAAATGAATATAATTATTTTCACTATACTGCAAACTACATGTAAAGAAATGTGCCTTCAGGGTTTTCAAGGCAGCACATGGTTGAGCATGTTCTATAATGAATTACTTAGTTGCAAAATGCACACAATTGTGTAATGCTCTTCCCTTCCCTGTTTATATGATAGTAAATAGTTGTGGATTTATTCTAAATGACTTCCTTTGCTGCAAAAATACAAGTAACTAATATGTCCTTGATGTAAAAGGACTAATATTGCTTCAAATACAAGTAAACAATTTTGCGTTTCTCTTTCTTTGAGTTTATAAGATGGTATACTCTATGTATTTGCTCTAGAATGAATTACTTCTTGCAAAACTGATTATGTATTACTCTTCCTTTGAGTTTATCAGGCAGCACACAGTCGTGTACTTTTATAGAATGATTTACTATCACATAAAACCTTTTAAAAAAATATTTTTGTCTCAAAAAAGTTGTATAGTGGGAACAAAAGTTCACTCTTGGCGAAAAATGCATTTAAACTGACTAAATATGCAAACATAAAAGAGACTTAAGAGAAGTTTCAATTTGTACTTGCAAATACTAAAGTCGTAGATTTCAAACATTTTGATGGTAAAGCTGTATGCATTTCTAAAATAAAATATGTTGGTTAAAAATATTTACGCAAGTGGTGAAAAACTTCATCCCTACAAAAACAAGCCTTTAAACCAAATAAAACAGGGTTGGGGATGGGGGGTTAACTGAAAAGATGCTTCAGCTTGTCCTTTTAAACCCTAAAAGTGATAGATTCAAAGATGATTATTGAGAAACTCACTATTAAAAATGTGAAATCTTCATCCTTCATCTACAATCCTTCCATCTTCATGAAAATTTTTAAAATCATGATTTCTCTTTTTCTTATCATGGCAATTTGCAGTACCCTAAATCCATGGAAATTTTCAACATTCAAACTCAAATATAATACTCGGTCTTTATGTTGCTGACCCTCCAAGAAAATAGAATAAATGAGAATATATATATATATATATATATATATATATATATATATAGAGAGAGAGAGAGAGAGAGAGAGAGAGAGAGAGAGAGAGAGACATACAAAGATTAATTTACAAGTGTAAAAAATGATTAACTTCATCACCTAGAGCTGCTGCGTTCGTAGTCTGCACCTAGAGCTGCTGTGCTAGCAGTCAGTGTTCTCCACATCAAAGACCAAATAGCACAACACCAATGCGATCTCCCAGAAAACCACAATATACGCAGAGGAACACTTTAACTATTATTTTCTGCCAAATTTCTGCCTACCTCAAACGATAAAAGCATAAAGGCAACAAGTTTCATCTGAAAGATAACATAAAGTATATGGGTTCTATTTTCTACAATATTACACATATTTTTACATTCCATTCAAAAATTCATTCCTGTTAAGTGTTCGTCATCTACCACTCAAATCAGAAAAACATAATTCCAACAAAAACATTCATAAGTGTATACAGATAGATTCAGCTATTAAAGAAAGTTTAAACGATGGAACAGTAGTACGATTACCAAAAGTATAATCATACCTGCTGAGATGCAGTAGAGAGCTGCTGCTCAGCTCCAGTACCCTCTCCTTTCTCTCCAAAAATGTTTTGTCCTCTTCCACCAGGGATGGCTTCGCTCACCCCCAATCGTTAGACACCGACTGCTTCAACTCCTTAAGAAACATCCGTAACAAATCCCTTCCTCCCTTTGCTGGCTGTACCACATCCTGCGGGGCTGCTACGTATCCACTCCCCGCTTCTCGGAACTGAACGCTGCTTTGGCAGCCTCACAGCACCATCCAGAACCCTGGAAGCCATGTCTGTCGTTGCTGGCAGCGGGAATTTACCATTCGCTTGGAGAAGAAACTCTCAACTCGTCGCTCTTGATGACAGGATGTTCAGCGAGCTTGGAAAGAGCTCCAGAGCGGAACGGCGCTGTTCGACGAATTCATGCTTTTGCATCACCTGACTCTCAACCACGCTCTTGTCGGGGCGTGGCGGAATGACAAAGCCACGGTACGACTCGCCGATGCGGTCGGCAAGGGTGACAACATCTCGAAAGCGACGACGAACGGAGAACTCCAGGAGAGCCAGGAGACATCCGCGGCGCGAGTGCGGGTGGTGAGATAGGACACGAAGGTGCCCGCGCAGGTACGAGGGAAGCCGTCGACTCCGATTCCTTTTGGGGATCGGAAACGGTGATGTTGAGGCAATCAGTCTCCACGGGATTTCCGCCGAGGAGACGGAGATATGGCACCTTTGATAGAGTCTGTGACTTGCAAGGTATCGGGAAGCCGGGGTAGGGGAGGAAAAGGAGAAAAGGCGAGTCAGGTTGGGGGATGGAGAAGGGGATCGCCAGCGCCGTTTTCGTCGGCAGGTACGGCGGCGAGGGGTCCGTCGGCAAGTGGGAGGGTCTCCATCTCCTCCCTCAGTGACTGAGCGCAAAGCCGAAGTTCTCAGGATCCATCATCGTGCTATTCTATCCCAGTAAGTTCGACGTTGGGCGGCGAGGAAAATAAGGAGCGATAAACAAAATCACTACGGTATTCCTTCAAACAAATGAAGTATTTGAAAGAAAATAAAGAAAATTACAATAATAGAATATTTCAGGAAAATTTTCAAAAAAAAGGACCCCTTAGCACAATTAGGAATTAAATTTTCTAAAAATAAAAAATATCATTTCATGCATGAAATTATTATCAATTTAAAATTAAAAGTATGCAAAAAAAAACATAAATACATAAAAATTATGTGATAAGTTTGTAATCTTTTAAAATTTGTATATCACAATAATATATATATATATATATATATATATATATATATATATATATATATATATATATATATATATATATATATATATATATTGTTGAATCATATGTCTTCTTATGTGGCTTATACCTCATGAGTTGAGACTTTGTTTATTGTAATTCTTATTCATGACTATACTGAAGCTGTACGGGGAAGTATCTGTTTATTAATTTGTGTGAAAGCAGTACATAGACATTTCTGTGAAATGGCCATGCCATTTGTTTTGTTAATGTTAAAAAATTTTAATGTATTTATGTATATGGAGGTTTAATATACGTAAAATTTTAATTTTAGTCATGAATCTCCATGGTAGAAATGATAGCTGAGGCTATTGAAAACTTATGCGCTATAATCGGCAACTTCCTGGCTTTATCTGTGGTATTGTCAATCTTTTAGGAGTCTGTTGGGCTTGATTGTGGATTATTTATAATACGTTGATATACGATAATGCGATAATGCATATTATCGGAAATAAGGCTGAGCTTGTTTGGGAAGGCATTGAGCTGGCTTGTTAATTTGTTGGATTAGTGACTAAGCGCACGAAAAGTGATGGCTTGTTGGAAGACTTATTCGAACGGCTTATTTGAAACAAAACTAAATGAGGAGAAAAATAGATAAAGGCAAATTAATGAATCAACAACGTAGAAAAAGCATTACGTATCGCATTAAAAATACGAAACATAGATGCAATACATACTACTTACACTCTCGTGAATGGCAAAACGAATAAAAAAATGATAAAGGCAAGAACAACGGCAATTAGAAATATTAATATATTGATTTGAAACTCAATTTATCTTTCTCGTACGCACTTTATCGGCTTTGAAAACATCGAATTCCCATCAACTGCGGCGATTAACATGTGGGAGTGTCGGCCCTTTGGACAACCGCAACGAGCAAAACATCCTTGTGGCCAAGTAGAAGCATCTCCCGCAATATGAGGCTTAACGAGATGTGGTACGGGCGTAGTCCTTGTCTTCTGAAAAGAACTGTTTGTCCTGTAATCCTAGATGTCGTATTGTTATACTTGCCCACAAAAAAACCAATTGTTAGATCTGAAAAAAAAGCAATGAACATGCGGACGAAAATAAACACATAATATACGAAATAAAAGAAGACTTGGTGGATCGTGCCTTAAATAGCATGCGTTAGTTCCCTCAAACGATCATCTCGGCCACGCCCTCGATTAATGTGAACCCCGAATTCGTTAGAGGTGATCTCATCCTCGTATGCGAAGGCCGACCGAGTGTTGATAGTTCTTCGAAGGCATTGATTCATCGTTACAAGCCATATTAAAGTTCGTATCTAAACGTGAAGGATGTCGTCGGATAGTATAAGCGCCATTGTTGCGATCCACCGATTTTCTGCTTTTAAAATGGATACGACGGCATATTACGTAGAATGACTCATTTTCTTCTTCAGACCTCGAAACGTTCCGTCGAGTGCCTCGCGTAAAGAAGGTAGTGTTTGTTAAACATTTCTTTTCTGCCTCGTATGGTGTCACTTGCTCGCTCGAAATTAGGAATATGATATCTAGTGTCTGGATATGGCTTCGAATGTAGCTACGCATAGGATATCCGGCATCGGCAAATAGTATTTCTGATACATGTCTCTTATTAATGACAAGTATTCATATGCACAGTGCGTTCTACATCCAAATCATACATGATGGCGGGTGAGGAAAACCTTTGTGATCTGTTCGTTGTTGCATAAGAGAAAATCCTGTTATCGTGTGCCTCCCTTCCCGGCGCGCCATGGCAAAGTGAAGCACATGTTGAAGTCGCACACCACCATGATATTTTGAGTTGTTGAACCAGCACGACTGTGTCGCCTTGTCTGGTGGGTAGTCGACGTCGACATGGAGTGCGTCGATTGCACATGCGATTATGTATTCTGAAAGTTAGAAAAAATATAATTTTGGGAGTAACGTAAGGAAAACTAATACTGACCTTAAAATAAGGCATGTAATGGGAATCGGCAATTTCCGGCGGAGTATTAGCAAATGATGGATCCTCTGGTTTAATGATTTGAGATGACAAGCTAAGAAGTGCATGCGGAGCCTTGGAATAACGGCTTATTGTTTGCGACGAATGTTGAAGAGCACCTCACAATCGATCTTTTACGTGACGGAATGTATAATGTAATAGTCAAAACCTCCCGCTCTCGTCATTCTAGAAGAACTTGCTTGTAGGTCGTGATTGAAGTGCTCGTTCGGGAAGTCCTTGAATTGGTACACTGGGTGAAATATATTGTTGAACCTTCTTGGATGTCAGAAAGCATTTCTACTCCATTTATCACACAAAAATTTGGACATCATGCGAATTAATACGAACAACTTCTTCCAGATCAGTATCTCAACAATAATATTGCAATCAGCTACTGACAATGCCAATTCTTTTATGACGTTAATGTAACGGAGTCCATCCTAAATTTAAAGGATATCAGTTATTTAAATAATTGATGATAACATAAACATAAAAATACAATTGTACACAACTACGACTTAAAAATGAAAAGCATTAATCATATAGCGAGTGCATTTAAAAAAAGATCGTACAAAACACAACATATTAAAATCACTTGATTAGATGTCCATGACATCACAGAAAGATACAAATAAGAATACATAAAAAAAATCACTCCTCAATACACTTGTCTGAAATCCTAAATATTGTAAGTGGATGTAAACGCCATGAACAATGTCGACGTGTTGGTTCGAGTTTGTTGACACAATTTGCATGAAAACGATGATGCAAACTATTTCGGGTATAAGTAGTCTGAGGGCTTGGTCCCCAAAGATGGCGACATCCCAGCAGCTTGGAAGCGGCGGCGGGGCACCAAAAGCTACAATAGTCGATCGAATGAGGTTTCACAAATGTATCTTTCTCTCTTTTTTCCTACCAAGTATGGGCTTCTTTGAGGAGTGAGCCCCACCTCCCCATCTCCCCTCTGGTTACTACACACTTCTTCATCGGTGTCTTGGCTCGAATGGGAAGTCATCTTAAGTACACTTAAAAACTATCCCAAGGGTTAGTGCAAATTTTCGTGTGACAACCCCTTTCAAACATTATCGAGCTTTCTTTCAAAATCGGGTCGATTCGTCTTGCTTATATTTCTTTGCGACGGCATTGCTTGTGACGTTGTAATGGATGAGAGGGTTAAGTTTGTTTTAGAGAAAAAATAAAGAATTTAAATTAATAAAAAAAATTAAAAAGTTGAGTTATGACTTCAATTTCTCAGCCCACCATTCCTCGGAGGCATTAATTGTTCGCTTAATGAGATCCAATGACGGTACATCCACGTTTGAGTTCTTCCCAATTTTTCGTGCTCCTTTGATTGGTCTATTTGTTTTTGAATTTTAGGCACGTAAATGTCCTTTATGGTCAGTTAACTTTTTAAAAACCGCAATATTTAGCCCAGCATATCTTGTTAAAACACGAGTTTGGCCGATTTTCCCGGTGCATATCCTTATCTGAGATATCGCAAAAATGTTGTTGTTTCTTTTTATCCCGCATAGCGGACGGACCCCTTCATTCGCCTTGGACATATTGGCACTATAACTTGAACCACAAATATGAACCAAGTTGATATTAAGAGTTTATGTTTAATGAGCATATAAAGGTAATACATCCATTAAAATAAATGTATAACATGAGGATTTAGAATTAATACACAACAATAATCATAAAATTTTAATATAAATAATATTAATAATTATCGAAACAATGATGGTCATTAAAGCTGTCTTTTACGGCATCAAAATCTAGATTTCCTCTTGTTATTTTAAATGCATAAACGACCTTGAGAATTAAACATTTCCGTGATTATGCACTTTTTTCAATTTTCTAAGCAATTTATTTATCTCACAGAACTACATGTTTGAAATAGCAAGTAAACACATACAAGCAATCTTCGGGTCTAAACTCCAAAGTTCAACGAAATGAGAAGGAAAAAAATTAACGGCAACAATAAATTTCCAAAGAGCACTTAACACATTTGACACGCATTAGATATTGATAGTGTTCACAAAACCTATAACTTCTAAACGAGGTAGCATTACATATGTTAGCTCATCCACGATAATCTTCACATAATAATTGAAAGTGAACAATAAGATCCTTATTGACAATGCATATAGAAATCTGCTCCTTGAGAAAACATTCTTTGTAAAAAAACTGTTATTATTTAAGCCTAAAACAAGATTAGGTTGGCTAAGCAATGATAAAAGAGTGATTGGATTTTAGATTGTTAGAAAAAAATTGAATTTTCGTCCGAGTAAATTACTAGAATAAGCAAGATTAAATCTTATGCGAGATCCCTCATTTAAATGTTGAGGTATGCATAAACATAAGTCTTCACCATTCCATGTGCTTTCGACGAAATATGTAAGGTTTAAGATTTATGACGAATATTCTACGAAATTCTCGACGGGGAATAGGATATTGTGTAATATTTTAAAAATAGGATTGCAGCACGATTTCATGAAGCAGTAAAATGTACTTGGATTATTGTCATTAAAAGTGTAGTGAGCTTTTAAAAAGCAAAGAGCGAATAAGTGTGAGATCTAAAGCATGCATTGAAACGGTGAAACGTAAGCTACACTGCAAAGAAGTACAAATAACCATGTTCGCGCTTTATGTAGAAAATCTGTTTATGTAATATTGTTCTTTAGCTTATTAACCTTTTAATGACTTTACTTGCTTTCGTTATATTTCCCCTTCCGTTGTTAGAAGAAGAATGAACCCGGGAGTGATAAAAATTAATATAATAGGAAAAATAATGTACGAGGAGAACAATTAAGGAAGAATGTAGAAGAAAGTTTGCATGGTTCGATGATATCTATCCATACCCATGATCGCATAGAGGATAAATTTCCCTTTAGTCCAAAAAAAGAGTTACAATTAAGCAAGCTATGTTTCTAAAAACACAAATCGTGGTTACTTGTCTTTCTGAGAAAAAATTTTACGAGCGGGGAGAGTTTAAATGTTGTTACTAAACCATTGCCATATGATGCATATCCATCTCGAATGGGAAAAAAAGGATAACTAAAGTAAAAAAAATAAACGATTTAATCTTCTTAATTGTAGTCGCTTCGCTCGATTGATATCATAGTTTTATTGTAAATCCATTTCACAAGATCGCTAACGAGCTAATGAATAGAAGTTTAATAAAGAAACATTTCCTTTTCAAATCTACCACCAGCAGTATTGCTTTGTATGACTATTAGTTTTATAAAATACTCTTTAAAAAACAAATCGAAAAGTTCCCTGTCAATTTTCATCAGCCCTCTTGAATATGAATACTTCATCGTTATCTTGATCTCTTATCGATCGTAAAGAGCATCCAATTCCACATTTAGGTGCGATGGTTTTGGATTTGAAGATGGCCAGTCGAAAGCGAAAATGACCCACGTATTTGACAATTCACCTAACTTTCTAAATTTGTTTCTCCTTCTTTATATCACACACCACTCATCCCCAATAGCATAATTGTGACTTTCCGGAAAGTCGGTAAAAGATATTATCAAACTCCTTTTGAACCATCATCACGAAATGTTAATGATACGAGAGACATTTTCACTAAGTTTTAGGCAATATATATTTTTATTATATCTAAGAAAGTACGGTACATCTTAAATGAGGATAGGAAGAGAAGATCTCATGCAAAAGTAGACGAAAGCATAAAAAGAGAGAGATCTATCTTGATAATAATCCCTTAAGGACAACATAGAAGCAAATTTGAGGAGGAAGCTACAGTGACAGGTTAGCGAGGTTGATTTCCTTCTCCCCCATGCCTCGATTCCACTGATATCTTGAGATGAAGTGATTTGAATGATTTTGTTAATCCGTCTATTATGTACCAAGGAGCGGCCGGTCTTATGCGGTAAAATATTTAATAAATTATGAGAATCGGTCTCCCGCTATGAATAAATTGATGATTATTCATTATAGCGACTTTAGTCCCAAATAAATAGCAATAGTTTCGGCGAGAGCATTGTTGGCAATAGATAGCAATATCCATAAACATTGTCATTATGATTCCTTCCAAAATTACGATACCCACGACAACTTTGATTTATATTTACCATCGACATTAATTTTTAATCATGGAAATAAGGAGGACTGCGGTGTCAATAAAGGCTTGGCAACCCCATGATCTTGCTTTAAATTGAAGTGCTTCCTTATCTTAAACGAATAGACTAAACAATTATTAATAACGATTTAGGAGAGAAAATCTTATTTTGAAAAATCACTTCATTTACGGAAAACCGGATAAACGGGAAAATCCTTGGGGATATGGAAGTCCTGCTGCTCCTTCGATACGACGAGAAAGCTTGAATAGAGCTCCATAAATAAATTTAGATTTAGAACAACTACACTAAGAACAAATTTCTGGATTCTTTAGACGGTCGGGAAAAGATGAAAGATGGATTCTTCATTGGAATGACAAAATACACATCTAGAAGGACCTATTACCTTTTAACCCCGATATATCATCGGTAGGTGACCCACTTTTGATATTTATACTTACAAAAATATGTTATTGATATTGGCAACGACACCAAAAACTTGATCCCGCACCAAATATGTATTTACTGTGATGATTCTTTTATGAAAATTATGATTTATAATGTGGATCTTCTGTAAGTATACGTATCGTTATCGAAGTAATAAGGGAACAATAGATCGAATATCGATACGGGGAAGTTGAGAAATTTCAAAGACAAATTAAAGTAGACTTTATACTTACTAAGCTAGTATACGGAAATTAAGAACACTTATACTAAAACTATTGCTAAAAAAAGGTTTAAATGTGAATTCTAATTTAGAAAAGCATCTTTCTCATTGTTGAAAATTAAGTGAATGATGAATTAAAGTAGTTTAGAGTTTGTATTGTGCGAATAGGAGCATTCTATTCTTTACCCTTTGGTCAGTGCAAAGAACATTTGGTCACATGTTTGATTGCGAATGCGGGTGGCGGGGAGGATCTGGTACACTGACAGTGCTCCGTTCCCTCGCTGGTAACATCTACACTTGACTCAGGCAATAGGACCGAATTGAATATTTTAGTCGCTTGTCACACTAAAATGTCCAATTCCTCATCGATAGTTAGCCTACTATTTATTTTCCTTCAAGGCTTTGACTTCGCTTGAATCTCGGATGTAATCTTTCTTTTATAGTTGATAATTCAGCATATGTTAACAAATCGATTGGCCAAATTGAAAGTAAAAGATTATCACAATGTTTATTTAATAATTTTAGGCATAGTTACTTTGATTTGTCACTTCATAATCTCGACAACAAGGAAAAAGACCAAAACTACTTAGAAAAGCATGGGAAAAATAACCTGAAAGCATGGATTTCATTGAAGTTAACAAACAATAATAAATATCTTTGCTCTGGTCTTATACCATGACTCTTAAAGTTCTTTGACTCTTCCTTAAATTTCTTAATTAAGCTGAAATTTCTCAGTTCATCGAAACACAAATGAGCAGCTAATTGACTTTAAACGACACTATAAGACAAAAAAATGACGCACTAAAGGGACGTAAATCGTCTACATTTATAGAAGAATTAATCTTGAAAGGTTAACTAGCAACTCTTCAACATCCGAGTTCATTAATATCGCTCTTTTCTTGTCTCATAATCGGCGGGCTCGATCTCGCCGTCGGCGGGGCTTCTAGAATGTGGGCTAACCGCGCCGATCTCGGTTGTCCGGCGGGCTCGACCCATTTGTCGGCGAGCTCTTTAATATATTAAAAAATTCTGCGGAAAATCTCGCTGATGGGCGGCTTGATCTCGCGTTGGGGGGATAGTTCATTTTCATCAAATTGAGTCCTTTTTGCTCCAAATCCGCTTCTTTTACGCTTTTGCTTTGATACTTATAGTGCTTTCGTGCTACTTGATAAAACAAAGAAAATACCTTCTTTAAAGTGCAATTTCATATAAAATTGGTATTAAATTCTTAATACATTTTCTAGTGATCGAGCGAGCGAAAGCTTTTGAATAGTTTGCATGAAGAAGAACGTGGAAGGTGAAAGGAATTTATTCCATAAATACTTTCAGTCATTATCGGACGACGATTAGAAAGATAAATGAATTTAGATAGACTTTAGTAAACGGGGATTCTTAGTAATTAATCCCCATCTTTCTTATTAACACGAATAAGACGGTTAAATTCTTTCCAATGTCTCCTTGTTTACGGTATTTTTGAGTGGAGCATTCAGTACCATTAATCCAACCATCGGCTTTTTTAATTGCGAGAGGGCGATTAGAATTATTTAATAGGGATTCGTTGAACAGCAGTATCCTTCCGGGGAGAAGCCAGTTTGACCATCCTCCTCAGGCAGAGGCATTCAACAAACTCCCCGGCCTTGACGGCTCCTTCCATGTTTTCGAATCTCCCAGTTTTAGCTTGGATCGAGTAGGATGGGTATTAAAGCGATTAACTTACCATGCATAAATTTAGCCCATAATGAATTTTTGGATCTAAAATTCACTACATTTGCGATAATAGGCAAAACTTAAATGTTGAAAGCTCTTAAAACCCATTCCTCCACAAGACATAGACTTGCATAACTTGTCAGCTAGACCAATGAATTTGTTTGTGTTGACCTTCCCATAGAACTTATTGAACATAATAGAAAGAAGCTTTTGATGCTTTTCACTAATTTACCAAATGATAACAAACAAATTGGCAATGAGCTATTTGGCATTTCAAATTGAAGACGAGTAGCATCTCGAAACAATTTCTTCTGTAAGAAGAACCTAGAGGTAAATACATCTAAAACTCTACATATAGAAAAATAAATAAATCTTATTACATTTATTCCATAATGATAACAATTATTGATATTTACGGCACAAAGAAAGTTATTCATGCAAGAAACGGGAATAAACTAATCTTGAATATAAGAGACGACCATAAAAATATTGACATCGAGGGATGAACTAAACCTTCTTTAAAGTATTAAAAATGTACTAAATTTAAACAAGATTTCTTTAGAGGGGTGGGGTTAAATACGGACTCGGCTCAGCATAGCGAGGGACCATCAGATAACACTACTAAAAACTTTTGCTTCTAACGAGAAGCACGCAAAACATAAAAATATCGATAATCGGGAACTACGTTCAATAAACAAGAGCTAAATATAATAAGCATTGAAAAAGAGAAGCATAAATGAACCTACGGATTCTTGCACGCTAATAGGTGATTGAAGAAAAAAAAACATGGAAAGTGATATTTGAAGTAATCACAAAAACACCGAAGCAATGGTACAGCGCCCATGCGGCGTTGAGTAACACGAGAGAGTTGAGTGGATAAAGCCAACTACTTTCATTCGTGGGAAGCCACCATGTCACCTCGGATTTTAATGACGCGAACAGCCCAATGATTCCGACGGTTAACAATTGAATCCGACAAACAACTCGAGGTTACGGGACAAGTGAAAAAAAGCTCAGATCGAGAGGAAGAAGAAATGCTTACGGCTTAAAGAATCGGCACAGTTCATTAAAGGAATGGAGGAAGAGGAAAAATATCGCGGCTCACGGTTCGGCGAAGGATCGGAGAAGGACTACTGCGCAAAGTGCTTCTTCTTTGCGCCATCGTAGAGCAGTAGGGCGATCGGGGCCCCAGCTACGGGAATGGAAGCTAGGGGTACCGGGAAGAGAGCTGACTTTGACACCTTTTGTTTGCCCTCCTGGGCGGAAACGACGCACACGGAGCATGAGAACGGTGTGGAGAAAGGCGCGGGATGCTCTTGAAGGAAGGGCGGTCCGAGGATGGGGCCGAAGGGTAATATGTTGGAGCGAAAAGATGGGACGCGGGATACTTCCCGGCCAAAAGATGTGAATATTTGGGAAGTATTCATAGCGAGCTTAATTTTAACGCGCTTCTTCCGCGCGAAACAAACGGCACGAAGCCGTTCGAGGAACGTCGAACGCGCGTCAAGACACTGACGGGCCCTTCTTGAAATACTTGTTGAATTTTTTGAAGTTTCAAGAAGGATTAGTTTGTTGTTCATATGATCTCCATATTGAGGAAAATGATAGCCTAGAGATTATTCAAAAATAAAAAATCTACATTCACTTCATTTTACTAGTAAAGACATGACCCGATTCTTTCTTGAAATGCTAACGGTATGAAGCTTCAAGGAAGATTCGTTTGTTTTCATATGCTCTCAATGGAATAAAAACATAAATGGCTATTGAGAACTTGAAACATCTATCCAAAAAAAAAACAACAAAGGCTGCGGATCTAAAGGGGTAGGGCAAAAATTACTCTTTCTTTGTAGCGAGATCACGAGAGTAGGAGAAGAAGGAGATAACAAGGATCGTCACCGGCTTGGAGAAGAGGAGAGGAGAAAGCCGAGCCGGAGAAGAGGAGGGGAAGGAGCCCGGCACCGATGATCCACTCCCGAGTCACACAAAAAGGGGTTGGGGTAAAAGCCACGACCACGAAGGGCGTGCCACGGTATAACCTGTGCCAACCGAAGCCTAAATGCTCGAAGTTGCGGGGAGGGGCGGCGAAACAAACACAAGAAAATCTCGTGAATTTGAGGCAACGTGCCGCACCGCACAAAAAATGCCCCCTCTAAACGGGCCCTTGGTGAGAGAAGGAGGAATAGAGAGAGGGAGAGGGAAGTGTCAGTAAATTCTTGTAGTGAAACTCGAAAAAGGTCTCTTTATCTCTTCTTTTTGTCTCATATTTACGAGAGTCATATTTGTGCAATTACAAAAAGGATAAAAAGGTTATGAAAGCGCATGTGGCATTAGCGTGTACATTCGTATATAAAATATGTATTATATTTTGAATTTGAATATATCGATAACTGCATTTGGTCTACTTGCTTGGGTTACGTGGCCCAGGCGACCGGTTGAATGACAATCATGTCTGTAGAAGCAACCGGTTAATTTATGTTGACTACTTGCGATCGGGCTCTTTTGTATGGAGTTTGGGTAGTCGTCTGTAAGTGTGGTTTGTCGATTAAATCTCTCGTCATATTGTCGATTAACTCCAACGGGCGGTTGGTCGTGGGCAGCAGTTTGATCGTGCTCTTTTGGTCATGCGGCCATTATCATGGACCACTCGATTTCTTTGAGTTTCATATCGGCGGTTATAGTGTATATATATATTAGTTCTCGAGGTTTTCATATTCCTTGAAAGTAATAGCTATGATAAGGACATAGGTATTTAATAATCGGTTATGCTAAAAAATTAAGAAAAATAAGTTGATAATTAACTTTTCTTTAAGGTTTGTGCCCGGCGTGCTACATAAATAAAGTCATAAGCTTGGCATGGCATCAACCCCGTCATTTTTTTTTAGTTTATCAAGTTATATCATGGTTGATGGTCAAGTGCATCATCGTGGACCCAAAATTCTTATCCTTTGGACATCTTCATTTAGCCTCAGTCTCTGCGAAAGAAGAGCAATTAAGAAAAGGTAAACGGTCGAGGGCACAAACTGTCGGATTTGATCTAGTCTACTAGTCGGGGATCTGAGGGTGAATGTTAAAATCATCGGGAGGGTGCGGACCATATATGGTATGGGTGTAAGCTTTGAGGCGGTCGGTAAAGAACAGCGAAAAGAGCGATCATAAAATCTCTCATTAAAGAGTCGCTCTGCCGAGAAAGGTGGAGGTACCTTGATGTTGGGGAGAGAATCCATTTAAGACCCTTTCTTTTTGAGCGTTTATGGGTATGTAAATCCATCTGGAAATTTCTTGATGGTTCTCGACAATTTTTGATACTATTCCAATGCGAGATGAATCGGTTAGGTCGAGTACGTTAGAGCGGTGGGCCGTCGAAGGATGCGGTACGCCGGCCCAGCGAGTGGTTGGTATACAAGCGTATGCGGGGCTTACGGTGACGATCACTTTTAAAGGGTGTCGGTCTCGATCCTTTATTCATTACTAGCTCTAAATGGACGAATAGAGCGGTCATCTTCCTTTGGAGCCATGGACCGACGAACGGGGGTTCGGGCCCTTGGCAGTGATGGGCGATTCTTTAGAAGCGGCATTCGGGATTACGGCGTGGAGTTTATACGAAAATTATCGGCTCATCTAATGACCATAGGCTCGAATGTATTGGCCATGCGGGCGAGAGGTCACGGTATTGGGTGGTATCTACAGTTCGAAGTGACATGCGAGTGGGAAACCCGCGAGGGATTGAGTGACACAGGCGGGATTCTAACAAAAAGCCGTAGCGTTCTATTAGGTTAGTCAGATAGATGGTTCTCAAAGGTTGACTCGGTGGTGGTATGTCTCGTGATGTCTTGAAGGACCTTCATAAAACACTTTGTTTAGACACATAATAATGTTATTTAAATATGAAACAACATTCGAATATATTTGAAAATATATTTGGTGGACACTTATCATTATGTGATGCCTCATTTTACGTATTTGTATTATATGTAGGGCAAGGAATGTTTGCTTCTCTTTATTTTATGTTCCTCGGTATCTTTCTTTGTGCTTGAACTTCTTTTTCCTTTCATCTTTCGGTCATCATGTGTTCTTTGAAATGGCTTTGAAATATTTCCTTACCCTCTTTGGCTTCGTCGAGTGCTTCTGATACTTCATTTTTTGATAGAGAACGAGGTGATGGATTTGTAGAGGAAGTATGTTATGCATTATAGCATCACATTTTGAAAGAATTCGAGGTCGGCAAAAGTGATGAACATCGAATGGCGGGGATATGATCTTGCCCGTGGTCTCGGATTACCTACGTGCGATGAGCTGATGTCTTCAACACGTATGGGGTTATTTCGGTGCGGTTGGTTGATGGTAGTTGTCATAATGACCTTCAATTTTACTATCGTTAGGAGTGTATTCTATGGTGATCATTTTTAAAGCATTTTTCTCATTTAGGGAGTCGATGAGAAGGCTCTTCATGTTTTCGACGAACGAAACCGCCGGTTAGGAGTAGAGAATAAAATAAGGGTGAAAAGTTTTTGGTAGGATGTCACATGCAGGCCTTTGCGGGGATCCAAGCCAATGCATGCGAGTGAGTGGTGCATGTGTCGAAGTCTCTTCCTTCGAGCATGGAAGTTGTGGCAATAATCTTTGATTGATCGTATCCACTCGATGCGAGATACACTTCAGGCAGCCATTGCTCTGTATTGTGACGCGATGCGGTAGATCGGGGGCATCTCTCGAACATCGGGCGACCACCAGCAAAGGTGACAAAGGATAAAAGATGGTACCCGAAATCGAAGCGGGCGTCTTCTAGGAACGAGATAATTCCGTATGAGACGGATGTTCCTTAAGGTGTGGACCAATGTCTGTATCTCATGTACGAAACTAATTGTTGCTCGAGAGATCGAGTGACGGAAGCCAAGTTATTCTTCTTCCTGGAAGCTATCGTCTCACTTGTTGATACGAGGGAAGGTGACGGAGAGTGTTAGAATGAAGACTTCCCGAGATGAAGTCACGTATCTTGATATACCTAAATATATAATATTTTACTTCACGTTTAATACTTTTTTGATGATATTGCGGCTATTGAAAGACATTTTTGTGTTTTCTTTTAGGTATAATTAAATGGACTAAATATATCCCGAAAAGGTAAAAAATGATCAAATTTAGACAATGATGGTGTTAATATGAAATGGGCGCTGAAAAGCGGATATATTTTAGGCGCTAGTAAACATTTGCACCTAAGAGCCGGAGAGTATACGTCTTCAGCGCGGGTAGTTAACGATTTTAAAAATTTTTGTAATTTTTGAAGAAGTGTGAGGCACCCTTTGAGTACGAAAACGTTGTGTGACACGCCTAAAAATATTTACGATTTTTGCTATATAATTTTACTCATTTTTTATGATATTACACTTTAAGGAGATATTTTGTATGTTTTTGGTTTTATGCATAGAAATGGTGATTGGAGCAAATAGTAAAATGGCGCAATTTGGACCAAAAACGACGAAAGCAGAATTTTGGCTTGACACGTTTCGATAAGTCTTTCTCTTTTACAATTGTGCATATTTTGAATTAGATTACACTTTAAAGAAATGTTAGTTTTATCTTTATTTTGTGAGCTATACGGTAGGAAAATGACATGTTGAAGCAGGGTGAATCGAGGCTAAACGGTGGCGGGCAAAATGGTGGAGCTACGCGAATGAGTCAATAATATATATAATTGTCTTTCTACTCTTTTGCATGCTTGTGTTCGCTATGTTATGATGAGAATTCTATATAAGCGGAAGCACATGATTAAGCTTCACGATATATTGTTGCTAATTTTCTTTGTTAAAAACGATAAGTTGCTTCGAAATGAATTTCTTGTGAAATGGTGTTGATAAATATGAACAAATCTCGGGGAGCGGAAACGGCAAAATTCTTATGCCGCTGAAGTGAATGAGGTGTTGATAAATATCAAAATTATGATTATTAAAAGTGAACGAATGACATATTCCTTTATTTTTTAATTATCAGTATTGAGGTGTTGGTATTTTTTCAAGTAAAGCGAATTCACTATACTACACTTTGCAATTTCTATCACTAATGATATATGAAATGGTGTTGATAAATATCGACACCTCGATGTATAGTTTTGATAATTTTCTTATTTGCTTTAATGAACAATTCCCGAGTGGTGACTAGTTCATAAACGAAAATGGATTTGCTTGATCTTGAAAGATCTCGTAGCATTGAGATGCAAATGAAACAGAATTTTGATCTTTATTGATACGAATTTCTTTGGTTTTATGTTATTTTCTTACTTTATCTTTACGAGATCTCAATGCTACTAAAAATAACGAGAAAACCCGACAAATTTTGTATCGATAAAGATCAAAATTACGCTCATTGCATCTCGATGCTACGAGATCTTTCAGATCAAACAAATCCATTTTCGTTTATGAACTGAGTCACCAGAATTCATTAAAAGCAACAGTGAAAATTATCAAACCTCGCTAGCATTGAGGTGTTGATATTTATCAACACCATTTCATATATCATTATTGATAGAAATTGCAAAGTGTGACATGACAGATTATTTACTTTGAAAAAATATCAACACCTCAATACTTGATAATTAAAAAATAGTGAATATGTCATTCGTTACTTTAATAATCATAATTTTGATATTTATATGTTTCATTCACATTGCAAAGTGTAGTAATAGTGAATTTGTTGTTACGCTCTAGAGATTTGTTCATATTTATCAACACCATTTCACAGTGAAATTCATTTCAAGAAGCCACCCCCACTTCAGCTTTTTAACAAGAAAAATAGCAAATAATATATCGGTGAAGCTAATCATAGCTACGCTTATATAGAACTCTCATCTATGGCAGAACACAAGCATGCAAAGAGTAGAAAAACCGTTATTAGTGAACCCTACGTAAAATGGACGAACAACAAATTTGGGCAGCAGCGCCAAATACGTGGCCTTCGAGGCAGATTGTGGCCATATACATTGAACACAGGCATTGCACCCGAACATTTCTTCATGCACCTCTTGGGAAATTTGTCCATACTGCTTATTTTAAACGGAATTTGAAACAAAAAAAATGGGGAGATGATAGGGAAAACGCGGAGAATGATTGAGATCTTAGAATAGGAGAAAAATGTAGATTTCTATCTTTTGGAGAGATTGGTGAGGGATTTTGATACGCCAAGGGAATGTTCTAGCATTGCATGGATCCGCGAGAGGCTTTATGGGAGAGATTTACGTCTTCTTTTTAAAGGAAAAAAAGCTAATGTGTAATTCTTCATTATCATGATTTTGTAAACACTTATTTTGTAAGTTTGCTTTGAAATGATGTTTTTACATTTGTGTTTTTTTCTTATGATGTATTTCTCTTACTCTTTCTTCTTGTTTGGAAATAGTGGCATAAGAAAATTATATCGTTGTTTTCATTCTACTTTTCTTTATAGACGAGTATGATTCATGTTTAGGATATTGGGATGCTTTCTAAAGAAGTTTAATTAAATGTGATGGTTTTTTTATGCCGCTTTATTTACATTAAAAGAGTTCGTTGTAGTGTTAAAATTTGTTGTAATTCGTGTGAAATGCGGTGTAATTGTAACAAAGTGGAACCACATTCAATGTACGTGAATTGTGTAGTTCATGGGGATTGAGTGCGAATAAATAGGGAAATATGGTTCATGGGCGTCGAATTGGAGGTTTCGGGGTGACAGTGAGATCCCACGATTTGGTCCTAAGTTTGGTAACTAAAGCTAGGGTTAGCCTTGAGGTGAAAGTGGGAGCTACGAAGTGGCGACGGTATCCTCTCGGCTGACTTGGATTTAGGGACTAAACTGAGATTTGTCAATGTTCTTTATAACACTCGAAGAGGGGGTACTCGGAAGAGGGTAGAATATGATTGCTCCTATTTGGCACATACAATATTTAATGCATCTCATTCTATCATTATCCGATTCGTTACATGAGAATAATAGTTTTTATTATCTCAAACCAATTTCCCCCGAGTTATCTTTAGTATTAATATTTGCATTAGGAATTAGTTAATCATCTTGCATTTAGGGTAGTTGTTAGAAAAACCACTTATATCACCCTTCCAAACTAAGGTTGTTAGTAGTAGACTAGAATTTGACTAAGAACGTCTCCTCGTTTCCTTGTGGGATCGTAAAGCGGGATCCATTAGAGCCATGTATTACTTGATACGATACATATACTTGCGTTGAATCATTGTGACTTTATAAAATGTTATTATATGTATTGTTCGCCAAATCCTTGCATATTAAAAAAGTCACATCGATGGCGATCGAGACATCAAAGACATTCAAATTTTATGAAAGGATGCATCTCTTAGGTAGATTCATTGAATATTGACACATTTGAAGAGACACCAAGACACTTTTTGAGAAAGTATAAAAGAATGAACTTGAAGAAGAAGTAAGAGGAGAGGTTGTATAAAGAGTTTTAGAGTTAGTTTTTACGAGTTTAAAGAGTAATTATAGTAAGAAGTTGTAGGATTCTTACTTAGGGTTTCTTAAAACTTATCTTATTCACTAGTGAAAGGGAAGGTTATTAGAGATTTCTAGTAAAAGTATAGTTTTTGAGAAATTTAATACTCTTAGGTTAGGCGGCAGGTCATGGAGTCTTGTAAGAGAAAGAGATTCAAAGGAACGAGTTTGGTGGAGAGGAACTTGATATAAGTTTTTATCTTTGTGCTTCATTTAGTTTTAATTGAGACTCTTGTGTTTTCTACATGATTTCTACTTTTAAAACTAATTGTTGTTGATAACTCTCTCCATGGTCCAAGGTAGTATTCTTTATCTTTTTTCCTTAAAATAAAAAGTAATTAAGTGTTGGATGGAAGTTGTGGAAGTAACTGATCTTTAATGTTGGAAGAAGTTGTGTTGATTCAATCCTTTTGCACTTAATTTACTTCTTGATTTAGTTAGTTAAGATGGTAACATTTGTTGTGAGAACATGTAAAATCCTGTAGGTGTTGTCTTAATCGGCAATGGGTAGAAATCACATGAGATTGTATGGATGAGAAAGTAATTCATATAATTTTTTGCAAATAAATAGGGAAATATACTTTAATGGGTGTATAATTAGGACTTTAGGGTGACGAGACTAAAAGCCCCCAATTGTGTTTAGAGGTTTGATTCGAGATGTTAGCCCTCAGTGGAGAGGAAAGGATGGAACTCTAGAGTGAGAGCTAGTATTTTCCCTACCTAACCCATCTTTAAAACTGTTCAAACTTAAACTAGTCAATGTTCTTTATAGCATCTTTAGTAAGGGTAAAGAATATTATTGCTCTGTTAGCTGTACATTTTAAATAGTTTCTGACAGAGTCTCTGTGCTTATTACTTATTCATGATAAGGAAAAAGATATTTTCATCTACATACTTTAATCTTACAAACTAATCACCCTTAAAATTATATCGTCTTAACTAATATTTTAAGAGGATATTATGCTTTAATGAAAAGGTATTTCTTATATTTTTGGTTGCGGTACAAAAATAAAGTTTATGAAGAAAAAAGAATAAAAAAAGGAGTAAAAGGAGTAAAGGAGCAAAAATGAGTCAATTGAAGAAAAAGAAGAAAAAAAGGCTGACTCTGGCGCCCAGCGCCCGAGACTTAATCTAGGGAAGTTCTTGGACGGTTTTGTGACGGTTATTGATGACTCGAAGCAATGCAGAAGCCTCTGCACAATTTCTCATATGTTATAAACAAAACACAGTAGATTTAGACACGGGGAATCAGTTATTCCCGAAAGAGGTGCGACTCAAAGCACGAAGGCATGCGTCCATTCGTGTAGAAGACTAGCGCTGGCGCCGGTCCGCGCACAGGCGCACGATTGCTCCCAGAATATTTAACGAATTTGGACGAATTTTGAAGAGGTGCACGATGCAGCAGTCATTGTCGAAGCTCTATAAATAGAGAACAATTCTACAACTGATGTGTAGTCGTTGGAGTGTGTAAGTGTTATAAGAGTGAAAGAGGTGTGTCATTTCATTTAGTTAAAGGGTGTTTAGAATTATTTACTTTTCTTAGGTTAGAGTTGAGTGTTTATATTGTGATTGCTAGAGTTGGAGTCTTATGCATCGAATTAGAGTAACTTCAAAGGATTGCTTGGATATCATACGAGATAAGTATTTATAATTTGGTTCTTAAGTTTTGTATTTTTGAATTTGGTATACGAATATGGTTTGTGGTGTGAATCATATGTGAATCTTCTTGTCTTTCTCCTACGAATATGAAATGATTTAGATAAGGATTTTAATTTAGTTTTGAGAACTTATTTTCTTCAATGATAATTTGTGATGTTACTTCAGTTTTAATTCTTACAACAGTCATACCTTTTAATGTTAAAATATGTGGAGAGTTCTTAAGACTGTATGGTGAGATTTAATAACTTGTAAATATCACATTTCCCTTGGAAAGGTAGATGGTAAACAAGAAGGAGGTGCGAATAAATAGGGAGATAACCTTTGAAAGGCGTAGAATTGAATATGTTTTTAGAGTAACGAGACTAAATTCTATCGATTTGGTTTAAGGGGAGGTGACGGGTCAACGTGGGCAGAGCAGGCACCTCTAGGGGAAACTAGAAGTGAGAGCCTAGAAATTCGTCCCTTACTACTAATAATACATCTGATCCAATCTTCTAAAACTATCACGATATTCTTTATCTGTTAGACGATGGGTAAAGAATATTTATGCTCTGATGATCACAATACCACATTGGATTCTCGAACTAATTTAGATGTTTACTAATCATTAAATATTTCGTATGGGGAAAAGAATCTTTGTTTATTGTGTTAAAGAATTTAAATTTTTATTTATAACTCTTACTTTAATAACGCATATTCATACTTGTTAATTGATTAGTTTATAAATAGATTTTCATCTTTCTTTTCTTAATTATTTGTACTTAACCTTCCACAGCATTAGGATCGATATCTAAGAACTAATTAGAAAATTTCATATTGCGAAATGATAGATGGCTGCATAGTACCTCATTGTACAGTTTATATTCATTTATAGAATCTTTAATCTTTAAAATATCATACGTGCTTGTTTAATATATTTGGTCGAATTTGGCTATAATTTTATAATTTATTTTACTTGTGTAATTGCGGTTGAGACAGGGTTTTGGCGTCGTTGCGGGGAAGGAACATAAGCACTAAAAAAATAAATAATTAAAGAAAGATAAAACATTATTTTTATATAATATTAATATTTATATTTTTGTTTTATGAATTAAAAAAAAATTCTAGTTCCTTTTATGTAGAGTTGAATCTGAAAGATTAATACCTTATAATTACGAATTCGACATAAGAAGAATTAGAAAAGAAAAAAGAATTCATAATTTAATAAAAATGGCTAATATACCTCGAAATAATATGGAACAAAATTTTGCGAAAATGAACATCAAAATTTACGCGAGACACTAGAGAGTATGCTAACCTACGGTGATGAAATTCATAAGAATTCAAATTCTTGTTGTCGCCCGACAACTCATTTGAACTTAAACCTGCAATTATACAAATTGTCAAAATAATCGAGTTTGGAAAATCTCAGTGAAGATCTTTTGGTGTATCTTGCCATTTTTCTAGAACTTTGTCTTTACTTTGAATATGATAATGTTTACGATGGTGCTATTAGGCTTAGACTTTTTGCTTTCTTTTAAGGGATAAAGGCTAAGATGTAGGCTAAGTCGTTAGCAATAAGATCTATTAAAACTTGGGAGAAATGGCGCAAAAATTTCTAGCTAAGTATTCCGCCTTCAAAGCGCAAAACTTTGAAATGATATAACCTCATTTACTCGATTTGAAGGAGAAACTATTTATGAAGCATGTGAACGATTTAAAGAACTTCTTAGGATGTGACCACATCATCTTTTACGAGCGGTTAATTATACGAAGCATTTATAATGGATTAATAAGTTATAGCCGTCTGTGTAGTCACTTCAACGCTAAAGGTTCCTTAATAAATCTAAGTCATTTGATGAAGATTATGCTTTAATAGAAGAAATAATGACTAATAATTATTAACGTACGATAGAATAAATTCTAAAGTGGTAGTATTCGAAAATGAAGCCTTTTACGGTACAGTATCTCGAGTTACGCCAATATCCCCAGAAAATTAAATAATTTGTCTCGATTATCGCATTCAATTAATGATAATTCTAGAAATCTTGATGAATCTCAAAGCTTTAGAGGCATTACGAGATTGCTATAAAAACTAATAACCACTTATTCGAATTACTATCATTCGGAGTTGGAAAAATCACCCCAACTTAAATTGGAATAATGCGAATTCGCAATGGGGTAATAACTTGACCTAACCGGATTGGAAATTGGAATAGTCGAGATAATTCTAACTATTGACCTTCTTATCATCTAGTTTTAATAACCAACAATTTAAGGAAAAGAAATTGTCTATAAAATAATTAATTTTACAAATGGGTAGTCGATTCTGAAAATCGAAATCTTTACTGATAAAATATTGAAAATCAGATAGGGCAAATTGCAAATACAATTAACATGAGACCACATGGAACACTTCCAGTACGTGAAGTAAATCAAGAAAATGAAAAAGATCGAAACATATTAAAGTTTGTATTACTTAGAAGTGGAAAGAACTAAAGGATGGAAAGGAAAAATAAAATTGAAAAGGGGCGAAGTGATAGAATTTGAGAAACTTAAGGAAATACTTGCGAAGAAAAACAATTTCTATATTTAAAGATTAATTTAAAAACCTCACCCCCATTTCCACAACGACTAAAACGAAATTGGATCAACAATTTTTGAAATTTTTTGAGGTATTTAAAAAGCTTATTAATATCACATTTCATGAAGCTTTGGAATAAATGTTAAAATATGGTAAATTTATGAAAGATATTCTTAATTAGAAAAGAAATTTGAAGCTTTTGAAATACATTTGCACTAAGCGAAGAATGTAGTGCGATTATTCGAAAAACACCTCAAAAGCTTAAGAAGATTAGGAAGTTTGGTATACCTTGTCTTATGGGAGATAGATTTCGTGGAAAAGCGCATGCGATTTAGGAGGCAGTATTAGCCTCCATCCTTTATCCATCTTTTTAGAGGTTAGATTTGGAGAAATATCTCCTACTACTTTATGCTTACAATTAGTAGACCGATCTACTACTCGCACGAATGATAGAAGATGTTTTAGTATAAGTGGATAAATTCATTTTCCTTGTAGATTTATAATTGGATATGGAAGAAAATGAAGAGATTCCTATTATATTGGAAGACCTTTCCTTGCTACCGGACATGCTATGATAGACGTACAAAAAGGGGAGTTAACCATGAGAGTTAATGATGCGAAGTAACATTCGATGTTCTTAAATCAATGCGGTATCCGAAGCAGAAGTGTTACGAGAATGGATATTTTTAGTACATGATAGCACGGCTTATCGAAAAATGTCAGAATCATTTCTAAAGAAGAGAGATTTTAGACCACGAAGATTTAAGTAATAAAAATGATTTTGAAGAAGATATAAAAGATATTGATTATGTTAATGAAAATTGGGAAATATTGGATACAAGCGAAAGTAATGAATTCGAACCATCGGCTAAAAGGCTCTACCAAATTGGAATTGAAGGAATTACCCTCTCATTTAAAGTATGCCTTTTTAGGGAATTCATTAACTTTACATTATTATATTTTACGCGGAGTTAACTACGAAACGAGATGAAATTGATTGAAGTATTAAAGTATAAAAATGCTTTTGGATGAACGATAGAAGATATTAAAGGAATTATCCTATCGATATGTATGCACAAAATATTATTGGAAGATGACGATAAACCCGGTATTAAACCTCGACGGAGATTCGCTTGAGTTATGAAAGACGTGGTTAAAGAATTGTTGAATGGTTAGATCTTTGGAATAATTTATCTGATATCGATAGTCGCTTGAGTTGATCCCGTTAATTTGTGTTCCGAGAAGGAGGAGTAACATTTGTCGAAAATGAAAATAATGAATTAATTCGACAAGACGAGTTGCGGATTTGGCAAATTTTTATTGATTACAAAAAAATAAATCTGTAACGGGAAAGATCGATTTTCTCTTAATTTCTTAGATCGAATCACGATAGATTAGCGGGATATTCATCTTTTTGCTTTTGGATGGATATTTTAGTTATCATTAAATACATAATACGAGGATCGAAAGACTACGTTTACAAGTTCTTATGGAACATTCTTTTCGTAGAATACGCTCGGGTTATGTAATGCACCGATTACTTTGCGAAGATGTATGATGGCTATACACGACTTAATTGAAAAAGGAATTGAAATTTATTATGGACGATTTTTCTATATTTGGAACTTCTTTTGATTCTTGCTTACATAAATTTGACTAAAGTATTAAACGAGCGTAAACGGAAATTTAGTTTTGAATTGGGAGAAGTGTCGATTTATGGTTACGAAGGAATTGTCTTGGGTGCATAAAATTTACGAAAATGGAATGGAAGTTGATCAAGCAAGAATTCGAGTTATTCTTTGGATTCTGACCCCCAACTAATATAACGGGTATAAGAAATTTTCTTGGAAAATCTGGATTTTATAGAAGATATATTAAAGATTTTTTCCGCTGATTACTAAACCTTATTGCCATCTTTTAGAAAAAGATAAAAAATTCGAATTCAATGAAAATTGCTAAATGTCTTTAACTTATTAAAGAAAAGTTAATCTTGCACCAATTATAGTTGCACTTTAATTGGGGAAAACTATTTGAATTAATGTGCGATGCGAGTGATTATCTTATCGGGGCGGCTTTAGAACAAAGGTATGATAAGATGTTTAAAAGTTATATATTATGCCGATTAAAACTCTTAATGAAGCTCAAATTAATTACACAACTGCGAAAAAAACTATTGACTATAGTATATGCCTTTGACAAATTTTGATCATATTTACTTGGGAATAAATGTATTACGCATACGGATTATTATCTTATTAAATATTTGATGACAAAAAAAAAGAAGCTAAACCGAGATTGATTAGATGAATCTTTCTCTTGTAAGAATTTGACTTTCAAGTAGTTGATAGAAAATGGTACGATAATCGAAATAGGCGATCATCTTTCGAATTGAAAATGATAAGGAATTGAATGATAAGAAAGAAATTAATGATTGTTTTCTTGGAATAATTTTATCTTTATGATGGATTAATCTCTTGGTATGCTGGTATAGTTAATTATTTAATAAGTAACGTTATCTTAGTATGGATTAGATCGTCGAAGCAAAAAAGAAATTCTCGCATGATGTGAAATTTTATTTTGGGATAATCACTTTACGATTTTAAACGATGTAAGGATTCTATTATACGAAGATGTATTCCTTTATGAAGAAACTTACGAGATTATTCAAAAATGCCACAACTACGGAATTTGGTGGGCATTTCCAGAATTGTTAAAACTGCTTTTAAAATTTTGTGTCCAAGTTTATTGGCCTACATTATTTAAGGATGTCAACACTTTTGTTAAATCTTGTGATCGTGTCAACGTATAGGCAATATTTTCTAGGAGAGATGAAATGCCTCAGAATTTTTATTTGGAAGTGGAAATTTTTATGTACGAGGTTTAGATTTCATGAGACCATTTATACCTTCTTCGGGAAAAAAATTATATAATATTAGTTGTTGATTATGTTTTGAAATGGATTGAAGCAAAAACTTTACCTCATTGTGATGCTAAAAGTGTTGAAAAATTTTTAGCGAAATATTTTTACCGAGATTTGGAATGCGCAGAGATAGTATCACGGATGGGGGAGGTCACTTCAAAATTTTATTATTCGAGAGATTAATGAGTAAATTTGGGATTAACCGTAGAATTCAAACAGCTTATCATCCACATTGTGGATAACTAAAGTATCAAATCGAGAGATCAAAAGAATTTTAGGGAAAACAGCTAACCCAAAACGAACTAATTGGGCTAATAGACTCATTGATCTTTATGGGCTTATAGAAATGCGCTTATAAAACTCTTATTTGGTGTCGACATATAGGCTCGTATATGGAAAACATTGTCATTTGTTGAATTGGAGCATAAAGCTTATTGGGCGATTAAAGTTTAACTACAATTTAATTGATGCGAAGATAAACGATTATTATGATTGAATGAGCTTGAATAAATTAGAAACGATAAAGAAGTCGAATTTATAAAGAAAAAATGAAGAAGGCATTTGCATGACAAATGAATATTAAGAAAAGATTTTTGAGCATGAACAAAAGTTTTATTATACAATTTGAGATTTAAATTGTTTCCGGGGAAAATTAAAATCCAAATGGATAGGGTCTTTATTGTTAAGAAAGTTTATCTTTATGAAATAGTGGATATAATTGATCGAGAAAACAAAGTGCAATTACCGTAAATGGACAATTGAAGCCATATATTGGAGTAAATTTGTCTTTTAAAGATGTGTTATATTTCGGCATTAGGTAAAAAGCTGTTAGTTATGTCGAGTGACGATGTTAAACCAGCGCTTCATGGGAGACAACCGTAGGTATGATTTGATTTGTTTCGATATTGAGAGTGCTTTATATGTGACTTCACTTAGTTACATATCTTTTAATCCACATTTTTAGACCCTATTTTTGTATGAAACTTATGAAAATTTGACGAAGGGAAAGGCTTGCAGCCAGATTTCGGGATTCTTGCGCTTATGCGCCGGAACTTACACACAAGAGCAAACATCGAGATCGGGCGCACAAGTGCCAAAATTGGTGCCTAGGCGCCTTGATTCTGTATCTTGAAGCCGCCCAAATGCGGTTTTTACCCGCTCGAACCTCCCCATAAATCACTATTTCTTCATCCTCGAACGATCGAGCCATCAAATCCACATGCCCTAGAACTACACTTTTGAGAGAAACGAGTTTGATCGCTTATATGGAGATATTCCTGATGGAGAATGGAGGAAAAGTCAAATTCATGCACAAGTTCTGAGCCTACTTCAATGGCTACTTGGCCATGACATTGGAGAAGCCTTTTGATCGGCTTGAAAAGATTGAAGGAGAATTGGTGCATATTGGAGAAGGATACATGAAATGTACCGTATTAAGAGCATATGGAATGACGAATGAAGGTACGATCGATCGTTAGGTTGCATTTGATGACCATCGGGTAACCATGTATGCTGAAAACAAATGAATCGATGAAAAGATGGCTTTGGAATTTTCTCGTGTCCCTTTGTGACTCCTTTGTTCGGGCAGATTACCTTGTGGAACTAATGAAAGTTCTAAATGTGAATCCTTGAATTTAGGGTGACTTTATGTGGAGAAATCAATTGTGATTATGAAGTGTTAGTGATTTGCTTGATGCATTGTAAGTGATTTATGTGATTGTTATGTGTTGTTGTGAGATGTGAGAAGTTGTGTATGTATGTTTTACATGTTTTTAACCTTATCTTGAAGATTTGAAATGGAATGAATTAAAATTTGAGTTTGATAGTATCAATTGTGTTGAATGAATCTTAAATTTGGAGTCTATTTTGGACTTGGATATTTACTTTTAATTTATGGGAGATGTTTGATGAATTTAATGACATAATTTTATATTTACGAGAGGTTAGAAACACCTAAATTACATAATATAAAATTTTGGGAATTTTTTGGAATTTTTGGCAAATCGACGCCTAGGCGCCGGAAGTTCACACAGACTTAAAGAATTGACCACAACGAACCCAACACCATTTTTAATGCCCTAGCTTCAACTCCTTCCTCGAAACTCGTGAAAACCGGTCTAGGGCACCTTATTGTGCTTGATTTATGAGGTTTCGATGCATAAAAACACCGGGTTCCAACTTCTAGGTTAGATCTACACTTTGGCATAGTTATTTTGAGTTTTCACCATGGATTTCTCTACATATGAGTAGTGCGGGAATTTTGGAAGAAAATTTGATTTTTAAGTGGAAAATCCATGAATCTCGGCTTAATATAGTGTTTTAGTCTTAGATTTTGTCATATGTTTTAGATTTTAAATTATTTGGAATTATTTTAAAATTACGGTATGACACCAAAATCAAAGCGAGAAAGGAGCGGAGCGAATTTGATCGATCCAAGTTCGCTAACCTGAGTGCTCGGGTCTTATTCCTGATGAATTCGCGTGCGTCGCGGAATTCGCGGTGGAGCAGAAGTTTTAATAAATGGGAGGATCGATCGAGAATATTCTTTGCTCGATAGTGGAGCGATTGTTATTTTACGTAGTTGTTGTCATTTCAGTTGTTCGAGAATTCTATGCAAATTTTGCGAAACAATTGACAATGAAATTTATATTAGGGTAATGGGAGTAGAGTTTACTGCGAAGTCATCGACATGTTACGCGGTCTACCTACTCTGATTGCTTTTATGATGTTTTGTTCCTTCGAAGAGAGCTTGATGAGATTTTGGCTTGGTGACGAAGAGGATCGTAAAATGGGAACAATAAACGGGTAAATTTTTCCTCATACATGCTTAATGTAACCTAGACGACATTACTTTATTTCTGCTCGTATTCTTCCATCGCATCACACAGTGAAGTGACGAAGAATGAGCTATTTAAATTGCGTTGAGAAATGAAGTTTATAGATGTGGGTGTCATTATATATGATGTGATCGGCCTTCGGTAGAGGAAGTGTTATTTACGGTTTTAATTTCTGGCTCTCATTTTACATATTTGTAAGGGCTCTTTGGTACTACTTATTCTCATTACGAAGAGATGCTTAAGCCACCAGCCAATTGGAAGAACTCATGTAGATACATATGTTAGTCAAAATGTCGAGGTTCTCGGCGCCTGCTTCTTCTATACTTCTCGCACGCACTTGGACCTTCCACTTCGCGAGCCTGCAGATGTGTGGACATTTTATCGAGATATTTGGAGCATCATAGTGATATATTCTTGATGCAATGCGAGTAGATGAGATGGTGGTAAGATTGATCATGTGGATCTATACGGAGGAAGTGTGACTATGATGGGGAGTATAATGAAGCAGTAAAGGTACTGAGGTGATAGGAATATTGAATTTCTACGTGTCCTAAATTCACCTGTTGGATCGACCACAGAAGTCACATTCACGATGATTCTTCTAACGATGAGAGGCAAGCGGGGATGATTAGACCTTATTTTTGCTTAGCTTTGTTGATATTTTTGTTATGTGTGTTTATTACTTTTCATGTATTGTTATGCGATTTAGAACTTGTTAGTGACTCGGTTATTTACGTTATCGGATTTCTTAGAATTTAATACTATTTATGCTTGTTGTTTTGTTAAATGTTTAAAAATTTAAAAGAGTGTTAATTTTCTTATTGTTATTTACTTTTTCTTTACTCTTTTATATTGTTGCTTATACTGTATTATTTATTGTTTTAAATACCTTAAATGTTATACATTTTCTTCACACTTAGTTTAAAATTTCATAGTGAAAAATGTTTTAAAACCTTATTAAAACAACTAAGTTTGGGGGAAAGAACTTAAATTTAAACTTTACTTGTCCTTAGTAAACAATATTTTGAAATTAATAACAAAACCTATGAGAAAAATTAATTTAAGATAGATATCTTATTATTTTATGAATAATATAATAAACTTATAAAAGTATTTTTATATAACGAGGATAATTCTATAAATTGTAATTATTTAATAAAAAATGTGTTAAATTTTGATTCGAATATCTAAATAAAAAAATATTGTATTTTGAAAGTATTAAAGAATCTACATATTTATTTGACAAGATATAATTAGTATAAAAAATATTTTTACTAAACACACATTCATTAAGTGAAAAATGTATTAAGTCTTTAAATATAAGTTAAGGATAGTGAAGTTAAAATCATTAACGAAATTGCTCAGGATATGGTAATCACCAAGCCGAAAAGAAAAATTGAAAACAATGCTAAAAAAGAAAAGAAAAATATATAGGATTGAAAAACAATCCCAAATATGAAAAGAAAAAGAAAAAGAATAGTGAGGAGAAGCTTGAGGAGAAGCTGAAATCTAAAATTGACTATAGTTATCTTATAGGAAGAGACTTAATCAATTTTTTTACTTCGTCTTATGTATAAGCATCCTTGCGAAACAGAGTTATCATGAAAATCTTTTTTCTTTTTGTAAATTATACACATATTAATGTGATAAATTGCAATTATTTTGAAATAGATAGGAGAGAGTTCTTAACACTTGCATATTAAATATTTTACATATTTTGGTTTTTAGCCTAAGTTATTTAAAAAGCTTTTTAAGTTTTATTATTATTTATAAAATAAACGATTATAGAAGTCTCGAAAAGTTTTTCTCCATAGATTATTACTTTTAGTAAGTTAAGAGTTACTTAAGAATGATCAACGTTTAAGTTTGGAATAGATCACCCTTAAAATTACACAATTTTATATCATTTTTAAATTTAGTATTTTAAGGATATTATCTTTAATGAAAGTTATTCTTTATGTTTTTAGTTGTAGAATGCAAAGAAAATAAGTTTATGAAGAAAAAAAGAATAAAAAATGAGTAAAGGAGCAAATTGAGTCGAATTGAACAAGAAAGAAAAAAAAGCTTCGCCGGGGCGCGGATACGGCAGGAAAAGCGGACTTCAAGCAATGAAATCTAGAAAGTTCTTGGACGGTTTGTGATGGTTATTGATGACTAAAAAGCAATCACAGAGAACGTGCTAGAATATTTATGCTTACGATTTAGATATGAAATTTATGATTTATAATATGGCGTTACGCGAGTATGCGTATCGTTTATCGATTAATATGAGACAAGTTAAAAAGTGAGATATCGAACCCGGGAAATGTGTAAAAATTTAAAGAAATAAGAAAAATAACTTTTACTTTTTAATTTATTTTTTTTGTAAGTATGTTTTACTTTTACTTTTACTTTATTTCAATACCATCAACAGATCATCTTCTAATTCACAGTGATTTGCATAGAACTCCCTAACCACAGAGATCACAGCAACAACAAAGAAACAACAGAATCAATCCCACTGTTGATGAAGAATTAGATCTTCCACTTGTCCGTCAAAATTTTTAAAACATCGCTCTGGTACTAACTTCCTTGATTGAAGTGCATCGGCATAACTATCTTGAGCCTTAGAACTCATCATGTTCGAATCAAATGTAGCATTCCTCTTGTTCTTTTTCATTCTTGGTGCCATTATAAAAATTACAATAAATTCATAATAAATTCTAAAATCAACCTTAACTCACTAGATCTAACTTTTAAAAGCTTAAACTCACTTTTTTCATGTAAAATCCATCATTTTTCATAAATTTTCACCACGAATAGTAAATTTTCAAAATTTTCATAATGAACTCCAAATCTATGATAAAAATAAAAAATTTTTACATAAAAGAGAAGCTCTAACCTTGAGAAGATGAAATCCAACAAATTTGGCTCAAATCCACCAATAAATCTTCACTTATAGGGATGCTCTAGGTGTAAAAATGTGAAAGCTTGAGGAAGAAGATGATAAAATGAGGATAAAGTGGTGGTTTTTGGCACTTAAAACTGTCATAAACTAGTTTTTGTGAACCGACACTTAAGCGCGACCATTTCGGCATTTAGGTACAGTGCTCTCGAGTTTGCTTGTGCTTAAGTGCGGGTTTTGGCGCTTAGGCGCCAGTGCAAATTTTTGATATTTCCAAATTTTGATTCAAATGCACATTTTTCCAAGTTAACCACCCTCACATGGTCTTAAATAAGTCATAATAACAATTTCTTCCTTTATTCTCTCTTCTTTCTAAAAGATTCTCAATTTTTCACAACTTTGATTCGATCACAATAAGACGAATATTTTCACACAAACACAACACTTTCATTAACATATATTCAACAAATACAAACACTTAACATGTCTAATCTCCACTCCAAAAAGTTTTGGATGAGATACTCTCTAAATTCTTCATAGCATAAGATAAACTTACATAAACACATAACACAAACACACACAATCAAGTAAGCAAACAGACACAAATTAACTAAAAAAGAACTTAATCCATTATGTAAGATATATTGATGCACCAAAAATATGCTTAATTTTTCATATATATTTTGTATTTATTTTTTGTGATATTACATTTTAATAGAAGGTCTTTTTTTTCCATTTTTTTGCTGTAGGTTTGATGATTTTAGGAAAAAAGAGCAAAAAGAAGTGAAAACTAGATTTTTGAAAGTCTGGCGTAGACGGCGTCCAAACCAATGCTGATGGCCCATTTTACCAGAAAGCCCAGAATTAAAAGTTGGGATAGGGTGATGACGAGTGCCCTGTTGCCGCTGACGATGCCTAATGTCGGTTCAAGCCGGATTCAATGTATTGTCGGCATATTTTTAGGTTGGGTGTTGTCTTTTTGAAAAGGAGGTCGCCTACAGAAATTGTCGGCGAAATTTAAATTTTAAATTTAATTTAAATATATATATAATTTAGAAAGTAGTATTTGATTTTGAAAATAATTTTAAATTTGAAGGTTTTAAGATATGAGATTAAACCGATCTCACATCCCAAATAATATATATAAACGAGCACCGCACCACAAATCGTGTATCTATCCCTAAGGATAGACACACGCATCGACGAGTGGGGCTCGATTAAATAAACTAGAAGATTTGTGACATCCGTTTGGTACGCGAACCAATTTTATAAGCCGACAAATTCCCCTGCTTAATATGAAAGAATTAAACAAGGTTTATATTACCTGGGTTCTTTTAAAATTCCCTATAAGGCCAAGCCCCTATAGTTAATTACATCTTAAGTGATGGGAATGACCTAAGAAAACTCTCGATAATAATCAATAATTCTGCTCTCAAGGATTTCAAAGTTTAAGTTTTCAAGGGATTGAATTTTGGAATTTCAATAGGGAATGGATCAAATTTGGAACATTTTTGTTTTGGGAATCCAAAGGAAGAAAAGTAGGAGAAATCACAGATTCGAAGCGAACTTCGGTAATTTCCCGATTATCCTATTGTTTGGCATGAGTTTAAGAAAGTCCTAATATTTATTTAAATGTTTTGATCTTGCCAATTTTAATTAATTAGGGCTTATATTTGTATGATAAAATCAAACAAATAGCCTCGAAGATGTGAGGGTTTATGTCGTATCAGACGACTACCTCGGAATCCTAAGACCGGTTAGGGCTTAATTTGCAATGCAAATGCCTAACGAAGAGTTGAGGATTTATGTTGCACTAGGCAAACTACCTCGAAGTCCTATGTCTTTGTTATTTAATTCTAGGAAAGTTTCTGTCGAAGTAGACTCGAGTTTTCTTGATGACGATGGTCGTGCTTGCCCACCATGCTCCGAGCTCCTTGTTGTTGCGGAGGTTCGATTTTAGAAGTCATAAAATAGGGGATGAGAAAAGTGTTTTGGTTTAGAGAAAATCTTAATTTCCAAGTGTTTTCAATACTTTAATTAAAACAAATCTTAAAGTTGATTATAACGACACCGGTTAAGATCCCACGGTTCCATCCTTCCGGCATCATTATTTTTATCGGATTCACTTAGTCCAAATGAATTTGCTAAACTCAACTGAATGAGTTCCACACTTTCATTTAAACCGTGGGAAATCCCGTTAGCAACACGTAGGTTACATCATCCTAGGTATTCCCGATCATCCAACAGGACGTTTTAATTTAATTATAATTGTAGTTTTGTGTTATGTTTGTGATTAAATTTTGAGTTGTTTTATATTTTGAAATGTTGTGGCGGTGAATTTTATCTTGCAATGACTTTTAACTTAGTTTTGGTTTCAGTTTTCGGGACTATCCTAAAGGTGTGGGTTTTCATACAACAGTTGTTTATCATGCAAGAAAAGTAAGGGCAATGCAGTTAAATAAATTGCAATAATATAAATTGCAAGAAAGTAAATTGCAATAAAATAAAAGCGTACCTGGAGGGTCTTCCCGTCATCCCAAGCTGCACTTAAAACACAATTAGACTATTTAAGCAAGTTCCTAGGTAAAGCTAAGGGAAGGGTTATGGTTTTCTACCAAATTCCTAATCTTATAGCTAGTCATTTCCTATGACGTCTAGGTTCCTTGTGTTTTGGTTTGAGGACGTTTTTCTTCATCAAAGAACAATTGAATTCAATTGTTCTTATAAATATCCTATCATATTGAGGAAGTGCTTAAGAAGAATTTTAAACATCTTTTCAATATTGCTAGAATTGTTTTAAGTCCAAATGGATTCAATTACACAAATGAATTAATCGTCCAAGGATCTCGAGTTTTGTTATCTTGCTCGGTGAACTAGGACATTTGAATATCCTATAGGTGAAGTAACATTTCATTTAATATTCTGTTTAGGAGTTATGATAACTAAAGCTTTTGAGGGTAAATTGGTGTTCAAATAGTTTGTGATTTAGCTTAATTTCCATTAATGGGCTTAAATTTGGAATAGTGTTCAAGTTATTTTAGATTTATTTTGAATTCTTTATGTCTTTGGTGATGTTATATTTAATTCAACTTAATTTAATTTAATTTAATTTAATTGAGTTTTAATTTAATTTAATTCAATTTAATTCAATTTAGTTTGATTTGATGTTACATTAAATTAATTTGATTTGATTTAATTTTAATTTAATTTTAATTTAATTTAATTTAATTTTAATTCATTTAATTTAATTTTTAATTTGGTTTAACTTAATTTAATTTGGTTTTATTTATTTAATTTAATTTAATTTAATTCAATTTGTTTAATTTTAATTTAATTTAATTTAATTTAATCCAAATTAATTTACTTTATTTAATTTAATTTTTAATTTAATTTTATTTTTAATTTTAATTGAAATTTTTGAAAGAGTTTAATATTTTAATTTTAGTTTAATGATTAAGTCTTTTAATATTTTGAACTTTGAGTTATCATTTTAATTAAGAATTGAATATTAATGAGATAATTAATTTAGGGATTTTTAAATTAAAGAATAAATCTCTTCCTAATAATATCCCTATTTTAATAATTCCAATTTTTTTATTCTTCCAAATTTAATCAATTATTTAATTAAGGTTTAATCATTTTAAATTGCTTAATGGGTTTCTACCCTTTACTTATTTAAATTTCAATCATCCAAATAAGATTAGGATCAAATATTTTACTTATTAATTTTTTATTAAATCTAAAGTTTTAATTAAGGATTAAAATTTTAATTACCATTTTACCCTTTAAGCTTAATAATTTCATAACTCACTAAATTGAACTCGAATGAACTTGAAATTTTTATGTGACTTCACTTATATGTCAATAAAGACATGAGAGGAGAAAATGTGATTTTTCTGTATTTAATTTATTTATATAATTATTTTTGGTGGAAAATAGAGATTTCCAAGGAAAATTTAATAACATGACGAAGGGAAAGTTTCTGTCTTTAAGAAAATTAGGGGACATTCCTAAAGACCAGAGGACCACTTAAACCAATTTTGGTGATTTTTTGAATTATATTATTTTTATTATAATTATTTTAAGTTTTGGAGTGTTAATTAATTTAAAAATAAAATAAATGTTGAAAAATGAATTTTATATTTTTAAAAAATCTCTCTGATATCAAGGAAATCAGAGAATCAAATTTTACAATTTTCTGATTTTTTTATGATTTATTATAATTATTTTAGTGAAAATGCTAGAAAATACATTTTTTTTTAAATTACCCTAGGGCTTTAAAATTTAATATCTCATAAAATGTACCTAATAAAAATATGGGGTTTGTTCCTAAGTGATTAAAATTGAAAATGTGACATTTTGGTGAATTTTATTATTTTTGTGATTTTTATTATTTTTTAATTATTAAAATATTAAAATAATATTAAAAATCAACTTTTTTAGAAAATTGAAATTTTAATTTTCTTAAGTTCCCCTGATATCAGAGAGGCTCCAAAACCAATTTGGTGAATTTTTGAAAGATATTTTGAAAGTTATGAATTTTTAAAGTTTAAAATGGATAAATGGCTTAATCAACCCAATAAGTAGTGCTAACCAAGTCCAATTGACCTCAAATTTTTATGGTGAGTTCCTCTGATCCTAAAGGTCAGTGGAGAATTGATTTCAAGTCAATTGGATGTATGGTTAGCTTTAATTAATTAGAGATCCATTTTGGGTGTTTAAGCCAATTAGGGTTGTTTTAAATGAACTAACTCAAAACCTATTTTTTCTAGGGTCCTCTAGTCATAAGGAACATCACCAAATTTTCCTAGAATTTATTTCACAACATGCTATTTATTGGAATTAAAATACTCAAAACAGTAACATGAATTTGAAAAATCAATAACTCTTTATAGGGATGGCCTCTGACTTTGGAAAATTCAGGGAATGTTCCCAAATTCGGAGGCTTCAAAAGCCCTATGGTCTCATGCCATGGTGAATTGTATACATGCATGGAGAATTAAAAATATGCGAGAGGGTAAATAAATTATTAAAAATAAAATACTTGATGAAATTAAATGATTTCTTTCCCACATTATTCTTCTCCGTTCACCGAGCAAGAGGGTATTTTTATTTTATTTTTCCGATTTTTCTACACAAAGTTATGAATTTTTGAAGTTTAGGGAATTAAATAAATCGGAAAAATCCCTAATTTTCTATTTATCCACGCGGCGCCGCGTCAACCTCGGCGGCTCCGAACGCACACGCGTCGCGCTCCCATTCGACGCCGCCATCCGAGTCGGCGGCCGGGCCCCGCGGTTCTCGTACCGTCTCCTGATCCGACGCGATCCTGGCCGTCCGTCCGCGCGTGTATTAAATGGACGGCATCCGTTCATCGTCCCCAAGTGTCCTCACCCGAGAGCCGTCCACACTAAATCCCTAATATCTTACTCGATACTCAATGGATTTTCATGTTCTTATGCTCTATGGATTCGTCTTGAAGAGACGAACACATCTATACGGTGATCATGCATTGAAATTAAAGCATTTGAAATGGAGAATCTCCAGAACCTCGGGATGAAGAATTAGCTCATACCTTTTGTTGACCTCATTTTTGATGAGGTCTTCTCTTCTTCTCTTTAGTACTTAGGATCTAGCCTTAGGCTTTTCCTTTGACTGTCTTAGAGGACTAGAATTGGGACCCACCTTTTAGAAATTCAAACCACTTCTTAACTCCCTGCAAACTCTACAAACTTGACTGTAGACCCCTAATCACCTAGAGGGTTGAAATCAAATGTGGAAGTTTAAAGGATGAGTTCCTATAGGACTCTTTGGCCTTAGAGCGCCTTACAGGTGGCTCAGTGCAGTGAAGGGGCCGGCTTACACACACACTACATTTATACACTACACCTACACACTACACTTCCACATACCTCCTAAAACCACACCCATACCTAACTTGACCTCCCGACTCATGTAGGTGATTCACATGGATGATCCTTAACCCCTAAGCCCTCGACTAAGAGGTTAGGAACAACATAGTGAATGCCTCGAATGAGTCCCTTCATGGCTCATGTGGGCTTGATATGGCTTCATGGCTCAACCAAAATGATTTCACTCCACTCAAATTCACCCAATCTTCAATTTCCCAAATTTTCAATTTTTGACCCCGGGACCCTACACCCGCTAACTCTACCAAAACCCTTGAAATTACCCAAATTTCTCAAAAATTTCTAAATTACCCAAAGTTCTCCAAAATCATTCCCAAACATTTCCACATTACTCAAATTGATCATCCATACCCAAAAATACCAAAAATTCCAAAAATACCTCCCAATACCCTCCAAATACCCAAAATACCCCTCTTGGCCAAAAAATCCAAAAATTCAGAAAATTCCCAGAAAATTCCAGAAAATCCCAAATATTCCCAATTTCATTTTGTCCAACTACACCATGGGCCAATTTTGTCAATTTACCCTACTTTTGTCAAAACCCCCAATTTGACCCATTTTAACCCAAAGTGAACCCGATGTCAAACCAAACCTACCCAATTGACCCCAATTTTGGTCCAATTCAATTCTAAACTTCAATTCAATATCCCTAATACCAATCTAGACCAAATCCAAGTCCAATTTGATTGACATTTGGATCCAATCTCACTTTTCGCCTTAAAGCCCAATTTGGACCCATGACCCAAACCTAACCCAAACTCACCCAATTCAATTCCAATTAACCCCAAATCTTTTCTAAATCTTCCTTAACATTCCCACAAAAAAAACACTAACATGATTTGCCCAAAATTTAGACCCAAACCCCACTCAAACTCAACCCAAAGCTAAAAGGCCCAATTTTGACCTAAACCCAAACCTAACCCAAATGAGCCCAAACCCCAAAATCAAAGCCCAACCAAAGTCAAAACCTCTTTGAAAAACTCCCATAAACATTTCTCAACATTGATTTTACATCAATTTCCACTCTAGCCCAACATTAGCCCCACTTGGCCCACTTAGACCTACATAGGCCCACTTACCAAATAAACCCAAATTCAAACCAATTCAACTCCAAATCACACCAAATTGACTCCAAGCCCTTCATAGAACATCCCTAAACCAATTATGACATTTATTTGACAAAGGTCTTCACAAAATCTTTACCCAAATGCCCATCCTAAAATCAAAAAGCCCATTCCCCTTAAACTTTCCTAAAAGCCCACTTCACCACATTCAAAAGCCCAAATCCATCCAAAGCCCACATGGCACTTCCCCTCATCATCCATTTAATCAAAATCACCCCTAAGTTTCAAAATCATCAATTAAACCATTCCAAATCAAGCTTCATGCAAATTTTCACCAAAATATCCAAAATTCTTAAAACCCATTTCCATGAAATTGACTCAACTTTCCCCAAGCCAAAGACAAGCCATGGAAGCCATGGACAAGCCACATGAAGCCATGGAAGGCTTGACATGTGACCATGCCATTAATGGTAAAAGGAGGGGCCCCTTTCCTAATCTTTCATTAAGCATTTTTTACCTTAAGCATGTCGCACACTAAACCATGTTTAGCCACCTCATCATGGATAGAGACCACACCACTCTCCCTTGGCCGACCCAATCGATCCTCTCGACCCAAAATCGAGGCCATGGGGAGGTGCACCCAACCCGAACCAATGGGTTGACCAAATTAAGGCCAAAATGACCCCCTCCCATTCCATTTTAATTCAAAGCCTTTACACATGGCAATTGCCAATTGATTGCACAAACCTCCAGCCCTAACCCACCTGGACCTGAGGGTGACCCATGCCTATCGGCCAGCCGCCTGGATCGCCGGAAAACACCATGGCCGAGACCTTGGGAGGAGCCAAAGTTTGGAATTCCCACTTGCTGAGCTGCCCCATGCCAAATTGTCACTATGACTGTTCTTCTCCTCACCGGAGCAGGTCGATCCCATGCCTCGACTCCCCCGGAAGGCTCTCCAGCCTCTCCTAGTTCAAACCCCTCACCCTCGCGGCCATGGGAGAGAGTTGCACAAACCTTGCCGAAACTCGCCAAAATTATTCCAAACCCATCTCCACCCTTAGAGCGGTTGATCCCCGGTGTCAATTTGCCCTAATCCCCATCGATAAAATCCAATTTCCCAGCTCGAAATTCCACCCAAAACCAGGACACTTCTCCACGGTGAGCCAATTCCCAAATTGATTGGTTCTACACCTTCACTCGGACCAAGGCAAGGTGTCCACCGGCCAAAAGCCCCATCTCCGGGCCACCCGGTTGCTCCGAGCCTCCAAGCTTTGTGATCGGGCTTGGTCGAAATCACATCTAGACAATTCACTGGACCGGGAGACTTCATCCGGAGCTTGCGGGATCCAATCGAAGGTGCAACAACTCTCGGATCGAAGCCACACTTCTGCGAGCAAAGGTATGAGCTAATTCTTCATCCCGAGCTTCTAGAGATTCTCCATTTCCAATGCCTTAGTTTCAAAGCATGATAACCGTATAGATGTATTCGTCTCTTCAAGACAAATCCATAGAGCATAAGAACATGAAAATCCATTGAGTATCGAGTGAGATCTTAGGGATTTAGTGTGGACGGCTCTCGGGTGAGGATGCTCGGGGACGATGAACGGATGCGCGTCCATTCAATACACGCGCGGACGGACGGCTCGGATGGCGTCGGACCAGGAGACGGTACGAGAACCGCGGGGCCGGAAGTGCTGACTCAGATGGCGGCGTCGAATGGGAGCGCGCCACGCGGCGTTTCGGAGCTGCCGAGGTTGACGCGGCGCCGCGTGGATAAATAGAAAATTAGGGATTTTTTTGATTTATTTAATTCCACTAAACTTCGAAAATTCATAACTCGTGTAGAAAAATCGGAAAAATAAAATAAAAATACCCTCTTGCTCGAGTGAACGGAGGAGAATAATGTGGAAAAGAAATCATTTAATTTCATCAAGTATTTTATTTTTTATAATTTATTTACTCTCTGCATACTTTTAATTCTCCATGCATGTATACAATTCACCATGGCATGAGACCATAGGGCTTTTGAAGCCTCCGAATTTGGGAACATTATCCGAATTTTCCAAAGTCGAGAGGCCATCCCTATGAAGAGTTATTGATTTTTCAAGTTCATGTTACTGTTTTGAGTATTTTAATTCCAATAAATAGCATGTTGTGAAATAAATTCTAGGAAAATTTGAGGATGTTTCTTATGACTAGAGAACCACTAGGAAAAATAGGTTTTGAGTTAGTTCATTTAAAACAACCCTAATTGGCTTAAACACCCAAAATAGGTCTCTAATTAATTAGAGTTAACCATGCATCAAATTGACTTGAAATCAATTCTCCACTGACCTTTAGGATTAGAGGAATCCACCATAAAAGTTTGAGGTCAATTGGACTTGGTTAGCCCCACTAATTGGGTTGATTAAGCCACTTAGTCATTTTAAACTTTAAAAATTCATAACTTTTAAAATACCTTTCAAAAATTCACCAAATTGGTTTTGAAGCCTCTCTGATATCAGGGGAACCTAAGAAAATTAAAATTTCAATTTTCTAAAAAGTTGATTTTTAATAATATTTTAATATTTTTAATAATTAAAAAATAATACAAATCACAAAAATAATAAAATTCACCAAAATGTCACATTTTGAATTTTAATCACTTAGGAACAAACCCCACATTTTTCTTAGGTCTATTTAGTGAGATATTAAATTTTAAAGCTTTAAGGTAATTTTAAAATTAAAAAAATGTATTTTCTAACATTTTCACTAAAATAATTATAATAAATCATAGAAAAATCAAAAAATTGCAAAATTTGCTTCTCTGATTTCCTTGATATCAGAGAGATTTTTGAAAAATATAAAATTCATTTTTCAACATTTATTTTATTTTTAAATTAATTAACACTCCAAAACTTAAAATAATTATAATAAAAATAATATAATTCAAAAAATCACCAAAATTGGTCCAAGTGGTCCTCTAGTCATTAGGAATGTCCCCTAATTTTCTTAAGGACAGAAACTTTCCCTTGGTCATGTTATTAAATTTTCCTTGAAAATCTCTATTTTCTACCAAAAATAATTATATAAATAAATTAAATACAGAAAAATCACATTTTCTCCTCTCATATCTTTATTGACATATGAGTGAAGTCACATAAAAATTTCAAGTTCATTTGAGTTCAATTTAGTGAGTTATGAAATTATTAAGCTTAAAGGGTAAAGTGGTAATTAAATTTTTTAACCCTTAATTAAAACTTTAGGTTTAATAAAAAATTAATAAGTAAAATATTCGATCCTAATCTGATTTGGATGATTGAAATTTAAATAATTAAAGGGTAGAAACCCATTAAACAATTTAAAATGATTAAACCTTAATTAAATAATTGATTAAATTTGGAAGAATAATAAAATTGGAATTATTAAAATAGGGATATTATTAGGAAGAGATTTATTCTTTAATTTAAAAATCCCTTAATTAATTATCTCATTAATATTCAATTCTTAATTAAAATGATAACTCAAATTTAAAATATTAAAAGACTTAATCATTAAACTAAAATTAAATTATTAAACTCTTTTAAAAATTTCAATTAAAATTAAAAAATAAAATTAAATTAAAATTAAATTAAATTAAATAAATTAAATTAAATTAAATTAAATTAAATTAAGATTAAAAATTAAATTAAATTAAAGATTAAATTAAATTGAATTAAACAAACAAATTAAATTAAATTAAATGAATTAAATTAAATTAAAATTAAAATTAAATCAAATTAAATTAAATTAAACCAAATTAAAAAAAAAAAAACTAAATTAAACAAATTAAATTAAATTAAATTAAATTAAATTAAATTAAATTAAATCAAATTAAATTAAATTAAATAATTAAATTAAATTAAATTAAATTAAATCAAATTAAATTAAATTAAATCAAATTAAATTAAAACTAAATCAAATCAAATTAATTAATGTAACATCAAATCAAATTAAATTGAATTAAATTGAATTAAATTAAATTAAAACTCAATTAAATTAAATTAAATTGAATTAAATATAACATCACCTAAAACGAAAAGAAATTAAATATAAAGCAACTTGAACACTATTCCAAATTTAAACTCATTAATTGAAATTTAAACTAAATCACAAACTATCTGAACACCAATTTACCCTCAAATGCTTTAGTCATCATAACTCCTAAATAGAACATTAAATGAAATGTTACTTCACTCATAGGATATTCAAATGTCCTAGTTCACTGAGCAAGTTAACAAAACTTGATTTCCCGGACGATTAATTCATTTGTATAATTAAATTCATTTGGACTTAAAACAATCCTAGAAATATTGAAAAGATGTTTAAGATTTGTCTTAAGCACTTCCTCGATATGATAGGATGTTCATAAGAACAATTGAACTTAATTATTCTTTGATGAAGAAAATCGTCCTCAAACCAAAACACAAAGACCTAGACGTCATAGGAAATGACTAGCTATAGGATTAGGAATTTGGTAGAAAACCATAACCCTTACCTTAGCTTTACCTAGGAACTTGCTTAAATATTCTAATTGTGTTTTAAGTGCAGCTTGGGATGATGGGAAGACCCTCCGGGTACGCTTTTATTTTATTGCAATCTACTTTCTTGCAATTTACCTTCTTGCAATTTATTTAACTGCATTGCACTTACTTTTCTTGCATGATAAACAACTGCTACATGAAAACTCACACCTTTAGGATAGCCCCTAAAACTGAAACCAAAACTAAGTTAAAAGTCATTGCAAGATAAAATTCACCGCCACAACATTTCAAAATATAAAACAACTCAAAATTTAATCACAAACAGAACACAAAACTACAATTACAACTAAATTAAAACGTCTCGTTGGATGATCGGGAATACCTCGGATGATGTAACCTACGTGTTGCTAACGGGATTTCCCACGGTCTAAATGAAAGTGTGGAACTCATTCGATTGAGTTTAACAAATTCATACGGACTAAGTGAATCCGATAAAAATAATGATGCGGAAGGATGGAACCGTGGGATCTTAACCGGTGTCGTTATAATCAACTTTAAGATTTGTTTTAAATAAAACATAAAAAACACCTGGAAATTAAGATTTTCTCTAAACCAAAACACTTTTCTCATCCCCGATTTATGACTTCTAAAACTAAAACTCGCAACAACAAGGAGCTCGGAGCATGGTGGGCGGCGACGGCCATCGTCATCGGCAAAACTCGAGTCTACTTCAGCAAAACTTTCCTAGAATTAAATAACCAAGCCATAGGATTTCGAGGTAGTTTGCCTAGTGCAACATAAATCCTCAACCTCTTCGTTAGGCACTTGCATTGCAAATTAAGCCTTAACCGGTCTTAGGATTCAGAGGTAGTCGTTCGGGTACGACATAAACCCTCACATCTTCAAGGCTATTTGTATGATCCTATCATATAAATATAAATCCTAATTAACTAAAATTGGCAAAATCAAAAAATTTAAATAAATATTAGGACTTTCCTAAATCCAAGCCAAACAATAGGATAGTCGGGAAATTACCGAAGTTCGCTTCGAATCTGTGATTTCTCCTACTTTTCTTCCTTTGGATTCCCAAAACAAAATGTTCCAAACTTGATCCATTCCCTATTGAAATTCCAAAGTTCAATCCCTTGAAAAACTTAAACTTTGAAATCCTTGAGAGCAGAATTATTGATTATTATCGAGAGTTTTCTTAGGTGATTCCCGTCACTTAAGATGTAATTAACTATAGGGGCTTGCCCTTATAGGGAATTTTAAAGAACCCGAGTAATATAAACCCTGTTTAATGTTTTCATATTAAGCGGGGAATTTTGTCGGCTTATAAAATTGGTTCGCGGACCAAACGGATGTCACAAATCTTCTAGTTTATTTAATCGAGCCCCACCGTCGAGTAGTGTGTCTATCCTTAGGGATAGATACACGGTTTGTGGTGCGGTGCTCGTTTATATAAACTATTTGGGATGTGAGATCGGTTTAATCTCATATCTTAAAACCTTCAAATATAAAATTATTTTCAAAATCAAATACTACTTTTCAAAATTATTTATTTAAATTAAATTAAAAAATTCGCCGACAACTTCTGTTAGGCGACCCCCTTTTCAAAATAAAACACACAACCTAAAAAAATAAGCCGTACACCTTTGCTCAGAGAAGTGTGGCTTCGATCTGAGGGTTGTTGCACCTTCGATTGGATCCCAGCAAGCTCCAGATGAAGTCTCCTGGTCTGGTGAATTGTCTAGGTGGGATTTCGACCAATCCCGATCACAAAGCTTGGAGGCCGGAGCAACTGGGTGGCTCCGGAGATGGGGCTTTCTTTGGTGGACACCTTCCCTTGGTCCGGTGAAGATGTAGAACCATGCAATTTGGGGATTGGCTCACTCGTGGAGAAGTGTCCCGGTTTTGGGCCTAGATTTCAACTCGAAATTGAGCTCGCGAGAGAAGAAATGGCAAGGGGATCTCGGTGGGGATCAAGTGCTCTGTGTATGGGGAGGAGTACGGAACAATTTTGGCGGAGTTTCCTTAAGGTTTGTTTCGGCACCTCTCATGGCCGAGAGGGGTGGTGTTTAAATAGGAGAGGGTGGAGGGCCTCCCGGGGAGAGTTAGGGCTTGGGATCGAGCTGCTCTTGGCAAGAGAAGAACGGCTCCAATGGCCACCTGGGGATGGGGCGGCCTCGGCGGTGAGAATTCCAAGTTGGGCTCACATGTGAGCTCTCGGCACGGTGGTTTCCGGCGGCCGTGGTGGGCTGTCCGGCCAGGGTCGAGTCACCCTCGAGGTCGGGGAGGTCGGGGCTAGAGATTTGTGCGATCAATTGGCCATGGACATGTGTAAAGGAGTTGAATTGAAATGGAATGGGGGATGAGCTCATTTTGGGTCCAAATGGGTCAACCCACCTTTTGGGCTTGGTTCACCTCCCCATGGCCGATTTGGGGCCGAGGGACGATCGGATGGATCGGCTAGGAAAGGGTGGAGAAGTCACCATCCATGAATATTTTGATTAAACATGGATTAAGGTGAAGCATTAAAACGGTTAAAACCTTTTTAAGGGGGCTTAAAAGAGGCTCCTCCTTTTGCCATTAGTGGTTTGATCACATGTCAAGCCTTCCATGGCTTCATGTGGCTTGTCCATGGCTTGCATGACTCACCTTTGGCTTGGGAAAAGTGGAGTCAATTTCATGGAAATGGATTTAAGAAACATTTTGGTATTTAGGGGTGATTTGGCATGAGGCTTGATTTGGAATTATTTGATCATTGGTTTAGGACTTAGGTAATGGCTTTAATTAAGTGGATGGCAAATGGAGATGTCATGTGGGCTTTAGGGTGGATTTTGGGCTTTTTGAAATGGTTTTAGATGGGCTTTTAAGATGGTTTAGGAAAGTGGGCTTTTGAATTTTAAAATGGATTTTGGGATGAAATTTTGGTAAAGGCTTGGGCCAAATAATTGTTGGGTTTAGCTTATAGATGTGTCATGAGTGACTTGAAGCAAATTGGGGGTGATTTGGGTTTGAATTGGGTTGAATTTGGGCTCTTTAGGTGAATGGGCCAATATAGGCCAAAATGGGCCAAGTTGGGCCAATGTTGGGCTAGGGTTGAAATTGATGTAAAATTAATGTTGGGAAATGTTTATGGGAGTGTTTCAAAGAGGTTTTGACTTTGATTGGGCTTTGATTTTGGGGTTTGGGCTCATTTGAGTTAGGTTTGGGTTTAGGTCAAAAATGGGCCTTTTAGCTTTGGGTTGAATTTGAGTGGGGTTTGGGTCTAAATTTTGGGCAAATCATGTTAGCGTTTTGCTTGTGGGGATGCTAAGGAAGATTTAGAAAAGATTTGGGGTTAATTGGAGTTGAATTGGGTGAGTTTGGGTTAGGTTTGGGTCATGGGTCCAAATTGGGCTTTAAGGCCAAAAGTGAAATTGGATCCAAATGTCAATCAAATTGGACTTGGATTTGGTCTAGATTGGTGTTGGGAATGTTGATTTGAAGTTTAGAATTGAATTGGACCAGAATTTAGGTCAATTGGATAGGTTTGGTTTGACATTGGGTTCACTTTGGGTTAAAATGGGTCAAATTGGGGGTTTTGACAAAAGTAGGGTAAATTGACAAAATTGGCCCATGGTGTAGTTGGACAAAATGAAATTGGGAATAGTTGGGATTTTCTGGAATTTTCTAGGAATTTTCTGAATTTTTGGATTTTTGGGTCAAGAGGGGTATTTTGGGTATTTGTAGGGTATTGGGAGGTATTTTTGGAATTTTTGGTATTTTTGGGTATGGATGATCAATTTAAGTAATGTGGAAATGTTTGGGATTGATTTTGAGGAATCTTGGGTGATTTGGAAATTTTTGAGAAATTTGGGTAGTTTCGAGGTTTTGGGTAGTTAAGCGGGTGTAGGGTCCCGGGGGTCAAAAATTAAAAATTTAGGAAATTGAAGATTGGGTAAACTTGAGTGGAATGAAATCATTTTGGTTGAGCCATGAAGCCACATCAAGCCCACATGAGCCATGAAGGGACTCATTTGAGGCATTCACTATGTTGTTCCTAACCCTCTTGCCGAGGGCTTAGGGGTTAAGGACCATCCATGTGAATCACCTACATGAGTCGGGAGGTCAAGTTAGGTATGGGTGTGGTTTTAGGAGGTGTGTGAAAGTGTATGAGTGTAGTGTGTGTGTAAATCAGCCCCTTCACCGAGACCGAGCCACCGGGAGCGATCCTAAGGCCAAAGAGTCCTATAGGAACTTATCCTTTAAACTTCCACATTTGATTTCAACCCTCAGGTGATTAGGGGTCTACGGTCAAGTTTGTGGAGTTTGCGGGGAGTTAAGAAGTGGTTTGAAATTCTAGAAGGTGGGTCCCAATTCTAGTCCTCTAAGATAGTCAAAGGAAAAGCCTAAGGCTAGATCCTAAGTACTAAAGGGAAGAAGAGAAGACCTCATCAAAAATGAGGTCAACATGTATTTGGACACTTTTTGAAGGAATTCTTAAGGCAACTCTTGAGAAATTTGTTCCTAGATGAATTTAAACTGTTTGGGCGGCAGAAATGTCAGTGTGGAGTTAGTGTGGAGTTAAAGTGGAGTCAGTGTGGAGTGTGTGTGACCGAAGAAGAAGTCTTCAGAGAGTGTTTAGAGTCTAGGGTTTAGTGTTTTGTGTTGTATTGTGAGGGATTCTACACAAAAGAGTTTTAGGATGAGAGGGAAAGTGAGAGATTGCTTCTTCCCTACTATTCCAAGAGGGAACTGTGTGTTGTTGAAAATAAAAAACGAGATCTAAGGGAACTTCAAGGGATTTGCTTAGGAAAGAAATTAAGATAAGTTGTATTTACTTCATAGAGTTTGTATAATGTTGTTGTTATATATAAAATCTTTGTTGTGTCATATCTTCTCCTTAAATTCTGAGTAGATTTCTTTGTCTTTCTCCTTGTAATGATAATTGGTGATGTGATAGTTTAGATTGGATGTGCCATAAGAAAGAGAATAAAAATTGTGATGATTTTCCAATTCATTCTTAATTTACTTTTCAATCTAGGCAATTGATTTGCTAAAATACGTTGTGAAACATACAATCTGAAAGGGCTATTCTTTCTACAACAAAAGTGGAGATTACATTCAAGCTCCATAAAAGGTGAATTCCATGGGGGTTTGTACGGCTTATTTTTAGGTTTTAATTTAAATATATATAATTTAGAAAGTAACACTTGATTTTAAAAATGATTTTAAATTTGAAAAATTATAAGATGTGAAATTAAACCAATCTCACAACCCAAATGGTTTAAATAAACGAGCACCGCACCACAAACCGTGTATTTATTCCGAAGAATAGACACACTGCTTGATGATGGGGCTCGATTAAATAAACTAAAAGATTTGTGACATCTATTTGGTCCGCAAACCAATTTTATAAGTCGACAAGTTCCCTGCGCTTAATATAAAGGAATCGAAGCGAGGGTTTATATTACCTAGGTTCTTAAAGTTCCACTATAAGGGCAAGCCCCATAGTTAATTACATCCTAAGTGACGGGAATCACTTAAGAAAACTCTCGATAATGATCAGTGGTTTTGCTTTCAAGAATTTCAAAGTTTAAGGTTTTCAAAAGATTTGATTTTGGAAATTTCAAAAGGGATTAGCTCAAATTTGGAACAATTAATTTTAGGAGTCTAAAGAAAGAGAAGTAGGAGAAGCTGAGGATCCAAGAAGAATCTTGACAACTCCCTAAACTATCCTATTGTTTGGCTTCAATTTGGAAATATTATTTAATGTTGCAATCCTGTCAATTTTAGTTAATTAGGACTTATATTTGTATGATATAATCACACAAGTAGCCTCGAAGGTGTGAGGGTTTATGTCGTACCAAACAACTACCTCGGAATCCTAAGATCGGTTAGGACTTAATTTGCATAAAATGATTATGCAAGTGCCTAACGAAAAGGTTGAGGATTTATGTTGCACTAGGCAAACTACCTTGAAATCCTATTACTTGGTTATTAAATGCTAAAGAAGGGTTTTGCTGAAGTAGACCCGAGTTTAACTGACAATGATGGCCGTGCTGCCCACTATGCTTTAAGCTCCTTGTTGTTGCAGAGGTTTAGTTTTAGAAAGTGAAAATCAGGAGATGAGAGAAGTATTTTGGTTTAGAAAAGCTTTAAAATTAAATGTCTTTAGTGCTTTATTAGGGGAATCTTAAAGTTGATTATAACAACACCGGTTAAGATCCCACGGTTCCATCATTCCGGCACCGTTATTTTTATCGGATTCACTTGGTCCAGATGAATTTGATAAACTCAATTAAATGAGTTCCACACATTCATTTAGACTGTGGGAAATCTCATTAGCAACACGTAGGTTACATCATCCGAGGTATTCCCGATCATCGAACAAGTTGTTTTAATTTAGTTATAGTTGTAGTTTTTTTGTTCTGTTTGTGATTAAATTTTGAGTTGTTTTATATTTTGAAATATTGTGGCGGTGAATTTTATCTTGTTGTGACTTTTAATTTTAGTTTTGGGTTTCAGTTTTGTGGCTATCCTAAAAGGTTTCCGTTTTCATGCAACAATCTTGTTTAACATTCAAGAAAAGTAAAGCGCAGTACATGTAAATAACTTGCAATAAAATAAAAGTGTACCTGGAGGGTCTTCCCGTCATTCCGAACTACACTTAAAGCACATGTCAAGGCATTTATATATTTGAAACAAGTACCTACGTAAACCTAAGGAAAGGTTCTGGTTGTCGGCCAAAGTCCTAATCCTATAGCTAGTCAATTCCTATGTCGTCTAGGTTCTTTTGTTTCGTTAAGGACGATTTTCTTCATCAAAGAACAATTAAGTTCTATTTCTCTTCTAGAACACCCCATCATATTGATGAAGTATTTAGGACGAGTCCTAAACATCTTTTCAATATTTTTGGGATTATTTTGAGTCCAAATGAATTTTATTGTACTAGTGAATTAATCATCCAAGAATTCAATTAAATTTTGTTTCTTGCTCAGTGAATTAGGATGTTTAATTATCCTATGAGTAAAGTGACATTTCACTTAATGCTCCATTTAAGAGTTATGGTAATACAAGCCTTTAAGGGCAAATCAGTTCATTAAAGATTTTAATGATTTAAAATCGGAATTGATGATTTAAAGTGGTTTAATTTAGTTATGAAATTTTAATAATTTTAAGTTTGGAATAGTGTACAAGTTGTTTTAATTTAATTAAATATTTACATTTTAATTGATCTCAATGTATTAGATTAATTTAGGTTGAAAGAGGTGTTTATATTATTCAATTTAATTAAACTTTTAATGATTTAAATTTAATTTGACTTAATTGTAACACTTTAGGTCAATTTTAATTGGTTTGATTTTTTATGTTTTTAATTATGAATTGTCTTAAGGTTGATTTTCTTTAATATTTCAAATTTGTTTTAGATTTGTTTTTTAAGTAATTTCAAATTAATTTTAATGTCTTAAATTTATTTCAATTTGATTATCAAATTACTTAATGTCTTAAGCTTTTAATTTAATTAAGGTTTATTTTCCTTTTAATTATTTAATTATTAATTTCAATTATCATTTTGAGTTTGATTAAGAGTTGAATATTATTAAAGTGATTTATTTAGGGATCTTAAATTAAAGGGTTATAGTCTCCTTAAGTTATACTCCCTATTTTAATAATTCACATTTCAATTATTCTTCCAAAATTTAAATTATTTAATTAATTAAGGTTTCATTTCCTCTTTGATTATTAGAAATGATTAATGGGTTCCTACTCTTTAATTTCCCAAAATTTCAATCATCTAAGAGAAAATTAAGATCAAATATTTTACCCTCCATTTTGATTAAACCTAAAGTTTTAATTAGGGGTTAAAATTCTTAATTACCATTATGCCCTTTTAAGCTCTAATTATTTCATAACTCATCAAATTGAGCTCGAATGAGCTTAAAATTTTTATGTCACTTCACTCACATGTCAATTAAGACATTAGAAGAGAAAATGTGATTTTCCTGAATTTCATATAATTTATATAATTATCTTAATGAAAAATAGGGATTTTCAATGGAAATTCAATAATATGACCAAGGCAAGGTTTCTGTCCTTAAGAAAATTATGGAATGTCCCTATTGACTAGAGGACCACTTGGACCAATTTTGATGATTTTTCAAATTATATTTTATTTATTATGATTATTTTAATTTTTGGAGTGTTAATTAATTATAAAATAAAATTATAGTTGAAAATGGATTTTATATTTTTCATAAATTTCTCTAACCTCAAGGAGTTCAGAGAAATAAATTTTATATTTTTCTGATTTTTTTGTTTGATTTATTAGAATTAATTTAGTGAAAATGTAAGTAAATTCATTTTTTAATATTAAAAAAATGTTTTAAGCCTTTAAAATTCAATATCTTAACCTAGAGACTTGAGAAAAATATTTGATTTGTTCCTAAGTGATTAGGAGGCTAAATATGACATCTTATGATTTTTAATATTTTTGTGATTTTTACAATTTTTTAATTATTAAAATATTGAAAATATGGTTAAAAATGAAGATTTTTAAAAATTTTTAATTTTAATTTTCTTAGACTCCCCTAATATCAGAGAAGCACCGAAACCATTTTGCTGAATTATTAAAATGTATTTTGGGAGTTATGAATTTTTAAAGTTTAATTTTGGTTATGTGATTTAATTAATCCATTTAGTGGGATAAATCATTTCCAATTGATTTTAAATTTTTATGTGGGACTCCTCTGACCCTAAAGATTAGTGAGAATTATTTTCAAGTGATTTTGATGTGTGGTTATTTCTAATTAATTAAAACTTGGTTTTGAGATTTTAGCTAAATTAGAGTTCTTTTTTTAATGAAATAAATCATGAAATAATTTTCTAATGTTTCTCTGGTTAAAAGGAACACACTCTAATTTTTCTTGTTTTTTCGAAGCAACATGATAATTTTTATAATTATTATAGCAAAATTGATGCATAAAACTGAAAAATAGATATCTCATCATGGAAATCTTCCCTGACTTTGGAAAAATCAGGAACGATCCATCATTATGTATAGAATAACATACCAAAATTTTAAGTTACGGTGAAGCTCCTACATGCATGAAGAATTAAAAGATTGAAAACACTATTTAATTAATTTAAAATAAAATATGCATAAAAAAAATATGAAATCACTTCCACATTATTCTCCTCATTTCAATGAGCAAGAGAATATATTTTTTTTTATTTTTGGAGTTTCCTAGGCAAAGTTATGATTTTTTGAAGTTTATGTCACAATAAATTAAAATTCCCTTCCCGCTCAAACTATCACTTTCAGGGTGCCACGTGTCACTCTGTGATTCACTGACGCTGTTTCCTGTTCATAGATGAAGCTGTTGTCCGACTCCATCTGCGCCGTCCTTCCGATACACACATGATCGGACGGCTGCTGCTCCTCTCTCCAACTGCTATTCACCCAAAATCGTTCACCTTTAAACCTTGATATCTCACTCGTTTCTTAACGAAATTGAGTAAATTTTTTTTTAAAAATGATCTCCTAATCAAGTAGCACACATTTATACGGTGATGATATACTTAAAGCATGTAAATATTTACAGAAAATTAAATCATGCTTCGTTGGAGGTGAAAAAATTTGATACCTTTGTCCAAGATGTGAGGCCTCAATTGAAAATGGTTGGATTGAGCTTAGGAGTGCTTGGAGAAGCTTTGGGAACAATTGGCAGAGTTTCCCCAAAGTAATTTTTCTCTACTTCTTATGGCCATGGAGGTGGGGTTTAAATAAGGAAGCTTATGGTGGAGCTTAGGTGACCATTGGGGTTGGCTAGTGGGTTCAAAATGTGTTCTTAGGTGGAGGGGAGGTCATAACTTGATTTTGGTGAATTCAATTGGGTTATGCCAAGTGTAAAGGCATGGATTTAAGTGGTATGGGTGTAAGGGCCATTTTTGGGTCAATTTGGGTCAAAGCATGGATTTGGCTTGGTGCACCCTCCCATGGTTTGATTTTGGGCTGAAAAGGATGATTTGGGTCAACCAAAAGAAATGGAGAAGTCCCCATCCAAAGTACTAGTGTCAATTTTGGGTTAAGGTGTGTCATGGAAAGGGTTAAAAGTGCTTAAACATGGCTTAGGAAAGAGGTTTACTCCCTTGATATTTAAGGTTTGGTGATTTGTAAAGAGCTTACATGGCTCACATATGGCTTGACAAAAGCTTCATGGCTCACATTTGGCTCCTTCATGGCTCACATTTGGCTTTGGAGCTTTCATGAAAGGGGATTTTGAAATATTTAGGATTTTTTGTGAAAATTGTCAAGATGCTTGATTTGGAAAATTTGATGATGAATTTGGAACCTTAGGCAAATCATTTAATCAAAGGGATGATGAAATGATAATTGGAATGTGGGATTTTGAGTGGATTTGGGCTAATTGAAGTGATTTAGCTCATGGGCTTGATTTTGGGCCTTTAAATTTGGGGTGAACTTGGGCTTGAGTTTGGGTTAGGTTTGGGTCAAAATTTTGGCTAAGTGAATGTTGAGTTTGGTTTAGGAATGTGTTATGAAGAGTTTTGAAAAGATTTGGAGTGATTTTGAATTGAATTGGATGATCAATTTGGTGGATTTGGACATAGGGTCAATTTTGAGATTTAATGGTAAATTTGGAATTTTTGATCAAATTGGGCTAAATTGACAAAACGGGGGTATGTGGTAGTTGAACAAAATGATGGGAGAATATTTTGGAAATTTTGGGATTTTTTGGAATTTTTTGGAATTTTCAAAATTTTTTTGCTATGAAGGGCATTTTAGTAATTTTGGGGAGTTTGGGGGTAAGTGGTCAAAAGGCTGAATTAAAGGCTCGAGGTGGTTTAGAAAGAAATTTGGTGTCAAACTAAAGTGGTCAGGGTCTTTTTTTATTTATGTGGAAGGTTTTATGAATCCCGGAGCGTTTTTTAAGTATCAGCTATTTTGGCCGCGAGGGGCCCAAAGGTAGCTCGGAAGTATGGCATGTTTATAGTCAAACTTTTCGACTTGAAGAGAGGAACGCTCTAGCATGATTTTTTTTTGAGAGCCCGGGTGACCGTGAAGTTTTGAGTTTCGGGGCCCTTTTTAAGGGCAATTTGGTAATTTTTGGAGAGTTTAGGGGTCGGGAGTGAAAAATTGAAATTTTGAAAAAAATGAAGATTGATTAGATGTGAGTAAAATGAAACCATTTTGGTTGAGCCATGTAGCCATGTTAAGCTCACAAGAGCAACGAGAGGACTCATTCTAGGCATTCAATATGTTGTTCTTAACCCTCTTAACCAGGGGTTTAGGAGTTAAGGTTCATTCATATGAATTACCTATATGAGTGAGGGTCAAATTGGTTAAAGGTAGTTTTAGGTCTTGGAATGTGTGTGTGGGAGTGAGGTGTGTGCAAGTCAACCCTCACCAGACCAGGCCACTCAGGGTAGTCCTAAGGCCAAAGAGTCCTATAGGGAACTCATCCTTTCAACCTCCACATTTGGTCTTAACCCTCCAAGTGGCACTGGGGTTTACAATCAAACTTGTGGGGTTTGAAGGGAGTTTAAGAGGTGTTTGAATTTCTAAGTGGTGGGTCCCATTTCTAGTCCTCTAGGATAGTCGAAGGGAAAACCTATGGCTAGATACTAAGTACTAAGGAGAGAGATCAGACCTCACCAAAAATGAGGTCAACATGGTTAGGTGCAAATAAATAGGGAAATATGTTTATTAGGCGTAGAATTAGATATTTTAGGGTGACAGACTAAAATCCTCAATTTGGTCATAGTGTTTGTAAACTAAAGCGAGAGTTAGCCTTTAAGGGAAGAGATGTGGGAGCCCTAGAGTGAGAGCAGGTATCCTCCCGACCTAACCACGATTTAGGGACTAAACCTAGGATTAACCAATATTCTTTATAGCACTCGAAGAGGGTAAAGAATAGATATGCTCCTATTTGGAATAATATAAATATTAAACTAATCTATATTATTCACTCACCAAAACATCATTGCAAGGGAAGTACACTTTCTCTAAATATGAAGCTTGCATTACCTAAACTTATTATAGTAGTAGTTACTTTAATTTGAAGTTTAGTTTGTAATTTAACAATTTTTAAATCTTTAGCAAACTTTAGCATCTTAGTATTTACTTTTGGTACTTTGCAAATTGAATATTGGATTTCTGTGCTACGCTTTACGGTTTTCTTCATCCACGTCGGATCGATAACTAGGACTCTGTAGAGCCCTGTATTACTTGAACGATACGTACACTTATGTATAGATTGGCTTTTACCTTATTAAACTTATTCAATTTTGAGACTGAATTGAAGCTATTTGCAAAAAAATTATTATTTCGTATTTGCAGCCGCCGCAGTCATATATCCTTGACCTTCAATTGTTCCTTCTAAACCATTTGGCAAATAGATTTGATAAAAAGGACGATGATGAAGAACTCTGATAATATCTTCTTCAATCTACTTATTTTCCAAATACATCACCTTGTCAGCTTCTTCAATATAACTTGAATGGCTAAATTGCATTTTGAATTGCCAACTAATATACGCTAAATGTGCGTTAGTTTCATTTACCTCTGCCTTAATTGAAGCCTCATCAGCCTCAATTTTAATTTAACAAGTACATCTTCTATAACCCTTTTGGATAAATGATAGATCAATCAGCTAACTGAAGGGTTAAAGTAGTGGGAGAATATCAACTAAACCAAACCTTTTAACTATAGATAGAGGCATCACATTAATGCTCACTCCTAAATCACATAAAGCTTTTCTACATAATTTTCTCCAATTGCAGAAGGAATTATAAAGCTACAAGGATCTTTAAGTTTCTAAGGAAACTTTTTCTGAAGTTTAGCGGTACACTCCTCACTTAGTGCAACTGTCTCGTAATCCCCAAGTTTTCTTTCCTTTTTTAATATCTTCTTCATAAACTTTTCATAACTTGGCATCTGTTCCAAAGCTTCAGTGAAAGGAATATTTATCGTTAAATTCTTAAGTACTTTCAGGAATTTTGAAAATTGTTTATCCAACTCATTCTGTCTAAGTCTTTGAGGAAGTGGAGGTGGTGGTCTTTCTATATTAATTTTAGTTGGAGATATTAATTTTTCCAGATCCTTAAAAACAAGTTCTTCAAGTATTTTAGTTTCCATTGTTTCTCTCACAACTTCTTTCTATTTTCTAGCCGCATCCTCTATCTCTCTTCCACTTCTTAATTGGATGGCTTCTACTTGTTTATTATTGTTCTCTTTAGGATTTATCTCAGTGTTGCTAGGAAGTGTTCCTTGGGGTCTATTGTTAAATGAATTAGCAATTTGTCCCAGCATCTTGACTTTGCGACTGGTTTCCCATTTGCAATACCACTTCTTCTATAGACATCTTCATATCCTCAAATTGTTGAACATTTTTAAAGTCCAATAGATATGAAGGTTTATAGTTTGTGTTCCCCTTATTATTCAAACATCCATTTGGATTTGCATGATTATTTTCCTATTATTGGTTTCCACCCCCAGTAGTATGATTCTAGTTAAAATTAGGATGGTTCTTCCAACCTGGGTTGTAAAAGTTAGAATACAGGTTGTTTATGGTATTTAATGTCTCATATGATAAGTTAGAATAAATAATAAGCCCTAATGAACTTTCCTCATTTACTGGAGTAAATTGATGCTGGTTCATTCCAAATTGGTCAAACTTCCTTGATATTGCAATAAGTTGAGATGCAAGAGTTGCAATCGCATTTTATATCATGAACACTAGCTACCCTTTTAGGATTTACCCTTGTAGAGAGCCATTGAAATTCATTTGTAGCCATTTCTTTAATTAATACATACGCTTCATCGAATGGTTTTGACAAAAATGATCCACCAGCGGCAGCATCAATTATAAACCTAAGGGATCCTACTAACCCATTGTAAAAAGTTTGAATGATTAACAAATTAGGCAGAGCATGGTGTGGACAAATTCTTAGGAGCTCCTTAAATCTTTCCTAAGCTTCGGATATTGATTCCCCTTCATACTGACAAAATGGATAATATCGTTTCTAAGTTTAGTACTCCTTAAAGGTGGAAAATACTTAGATAGGAATTTCTGAGTTAACTCCTCCCAATTTTTAATAGAGCCAGGTGCTAATGAGTATAACCATATTTTAGCCTTATCCCTTAGTGAGATAAGCTTCGGAACACTTCAAAAATTGTCCAAATTCGACATTTCTACAAGAAGTCATGCCAAAAACTGTCACCAACTGTCACAGGAGGCTATGTGCCGACTGTTTGGCACATAGACGCCACTGCCTGGTAGCTAAGCGCCAATTGGGTGGTGCTTAGGCGCCAGATATAGTATAAATGTGTCCGTTTTGACCCATTTTGCTTCTGTATGCTCTGCTTTGACCCGTTTTGCTCAGATATGCTTAATTTTGGTCCATTTTTGTTCTTTTTCCTAAAATCACTCTAAATTCTTCAATTTAATGTACCTACAACCAAAAAAACAAGAAAACATAACTTTAAAGTGAAATATCATTACAAAATATGGCATAAAAATAATACATTTTTAGGTTGATTATGGGTCTAGAACACGCAATGCTCACAGCTGTCAGAACTCCGATTGAGATTTCTTGCTACATTGTGATGTCGTTTCAACTGAAGAACACTGGAGCTACATACCAAAGAGTAATGACAAAGATTTTTTATTACCTCTTTCTCAACCAAGTAGAATGCTACGTGAATGACTTGGTCACGAGAGCAAAGTGAAGAACGACAACCTCTATGATTTGAGGATCGTATTTAAACGATTATCACAATACAATCTCAAGATGAATCCCTCAAAGCACACCTTCAGTGTTTCCTCCGGGAAATTTCCAGGATTCATTGTCCATCATCAGGGAATTGAAATCAATCTAGAGAAGACTAGCGCAATCTTAGAAATGCCTCCCCCTAAAGCCTTAAAGCAACTAAGTTCTTTCTAAGGCAAAATGACATATCTACGTTACATTATATCTAATCTGTTAGGAAAGGGTCAAACCTTTTCAAATTTCCTTTGAAAGGATGATTAAAGCGTACCTGGAGGGTCTTCCCGTCATCCCAAGCTGCACTTAAACACAATTTAGAATATTTAAGCATTTAGAACAAGTTCCTAGGTAAAACTAAGGGAAGGGTTATGGTTTTCTACCAAGTTCCTAATCCTATAGCTAGTCATCTCCTATGACGTCTAGGTTCTTATGTTTTGGTTTGAGGATGATTTTCTTCATCAAAGAACAATTAAGTTCAGTTGTTCTTATAAACATCCTATCATATTGAGAAAGTGTTTAAGAAGAATCTCAAACATCTTTTCAATATTGCTAGAATTGTTTTAAGTCCAAATGAATTTAATCATACAAATGAATTAATCGTCCGGGAATTCAAGTTTTGTTGTTATCTTACTCAGTGAACTAGGACATTTGAATATCCTATGAGGGAAGTAACATTTCATTTAACGTTCTGTTTAGGAGTTATGACAACAAAAGCTTTTGAGGGCAAATTGATGTTCAAATGGTTTATGATTTAATTTCAGTTAGTGGGTTTAAATTTGGAATAGTGTTCAAGTTGTTTTATTTTGAATTTCTTTATGTCTTAGGTGATGTTATTTTTAATTCAATTTAATTTAACTTTAATTTAATTTAATTTGGTTTAGTTTTAATTTTAATTTAATTTAATCTAATTTTAATTTTAACTTGATTCTATTATTTAATTTAATTTAATTTAATTTGATTTGATATGATTTAATTTAATTTAATTTAATTTTATTTAATTTTAATATAATTTGATTTAATTTGATTTAATTTAATTTGATTTAATTTAATTTAATTTAATTTAATTTAGTTTAATTTAATTTAATTTAATATGTTTTAATTTAATTTAATTTAATTTAATTTAATTTAATTTAATTTAAACTTTAATTTAATTTTATTTTTAATTTTAATTTAATATTTATTTTTTTTGTTTTAAAGATGATTTAATTTTAATTATTAAAGTATTAATTTAATTGAAATTTTAAAAGGATTTAATTTAAATAATTTAACTTTAATTTAATTTAATGATTAAGTTTTTTAGCATTTTAAATCTTAAATTTGGATTATCATTTTAATTAGGAATTAAATATTATTGCGATGATTATTTTAGGGATTCTTAAATTAAAGAACAAATCTCTTCCTAATAATATCCCTATTAATTCCAATTTTATTATTCTTCCAAATTTAATGAATTATTTAATTAAGGTTTATTTCAATTATTTTTAAATTGTTTAATAGGTTTCTACCCTAATTATTCAAATTTCAATCAACCAAATCAGATTAAGATCAAATATTTTACTTTTTCATTTTATTAAGCCTAAAGTTTTGATTAAAGGTTAAAATTTTAATTACCATTTTGCCCTTCAAGCTTAATAATTTCATAACTCACTAAATTGAGCTTAAATGAACTTGAAATTTATATGTGACTTCAGTCATATGTTAATAAAGGCATGAGAGGAGAAAATGTGATTTTTCTGTATTTAATTTGTTTATGTAATTATTTTTGGTGGAAAATAGGGATTTCCAAGGAAAATTTAATAATATGAAAAAGGTAAAGTTTCTGTCCTTAAGAAAATTATGGGACATTCCTAATGACTAGAGGATCACTTGAACCAATTTTGTTGATTTTTTGAATTATATTCTTTTTATTATAATTATTTTGAGTTTTGGAGTATTAATTAATTTAAAAATAAAATAGAGGTTGAAAAATGAATTTTATATTTTTAAAAAATCTCTCTGATATCAAGAAAATCAGAGAATCAATTTTTATAATTTTCTAATTTCTCTTTGATTTATTAGAATTATTTTAGTGGAAATACTAAAAATATACATTTTTTTTAATTTTAAAATTACCTTAGGGCTTTAAAATTTAATATCTCATTATAGAGACTTAAGAAAAATATGGGGTTTGTTCCTAAGTGATTAAAATTCAAAATGTGACATTTTGGTGAATTTTATTATTTTTGTGATTTTTATTATTTTTTAATTATTAAAATATTAAAATAATGTAAGAAAATCAACTTTTTTGAAAAATTGCAATTTTATTTTTCTTAAATTTCCTTGATATCAGAGAGGCTTCAAAACCAATTTGGTGAATTTTTGAAAAGTATTTTGAAAGTTATGAATTTTTAAAATTTAAATTAGCTAAATGGTTTAATCAACCCATTTGGTGGTGCTAACCAAGTCCAATTGACTTCAAATTTTTTATGGTGGGTTCCTCTGATCCTAAAGGTCAGTGGAGAATTTATTTCAAGTCAATTTGATGTATGATTAGCTCTAATTAATTAAGGACCTATTTTGGGTGTTTAAGCTAATTAGGATTATTCCAAGTAGATTAATTCAAAACCTATTTTTCCTAGGTTCCTTTGGTCATAATAAACATCATCAAATTTTCCTAGAATTTATTTCATAAAATGCTAATTATTGGAATTAAAATACTCAAACTAGCAACCTAGAGTTGAAAAATCAATAACTCTTCATAGGGATGGCCTCTGACCTTGGAAAATTCAGGGAATGCTCCCAAATTCAGAGGCTTCAAAAGCTCTATGGTCTCATGTCATGGTGAATTGTATACATGCATGGAGAATTGAAAATGTGCAGAGAGTAAATAAATTATTAAAAATCAAATACTCAATGAAATTAAATGATTTCTTTTCCACATTATTCTCCTCTGTTCACTGAGCAAGAGGGTATTTTTATTTTATTTTTATGATTTTCCTACACAAAGTTATGCATTTTTCAAGTTCTGGTAATTAAATAAATAGGAAAATAACCTAATTTCCTACTTATCCACGCGGCGCCCTGTCATCCTCGGCATCTCCGGACGGCCACGCGGCGCGCTCCCATTCGACGCCGCCTTCCAACTTAGCGCCACACGGCCCGCGGTTCACTTATCATCTCCTGGTCCGACACCATCTCAGCCGTCTGTCCGCGCGTATATTGAATGAACGACATCCGTTCATCGTCCCCAAGCCTCCTAGCCCGAGAACCGTCCGTCTTCTAGGCCTAAGATCTCACTCGATACTTGACCAAATTGAACGTTCTTGTGCTCTATGGATTCGTCTCAAGAAGACGAACACATCCATACGGTTTATGTGGCATGAAATTGACTCAATAAAAATGGAGAATGTTCAGAAGCTCGGGAAGAAGAGTGAGGCCATACCTTTGCTCAGAGAAGTGTGGCTTCGATCTGAGGGTTGTGTCACCTTCGATTGCATCCCAGCAAGCTCCGGATGAAGTCTCCTGGCCCAGTGAATTGTCTAGGTAGGATTTCGACCACGCTCGATTACAAAGCTTGGAGTCCGGAACGGATGGGTGGCCCGGAGAGGGGGCTTTTGCTGGTGGACTTCTTCCCTTGGTCTGGTGAAGGTGTAGGATCAATCAATTTGGGGATTGGTCTACTGTGAAGAAGTGTCCTGGTTTTGTGCAGAAATTTGAACTCAAAATTGAGCTCAGCTAGAGGGAATTGGGGCTGGAATCCAGTGGGGATCAAGTGCTCTATGTGTAGAGAGTGGACTGGAATGATTTTGGCAGAGTTTCCCTAAGGTTGGTTCAGCACCTCTCCCATGGCCGAGAGAGGGGTGTTTAAATAGGAGAGGCTGGAGGGCCTCCCGGGGGAGTTAGGGATCGGGATCAGCTGCTCTTGGCAAGAGAAGAACAGCTACAATGGCCACTGGGGATGGGGCAGCTCAGCAGGTGGGAATTCAAAACTTTGGCTCCTCCCAAGGTCTCGGCCATGGTGTTTTCCGGCGACCCAGGCGGCTGGCCGGCAGGCATGTGTCACCCTCAGGTCCAGGTGGGTCAGGGATGGAGGTTTGTGCGATCGATTGGCCATGGACATGTGTAAAGGGTTTGAATCGAAGTGGAATGGGAAAGGGCTAGTTTTGGGTCTAAATGGGTCAACCCTTGGTTTTGGGTTAGGTCCACCATCCAAGGCCAATTTGGGTCTGAAGGGAAAGTCACTTGGATCGGCTTGATTAGTGGGATCAAGTCACAATCCCAAGTATAATTAAGCTTAAGCAAGAGTTAGGGGAGACATGGGAGTGGTTAATCACTCTTAAGAGAATCATTAAAGGGTCCCCTCTTCTTGCCATTTTGGGTATGGTGAAGTGTCCAAGGCTTTCATGGCTCACATGTGGCTCATGCATGGCTTCATGGCTCACCTTTGGCTTGGAAAAAGCTAAGTCAACTTTCATGAAAGAGGTTGTTAGGAATTTTGATAATTTAGGGGTGATTTGATAGGATTTGGCATATGTCTTAGTTTAGAAAAATTTGATGGCTAATTTAGAACTTAGGGATGATTTTAATTGAGTGAGGATGAGATGAGATTGTAATGTGGGCCTTAGGATGGGTTTGGACTTTTGAAATTATTTTAGGAATGGGCTTTTGGATTTCAAAAAAATTTTAGGTTGATAATTTTGTAAAGGATTGGATCTAATAAGTGTTGAATTTAATTTAGGAAGGTTTCATGAATGATTTGGAATAAATTTGAAGTGGTTTGGGCTTGATTTGGGTTGGGTTTGGACCTCTTTGGTAAATGGGCCAATGTAGGTCAAATTGGGCTAACTTGGGCCAATGTTGGGCTAGGGTTCAAATTAATGTAAAATTAATGTTGGGAAATGTTTATGGGAGTGTTTCAAAGAGGTTTTGACTTTGGTTGGGTTTTGATTTTGGGGTTTGGGCTTATTTGGGTTAGGTTTGGGTTTAGGTCAAAATTGAGCTTTTTGGCTTTGGGTTGAATTTGAGTGGGGTTTGGGTCTAAATTTTCGGTAAATAATGTTAGTGTTTTGTTTGTGGGGATGTTAAGGAAGGTTTAGAAAAGATTTGGGGTTAATTGGAGTTGAATTGGGTTAGTTTGGGTTAGGTTTGGGTCATGGGTCCAAATTGGGCTTTAAGGCCAAAAGTGAAATTGGATTCAAATGTCAATCAAATTGGACTTGGATATGGTCTAGACTGGGGTTGGGAATGTTAAATTGAAGTTTAGAATTGAATTGGACCAGAATTTGGGTCAATTGGGTAGGTTTGGCTTGACATTGGGTTCATTTTGGGTTAAAATGGGTCAAATTGGGGGTTTTGACAAATTTAGGGTAAATTGACAAAATTGGCCCATGGTGTAGTTGAACAAAATGAAATTGGGAATATTTGGGATTTTCGGGAATTTTTGGGGAATTTTCTGAATTTTTGGATTTTTGGGTCAAGAGGGGTATTTTGGGTATTTGGAGGGTATTGGGAGGTATTTTTGGAATTTTTGGTATTTTTGGCTATGGATGATCAACTTTATTGGTGAAGAGATGTTCAAGGTTAATTTTTGGGAATTTTGGGTGATTTGGAAATTTTGATAAATTTGGGTAATTTCAAGGGCTTTGGGGAATTATGGTCCCGGGGTTCAAAAATTGAAAATTGGCAAAATTGAAGATTGTGTAATTGTAAGTGGAATGAAATCATTTTGGTTGAGCCATTAAGCCATATCAAGCCCACATGAGCCATGAAGGGACTCATTTGAGGCATCCACTATGTTGTTCCTAACCCTCTTAGCCAAGGGCTTAGGGGTTAAGGACCATCCATGTGAATCACCTTCATGAGTCGAGTGGTCGAGTTAGGTATGGGTGTGTTTTTAGGAGGTGTGTGAAAGTGTAGTGTATAAGTGTAGTGTGTGTGTAGGTCGGCCCTCACCGGACCGGGCCACCCGTGGGCGATCCTAAGGCCAAAGAGTCCTATAGGAACTCATCCTTTAAACTTCCACATTTGATTTCAACCCTCTAGGTGATTAGGGGTCTATAGTCAAGTTTGTGGAGTTTGCAGGGAGTTAAGAAATGGTTTGAATTTCTAAGTGGTGGGTCCCAATTCTAATCCTCTAAGATAGTCAAAGGAAAAGCCTAAGGCTAGATCCTAAGTACTAAAAAGAAGAAGAGAAGACCTCATCAAAAATGAGGTCAACAAACACACCTGCAATATTTCAAAGATGTATAATGTCAATTTTTAGTAATATGATTGATAATGGAATTGAAGTTTTTCTGGAAAATTTTTCTGTATTTGGAACTTCATTTGACAATTTTAAAATAATTTAGAAAAAGTTTAGAGTTATGCAAGAAGTCAAATTTTGTTATAAATTGGGAGAAATATCAATTTATGGTTGTAGAAAAAATTGTACTTGGGCATCAAATTTCTGAGCATAGCATGGAAGTAAACCCTGCAACAATTCAAATCATTGTGAAACTACCACCTCCTACTACTGTAAGATGGGTTATAAGTGTTTTAGGATATGCAGGTTTTTACTAATGATATATTAAAGATTGTTTAAAAATTACTAAGCCTCTGTGCCAACTTTTAGAAAAAAAATAAGAAATTTGATTTTAATGAAGAATGTATAAATGTATTTAAATTATTGTAAGATTTGGCATAATGCACACATATCCTAATAACTAGATCCTTGCATTATTTTAATGAAGAATGTTTATATAAATAATGTAAGGATGTACTTAATAGGAGATGCGTGTCTTATGAAGAAATTGAACCAATTACTTTGAGATGTCATGATTCTAAATTTGGGGGACATTTTGGAACTGACAAAACTACATATAAGATTTTACAACTTGGATTCTATTGGCCTACTCTTTTTAGGGATGTTAATAGATATATTAAATTATGTGATCGAAGTCAGCGAGTAGGTAATATTTCTAGAAGAAATGAAATGCTCTTAAATTTTACATTGGAAGTTGAGATATTTGATGTTTGGGGATCGATTTTATGGGGCCATTTTTTGCTTCATTTGGGAATATATATATATATATATTGATTTCGATGAGCTGTGTATCAAAATGGATTGAAGCAATAACTTTACCCAGATGTTATGCTCGAAATGTTTCAAAATTTTTAATGAAAAATATTTTTACAAGATATGGAATGCCAAGAGTTATCATTACTGATGGTGTATCTCATTTTAGAAATAATTTGATTCAAAGATTGGTTAAAAAATATAATATTATGGATAGAATCTCAACCACTTATTGAACCCAATTCTTTTTACTACCAGAAAAATAATACTATATTTATACTTGTGGTAATAAGATTATAATTATATTTTTAATTTAAAATTTCCTTCTTTACAACGAAACCAAAAACTTGATTCCGAACTAAATAAGAATGCAACAGTGATATTTAATTAGGGATTCTATGCAAGTATATGCATCGTTATCAAGTAATATCAGACTTTCTAATTAAGCCCCGAAATATAGATCCCATGGGGAAAATTTTTGGATATTAAAAGATAAAAAGGTTTTTAGATCACAAATTCTATTTAGAAAAAGATTCTTAATTAAACAGTTTCAGACAATAGAAAACTTTAAAATGTGATTCTTTTTTGTATTTTCTTAAATTGTGAAATAAAGTAAACAATTTACTAGCTTTAACGAGATTTTTGTAAGATTAAAGAACTATAGATGAAAATATCTTTTTCCTTATAATGAATAAGTAATAAGTACGAGAATTACGTTGTGGAAGTATGCAAAATGTGTGGTGTCAAATGGAGCAATTTTATTCTTTACCCTTACTAGAGATGCAATAAAGAACATTGGCTAGTTTAAAGTTTGAATAGTTTTGAAGACGGGTTAGGTAGGCAAGATACTAGCTCTCACTCTAGATTTCCCTCCTTTCCCTCCACCTGGGAGATAACATCTCACATCATAACCTTAAATAATAAAATAAATTAGGTGGCTTTAGTCTATCACCCTAAAGTCCTCTAATTCTACACCCATCAAACTATATTTCTCAATTTATTTGCACAAAATTATATGAATTACTTTCTCATTCATATAATCTCATGTGATTTCTGCCTATTATTGATTGAGACAATACCTATTAGGATCTTACAACTTCTCCTAACAAATATTAACATCATAATTGCCCAAATCAAGAAGTAAATGAAGTACAATGATAAAAAAACTTATCCCAAGTTCCTCTCCATCAAACTCTTGAAGTTCTTTAGAAACTCATCCTCTCTCTTACAAGACTCCCTTGGACTAGTCGCCCACCCAAGAGGGTTTAAATCTCTCTATATCAAATGGATTTTTACTTAGGAATCCCTACTCATCTTCTCTTTCACTAGAAATGAGAAAAGTGTGAAGAAACCCTAAGTAAGAATCCTACAACTTCTTACTTTAACTACTCTATAAAAATTCTCTCTAAAAGAACACACAACAAGTAGTCACACACACACACACACAACTCTCCTTCAAGTCCTTTCTCTTAAACTCTTTCAAAAGGTCCTTGGTGTCTCTTCAAAATGTGTCCATATTCAATAAATCTACCCAAGTGATGCATCCATTCAAATGAAATTTGAATGTATTTTAGTACCCTTGATCAGTTATCCACGTTTGAACTAAAGGATGACTCAAACACTGCTTCAAAATTTGCCAAAAATTCATTAAAATTACAAAGTAACTACCTGGCGATTAAGTGCAGGGTTTTGGCGCTTAGGTGCAGCCTTCTTTTCTGCTAGCTCTTAGGCTCCAAATCTGGGCGCTTAGGCGCTGCAGTTCATTTAACTCCTCCTTCATTTTTGCTCCAAATTTGATCCTTTTTCACTCCTTTTGACATATTTGGTCCATTTAAGTGTACTTGAAAGAAAAACACACAAATATCTTCTATTTAAGTGCAATATCATCGAAAAAAGGTATAAAAAGGAGCATGACAATATTATATATTTTAGGTATATTAAATTCCCCCAAACTTAAAATGTTACTTGTCCTCAAGTGACACTACAATCTTTCAAAACCAACATAAGCAAATTATGTGAATGAATTTCTTTAGGAGATTCTAAAATTTTATTCTACAAATGTGGTATTCTAATTTAGAAAAAACTTTAGAGAATGAGACCAATTTAAAGTTTAGAAAAGTTCTAAAGTGAAAAAGTATGAAAATATGAGCTCCTATCTAATTCAGAAATACTTGTAGATTTTCCAAATATGGAGTTTAGGCATTCTATCCTCTTTACTTCAAAATTTTCATTAAAAATAATTATACTCACTATAATATATCCTTAAGCATAGGAGTTTCTTAAATCTTGTGCATTACAAAGATCAGATGCGGAACAAATTTTTGATTAGGCACTAATTCTCGAGCTTCTCCTCCTAAACTATACTTTACTTTTTTTTTCTTTTCTTTTTCTTTTTCTTTTATTTTTATTTTTCTTTTCTTTATCTTTTTTTTTCTTTTTCTTTTCTTTTTTTTTGTTTTTGTTTTGGCAATGATTACTATATCTTGACAGGCCTTTAATGATTTTGAATTCCACTATTCCTTTCCTAAAGCAAAAGTCTAATATATATCCTTTACTTAATAATATAATAATTGTTTTTTTTAAATATTATTTTTAATAAAAGAAATTTAAGTATTGAAAATAAAAGTCAAATTATTTTATATTTTTCAAAAATACAATATATCTCACTAAAAATAGTTTCACCATATTTAACATCTCTTCACTAAGAAAAATTTTAACTTGAAATTTTTCTTCAACACTACAAAGTTTTAACTAAATTTTCTTACACATTTCTATATTCAAAATTTTATTACCCTACTATAGCTTCACACACATAAATATATTTAAAATCAAAAATCAAATTTATTTGTAGTATATTTGAGAACAAATAAATTTCATGTTTTAAAAATTGAGAAGCCGGGAATGAAAATTAAAACTTATGCTTACATAAATTTTCATATCCTAATTATGTGGGTACAAAAAAATAAAAACAAGAATAAAAATGGTCAAGTTTTATTTTTGATTTTAGTATTTATGAGATTCAAAAGACTTCTATGTAGTGGGGGCTAATATGAAAGTAACTCACACAAACTAACCTAATATCACATCCACAATAAAAAAATTCATGGTAGTAAATCGAAATTCAAACATGAAGGTTAGCTCTATCTAGAAATCCTAAAGCTGCAGGAATAAGTTCAACAAAAAACAAAAAAACTCATTTAAAATAAAAGAGTTCAAATTCATACTACCACATCAACATCACATAGATACACATCATAATAAACAATAACTACAGTGTTCACCACAAACACAAATAATAACACATATAGTAGTTCAGAAATCAACATAAATAACAGTTCAAATAAAACATAACACAACTCAATCTCTACTCATTCTTGTCACCGTCATCATCTTCTTCATCATCATCATCCTTCCAAAAAATAGCAGAGTCAAACTGAGTCTACCATGGATAAGGAGGAAATTCCACGCTTTGATCACCTCTAATAAATCTCTCCAATGAAGTGTTATATTTCTCCTCATAATCACCATGTCTCCCTAAATAGGAATCAATATGATCAACATAGTTTTCAAGATTTGATACCTTATCCATCGCATAATCAATATTATCCATCATAGTTTTCATCATTTTAGATTGTGAATCAGGACTAGATCTGCCACGAGTTGTGGATGCTTTAGATGTAGAGGCATGTGACATAGAAGCACCAGAACTTCTAGAAAATCCTCCTCTCCAGCCAAAAATTTAATGTTCAGAATAATTCTTCACATTCACACTAGTAATGGGCTTCAGAGGTTAAAGAATCTCCTCCCAACTGTCAAATTTAACACTAGCTTGCTTACATAAAAAAAATATTAAGGAAGGGAATCCCAAACCTACAGTAATAGCAGCTCTGGCAGAACTAGAGATAACCTAATAAATGAGAGATCCAATATTGATCAGCTTGTACTGCTGAATGTAGTAGTTCAGTGTAGCCCTCTTTCTGGTAACTTCACTAACATGATTTGTGAGGAGTAGTTGAGCAGAGATAAAAAAAATGCCATGCTTTCATTGTGGCATTCATCTTCGAAGTACGAAAGTTTACCCTTCTACCACTGGTAATCTTCCAGAGACCTCATCCAACAGTTAACGAAGAAATAATTTCTTCTAGCTCCTCATCCGTAGGATTGTAATTGGAATAAAAACATAAAGTATCCGTAGGTAGTTCATAAAATAAATTGATTACCTCAGGTGTAATAGCTATTGTCTTTCCTCTCACCATCAACAGATCATCTTCTAATTCACAGTGATTTGCATAGAACTCCCTAACCACAGAGATCACAGCAACAACAAAGAAACAACAGAATCAATCCCACTGTTGACGAAGAATTAGATCTTCCACTTGTCCGTCAAAATTTTTAAAACATCGCTCAGGTACTAACTTCCTTGATTGAAGTGCATCGGCATAACTATCCTGAGCCTTAGAACTCATATCATGTTCGAATCAAATGTAGCATTCCTCTTGTTCCTTTTCATTCTTGGTGCCATTATAAAAATTACAATAAATTCATAATAAATTCTAAAATCAACCTTAACTCACTAGATCTAACTTTTAAAAGCTTAAACTCACTTTTTTCATGTAAAATCCATCATTTTTCATAAATTTTCACCACGAATAGTAAATTTTCAAAATTTTCATAATGAACTCCAAATCTACGATGAAAATCAAAACTTTTACATAAAAGAGAAGCTCTATCCTTGAGAAGATGAAGTCCAACAAATTTGGCTCAAATCCACCAAGAAATCTTCACTTATAGGGATGCTCTAGGTGTAAAAATGTGAAAGCTTGAGGAAGAAGATGATAAAATGAGGAGAAAGTGGTGGTTTTTGGCACTTAAAACTGTCATAAACTAGTTTTTGTGAACCGACACTTAAACGCAACCATTTCGGCATTTAGGTACAGTGCTCTCGAGTTTTCTTGTGCTTAAGTGCGGGTTTTGGCACTTAGGCGCCAGTGCAAATTTTTGATATTTCCAAATTTTGATTCAAATGCACATTTTTCCAAGTTAACCACCCTCACATGGTCTTAAATAAGTCATAATAACAATTTCTTCCTTTTTTCTCTCTTCTTTCTAAAAAATTCTCAATTTTTCACAACTTAGATTCGATCACAATAACACGAATATTTTCACACAAACACAACACTTTCATTAACATATATTCAACAAATACAAACACTTAACATGTCTAATCTCCACTCAAAAACGTTTTGGATGAGATACTCACTAAATTCTTCATAGCATAAGACAAACTTACATCAACACATAACACAAACACACACAATCAAGTAAGCAAACAGACACAAACTAAATAAAAAAGAACTTAATCCATTATGTAAGATATATTGATGCACCAAAAATATGCTTAATTTTTCATATATATTTTGTATTTATTTTTTGTGATATTACTTTTTAATAGAAGGTCTTTTTTTCCATTTTTTTGCTGTAGGTTTGATGATTTTAGGAAAAAAGAGCAAAAAGAAGTGAAAAATAGATTTTTGAAAGTCTGGCGTAGACGGCGTCCAAACCAATGCTGATAGCCCGTTTTACCAGAAAGCCCAGAATTAAAAGTTGGGATAGGGTGATGACAGTGCCCTATTGCCCGCTGACAGTGCCTAATGTCGGTTCAAGCCAGATTCAATGTATTTGGACACTTTTTGAAGGAATTCTTAAGGAAACTCTTGAGAAATTTGTTCCTAGATGAATTTAAACTGTTTGGGTGGCAGAAATGTCAGTGTGGAGTCAGTGTGGAGTTAAAGTGGAGTCAGTGTGGAGTGTGTGTGACCAAAGAAGAAGTCTTCAGAGAGTGTTTAGAGTCTAGGGTTTAGTGTTTTGTGTTGTATTGTGAGGGATTCTACTCAAAAGAGTTGTAGGATGAGAGGGAAAGTGAGAGATTGCTTCTTCCCTACTATTCCAAGAGGGAACTGTGTGTTGTTGAAAAAAAAAACGAGATCTAAGGGAACTTCAAGGGATTTGCTTAGGAAAGATATTAAGATAAGTTGTATTTACTTCATAGAGTTTGTATAACGTTGTTGTTATATATAAAATCTTTGTTGTGTCATATCTTCTCCTTAAATTCTGAGTAGATTTCTTTGTCTTTCTCCTTGTAATGATAATTGGTGATGTAATAGTTTAGATTGGATGTGCCATAAGAAAGAGAATAAAAATTGTGATGATTTTCCAATTCATTCTTAATTTACTTTTCAATACTGGGCGATTGATTTGCTAAAATACGTTGTGAAACATACAATCTGAAAGGGCTATTCTTTCTACAACAAAAGTGGAGATTACATTCAAGCTCCATAAAAGGTGAATTCCATGGGGGTTTGTACGGCTTATTTTAAGGTTTTAATTTAAATATATATAATTTAGAAAATAACATTTGATTTTAAAAATGATTTTAAATTTGAAAAATTATAAGTTGTCAAATTAAACCAATCTCACATCCCAAATGGTTTATATAAACGAGCACCGCACCACAAACCGTATATTTATTCTGAAGAATAGACACACTGCTTGATGATGGGGCTCGATTAAATAAACTAACAGATTTGTGACATCTGTTTGGTCTGCAAACCAATTTTATAAGTCGACAAGTTCCACTAGCTTAATATAAAGGAATCGAAGCGGGGTTTATATTACCTAGGTTCTTAAAGTTCCCTATAAGGGCAAGCCACTATAGTTAATTACATCCTAAGTGACGGGAATCACTTAAGAAAACTCTCGATAATGATCAGTGGTTTTGCTCTCAGGAATTTCAAAGTTTAAGGTTTTCAAAAGATTGGATTTTGGAAATTTCAAAAGGGATTAGCTCAAATTTGGAACAATTAATTTTAGGAGTCTAAAGAAAGAGAAGTAGGAGAAGCTGAGGATCCAAGAAAAATCTTGGCAACTTCCTAAACTATCCTATTGTTTGGCTTCAATTTGGAAATATTATTTAATGTTGCAATCCTGTCAATTTTAGTTAATTAGGACTTATATTTGTATGATATAATCACACAAGTAGCCTCGAAGGTGTGAGGGTTTATGTCGTACCAAACAACTACCTCAGAATCCTAAGATCGGTTAGGACTTAATTTCCATAAAATGATTATGCAAGTGCCTAACGAAAGGGTTGAGGATTTATGTTGCACTAGGAAAACTACCTTGAAATCCTATTACTTGGTTATTAAATGCTAAGGAAGGGTTTTGCTGAAGTAGACCCGAGTTTTACTGACGACGATGGCCGTGCTACACACTATGCTCTAAGCTCCTTGTTGTTGCAGAGGTTTAGTTTTAGAAAGTGAAAATCAGGAGATGAGAGAAGTATTTTGGTTTAGAAAAGCTTTAAAATTAAATGTCTTTAATGCTTTATTAGGGGAATCTTAAAGTTGATTATAACAACACCGGTTAAGATCCCACGGTTCCATCATTCCTACACCGTTATTTTTATCGGATTCACTTGGTCCAGATGAATTTGCTAAACTCAATTGAATGAGTTCCACACATTCATTTAGACTGTGGGAAATCCCATTAGCAACACGTAGGTTACATCATCCGAGGTATTCCCGATCATCCAACAAGATGTTTTAATTTAGTTATAGTTGTAGTTTTTTTGTTCTGTTTGTGATTAAATTTTGAGTTGTTTTATATTTTGAAATATTGTGGCGGTGGATTTTATCTTGTTGTGCCTTTCATTTTAGTATTGGGTTTCATTTTTGTGGCTATCCTAAAAGGTTTCCGTTTTCATGCAACAATCTTGTTTAACATTCAAGAAAAGTAAAGCGCAGTACATGTAAATAACTTGCAATAAAATAAAAGTGTACCTGGAGGGTCTTCCCGTCATTCCGAACTACACTTAAAGCACATGTCAAGGCATTTATATATTTGCAACAAGTACCTACGTAAAGCTAAGGAAAGGTTAGGTTTGTACGCCAAAGTCCTAATCCTATGGCTAGTCAATTCCTATGACGTACAGGTTCTTTTGTTTCGTTAAGGATGATTTTCTTCATCAAAGAACAATTAAGTTCAATTTCTCTTCTAGAACACCCCATCATATTGATGAAGTGTTTAGGACGAGTCCTAAACATCTTTTCAATATTTTTGGGATTATTTTGAGTCCAAATGAATTTTATTGTACTAGTGAATTAATCATCCAAGAATTCAATTAAATTTTGTTTCTTGCTCATTGAATTAGGATGTTTAATTATCCTATGAGTAAAGTGACATTTCACTTAATGCTCCATTTAAGAGTTATGGTAATGCAAGCCTTTAAGGGCAAATCAGTTTATTAAAGATTTTAATGATTTAAAATCGGAATTGATGATTTAAAGTGGTTTAATTTAGTTATGAAATTTTAATAATTTTAAGTTTGGAATAGTGTACAAGTTGTTTTAATTTAATTAAATATTTAAATTTTAAATGATCTCAATGTATTAGATTAATTTAGGTTGAAAGAGGTGTTTATATTATTCAATTTAATTAAACTTTTAATGATTTAAATTTAATTTGACTTAATTGTAACACTTTAGGTCAATTTTAATTGGTTTGATTTTTTATGTTTTTAATTATGAATTGTCTTAAGGTTGATTTTCTTTTATATTTCAAATTTGTTTTAGATTTGTTTTTTAAGTAATTTCAAATTAATTTTAATGTCTTAAATTTATTTCAATTTGATTATCAAATTACTTAATGTCTTAAGCTTTTAATTTAATTAAAGTTTATTTTCCTTTTAATTATTTAATTATTAATTTCAATTATCATTTTGAGTTTGATTAAGAGTTGAATATTATTAAAGTGATTTATTTAGGGATCTTAAATTAAAGGGTTATAGTCTCCTTAAGTTATACTCCCTATTTTAATAATTCACATTTCAATTATTCTTCCAAAATTTAAATTATTTAATTAATTAAGGTTTCATTTCCTCTTTGATTATTAGAAATGATTAATGGGTTCCTAATCTTTAATTTCCCAAAATTTCAGTCATCTAAGAGAAAATTAAGATCAAATATTTTACCCTTCATTTTGATTAAACCTAAAGTTTTTATTAGGGGTTAAAATTCTTAATTACCATTATGCCCTTTTAAGCCTAATTATTTCATAACTCATCAAATTGAGCTCAAATGAGCTTAAAATTTTTTTGTCACTTCACTCACATGTCAATTAAGACATTAGAAAAGAAAATGTGATTTTCCTGAATTTCATATAATTTATATAATTATCTTAATGAAAAATAGGGATTTTCAATAGAAATTCAACAATATGACCAAGGCAAGGTTTCTGTCCTTAAGAAAATTATGGAATGTCCCTATTGACTAGAGGACCACTTGCACCAATTTTGGTGATTTTTCAAATTATATTTTATTTATTATGATTATTTTAATTTTTGGAGTGTTAATTAATTATAAAATAAAATTAAAGTTGAAAATGGATTTTATATTTTTCATAAATTTCTCTGACCTCAAAGAGTTCAGAGAAATAAATTTTATATTTTTCTGATTTGATTCTTTGATTTATTAGAATTAATTTAGTGAAAATGTAAGTAAATTCATATTTTAATATTAAAAAAAAATGTTTTAAGCCTTTAAAATTCAATATCTTAACCTAGAGACTTGAGAAAAATATTTGATTTGTTCCTAAGTGATTAGGAGGCTAAATATGACATCTTATGATTTTTAATATTTTTGTGATTTTTATAATTTTTTAATTATTAAAATATTGAAAATATGGTTAAAAATGAAGATTTTTAAAAAATTTTAATTTTAATTTTCTTAGACTCCCCTAATATCAGAGAAGCGCCGAAACCATTTTCTTCGAATTTTTAAAATGTATTTTGGGAGTTATGAATTTTTAAAGTTTAATTTTGGTTATGTGATTTAATTAATCCATTTAGTGGGATAAATCATTTCCAATTGATTTCAAATTTTTATGTGGGACTCCTCTGACACTAAAGATTAGTGAGAATTATTTTCAAGTGATTTTGATGTGTGGTTATTTCTAATTAATTAAAACTTGGTTTTGAGATTTTAGCTAAATTAGAGTTCTTTTTTTAATGAAATAAATCATGAAATAAATTTTCTAATGTTTCTCTGGTCAAAAGGAACACACTCTAATTTTTCTAGTTTTTTTGAAGCAACATGATAATTTTCATAATTATTATAGCAAAATTGATGCATAAAACTGAAAAATAGATATCTCATCATGGAAATCTTCCCTGACTTTGGAAAAATCAGGAAAGATCCATCATTATGTATAGAATAACATACCAAAATTTTAAGTTATGGTGAAGCTCCTACATGCATGAAGAATTAAAAGATTGAAAACACTATTTAATTAATTTAAAATAAAATATGCATAAAAAAAATATGAAATCACTTCCACATTATTCTCCTCATTTCAATGAGCAAGAGGATATTTTTTTTTTTTATTTTTTGGAGTTTCCTAGGCAAAGTTATGATTTTTTGAAGTTTATGTCACAATAAATTAAAATTCCCTTCCCGCTCAAACTATCACTTTCAGGGTGCCACGTGTCGCTCTGTGATTCACTGACGCTGTTTCCTGTTCATAGATGAAGCTGTTGTCCGACTCCATCTGCGTCGTCCTTCCGATACACACATGATCGGACGGCTGCTGCTCCTCTCTCCAACTGTTATTTTCCTAAAATCGTCCACCTTTAAACGTTGATATCTCACTCGTTTCTTAACGAAATTGAGTAAAATTTTTTTAAAAAATGATCTCCTAATCAAGTAGCACACATTTATACGGTGATGATATACTTAAAGCATGTAAATATTTACAGAAAATTAAATCATGCTCCATTGGAGGAGAAAAAATTTGATACCTTTGTCCAAGAGGTGAGGCCTCAATTGAAAATGGTTGGATTGAGCTTAGGAGTGCTTGGAGAAGCTTTGGGAACAATTGACAGAGTTTCCCCAAAGTAATTTTTCTCTTCTTCTTATGGCCATGGAGGTGAGGTTTAAATAAGGAAGCTTATGGTGGAGCTTAGGTGACCATTGGGGTTGGCTAGTGGGTTCAAAATGTGTTCTTAGGTGGAGGGGAGGTCATAACTTGATTTTGGTGAATTCAATTGGGTTATGCCAAGTGTAAAGGCATGGATTTAAGTGGTATGGGTGTAAGGACCATTTTTGGGTCAATTTGGGTCAAAGCATGGATTTGGCTTGGTGCACCCTCCCATGGTTTAATTTTGGGCTGAAAAGGATGATTTGGGTCAGCCAAAAGAAATGGAGAAGTCCCCATCCCAAGTACTAGTGTCAATTTTGGGTTAAGGTGTGTCATGGAAAGGGTTAAAAGTGCTTAAACATTGCTTAGGAAAGAGGTTTACTCCCTTGCTATTTAAGGTTTGGTGATTTGTAAAGAGCTTACATGGCTCACATATGGCTTGACAAAAGCTTCATGGCTCACATTTGGCTCCTCCATGGCTCACATTTGGCTTTGGAGCTTTCATGAAAGGGGATTTTGAAATATTTAGGATTTTTGGTGAAAATTGTCAAGATGCTTGATTTGGAAAATTTGATGATGAATTTGGAACCTTAGGCAAATCATTTAATCAAAGGGATGATGAAATGATAATTGGAATGTGGGATTTTGAGTGGATTTGGGCTAATTGAAGTGATTTAGCTCATGGGCTTAATTTTGGGCCTTTAAATTTGGGGTGAACTTGGGCTTGAGTTTGGGTTAGGTTTGGGTCAAAATTTGGGCTAAGTAAATGTTGAGTTTGGTTTAGGAATATGTTATGAAGAGTTTTGAAAAGATTTGGAGTGATTTTGAATTGAATTGGATGGTCAATTTGGTGGATTTGGACATAGGGTCAATTTTGAGCTTTAATGGTAAATTTGGAATTTTTTATCAAATTGGACTAAATTGACAAAACGGGGGTATGTGGTAGTTGAACAAAATGATGTGGAGAATATTTTGGAAATTTTGGGAGTTTTTGGAATTTTCAAAATTTTTTTGCTATGAAGGGCATTTTAGTAATTTTGGAGAGTTTGGGGGTAAGTGGTCAAAAGGCTGAATTAAAGGCTCGAGGTGGTTTAGAAAGAAATTTGGTGTCAAACAAAAGTGGTCAGGGTCTTTTTTTATTTATGTGGAAGGTTTTATGAATCCCGGAGCGTTTTTTAAGTATCGGCTATTTTGGCCGCGAGGGGCCTAAAGGTAGCTCGGAAGTATGACATGTTTACAGTCAAACTTTTCGACTTGAAGAGAGGAACGCTCTAGCATGATTTTTTTTTCAGAGCCCGGGTGACCGTGAAGTTTTGACTTTCAGGGCCGTTTTTAAGGGCAATTTGGTAATTTTTGGAGAGTTTAGGGGTCGGGAGTCAAAAATTGAAATTTTGAAAAAAATGAAGATTGATTAGATGTGAGTAAAATGAAACCATTTTGGTTGAGCCATGTATTCATGTTAAGCTCACAAGAGCGATGAGAGGACTCATTCTAGGCATTCAATATGTTGTTCTTAACCCTCTTAACCAGGGTTTTAGGAGTTAAGGTTCATTCATATGAATTACCTATATGAGTGAGGGTCAAATTGGTTAAAGGTAGTTTTAGGTCTTGGAATGTGTGTGTGGGAGTGAGGTGTGTGCAAGTCAACCCTCACCAGACCAGGCCACTCAGGGTAGTCCAAAGGCCAAAGATTCCTATAGGGAACTCATCCTTTCAACCTCCACATTTGGTCTTAACCCTCTAAGTGGCCTGGGGGTTTACAATCAAACTTGTGGAGTTTGAAGGGAGTTTAAGAGGTGTTTGAATTTCTAAGTGGTGGTCCCATTTCTAGTCCTCTAGGATAGTCGAAGGGAAAACCTATGGCTAGATACTAAGTACTAAGGAGAGAGATCAGACCTCACCAAAAATGAGGTCAACATGGTTAGGTGCAAATAAATAGGGAAATATGTTTATTAGGTGTAGAATTAGATATTTTAGGGTGACAGACTAAAATCCTCAATTTGGTCATAGTGTTTGGAAACTAAAGCGAGAGTTAGCCTTTAAGGGAAGAGATGTGGGAGCCCTAGAGTGAGAGCCAGTATCCTCCCAGCCTAACCACAGATTTAGGGACTAAACCTAGGATTAACCAATATTCTTTATAGCACTCAGAAGAGGGTAAAGAATAGGTATGCTCCTATTTGGAATAATATAAATATTAAACTAATCTATATTATTCACTCACCAAAACATCATTGCAAGGGAAGTACACTTTCTCTAAATATGAAGCTTGCATTACCAAAACTTATTATAGTAGTAGTTACTTTAATTTGAAGTTTAGTTTGTAATTTAACAATTTTTAAATCTTTAGCAAACTTTAGCATCTTAGTATTTACTTTTGGTACTTTGTAAATTGAATATTGGATTTCTGTGCTACGCTTTACGGTTTGCTTCGTCCACGTCGGATCGATAACTAGGACTCTGCTAGAGCCCTGTATTACTAGAACGATACGTACACTTATGTATAGATTGGCATTTACCTTATTAAACTTATTCAATTTTGTGACTGAATTGAAGCTATTTGCAAAAAAAATATTATTTCGTATTTGCAGCCACCGCAGTCATATATCCTTGACCTTCAATTGTTCCTTCTAAACCATTTGGCAAATAGATTTGATAAAAAGGACGATGATGAAGAACTCTGATAATATCTTCTTCAATCCACATATTTTCCAAATACATCACCTTGTCAGCTTCTTCAATATAACTTGAATGGCTAAATTGCATTTTGAATTGCCAACTAATATACGCTAAATGTGCAATAGTTTCATTTACCTCTGCCTTAATTGAAGCCTCATCAGCCTCAATTTTCATTTAACAAGTACATCTTCTATAACCCTTTTGGATAAATGATAGATCAATCAGCTAACTGAAGGGTTAAAGTAGTGGGAGAAATATCAACTAAACCAAACCTTTTAACTATAGATATAGGCATCACATTAATGCTCACTCCTAAATCACATAAAGCTTTTCTACATAATTTTCTCCAATTACAGAAGGAATTATAAAGCTACAAGGATCTTTAAGTTTCTAAGGAAACTTTTTCTGAAGTTTAGCGGTACACTCCTTAGTGCAACTGTCTCGTAATCCCCAAGTTTTCTTTCCTCTTTTAATATCTTCTTCATAAACTTTTCATAACTTGGCATCTGTTCCAAAGCTTCACTGAAAGGAATATTTATCGTTAAATTCTTAAGTACTTTCAGGAATTTTGAAAATTGTTTATCCAACTCATTCTGTCTAAGTCTTTGAGGAAGTAGAGGTGGTGGTCTTTCTATATTGATTTTAGTTGGAGATATTAATTTTTCCAGATCCTTAAAAACAAGTTCTTCAGGTCTTTTAGTTTCCATTGTTTCTCTCACAACTTCTTTCTATTTTCTAGCCGCATCCTCTATCTCTCTTCCACTTCTTAATTGGATGGCTTCTACTTGTTTATTATTGTTCTCTTTAGGATTTATCTCAGTGTTGCTAGGAAGTGTTCCTTGGGGTCTATTGCTAAATGAATTAGCAATTTGTCCCAGCATCTTGACTTTGTGACTGGTTTCCCATTTGCAATACCACTTCTTCTATAGACATCTTCATATCCTCAAATTCTTTATCATTTTTAAAGTCCAATAGATATGAAGGTCTATAGTTTGTGTTCCCCTTATTATTCAAACATCCATTTGGATTTGCATGATTATTTTCCTATTATTGGTTTCCACCCCCAGTAGTATGATTCCAGTTAAAATTAGGATGGTTCTTCCAACCTCGGTTGTAAAAGTTAGAATACAGGTTGTTTATGGTATTTAATGTCTCATATGATAAGTTAGAATAAATAACAAGCCCTAATGAACTTTCCTCATTTACTGGAGTAAATTGATGCTGGTTCATTCCAAATTGGTCGAACTTCCTTGATATTGCAATAAGTTCAGATGCAAGAGTTGCAATCGCATTTTATATCATGAACACTAGCTACCTTTTTAGGATTTACCCTTGTAGAGAGCCATTGAAATTCATTTGTAGCCATTTCTTTAATTAATGCATACGCTTCATCAAATGGTTTTGACAAAAATGATCCACCAGCGGCAGCATCAATTATAAACCTAAGGGATCCTACTAACCCATTGTAAAAAGTTTGAATGATTAACAAATTAGGCAGAGCATGGTGTGGACAAATTCTTAGGATCTCCTTAAATCTTTCCTAAGCTTCGGATATTGATTCCCCTTCATACTGACAAAATGGATAATATCGTTTCTAAGTTTAGTACTCCTTAAAGGTGGAAAATACTTAGATAGGAATTTACGAGTTAACTCCTCCCGATTTTTAATAGAGCCAGGTGCTAATGAGTATAACCATATTTTAGCCTTATCCCTTAGTGAGATAAGCTTCGGAACACTTCAAAAATTGTCCAAATTCGACATTTCTACAAGAAGTCATGCCAAAAACTGTCACCAACTGTCACTGGACGCTATGTGCCGACTGTTTGGCACATAGACGCCACTGCCTGGTAGCTAAGCGCCAATTGGGTGGTGCTTAGGCGCCAGATATAGTATAAATGTGTCCGTTTTGACCCATTTGGCTTCTGTATGCTCTGATTCGACCCGTTTTGCTCTGATATGCTTAATTTTGGTCCATTTTTGTTCTTTTTCCTAAAATCACTCCAAATTCTTCAATTTAATGTACCTACAACCAAAAAAACAAGAAAACATAACTTTAAAGTGAAATATCATTACAAAATATGGCATAAAAATAATACATTTTTAGGTTGATTATGAGTCTAGAACACGCAATGCTCGCATACTCGTCGAACTCCGATTGAGATTTCTTGCTACATTGTGATGTCGTTTCAGTCGAAGAACAACTTGGAGCTACATACCAAAGAGTAATGACAAAGATTTTTTGTTACCTCTTTCTCAACCAAGTAGAATGCTACGTGAATGACTTGGTCACGAGAGCAAAGTGAAGAACGACAACATCTATGATTTGAGGATCGTATTTGAACGATTATCACAATACAATCTCAAGATGAATCCCTCAAAGCACACCTTCAGTGTTGCCTCTGGGAAATTTCCAGGATTCATTGTCCATCATCAGGGAATTGAATTCAATCTAGAGAAGACTAGCGCTATCTTAGAAATGCCTCCCCCTAAAGCCTTAAAGCAACTAAGTTCTTTCTAAGGCAAAATGACATATCTACGTTACACTATATATAATCTGTTAGGAAAGGGTCAAACCTTTTCAAATTTCCTTTGAAAGGATGATTAATTTGTTTGGAGAGAGCCATGTCAATGGGCTTTCCAAGATATTAAACGATACTTGATGACACCTCTTGTTTTAGCAGCCCCTATCATGGGCAGACCATTGATACTTTATATCGCTGTCTTAAAGGACTCCTTCGGAGCTCTTATAGCACAAGTCAATGATGAGGGTAAGGAAAACACACTCTACTACCTGAGTCAACGTCTAATAGCGACACAGATAAACTACCCTCCTATTGAGAAACATTGTCTAGCTTTAGTTTTTGTCACTCAAAAGCTTAGAAATTAATTTTATCTCATAGGGTAAACCTAATTTCAAATATTAATCCATTGCAATATTTGATGACCCAACCAACACTTTCTAGACGTTTAGCAAGGTGGTCGATACTTTTATTACAATTTGATATAACCTTCGTGCCCCTTCGTGGAATCAAAGGGCAGATCCTCGCCAACTTTCTCGCAGCACACCCACTGCCAAATGGGTCCCTGCTTAATGATGAACTACCATACGAGTAGATACACAAGTGGAACAGTTACATGCCAGATGTTTGGAAATGTACTTCGATGGAGCTTCATCAGCCCAAAGAGACAAAGCACAACAAACAGTAATACCCGGCAAAACAGGAATTGGTCTAATTTTTATTACACCAGATCAAGAGATGCTAAGATTCTCCTACCACTTGATAGAGCCATGCACAAAAAATGAAGAAGAATATGAAGCACTAATCACCGACTCAGAATTGGTAATACTAATGGAAATAATAGATATTGTCATTTATGGCGACTTGCAACTCTTTATTCAGCAAGTGACAAGACAGTATAAGATTTTGAAACCGAGATTAGAAGAATACAACTGGTGTACGATGAAATTACTAGATAAAATTCCCAAAGTGACATTCTACAAGATTACTCGAGCAGACAATGCTCATAAGGATGCTTTAGAGAAGCTTGCTAAAGAATTGGCTTGTCCACTGATATACCTAAAATATATATTATTTTTATGCGCATTTTTATATGTAATTTTGATGATATTGCACTTTAATGGAAGGTCTATGTGTGTTTTTCTTTCAGGTACACTTAAATGGACCAAATATGTCAAAAGTAGTGAAAAATGATCAAATTTGGAGCAAAAATGAAGAATGTATTAAAATGAACAGTGGTGCCTTAGCACCCAAATCTGGGGCCTAAGCACCAGCCGATAGGGAAGGCCTCGCCTAGGAGCTAGAGACCCTGCGCCAGTAAGTTACTTTGCAATTTTAAAGAATCTTTGGTTAATTTTGAAGAGGTGTTTAATGCATCCTTCAGTACAATCATGGGTAACTGATCAAGGGCGCCAAAAGACATTCAAATTTCATTTTAAAGGATGCATCTCTTGGATAGATTCATTGAATATGGACACATTTTGAAGAGACACCAAGGCACCATTTGTAAAAGTCTAAAAGAAATGACTTGAAGAGAATTAAAAAGCGGGGTTTAGAGTTCTTTTAGAGAGAAAAGTTAGAGTTTATAGAAAGTAGTTTAAGTAAGAAGTTATAGGATTCTTACTTAGGGTTTCTTCACACTTTTCTCCTTCTTAGTGAAAGAGAGGGTGAGTAGGGATTCTTAAGTAAAAATCCATTGTGTAGTGAGACTTAAACCCTCTTGGGTTGGGCAACTAGTTGACGGGAGGCTTGTAAGAGAAGGGAAGAGATTTAAAGGAACTTCAAGAATTCGGTGGAGAGGAACTTTAGATAAGTTTTTTCTTTGTACTTTATTTGGTTTTAATTGAACTTCTTATTTTTTCTACAAGGTTTCTACTTTTAAAACTATTTGTGGTTGTGTTTTCTCCATGGATTCTGAGTATTCTTCTTTATCCTTTTCCTTAAAATGAAAGGTAATTAAGTGTTGAATGAAAGTTGTGGTAATACTGATCTTTAATGTTGGAAGAAGTTGTGTTGATTCAATCCTTGCATTTCATATACTTCTTGATTTGGCCAATCATGATGTTAACATTTGTTGTGAGAACATGTAAGATTCGTGTAGGTATTGTCTCAATCAACAGTAGGTAGGAATCACATGGGATTGTATGGATGAGAAAGTAATTCATATATATTGGTGCAAATAAATAGAGAAATATACTTTGATGGTTGTAGAATTATAGACTTTAGGGTGACAGACTAAAGCCCCTAATTTGGTTTATTGTTTTAGGTTTTAATACGAGAATTAGCTCCTAGGTGGAGGGAAAGGAGGGAACTCTAGAGTGAGAGCTAGTATCTTCCCTACCTAACTGATCTTCAAAACTATTGAAACTTTAAATTAGCCAATGTTATTTATAGCATCTCTAGTAACGGTAAAGAATAAAATTGCTCCTATTTGAGACAACACATTTTGAATCCTTCCACAACATTCATGCTAAGAAAAAAAGATATTTTCATTTATACTTCTTTAAATCTTACAAAAATCTTGTTATAATTAGTAAATTGTCTACTTTATTTTATAATTTAAGAAAATACCAAAAAGAATCATATATTAAAGTTTTCTGTTAACTGAAACTATTTAAGTGTCTTTTTCTAAATAGAATTTGTGATTTAAAAACCTTTTTTATCTTTTAAATTTTCAAAATTTTTCCCCTTGAGATCAATATTTCGGGGCATAATCAAAAAGTCTTATTTTACTTGATAATGATACATATACTTGCGTAGAATCCCTAAATTAAATATCACTATTGTATTCTTAATTATATCAGAATCTAGATTTTGGTGATATTGTAAAGAAGAATATTTTAAATAAAAAATATAAGTTTAATTGAATTACCACAAGCATAAATTTTATCAGTTTTCATTTGGTAGTAAGGAGAATCGGGATCAAGTTTTTTGCACCGTTGTCGGGGAATTCGGGGAAAATGAAAAAAAAATCAAATTTTCTTTTAATTTGAATTTAAAAGATAAAGTAAAAATAGTTTTTAGAAAAACAAAATTCTATTTTTATAAAGTCTTATTTAAACTTTATATGTTATTTTGTGTTTTATTTATTTTTTATTTTTATAGTTGTATTGTAATAGTTTATGCAAAGTTCAGATTCTGAAGGACTTGTGCCCTACCATTCTGAATTAGAACTATTAGAAAATTTAAAAAATTTAAAATACAGAAAATATTCCAAAATTTCAAGAAATGGCAAATCAAATTAATCAAAATGCTGAAATTCATCATGAATTAAGACCTTTTGAGAGATTATGCAAACCCTATAGTGGATGAAATTCATGTTAGTATTCAAAATTCTATTGTAGGTGCTAATTCATTTAAAATTAAACCTAGTATTATCCAAATGGTATCTAATAATCAGTTTGGGGGATCACTAACTGAAGATCCAAATTTACATCTTGCCAATTTTCTAGAATTGTGTGCTACATTTAAATATAATGATGTTTCTGATGATTCTATTAGGTTTAGGCTTTTTCCATTCTCACTTAGGGATAACACTAAGATATGGTTAACTTATTTAGCACCTGGATCTATCAGAACTTGGGGTTATTTGACACAAAAATTCCTTGCTAAATATTTTCCACCATAAAAAACTTTGAAGCTTAGAATTGATATTACATCATTTTGTCAATTTGAAGGAGAATCTATTTATGAAGCTTGGATCTATTATTTCTTAGCCAAGTCCAATGATTAAAAAGAACTCATTAGACCAAATGGTAGATTCTCAAACATCAATTGAGACTTTGAATGTTATTAATAACAAGTAAAATAACCCATATTCAAACTACTATAATCCAGGTTGGAAAAACCATCCTAATTTTAATTGGAATAATGATTTGAGTGGTACTAATCAGCAATGAAGAAGCAACCAAGTAAACTCATTCGGGAACTGGAACAACCAAGGTAATAGTAATTATAGACCTACCTATCCTCCAGGTTTCAATAAAAATCTATAAGTTAAGGATAAGAAGTTGTTTATAGAAGGAGTGGTGTTACAAATGAGAAATCAATTACAAAGTCAAGGAGCTGCTATAAAAAATATTGAGAATCAGTTGGGATAAATTGCAAATTCATTAAGTAACAGAGCCTAAGGAACACTTCCTAGTAATTCAGAAGTTAATCCTAAAGACCAGAATAAAGAGCAAGTAAAGGTTGTTCAACTTAGAAGTGGAAGAGAGTTGGAAAGCAGAGTTCCAAAAGTGATTGAAGTAGAGAAAGAAGAAATTGAAAAATCTAAAGAGGAAACTCTAGAAGATTTTAAGAGACCTATTTCTCCACTTAAGATTGAATTAAAGAAACCGCCACCACCTCCCTTTCCTCAAAGACTTCGTCAACAAAAGTTGGATAAGCAATTTTCAAACTTTTTGGAAATATTTAAGAAGCTTACAATTAACATTCCTTTTGTTTAAGCTTTAGAACAAATGTCAAGCTATGTGAAGTTTATGAAGGATATTCTTAACAGAAAAAGAAAGTTTGAAGATAATGGGACTGTTTCACTTAGTGAGGAGTGCAGTGCTATAATTCAGAAAAAACATTCTAAAAAGCTTAAAGATTCTGGAAGCATCACAATTCCATGTGTGATAGGAGACAATTTTTTTGGAAAAGCTTTATGTGATTTGGGTGTAAGTATTAACCTTATGCCATTATCTATATTAAAAAGACTGGGATTAGGAGAAATATCTCTTACAACTGTAACCTTGCAATTAGCATATTGTTCTATAACATATCCTATGCGAGTTGTAGAAGATGTTTTGGTGAAAGTGGATCGATTTATCTTTCCTTTGGATTTCATTGTGTTAGATATGGAGGAAAATAAAGGGATACCTATCATTTTAGGGAGACCTTTCCTAGAAACTGGCAAAACAATGATAGATGTGTAAAAAGGTGAATGAACTATGCTGTTAATGATCAAATGGTCACTTTTAATATTTCTAAATCAATTAAATGCCCTACAAAAGGTAAAGATGATGAATGTTTCTAGATGGATGCAATGAAATACTTTAGTGAATGCCATTTCAAAACAACTTATTAAGAGAATTCAGAAATGAATGAATTGGAAGACTAGAAAGAAGAGGAATTGGAACATTTTAGTGATTTTATTGAATAAAATTCAAATTTTTGTTCAAGAAAGTTTTAAAGTTCTAGACATGACAGAAAAAGACAAATCTTTTTATCCATCAATTGTGAAACCCCCTAAACTTGAATTGAAGTTACTTCCCAAGCATTTAAAATTTGCCTTTTTAGGTGATTACTCAACTTTGCTGGTTATAATTTCCTTGAATTTAACTTCAGAAGAAGAAGTGTGTTTGCTAAAAATTTTGAAGAGATATAAGAAAGCCTTTGGATGGAAAATTGCTGATATTAAAGGAATTAGTCCTTCAATTTGTATGCATAGAATCATGATGGAAGAGAACTGCAAACCCATGGTTGATCCTCAAAGGAGATTAAATCCCATTATGAAAGAAGTTGTTAAGAAGGAAATTTTAAAGTGGTAAGATGTTGGGATTATCTATCCTATTTTTCATAGTGCATGGGTTAATCCTATTCACTGTGTTCCTAAGAAATGAGGAGTTAATGTAATTCTTAAAAAAGAGAATGAACTAATATCATCAAGACAAGTTACAGGATGGAGAATATGCATTGATTATATAAAATTAAACCTTGCCATACATTGATGGCTGGTTTCTCGTCAATCATCCCTGGCGTCTCTACCACGACCTCGTCCCCGGCCTCGACCTCGGATACGAGTTGTGGAGAAACCTTCGCCATCTCGCGGAAGGAAGTGGTGGTGAGCGTGAAGCTAGAATTTCGGAGTTCTTCGTCGTCCTCAACTTTCTTTGTTTTATTTGTTACGGTATCTCTTGGAGAAGATCGTTTTCTTTGGCGGTGCATAATAAGCTGCGTCTTCATGGATTCTATTTCATGTCACACGGGAGAATGGTTGTAAAGTACTTTGATACAACATTCCCCTTTCCAATACGTAATATTTGATGCCTTTGATGCGAGAGATGATGGTACCATCCTGATTTTCATGTATCCACGGTCGGCCCGGCGGAGCGTTGAACGATGTCTGCGAATCGATTATGTGAAATTTTGCGGTTGTCTTTGTTAAGTCACCGATCTTCATCGGTAGCGTTATTGGCTTGGGAGCTCTTTCTCCTTTACGGTTGAATCCTCTTAATAACATTTTGTCGGCCTCGGTTCACGGCATCGATTTCCAAGTATGCTAGCGTTCGAAGACTCATTATATTGATTGATGCTCTTGGATCCACCAATACTGCGGAGAGCGTAAACTTCCCGATTGTAGTAAAGAATGTACAACGGTCGGTTGTGATGCAATGCGGTAATGTTGGGTCGTTGTACGTGAAGGTAACGCCTCTTGTTCAACTAACGAGCAAACCTCATCTGAGGAATCTCCGGCCATTTTGAGCTAAGCAAATTCTGGATCGAAGTAAGGCCTTGATCGGAAGCTTCTCTCATCTCCTTTGATAAGATGAGAACGTCGTAAGTGTCTCGGTTGGCGGTAGTTTTAAGATGAGGCCAGCACGTTAGCGAATCCCTTTGTTCGCATGCGTCTCGGCTTCTTCTCGAATGGGTATTTCTTCTGGCAGGGTTGGTTCTTCTTGAGCAACCACACGCACCTCTTCATCTTGGGACCCATTCTTGGAGGTAGAACTTTTCCACTTCTCGGGGTGCAGGCTTCTGTAGTTTTAGCCCAGTCTAGTGTTGAACTTGTCGGTGTCTCTCTGAATCGGAATGACGAGGGCTCTTCGGATTATCTTCGAGTCTGAAGGCTCTAATTCCCCCATCGTAAGCGGAGCTCCTCGAAACTCGGATAGATCCGTTGCTTGTTGAACTCTCGTAGCCTCCTTGATGGCGCCTTCTTCGTTATTTTGCTTGTCGAGATCGTGTATGATTTGAGAATTGTCGTTGGTATCGAAATCGATGTTCGGATTGTCGCTAGTTACGTAATCGTTAGAAACGAGTCAAAACGTAGCCAACGCCATCGGCCTTATCGTTGTAGTCACACCGTGAGCGAGATAATCATACAAAATCGGAGGTTCGAGAGATTTCTCCCCACGATCGGAAGCTTGTTATCTTTAGGATAGCGACACTGGTACAGCCTTAGGAGTCTCGGTCACTCTTTTCTTCGGCAATTTCTTCTTTTCTTCGTCGCCTCTGTTGAGGTGGTTCTTATCGCAAGTGATAGTACGGCTTAACGAGGTCTCGAACTACGAATTGAAGCTCGCAAGACGGTTCGGATCTTTACATCTAAAATCTTCTTCGAAGGCCATCGTCGAACGATGTCCATCCATCGTCGGTTGCGCAGGATCTATCGGAATGACGGGATCGGATTGAGATAACATTGACGGAACCTCCTTTTACGAGGTTCCTTCATGTACTCCTTCGGGATTGTTATATTTCTTTTCCGAAGGTTGTTGTTGAGCTTGACTTTTTAAAGGTAATGCAATCTTATCTTGTGCCGAAGCATCGGTGGTAGGGGCGAAGTTGGGATCCGTTCTTGTTGACTTCCTACGAGGTCTTTTTAGGCTACGTGGAAATCGGGAGTCTTCATCGAATTTACGGAACATTTTTAATCTTGCTTCATTCTTGAATGGATATTCCTGCTCGAGCTCCCTCGATATGCGTTGCGGACGAGACGGTTGTTATACGGAGGCAGTGATATTTGGGCCAAGGTTCTTGAAATAGTCCCATTGTGGATTTCTTTGCGGCCGTTCACAGTAGTATTTGCATCGGTTGCTTGCCTTTGTCAATTTCTTTGCGATGATCCCGGAGGCTAACTTTTCGAAGGTCTTGCGGCACGCATCCCGTCTTGTCGGCGAAACTTAGTGCTTTGCCTCTTCTTATGACTTCCGGCCTTGCTTAACAACTTCTCGAAAGTCTTAATAGTGAATCCTTTGAGGAGAAGTCTTATCGAGCCGTGAATGCTTTTGGCAAGGTCTTGTGCATGTTGTTCTTGCGGTTGTGGTTCACACCTTCATGCTTAAGTTCCTCATCAAGTATGTAATCCACGAAAGTTCCATTCGGCCTTTGTTTTCTGCCACTAAATCTCTATAGTGATGTGAGTGTGAGCTCGACGGGTAGCGATGAAGAGGCTCTCTAGTTCGAGAACGTCTTCTGAACCATTTAGTAATTACGCGTACCGGTCGAAGGCGATTCTTTGTGTTCTTGTGGTATCGGAAGAGTAATGCATCGCTCCTTGAGCATTTACAACAGCGGCACGAAAGTGTGCAAGCATCTTGTCGGGGGTTCCCGAGACCAGTCGAAGGTCTTGAACGAGAGGTGGTACGAAGCCTTTGGAATCGTGGACGGCGTTAGATTCTTACCGGAGTGTAGGTACCCGTCCGAATGAATGTCCCATTCTTCGATTGTGCTAAGGCTTCTACCTTTTCTTTGTTACCCAGTTCTTGATATCCTTTTCGGGGATCATACTTTGTGTTGTCTCCTTTTCGGCTGAAGTCATCCCCATTGACGGATGTAATCTCCTTTCCTCCGTCTCTGATATGAATGACCTGCGAGGTGTCTCTCTTTGCGGTTGTACTTGACTGCGGAAGTGGCCAGGCCTACGGCCATCTCTTCCGTCCTTTTCGCCGTTTGAGCGATCGTGTCGTCTTTTCATTGTCTTCTCATCGGTTAAAACTCCTCTCTTTACGCGAGTGCGGGAGCACCTTGAAAGTGATGAAGCTGCGTGTCTCGACCATGTTGATTTGCATATTCGTCGTCCTTGAATTCCGATGAATCGATTTCATCTCCGAACTTTTCTTCTCTTTCTTTTTACTGACCGTCGGATGTCCCAGTTCTCGACTTTTCCATATGGCATCTTCTAGAGGGCTTTGTGTGTCTTTGTGGTTGTCATGCGATCGGCTATTTTGGTCTTTTCCACAAGTCCCCTTTATCGCGGTAGCACTTTCTTCGGATTCAGGCCCTCTGGCGAGACTTTTCTTTCTCGAAATTTGTTGTTTGATCTCGGCGCCGGTGGTGAGACGCCATGCCATCCTTAGCCGGCGGAAGGTGCAGGACCCGGATGGTACGTCGGCCCGAAATCTTTGGAGGTGGTATCCTCCATCTGTAATCCCGAGACTACGACGGGCGGGCTGGCCTTCATTCTCTTGCTTGGCTTTTCGTCATGACGGCGGGCTCTGCTCGGGGCCCCAGACGGGATTTGGCCCCGGCACATACATCCTTCGTAGAATCTCCGATACGGGGCGGTTTACCTTCCGCACTTCTTTTCCACAAAGTTTGCGATCGAGAAGCCAGCCTTCGGCGTAGTTACGGATTCTTTTCTTGCGGTGTCATTGTAGTATGCGAGTGAGAGTAATGTGGCGACGATCTTGCGAACATTCTCTCGTCCTGCGGAGGAGAGGGGATGGAACACGCTTCCTCCCAAAGGTGGTATGTAGTCGGGCGGCGGTGTATATTCGGTAGCGGTGTATATTCGCGGTTACGGAATTTCCTCGAAACGTCTCGGCGGCTTTGGGCTTCCTGCGGCGATCCTTCTGCCCACATTTTCTTCTTTGGGTCCTTGTCGGTGATGGAATCTTTGAGCCGGGACCCGATTTGAAAATAGAAGGTCTTCTGAAGATGTTGTACCCTCCACGGTAACGGGTTTGCCATAGTTGCGGATTTCTTTCCTTTGAATTTGGCGGAAGTGAGTGGGGTGCGAAACGACTAGGCCGGTGGGGGTGGCCAGAGCAGGTCCTCACCAACGGCGGACGGCGGTACTCCTCTGAAGTCGGGATCCTTTGCGGGGAGGAAACTCTTGGGTTGACCTAAGGTTGAACTCGAGTAGCGGTTCCGGCCGGATACCTTGTTCGTCGATCTGAGGAGACGTGTTGACCTTGACATTCATGTTTTTCGTCCTTGTCGAATCGGATGATCCCATTGTCGGGCGGCTCATCCGCATAGACGGCGATGTCCGTCCAGGTTGGTGAAGGAGAAAATCGGCTCCAGGCTTCCATTCTGCGGGGAGTGGGTCTGGTTGTCGGTCAAAGTTATGCTTCTTTTCTTTAGAGACGGAAGAAAAGTTGAAAAATCTCGAACTCATTCTTGTTCATGTATTTATAAGAAGGAATCATTTGTTAAGAGGCTAAGCATTAGAGGTTTGTTTATTTAGAACGAATGTTGAAGGTGTAGAAGAAGGTAAGGAATCCGATTCGAGTTGAAAAGGAAAAGAAAGTCTTAAGCAAGACTTCTCGACTCGAAGGATCATTCTAAACTAACACTGATAAGGGAGTCGCCCCACCTCGAAATGAGGAGTAAAAGGATCTTGGAACCTCTCTGTTTAGGGGTGTCTAAACGGTGGCTCCTAAATCGAGAGAATGTTAGGTATACTTGTTCAAGGTGAAATGAACATAGTATTCCAACGGAAAGAAGGGTAGTTTGACCCATTAAGGACATGGATACCTTTACCGATTTTGAAAACGAGGGTATTTAATTAAAAAAATGGAGAGGAATTTTCCCAAGTAGTGTGAGAAATCGTCGGTGGTAGCTAGTATATCCATCACGAAAATAAAAGTATTTATGCTGTGATCATCTGACATTTGATCTAGAAAGGGAGTGAAAAATGATCTTTCCTTGTGGGCATCGGCATATTTTTAGGTTGTGTTTTGAAAAGGGGTCGCTACGAAATTATCGGCGAATTTTTAATTTCAAGTAAAATAGATAATTTGAAAAGTAGTATTTGATTTTTGAGAATAATTTTAAATTTGAAAATTTTAAGATGTGAAATCAAAATGATCTCACATCCGAATAGTTTATATAAACGAGCACCCATCCTGGTAGTGTATACATCACGAAGAATAGACACCTTGACGATGGGGCTTGATTAAATAAACTAGAAGATTTGTGACATCCGTTTGGTACGCGAACCAATTTTATAAGCCGACGAATTCCCACTTAATATAAATGAATTAAGCGAGGGTTATAATACACAGGTTCTTAAGTTCCACATAAAGGCGAGCCCCGATAGTTAATTACATCTTTAAGTGACGGGAATCACTTAAGAAAACTCTCGATAATGATCGATTGGTTTGCTCTCGAAATTTGAAGTTTAATGTTTCGAATGAATTGGATTTTGGGAAATTTCAAAGGGATTAGCTCAAATTTGGAGCAGGTTTATTTTGAGAATCCAAAGGAAGAGAAGTAGGAGAAGGCGAGGATCGAGAGGTGCTTGTGACTTCTAAACTATCTGATGACAGCTTGATTTGGGAAAATGTTTGATGTTTGATAAATTACCGGTTTTTAATTAATTAGGACTTATATTTGTATGATATAATCACACAAATAGCCTCGAAGACGTGAGGGTTTATGTCGTAGCAAGCTTGTTACCTCGGAGTCTAAGATCGGTTAGGGCTTAATTTGTATAATACAAATGCTAGCAGATTGAGGGTTTATGTTGCCTTGCGACAATACCTCGAAGTCCTATGGCTTGGTTATTTTAATTCTAGGAAAGTTTCTTCCGATGTAGATTCGAGGTTTTGCGTGACGATGGCCGTGCGCCGCGTACTCCAGAGCTCCTTGTTGTTGCGAGAGGTTGATTTTAGAAATCATAAATCGGGGGATGAGAAAAGTGTTTTGGTTTAGAGCTCATCTTAATTTAAAAGTATTTTTATGTTTTAATTAAAACGAATCTTAAAGTTGATTATAACGACAGGGTTAAAGTCCGCGGTTCCATCCTTCGGCATCATTATTTTTATCGGATTCACTTAGTCGGATAGATTTCTTACGCTGTTGAATGAGTTCCACACTTTCATTTAGACACGGTAAATCCCGTTAACGACACGTAGGTTACATCATCGAGTATTCCGTCATCCGACGGACGTTTTAATTTAGTTGTAATTGTAGGCTTTGTGTTAACATTTTTGTGATTAAATTTGAGTTGTTTTTATATTTTGAAATGTTGTGGCGGTGAATTTTATCTTGCGATGACTTTAACTTAGTTTTTGGTTTCGGTTTTAAATTAACATCTAAGGTGTGAGTTTTAAATGTGATTGTTTATCGTACGAGAAAAATAAGTACGATGCAGTTAAGTAAATTGCGATAATGTAAATTGCGAAAGTAAATTACTTGATAAAATAAAAAGCGTACTGCAGGAAGATCTTCAGGTAATGAAGCTGCACTTAAAACACGATTAGAATATTTAAAAACGAAGTTCTAGGTAAAAGGCTTAAGGAGTAAGGGTTATGGTTTTAGGGTTCTTTGATACGTATTTAGTCATTTCTATGTGATACGAGTTCTTTGTGTTTTTGTTTGAGGACGATTTTCTTCATCGAAAAACGATTAAGTCGGTGTTCTTATAAACATCTTATCATATTGAGAAAGTTCTTAAGAGTAATCTTAAACATCTTTTTGATATTTTACAGGATTGTTTAAGTCGAAATGAATTTGATTATATAAATGAATTAATCATCAAGAGTTAAAGCTTTGTTAACTTGCTCGATTGAAGCTAGGGCATTTAGATATCACATGAGTGAGTAACATTTTGTTGCATGTTACATTTAGGAGTTGTGATAATAAAAAGCATTTGAGAGTAAATTGGTGTTCGGATGGTTTGTGATTTAGTTTAATTTCATTAATGGGTTTAAATTTGGAATAGTGTTGAAGTTATTTTAGATTTATTTTGAATTCTTTATGCTTTGGTGATGTTATATTTAATTGACAATTTGATTTAATTTAGTTTAATTGAGTTTTAATTTAAATCAATTTAATTGATTTAGTTTGATTTGATGTCGCATTAATTTAATTTGATTTGATTTAATTTTAATTTAATTTGATTTTAATTTAATTTCATTTAAATTAAATTTAATTTTATTTAATTTTATTTAATTTAATTTAATTTAATCTTAATTTGATTTAATTTGGTTTTATTTATTTAATTTAATTTAATTTAATTCATTTAATTTAATTTAATTTGTTTATTTAATTTAATTTGATTTAATTTAATTTGATTTAATTTAATTTAATTTTTAATTTAATTCATTTAATTCAATTTAATTTGTTTGTTTAATTTAATTTAATCTTTAATTTAATTTAATTTTTAATCTTAATTTAATTTAATTTAATTTAATTTAATTTATTTAATTTGTTCAATTTTTAATTTAATTTTTAATTTAATTTTATTTTTAATTTTAATTGAAATTTTTAAAAGTTTGATAATTTAATTTTAGTTTAATGATTAAATTAACTTTAATATATTTTAAATTTGAGTTATCATTTTAATTAAGAATTGAATATTAATGAGATAATTAATTTAGGGATTTTTAAATTAGAGAATAAATCTCTTCCTAATAATATCCTTTATTTTAATAATTCCAATTTTATTATTCTTCATAATTTAATCGATCATTTAATTAAAGAAGTTTAATCATTTTAAAATTGCTTAATGGGTTTCTACCCTTTAATTATTTAAATTTCAATCATCAGTCGATTAGGATCAAATATTTTACTTATTAATTTTTTATTAAACCTAAAGTTTTAATTAAGGTTAAAAAAATTTAATTCTGCTTTACCACTAAGCTTAATAATTTCATAACTCACTAAATTGAACTCAAATGAACTTGAAATTTTTATGTGACTTCGCTCGTATGTCGATAAAGGCAGCTGAGAGGAGAAAATGTGATTTTTAAAATATTTAATTTATTTATATAATTATTTTTGGTAGAAAATAGAGATTTCCAAGAAAATTTAATAACATGACCAAGGAAAGTTTCTGTCCTTAAGAAAATTAGGAGACATTTCTAATGACAGAGGACCACTTGGACCAATTTTGGTGATTTTTGAATTATATTATTTTTATTATAATTATTTTAAGTTTTGGAGTGTTAATTAATTTAAAAATAAAATAAATGTTGAAAAATAGAATTTATATTTTAATCTCTCCGTATCAGAAATCAGAGAATCAAATTTTGCAATTTTTCAGTTTTTCTATGATTTATTATAATTATTTTAGTGAAAATCTTTAAGAAAATACGTTTTTTTTAATTTTTAAAATTACCACAAGACTTTAAAATTTAATATCTCGCTAAATAGACCTAAGAAAAATGTGGGGTTTGTTCTTTAAGTGATTAAAATTGAAAATGTGACATTTTGGTGAATTTTATTATTTTTGTGATTTTTATTATTTTTAATTATTAAAAATATTAAAATAATATTAAAAATGTTTTAGAAAATTGAAATTTTAATTTTTTTAAATTCCTACGATACCAGAGAGGCTCCAAAACCAATTTGGTGAATTTTAAAAAGTATTTTAAAAGTTATGAATTTTTAAAGTTTAAAATGGTAGTGGCTTATTGACGATTATTTGGGGCTAACGAGTCCGATTGACCTCGGAATTTTTATGGTGGGTTCCTGCGATCTAAAGGTTAGTGGAGAATTGATTCCAAGTCAATTTGATGCATGGTTAACTCTACTTAATTAGAGACCTATTTTGGGTGTTTAATGCCGATTAGGGTTGTTTTAAATGGTAACTTTCAAGGCTTATTTTCTTTAGGGTCCTACGGTCGTAAGGAACATCACCCAGATTTTCCTAGAATTTATTCCTGACATCTTATTTATTGGAATTAAAAATACTTAAAACGAGTAACTTTGAATTTGAAAAATCAATAACTTTTCATAGGGATGGCCTCGACTTTGGAAAATTCGGGGAATGTTCCCAGTCAGGCTTAGCTACATGGTCTCATGCCATGGTGAATTGTATACATGCATGGAGAATTAAAAGTATGCGAGTAAATAAATTATAAAAAATAAATACTTGATGAAATTAAATGATTTCTTTTTCGCATTATTCTCCTCTGTTCAGCGACGAGAGGGTATTTTTTATTTTATTTTTCGATTTTTCTACACAGAGTTATGAATTTTGAAGTTTAGGGAAATAAATAAATGAAAAATACCCAATTTTCTATTTATCCATGCGGCGCCGACTCGTCCTCGGCATCTCGAAGCGCCGCGTGTCGGCTCCCGTTCGACGCCGCGCGTCGACTCGAGGCGCTCCGGGCCGCCGGTTCTCGTACCGTCTCTAGTCCGACGCCATCCCCGAGCCGTCCGTCCGCGCATGTATTGAATGGACGGCATCGTTCATAGATGCGAGCGTCCTCGCTGAGAGCGAGTCACACTAAATCCCCAGATCTCGCTCGATTCTCGATGGATTTTCATGTTCTTATACTTTATGGATTCATCTTGAAGAGACGAACACATCATACGAGTTATCGTACATTGAAATTAAGGCATTTGAAATGGAGAATCTCTAGAAGCTCGGGATGAAGAATTAGCTCGTACCTTTGCTCGGAGAAGTGTGGCTTCGTCTGAGAGTTGTTGCACCTTCGATTGGATCCCGGCAAGCTCCGGACTGAAGTCTCTGAGGTAAATTGATTATGCAGATGTGATTTCGACCAAGCCCGATCACAAAGCTTGGAGGTAGACAGCGGTGGCTTTGGAGATGGGGCTTTGACGGTGGACACCTTCCCATGGTACGAGTGAGGTGTGAACCAATCGATTTGAGGTTAGCTCCTTTGTGGAGAAGTGTCTGGTTTTGGTTGGAACTGACTCTGAAATTGAGCTCACGGAGAGAAGAAATGGCGAGGGGGATCTCCTTTGGGGATCGAGTGCTCTGTGTATGGGGGAGAGGATGGAACAATTTTGGCGAGTTTCCTTAAGGGTTTTTTCGGCACCCCTCATGGCCGAGAGGGGTGGAGTTTAAATAGGAGAGGGTGGAGGGCCTCCGGGGAAAGTTAGGGCTTAGGATCCAGTGCTCTTGGCAAGAGAGAAGAACGGCTCAATGAGCGCGTGGGGATGGGGCGGCTCGGCGGTGAGAATTTGAGAGTTGGGCTCACATGTGAGCTCTCGGCCATGGTGTTTCCGGTGGCACAGTGGCTGGTAGGCCAGGCATGGGTCACCCTCGGGGTCAGGTGGGTCGGGGGCGGGACTTGGTGCAAGCAATTGGCAATTGCGTAATAATAAGAAACTTAAAGTTGAAATGGAATGGGGGAAAGAAGTGTTTTGAGTTCAAATGAGTCGGCCTTGTGGTTTTTGGGCTAGGTTCACCACCGAGGCACAGTCTTGGTGAAAAGGTCACTTGGGTCGGCCCGAGAGAGAATGGTGTGGTCTCCATCCATGATGAGGTGGCTAAGCATGGTTTAGTGTGTGACATGCTTAAGGTAAAAGGGGTTAAGGAGGATTAGGAAAGGGGGCCCTCCAGCACATGGTAATGGCTTGATCGCATGTCGAAGCCTTAGCGAAGCTTCATGTGGCTTGTATGGCTTGCATGGCTCGCTGGCAGGAAAAGGTTTGGTCAATTTCATGAAAATGGGTTTAAGAATTTTTGGTAATTTGATGGAAATGTGTATGAAACTTGATTTGGAATAATTTGATGGTGAATTTAGGACTTAGGTAATGGATTTAATTAAGTGGATGACAAATGGAGATGTCATGTGGGCTTTAGGGTAGATTTTGGGCCTTTGGATGTGGTGAAGTGGGCTTTTAGGAAAGTTTAAGGGGAATGGGCTTTTTGATTTTAGGATGGGCATTTGGGTGAAGAAGATTTTGTGAAGGACTTTGTTAAATAAATGTCATAATTGGTTTAGGGATGTTCTATGAGGGCTTGGAGTCGATTTGGTGTGATTTAGAGTTAAATTGGTTTGAATTTGGGTTTATTTGGTAAGTGGGCCTATGTAGGTCCAGAGTGGGCCAAGTTGGGCTAATGTTGGGCTAGAGTTGAAATTGATGTAAAATTAATGTTGAGAAATATTTATGGGAGTGTTTCCAAAGAGGTTTTGACTTTGGTTGGGCTTTGATTTTGGGGTTTGGGCTCATTTGGGTTAGGTTTGGGTTTAGGTCGAAAATGGGCCTTTTAGCCTTGGGTTGAATTTGAGTGGGATTTGGGTCGAATTTTGGGCGAATCATGTTAGTGTTTTGCTTGTGGGGATGCTTAAGGAGGATTTAGAAAAGATTTGGGGTTAATTGGAGTTGAATTGGGTGAGTTTGGGTTAGGTTTGGGTCATGGGTCCAAATTGGGCTTTAAGACGAGTGAGATTGAATCCAAATGTCCAATCGAGTGGACTTGGATTTGATGCAGATTGGTATTGGGGATGTTGAATTGAAGTTTAGAATTGAATTGGACCAAAATTGGAATTCGGTGGGTAGGTTTTGGTTTGACATTGGGTTCACTTTGGGTTAAAATGGGTCGAATTGGGGGTTTTGATAAAAGTAGGGTAAATTGACAAAATTGGCCCATGGTGTATTTGGACAAAATGAAATTGGGAATATTTGAGATTTTACGGAATTTTTAAATTTTTACGATTTTTGGATTTTTTGACGAGAGGGGTATTTTGGTTATTTGGAGGGGTGGTATTTGGAGGTATTTTGGTATTTTTGGGTATGGATGATCGATTTAAGTGATGTGGAAATGTTTGGGATTGATTTTGGAGAAATTTTGGAGTAATTTGGAAATTTTTGAGGAGACTGGGTAATTTGAGGGTTTTACTTGGGTAAATTTAAGCGGGTGTAGGGTCCGGGGTGAAAATTGAAAATTTGGGAAATTGAATTGGGTGGATGTAAGTGGAAATAAGTCATTTTGGTTAGTAGTGATAGTATCGACGTATGAACGTGAAGGGACTCATTTGAGGCATTATTTATGTTGATTACGCATAACGACGAGGGCTCGGGGGGTTAAGGACGCGTCGTGTGAATCACTCGTGAGTCGGGAGGTGAGTTGGGTATGGGTGTGTGAAAGTGTAGTGTATAAGTGTAGTGTGTGTGTAAGTCGGCCCCTTCTGAGACCGGGCCGCCCCGGGGCGGGTCTATGGGCAGAGTCACATGGAACTGTTGTGCTTTAAACTTCCGCGTTTGATTTCAACCCTCTAGGTGATTAGGGGTCATAGTCGAGTTTGTGGAGTTTGCGGGGAGTTAAGAAGTGGTTTTAATTTTCTAAAAGGTGGGTCGATTCTAGTCCTGCTAAGATAGTCGAAGGAAAACTGAGAGCCAGATCCTAAGTACTAAAGAAGAAGAAGACCTCATCGAAAATGAAGATTGACGATTAACGGGATTTAATTTTGCATAATCGATATTGATACCCATATGTAACTTGTCTTGTTGGTATCATTTCATTTCTTTTCATTAACGGTAACTGATTTACTCTCTCCTTTCTTAGGAACACGAGTGAATAGGACTAGCACGTGCTATACGAAGTCGAGGGCGGATATTTCCGGCATCCAATGTTTTAAAATTTCTCTTATGTCCTTAATGTCTTTCCATGATAGGATTTAACCTCCTTTTGGGGATCAACCCGTGGTTTGCAATTTTCTTCCATAAATTAATGCATACAAATTGAAGAATGATTCCTTTAATATTAGCGGTGTCCTTCCAAAGGCTTTCTTGTGCTTCTACAAAATTTGACCGACTCTCTTCTTCTTTTTCAATTAATTGAGAGGAAATTATAACAGGCAAGGTCGAGCATTCGCACAGAAAAACATACTTGAATGATCGAAGCATTTTTAACTTAAGTTCGGGAGGTTTTGATTGATGGACCATAGACTTTATCTTTCTGGTCGTATCGACAATATAAAACTTTGCGAACAAACTTTAAATCTTCCTCTTGAAAATCTTGATCAAATAACTCTTCTTGCTTATATTCGAACTCTTCTCTTTCGGCTTTCTCTTCGGAAGTTGATTTGAAATGACATTCACTTAAATATTGACTAACATCAATCCCCATGTACTTTCATCCTTCTTTATCTACGCGAGAACATTTCATCGATTTTGAAATATTAAATGTAACTTGATCGATCATTAAACCTCATCGTTAATTCTCCTTTTTGAACATCTATCATGGCTGCACGTAGCTAGAAAAGGTCTCACCAAAATTATGGGTATCTCTTTATCTTCCTAAATGCTCCCAACACGATAAATCCACGAAAAAATAAATTGATCCACTTTTACCAAAACATCTTCTATAACTCTTTTAGGATATGTGATCGAACGATCTGTTAATTGCGGAGAGTTACGGTAAGATTGTTGATTATTTCTCTAGTCCTAGTCTTTTGAATATTGATAGAGGCATAAGGTTAATGCTTGCACCCAGATCCACATAACGCTTTTCCGCATAATCTTTCTCCGTTACTGGCAAATTGTGAAACTAACGGGATCTTTAAGTTTTCGGGAAGCTTTTTACGAATTATCGTGCACTCCTCGCTAAGTTCAACGACCTCATTTTCTTACAAACTTCCTCTTTTTTTTATTAAGAATATAATTCATAAATTTATAAAGCTTGGCATTTTTAAGGGATTCGGCAAATGGAATATTAATGGTAAGCTTCTTTAATATCTCGAGGGTACGAAAATTTCTTATCAAACTTTTGACGAAGTCTACGAGGAAATGGAGGTGGTGGTTTTTCTAAATCGGCCTTAGGTGGAGAAATAGGTCTTTCAAAACCTTTTGGAGCGTCCTCTTTAAGTTTTTCGATCTCTTCTTTCTCTCGCAGGTTTCTTTTGAACTCTACTTCCAAATTACTTTTCCATTTCTCGGTTGAATTGCCTGCTTGTTCTTTATTCTTTTCTCTTGGATTCACTTGATGTTAGCAGAAGCATTCATTGGGATCTATTACTTAAGGCATTTGCAATTTGTGCGATTGATTTGCTGATATTTCTAATGGATGCTCCTTGAATTTATAATTGATTTCCCATATGTGATACTACTTCTTCCATAGACAACTTCTTCTCCTTCTTTTGTAAGTTGTTACTTTCGAAGGATAGGATTAATCTATTATTAATTATTACCTTAGTTGTTCCCGATTCCCATTGGGTTTACTTGGGTGTTCCCCAGGTGTTGATTAACACCACCCCGATTATTGTTATTCGAGTTAAAATTTGGATGATTCTTCCAGAGCACGTATTGCATAATGGTGGAATATGGGTTGTTAGGTTTGATTATAACATTCACACGAGTTTTGGTGAAGAATAATAATCAACCACTTGGCCTAATGAATTTCTTGATCATGAGATTTGAGTGAGAAAAATTCATCCCAATTGTTCCCCATTTTCCTTGATACGGCGACGACTTGATTTCTTAACATTATAAAAGCATCATTTTCATAAACTGTTGGCTACCTTTTTAGGATTTAACCTTTCGAGAGGGACGATGAAAATTATTAGTATCCATTTCTTCAATTAAAGCATAAGCATCGGAAAATGTTTTAGACATTAATGATCCATAGTAATGACATCGTTCATTGATCTAAGAGATCCGACTATTGCATTATAAACAATTTGAATTATTAACCGTCACAGTATCGCATGAATTGGACATTTATTTAGGAGATCTTTAAATCTTTCCCATGCTTCATATTTTGATTCCGTCGAAATGACGAAAAAGATATTATATTATTTCTCGAAAGCAATAGTCTTAGATGATGGAAATATTTAGTAAACGGCTTTGTGACGGTTCCTTTGAGTTCTAATTGATCCGGAGTCTTCATGAATGGAAACCACATTTTAGCTTTATCTTTTAGTGAAAAAGGAAAAAGTCTAAGTGTAATAGCATCATCCGAAATACCATCATATTTAAAAGTAGCACACAACTCTAGAAAATTAGCAGATACGAATTAGGATCTTCGGTTGTTGCTCCCCTTATTGATTATTAGACACCATTTGGATAATAACGGGTTTAAGCTAAAAAGAATTAACGGCTACAACGGGGTTTTGAATATTAGCACGAAGTTCATCCTCTTGTAGGGTTAACATAATCTCTTAAAGGTCTTATTAACTGATGGATGCCGAAACATTTTTGATCTTGATGATTCGCCATTTCTTGAATATTTTATCTTTTACGTATTTTAATTTTTTTGATTTTTACGATAGTTCTTTTCTAATTCGGAATCATAAGGCACAAGTCATACAGACACAGACTACGCATACAAACAATAAAACAAAACAAAACACAGTTATTTGACCTCATTTTTGATGAGGTGTTTCTCTTCTTCTTTTTAGTCTTGGATCTAGCCTTAGGCTTTTCTTTATTTATCTTAGAGGACTAAATTGGGACCCACATTTTAGAAACTCAAACTACTTCTAAACTCCTGCAAAACTCTGCACAAACTGGCTTGTAGACCCTAATCACCTAGAGGGTTGAAATCGAATGTGGAAGTTTAAGGATGAGTTCTATGGGGCTCTTTGGCCTTAGGAGGTACTGGGTGGCACAGTGGTGAAGGGGCGACTTACACAAACTACACTTATACACTAAACCTACACTACACTTCCACACACCTCCTAAAACACACCCATATGACTTGACCTCCGGCTCATGTAGGTGATTATTTGTGGATGAATTCGCGCTTTGCAGGCCATATTTGAGGTTGAACATTTATAGTGAATGCCTCGAATGAGTCCCTTCATGGCTCATATGGGCTTGATATGGCTTCATGGCTCAACGAAATATTTCACTCCACTTACATCCACCCAATCTTGATTTCAATTTGATTTTTGACCACAGGAGCCTGCGCCGTGCCTTTACCCAGCTTCTTGAAATTGCGAATTTTTGCCAAAATTTCCAAATTACCCAAAATCCTCCAAAATCATTCCCAAACATTTCCACATCACCCAAATTGATCATCCATACCCAAAAAATACCAAAAATTCCAAAAATACCTCCCCAAATGCATAAATCTGCAAAATACGCAATGAAAAATCCAAAAATTCGAGAAAATTCCCGAAAATTCCAGAAAATCTCAAATATTACGTTGCATTTTGTCCAACTACACCATGGGCCAATTTTGTCAATTTACCCTACTTTTGTCAAAACCCCCAATTTGACGTTTAACCAGAGTGAACCCCGTGTCGAGCCAAACTGCCCAATTGACCCAATTCTAGTCCAATTCAGTTCTAAACTTCCATTCAACATTTCCAACACCAATCTAGACCAAATCCAAGTCAATTTGATTGACATTTGGATCGATTTCACTTTTGGCCTTAAAGCCCGATTTGGACCCATGACCCAGGCACCAACTGATTCACCCAATTCAACTCCAATTAACCCCAAATCTTTTCTAAATCTTCCTTAACATTCCCACAAACAAAACACTAACATGATTTGCCCAAAATTTAGACCCAAACCCCTTTCAGAATTCAACCCCAAGAAGCTAAAAAGGCCCATTTTGACCTAAACCGAAACCTAACCCAAATGAGCCCAAACCCCAAAATCAAAGCCCAACCAAAGTCAAAACCTCTTTGAAACACTCCCATAAACATTTCTCAACATTGATTTTACATCAATTTCAACCGTAGCCAACATTGGCCCAACTTGGCCCACTTGGATTTATATTGGCCCATTCCGCAAAAGAGCCCCAAGGAATTGACCCAATTCAAACCCAAATCACCCCCAATTTGCTTCAAGTCACTCATGACACATCCATGAGCTAAACCCAACAATTATTTAGCCCAAGCCTTTACCAAAATTTCATCCCAAAATCCATTTTAAAAAAAATTCAGCCGTTCATTAATGAGTTTTAAAAGCCCACATTTTACGGAATTTTAAAAGCCCAAAGTCCATTACCAAGCCCACATGAAACCTTTTCTTCATCATTCCTTTGATAATCCTATTTGACCAAAGTCTTAAACCATCTTAAATCAACCCATTTGTAGCATCATGACAAATCCAGTGATGAATCCAAGTTTTGAAATTCGAATAACCCTTTTCCATGCAAGTGAGCCAGCCTTTCTGACCATGAGCAAGCCAAATGAAGTCATGGAGTGTCTGAATAAGCTGCATATGCAAGCTATGGGGAGCCCTTTCCACCTCACCATGCAACTTATGGCAAGAAGAGGGAGCCTTTCCTAAGCCTTCACTAGCCTTTTTAACCGTTCATGATACACTTTAACAAAAATTGGCCGCCTCACCTTGGATGGGGACTTCACCACACATATGAGGCTGACCCAAATGATCTCACATCAGCCCAAATCAAGCCTTGGTGAGCGAACCAAGCCAAAACCATGAATTGACCCAAATTGGACCAAAATGCTCCTTAAACCCATCACCATTTAAATCCTTGACTTTACACATGGCATAACCCAATGATTGCACCAAGATCAAAGCTCGATCAAGTGAGTTTTCTCGGCAAAAAAACCTTGGTGAATGAACCAAGCCAACCATAACGCTGGCTACCATAACCTTCCTTATTTAAACCCCACCTCCATGACTTGAGGGGAGGAGATGCGGGTACAGCAGGAGGCCCATGCCAAATTGTTCCCAAAGCTTCTCAACATTTCTAAGTTCAATCAAATCATTTCCAATTGAGGCCTCACCTCTTAGACGAAGGTATCAATTTTTCTCCTCCAACCGAGCATGTTTTAATTTTACATGCTTATTCACATGTTTTTAAGTATATCATCACCGTATAGATGTGTCTTTACTCGATTAGATGATCATTTAAAAAAAAATTCATTAAATTTCGTTGAGAATCGAGGAGGTCTCGGGAGTTTGAAGTTGGGCGGTTTGAGTGAATAGAACAAAGAAAGAGGAGCGACGGCCGTCCGATCGGGCATGTATCCCACGGACGACGGCGGTGGAGTTGGACGGAAGCTTTATCAGGTGAACGAAACCACGCCGGCCGATGGCCGGCGCAACACGTGTCATTTGAGCGGGAAATGCATTTTTTTTTTGAACCTAAACTTGAAAAATCATAACTTTTCATCGCTTCAAAAAAAAATAAAATAAAAATACCCTCTTACTCGGCTGAAACGAGGAGAATAATGTGGAAGTGATTTTATGTTATTTGATGCATATTTTATTTTTAATTAATTAAATAGTGTTATTGATCATTCGATTCTCCATGCATGTATCTGACTCATCATAGCATGAGACCGTAGAGCTTTTGAAGCCTTTGATCTTGGGAACATTCCACTGAATTTTCAAGATCATAGGCCATCTCTATAAAGTTATGTATTTTCCCGAGTTTATGTCATTTATTTTGTGGTATTTAATTCCAATAATTATCATGTTGTGAAATAAATTCTAAGAAAATTTGGTAATGTTCCTTAGGACGAAGAGGACTAGGAAAAATAGGTTTGAGTTAGTTCATTTAAAACGACCCTAATTGGCTTAAACATACCCCAAAATGGATCTCTAATTAATTAGAGCTAACCATACATCAATTGACCTAAAATCAATTCTCCGCTGACCTTTAGGATCAGAGGAACCCACCATAAAAATTTGAAATTCGATTGGACTTGGTTAGCCATCTTAGTGGGTTGATTGGCCAGTTGTATTTTAAACTTTAAAAATTCATAACTTTCAAAATATCTTTCAAAAATTCACGAATTGGTTTTGGGTATATACTCTGATATTAGGGAATTTAAGAAAATTAAAATTTCAATTTTCTAAAAGTTGATTTTTAATATTATTTTAATATTTTTAATAAATTAAAATAATAAAATCACAAAAATAATAAGGGTACAAATGTCACATTTTGAATTTTAATCGCTTAGGAACGGAAACCCATATTTTTTCTTGGGTATTTAGTGAGATATTAAATTTTTAAAGTTTCTGAGTAATTTTTAAAATTAAAAAAATGTATTTTCTAGCATTTTCACTAAAATAATTATGATAAATCGTAGAAAAATCGAAGAATTGCAAAATTTGATTCTCTGAAAGTTTTCATGATATCAGAGAGATTTTTGAAAAATATAAAATTCATTTTTCAACATTTATTTTATTTTTAAATTAATTAACACTTCAAAACTTAAAATAATTATAATAAAAATAATATAATTCAAAATCTTAAAAATTTATCCAGTGGTCCTGCGAGTCATTAGAAATGTCCCTAATTTTTCTTAAGGACAGAAACTTTCCTTTGGTCATGTTATTAAATTTTCCTTGGAAATCTCTATTTTCTACAAAAAATAATTATATAAATAAATTAAATACAGAAAAATCACATTTTCTCCTTTCATGTCTTTATTGACATATGTGTGAAGTCACATAAAAATTTCAAGTTCATTTGAGTTCAATTTAGTGAGTTATGAAATTATTAAGCTTAAAGGGTAAGTGGTAATTAAAATTTTTAATCCTTAATTAAAACTTTAGGTTTAATAAAAAATTAACAAGTAAAATATTTGATCCTAATCTGATTTGGATGATTGAAATTTAAATAATTAAAGGGTAGAAGCAGGTCATGATTTAAAATGATTAAACCTTAATTAAATAATTGATTAAATTTGGAAGAATAATACAAAATTGGAATTATTAAAATGAGGATATTATTAGGAAGAATTTGTTCTTTAATTTAAAAATCCCTAAATTAATCATTTCATTAATATTTAATTCTTAATTAAAATGATAACTCAAATTCAAAACATTAAAAGACTTAATCGTTAAACTAAAATTAAATTATTAAACTCTTTTAAAAATTTCAATTAAAATTAAAAATAAAATTAAATTAAAAATTAAATTAAATTAAGTAAGAAATTAAATTGGATTAAGTTAAATTAAATTAAATTAAAATTAAAAGTTGAATTAAATTAAAGATTAAATTAAATTAAATTAAATAAACAAATCAAATTAAATTGAATGAATAAATTAAATTAAATTAAATTAAATAAATAAAAATAAATTAAATTAAAGTTAAGAAGCAATTTAAAATTAAATTAAATTAAATTAAATTAAATCAAATTAAATTAAATTAATCAGGCTCAAGGAATTAAATTAAATTAAATCGAATCAAATTAATTTAATGTAACATGAAGTGAGCTAAAAATTGAATTAAATTGAATTAAATAGAATTAAAAACTCGATTAAATTCGTAAATTAAATTAAGTTGAATTAAATATGACATCACACAAAGACATAAAGAATTCAAAATAAATCTAAAATAATTTGAACAACATTCCCAATTTAAACACATTAATGGAAATTAAACTAAATCACGAACCATTTGAACACAGATTTACCCTCGAAAGTTTAGTTATCATAACTCTGAAAACGGAGATATTAAATGAAATGTTACTTCGCTCATGGGATATTGAATGTCTTTAGTTATTTGACGAGTTAACAAAACTTGAATCCTTTGGACGATTAATTCATTTTATATGAATTAAACCCATTTGGACTTAAAAACGATCCACAGAAATATTGAAAAGATGTTTAAGATTATTCTTAAGCACTTCCTCGATATGATAGGACATTTATAAACGATTGGACTTAATTGTTCTTTGATGAAGAAAATTATCCTCGAACGAACTACGAAGACCTAGACGTCGTAGGAAATGACTAGTATAGGATTAGGAATTTGGTAGAAAGCCATAACCGCTACTTAGCTTTACACAGGAACTTATTTAAGTATTCTAATTGTGTTTTAAGTGCGGCAGGTGACGGGAAGACCCTCGAGGAGTGCGGCTTTTATTTTATTGCAATTTACTTTCTTGCAATTTACATTATTGCAATTTCATTAATCGCATTGCACTTACTTTTCTTGCATGATAAACAATGTTGCATGAAAACCCGCACCTTTAGGATAGTCCACTAGTAGAGCAATGAAAGTTAAGAATCATTTGCGAAGATAAAATTCACATCAAACATTTTTAAAATATAAAACAACTCATTTAATCCTGAAACGGAGAACCTGAAAACTACGATTCTGACTAAATTAAAACGTCTGTTGGATGATCAAGTCCTCGGATGATGTAACCTACGTGTGTTCTTGAGATTTCCCGCAGTCTAAATGAAAGTGTGGAACTCATTCGATTGAGTTTAGCGAATTCATCTGGACTAAGTGAATCAGATAAAAATAATGATGCGGAAGGATGGAACCGTGGGATCTTAACCGGTGTCGTTATAATCGACTTTGCGTTTATTTTAATTAAAACACAAAAAACACTTGGAAATTAAGACTTCTCTAAACCAAAACACTTTTCTCATCCACGATTTATGACTTCTAAATAAACCTACGCAACAACAAGGAGCTCGGAGACATGGTGGGCGGCACGGTAGCATCGTCGTCGGCGAAACTTGAATCGACGCCAATAAAACTTTCTAGAATTAAATAACGAAAGCCTTAGGACCGAGGTAGTTTGCACAGTGCAACATAAATCCTCAACTCTTCGTTAGGCACTTGCATTACAAATTAAGCCTAAACGGTCTTAGGACTCCGAGGTAGTCGTCGTGCGGCAATGCGCCTCCGCATCTTAGAAATTTTATTTGTTTTGATTTTTATCGTACAAATATAAGCCACTAATTAATTAAAATTGGAAAGATCAAAACATTTAAATAAACATTAGGACTTTCCTAAATCAAGCCAAACAATAGGATAGTCGAGGAGATTACCGAAGTTAGCCGAATGCGCAATTTCTCCTACTTTTCTTCCTTTGAATTCTCGAAATAAAATGTTCCAAATTTGATGCGTTCCATTATCGAAATTCGAAATTCAATCCCTTGAAAACTTAAACTTTGAAATTCTTGAGAGCAAAATTGATTATTATGAGAGTTTTCTTGGTGATTCCATTAAAGCAGATGTAATTAGCTATGGGGCTTGCCACCCATAGGGAATTTTAAAAAGGCCCGAGTAATATAAACCACAATTTAATGCTTTCGTATTAAGCGGGGAATTTGTCATTATAAAATTGGTTCGCAGACCAAACGGATGTCACAAATCTTCTAGTTTATTTAATCGAGCCCCACCATCGAGCGATTATTAATACATCCTTAGGGATAGATAAACGGTTTATTAGGTGCGGTGCTCGTTTATATAAGCTTATTTGGGATGTGAGATCGGTTTAATCTCATATCTTAAAACCTTGAAATTTAAAATTATTTTCGAAATCAAATACTACTTTTCAAAATTATTTATTTAAATTAAATTAAAAATTCGCCGACAACTTCTGTTAGGCGACCCCCTTTCGAAATAAAACCTGACCTAAAAATAAGCCGTACACACAACACCTTAACAAAAACAAAGAAAAGTAAAAATTTAAATTTCTTAATTCTCTTTAAAATGCAATTTAAATTAATTTTCACGCGGCCCCGGCGCCGAAAACTTGATCCTAGATAAATCTTGACGGCGCGAAAATTTGATGCTTCGTCCAGGTAAAATGCGATGATTTAGATATGAAACATGATTTTATAATATGGGATCTTTATACGAGTATAAGTATCGTTTATCGAAGTAATATATGACTTTCGATTAAGTCTCGAGATATCGAACCCACGGGGAAAATAAGAAAATTTTTAAATAAATCAGAAAATTATCTTTTTACTTTCTTTAATTATTTTTGAAAAAGTATCTTGATTTTGAAAAATTTTGAAAGTTTATTTGTCTTTTAAAATTTCTTTAATAAAATGTTAAACGATGAAATTAAAATTATAATAACTAAAAACAGATTTGGATGTAAAATACTATTAACTAGAATATCTTTTCCTTTCCTTTTATGATGTAGTAATAATTCTTAAATTATTGTTGTGAAAGTTTTTAAATTTGTTGTGACGAGATGAACGAATGAGTTCTTTACCACTTACTTGGTTATAAAGAACATAGGTTAATTTAAAATTTTTATTATTTTGAACATGGTTAGGCGAGGAAGATAACAATCTCTCACTCCTAGAGTTCTCGATTCCCACTACACAGGGGCTAACTTCTAATAACAAAAATAAAATTTGAACGAATTAGGGGATTTTAACTGTCGACCTGCAAATCCTACGAATTTTACTCCTTTCATAAAAATGTCGTCTAATATTACATTCGATTATATGGACTACAATTCTCACCCATATAATTGCATGTGATTCTTACTAATTTTATGAGGCAATCACCGCATTGGATCTTACATAATCTGAGAAATTCTGACTTAACGGAAGCGAACTAAGAAGTAAATAAAGTTTTCAGAATCTATCTTCACAACTTCTTCCAACTTTTAAACACTTATACTTTCCACAACAATTTTTTATAAATTATGTACTTCTCGATTTAAAGAAAGAAAAAAGATAAATTAAACTACTCGGAATGCATTGGGAAAATACAAAAACTTATTGATTTGAAATTAAAAACAATAAGAAAAATAACAAACGAAAATGATATTAATAAAAAAGATTAAAAGTAAACATTGATGCGAAAATCCTCTCCTGAAGACTAAGGAAGTTCCTCTGAGAACTTTGACTCTTCGCTAAACTACTCCTCGAGAGGCAGAGTCTCCACGGCTCAGATGACTCATAATACAAACTTGATACTTTAATAAAAACTAAACTAAAAGAAAAGAAAAGAAGTGGGAAGAAGAAGACTTCACTCAGAGCCTTTTCTCCTTTCTCACTACTCTACTTCTACTCTTAATAAAACCTCCACAAATGTAGTGGAAGAGCAGTGGAAGTACCTTAGCTTAGCAGGTGGAAGAGCCTCACAAAGCCTCGCCAGAAATGCGATTGGAAGAGCCTCTAAAGCACTCCCCAATCTTTCACAAGACTCTCTTTAAATAGTAAACCAAAAGATGCACTTGGTGTCTCTTGAAAATGTGTCCAATTCGATATGTCTGCCACGGAGCACCCTACAAATTCGATCTTGCCTCCTAAATGAACTTATGGTAGTTACCACCAAAGGTTCATCCAATCCCCTTTGAAATCGGCGCGAATTCATTTGAATTTCGATTTTTTAAACTGGCCTTCATAAACCCAGTAACAATCCCTTTGTCTTAAAATTTTGATTTTCATTATTTTTGCTCAATTTGATCCAATTTTGCTCCTAGCATCATGACCATCTAATTTCATCATACTTGAGAAAAACGCAAAATGCGGCAATTTAAAGTGCGATATCGTTAAAAATAGGTATAAAAATGTGCATAAAAATATTATATATTTTAGGTGTATCATTGGGTTAGTAGGGTTAGTCGTTGGAGGTCGAATTGACCATTTTGACCAAAGTTGAGTTTTGGGTCGAGGTTTGACCTTTTGGGTCAATAGGGTTGGTCGTTGGGTTGACTTATCATAAAAATGAGGTTAACGAAAGGGCCCCCGATATGTGTGGAATCACACATAAGTATGCTGAAACATATTAGCATTAATAAGTGGTACGAATGTTTTGTTAATAGAAATGTTTTATAAATATCGTCACTAAGGAGTGTTAGATGTCTCATATATCGGACCCCAAATCACACTAAATTGACTCCAAGCCCTTCATAGAACATCCCTAAACCAATTATAACACTTATTTGACAAGGTCCTTCACAAAATCTTCACCCAAATGCCCATCCTAAAATCGAAAAGCCCATTCCCCTTAAACTTTCCTAAAAGCCCACTTCTTTCAAATTCAAAAGCCCAAATTCATCTAAAGCCCACATGGCACTTCCCCTCATCATCCATTTAATCAAAATTGCCCCTAAGTTTCAAAATCATCAATTAAACAATTCCAAATCAAGCCCCATACAAATTCCCATCAAAATATCAAAATTTTCTTAAATCCCTTTTTATGAAATTGACCTAAGCTTTTCCCAAGCCAAATGGAGCCAAGGATGAGCCATTCACAAGCCATATGGAGCCATGAAAGTTTGGCATGTGACCATGCCATTAATGGCAAAAGGAGGTCCTTTAACCATATCCTAAAAGTCATTAGCCTTAAGCATGTTTCCCCTTAACCAAGATTTAATCCAAATATTCTTGGATAAGGACATCACCACCTCTTGACCAGCTAGCCTAACTGATCTTCTCAGCCCAAGACCAGCCATGGGGAGGCGAACCCAACCCAAACCAATGGGTTGACCAAATTGAAGCCAAAATGACCCCTTCTCCATTCCATTTTAATTCAAAGCCTTTACACATGTCAAACTCCACCGACTTCACCAACTCGAAGCCCCGGACTCCCCGACCCCGAAGGTGACCCATGCTCTGCCGGCCGCCCGCCCGGATCGCCGGAAAACACCATGGCCGAGACCTTGGGAGGAGCCAAACTTTGGAATTCCACCTTGCCGAGCTACCCCATGCCCAATGGCCACCATGGCCGTTCTTCCCATGACCGGAGCAGCCGATCCCTACCCTCGGCCGTCCCCGGGAGGCTCTCCAGCCACCTCTATTTAAACCCGACCCCCTCACGGCCATGAGAAGGAGAGTTGCACAAACCTTGCCGAAACTCTGCCAAAATTGTTCCAAACCTTCTCCACCCTTAGAGCAGTTGATCCCCAGTGTCAATTTGCCCTAATCCCCACTGAAAAAACCCAATTTCTCAACTGAAATTCCACCCAAAACCAGGACACTTCTCCACAGTGAGCCAATCCCCAAATTGATTGGTTCTACACCTTCACCAGACTAGGGGAAGGTGTCCACCAGCAAAAGCCCCATCTCCAGGCCTCCCAATTGCTCCAGCCCTCCAAGCTTTGTGATCGGCCGTGGTCGAAATCCAACCTAGACAATTCACCGTACCGGGAGACTTCATCTAGAGCTTCGCTGGGATCCAATCGAAGGTGCAACAACTCTCAGATTGAAGCCACACTTCTCTGAGCAAAGGTATGAGCTAATTCTTCATCCCGAGCTTCTGGAGATTCTCCATTTCAAATGCCTTAATTTCAATGCATGATAACCGTATAGATGTGTTCATCTCTTCAAGACGAATCCATAGAGCATAAGAACATGAAAATCCATCGAGTATCGAGTGAGTTATTAGGGATTTAGTGTGGAAGGCTCTCGGGTGAGGACGCTTGGGGACGATGAACGGATGCCGTTCATTTAATACACGCACGGACGGACGGCCAGGATCGCGTCGGATCAGAAGACGGAACGATACAGCGGGCCCCGGAGCGCTGAGTCAGATGGCGGCGTCGAATGGGAGCGCGCCACGCGGCGTTTCGGAGCTGCCGAGGTTGACGCGGCGCCACGTGGATAAATAGAAAATTAGGGTATTTTTTGATTTATTTAATTCCCTAAACTTCAAAAATTCATAACTTTGTGTAGAAAAATCAGAAAAATAAAAAAAAAATACCCTCTTGCTCAGTGAACAGAGGAGAATAATGTAGAAAAGAAATCATTCAATTTCATCAAGTATTTTATTTTTTATAATTTATTTACTCCCTGCATACTTTTAATTCTCCATGCATGTATACAATTCACCATGGCATGAGACCATAGGGCTTTTGAAGCATCTGAATTTGGGAACATTCCCTGAATTTTCCAAAGTCAGAGGCAGTCCCTATGAAGAGTTATTGATTTTTCAAATTCATGTTACTGTTTTGAGTATTTTAATTCCAATAAATAGCATGTTGTGAAATAAATTCTAGGAAAATTTGGTGATGTTCCTTATGACTGAGAGAACCCTAGGAAAAATAGGTTTTGAGTTAGTTCATTTAAAACAACCCTAATTGGCTTAAACACTCAAAATAGGTCTCTAATTAATTAGAGCTAACCATACATCAAATTGACCTGAAATCAATTCTCCACTGACCTTTAAGATCAGAGGACCCACCATAAAAATTTGAGGTCAATTGGACTTGGTTAACCCTACTAAATGGGTTGATTAAGCCACTTAGTCATTTTAAACTTTAAAAATTCATAACTTTCAAAATACCTTTCAAAAATTCACCAAATTAGTTTTGGAGCCTCTCTGATATTAGGGGAATCTAAGAAAATTAAAATTTCAATTTTCTAAAAAAGTTGATTTTTAATATTATTTTAATATTTCTAATAATTAAAAAATAATAAAAATCACAAAAATAATAAAATTCACCAAAATGTCACATTTTAAATTTTAATCATTTAGGAACAAACCCCATATTTTTCTTAGGTCTATTTAGTGAGATATTAAATTTTAAAGCTCTAGGGTAATTTTAAAATTAAAAAAAATGTATTTTCTATCATTTTCACTAAAATAATTATAATAAATCATAGAAAAATCAGAAAATTGTAAAATTTGATTCTCTGATTTCCTTGATATCAGAGAGATTTTTGAAAAATATAAAATTCATTTTTCAACATTTATTTTATTTTTAAATTAATTAACACTCCAAAACTTAAAATAATTATAATAAAAATAATATAATTCAAAAAATCACCAAAATTGGTCCAAGTGGTTCTCTGGTCATTAGGAATGTCCCCTAATTTTCTTAAGGACAGAAACTTTCCCTTGGTCATGTTATTAAATTTTCCTTGGAAATCTCTATTTTCCACCAAAAATAATTATATAAATAAATTAAATACAGTAAAAATCACATTTTCTCCTCTCATGTCTTTATTGACATATGAGTGAAGTCACATAAAATTTCAAGTTCATTTGAGTTCAATTTAGTGAGTTATGAAATTATTAAGCTTAAAGGGTAAAAAAAATGGTAATTAAAAAATCTTAATCCTTAATTAAAACTTTAGGTTTAATAAAAAATTAACAAGTAAAATATTTGATCCTAATCTGATTTGGATGATTGAAATTTAAATAATTAAAGGGTAGAAACCCATTAAGCAATTTAAAATGATTAAACTTTAATTAAATAATTGATTAAATTTGGAAGAATAATAAAATTGGAATTAATAAAATAGGGATATTATTAGGAAGAAATTTATTCTTTAATTTAAAAATCCCTAAATTAATTATCTCATTAATATTCAATTCTTAATTAAAATGATAACACAAATTTAAAATATATTAAAAGACTTAATCATTAAACTAAAATTAAATTATTAAACTCTTTTAAAAATTTCAATTAAAATTAAAAATAAAATTAAATTAAAAATTAAATTAAATTAAGTAAATTAAATTGAATTAAATTAAATTAAATTAAATTAAAATTAAAAGTTGAATTAAATTAAAGATTAAATTAAATTAAATTAAATAAACAAATTAAATTAAATTAAATGACTAAATTAAATTAAATTAAATTGAATAAATTAAATTAAATAAAATTAAATAAAATTAAATTAAATTAAATCAAATTAAATTAAAATTAAATCAAATCAAATTAATTTAATTTAACATCAAATTAAACTAAATTGAATTAAATTGAATTAAATTAAATTAAAACTCAATTTAATTAAATTAAATTAAATTAAGTTGAATTAAATATAACATCACCAAAGACATAAAGAATTCAAAATAAATCTAAAATAACTTGAACACTATTCCAAATTTAAACCCATTAATGGAAATTAAACTAAATTACAAACCATTTGAACACCAATTTACCCTCAAAAGCTTTAGTTATCATAACTCCTAAACGTAATATTAAATGAAATGTTACTTCATTTATAGGATATTCAAATGTCCTAGTTCATTGAAGCAAGTTAACAAAACTTGAATCCCTGACGATTAATTCATTTATATAATTAAATTCATTCGGACTTAAAACAATCCTAGAAATATTGAAAAGATGTTTAAGATTATTCTTAAGCACTTCCTCAATATGATAGGACATTTATAAGAATAATTGGACTTAATTGTTCCTCGATGAAGAAAATCGTCTTCAAACAAAAACACAAAGAACCTGAGACGTCATAGGAAATGACTAGCTATAGGATTAGGAACTTGGTAGAAAACCATAACCCTTACCTTAGCTTTACCTAGGAACTTGCTTAAATATCCTAATTGTGTTTTAAGTGCAGCTTGGGATGACGGGAAGACCCTCCAGTGTACGCTTTTATTTTATTACAATCTACTTTCTTGCAATTTACATTATTGCAATTTATTTAACTCGCATTGCACTTACTTTTCTTGCATGATAAACAACTCGTTGCATGAAAACCCACACCTTTAGGATAGTCCCTAAAGCTGAAACCAAAACTAAGTTAAAATTCATTGCAAGATAAAATTCACCGCCACAACATTCCAAAATATAAAACAACTCAAAATTTTATCACAAACATAACACAAAACTACAATTACAACTAAATTAAAACGTCCTGTTGGATGATCGGGAATACCTCGGATAATGTAACCTACGTGTTGCTAACGGGATTTCCCACGGTCTAAATGAAAGTGTGGAACTCATTCAGTTGAGTTTAGCAAATTCATCTGGACTAAGTGAATCCGATAAAAATAATGATGCCGAAGGATGGAACCGTGGGATCTTAACCGGTGTCGTTATAATCAACTTTAAGATTTGTTTTAATTAAAATATTGAAAACACTTGGAAATTAAAATTTTCTCTAAACCAAAACACTTTTCTCATCCCCTGATTTATGATTTCTAAAACTAAACCTCTGCAACAACAAGGAGTTCGGAGCATGGTGGGCAGCACGGCCATCGTCATCAGCAAAACTTGAATCTACATCAGTAAAACTTTCCTAGAATTAAACAACAAAGTCATAGGACTTCGAGGTAGTTTGCCTAGTGCAACATAAATCCTCAACTCTTCGTTAGGCATTTGCATTGCAAATTAAGCCCTAACCGGTCTTAGGATTCCGAGGTAGTCGTCCGATACGACATAAACCCTCACATCTTCGAGGCTATTTGTATGATCATGTCATACGAACATAAGCCCTAATTAATTAAAATTGTCAAGATCAAAACATTAAATAAATATTAGGATTTTCCTAAATATGAGCCAAACAATAGGATAGTTTGGGAAGTTGCCAAGATTCCTCTTGGATCCTCAACTTCCCCTACTCCTCTTCCTTTGGACTCCTAAAATAAACTGTTCCAAATTTGAGCTATTCCCTATTGAAATTTTCAAAATCCAATTGTTTGAAAACCTTAAACTTTGAAATTCTTGAGAGCAAAATCACTGATCATTATCGAGAGTTTTCTTAAATGATTCCCGTCATTTAAGATGTAATTAACTATAGGGGCTTGCCCTTATAGGGAATTTTAAGAACCTGAGTAATATAAGCCCTGCTTAATTCATTTATATTAAGCAGGGGAACTTGTCGGCTTATAAAATTGGTTCGCAGACCAAACGGATGTCAAAAATCTTCTAGTTTATTTAATCGAGCCCCATCGTCAAGCAGTGTGTCTATTCTTCGGGATAGATACACGGTTTGTGGTACGGTGCTCGTTTATATAAACTATTTGGGATGTGAGATCGGTTTGATTTCATATCTTAAAATCTTCAAATTTAAAAATTATTTTTAAAATCAAATACTACTTTTCAAATTATTTATTTAAATTAAATTAAAAATTCGCCGACAATTTCTGTAGGCGACCCCTTTTCAAAATACAATACAACCTAAAAATATGCCGACAAGTTTAGGAGGAGAAGCTCGAGAATTAGTGTCTAATCAAAAATTGGTTCCACATCTGATCTTTTTAATGCACAAGATTTGAGAAACTCTTATGCTTAAGGATATATTATAGTGAGTATAATTATTTTTAATGAAAATTTTGAAGTAAAGAGGATAGATTGCCTAAACTCCGTATTTGGAAAATCTACAAGTATTTCTGAATTAGATAGGAGCTCATATTTTCATACTTTTTCACTTTAGAACTTTTCTAAACTTTAAATTGGTCTCATTCTCTAAAGTTTTTTCTAAATTAGAATACCACATTTGTAGAATAAAATTTTAGAATCTCCTAAAGAAATTCATTCACATAATTTGCTTATGTTGGTTTTTGAAAGATTGTAGTGTCACTTGAGGACAAGTAACATTTTAAGTTTGGGGGAATTTAATATACCTAAAATATATAATATTGTCATGCTCCTTTTTATACCTTTTTTCGATGATATTGCACTTAAATAGAAGATATTTGTGTGTTTTTCTTTCAAGTACACTTAAATGGACCAAATATGTCAAAAGGAGTGAAAAAGGATCAAATTTGGAGGAAAAATGAAGAAGGAGTTAAATGAACTGCAGCGCCTAAGCGCCCAGATTTGGAGCCTAAGAGCTAGCAGACAAAGAAGGCTGCACCTAAGCGCCAAAACCCTGCACTTAATCGCCAGGTAGTTACTTTGCAATTTTAATGAATTTTTGGCAAATTTTGAAGCAGTGTTTGAGTCATCCTTTAGTTCAAACGTGGATAACTGATCAAGGGCACTAAAATACATTCAAATTTAATTTGAACGGATGCATCTCTTGGGTTGATTTATTGAATATGGACACATTTTGAAGAGACGCCAAGGACCTTTTGAAAGAGTTTAAGAGAAAGGACTTGAAGGAGAGTTGTGTGTGTGTGTGTGTGACTACTTGTTGTGTGTTCTTTTAGAGATAATTTTTATAGAGTAGTTAAAGTAAGAAGGTCGTAGGATTCTTACTTAGGGTTTCTTCACACTTTTCTCATTTCTAGTGAAAGAGAAGATGAGTAGGGATTCCTAAGTAAAAATCCATTTGATATAGAGAGATTTAAACCCTCTTGGGTTGGGCGACTAGTCCAAGGGAGTCTTGTAAGAGAGAGGATGAGTTTCTAAAGAACTTCAAGAGTTTGATGGAGAGGAACTTGTGATAAGTTTTTTTATCATTGTACTTCATTTACTTCTTGATTTGGGCAATTATGATGTTAATATTTGTTAGGAGAAGTTGTAAGATCCTAGTAGGTATTGTCTCAATCAATAATAGGCAGAAATCACATGAGATTATATGAATGAGAAAGTAATTCATATAATTTTGTGCAAATAAATTGAGAAATATAGTTTGATGGGTGTAGAATTAGAGAACTTTAGGGTGATAGACTAAAGCCACCTAATTTATTTTATTATTTAAGGTTATGATGTGAGATGTTAGCTCCCGGTGGAGGGAAAGGAGGGAACTCTAGAGTGAGAGCTAGTATCTTTCCTACCTAACCCGTCTTCAAAACTATTCAAACTTTAAACTAGCCAATGTTCTTTATTGCATCTCTAGTAAGGGTAAAGAATAAAATTGCTCCATTTGACACCACACATTTTGTATACTTCCACAACAGAATTCCTGTACTTATTACTTATTCATTATAAGGAAAAAGATATTTTCATCTATAGTTCTTTAATCTTACAAAAATCTCGTTAAAGCTAGTAAATTGTTTACTTTATTTCACAATTTAAGAAAATACAAAAAAGAATCACATTTTAAAGTTTTCTATTGTCTGAAACTGTTTAATTAAGAATCTTTTTCTAAATAGAATTTTTGATCTAAAAACCTTTTTATCTTTTAATATGCAAAAATTTTCCCCATGGGATCAATATTTTGGGGCTTAATTAGAAAGTCTGATATTACTTGATAACGATGCATATACTTGCATAGAATCCCTAATTAAATATCACTGTTGCATTCTTATTTAGTTCGGAATCAAGTTTTTGGTTTCGTTGTAAAGAAGGAAATTTTATATTAAAAATATAATTATAATCTTATTACCACAAGTATAAATATAGTATTATTTTTCTGGTAGTAAAAAGAATTGGGTTCAATAAGTGGTTGAGATTCTATGCATAATATTATATTTTTAACCAATTTTTGAATCAAATTATTTCTAAAATGAGATCCACCATCAGTAATGATAACTCTTGGCATTCCATATCTTGTAAAAATATTTTTCATTAAAAATTTTGAAACATTTCGAGCATCACATCTGAGTAAAGTTATTGCTTCAATCCACAATCCATTTTGATACACGATCTATCGAAATCAATATATATATATATATATATATATATATATATATATATATATATATATATATATATATATATATATATATATATATATTCCCAAATGAAGCAATAAATGGCCCCATAAAATCGATCCCCAAACATCAAAGATCTCAACTTCCAATGTAAAATTTTGGAGCATTTCATTTCTTCTAGAAATATTACCTACTCGCTGACATCGATCACATGTTTTAATATATCTATTAACATCCCTAAAAAGAGTAGGCCAATAGAATCCAAATTGTAAAATCTTATATGCAGTTTTGTCAGTTCCAAAATGTCCCCCAAATTTAGAATCATGACATCTCAAAGTAATTGGTTCAATTTCTTCATAAGACACGCATCTCCTATTAAGTAGATCCTTACATTATTTATATAAACATTCTTCATTAAAATAATGCAAGGATCTAGTTATTAGGATATGTGTGCCTTATGCCAAATCTTACAATAATTTAAAGAAATTTATACATTCTTCATTAAAATCAAATTTCTTATTTTTTTTCTAAAAGTTGGCACAGAGGCTTAGTAATTTTTAAACAATCTTTAATATATCATTAGTAAAAACCAGCATATCCTAAAACACTTATAAGCCATCTTACAGTAGTAGGAGGTGGTAGTTTCACAATGATTTGAATTGTTGCAGGGTCTACTTCCATGCTATGCTCAGAAATTTGATGCCCAAGTACAATTTTTTCTACAACCATAAATTGATATTTCTCCCAATTTAGAACAAAATTTGACTTTTTGCATAACTCTAAACTTTTTCTAAATTATTTAAAAAGTGTCAAATGAAGTTCCAAATACAGAAAAATTTTCCAGAAAAACTTCAATTCCATTATCAATCATATTACTAAAAATTGACATTATACATCTTTGAAATATTGCAGGTGTGTTTGTTGACCTCATTTTTGATGAGGTCTTCTCTTCTTCTTTTTAGTACTTAGGATCTAGCCTTAGGCTTTTCCTTTGACTATCTTAGAGGATTAGAATTGGGACCCACCACTTAGAAATTCAAACCACTTCTTAACTCCTTGCAAAATCCACAAACTTGACTGTAGACCCCTAATCACCTAGAGGGTTCAAATCAATTGTGGAAGTTTAAAGGATGAATTCCTATAGAACTCTTTGGCCTTAGGACTGCCCTGGGTGGCCTGGTTTGGTGAGGGCTGACCTACACACACACTACACTTATACACTAAACTTTCACACACCTCCTAAAAACACACCCATACCTAACTTGACCTCCTGACTCATGAAGGTGATTCACATGGATGGTCCTTAACCCCTAAGCCCTTGGCTAAGAGGGTTAGGAACAACATAGTGGATGCCTCAAATGAGTCCCTTCATGGCTCATGTGGCCTTGATATGGCTTCATGGCTCAACCAAAATGATTTCATTCCATTTACAATTACTCAATCCTCAATTTTGCAAATTTTCAATTTTGCAAATTTTCAATTTTTGACCCCCGGGACCCTACACCCGCCTAGCACACCCAAAGCCCTTGAAATTACCCAAATTTTTCAAAATTTCAAAATCACCCAAAATTCCCCAAAATTAACCTTGAACATTTCTTCACCAATCAATTTGATCATCCATAGCAAAAAATACCAAAAATTCCAAAAAGACCTCCCAATACCCTCCAAATACCCAAAATACCCCTCTTGACCCAAAAATCCAAAAATTCAGAAAATTTCCCGAAAATTCCAAAAAATCCCAAATATTCCCAATTTCATTTTGTTCAACTACACCATGGGCCAATTTTGTCAATTTACAATACTTTTGTCAAAACCCCCAATTTGACCCATTTTAACCCAAAATGAACCCAATGTCAAGCCAAACCTACCCAATTGACCCAAATTCTGGTCCAATTCAATTCTAAACTTCCAATTAACATTCCCAACACCAATCTAGACCAGATCCAAGTCCAATTTGATTGACATTTGAATCCAATTTCACTTTTGGCCTTAAAGCCCAATTTGGACCCATGACCCAAACCTAACCCAAACTAACCCAATTCAACTCCAATTAACCCCAAATCTTTTCTAAACCTTCCTTAACATCCCCACAAACAAAAAACTAACATGATTTACCTAAAATTTAGACCCAAACCCCACTTAAATTCAACCCAAAGCCAAAAAGCCCAATTTTGACCTAAACCCAAACCTAACCCAAATAAGCCCAAACCCCAAAATCAAAACCCAACCAAAGTCAAAACCTCTTTGAAACACTCTCATAAACATTTCCCAACATTACTTTTACATCAATTTGAACCCTCGCCCAACATTGGCCCAAGTTAGCCCAATTTGACCTACATTGGCCCATTTACCAAAGAGGTCCAAACCCAACCCAATTCAAGCCCAAACCACTTCAAATTTATTCCAAATCATTCATGAAACCTTCCTAAATTAAATTCAACACTTATTAGATCCAATCCTTTACAAAATTATCAACCTAAAATTTTTTTTGAAATCTAAAAGCCCATTCCTAAAATAATTTCAAAAGTCCAAACCCATCCTAAGGCCCACATTACAATCTCATCTCATCCTCACTCAATTAAAATCATCCCTAAGTTCTAAATTAGCCATCAAATTTTTCTAAACTAAGCCATATGCCAAATCCTATCAAATCACCCCTAAATTACCAAAATTCCTAACAACCACTTTCATGAAAGTTGACTTAGCTTTTTCCAAGCCAAAGGTGAGCCATGAAGCCATGCACGAGCCACATGTGAGCCATGAAAGCCTTGGACACTTCACCATACCCAAAATGTCAAGAAGAGGGGACCCTTTAATGATTCTCTTAAGAGTGATTAACCACTCCCATGTCTCCCCTAACTCTTGCTTAAGCTTAATTGTACTTGGATTGTGACTTGACCCCACTAATCAAGCCGATCCAAGTGACTTTCCCTTCAGCCCAAATTGGCCTTGGATGGTGGACCTAACCCAAAACCAAGGGTTGACCCATTTAGACCCAAAACTAGCCCTTTCCCATTCCACTTTGATTCAAACCCTTTACACATGTCCATGGCCAATTGACTGCACAAACCTCCAGTCCTGACCCACCTGGACCTGAGGGTGACACATGCCTGCCGGCCAGCCGCCTGGGTCGCCAGAAAACACCATGGCCGAGACCTTGGGAGGAGCCAAAGTTTTGAATTCCCACCTACTGAGCTGCCCCATCCCCGGTGGCCATTGCGACTGTTCTTCTCTTGCCAAGAGCACTCGATCCTGGTCCCTAACTCCCCCTGAGAGGCCCTCCAGCCTCTCCTATTTAAACACCCCCTCTCTCGGCCATGGGAGAGGTGCTGAACCAACCTTAGGGAAACTCTGCCAAAATCATTCCAGACCACTCTCTACACATAGAGCACTTGATCCCCACTGGATTCCAGCATCAATTCCCTCTAGCTGAGCTCAATTTTGAGTTCAAATTTCAGCACAAAACCAGGACACTTCTTCACAGTGGACCAATCCCCAAATTGATTCATCCTACACCTTCACCAGACCAAGGGAAGTAGTCCACCAGCAAAAGCCCCCTCTCCAGGCCACCCATCTGTTCCAGACTCCAAGATTTGTAATTGGCTGTGGTCGAAATCTTACCTAGACAATTCACCAGGCCAGGAGACTTCATCTGGAGCTTGCTGGGACGCAATCGAAGGTGACACAACCCTCAGATCGAAGCCACACTTCTCTGAGCAAAGGTATGGCCTCACTCTTCTTCCCGAGCTTCTGAACATTCTCCATTTTTATTGAGTCAATTTCATGCCACATAAACCGTATGGATGTGTTCGTCTTCTCGAGACGAATCCATAGAGCATAAGAACGTTCAATTTGGTCAAGTATCGAGTGAGATCTTAGGCCCAGAAGACGGACGGTTCTCGGGCTAGGAGGCTTGGGGACGATGAACGGATGTCGTTCATTCAATACACGCGCGGACGGACGGCTCAGATGGCGTCGGACCAGGAGATGATACGTGAACCGCGGGCCGCGTGGCGCTGAGTCGGAAGGCGGCGTCGAATGGGAGCGCGCCGCGCGGCCGTTCGGAGATGCCGAGGATGACAGGGCGCCGCGTGGATAAGTAGGAAATTAGGTTATTTTCCTATTTATTTAATTACCAGAACTTGAAAAATGCATAACTTTGTGTAGGAAAATCATAAAAATAAACTAAAAATACCCTCTTGCTCAGTGAACAGAGGAGAATAATGTGGAAAAGAAATCATTTAATTTCATAGAGTATTTGATTTTTAATAATTTATTTACTCTCTGCACATTTTCAATTCTCCATGCATGTATACAATTCACCATGACATGAGACCATAGGGCTTTTGAAACCTCTGAATTTGGGAACATTCCCTGAATTTTCCAAAGTCAGAGGCCATCCCTATGAAGAGTTATTGATTTTTCAACTCTAGGTTGCTAGTTTGAGTATTTTAATTCCAATAATTAGCATATTATGAAAAAAAATCTAGGAAAATTTGGTGATGTTTATCATGACCAAAGGAACCTAGGAAAAATAGGTTTTGAATTAATCTACTTGGAATAACCCTAATTGGCTTAAACACCCAAAATAGGTCCTTAATTAATTAGAGCTAATCATGCATCAAATTGACTTGAAATCAATTCTCCACTAACCTTTAGGATCAGAGGAACCCACCATAAAAATTTTGAAGTCAATTGCACTTGGTTAGCACCACCAAATAGGTTGATTAAACCATTTAGCTAATTTAAACTTTAAAAATTCATAACTTTCAAAATACTTCTCAAAAATTCACCAAATTGGTTTTGGAGCCTCTCTGATATCAGGGGAATTTAAGAAAAATAAAATTGCAATTTTTCAAAAAAGTTGATTTTCTTACATTATTTTAATATTTTAATAATTAAAAAATAATAAAAATCACAAAAATAATAAAATTCACCAAAATGTCACATTTTGAATTTTAATCACTTAGGAACAAACCCCATATTTTTCTTAAGTCTCTATAATGAGATATTAAATTTTAAAGCCCTAAGGTAATTTTAAAATTAAAAAAAATGTATATTTTTAGTATTTCCACTAAAATAATTCTAATAAATCAAAGAGAAATTAGAAAATTATAAAAATTGATTCTCTGATTTTCTTGATATCAGAGAGATTTTTGAAAAATATAAAATTCATTTTTCAACCTCTATTTTATTTTTAAATTAATTAATACTCCAAAACTCAAAATAATTATAATAAAAAGAATATAATTCAAAAAATCAACAAAATTGGTCCAAGTGATCCTCTGGTCATTAGGAATGTCCCATAATCTTCTTAAGGACAGAAACTTTACCTTTTTCATATTATTAAATTTTCCTTGGAAATCCCTATTTTCCACCAAAAATAATTACATAAACAAATTAAATACAGAAAAATCACATTTTCTCCTCTCATGCCTTTATTGACATATGACTGAAGTCACATAAAAATTTCAAGTTCATTTAAGCTCAATTTAGTGAGTTATGAAATTATTAAGCTTGAAGGGCAAAATGGTAATTAAAATTTTAACCTTTAATCAAAACTTTAGGCTTAATAAAATGAAAAAGTAAAATATTTGATCTTAATCTGATTTGGTTGATTGAAATTTGAATAATTAGGGTAGAAACCTATTAAACAATTTAAAAATAATTGAAATAAACCTTAATTAAATAATTCATTAAATTTGGAAGAATAATAAAATTGGAATTAATAAGGATATTATTAGGAAGAGATTTGTTCTTTAATTTAAGAATCCCTAAATTAATCATCTCAATAATATTTAATTCCTAATTAAAATGATAATACAAATTTAAGATTTAAAATGCTAAAAGACTTAATCATTAAATTAAATTAAAGTTAAATTATTTAAATTAAATCCTTTTAAAATTTCAATTAAATTAATACTTTAATAATTAAAATTAAATCATCTTTAAAACAAAAAAAATAAAATATCAAATTAAAATTAAAAATAAAATTAAATTAAAGTTTAAATTAAATTAAAGTTTAAATTAAATTAAATTAAATTAAATTAAATCAAATTAAATCAAATTATATTAAAATTAAATCAAATTAAATTAAATTAAATTAAATCATATCAAATCAAATTAAATTAAATTAAATTAAATAATAGAATCAAGTTAAAATTAAAATTAGATTAAATTAAATTAAAATTAAAACTAAACCAAATTAAATTAAATTAAAGTAAAAATAACATCACCTAAGACATAAAGAAATTCAAAATAAAACAACTTGAACACTATTCCAAATTTAAACTCACTAACTGAAATTAAATCATAAACCATTTGAACATCAATTTGCCCTCGAAAGCTTTTGTTGTCATAACTCCTAAACAGAATGTTAAATGAAATGTTACTTCCCTCATAGGATATTCAAATGTCCTAGTTCACTGAGTAAGATAACAAAAAAACTTGAATTCCCGTACGATTAATTCATTTGTATGATTAAATTTATTTGGACTTAAAACAATTCTAGCAATATTGAAAAGATGTTAAGATTCTTCTTAAACATTTTCTCAATATGATAGGATGTTTATAAGAAAAACTGAACTTAATTGTTCTTTGATGAAGAAAATCGTCCTCAAACCAAAACACAAGATCCTAGACGTCATAGGATATGACTAGCTATAGGATTAGGAACTTGGTAGAAAACCATAACCCTTCCATTAGTTTTACCTAGGAACTTGTTCTAAATGCTTAAATATTCTAAATTGTGTTTAAGTGCAGCTTGGGATGACGGGAAGACCCTCCAGGTATGCTTTTATTTTGTTGCAATTTACTTTATTGCAATTTACTTAATTGTATCGCACTTACTTTTCTTGCATGATAAACAACTGTTGCATGAAAATCCACACTTTTAGAATAGTCCCTAAAACTGAAACGAAAACTAAATTAAAAGTCATTACAAGATAAAATTCACCGCCACAACATTTCAAAATATAAAACAACTAAAAATTTAATCACAAACAGAACACAAAACTGCAATTACAACTAAATTAAAACGTCTTGTTGGATGATTGGGAATACCTCGAATGATGTAACCTACGTGTTGCTAACGGGATTTCCCACGGTCTAAATGAAAGTATGGAACTCATTTAGTTGAGTTTAGCAAATTCATCTGGACTAAGTGAATCCAATAAAAATAACGATGCCGGAAGGATGGAACCGTGGGATCTTAACCGGTGCTGTTATAATAAACTTTAAGATTTGTTTTAATTAAAACATAAAAACACTTGGGAATTAAGAATTTCTCTAAACCAAAACACTTTTCGCATCTCCTGATTTATGAATTCTAAAACTAAACCTCTGCAACAACAAGGAGCTCGGAGCATGGTGGGCAGCATGACCATCGTCATCACAGAAACCCGAATCTACTTCAGCAAAACTTTCTTAAGAATTAAATAACCAAACCATAGGACTTCGAGGTAGTTGACCTAGTGCAACATAAATCCTCAATTTTTTGTTAGGCATTCGCATTGCAAATGAAGCCCTAACCAGTCTTAGGATTCCGAGGTAGTTGTCCGATACGACATAAACCCTCACATCTTCGAGGCTATTTGTATGATCATGTCATACGAACATAAGCCCTAATTAATTAAAATTGGCAAGATTGAAATATCAAATAATATTAGGATTTTCTTAAATTCGAGCCAAACAATAGGATAGTCGGGAAATTACCGAAGTTCGCTTCGAATCTGTAATTTCTCCTACCTTTCTTCCTTTGAATTCCCAAAACAAAATGTTCCAAACTTGATCCATTCCCTATTGAAATCCTAAAATTCAATCCCTTGAAAACTTAAACTTTGAGATTCTTGAGAGCAGAACAACTGATTATCATCGAGAGTTTTCTTAGGTGATTCTCGTCACTTAAGATGTAATTAACTATAGGGGCTTGCCCTTATAGGGAATTTTAAGAACCCAGGTAATATAAACCCTACTTAATTCATTTATATTAAGCAGGGGAACTTGTCGGCTTATAAAATTGGTTTGCAGACCAAACGGATGTCACAAACCTTTCTAGTTTATTTAATCGAGCCCCATTACCAAGCAGTGTGTCTATTCTTCGGGGTAGATACACGGTTTGTGGTGCGGTGCTCGCTTATGTAAACTATTCGGGATGTGAGATCAGTTTGATTTCATATCTTAAAATTTTCAAACTTAAAATTATTTTCAAAATCAAATTCTACTTTCTAAATTATATATATATATATATATTTAAATTAAATTTAAAATATAAAATTAGCCGACAATTTCTGTTAGGCGACCCCCTTTTCAAAACACATAACCTAAAAATATGCCGACAGTGTTACATAATCCAAAGGGCATTCTTCGAAAAGTAAATGTACTATAAGGATTAGTAAATGTGGTCTTTTTTTACCCTTAAGAGAAATTAGTATTTGATGATAGCCGGTATATCCATCTAAAAAGCAAAAGTATTTGTGTCAAGCAAGCCTATCCAACATTTGGTCTAGAAAAGGTAAAGGAAAGTGATATTTCCTAGTGGTGGCATTTAATTTTCTATAATCAATACAGATTCATCAACCAGTGACTTGTCTCATGATTATTAATTAATTTCTTTCCTTCATAATAACTTTCACTCCTCCTTTCTTAGGAACACAATGAATTGGACTTATCCAAGTACTGTCTGAAATAGGATATATAATTCCAGCATCTAACCATTTTAAAATTTCTTTCTCTATTACTTCCTTCATTATTGGATTTAATCTCCTCTGTGGATCAGCTTTAGGTTTATGTTGCTCATCTAATAAAATTCTATATATATAGATCGAAGGACTGACTCCTCTAATATCAGCTAAAGTCCAACCAAAAGTTTTTTTTGTATCTTTTTAATGTATCTAATAATTTCTGTTGTTGTAAATCATTTAGATCTGAGGATACAATAACCGGTAATGTAGATAATTCTCCTAAAAACACAAACTTTAATTGGTTTGGAAGTATTTTCATGTCATGTTCAGGAGGTTTTATGATAGATGAAATTATACTTTTATTATCATTTTATGTAGTATACGACATCTCAAAGCTTTCCTGAACATAATCCAGCTCTTTATTATCTATCTCATCATATTTATCTTCCATTTCATTTTCATCCTCGCATTCCAAATCTTCTTACACTTTTTTCTGTTCAAATTTTTCCTTAAAATGATCATCTTTTAAATAATAATAAATTTCCATTTGAAAACCTTCATCATCTTTTTCTATTGCAAGGTATTTCATTGATTTTGAAATGTTTAATGCTAGCTCTTGAACATTTACTCTCATAGTTATCCTTTCTGAATATCTATCATAGCTCTTCGAGTTGCTTCCCAAAATAATAGGAATTTCTTTATCTTCCTCCATATCTAAAATAATAAAATCCACATGAAAGATAAATTTATCAACCTTTACTAATATGTCTTCTACAAATCCTTTAGGATAAGTAATAGAACGATCAGCTAACTAAAGAGTTATAGAAGTAGGGGAAATTTATCCTATTCCTAACCTTTCAAAACTTGATAGAGGCATGAGATTATTACAGGCTCCCAAATCACATAATGCTCTTCCAAAAAAATTTTAACCAACAGCATAAGGTATAGTGAAGCTACCAGGATTTTTGAGTTTTTCAGGAAGTTCTTTCCAAATAATTGGCGCTACACTCTTCACTGAGTAAAAAAGTCTCAATATTTGTAAACTTCCTTTTCTTATTTAGTATATCTTTCATAAACTTCACATAGTTATGCATTTATTCTAAGGCTTCAACTAAGGGAATGTTTACTGTTAATTTTTTAAGGATTTATAAAATTTTTGAAAATTGTTTATCTCTCTTTTGTTGTTTCAATCTTCGATAAAATGGAGGTGGTGGTCTTTCTATAGTAATTTTCATCGGTTTAAGCAGATATTCTAAATCTGGATATATACTATCATTAAATTTTTCAATCTCCACCTCTTTTTTAACTTCAGCTTCTTTTTGCATTCTTGTTTCCAATTATTTTCCACTACTTAATTATATAGCCTTAATTTGTTCTTTACTTTGATCCTTTGGGTTAACTCAACATTTCTAGGGAGAGTTCTTAAAGGTCTGTTATTAAGTACAGTAGCAATATGTTCTAATTGATTTTCAATATTTTTAATTGCAGCTCCCTAACTTTGTATTTGATTACCCTAACTTTGTAATTGACTTTATAGTTGATTACCCATGTTTAATATTAATTCTTCCATAGACAATTTCTTTCCCATAAAATGCGGCTTACTATTGAAACTTGGAGGATAAGAAGGTCTATAGTTAGTGTTTACCTGATTGTTCAAATTTCCAAATGGATTCACAGAATTGTTCCCCCACTGTGGATTAACTATAGTAGTGTTAATATTTCACTTTAAGTTTTGGGGGTTTTTTCAACCAGAATTATAATAATTCAAATACGGATTGTTGGGTCTATTATTTATGGCATTCAAGATCTCATAAGATGATTGAGAATCTACTATTTTTCCCAATGAGTTTTCCTCTAACACCTGAGGGGTTTGAGAATAGTTCATTCCGAATTGATCTATTTTATTTAAAATAGAAACAATTTGAGAAGCCAACCTTGATATTGCATCAGAATAATGAAAACTAGCCACGGGCCATTGAAAATTATTAGTAGCCATCTCCTCTATTAAAAAATATGACTCATCAAAGGGTTTTGACATTAATTATCCACCAGCAGCAACATCAATAATCAATCTAAGAGATCCCACTAATCCATTATAAAATATTTGAATTATTAACCAATCTGGTAAAGCATGATGTGGAAACTTCCTAAGGAGATCTTTAAATTTTCCCCAAGCTTCTATATATTGATTCCCCTTCATACTGATAGAAAGATGTAATATTGTTTCAAAGCTTAGCAGTTTTGTATGGAGGGAAATATTTTGACAAAACATTTTGTGATAGTTCTCCCCAAATTCTGATAGATCCAGGTGCTAATGAATTTAACTATGCCTTAGCTTTTTCCCTTAATCAAAAAGGGAAAAGTCTAAGTCCGATAGCATTGTTCGACACTCCATAATATTTAAAGGCAGCACACAATTCTGAAAAACTAGCAAGATGTAAGTTTGGATCTTCATTTAGTGTTCCTCCAAATTGATTGTGTTGTACCATTTGGATAAAAACATATTTAAGTTAAAATGAATTAGCAACTACATTAAGATTTTGAATACTTAGGTGAATTTTATCTGCTGTAGGGTTAGCATATTCTCTTAAGGGTTTAGGTTGAAGTTTATTTTCATTTCTTTGATTATCTAAATTGTTTGCTATTTTGTTCAAATTTTTAGATACTTCTTGTTATTTTTGAATTTTTCAAATAGTACATTCAAACTTCGAATCGTCAGGTACTAAATCTTCAGATCCAATACTAGGCATACACTATTACAGTAAGCACACTTAAAAGTAAGTAAACAAAAACAATTGAAAATAATGAAATAAAGGTGATCACAGAAAAATTCATTAAGAAATTCTTATCTATTTTTGATAAAATTGCACCTTAAAGAAAGGTATTTTCTTTAATTTGTTGCAGAAATGAAGATTTATAAGTGATGGAATACAAAAGAAAATTGATGCAAATATAACTACTTCGCCGATGGCGAGATCGAGGCCGCCGACGGCGAGATCGTGAAGAGAATTTCTGAAGGAATTATAACTACCTCGCCGACAGCGAGCCCGAGCCTGCTGACAGCGAGATCGCGGGTTTTAAGTCCTTCTAGAAGCCCGGCTGACGGCGAGGTCGTTTCCCGCCGACGGCGAGCCAGTTCAAAATGCATTTACATTTAACCTAGACACTTTTTAAAGAGGTGTTTAAGCACCCTTTGGACCTTTGCTTAACTCTATAAATAGAGGCCGAATTCTAGTGTCCTAGTGTGTGTCTTTTGAGTCTTCAAAAAGTTTCTCTAGAGTCTTTTATGTGTCTAATTTTGTAAGTCTGAGTGTGTTTAGTGAGTTTCTTTAGTTTATTTGAGTGCTATTTAGAAGTTTGTTGTACTAGAAGAAAAAGTCAAAGGAACTTCAAGGAGTCTGCTTGGGGAGGAAATTAAGATAAGTATCTTTGTTTATTGTTGTTAACTTTAAATGAAATCCATGCTTTGTTTTATTCCCATGCATTCTGAGTAGTTTTCTTAGTCTTTCTCCTTGTTTATGAAAATTATGCGGATTGATGAAATTAAATAGAAGCACCTAATATATTAAAATAAATTGTGATAATTTTTACTTAAAACTTAATTTACTTTCAATCTGACCAATTGAGTTGTTAAAATATGTTGAATTATCAACTATAGTAAAAATTACATCCAATATTCAGGGAAGTCAAAAGCCTTGGAAGGCGAGTGCAAATAAATAGGGAAATATTAATTATCGGACGTAGAATTGGACATTTTAGTGTGACAGACTAAAATATTCAATTCGGTCCTACTCGTTCGAGAGCCGAAGTGTAGATGTTAGCCCTCGGTCGAGGGGAACGTGGGAGCTTTGAAGTGGCGACCAGTATCCTCTCGACCTAGCTGCAGATTCGTAATCAAACATAGGATTAGTCAATGTTCTTTGCACTGGACCAAAGGGTAAAGAATAGGAATGCTCCTATTTGTCACAATACAATTTAAAAATTCTATTTAAATTCATCATTCACTTAATTTTCTAAAAACAAGGAGAAGGATACTTTTTCTAAATTATTTAAATCAACTTATTTCAAGCATTAGTTTACTTGAGTTTGCGATAGTTACTTTTAATTTCTGTTTACTATATTAGTAAGTAATTCCTTTTAATTTAGCTGATAACAAATCTGTTAAAAACTTCCATGTGGGATCGATAACCAGGACTCCACTAGAGCCCTGTATTACTTGATACGATACGTATACTTGCGTAGAATCCACATTATACATTAAATCATATATCTATATTTAAAGCGGGATCAAGTTTTTGGTGTCATTGCTATAAACATAAATTGCATACATATTAAAAGTGGGTCAAGTTTTTGGCGCCGTTGTCGGGGAAGTAAAAAAATTATTTACTAGAGTAATGGACTATTTTATAAAATTGTATGCGAAAATTTGGAAACGAAAATTTAATACCTTACGATTCAGAATTAGAGCGTACAATTAAAAGTATTAGAAAACAAAAAAAGAGAAATTATAAATTTAACACAAATGGCAAATATTCCTGAAAATGAAAATATCAATCAACCAAGACAATTACGAGATTATGCCAACCCTACATTAGATGAAATTCATTTAACTATTCAAAACTCTGATGTAGCTGCTAATTCATTCGAACTTAAACCTACAATTATCCAAATGGTACAAAATAATCAATTTAGTGGTTCACCTACTGAAGATCCTAATTTACATCTTGCTAGTTTTTTAGAACTATGTGCTACTTTCAAATATGAAGGAGTATCTAACGATGCTATTAGACTTAGACTTTTTCCTTTTTCTTTAAGGGATAAGGCTAAAATGTGGTTAAATTCATTAAGCACTCGGATCTATTAAAACTTGGGGAGAATTATCACAAAAATTTCTATCCAAATATTTTCCACCATCTAAAACTGCTAAGCTTAGAAATGATATAACTTCTTTTAGTCAGTTTGATGGAGAGTCAATATATGAATCTTGGGAGAGATTTAAAGAACTTCTTAGGAAATGCCCACATCATGCATTACCAGATTGGTTAATTATCCAAACTTTCTATAATGGATTAGTAGGATCTTTAAGATCAATCATCGATGTTGCTGCTGGAGGATCATTAATGTCAAAACCATTTGATGAAGCCTATGCACTAATCGAAGAAATGGCAACCAATAATTTTCAATGGCTTGCTGATAGAATGAATCCGAAAAAAATAGCTAGTATTCATGACAATGATGCAATATCTATGTTAGCCTCACAAATTGCTACTGTATCTAAAAAATTAGATCATTTTGGAATGAATTACTCTCCAATTATATCAGAAGAAAATTCATCTAGACAACTTATAGAATCCCAATCTCAATATGAAACTATTAATGCAATTAACAACAGACCCAATAATCCTTATGCAAATTATTATAATCCTGGATGGAAAAATCATCCTAATTTTAATTGGAATAATAACACAACTAATCAACCATGGATGAATAATATGACACAACCATTAGGAAATCCATCTAATCAAGGAAATTCTAACTATAAATCTAATTATCCACCTGGATTTAATAACCCACAATTTAAAGATAAGAAATTATGTATAGAAGAATTAATATTAAATATGGGTCAACATTTACAAAATCAAGGAAATCAATTACAAATACAAGGAAACCAATTACAAAATCAAGGAACAGCTATAAAAAATATTGTAACTCAACTTGGACATATCGCTACTGCACTTAATAATAGAATACCTGGAACATTTCCTAGTAATGTAGAAATAAATCCCAAAGACAAGGGAAATGAACAAATTAAAGCGATACAATTACGAAGTGGAAAAGAATTAGAACCTCGAATTCAGAAAGAACTTAAAAGTCAAAAAGAGGAAGTGGAAATTGAAAAGGAAAATAATCAACAAGATCCAAACTTAGAAAATCCTTCAATACCTATGAAAATTTATGTTGAAAAACCTCCACCACCATTTCCTCAACAACTAATTCAACATAAAAAAGATAAACAATTTGCTAAATTCCTTTAAATTTTAAAGAAATTAACAATAAATATTCCTTTCGTAGAAGCTTTAGAACAGATGCCAAACTATGTAAAATTCATGAAAGATATTCTAAATAAAAAAAGAAAATTTACCGATAATGAAATGGTCGCACTTAGTGAAGAGTGTAGTGCTATTATTCGAAAAACCTTCCCGAAAAATTAAAAGATCCTGGTAGTTTCACTATACCCTGCGCTATTGGAGAAAAATTCTATGGAAAAGCTTTGTGTGACTTAGGAGCAAGCATCAATCTAATGCCTCTATCAATTTTTAAAAGATTAGGATTGGGAGAAATTTCACCTACTTCAGTAACTCTTTAGTTAGCTGATCGTTATGTTACATATCCTAAGGGAGTTATTGAAAATGTATTGGTAAAAGTGGACAAATTTATCTTCCTTGTAGATTTTATTGTTCTAGATATGGAAGAAGATAAAGAAATTCCTATCATTTTAGGAAGACCATTTTTAGCCACGGGAAAAGCTATGATTGATGTTCAGAAAGGAGAATTAACTATGAGAGTAAATGACCAAAAAATTACTTTTAATATTGCTAAATCAATGAAATATCCTGCCCTAGAAAAACATGATGAGTGTTTTCGAATGGAAGTACTCAATCATTTACAAAAAGAACATTTTAACAAAAATTATGAAAAATAATTAGAAAAAAAAATATTGAATTAATTGAAAAATCTGAAATAAATGAAGAACTAGATTATATTCAAGAGAAATTTGAATTTTGGATAACAAAGAAAATAAAAAAATATAGTTCCATTAATTATTAAACCTCGTGAACTTGAGTTAAAAATGTTACATAATCATTTAAAGTATGCTTACTTAGGTAATTCTTCAACTCTACCAGTTATTATTTCATCTGAATTAAATGAATCTCAAGAACAAAAACTCTTAGATATATTAAAAAAATATAAAAAAATTTTTGTTTGGACTTTAGCAGATATTAAAGGAATTTGTCCTTCAATTTGTATGCACAGAATTATTTTAAATAATGAACATAAACCTAAAGCAGATCCACAAAGGAGATTAAATCCAATATTGAAAGAAGTAGTGAAGAAAGAAATTTTAAAATGGTTAGATAATGGTATTATATATCCTATTTCTGACAGTGCTTGGGTAAGCCCAATTCACTGTGTACCTAAAAAAGGAGGAGTGACTCTCAAAGCTAATGAAAATAATGATCTTTTCCCTATAAGACAAGTTACTGGATGGCGAATATGTATTGATTATAGAAAATTAAACACAGCCACCAGAAAATATCACTTCCCTTTACCATTTCTAGACCAGATGTTAGATAAATTAACTGGACATAAGTATTTTTGTTTCTTAGATGGATATACCGGTTATCATCAAATACAAATTGCTCCCGAGGATCAAGATAAAACTACATTTACTAGTCCTTATGGAACTTTTGCTTTTCAAAGAATGCCTTTTGGATTATGTAATGCACCTGCAACATTCCAAAGATGTATGATGTCTATATTTAGTAAATTAATTGATAATGGAATAGAAGTATTTATGGATGATTTCTCTGTATTTGGAACAACATTCGACACATGCTTAAATCATCTTGAAAAAGTATTTGAAGTATGTGAGAAAACTAATTTAGTTCGTAATTGGGAGAAATGTCAATTTATGGTTACGAGGCGGCATTGTATTAGGGCATAAAATTTCGAAAAAGGCATGGAAGTAGACCCTGCAAAAATTCAAGTTATAGCTAAATTACCACCTCCAACTACGGTGAAATGGGTAAGAAGTTTTCTTGGACATGCTGGATTCTACAGACGTTATATTAAAGATTTTTCAAAAATTCTAATCCTCTATGCCAACTTCTTGAAAAGGACAAGAAATTTGAATTTACAACTGAATGCCTAAATGCTTTCGAATTATTAAAAGATAAATTAATTACAGCACCTATAATAGTTTCACCTAATTGGGAGAAACCATTTGAGCTTATGTGTGATGCTAGTGATTATGCTATAGGAGCAATTCTTGGGCAAAGATATGATAAGATTTTCAAAGTTATATACTATGCTAGTAAAACTCTAAATGATGCTGAAATAAATTATACAGTTACTTAAAGAGAATTATTAGCAGTTGTATATGCTTTTAATAAATTTCGGCATTATCTAATAGGAACTAAATGTATTGTACATAATGATCATTCTGCTATTAAATATTTAATGCAAAAGAAAGATTATAAACCAAGATTAATCAGATGGATATTATTAATGCAAGAATTTGATTTTGAGATCATTAACAAAAAAGGAACTGATAATCAAATTGCTGATCATTTATCAAGATTAGAAAATCATGAGTTATCTAATATTGATAATGAAATTTTAGACAGTTTTCCTGATGAACAACTTTATAATATTAATGAGTTGAAAATACCTTAGTATGCTGATATAGAAAATTATATTGTAAGTGACATTATACCACCTATGTTAACTTTGCAACAACAGAAAAAATTCATTCACGATACTAAAACATACTTTTGGGATGAACCATACTTATATAAGCAATGTAAGGATCTAATCATTAGAAGATGTGTGCCTTATGAAGAAACTGAATCAATTATTCAAAAATGTCATGATTTTGATTTTGGTGGACATTTTGGGACAGATAAAACTGCATATAAAATTCTACAATCTGGATTCTGCTGGCCTACTCTATTTAGAGATGTATATAGATATATAAAAACCTGTGATAAATGCCAAAGAGTAGGAAACATATCAAGGAAAAATGAAATGCCTCTGAATTTTATATTAGCAGTTGAAATTTTTGATGTTTGGGGATTAGATTTCATGGGACCTTTTATTCCTTCATTTGGAAACTCATATATATTAGTAGACTGTTGATTATGTTTCCAAATGGATTGAAGCACAAGCTTTACCTAGGTGTGATGCTAAAAGTGTTTCGAAATTTTTAATGAAAAATATTTTTACTAGATTTGGAATGTCGAGAGTGATTATCACTGACGGAGGAACTCACTTTAGAAACAAATATATTCACAAACTAGTAGAAAAATATAATATTATGTATAAGATATCAACTTCTTATCATCCCCAAACTAGTGGATTAGCTGAAGTTTCTAATCGAGAGATTAAGCGTATATTAGAAAAATCTGTAAACTCTAATAGATTAGACTGGTCTATAAGACTAGATACTACATTATGGGCATACAAGACTGCTTATAAAACTTCGATTGGAATGACTCCTTACAGGCTTATATATGGAAAAACTTGCCACTTACTAGTTGAATTAGAACATAAAGCATATTAGGCGATTAAAGAATTTAATTATAATATGAAAGAAGCTGGTGAAAAGAGATTGTTGCAATTAAATGAATTGGAAGAATTAAGAAACGAATCATATGATAATAATAGGATTTATAAAGAAAGAATGAAATTATGGCATGATCGGAAGATTAATCGGAGAAATTTTGAACCGGGACAAGAAGTTTTGCTTTATAATACTAGATTGAAATTATTTCCTGGAAAATTGAAATCTCGATGGTTAGGACCTTTCACCATAACTCAAATATTTTCATATGGAACTATAGAAATTGAAGATCCAATAATAGGACATAGATTTAAAGTAAACGGACATAGATTAAAACCATATTTAGAAGGTAGAAGACCAAATTTTAAAGAGGTTTTAATGCTTAGTCAACCTGAACACTAACTAAATTAGGTCGGGCTGACGACGTTAAACCAAGCGCTTTGTGGGAGGCAACCCATAATAGTCCTTTATTTTAATTATCTGCAAATTAGTTAGTCTATCTTATTAAAATAAATCTTACTACTCAATTTTTTTTATTAGAATCATCACAAAGTTGAACTTATATGATGAGATCAGAAAATATTCGGACAAGAGCGAAATTGGGCGATTTTTACGAATCTCGCCGACAGCGAGAAAACCCACTGACAGTGAGATCGTGTGCCATAACCTGAGTCATTTTTATAAATAAGTTGCCGACGGCGAGGAACTTCCCGCCGACGGTGAGGCAGTTGAAAATTTGGTTTCTTAAAGATTTTTCATGTAGTTTTTGACGGATCTAAGCCATTCCTTCGTAAGAAATTATTCCAAATCTGATTTTACACCATTTTCTTCCTTAGGAACGACTAGAGACCAATCCTTTCCATCCAAAATGGCCACCAAATTCTTAGAAACTACAAAAATAGAAGTTTTCAACCGAAGAAAATTTGTCAGTTCGGAGGCGCGGCGTATCTTCAACAAAGGCTTGATGAAGAAAAGACTTATTAAAGAAAAAGGATTTGTCAATAGAGGAGTAGAGAATTCTACTACAAAAATCAAAGAAATGATCGCACAGCGGCATTGGGAGGTATTTTGTTATACGACATCTGCTGTAGTTATTCCAGTAGTTAAAGTGTTTTACTCTAATTTACATGCGATATAAAATGGAAATGTGTACGTCAGAGGAAGATGGGTAACATTTACTCCTTCAAGGGTAAATGAATTGTTTTCTATATAGAATACCTCTGTTTGTCATTATTCCAAATTTGTGCCTTCAAGATACAATATGAACGAGATCTACAGATACCTGACCGACGAACCAGATGATTGGGAGTTACGAGAAGACGGGTATGTCAGTTTTTCTGCATCACTTCTAAACCCTGTCTTGAAGCACTGGCATTTCTTTATATCATCAAAATTATTACATACCATGAGAGTAAATAAAGTTTCAAAGGAATGCACTATTTTAAACTATTGTATTCAAATTGGATTACCTATCGATGTTGGATCAATAATAGTAAAATCTGCGTTGGGATTAATTGTACATGGGTCAGTGCATGGACTTGGACACCCATCTACTATATTTCCTTTATGCAGTCAGTACCAAGTTTCTTATGAGACTTGGGAAAAAGTACTTTTACTATGGAAGGACCACTGGAAGAGGGATCGACTTTCTTACTGATGGGAAAGGAGTCTGGAAGATAAATCAGCGGGAACGGGTAAACTTCCCTCTTTCTATGCTAAATGCAACATCTAAAGCCTGACATTATTTTATTTATTCTACTTTGTTACCTACCTACCACCATAGTGAGGTAACAAGAGATGAAGCAGCTTCGAATTTCGTATTCGGAACTGTAAGAGTATTAATGTGGGAAATGTTATTTATAAAAACATATTAGCCACTGCTAGAAATGAATGTGGAGGAGGACTAGGACATCCTGGTCTTATCTATGCACTTTGCCAATTATCTGGGGTAGAGGCAAGAGATGATGAAGAATGGATTGAACCTATGAAACCCCTTACTCGAAGTTAATATAAAGAAATATGAATCCCACGAAGGATGGAGATCTGGAACAAGGGATTATGTACCTTCTTCAAGTAGAGATATACCCTCTACTAGTTATGATCAACCCCCTCAGTACACCACTCCTACCCTTCAAGATCTGATGAATGATGTAACCCTGAGTAGAAAGAGTTTTGAATTATTTGGAAAAAATATGGAAAGAAGATTTAAGCATATAGCCCAAAGGATCGGAGGCTTGGAAAGAAGACACGATTATGATAGTGAATATCTCCAGCGACATTCAGAGTATGAAATTGCATACGATGAAGCTGAACGTCGATATAGGAGTGGTGATTTAGATGTTGTATTTCCTGAGTGCCCCCGATATTCATAGTACTAGCCTGCTCAGCCTTCTCAGCCTAGAGATCAGGGAGATAACATAGCTTGGGATTTTGATGCAGAAGATTAGAATCTTTGTTCAGTTTATTTAGTTTGTTTAGATTTATTGTTTTGCAAACTTTATTATTCTGTGTGTAATATTTTAGTACTTTCTGTGGACTTTGAACTTGGTATATTTATTTGTTTGCTTGAGCTGTGAAATTAGATTTCTTATGTGTGTTAAATTAGTTTGCAATTTTTTTTAGGATGTTAATTTAAAGTTTTTATAAGTTATAAATGTTAAACATTTTTTAGGATGTTTTAATATGTTTTAAAATAGATTAGTTAAATGTATGTGTAGTAATAGATTAAGTATTCAATTGTTATGTTTAATACTTATTTTAAAATTTCCATCCCTGCACTTTCTTTTAAATATTATATGTGGAAGAATACTAACAGTATAGGTTCTGTAAGTAATGAAAAAGCCTGCAAAAATTTGAAAGAAAAGTAATACCTAAAGCTCAAAGGTATGATGAATTTTATTATATACTTTCCCTTTTTCACTATATAGTATAGATAGAAAAATTAAAGCTTGGGGGAGGGTTAAAATACGAATTTAATTATTAAAATTGTTCTCAATTTCTACTTTCAAAAATTATTATTAAATGATTTTCTATAGTAGTTTTTCAATTCAATAAACATGAGTTACTTTATTTAATTATTATATAAAGTTAAAGAAAATATTTCTAGTAATTCAATTAATTAATGGAATAAGATATTTGGTTAAAAGGAATAAGAATATAGTAAACTATTTAAAGTAAGGGAAACTATATTCTAAAAATTGAAAATTCTTAAGTTTTTAAGTGAAAAAGAAAGGATAGAAACTCAATGAAGTAAAGGCTATGAAATATATATAAGCAAAGAAATATTTTAAGTTCCAAATTTAGGAAGAGAAATTGAAGTTCAAAATTATTAACAGGCTATCCAGATACAGTAATCCTCACTTGAAAAAGAAAAAAAAGAAAGAAAAAATAAAAGAAAAGAAAAGAAAAGAAAAGAAAAGAAAAGAAAAGAAGAAAAGAAAAGAAAAGAAAAATATAAGTGAGGAGAAGCTTGAGGAGATGTCTTATCAAAAATTGGCTTCAATGGAATCAACCTAAAGAGTAAAACTTAATTATATTTCTAAACTTATATTTATGGATTGGTACTTTACTAAATAGTGTTTTCTTGAACTTCTTATCATCTAAATATCTAAAGTAATTTACTATTTTAAATATAGTCATTCTCGAAATAAATAGAAAGCTAGAAATCTTAGACTCGATAACTAAATAATCTTATATCTATAAAGTTATTTTAATCACTCAGAAATATTTATATTTAACTTTATTATAATATTATTTAAATTTAATTCATATTATCTGAATTGAAAAATTATATTATAGAAATCATTATTTTTATTTAGTATCAAAATTACTTGAGGACAAGTAATAATTAAGTTTGGGGGATTTTGATCACATAAAAATTCATTAAGAAATTCATATCTATTTTTGATAAAATTGCACCTTAAAGAAAGGTATTTTCTTTAATTTATTGCAGGAATGAAGATTTATAAGTGATGGAAGCAAAAAGTATGAAATGGAGCGAATTTGGATCAAAAAAGGAGGAAATTCATGCAAATATAACTACTTGGCCGACGGCGAGATCAAGGCCGCCGACGGCGAGATCATGAAGAGAATTTCTGAAGGAATTATAACTACCTCGCTGACAGCGAACCCAAGCCCGCTGACAGCGAGCTCGCGCGATTTGAAGACCTTCTAGAAGCCCCGCTAACGGCGAAGATGGAGCGGGATGGAACCACGGAGCATAAAGCGTGGACCGCGTGGCACTGACTTAGATGACGACGCCGAATGGAGAGACGCCACTAGGAGCTTCAGATCTGCCCAGGACGACATGGCGCCAAATCACTTAAGTAGGAAAATAGGTTTATTTTTTATTTATTTAAATCCCAGAACTTTAAAAATGCAAAACTTTGCATAGAAAAATCAGAAAATTAAAAGAAAAATACCCTCTTGCTCAGTGAACAGAGGGTAATAATGTGGAAAAATAATTAAGTTATTTTGTTGAGTCTTTAATTTTTAATTAATTTAATACTATTCTGAATATTTTAATTCTCCATTAGCATGCATAATTCACCATGGCATGAGACCATAGGGCTTTTGTAGCCTCTGATCTTGGGAACATTCCTTGAATTTTTCAAGGCTAGAGGCTATGTCTATAGGAAGTTATCTATTTTCTAAGTTCATAGTCTTTTCTTTGAAAATTAATTGTGAAAATTAGCATGTTGTTCACAAAAATCCAGAAAAATTAGGGGAAGTATCTCTAGACCAGAGGACCCTAAGAAAATTGTATCTTGGTCTAATGCACTTAAAACAACCCTAATTTGGCCAAAACCTCAAAATTGAAATTAAATTAATTTGAAACAACCACACATCAAAATTACATGAAATCAATTCTCCACTAATCTTTAGGGTTAGGGGAACCCCACATAAAAATTTCAAGTCAATTGAAAATGATTTAACCCACTAAATGAATTATTCAAGTTACATGGCCATTTTTTAAATTAAAAAATTCATAAAACTCAAAATATAACTAAAAAATTCACCAAATCAATTTTAAGGCCTCTGTGAGATCAGAGAAGTCTAAGAAAATTAAAATTGGAATTTTCTTAAAATTTTCATTTTTAACCTAATTTTGAATATTTTAATAATTAAAAAATTATAAAAATCATAAAAATATTAAAATTTATAAAAATGTCATATTTGGTCATCTAATCACTTAGGAAACAACAAAATATTTTTCCTAAGTCTCTAAGTAAAAATATTGAATCTTAAAGGCTTAGGGTAATTTTTAATATTAAATGGATTTTTCAACCCTTTCACTGAAATAATTCTAAAAATTCAAAGAAAATTAGAAATATATAAAATTTGTTTCTCTGAGTTCTCTAACCGTGGAGGGATTTAATAAAAATATAAAACTTAATTTTCAACCTCAATTTCATTTTATAATTAATTAATACCCCAAAACTCAAAATAATTATAATAAATAAAATAAAATTCAAAATATCACTAAATTGGTCCACGTGATCCTCTGGTCAGTATAAACCTTCCATAATTTTCCTAAGGAAACTTCATCTTGGTCATGTTGTTGAATTTTAATTGAAAATCACTATTTTTCACTATAATAATTATATAAATTAAATTAAAATCAGAAAAATCACATTTTCTCCTCTCTTAATTGACATGTGAGTGAGGTGACATAAAAATTTGAAGTTCATTTGAGCTTGATTTAGTGAATTATGAGATGAATAAGCTTAAGAGGGCATTAAGGTAATTAAAAGGCTTTAACCTTAATTAACATTTAAGCTTAACCAATGGGAAGGGTAAAATATTTGATCTTAATTTTCCATTTGGATAATTGAAACTTAGGAAGTTAAGGGGTAGAAACCCATAATCACTTTGAACATTAAAGAAGAAACTTTAATTTATTAAATCATTAAACTTTGGAAGTTAATTAAGAAGTGAGTTATTAAGGTTAAGGGATCTTAATATAGTAAGATTCTAATACTTTGGAATTGAATCCCTAACTAATGAATTGATCAAACATCACTTAAATTTTATTAATGAAGCCATAAAAAATGATTTTTGGAACTAAAATGAATAATCTTGAAATTCAATAATTAATCAAAAGCTTAAAATACTTAAGTAATGTGAGATGATTTAAAAGCAAGTTAAGATAACTTAAAATGTTAAAACCAATTTGAAATCACTTAAAACTAGATTGAAACAAAATTGAAATATTAAATTCAATTTAAAACAATTCATAATCAGAACATTAAAACTAAACTAATTAAAAAATTAATCCAGAATATTACAACTAAGTCAAAACAAAATTAAATCATTAAAACTTAACTGAATCAAATAATTCAAACCAATTTCCTAACTTAAATGATCTAAAACATTTGAAAATCAATCTAAACATTTTATAAATAAATTGAACCACCTTTAAATCATCAATTCAACTTTAACTAAAATGGTTAAATCCTCTAATGAAATGATTTGCCCTTAAAGGCTATCACCCTTTTAATTCTTAAATGAAGTATCAAATGAAATGTCATTTTACTCATGGGATAATCAAACATCCAAGTTCACTGAGCAAGAATCAAAACTTAACTAAATTCTTGGATGATCAATTCATCCATATAATGAAATTCACTTGGACTCAGAATAATCTCAGAAGCATTAAAAAGATGTTTAGGATTCATCCTAAGCAATTTCCCAACCTAATGGGAAGTTTTAGAAGAACAATTGAACTTCATTATTCTTTGATGAACAAAATCATCCACAAAACACACCTTAGAATTTGACTAGTGATAGGAGTAGGATTTGGTAGACAACCAGAACCTTCCCTTAGCTTTACCTATGTGCTTTCTTTTAAATATATAAATGCCCTAATATGTGTTTCAAGTGCAGTTGAAAATGACAAGAAGACCCGCCAGGTACGCTTTTATTTTATTTCAATTTATTTACCTGTGCTATACTTTCTTTTATTACAAGCTTTCATGTTAAACAACAGTGTCACGCCGCATTAAAACTGAAACTCTTAGGATAGCCGCAAAAAAAATGAACCAAAACTGAACTAAAAATCAACACAAGATAAAATTCACCACCACAACATCCAAAATATAAAATTACTCAAAATGTAATCACAAACAAAACAACAAAAACAACAACAACAATAACTAAATTAAAACATCTTGTTGGATGATCGGGAATACCTCAGATGATGTAACCTACGTGTTACTAACGAGATTTCCCACAGTCTAAATGAAAGTGTGGAACTCATTCAGTTGATTTTAGCAAATTCATTTGGACTAAGTGAATCCGATGAAAATAACGGTGCCAGAATTAGGGAACCGTGGGATCTTAACCGGTGTTGTTATAATCAAATTTAAGATTCCCCTAATAAAATTTTAAGACAACTCAAATTTTAAGATTTCTAAACCATGACACTTCTCTCATCTTTTGATTGTCATTTTCTTAAACTAAACCTCTACAACAACAAGAAGCTCGGAGCAAGCACGGTGAGTAGCATGGTGGACTTCATCAGCTCTCCTCTCTTTAGTAATTAAATAACCAAGCCATATTACTTTGAGGTAGTTTGCCTAGTGCAACATAAATCCTCAACTTCTCTTTAGGCCTTTGCATAACCATGTTATGCAACTTTAGCCATAAATTCGTTTTAGGACTCCGAGGCAGCCGTTTGGTATGACATAAACCCTCACATCTTTCAGGCTATTTGTATGATTATGCCATACAAACATAAGTCCTAATTAATTAAAATTGACATGATTAAAATATTAATAAAGTCTCTCTAAATAGAAGCCAAACAATAGGATAGTTTGGGAAGTTGCCAAGATTCCTCTTGGATCCTCAGCTTCTCCTACCTTTCTTTCATTTGGATTCTCAAAATAAAATGTTCCAAATTTGATCCAATCTCTTTTGAAATTTATAAAATTCAATTCGTTGAAAACCCTGAACTTTGAAATTCCCGAAGGCAAAACCACGATCTATAATGAGAGTTTTCTTAAGTGTCTTCGGATACTTAGGATGTGATTAACTATAAGGGCTTGCCCTTATATGGAATTTTAGAACCCAGCTTAAAATAAACCCTATTTAATTCTTCTGTATTAATTAGGGGAATTTTGTCGTTAAATAAAAATGGTTCGTAGACTAACCGGATGTCACAAATTTACTAGTTTATTTAATTGAACCCCATTATTAAACAACATGTCTATTCCTCGGGATAAATACATAGTTTAAGATGTGGCATTCAATTATTTGAACTACTAAGAGTATGAGATCGGTTTGGTCTCGTATTTTCAAAAACTATTAATAATTTCCAAAACTATTTAAAACTATACATATACTTAAATTAAAAACAAACAACCTAAAAATACGCCGACAAATACTGGCTCTTACTTTATAGTTCCCACTTCCCTTTGCCAGAAGGCTAACTCTCGCTTTAGTTTCCAAACGCAAGGACCATATTGGATATTTTAGTTTGTCACCCTAAAATCTCTAATTCTACGCTCAATAAACTATATTTCCCTATTTATTTGCACCCAACCCCCATGAACTACATCACTCATTCATGGATATTGAAAGTAATCTTCACTTTTGTTATATAACACATAGACTTTTCAGATCATATGTTTCACAACATATTTTAACAATTCAATTGGCCAGATCAAAAAGTAAATAAAGTATGAAGTAAAAAATCATCACAATTTTTTAACATTCACATGGCACATCCAATCTAAATCACCACTTCGCCATTTATCATTGTAAGGAGAAAGACATAGAAATCTACTTGGAATTCATGAGGAAGATAAGACAAAACAAGGATTTTATATATAAAATCAAAATCATACAAATAATAAGAAGTAAATACAACTTATCTCAATTTCTTCCCCGCGCAATTCCTTGAAGTTCCTTTAAATCTCTTTCCCTCTTCACAACGACACATAATTCCCTCTTAGAACTATAAGGAAGAAGCAATCTCTCACTTTCTTTCTCCTCCTACAACTCTTAGAGAAGAATCCCTCACAAAAAAACACTTTTCACACCAAACCCTAGACTCTAAACTCTCTAATCACTTCCTCTATACTTCCTACTACTCACACAACACTTAAACAACACTCACGCACCACTCACACTGCACTCATAATACTTTTTCTGGATCCAAATTATCTTTGAAATAGCCTAGGGATGAATTCTCTAAGAGATGTCTCTAGAATCTTTCCTAAAGTCATCTAAATCAATGAATTTGGCCTTCACCGACATTAGGCACCGTAGGCGTCCAAAGCATTTTTTCGTCTGGTGCTCTCTGGATACAAATTTATGGTTTTTGCCTCTTTTCACTCCAAATTCATTCCTTTTTTGCATCTTTCGCTCCAAATGCCTAAAAGCATCATACTCGCAACAAAATATGAAAAATACTTTCCTTTAAAGTGCAATATCACAAAAAATGAGTACAAAACTTATATGAAAAATCCAACATATTTTTGGTGCATCAATACCTTACGATTTAGAGTCAAAATGTACTATTAGAAATATTTGAAAATAACAAAAAGAATTTAAATATTTAAACAAAATGTCCAACAATTTAGATAATCAAATAAATGAAAATGAACATCTTCTTAGACCTTTAAGAGAATATGTTAACCCTACAACTGATGAAATTAACTTAATTATTCAAAATCTTGATGCAACTACTAATTCCTTTGAACTTAAACCAGCTATTATCCAAATAGAAAAAAATATATAATTTGATGGAACATTGAATGAAGATCCTAATCTACATCTTGCTTGTTTTTTAGAATTGTGTGCTACGGTTAAATATGACGGAGTGTCGAACGATGCTGTAAGAATTAGATCTTTCCCTTTTTCATTAAAGGATAAAGCTAAGGCGTGGTTAAATTCGTTCACCTGAATATATCAGAACTTAGGGAGAACTATCACAAAATTTTTTGTTAAAATATTTTTCTCCATCAAAAACTACTAAACTTAGAAACAGTATTACATCTTTCTGTCAGTTTGAAGGGGAATCAATATATGAAGCATGTGAAAGATTTAAAGATCTCCTTAGGAAGTGTGACCATCATGCTTTACCAGATTGGTTAGTAATTCAAACATTTTATAATGGATTAGTGGGATCTCTTAGATTGATTATCGATGCTACTGTTGGTGTATCATTAATGTCAAAACCTTTTGATGAGGCATATTCTTTAATAGAGGAGATGGCTACTAATAATTTTCAATGGACCTCCGAACGGGTAAATCCAAAAAGAATAGCTAGTATTCATGATTCTGATGCAATGTCTATGTTGGCTTCTCATATTACTGCTATTTCAAAGAAAATAGATCAATTCCAATTGAACATTTCTCAAACGCCATAGGAGTTAGAGGAAAATTCATTAGGGGCAAATAGTAGATTCTCAATCATCTTATGAGACACTAAATGCTAAAAATAATAGACCCAACAATCTTTATTTGAATTATTATAGTCCTGGTTAGAAAAACCACCCAAACTTAAACTGGAATAATAACACTGCTACTGTTAATCCGTAGTGGGGAAACAATTCTGTAAATCCATTGGGAAATTCGAACAACCAGAGAAAAACTAACTATAAACCTTCTTATCCACCAGGTTTTAATAGTACCCACAATTTAAGGAAAAGAAACTGTCTATTGAAGAATTAATATTAAACATGGTTAATCAATTACAAAGTCAGGGTAATCAATTACAAAGCCATGGTAATCAATTAGAAAGTCAGGGAGCTTCTATTAAAAATAGTGAAAATCAATTGGGACATATTGCTACTACACATAGTAATAGACCTTTAGGAACTCTCCCTTGCAATGTTAAAGTTAACCCAAAGAATCAAAGTAAAGAACAAATTAAGGCTATACAATAAAGAAGTGGAAAAGAATTGGAAATAGGAATGCAAAAAGAAGCTGAAGTTGAAAAAGAGATGGTGGAAATTGAAAAAGGTAATGATAGTACATATCCAGATTTAGATTATCCGCTTAAACCGATAAAAATTACTGTAGAAAGACCACCACCTCTGTTTCCTCAAATATTGAAACAACAAAAGAGAGATAATAAATTTTTAAAATTTTTAGAAATCCTTAAAAAATTAACATTAAACATTCTCTTCATTGAAGCCTTAGAAAAAAATGGCTAACTATGTGAAGTTTTTAAAGGATATGTTAAATAAGAAAAGGAGTTTATAGATAATGAGGCTATTGCACTCAATGAAGCATGTAGTGCAATTATTCAGAAAAATCTTCCTAAAAAACATAAAAATCATGGTAGCTTCACTACATCTTGTGCTATTGATGAAAAAAAGTTTTTGGAAGAGCAACGTGATTTTGGAGCCAGTAGTAACCTCAGGCCTTTATCAACTTTTGAAAGGTTGGGAATAGGAGAAATTTCCCCTACTTCTATAACTCTTCAGTTAGTTGATTGTTCTATTACTTATCCTAAAGGAGTTGTAGAAGTTGTATTAGTAAAGCTTGATAAATTTATCTTTCATGTAGATTTTATTGTTTTAGATATAGGGGAAGATAAAGAAATTCTTATCAATTTGGGAAGACCATTATTTGCAACTCCAAGAGCTATGATAAATGTTCAAAAAGAAGAATGAACTATGAGAGTAAATGATCAAGAGGTAACATTTAACATTTCAAAATCAATGAAATACCGCACAACATAAAAAGATGATGAATGCTTTCGAATGGAAATTTGTGATTATTTAAAAGATGATCATTTTAAGGAACATTTTGAAGAGAAAAAAGTGCAAGAAGATTGGAATGCAAGGATGTAAATGAAATGGAAGTTAAATATGATGAGATAGATAATGAAGAGCTAGATTATGTTCAGGAAAGATTTAAGATGTCAGATACTACAAAAATGATAATAAAAGCCTAATTCCATCTATCATATAACCTCCTGAACTTGAAATGAAAATACTTCCAAACCATTTAAAGTATGTGTTCTTAGGAGAATGATCCACATTACCAGTTATAGTATCCTCAAATCTAAATGATTTACAACAACAAAAACTATTAGATACATTAAAAACATACAAAAAATCTTTTAGTTGGACTTTAGCTGATATTAAAGGAATCAGTCCTTCGATCTGCATGCATAGAATTTTATTAGATAAGCAACATAAACCTAAAATTGATCCGCAAAAGAGATTAAATCCAATGATGAAGGAAGTAGTAAAGAAGGAAATTTTAAAATGGTTGGATGCTGGAATTATATATCCTATTTTAGACAGTGCTTGGGTAAGTCCAATTCAATGTGTTCCAAAGAAAGGAGGAGTGATAGTTATTACGAATGAAAGAAATAAATTAATAACCACGAGACAAGTCACTGGTTGACAAATCTATATCAATTATAGAAAATTAAATGCTGCCACTAGGAAATATCATTTTTCCTTACCTTTTCTAGACCAAATGTTGGATAGGATTGTTGGGCACAAATATTTTTGCATTTTAGATGGATATACCGGCTATCATCAAATACCAATTGCTCCTAAAGATAAAAAAAAGACCTTATTACTAGTCCTTATGGAACATTTGCTTTTCGAAGAATGCCCTTTGGATTATGTAACACACCTGCAACATTTCAAAGATGTATGATGTCAATTTTTAGTAATATGATTGATAATGGAATATAAGTTTTTATGGACAATTTTTCTGTATTTGGAACTTCGTTTGACGCTTTTTAAAATAATTTAGAAAAGATTTTAGAGTTATGTGGTGCAACTTTTTTAATTTGCCAAAATTTATGAACTCGAATTTATATATATATTGATTTAGTTTTCTATTGAGTCACACAATTAAACACAAGTATACATATCGCTTAAGTAATACAGGGCTCTAGTGGAGTCCTGGATAACGATCCCATAGGGAGGAAATTAATTGTATGATGTAGTACAAAAATCACTTTCGAATCACAACACAATTGCAAGTAATTACAATTCTTATAATAGAGATAAACATTTGTAGTTACTAATTCTACCAAAGTATGTTCTAACATTCTAGCAAGTTACTAACACAAGACTAAATTTATAACAAAGTTCAGTTGTAAGAAAGAATCTTCCTCCTCTCCAATAGCAATGTGATGATTTAGTGACATAGATGAGTGATGCAAATATATTGTGCCAAATAGGAGCATTCCTATTCTTTACCATTTTCCAAGCACATAAAGAACATTGGCTAATCTTAAGTTCAGTCCCCAAATCCGTGGTTAGGCTGGGAGGATACTGGCTCTCACTCCAGAGCTCCCACTTCTTTTCCCTTGAAGGCTAACTCTAGCTATGGTTTCCAAACCCTAGGACCAAATTGAGGATTTCAGCCTGTCACTTTGAAATCTCTAATTCTACGCCCATCAAAGTATATTTCCCTATTTATTTGCACTCAACCCCCATGAACTACGTCACTCATTCATGGACATTGAATGTGGCCTTCACTTTTGTTGTGGAACTAATAATTCTTTCGGAACATATGTTTCCCAACAAGTTTTAAAATTTTAATTGGCAAGATCAAAAAGTAAATGAAGTATGAAGTGAAAAGGTCATCACAAATTCTCCATAATAAATCGACACATTATTTTCTTATCACAACATCAACACATCACATGAAAAGAAGGAAGACAAAGAAATCTACTCAAGACTTGTAAGGAAAAGATGACAAAAAATGGATTTTATATATAAAAGCAACGTCATACAAACAGAGTAAAGAAATGACAACTCATCTCAAAATCTTCTCCAAGAGAATCTCAAGGAGTTCCTTTGGCTGCTCTTCTTTCTTCACAATAACACACAATTCTCTCTTTAGATAAGTAAAGAAAAAGAAATCTCTCAGTTTCCCTCTCCTCTTACACTCCTTAGAGGAGAACACACAAACCCTAGATTTCCTAATCAAAATGAAAAGACACACTGACTCTTCACTCCCTCACACTTAAACTCTATCCCCCTCACTAAATTTGGCTCCAAAGTAGTTTATATCCGGCCATAACTGATTTCCCAAGAGTTTCTTCAAGCATCCCTCCAAAATCCAGCCAAATACATTGAATCTAGTTTGAATTGGGATAGGGCGCGGTCCGGCGCAGGAAAAGGCGCCGTCCGGCGATATTTTCTGCCTTCTAATCCAAATTCTCCGTAACTTGGTGAGGTCCAGCACTGGTGATAGCGCCGTTCAGCGCTAGTTCAATAAAATGCACTTTTGTCCCATTTTGCTCCAAATTTGCTCCTTTTCACTTCCTTTTTCTATAAAGGCCTAAAATCATTGTACCTGCATGAAATCATGAAAAATACTTTTCTTTAAAGTGCAATATCATCAAAAACAGGTATGAAATGGACATTAAAAAGTTATCAAATTTTTAGTGGATCGGGATCCTCCAAACTTAACTATTACTTGTCCTCAAATAGTTAATACATAAAATAATGATCTAGTGCAATCAACTTTCTTTCTAGAATACCATAATGTTGACTTAGATAAGTACAATAGTAAAATTTTCAGAAAAATCTTTGAATAATTCAAGTAAATTCTGAAGGTGTAAGATTATCTAGTAATCAAGTCTAAGAGTTCTAGCCTTCTATTTATTTCAAAAATGACTGTAGATTGTCCTATTAAGGCACTTAAAAGGATTACAAGAAAAGAATTTTATGAAAACGCTGCTAGTAAAGATGTTAATCCATACATATAAGTTCAGGAAAGTAATTATGTTCTTCCCTTTAGGTAGGTCCAAGTGAAGCCAATTTTTAATTGGGCATCTCCTCAAACTTCTCCTCATTTTTTTCTTTTCTTTTTCTTCTTTTATTCTTTTTTTTTGTTTTTCTTTTGCTTTTTTCTTTTTGCAAGTGAGAATTACTGTATCTAGATAGCCTTTAATAATTTTGAACTTCACCATTCTCACCCTAAATTTGAAACTTATCACAATCATTTACCTTATAGGCATTTCTTTAGCTTATTATTGATTCATCATAGAGTCTCAATCCTTTCCTATCACATAAAGTTTTATGATTTTTAATACTCCAAACATATAGTTTCTCTTACTTTTAATAGTTGACTATATTTCTATTCTCTTATACCAAATATCTTAGCCTACAAAATTACTTTTAATTACCAAATACTTCCATTCAAATTCACAAAATACTTAAATAAAATCAAAATACAGTTATCTAAAATTGAGTTCTATCATAGGAAATCATGTTAATAATTTTGAAAATACTTTTAAATGAGAACAATTAACAATTAATTATTTCCCTCCCCTAAACTTAAATTTTTGAATATCAATACAATTTACATGGGAAGAAAGAAAAGATATAAACATATATAACTTATACCTCAATATGTTGGGCTTTTCATACCTTTGAGTTCAAGCAGGTTTTCTTCATAAGTTAGAATAGTAGGCATGAAATAATTAAGAGCATTTCTACATACAAATATGGGTTAGAAATTTGTAAGGGAAGAATTTTAAAATTTTAAAATATAAAACATCAACTAAGCACATAACATTAACATCTAACTGTTACTATCACGGATTAAACTAACAGACTAAACACATACAAACTCCACTATTACATCACATTCATCACAATTCAATATAAAGTTTGCTACAAACACAACCAAATACAAACTACATCATAAATATAAATCAGAGAGAGTCTCAGGTACATCACAAATACATCAACAAATACAAAATACAATGAAAATAAAAATACATAAACTACCAATCATCATCTCCAGGAGCTCCACCATCATCAAGTTCATCAGGCTGGTGTGGAGTGTACTCAGGGTATGTAGGAAATACAACATTAGTGTCTTCCCTGAAGAATCTCATCTATGCTTCATGATAAGCTATCTCATATCCTTGCCACAACATTTGATAATCATCATTTATAATATTTCTTGCTTCTAGTCTCTCTACTCTGGTGTTCAACTTCTCTAACTGATTCATAACATCATGCAGAGTAGTTTCCATAGATGTAGACGGTCTCTCATGACTAGAAGAAGGTTCATTAGCTTTCTTACTCCATTTCCATCCTACATGGGCTTCATAAGTTTTCAAATTTAATTTACTAATGGGCTTCAAGAAATGGACTACCTCATCATTATCTTCAGTTGCCACACCTGACTGAATACACAAGCTATGAATCAAGCTGGGGTGTCATAGTCCACATGTAGTCCCTCCTTTTGAATTTGTCAAAATACTCTTATGAATAATAGCCCCAATATTAATATTCTTCATGTTCTGAATACAATAATTCAGAACAACTCTATCTACAATAACCTCGTTGTGATGGCTGGTAGGCAAAAGTCTTGCAGAAATGAAATTACGCCAGAATTTCGATACAGGATTCAAAGTAGAAATGAGTAAGTTAACATTTTATTTATGTTTAATCTTTCATTCCCCTTTTCTGTCAGTCAAATAGTTCATAATCATATCCAATGCTTCATTTGTAACAGGAAAATTTTCGTATTCACATAAACATAAGAAAAGTTCTCTCAACTGATAAAATGCATTGATGCGGGCGAGAGTAAATTCAACCATTTTTCCTCTAAACAGGATATATTCGCTCTCAGAATAGTATAAATTTGCATAAAACTCTCTTAAAATCCCCAGCATTGCCTCAGCAGTAAAATAACAGAAAATTTCCCATTGACGATTTGCAATTAGTTCTTCAATTACACCACCAGGATTTTCAAAGGTTTTTTCTTGAATACACTTCTTATTGCTAAGAAATGTACTAAATTGGGAATAAGCCTTGAAATTCACAAATTTACTCTAATCATAATCAAATTTTCTCTTCTCCTTAGCCATTCTTGGAGTCATTTGTCTAGAAATGTCAAATTTTTCTAAATTAATTTCAAAATTACAATTTAATGGACTCCAAAGTAAATTTAAATATATAAGAACTTCAATACCATGGAAAATCCCAAAAATTTCTTTATAAAGCTCAAAATTCAAATCTTCCTAATGTAGGAGATTTTCACGGTCAAAATAAAAAAAAAATTAGTTTATAGTGTAGCTCTTACCAAGAGAAGATGAAATCTGAACTTTTTCGGCCACGAAATCGCTTCAAATCCAAATGAAAATGAGCCTTGGGTGTGAAAATCAACCTTGGTTGAAGGTAGAAGAAAATGGTTTGGGCAAAAATGGCCGGTTCTAGGGTTAAATCTCAAAATTTTGGGGTTTAGGCCTTTTTGTCGGTTAAGTGCGGTTCAACGCTGGTGACAGTGCTTTTCGGCGCTATTTTCTGCTCAAAAGGCCAAACTCCCTGTCTTTTAGTGCGGTCCGGTACTGGTGATAGTGTCGTTCAGCGCTAGTTTAAAAACTGGGCTTCCAATGTTCTTTTGCAATTTTGATCTTTTCAAGCTCGTTCCGACATCTAATTAGTTTAATTAAGCATTGAATAACATACTAATTCCATGACAAAAGATATTTTTTAACACCAACAATAACAAAATCCAAATCACAAACACATACAAATAACACTAAACGCTACACATCGTCAAGCCATAAAATACTGAAATTCAGCGTCGCTCACAACCACAACATAATAATGTTGAAAACTAAATAAGAAAGCAAGTCTAAATATAACATCCAAGCAAAGAAAAGCAATAGTTCAAATACATAACACAGAAAACACAGTAATTAAGTCTTCATTCTTCCTCAGAACTATCATCAACTTTTAAATCTCCAATTGATTGAACGTGAACGAATAGATTGTAGAATGGATGACCCACAATTTTATATTATGATATTTTTAATTTAATTGCAATGACGCCAAAAACTTAACCCCGCTATATTATATGTATAGAATTGTAATTGTTTATGTTGTGGATGCTACGCAAGTATACGTATCGTATCAAGTAATACAAAGCTCTAGTGGAGTCCTGGTTATCAATCCCACAGGGAAATAGAAAATTAAATAACAACTAATTTTAAAATAATAATAATAATAATTTTAAAATAGTATACAAAAATTTGGAAGTCTAAATTTAAGCGCAATAAAGTAAACTAAGTATTTTAATTAGGTAAGTTAACTAAGTAGAAAATTAATACGTATTGAAAGTGTAGGAAATTAAACTAATTGCTAAATAAGTCTTAACTATTCGGAAAAAGTATCTTTCCCTTGTTTAGAAATTTAAGTGATTGATGAATTTAAATAGATAATTTTAAGGTATTGTGACAAATAGGAGCATTCCTATTCTTTACCCTTTGGTCCAGTGTAAAGAATATCGACTAATCCTATGTTTGATTACCGAATCCGAGGCTAGACGGGAGGATACCGATCGCCACTTCGTAGCTCCCACGTTCCCCTCGCCCGAGGGCTAACATCTACACTTCGGCTCTCAAACAATAAGACCGAATTGAATATTTTAGTCCGTCACACTAAAATGCTCTATTCTACGCCCAGATGATATTATTTCCCTATTTATTTGCACCCTCCTTCCAAGGCTTTTGAATTCCCGAATATCAGATGTAATTTTTACTATAGTTGATAATCAACACATTTTAACAAATCAAATGGCCAGTTTCAAAGTAAATTAAGTTTTAAGTAAAAATTATCACAATTTATTAATATTTAAAAGTACTTCTACTTTTAGTTCATCTAGTCACTTAATTTCATAAACGAGGAGAAAGACTAAATTAACTACTCGGAATGCACGAGAACTAAACTAAGCATGGATTTCATTTAAAATTAAAAATAATAAATATAAATACTTATCTCGATTTATCCCTGACGGACTCCTCGCAGTTCCTTTGACTCTTCCTTCCAGATGCAGTCAAGACTCGCTAAAAACTCACTAACTCACTAATTAAGACTCTAAAGACTAAAATTGACACTTAAAGACTCAAAATCGCACACATAACACAAAATAACACACACTTATAACACACACTTATAACACACACTTAGAAGCCGAATTTCGGCTTCATATATAGTAGGTGAGCAAAGGACCGAGAGATGTGTAGGCATCCCTTAAAAAGTGTCCGGGTTAAATGTATCTGCGCCATTTGAACTACCTCGCCGTCGGCGACGAACTACCTCGCCGTCGGCGAGGCTTCTAGAGGTCTTCGAACCGCGCTATCTCGTCGTCGGCGGGCTCGGTCTCGTCGTCGACGAGACAGTTATAAATCCTTCAGAATTTCTTCCTCGTACCCTCGTCGTCGGCGGGCTCGATCTCGCCGTCGGCGACTCAGCACAAATTGCATTATTTTCTTCATTTTTTCTCCAAATCCGCTCCTTTTTATGATTTTTGCTTTTATCACCTAAATTCTGCATTCCTGCAACAAAATAAAGAAAATACCTTTCTTTAAAGTGCAATTTCATCAAAAATAGGTATGAATTTCTTAATAAAATTTTCGAGTGATCAAAATCCCCAAACTTACTTATTACTTGTCCTCGAAGTAATTTTTAGTACTACATAAAAATATTGATTTCTATAGTAAGATTTTTCAATTCAAATAAACTATGAATTAGATTATTTAATATCATAATAAAGTTAAATAAAAATAATTCATGTAATTTAATTAATCTTATAGAAATAAATTATTTAGTTATCAGGTCTAAGATTTCTAGCTTACTATTCATTTCAGGAATGATTATATTTAAAAGAATAATTACTTAAGATATTCATATGATAAGAAATTCAAGAAAACACTATTAGGTAAAATTCTGATCCATAAACATAAGTTTGGAAATATCTAAGTTCTTTTCTTTTTAGGTTAATTCAAATGAAGCCAATTTTTGATAAGGCATCTCCTCAAGCTTCTCCTTTTTTTTTGTTTTTTAAACTAATGAGGATTACTATATCTGGAGAGCCTGTTAATAATTTTGAACTTCATTTTCATCTTCCTAAATTTGAAACTTAGGAATATTTCTTAGCTTATATATACTTCATAGTTTTTACTTCATTGATTTTCAATCTTTTCTTTTTCACTTGAATACTTAAGAATTTTAATTTTTAGAATATAGTTTTCCTTACTAAAAATAGTTTACTATATTTTTATTCCCTTTAACCAAATATTTTATTCTATTTAATTAATTAAAGCACTAGAAATATTTCATTTAACCTTTTATAATAATTAAATAAAATAATTCATATTAATTAAATTGAAAAATTTTCTATAAAAATCAATTTATAATAATTTGAAAATAGAAATTGAGAACAAGTTAATAACTAAATTTGCATTTTACATCCCCCCCCCAAACTTAAATTTTTATATTTACTCTAAATAATGAAAAAAAGGAAAGTAAATAAATCATACCTTTGAAGTTTAGGTATTTCTTTTTCTTTGAAATTTTTGCGAGCTTTTTCATTTTTCATCGAACTCCGTACTCGTTAGTATTCTCCATATATATATAACAATTTAAACAAAATGCAGGGATAAAAACTGAGATAAGTATTAAATACAACAATTAAAATTAACTCTACACTACACATATGAATTACTAACATATTAAAACAATTGAACTAACACATTAACAATTTTAAAACTTAAAACATTACAGAATAAAATAAAAACATACTAAAGAAAACTAACATCCTATTCAACATAAAAACAAATGCAATTAACTAACACAAAAACAAAAACTAAACTACTATAACAATTCAAGCAAATAATCTAACAAACATCCAATGTCTCACAACATAAAGTACTGAATATTACAAACATATAAAAGTTTCCAAAATAACTTAACATCAAACAAACAAAACAAATAAAGTCCTAATCTTCTATATTGAAGTCCCAAACTATATTTTCATCCCCTCCTTGATCTGCAGGCTGAGAAGATTGAGCAGGTTGATATTGAGTATACCTGGGGCATTCTGGAAAGATGACATCTAAATCTCCACTCCTGTAGCGACGTTCAGCTTCATGATATGCTATCTCGTACTCGAATGTCTCTGCAGTACTCGCTATCATAATCATGTCTCCTCTCCGCATTATCATTCCTTTGATCAAAATAATCAAATCTTCTCCCCATTGTCTCTCCAAACTGCTCAAAACTCCTCCTATGCAGTGTCAGCTCATTCATCAGATCTTGTAGGGTATGGGTGGTAGGCTCAGGAGGTTCATGGCTAGTAGAGGGTATATCTCTACTTGACTGAGTGAAATAACTTCTCACTCCTGATCTCCACCCTTCATGAGACTCATATTTCTTAATATTGGCCGATGTGAGTGGGTTCATAGGTTCTATCCACTCCTCATCATCCGTCGCCTCAACTCCGGAGAGTTGGCGGATTGCATAAATCAACTCGGGATGTCCCAATCCCCTCCACTTTCATTTCTAGTAGTGGTTAAGATATTTCTATAGATGACACTTCCAATGTTTATACTTCTATTGTTCGAATACGAAATTCGGAAGCCGTTCATCCTTGTTACCTCACTGTGGTGATATGTAGGTAACAAAGTAGAACAAATAAAATAGTGTCATGCTTTAGAATTTGCATTTAACTTAGAAAGAGGAAAATTCACTCTTTCCCACTGCTTTATCTTCCAAACTCCAGTCCCGTCAGTAAGAAAATTTATCACATCTTCTAGAGGTTCCGGCATAGTTCCAAATGTTTCGTACTCATTTGGACCGTCCCGAACTTCATAGAAGACGTTAATTCTAGCAGACGTCGAAGTCAACCATAAATCCACATACCTTTATCTGGTGCGTCCTCTACGAGTCAAAGTTAGAATAAAATTCTTTTACTACTTCCACAAGCAATTTACTGGTGATGTAGCGAGAGATTCTCCCAACCTCGTTCTTTAATGATCCGCTCAACTTCGCCTCACGGATTCTTAAAAACTCGATTCGCAATGCACTTTCTTGCTTGAATGTTTTGAAAATACCAATTTTGTGCTCGTGCATTGACAAATCGGTCAGTATCGTAATCTACTCGTCTTTTCTTGTCGCGGAGCCATTTTCGATCGATCTATGAAATTCACAAAAATCGTCACTAAACTTCCTAATATTACTAAGGAGGCTTCCTACAACATCTAAGATCAAATTAAAACAAATTTTATGGATTTCTACCGAGTAATTCTTCCACATTTAGGATTTTTCAAAATTTTTCAATGTGGAGAAAATACATGGTGAAAATCAAATATTTTTGCATAGGAGTGAAGCACTTACCAAGAGAAGATGAAATCCGGTGTTTTTGAGTGATGAAATCGCCTCTAAATCCGAAATATCGTGAGCCCTAGGGTAGTTTTTGCGAAAATGAGAGGTTGGGGATGATGAATAGTGTTTTTTTTTGTCCTTGATTTGCCTTATATTATATTTCTGATCACATCATTTATTAATTTAATATGAAAATTAGCTACTTATACACAAAAAAATTCACACAACACAACAAATTAACTTTAATATTGAAATCCATGAGATGTACAAACTTACATAATTTTAAACTCTATAATCAAACATCAATTCTCCAATCCTTACTACTAATCAGCATCGCAAACCAATCCACGACACATTAAATGCTGATACAAAACTATGATGCATATCTCAATTAAGTTTGAGATATTCAAATCATCACTCCACACATAATAAAATCTAAATCAAATCAAATAACATAAATACAAACATACTATGGAAATCTTTACTACTACTCTTCAATGTCAGAATCTTCATCTTCTATGATATTTCCGATATGACAATGATGCACAAATAAGTTATAGAAAGGCCTGAAGGGAAACTCCGAAGCAGATTCTTCAGTGATCCAACCCTTCTGTCTCAGTAAATGAAGAAAGCTAGCTTTCAGGTGTCCAGAATGATCAAAGTGTTCCTTCATCCTCCGATCGATGTGATCGAATAAATCAGATATATTGTCGATTGAATCTCTCACTTTCTGCAGTTCTTTCTCCATTCCTTTAATTTTCTTCATAAGTAACTCCGTTTTATCTAAAAAAGGCCTTCCTATAGGATTATTCTGTGAAGCTCTATCAAAGATAAATGTAATTTCATCATTATTGTCTAAAGTAGGGAACATATCTGTAGGATCAAGCGGCTTCCAAGGTAACAGAACCTTTTCCCAAGCTTCATAAGAAACCTGGTACTGACTGCATAATGCAAAAATAGTAGATGGGTGTCCTAGTTCGTGAACTAACCCATGCACAATTAAACCCAATGCAGACTTAACAATTATTGATCCAACATCAATAGGCAATCCATTTTGAATACAATAATTCAATATAGAGCATTCCTTCGAAACCTTGTTTACCCTCATAGTAGGTAACAATTTAGATGAGATGAAAAGTGCCAGTGCTTTGAGACAGGATTCAAAAGTGATGCAGAGAAACTAACATACCCATCTTCACACATTTCCCAATCTTTCGGTTCATCAGTCAAATATCGAAATATCTCATTCATATTATATCGAGAAGGCACAAAATTCGAATAGTGACATACCGGGGTGTTTTCTATAGAGAATAATTCATTTACTCTTGATGGAGTAAACGTCACCCATCTTCCTCGGACGTAGACATTCCCATTGTTGATCACATGTAAGTTAGAGTAGAACTCTTTCACTAGCTGGAATAACAACGACGGACGTAGTGTAACAAAATACCTCCCGAGTGCCCTCGCGCGATCGTTTCTTCTATCTTCGTAGTGGAATTCTCTAATCCTCGATTGACAAATCCCCGTTCCATGATGACTCTTTTCTTTACCAAAACCTTGTTGAAGATCCGTCGCGCTTCCGCACTCACAAATTTCCTCCGGTTAAACACTCCAGAATTAGAGGAATCTAAGAATTTGGAGGCCATTATGGTGAATGGAATGAATTATAGTGAAGAAGGCAGATCTAGAATGATTTAAGAATGGGTTTTCACAAAGGAATTGGTGTTGAAATCGTCCAAATTGGCATTCAAATTATAAATAACTCATCTTTATAACTTCCTCGCTGTCGGCGAGAAGTTTCTCGCCGTCGGCGACTCAGTTATAAAAACTGCCTCCCATATTCTCAATGTCGGCGGGACGTTTCTCGCTGTCGGCGAGCTCGATAAATAAGCTGAATTTAATTTAGGCGCGAACCTCGGCCGTCGGCGAGTATCGACCTCGCCATCGGCGAGATTCCAAAATAATGTCCAATTTCGCTCTAAATCGAATAATTTCTTTTCTCATCATAATGGTTCGAATATGTGATGATTCTTAATAATAATTGAGTAGTAAAGTTTCAATAATATAGACTAACTATTAAGATACAATAAAAATAGATAACTAATATGGGTTGCTTCCCATAAAGCGCTTGGTTTAACGTCGTCAGCCCGACCTAATTTCAATTATTAATCGAGTTGACTAAGCATTAAAACCTCTTTATAGTTAGGTCTTATACCTTCGAAATATGGTTTTAATCTATGTCCATTAACTTTAAATTTATGTCCGAGTTTTTGGATCTTCGATTTCTATAGTTCCGTATGAAAATATTTGAGTTATGGTGAAAGGTCCTAACCATCGAGACTTCGATTTTCCAGGAAATAATTTCAATCTAGTATTATATAGCAAAACTTCTCGTCACTGGTTCAAAATTTCTCCGATTAATCTTCCGATCATGCCATAATTTCATCTTTTCTTTATAAATCCGATCATTATCATATGATTCATTTCTTAATTCTTCCAATTCATTTAATTGCGGCAATCTTTTCTCACCAGACTTCCTTCATATTATAATTAAATTCTTTAATCGCCCAATATGCTTTATGTTCTAATTCAACTTGGTAAGTGGCATGTTTTTTCCATATATAAGCTCGTAAGGAGTCATTCCGATCGGAGTTTTATAAGCGATCCTATAAGCCCATAATGCGTTGTCTAATCTAATAGACCAATCTAACCTATTTGGGTTTACTGATTTTTCTAAAATACGTTTAATCTCACGATTAGATACTTCGACTAATCCGCTGAGTACGTAGATGATAAGCGAGTGGATGTCTTATGAGTAATATTGTATTTTTCTACTACTTTGTGAATGTATTTATTTCTAAAATGAGTTCCTCAGTCAGTGATAATCACTCTTGGCTTTCCAAATCTAGTAAAAATATTTTTCATCAGAAATTTTGAAACATTCTTAGCATCACACCTAGAGTAAAGCTTGTGCCTCAATCCATTTGGAAACATAATCAACGACTACTAATATATATGAGTTTCCAAACGAAGGAATAAAAGGTCCCATAAAATCTAATCCCCAAATATCAAAAATTTCAACGTCTAATATAAAATTCAGAGGCATTTCGTTTTTTCTAGATATATTTCCTACTCTTTGGCATTTATCGCAAGTTTTAATATATCTGTATACATCTCTAAATAGAGTAGGCCAGTAAAATCCAGATTGTAGAATCTTATAAGCAGTTTTATCGGTCCCAAAATGTCCTCCAAAATCAGAATCATGACATTTTTGAATAATTGGTTCAGTTTCTTCATAAGGAACACATCTTCTAATAATTAAATCCTTACATTGCTTATATAAATATGGTTCATCCCAAAAATAGGTTTTCGTATCATGGATGAATTTTTTCTTTTTTTGCAAAGTTAGCATAGGTGGTAAAATATTACTAACTATATAGTTTACTATATCAGCATAACATGGTATTTTCCACTCATTGATATTATATAGTTGTTCATCAGGAAAATTGTCTATAATTTCATTTTTAATATCAGATAATTCATGATTTTCTAATCTTGATAAATGATCCGCAATTTGATTATCAGTTCCTTTCTTATTAACGATCTCAAAATCGAAGTCTTGCATTAATAGCATCCATCTAATTAATTTTGGTTTGGAATCTTTCTTTTGCATTAAATATTTGATAGCAGAATGATCAGTATGCACGATACATTTTGTTCCAATCAGATAAGGTCTAAATTTATTAAAGCCATATAATACCGCTAATAATTCTCTTTCTGTAATCGTATAATTATTTCGAGCATCATTTAGAGTTTTACTAGCATAGTATATAACTTTAAAAATCTTTTCATATCTTTGCCCAAGAACTGGCTCCTACAACATAATCACTAGCATCACACATAAGCTCGAATGGTTTCTCCCGGTTAGGTGAAACTATTATAGGTGCCGTAATTAATTTTTCTTTTAAGAGTTCAAAAGCATTCGAGCATTCGATTGCAAATTCAAATTTCTTGTCCTTTTCGAGAAGTTGGCATAGAGGTTTAGTAATTTTTGAAAAATCTTTTATATAGCGTCTGTAGAATCCAGCATGTCCAAGAAAACTTCTTACCCCTTTTACCGTAGTTGGAGGTGGTAATTTAGCTATAACTTGAATTTTTGCATGGTCCACTTCCATGCCTTTTTCCAAAATTTTATGCCCTAATACAATGCCGCCCGCAACCATAAATTGACATTTCTCCCAATTTATAACTAAATTTGTTTTCTCACATAATTCTAATACTTTTTCAAGATGAGTTAAGCATGTGTCAAATGATGTTCCAAATACAAAGAAATCATCCATAAATACTTCTATTCCATTGTCAATTAACTTACTAAATATAGACATCATACATCTCTGGAATGTTGCTGGTGCATTACATAATCCAAAAGGCATTCTTCGAAAAGTGAAAGTTCCATAAGGACTAGTAAATCTAGTTTTCTCTTGATCCTCAGGAGCAATTTGTATTTGATGATAACCGGTGTATCCATCTAGAAAAAAAAATACTTATGTCCCAATTAATCTATCTAACATCTGGTCTAGAAATGGTAAAGGGAAGTGATCTTTCCTGGTGGCGGTATTTAATTTCCTATAATCAATACATATACGCCAACCAATAACTTGTCTTATAGGAATAAGAACGTTATTTTCATTGGCAATGACGGTCACTCCTCCCTTCTTAGGAACACAGTGAATTGGGCTTACCCAAGCACTCGTCGTAAATAGGATATATAATACCATTATATAACCATTTTAAAATTTCTTTCTTAACTACTTCTTTCATTATCGGGTTTAATCTCCTTTGGGGATCTCGCTTTAGGTTTATGTTCATCATCTAAAATAATTCTATGCATACGGATTGAAGGACTAATTCCTTTAATATCTGCTAAAGTCCAACCAAAAGTTTTCTTATATATTTTTAAAGTTTCTAAAAGTTTTTGTTCTTGAGATTCGTTTAATGCGGATGAAATAATAAGCGGCAAAGTTGAAGAATTACCTAAATGAGCATATTTCGAATGATCGGGTAATATTTTTAGCTCAAGTTCGGGAGGTTTAATAATTGATGGAACTATATTCTTGTCGGTGTTTTCGGTATTATCCAAAAATTCAAATCTTTCTCGAATATAATCTAGTTCTTCATTATTATCTTCAATTAATTCGGTGTTTTCTTTTTCTAATTTATCTTTGTAATATTCCTTAAAATGTTCTTGTTGTAAATGTTCAAGTATTTCCATGCGAAAACATTCATCATCTTTTTCTAGCGCAGGATATTTCATTGATTTTGCAATATTAAATGTAACTTTTTTATCATTTACTCTCATAGTTAATTCTCCTTTTCGAACATCGATCATAGCTTTTCCAGGTAGCTAAAAATGGTCTTCATAAAATGATAGGAATTTCTTTATCTTCCTCCATATCTAAAACAATAAAATCTACTGGGAAGATAAATTTATCCACTTTTACTAACACATCTTCAATAACTCCCTTAGGATAGGTAACCGAACGATCAGCTCATTGAAGGGTTACTGAAGTAGGTGTAATTTTTCCTAATCCTAATCTCTTAAAAATCGATAGAGGCATTAGATTGATGCTTGCTCCTAAGTCACACAAAGCTTTTCCATAAAATGATTCTCCTATAGCGCGAGGGTATAGTGAAACTACCGGGATCTTTCAATTTTTCAGGAAGCTTCTTCCGAATATTAGCACTACCCTCTTCACTAAGTGCGACTTGTTTCATTATCGGTGAATTTTCTTTTCTTATTTAGAATATCTTTCATAAATTTTACATAATTTGGCATCCGATCTAAAGCTTCGACAAAAGTTATATTGATTGTTAATTTCTTTAATATTTCGAGGAATTTAGCAAATTGTTTATCTTTTTTATGTTGAGCTAGTCGTTGAGGAAATGGTGGTGGAGGTTTTTCAACGAAATTTTCATAGGTATTAAAGGATGTTCTAAGTTTGAATCTTATTGAAGTGTTTCCTTTTCAATTTCCACTTCCTCTTTTTGGCTTTCAAGTTCTTTTTGAATTTGAGGTTCTAATTCTTTTCCACTCCTTAGTTGTATTGCTTAATTTGTTCTTTTCCTTGATCTTTAGGATTTATTTCCACATTACTAGGAAAAGTTCCAGGTATTCTATTATTTAGAGCAGTAGCAATATGTCCAAGTTGAGTTTCGATATTTTTAATAGTTGTTGAATTTGTAATTGATTTCCTTGAATTTGTAGTTGATTTCCTTGATTTTGTAGTTGATGACCCATATTCAAAATTAATTCATCCATAGATAATTTCTTATCTTTGAATTGAGGGTTATTGTTATTAAATCCGGGTGGGTAATTAGGTTTATAGTTTGGATTTACTTGATTAGGTTGATTCATCCATTGTTGATTAGATGTGTTATTCCAATTAAAATTTGGATGAGTTTTCCAACCAGGATTATAATAGTTTGAATAAGGGTTATTAGTTCTATTATTAATAGCATTTAAAGTTTCATAATTAGATTGAGATTCTATGATTTGTCCAGATGAGTTTTCTTCTAAAGTAGGAGAGTAGTTCATTCCAAAATGATCTAATTTCTTAGATATAGCGACAATTTGAGAAGCTAACATAGATATTGCATCGTTTTCATGAATGTTGGCTATCTTTTTCGGATTTACTCTATCAACGAGGCCATTGGAAATTATTTGTTGCCATTTCTTCGATTAGTGCATAAGCTTCATCAAATGGTTTAGACATTAATGAACCTCCACGAGCGGCATCGATGATTGATCTTAAAGATCCTACTAATACATTATAAAAGGTTTGAATAATCGACCGATACGGTAGCGCATGATGTGGGCATTTCCTAAGAAGTTCCTTAAATCTCTCCCAAGCTTCATATATTGATTCTCCATCTAATCGACAAAAAGAAGTTATATCATTTCTAAACTTAGCGAGTTTTAGATGGTGGAAAATATTTGGATAGAAATTTTTATGATAATTCTCCCAAGTTTTAATAGATCCAGGTGCTTAACGAATTCGACCACATTTTAGCCTTATCCCTTAATGAAAAAGGAAAAAGTCTAAGTCTTATAGCATCGTCGGATACTCCTTTATATTTAAAAGTAGCACAAAGTTCTAGAAAACTAGCAAGATGTAAGTTAGGATCTTCGAGTAGGTCGAGCCACTAAATTGATTGTTTTGTACCATTTGGATAATTGCGGGTTTAAGTTCGAATGAATTAGCGAGCTACATCAGGGTTTTGAATAGTTAAATGAATTTCATCTGATGTAGGGTTGTCATAATCTCTTAATGGTCTTTGTTGGTTCATATTTTGAATTTCAGGAATATTCGCCATTTGTGTTAAATTTATAATTTGTTTCTTTTGTTTTCTAATTCTTTTAATTGTACGCTCTAATTCAGAATCGTAAGGTATTAAATTTTTGTTTCCAAATTTGCTCATACAATTTTAGAATAGATATTAATTTATTTATTATGATTATTTTAAAATAGTCCGTTACTACTAGTAAATTTTTCTTACTTTCCCGAGCAACGGCGCCAAAAATTTGACCCACAATTTTATATTATGATATTTTTAATTTAATTGCAACGACGCCAAAAACTTGACCTCGCTATATTATATGTATAGAATTGTAATTGTTTATGTTGTGGATGCTACGCAAGTATACGTATCGTATCGAGTAATACGGGGCTCTAGTGGAGTCTCGGTTATCGATCCCACGGGGAAATAGAAAATTAAATAACAACTAATTTTAAAATAATAATAATAATAATTTTAAAATAGTATACGAAAATTTGGAATTCTAAATTTAAGCGCAATAAAGTAAACTAAGTATTTTAATTAGGTAACTTAACTAAGTAGAAAATTAATACGTATTGAAAGTGCAAGAAATTAAACTAATTGCTAAATAAGTCTTAACTATTCAGAAAAAGTATCTTTCCCCTTATTTAGAAATTTAAGTGATTGATGAATTTAAATAGATAATTTTAAGGTATTGTGACAAATAGGAGCATTCCTATTCTTTACCCTTTGGTCCGAGTGTAAAGAATATTGACTAATCCTATGTTTGATTACTGAATCTGCGGCTAGGTTGGGAGGATACCGACTGCCACTTCAGAGCTCTCACGTTCACCTCTCCTGAGGGCTAACATCTACACTTCAGCTCTCAAATAATAGGAACGAATTGAATATTTTAGTCTGTCACACTAAAATGCTCTATTCTACGCCCAGTGATATTATTTCCCTATTTATTTGCACCCTCCTTCCAAGGCATTTGAATTCCCCAAATATCAGATGTAATTTTTACTATAGTTGATAATCAACACATTTTAACAAATCAAATGGCCAGTTTGAAAGTAAATTAAGTTTTAAGTAAAAATTATCACAATTTATTAATATTTAAAAGTACTTCTATTTTTAGTTCATCTAGTCACTTAATTTCATAAATAGGGAGAAAGACTAAATTAACTACTCAGAATGCATGGGAACTAAACTAAGCATGGATTTCATTTAAAATTAAAAACAATAAATATAAATACTTATCTCGATTTATCCCCAAGCAGACTCCTCGCAGTTCCTTTGACTCTTCCTTCCAGTACAGCAAGACTCGCTAAAAACTCACTAACTCACTAATTAAGACTCTAAAGACTAAAATTGACACTTAAAGACTCAAAACTGCACACATAACACAAAATAACACACACTTATAACACACACTTATAACACACACTTAGAAGCTGAATTTCGGCTTCTATATATAGAGGTGAGCAAAGGACCAAGAGGTGTGTAAGCATCCCTTCAAAAAGTGTCCAGGTTCAATGTATCTGTGCCATTTGAACTACCTCGCCGTCGGCGACGAACTACCTCGTTGTCGGCGAGGCTTCTAGAAGGTCTTCGAACCACCCTATCTCGCTGTTGGCGGGCTCGGTCTCGCTGTCAGCGAGACTGTTATAAATCCTTTAGAATTTTTTCCTCGTACCCTCGCCGTCGGTGGGCTCGATCTCGCCGTCGGCGACTCAGCACAAATTGCATTATTTTCTTCCTTTTTGCTCCAAATCCGCTCCTTTTTATGATTTTTGCTTTTATCACCTAAATTCTACATTCCTGCAACAAAATAAAGAAAATACCTTTCTTTAAAGTGCAATTTCATCAAAAATAGGTATGAATTTCTTAATAAAATTTTCAGTGATCAAAATTCCCCAAACTTACTTATTACTTGTCCTCAAGTAATTTTTAGTACTACATAAAAATAATGATTTCTATAGTAAGATTTTTCAATTCAAATAAACTATGAATTAGATTAATTAATATCATAATAAAGTTAAATAAAAATAATTCATGTAATTTAATTAGTCTTATAGAAATAAATTATTTAGTTATCGAGTCTAAGATTTCTAGCTTACTATTCATTTCGGGAATGACTATATTTAAAAGAATAATTACTTAAGATATTCATATGATAAGAAATTCAAGAAAACAATATTAGGTAAAATTCGATCCATAAACATAAGTTTGGAAATATCTAAGTTCTTTTCTTTTTAGGTTAATTCAAATGAAGCCAATTTTTGATAAGGCATCTCCTCAAGCTTCTCCTTTTTTTTTTAACTAATGAGGATTACTGCCTGTTAATAATTTTGAACTTCATTTTCATCTTCCTAAATTTGAAACTTAGGTATATTTCTTAGCTTATATATACTTCATAGTTTTTACTTCATTGATTTTCAATCTTTTCTTTTTCACTTGAATACTTAAGAATTTTAATTTTTAGAATATAGTTTTCCTTACTAAAAATAGTTTACTATATTCTTATTCCCTTTAACCAAATATTTTATTCTATTTAATTAATTAAAGCACTAGAAATATTTCATTTAACCTTTTATAATAATTAAATAAAATAATTCATATTAATTAAATTGAAAAATTTTCTATAAAAATCAATTTATAATAATTTGAAAATAGAAATTGAGAACAAGTTAATAAGTAAATTTGTACTTTACTCCCCCCCCAAACTTAAATTTTTATATCTACTCTAAATAATGAAAAAAAAGGAAAGTAAATAAATCATACCTTTGAAGTTTAGGTATTTCTTTTTCTTTGAAAATTTTGCAGGCTTTTTCATTTTTCATTGAACCTGTACTGTTAGTATTCTCCATATATATATAACAATTTAAAGAAAATGCGGGGATAAAATCCGAGATAAGTATTAAATACAACAATTAAAATTAACTCTACACTACACATATGAATTACTAACATATTAAAACAATTTAACTAACACATTAACAATTTTACAACTTAAAACAATACAGAATAAAATAAAAACATACTAAAGAAAACTAACATCCTATTCAACATAAAAACAAATGCAATTAACTAACACAAAAACAAAAACTAAATTACTATAACAATTCAAGCAAATAATCTAACAAACATCCAATGTCTCACAACATAAAGTACTGAATATTACAAACATATAAAAGTTTCCAAAATAACTTAACATAAAACAAACAAAACAAATAAAGTCCTAATCTTCTATATTGAAGTCCCAAAATATATTGTCATCCCCTCCTTGATCTGCAGAGTCGAGAAGACTGAGCGGGATGATGCGAGTATACCCGGGGCATTCCGGAAAGATGACATTTAAATCTCCACTCCGTAGCGACGTTCGGCTTCATGATATGCTATCTCGTACTCCGAATGTCTCTGCAGTACTCATTATCATAATCATGTCTCCTCTCCAGATTATCGATCCTTTGATCAAAATGATCAAATCTTCTCCCCATTGTCTCTCCACACTCGCTCAAAACTCCTCCTATGCGGTGTCGGCTCATTCATCGGATCTTGTAGGGTAGGGGTGGTAGGCTCGGGAGGTTCATAGCTAGTAGAGGGTATATCTCTACTTGACCGAGTGAAATAACTTCTCACTCCCGATCTCCACCCTTCATGAGACTCATATTTCTTAATATTGGTCGCCGTGAGTGGGTTCATGGGTTCTATCCACTCCTCATCATCTGCTCGCCTCAACTCCGGAGAGTTGGCAGTTGCATAAATCAACCCGGGATGTCCCAATCCCCCTCCACTTTCATTTCCGAGAGTGGCTAAGATATTTCTATAGATAACACTTCCAATGTTTATACTTCTATTGTTCTGAATGCAGAAATTCAGAACTGCTCTATCCCTTGTTACCTCACGTGGTGATATGTAGGTAACAAAGTAGAACAAATAAAATAGTGCCATGCTTTAGAATTTGCATTTAACTTATAAAGAGGAAAATTCACTCTTTCCCGTCGCTTTATCTTCCAAACTCCGATCCGTAAGTAAGAAAATTTATCACATCTTCTAGAGGTTCCGTGCATAGTTCCAAATGTTTCGTACTCATTTGGACCGTCCTGAACTTCATAGAAGGCATTAATTCTAGCAAGACTCGAAGTCAACCATAAATCCACGCACCTTTATCGGGTGCGTCCTCTGACTGATCGAGTTAGAATAAAATTCCTTTACTACTTCCACAGCGAGCTACTATTGGTGATGTAGCAGAGATTCTCCCAACCTCGTTCTTTAATGATCCGCTCAACTTCGCCTCCCGGATTCTTAAAAACGCGATTCGCAATGCACTTTCTTGCTTGAATGTTTTGAAAATACCGATTTTGTGCTCGTGCATTGACAAATCGGTTAGTATCGTAATCTACTCGTCTTTTCTGTCGCGGAGCCATTTTTCGATCGATCTATGAAATTCACAAAAATCGTCACTAAACTTCCTAATATTACTAAGCAGGCTTCCTACAACATCTAAGATCAAATTAAAACAAATTTTATGGATTTCTACCGAGTAATTCTTCCACATTTAGGATTTTTCAAAATTTTTCAATGTGGAGAAGATACATGGTGAAAATAAAAAATTTTTGCATAGGAGTGAAGCACTTACCAAGAGAAGATGAAATCCGGTGCTTTTGAGTGATGAAATCGCCTCTAAATCTGAAATTTCGTGAGCCCTAGGGTAGTTTTTGCGAAAATGAGAGGTTGGGGATGATGAATAGTGTTTTTTTTCCTTGATTTGCCTTATATTATATTTCCGATCACATCATTTATTAATTTAATATGAAGATTAGCTACTTATACACAAACAAATTCACACAACACAACAAATTAACTTTAATATTGAAATCCATGAGATGTACAAACTTACATAATTTTAAACTCTATAATCAAACTTCAATTCTCCAATCCTTACTACTAATCAACATCGCAAACCAATCCACGACACACTAAATGCTGATACAAAACTATGACGCATATCTCAATTAAGTTTAAGATATTCAAATCATCACTCCACACATAATAAAATCTAAATCAAATAAAATAACATAAATACAAACATACTATGGGAATCTTTACTACTACTCTTCAATGTCAGAATCTTCATCTTCTCTGATATTTCCGATATGACGATGATGCACAAATAAGTTATAGAAAGGCTCCGAAGGGAAACTCCGAGCAGATTCTTCGGTGATCCAACCCTTCGTCTCGGTAAATGAAGAAAGCTAGCTTCCAGGTGTCCAGAATGATCAAAGTGTTCCTTCATCCTCCAGTCAATGTGATCAAATAAATCAGATATATTGTTGATTGAATCTCTCACTTTCTGCAGTTCTTTCTCCATTCCTTTCATTTTCTTCATAAGTAACTCCGTTTTATCTGAAATAGGCCTTGCTATAGGATTATTCTGTGAAGCTCTATCAGAGATAAATCTAATTTCATCATTAGTGTCCAAAGTAGGGAACATATCTGTAGGATCAAGCGGCTTCCAAGGTAATGAACCTTTTCCCGAAGCTTCATAAGAAACACAGTACTGATCGCATAATGCAAAAATAGTAGATGGGTGTCCTAGTCCGTGAACTGACCCATGCACAATTAAACCCAATGCAGACTTAACATTTATTGATCCAACATCAATAGGAAATCCATTTTGAATACAATAATTCAAAATAGTGCATTCCTTCGAAACCTTGTGTACCCTCATAGTAGGTAACAATTTAGATGAGATGAAAAAGTGCCAGTGCTTTGAGACAGGATTCAAAAGTGATGCAGAGAAACTAACATACCCGTCTTCACTCATTTCCCATTCTTCCGGTTCATCAGTCAGATATCAAAATATCTCATTCATATTATATCGAGAAGGCACAAAATTTGAATAGTGACATACCGGGGTGTTTTCTATAGAGAATAATTCATTTACTCTTGATGGAGTAAACGTCACCCATCTTCCTCGAACGTAGACATTCCCATTGTTGATCGCATGTAAGTTAGAGTAGAACTTTTTCACAACTGGAATAACAACAGCAAACGTAGTGTAACAAAATACCTCCCAGTGCTACTGCGCGATCGTTTCTTCTATCTTCGTAGTGGAATTCTCTAATCCTCGATTGATAAATCCTCGTTCCTTGATAACTCATTTCTTTACCAAATCCTTGTTGAATATCCGCTGAGCTCCCGCACTCACAAATTTCCTCTGGTTAAACACTCCAGAATTAGAGGAATCTAAGAATTTGGAGGCCATTATGGTGAATGGAATGAATTCTAGTGAAGAAGGCAGATCTATAATGATTTAAGAATGGGTTTTTACAAAGGAATTGGTGTTTAAACCGTGCAAATCGGCATTCAAATTATAAATAACTCATCTTTATAACTTCCTCGCTGTCGGCGAGAAGTTTCTCCCCGTCGGCGACTCAGTTATAAAAATTGCCTCCCATGTTCTCGTTGTCGGCGGGACGTTTCTTGCTGTCAGCGAGCTCGATAAATAAACTGAATTTAATTTAGGCGCAAACCTTGCTGTCGGCGAGTATCGACCTCGCCGTCGGCGAGATTCCAAAATAATGTCCAATTTCGCTCTAAATCGAATAATTTCTTTTCTCATCATAATGGTTCGAATATGTGATGATTCTTAATAATAATTGAGTAGTAAAGTTTCAATAATATAGACTAACTATTAAGATACAATAAAAATAGATAACTAATATGGGTTGCTTCCCATAAAGCGCTTGGTTTAACGTCATCAGCCCGACCTAATTTCAATTATTTATCAGGTCGACTAAGCATTAAAACCTCTTTATAGTTAGGTCTTATACCTTCGAAATATGGTTTTAATCTATGTCCATTAACTTTAAATTTATGTCCAGTTTTTGGATCTTCAATTTCTATAGTTCCGTATGAAAATATTTGAGTTATGGTGAAAGGTCCTAACCATCGAGACTTCAATTTTCCAGGAAATAATTTCAATCTAGTATTATATAGCAAAACTTCCTGTCCTGGTTCAAAATTTCTCCGATTAATCTTCCGATCATGCCATAATTTCATCTTTTCTTTATAAATCCGATCATTATCATACGATTCATTTCTTAATTCTTCCAATTCATTTAATTGCAGACAATCTTTTCTCACCAGCTTCCTTCATATTATAATTAAATTCTTTAATCGCCCAATATGCTTTATGTTCTAATTCAATTGGTAAGTGGCATGTTTTTCCATATATAAGCTTCGTAAGGAGTCATTCCAATCGGAGTTTTATAAGCAGTCCTATAAGCCCATAATGCAGTGTCTAATCTAATAGACCAATCTAACCTATTTGGGTTTACAGATTTTTCTAAAATACATTTAATCTCATGATTAGATACTTCAGCTAATCTGTTAGTCTGTAGATGATAAGCAGTAGATATCTTATGAGTAATATTGTATTTTTCTACTAGTTTGTGAATGTATTTATTTCTAAAATGAGTTCCTCCGTCAGTGATAATCACTCTCGGCATTCCAAATCTAGTAAAAATATTTTTCATCAGAAATTTTGAAACATTCTTAGCATCACACCTAGGTAAATCTTGTGCCTCAATCCATTTGGAAACATAATCAACAGCTACTAATATATATGAGTTTCCAAACGAAGGAATAAAAGGTCCCATAAAATCTAATCCCCAAACATCAAAAATTTCAACTTCTAATATAAAATTCAGAGGCATTTCATTTTTTCTAGATATATTTCCTACTCTTTGACATTTATCGCAAGTTTTAATATATCCGTATACATCTCTAAATAGAGTAGGCCGGTAAAATCCGGATTGTAGAATCTTATAAGCGATTTTATCGGTCCCAAAATGTCCTCCAAAATCGGAATCATGACATTTTTGAATAATTGGTTCAGTTTCTTCATAAGGTACACATCTTCTAATAATTAAATCCTTACATTGCTTATAAAAATATGGTTCATCCCAAAAATAGGTTTTCGTATCATGGATGAATTTTTTCTTTTTTTGCAAAGTTAGCATAGGTGGTAAAATATTACTAACAATATAGTTTACTATATCAGCATACCATGGTATTTTCTACTCATTGATATTATATAGTTGTTCATCAGGAAAATTGTCTATAATTTTGTTTTCAATATCAGATAATTCATGATTTTCTAATCTTGATAAATGATCCGCAATTTGATTATCAGTTCCTTTCATATTAACGATCTCAAAATCAAATTCTTGCATTAATAGCATCCATCTAATTAATCTTGGTTTGGAATCTTTCTTTTGCATTAAATATTTGATAGCGGAATGATCGGTATGCACGATACATTTTGTTCCAATCGGATAAGGTCTAAATTTATTAAAACCATATACTACCGCTAATAATTCTCTTTCGTAATCGTATAATTTATTTCAGCATCATTTAGAGTTTTACTTAGCATAGTATATAACTTTAAAAATCTTTTCATATCTTTGCCCAAGAACTGCTCCTACAACATAATCACTAGAATCACATATAAGCTCGAATGGTTTCTCCAGGTTAGGTGAAACTGTTATAGGTGCTTGTAATTAATTTTTCTTTTAAGAGTTCAAAAGCATTCGGGCATTCGATTGTAAATTCAAATTTCTTGTCCTTTTCGAGAAGTTGGCATAGAGGTTTAGTAATTTTTGAAAAATCTTTTATATAGCGTCTGTAGAATCCAAGCATGTCCAAGAAAACTTCTTACCCCTTTTACCGTAGTTAGAGGTGGTAATTTAGCTATAACTTGAATTTTTGCAGGGTCCACTTCCATGCCTTTTTCTGAAATTTTATGCCCTAATACAATGCCGCCCGCAACAATAAATTGACATTTCTCCCAATTTAGAACTAAATTTTTTTTCTCACATAATTCTAATACTTTTTCAAGATGAGTTAAGCATGTGTCATATGATGTTCCAAATACAGAGAAATCATCCATAAATACTTTTATTCCATTGTCAATTAACTTACTAAATATAGACATCATACATCTCTGGAATGTTGTCGGTGCATTACATAATCCAAAAGGCATTCTTCGAAAAGCTAAAGTTCCATAAGGACTAGTAAACGTAGTTTTCTCTTGATCCTCGGGAGCAATTTGTATTTGATGATAACCGGTGTATCCATCTAGAAAACAAAAATACTTATGTCCGATTAATCTATCTAACATCCGGTGCTAGAAATGGTAAAGGGAAGTGATCTTTCCTGGTGGCGGTATTTAATTTCCTATAATCGATACATATACGCCAACCGGTAACTTGTCTTATAGGAATAAGATTGTTATTTTCATTGGCGATGACGGTCACTCCTCCCTTCTTAGGAATACGAGTGAATTGGGCTTACCGCAAGCATCTGTCGAAATAGGATATATAATACCATTATCTAACCATTTTAAAATTTCTTTCTTAACTACTTCTTTCATTATCGGGTTTAATCTCCATTGGGGATCTGCTTTAGGTTTATGTTCATCATCTAAAATAATTCTATGCATACAGATTGAAGGACTAATTCCTTTAATATCTGCTAAAGTCTAACCAAAAGTTTTCTTATATTTTTTTAAAGTTTCTAAAAATTTTTGTTCTTGAGATTCGTTTAATGTAGATGAAATAATAACTGGTAAAGTTGAAGAATTACCTAAGTAAGCATATTTCAAATGATCAGGTAATATTTTTAGCTCAAGTTAAGGAGGTTTAATAATTGATGGAACTATATTCTTGTCAGTGTTTTCAGTATTATCCAAAAGTTCAAATCTTTCCTGAATATAATCTAGTTCTTCATTATTATCTTCAATTAATCTAGTGTTTTCTTTTTCTAATTTATCTTCGTAATATTTCTTAAAATGTTCTTGTTGTAAATTTTCAAGTATTTACATGCGAAAACATTCATCATCTTTTTCTAGCGCAGGATATTTCATTGATTTTGCAATAGTAAATGTAACTTTTTGGTCATTTACTCTCATAGTTAATTCTCCTTTCTGAACATCAATCATAGTTTTTCCAATAGCTAAAAATGGTCTTCCTAAAATGATAGGAATTTCTTTATCTTCCTCCATATCTAAAACAATAAAATCTACTTGGGAAGATAAATTTATCCACTTTTACTAACACATCTTCGATAACTCCCTTAGGATAGGTAACCGAACGATCGACTAATTGATGGGTTACTGAAGTAGGTGTAATTTTTCCTAATCCTAATCTCTTAAAAATTGATAGAGGCATTAAATTGATGCTTGCTCCTAAGTCACACAAAGCTTTTCCATAAAATTTTTCTCTCTATAGCGCGAGGTATAGTGAAACTACCGGGATCTTTCAATTTTTCGGGAAGCTTCTTCTGAATAATAGCACTACGCTCTTCACTAAGTGCGACTGTTTCATTATCAGTGAATTTTCTTTTCTTATTTAGAATATCTTTCATAAATTTTACATAACTTGGTATCTGATCTAAAGCTTCGACAAAAGTTATATTGATTGTTAATTTCTTTAATATTTCAAGGAATTTAGCAAATTGTTTATCTTTTTTATGTTGAGCTAGTCGTTGAGGAAATGGTGGTGGAGGTTTTTCAACGTAAATTTTCATAGGTATTAAAGGATGTTCTAAGTTTGAATCTTGTTGAAGTGTTTCCTTTTCAATTTCCACTTCCTGATTTTGGCTTTCAAGTTCTTTTTTAATTTGAGGTTCTAATTCTTTTCCACTCCTTAGTTTTATTGCTTTAATTTGTTTTTTTCCTTGATCTTTAGGATTTATTTCCACATTACTAGGAAAAGTTCCAGGTATTCTATTATTTAGCGCAGTAGCAATATGTCCAAGTTGAGTTTCGATATTTTTAATAGATGTTCCTTGAATTTGTAATTGATTTCCTTGAATTTGTAGTTGATTTCCTTGATTTTGTAGTTGATGACCCATATTCAAAATTAATTCATCCATAGATAATTTCTTATCTTTGAATTGAGGGTTATTGTTATTAAATCCAGGTGGGTAATTAGGTTTATAGTTTGGATTTGCTTGATTAGGTTGATTCATCCATTGTTGATTAGATGTGTTATTCCAATTAAAATTTTAATGAGTTTTCCAACCAGGATTATAATAGTTTGAATAAGGGTTATTAGTTCTATTATTAATAGCATTTAAAGTTTCATAATTAGATTGAGATTCTATGATTTGTCCAGATGAGTTTTCTTCTAAAGTAGGAGAGTAGTTCATTCCAAAATGATCTAATTTCTTAGATATAGCAACAATTTGAGAAGCTAACACAGATATTGCATCATTTTCATGAATGTCGGCTATCTTTTCGGATTTACTCTATCAGTAGAGCCATTGGAAATTATTTGTTGCCATTTCTTCGATTAGTGCATAAGCTTCATCAAATGGTTTAGACATTAATGAACCTCCGGAAGAACATCGATGATTAATCTTAAAGATCCTACTAATCCATTATAAAAGGTTTGAATAATCAGCCAATCTGGTAGAACATGATGTGGGCATTTCCTAAGAAGTTCCATAAATCTCTCCCAAGCTTCATATATTGATTCTCCATCTAACTGACAAAAAGAAGTTATATCATTTCTAAACTTAGTAGTTTTAGAAGGTGGAAAATATTTGGATAGAAATTTTTGTGATAATTCTCCCCAAGTTTTAATAGATCCAGAGTCTTAACGAATTCAACCACATTTTAGCCTTATCCCTTAATGAAAAAGGAAAAAGTCTAAGTCTTATAGCATCGTCGGATACTCCTTGATATTTAAAAGTAGCACAAAGTTCTAGAAAACTAGCAAGATGTAAGTTAGGATCTTCGGTAGGTGAACCTCTAAATTGATTGTTTTGTACCATTTGGATAATTGCGGGTTTAAGTTCGAATGAATTAGCGAGCTACATCGGGGTTTTGAATAGTTAAATGAATTTCATCCGATGTAGGGTTGGCATAATCTCTTAATGGTCTTTGTTGGTTCATATTTTGAATTTCAGGAATATTCGCCATTTGTGTTAAATTTATAATTTGTTTCTTTTATTTTCTAATTCTTTTAATTGTACGCTCTAATTCAGAATCGTAAGGTATTAAATTTTCGTTTCCAAATTTGCTCATACAATTTTAGAATAGATATTAATTTATTTATTATGATTATTTTAAAATAGTTCGTTACTCTAGTAAATTTTTCTTACATTCCTAGACAACGGCGCTGAAAACTTGACCCATAATTTTATATTATGATATTTTTAATTTAATTGCAACGATGCCAAAAACTTGACCCCGCTATATTATATGTATAGAATTGTAATTGTTTATGTTGTGGATGCTACGCAAGTATACGTATCGTATCGAGTAATACGGGGCTCTAGTGGAGTCCTGGTTATCGATCCCACAGGGAAATAGAAAATTAAATAACAACTAATTTTAAAATAATAATAATAATAATTTTAAAATAGTATAAGAAAATTTGGAATTCTAAATTTAAGCGCAATAAAGTAAACTAAGTATTTTAATTAGGTATCTTAACTAAGTAGAAAATTAATACGTATTGAAAGTGTAGGAAATTAAACTAATTGCTAAATAAGTCTTAACTATTCAAAAAAAGTATCTTTCCCCTTGTTTAGAAATTTAAGTGATTGATGAATTTAAATAGATAATTTTAAGGTATTGTGACAAATAGGAGCATTCCTATTCTTTACCCTTTGGTTCAGGTGTAAAGAATATTGACTAATCCTATGTTTGATTACTGAATCTGCGGCTAGGCTGGGAGGATACTAACTGCCACTTCGGAGCTCCCACGTTCCCCTCGCCTGAGGGCTAACATCTACACTTCAGCTCTCAAACAATAGGACCGAATTGAATATTTTGTTCTGTCACACTAAAATGCTTAATTCTACGCCCAGTGATATTATTTCCCTATTTATTTGCACCCTCCTTCCAAGGCTTTTGAATTCCCCGAATATCAGATGTAATTTTTACTATAGTTGATAATCAACACATTTTAACAAATCAAATGGCCAGTTTGAAGGTAAATTAAGTTTTAAGTAAAAATTATCACAATTTATTAATATTTAAAAGTACTTCTATTTTTAGTTCATCTAGTCACTTAATTTCATAAACAGGGAGAAAGACTAAATTAACTACTCAGAATGTATGGGAACTAAACTAAGCATGGATTTCATTTAAAGTTAAAAACAATAAATATAAATACTTATCTCGATTTATCCCCAAGCAGACTCCTCGCAGTTCCTTTGACTCTTCCTTCCAGTACAGCAAGACTCGCTAAAAACTCACTAACTCACTAATTAAGACTCTAAAGACTAAAATTGACACTTAAAGACTCAAAACTGCACACATAACACTTATAACACACACTTATAACACACACTTATAACACACACTTATAACACACACTTAGAAGCTGAATTTCGGCTTCTATATATAGAGGTGAGCAAAGGACCAAGAGGTGTGTAAGCATCCCTTCAAAAAGTGTCCAGGTTCAATGTATCTGCGCCATTTGAATTTCGGCTTCTAGAAGGTCTTCGAACCTAGCTATCTCGTTGTCGGCGGGCTCGGTCTCGCTGTCAGAGAGACAGTTATAAATCCTTCAGAATTTCTTCCTCGTACCCTCACAGTCGAAGGGCTCGATCTCGCCGTCGGTGACTCAGCACAAATTGCATTATTTTCTTTCTTTTTGCTCCAAATCCGCTCTTTTTTATGATTTTTTCTTTTATCACCTAAATTCTACATTCATGCAACAAAATAAAGAAAATACCTTTATTTAAAGTGCAATTTCATCAAAATAGGTATGAATTTCTTAATAAAATTTTCAGTGATCAATGGACGAAACGGGAATTCTTCAGTAGAATCCTCCTCAATCCAACCTTTTTGTTCCTCTGATATTTTCTGCATCTAGAGGCAATTTTTGGGAGTTCAAGTGGAAGAATTGCTACCTAGAACAGCTAAAATTCAAATTTAAAGATGATAAACTGTTTTCTGAACAACAGCACAGTCTGGCACTGATAGCAACACTATCCGACGCTTGTTCAATTTTTGTCAAACTTTGTTTTGTACAAATTATTTCAAAACTTCTATTCGATTATTTATTTAATGTTTTTAATGTTATTTAAGGAAGGGTAGGACTTAAGTAAGTAACAAAAAACACAGATAGCACATCAAACAAGCAAACACTCAATAACTGTGGGTTGCCTCCCACGAAGCTCTTGGTTTAACGTCATCAGCCCGACATAACTTCAAGTTAATCAAGTTGATCCAACATTAAAAAGTCTTTAAAATTAGGTCTATTGCCTTCAAAATATGGTTTTAATCTTTTTCCATTAACTTTGAATCTTCTTCCAGAATTAGGGTCTTTGATAATCATAACTCCAAATTGATAGATTTTTACGACAATGAAAGGTCCTGTTCATCTAGATTTCAGTTTCCCAAGAAATAATTTTAATCTTGTAATGTAAAATTAAACTTTTTGTCCTGGTTCAAATTCCTTTTTAACAATCTTCCAGTCATGTTATATTTTTCTTCTCTCCTTGTATATTCTATCATTATCATATGATTAATTTTTTATTTCTTCCAATTCATTCAATTGCAACAGTCTTTTCTTACCAGCGTCTTTCAAATTAAAGTTCAATTTCTTTATCGCCTAATATGCTTTATATTCTAATTTGACTAGAAAGTGAGAAGTTTTTTCAAAGATTAATCTGTAGGGGGACATTCCTATAAGAGTTTTATAACCAGTTATGTATGCCCATAAAGTAATGTCTAATTTAGCAGACCAATCTAATTTCTCAGAATTTATGACTTTTTCCAAAATTCATTTAATTTCATGATTAGATACCTCTGCTAAGTCATTAGTTTGGGGATGATAAGCTATAGAGATTCTATGCATAATATTATATTTTTCTACCAATCTCTGAATCAGATTATTCTTAAAATGGGATACTCCATCAGTGATGATTACTCTAGACATTCCATATCTTGTGAAAATATTTTTCATTAAAAACCTCCAAACACTTCTAGCATCACACTTAGATAAAACTATTGCCTCATCCATTTTGATACATAATCAACAGTAATCATTATATATATATTTCCAAATGAACGTATAAATGGCCCAACAAAATATAATCCGCAAGCATAAAAAATTTCAACTTCTAAAGTAAAATTAAGAGGCATTTCATTTCTTCTAGATATATTGTCTATTCTCTGACATCGATCACAAGTTTTGATAAATCGATAAACATCTCTGAAAATAATAGGCCACTAAAATCTAGATTACAAAATCTTATATGCAGTTCTATCAATTCTGAAATGTCCTACAAATTTAAAATCATGATATTCTCGAATAATTCTTTCAGTTTCTTCATAAGGCATACATCTCCTAATAATAAGATCTTTACATTACTTATACAGATAAAGATCATCCCAAAAAAAAAATTTAGCATCATGTTTAAATTTCTTCTGCTGTTGCATTGTTAATTCAGGTGGTAAAACATTACTAATGATGTAGCTTACAATATCAACATACCATGGTATATTTTCTTCAGTAATATTATATAACTACTCAGCAAGAATTGTTCAGGTCTGGATAATGATGAGCTATTTGATTATAGACCCCTTTTCTATTAATAATCTTAAAATCAAATTCTTGCATTAAAAGTATCCTTCGAATTAGTCTTGGTTTAGCATCATTCTTTTGCATTAAATATTTAATTGCATAATGATTAGTATATACTATACATTTAGCTCCAATTAAGTAAGATCTAAATTTTTCAAAGGCATAAATGATAGCTAATAACTCTCTTCTGTAGTGGTGTAATTAATTTGAGCATCAACAAGAGTCTTACTAGCGTAGTATATAACTTTAAACACTTTCTCGTGCCTTTGTCCTAAAACCACTGCAATAGCATAATCGCTCGCATCGCACATTAATTCAAATGGTTTCTCCCAGTTAGGTGAAACTATTATAGGGGCAGCGATTAATTTTTTTCCTTTAACAGATCGAAAGCTTTTAAGCATTCATTGTTAAAATTAAACTTCCTATCTTTTTCCAAAGGTTAGCATAAAGGCTTAGTAATTTTTGAATAGTCTTTAATATATTGCCCGTAGAATCCTACATGTCCCAAAAGCTTCTTACCCCTCTCACAATTGTTGGAGGTGGTAATTTTTCTATAATTTAAATCTTCACAGAATCTACTTCCATGCCATATTCAGATATTTTATGCCCAAGCATAATTCCTCCTGCAACTATAAATTGACACTTTTCCCAGCTTAGGACTAAATTGGTTCTTTCGCATATCTTTAAAACTTTTTCTAAATTGCATAACCATGCATCAAATGATTCTCTAAATACAGAGAAATCATCCATAAACAGTTCTATTCCATCGTCTATTAATTTGTTAAATATGGACAACACACATCTTTGAAATGTTGCAGGTGCATTACCTAATCCAAAGGGTATTCTTCTAATAGTAGAAGTTCCATAAGGGCTAGTAAATATTGTCTTCTCTTGATCCTCAGGAGAAATATGTATTTGGTGATAACCGGTATATCTATCTAAAAGAAAAAATACTTTTGTCCATCAAGTCTATCTAGAATTTGGTCTAAAAAAGGTAAAGGGAAGTGATCTTTCTGGTGGCGGCGTTCAATTTTCTTTAATCAATACGTATTTGCCAACCAGTGACTTGTCTTGTCGGTATAATTTCATTTCATTCGTTTACATCAATAGTCACTCTTCCTTTCTAAGGAAGACAATGAATTGGGCATACCCAAACACTATCGGAAATATGATATATAATTCCAGCATCTAAACCACTTTAAAATCTCTTTTTTAACCACTTCTTTCATTATTGGGTTCAGTCTCCTTTGTGGATCAACTCTAGGTTTATGTTGTCCATTCAACAAAATTCTGTGCATATAGATCGATTGACTGATTCCTTTAATATCTGCTAAGGACCAAACAAAAGCCCTTTATATCTTTTTAAGGTGTCTTGTAATTTTTTGATCTTGATATTCATTTAATTCTGAAGATATAATGACCGGTATGGTAGATGGTTCTACTAAAACATATACTTCAATTGATTAGGGAGAAATTTCAGCTCAAGTTCAAAGGATTTAATAATAGATGAAGTTAAAATTTTATCTCCATTTTCCATAGTATCGAATCTTTTAAATCTTTCCTGAACAAATTCTGACTTTTCATTTTTTATATCATCCAAATCATCTTCACGTTCACTTTCATTTTCATCCTCACATTCCAAATTCTTTTCAAATACTTCTTTAAAATGATCTTAGCTCAAATAATCACAGATTTTCATTCGAAAGCACTTACCATTTTTTTTCAGTTGAAGGGTCTTTCATTGATTTCAGAATACTGAAAGTTACCTCTTGATCATTAACTCTCATAGTTAATTATCCTCTTTGAACATCAAACATAGCTCTCCCACTAGCAAGGAATGGTCTTTCGAAAATAATTGAAATTTCCTTATCTTCCTCCATATTTAATACAATAAAGTCCACAGGAAAAATAAATTTATCCACCTCCACCAATACATATTCCACAACTCCTTTAGGATAAGTGATATAACGATCAGCTAATTGGAGAGTCACAGATGTAGGTGAAATTTCTCCTGTTCCCTATCTCTTGAAAGTTGATAAAGGCATAAGATTAATACTAGCTCCCATATCACATAAAGCTCTTTTGAAAAATTTCTCACCTATAGCACACGGGATAGTGAGACTACCAGGGTCTTTAAGTATTTCAGGAAGCCTCTTCGGAATAATTGCACTACACTCACCGCTAAATGTAATAGTCTCATGGTCTTTGAACTTTTTTTTCTTTTGAAGAATATCCTTCATAAACTTTGCATAATCATGAATCTACTCTAATGCTTCAACAAATGGAATAGGAATCACTAATTTCTTAAGAATTTCCAAAACTTTGCAAATCTATTATCCTTGATATGTTTCTTTAGTCTTTGAGGAAACAGATGAGGTGATTTTTCAACAGTAATCTTCATTGGTTCAATCAGATATTATAAGTCTGAATATATCCTATTAGAACCTTTCTCAATGTTCACTTCCTCTCTTTCAACTTCAACTTCTTCTTGTGCTCTTGTTTCCAATTCTTTTCTACTCCTTAATTGAATAGCCTTAAATTGCTCCTTATTTTGATCTTTTGGGTTGATCTCAACATTGCCAGAAAGATTTCCAGAAGGTGTATTATTAAGCGCAGTAAAAATATGTCCCAACTGATTCTCAATGCTCTTCATCGCGACATTTTAAGCTTGAATTCAACTACTCATAGTTAGATTTATTTTTTCAGTAGACAACTTCTTTTCCTTAAATTGTGGGTTACTAATAAAACTAGGAGGCTAAGAAGGTCTATAATTGGTATTTCCTTAGTTGTTCGGATTTCCAGCTGGATTCATAGAATTGTTTCCCCTTTGCAGGTTAACAATGGTATTAGTATTATTCCAGTTGAAGTTTTGGTGATTCTTCCAACTAGGATTATAATAATTCAAATAAGGACTATTGAATTTGTTATTTATGGCATTCAAGGTTTCATAAGGTATTTGAGAGTCTATCATTTGTCCTGATGAATTTTGTTCTAACACTGTGGATGTTGGAGAATAATTCATTCCATATTGATTTATTTTCTTAGTAAGTGCAACAATTTGAGATATTATCATATTTATCGCATCAGAATCATGAATACTAGCTACTCTCTTAAGATAAACCAGCTGAGAGGGCCATTGAAAATCATTAGTAGTCATCTCTTCAATTAACGAATATGCTTCATCAAAAGGTTTTGACATCAATGATCCACCAACAACAGCATCGATAATCGATCTCAAAGATCCCACTAATCCATTATAAAATGTTTAAATTATTAACCAGTCTGGTAAAGCATGATGTGGACACTTTCTCAGAAGATCTTTAAATCTTTCCCAATCTTCATATATGGATTCTCCATCAAACTGACTAAAAGATATGATATCATTCCTCAACAAATCAAATTTTTAAGGAGGGAAATATTTTGACAGAAAATTTTATGAAAGTTCTCCCCAAGTTCTGATAGATCCAAGTGCTAACAAATTTAACCACACCTTAGCCTTATCCCTTAATGAAAAAGGAAAAAGTTTAAGCCTAACAACATCGTTCGACACTCTATCGTATTTAAAGGTAGCACACAGTTCTAGAAAACTAGTGAGATGTAAGTTAGGATCTTCATTTAGTGTTCCTCCAAATTGATTATTCTGTATCATTTGGATAATAGCAGGTTTAAGCTCAAACGAATTAACAGCAACATCAGAGTTTTGAATAGTTAAGTGAATTTCATCTGCTGTTGGATTAGCATAATCTCTTAAAGTTCTTGGTATATTTTCTTTTTGATTGTTTAAGTTATTTAAATTGTTCAAGTTGTTTACCAATTTGTGAGGATTTTTAGATCTCTAATTCAGAATCGTAAGGCACTAAACCTATTGATCTGATACTACACATACAAACACAGTAATCACACTAACAATAAACAAACACACACAATTATGATTTGTATTTCAAATATACGATTTCAAATACTATAAAATTAATTTTAGCAGTTACCTTTCCTCCCCGGCAACGACACCAAAAACTTGGTGCGACTTTTTTAATTTGCCAAAATTTATGAACTCAGATATATATATATATATTTTTTGATTTAGTTTTCTATTGAGTCATACAATTAAATACAAATATATGTATCGCTTAAGTAATACAGGGCTCTAGTGGAGTCCTGGATATCGATCCCACATGGAGGCAATTAATTTTATGGTGTAGCACAGAAATCACATCTCAAATCATAGCATAATTGCAAGTAATTACACTTCTTAAAATAGAGACAAACAATTGTAGTCACTAATTATACCTAAGTACGTTCTAACCTTCTAGCAAGTTAAACTGACACAAGACTAAATTTATAATAAAGTTTAGTTGTAAGAAAGAATCCTTCTCCTCTCCAATAACATTGTGATGATTTAGTAACATAGATCAGTGATGCAAATGTATTGTGCCAAATAGAAGCATTCCTATTCTTTACCCTTTTCTAAGCGCATAAAGAACATTGGCTAATCCCAAGTTCAGTCCCCAAATCGGTGGTTAGGTAGGGAGGATACTGGCTCTCACTCCATAGCTTCCACTTCCCTTCCCCTGAAGGCTAACTCTCACTTTAGTTTCCAAACCCTAGAACAAAATTAAGGATTTCAGCCTGTCACTCTGAAATCTCTAATTCTATGTCCATCAAAGTATATTTCCCTATTTATTTGAACTCAACCCCCATGAACTACATCACTCATTCATGGACATTAAACTTGGCCTTAACTTTTGTTGTGGAACTTATAATCCTTACGGAACATATGTTTCCCAACAAGTTTTAACAATTAAATTTGCCAGTTCAAAAAGTAATTGAAGTACGAAGTGAAAAGTTCATCACAAATTCTCCATAATAAATCGGTACATCATTTCCATATCACAACATCACCACATCACATGAAAAGGAGGAAGACAAAGAAATCTACTTAAGACCATGAGGAAAAGATAACAAAATATGTATTATATATATAAAAATAATGTCATACAAATAAAGTAAATAAAAGACAACTTATCTCAAACTCTTCTCCAAGCAAATCTCAAGAAATTACTTTGACTCCTCTTCTTTCTTCACAATAACACACAAATCTCTCTTTAGATAAGTAAGGAAGAAGAAATCTCTCACTTTCGCTCTCCTCCTATACTCCTTAGAAGAGAACACACAAACCCTAGATTTCCTAAACAAAATAAAAAGACACAATCACTCTTCACTCCCTCACACTCTACACTCTCTTCCCCTCACTAAATTTAGCTCTTTGAATCTAATTTGAAATCGGGATAGGGCGCGGTCCGGTGCAGGATAGGGCGTCGTCCAGCTCTATTTTTCGCCTTCCGGTCCAAAGTCTATGCAAATTGGCATGGTCCGGCACTAGTGACAGCGCCGTTCAGCCCTAGTTCAATAAAATGCACTTTTGCCCCATTTTACTCCAAATTTGTTCCTTTTCGCTTCCTTTTACTCCAAAGGCATAAAATCATTATACCTACATGAAATCATGAAAAGTACATTTCTTTAAAGTGCAATATCATCAAAAATAGGTGTGAAATGGACATTAAAAAGCTATCAAATTTTTAGCGGATCATTATGCAAAAAAACAAATTTAGTTCTAAATTGAAAGAAATGTCAATTTATGGCTGCAAGAGGAATTGTACTTGGTCATAAAATTTCTGAAAATGGTATGAAAGTAGACTCTGCAAAAATCCAAATAATTACAAAACTACCACCTCCTACTATTTTGAGATGGGTTAGAAGTTTTTTAGGACATGCTGGTTTCTGCATGCATTATTTTAAAGATTTTTCAAAAATTACTAAGCCTCTGTGCCAACTTTTAGAAAAAGATAAGAAATTTGATTTTAATGAAGAATATTTAAAAACTTTTGAATTATTGAAAGAAAATTTAATCACTGCTCCTGTAATAGTTTCACCTAATTAGGAGAAACCATTTGAACTAATGTTTAATGCTAGTGATTATACAATTGGAGCTGTTTTAGGTCAAATGTATGATAAAATTTTTAAAGTTATATACTAAGACTCTTAATGATGCTTAAATTAATTATACCACTGCTGAAAGAGAGTTATTAACTATTGTATATGCTTTTGAAAAATTTAGGTCGTATTTAATTGAGACTAAATGTATAGTGCATACAGACCACTCTACTATCAAGTATTTAATGCAAAAGAAGAATTTTATACCAAGATTAATAAGATGGGTAATTCTAGTGCAAGACTTTAACTTCATGATAGTCTATTGAAAAGGAACTGACAATCAAATAGTTAATCATTTATTTAAGTTGGAACAACATGAACTATCTGATTTTGAAGATGAAATTACAAAAACTTTTCCTAATGAAAACTTTATAATATTAAGGAATAGAATTTGTCGTGGTATGCTGATATTATGAATTATATTGTGAGTGAAATTTTACCCCCTAAATTAGCAAAAAAACAACAAAATAAATTTATGTATGATGCCAAATTTTTGTTTTGGGATGACCCATATTTATATAAACAATGTAAGGATCTAGTTATTTAGGAGATGTGTGCCTTATGAAGAAATTGAACCAATTATTAGAGATGTAATGATTTTGAATTTGGGGGACATTTTGGCACTGACAAAACTGCACATAAGATTTTACAATATGGATTCTATTGGCCTAATCTTTTTAGGGATGTTCATAGATATATTAAAACATGTGATAAATGTCAGCGAGTAGGTAATATTTCTAAAGTAATTAAAATGGCCCAAAATTTTACATTGGAAGTTGAAATTCTTAAATTTTGGGGATTAGATTTTATGGGACCATTTATTCCTTCAGTTGGGAATATATATATATATATTTTTTTTTTTTTAAGGGAAAGGAGCTACATAGGCTCCCTACATGTTAAATTAAAGGAGTGAAGTTACAAAATATCCCCTATGGGAACAAACATGACTCAATACAATTTCACACCAAAAGGGAAAAGTAACTAACCTAAATGTAAAAAAGACCTATCCCAAAAAAAATGTGCCCAATAAACACATAACCCAATGACACTCCCCAAGGAGTAATGGGCTGATATTAGGAGATTACCAACATCCAGCCAACTAAAGAACTGCAGCCAGGAGAAAAAACAGAAGGCCAAAAAACCAACCATGCTGAAATTATTTCCTCCCCAGTGTAATTTGGGGGAGGCTCAGTTTGTCTCCAGCAATGAGCAAGTTTAACTCATAATTTGGGGTAGTGGATACCCTCACCTGCTGAGAGGAAGCACCCTTACTTGCCAGCCAGTGGGCAACTTTGTTTCCTTCCCTAAAAATTGCAGAGAAGGTAATCTGAGGGGATGAGAGCTGTTGAATCTGGTGGATCCAGTAGTTGTGCCTCCAAGAGGAACCACACTCCAGATGTAAGTTATGAACAAGAGCAGTGGAATCAACTTCAATCCAGAGGTTAGACCAGTGAACAGATTGTGCTAGCTGCAGGGCATAAAGGACTGCAATGTACTCAGCTTCCATTGCATCCATAGCTAGTACAGGAGCATAGAAATAAAGAAGACAAGTGACCATAGTGATTTCGAAAATGCCCCCAACACTAGCTTTCCCATTTAAGAAACTGCCATCGATGTTAATTTTAATAGTTGGTCTAATGGGGAAGCCAATTAACCAATAGGACCTTGGGGGCAGGAGTAGAGGAAGTTTGTAAATCAATGTTTAACGAGTTGGTGAAGCCTTTGTGACAGATGATTTTGTGTAGATAGGCTTTGCAGTTTTTGGCCACTTTGGTAGAAGAGGCAGCAATACCATTAAATTTGGCATTGTTCCTGGCCATCCACAGAAACCAGATGACAATGAAATGGATAGTTTGAATATGCTTGCTATTCCCTCTAACCGAGAGATCATTGAATTCTTCCCAGGTGACAATTCTTAATCCGCCTGCATATCGGATAACCGATGCCAAACCGAACTCGGAGAAAGAGCGGTTGAAATACAAATGGGGGATGGATTCCTCCCGAGAATTGCATAAGACACACTTGGAAGGGCCTCTAAGCCCTTTGAGCTTCAGAATGTCATCTCGTGGGAATTAATCGTGGAGAGTTCTCCAACAAAGGAAGGCCATAGATGGGGACAGAAATTGATTCCAAACAGCTAGATGCCAAGGCACAGGAGTCCACTGGTATAGGGTGTTATAGAAGACTTTAGAGATGCTTTGATGTTGATAATTGGGCCTGCAGATAGAGTCAGGAGCAGTTCTAGTAATTTTGATGGTAGAGATCAGAGAAGCTGAATAGTCTTGGAGAATGGCTTTGAGGTGGGGAAGAGACCAGTTATGCCCCTCCCAGAAGTCAGAAACTTTAGAAGAATGATCAAGATGTGGGCTTCTAGCAACCAGCCATTCTTTGGGGCACCAATTATCAAGCCGAAGTTGATTTCTCCCCGTCCCAAATTCCGGATATATAAGTCCTCACTGTCTTTCTAACATTAAGAAGTTTGACCCGGGTTCTAGAATCCCCGAGTTTTCTTTCCACCGGGAGGGGTGAGAAGATCTGCGGTATTTCCCCATCATGAACTTAGCCCATAAAGAGGTTTGGGCCCCGAAATGTACCCGAGTTTGCGAAGTTGACTTGTTGGATGTGTGGGAGACCTTTCGGTCCCGGGCCACTGCGGCGAGTTGGTTTAGCAACGGTTGCCAAGAGGTCCAAGTGCGGTTGCTTATTCGGCCGGACCGCAGAAACACTGTTAAAAGCCCTCTCCATCCGTAGTTGGGTACTTTTCTTCATAGTGACCATTTGGAGTAGGTATGAAGGGAAAGTGGTCGGGATACTCTTGAGAAGGGTGATCCTACCACCATTAGATAAAAAGGAGATGGTCCAATTCTGCTAAGTTGTGAGTTAATCTTGGCAATGATATCATCAAATTGTATTTGTTTGGTTCGCCCATGGTGAGGAAAGCTCCCGGGTATTTCGGAGGAGGAGAAACACATTTGAAGCCAGTGTAGTTCAAGATCCAGTGCTTGACTGGGCTAGTTGTCAAGTTTGAAAAAATCAGCTGACACTTATCAGTATTGAACACCATACCTGATTGTTGTTGAAAGGAATCCAAACAAGTTTTAACCTTCTTAACAGCTGCTTTATGAGCACTGGAAAACAGCATGATATCATCAGCATAAATCAGGTGGGTAATGGAGAAGTTGGATCTGTGATGGAACCTTGCATAAGGTTTGTTCAGCAACTCATGATCAACCATCTTGGAGAAATAGTCCACTGCAAGGATGAAGATAGTGGGAGATAAGGGGTCACCTTGCTGTAGACCTATAGTAGCTTTGAACTTGCCTCTAGCAGAACCATTAATTAAGATGGAATGTTCATTGGAGTGGAGCCACCTTGAAATAAAGTTACAGAATTGGTGATTAAATCCTCTAGCAATCAATACTTCAATGATAAAATCCCAATTTATAGTATCATAAGCTTTTTGTATGTCAAGTTTATAAATCAGGTTGCCTCCCCTATGGACTTTATTTAAATCCAAAAGGAGTTCTTGTGCAAGCGCAACATTATCGATAATTAATCCTGCCTTTGACAAAGGCGGATTGATTCAGTCGATAATGTTATCCAAATGAGGTTGGAGTCTTCCCACCATGACTTTGCTCGATTACTTTACTAATCACGAAGTGAGGTCGATGGGTCTAAAGTGTTCCCATCTTTGCAAGGTAGAGCTTTTTGGAATCAGTACCATGCTAGAAGCATGGAAATAGCTAGGCAGGGATAGTCCTTGGAAGACACTTTGGACAGCAGCAACAACATCCTCCCCCACCAGATTCCACTCCTTCTTGTAGAAGTCAGCAGTGTAACCATCTGGGCCTGCAGTTTTAGATGGGTCAATTGAATTTAAAGCCATCCAGATCTCCTGAGCTGAGGGTATGGAAGTGAGTTGTAGATTACTGGTGTATTGGTACTTCTCATGGAACATAGAATCATCAATGGGTTTCCTGCACGAGGGGTTGTGATTGAGGAGCTTTTCAAAGTATGAGACAGCATCTAGCCCAATCTCATTATCATCAATTAGCATTCTCCCATCTGAGGACAAAATGAAGTGAATGGTGTTGCATTTTCTTCTATATTTGATACAGGCCTGATAAAATTGAGTATTTCTGTCCCCATGAAGGAAATGGTTAAATGCAGCTTTCTGTTTCAGATACTGATCCAACTTCTCAGTAGCAGTAAGTAAATTCAGTTGTGCAGAGTAGAACATATCTTCAGGTTCAAGTCCAGCTTCAACAGCAGCTTCCACTTTAGACAAGTTTCTCTCAGCTTCATTAACAGCAGCAGAAAAATCCCCAATGGAAGTCCAGCTCCATTTTCTAAGGGCTTGTTGACCTCATTTTTGGTGAGGTCTTCTCTTCTTCTCTTTAGTACTTAGGATCTAGCCTTAGGCTTTTCCTTTGACTATCTTAGAGGACTAGAATTGGGACCCACCTTTTAGAAATTCAAACCACTTCTTAACTCCCCGCAAACTCCACAAACTTGATCGTAGACCCCTAATCACCTAGAGGGTTGAAATCAAATGTGGAAGTTTAAAGGATGAGTTCCTATAGGACTCTTTGGCCTTAGGACTGCCCTGGGTGGCCTGGTCTGGTGAAGGGGCTGACTTACACTACACATACACACTACACTTCCACATACCTCATAAAACCACACCCATGCCCAACTTAACCTCCTGACTCATGTAGGTGATTCACATGGATGGTCCTTAACCCCTAAGCCCTCAGGCCAAGAGGGTTAGGAACAACATAGTGAATGCCTCAAATGAGTCCTTTCATGGCGCATATGGGCTTAAAATGGCTTCATGGCTCAACCAAAATGACTTCTTTCCACCCAAATTCACCCAATCTTCAATTTCCCAAATTTTCAATTTTTGACCCCCGGGACCCTACACCTACTAAACCTACCCAAAACCCTTGAAATCACCCAAATTTTTGCAAAATTTCCAAATTACCCAAAATTTTCCAAAAATCAATCCCAAACATCTCCACATCACTTAAATTGATCATCCATACCCAAAAATACCAAAGATTCCAAAAATACCTCTTAATACCCTCCAAATACCCAAAATACCCTTCTTGGCCTAAAAATCCAAAAATTCAGAAAATTCCCAGAAAATTCCAGAAAATCCCAAATATTCCCAATTTCATTTTGTCCAACTACACCATGGGCCAATTTTGTCAATTTACCTTACTTTTGTCAAAACCCCCCAATTTCACCCATTTTAACCCAAAGTGAACTCAATGTCAAACCAAACCTACCCAATTGACCCGAATTCTGGTCCAATTCAATTCTAAACTTCAATTCAACATTCCCAATACCAATCTAGACTAAATCCAAGTCCAATTTGATTGACATTTGGATCCAATCTCACTTTTGGCCTTAAAGCCCAATTTGGACCCATGACCCAAACTTAACCCAAACTCACCCAATTCAACTCCAATTAACCTCAAATCTTTTCTAAATCTTCCTTAACATTCCCACAAACAAAACCCTAACATGATTTGCCCAAAATTTGAACCCAAACCCCACTCAAATTCAACCCAAGGTTAAAAGGCCCATTTTTGACCTAAGCCCAAACCTAACCCAAATTCAACCCAATTCAAGCCCAAACTACCCCAAATTTGTTTCAAATCACTCATGACACATCCATGAGCTAAACCCAACAATTATTTGGTCCAACCTCTTTACAAAATTCCCATCCATAAATTCATTTTTAAACTTAAGGGCCCATTCCTTAAACCATTTTAAAAGCCCATCTAAAACTCTTTCAAAAAAGCCCAAAATTCTTCCAAAGCCCATATGACATTTCCCCTCATCATACTTTCAATTAAAATCATCCCTAAGTCCTAAATTCATCATCAAATAATTCCAAATCAAGCCTCATGCCAAATCACCCCTAAATACCAAAATTTTCCTTAAAACCATTTCCATGAAATTGACTTCACTTTTCCCAAGCCAAATGGAGCCATGGAGCCATGCACAAGCCATATGCAAGCCATGAGAGCCTATTTACATGTCACCATGCCATTTTGGGCAAAAGGAGGGGGCTCTTTCCTTAGTTCCTAAAGGTGATTAACCACTTCCATGACTACACTAAACCATGCTTAAGCCTAATTGTACTTGGATTGTGACTTGACCCCACTAATCAAGCTGATCCAAATCACTTTCTCCTCAGCCTAAACCAGGCCTTGGGTGGTGCACCTAGCCCAAATGGGTGGGTTGACCCATTTAGGTCCAAATCTAGCCATGCCCCATTCTACTTTGGATCAAAGCCTTTACACATGTCCATGGCCAATTGATTGCACAAACCTCCAGCCCTGACCCACCTGACCTTGAGGGTGACCCATGCTCGGCCGGCCGGCCACCAGTGCCGCCGGAAAACACCATGGCCGAGAGCTCACATGTGAGCTAACATTGAAATTCTCACTTGCTGAGCTGCCTCATGCCTAGTGGTCACCATGGTCGTTCTTCTCCTCACCGAGCAGCTCGATCCCAAGCCCTAACTCCCCCAGGAGGCCCCCACCCAGCCTTATTTAAACTCCACCCCTCTCGGCCATGAGAGAAGAGAAGCATAAACCTTGCCAAAACTCTGCCAAAATTGTTCCAGACCCTCCTCCACCCTTAGAGCACTTGATCCCAGGTGAAATCCCCTGCCATTTCTCCTCCGTAAGCTCAATTTCGAGTTGAAATTCCACCCAAAACCAGGACACTTCTCCACAAGTGAGCCAATTCCCAAATTGATTGGCTCTACACCTTCACCAGACCAAGGGAAGGTGTCCACCATCAAAAGCCCCATCTCCAGGCCACCCAGTTGCTCCAGCCTCCAAGCTTTGTGATCGGGCTTGGTCGAAATCATATCCAGATAATTCCCCAGACCAGGAGACTTCATCTGGAGCTTGCTGAGACCCAATCGAAGGTGCAACAACTCTCAGATTGAAGCCACACTTCTCTGAGCCAAGGTATGAACTAACTCTTCATCCCGAGCTTCTGGAGATTCTCCATTTCAAATGCTTTAGTTTCAATGCATGTTAACCATATAGATGTGTTCGTCTCTTCAAGACGAATCCATAGAGTATAAGAACGTAAAAATCCACTGAGAATCGAGTGAGATCTTAGGGATTTAGTGTGGACGGCTCTCGGGTGAGAACACTTAGGGACGATGAACGGATGCCGTCCATTCAATACACGCGCGGACGGACGGCTTAGATGGCGTCGGACCAGGAGACGGTACGAGAACCGCGGGGCCCGGGTTGCTGACTCAAGTGGCGGCGTCGAATGGGAGCGCGCCGCGTGGCCTTTCGGAGTCGCCGAGGATGCGCCGGCGCCGCGTGGATAAATAGGAAATTAGGGTATTTTTTGATTTATTTAATTCCCTAAACTTCAAAATTCATATCTCCGTGTAGAAAAATCAGAAAAATAAAATAAAAATACCCTCTTGCTCAATGAAGAGAGGAGAATAATGTGGAAAAGAAATCACTTAATTTCATCAAATATTTTATTTTTTATAATTTATTTACTCTCTGCATTGTTTTAATTCTCCATGCATGCATACAATTCACCATGGCATGAGACCATAGGGCTTTTGAAGCCTCTGAATTTGGGAACATTCCCCGAATTTTCCAAAGTCGGAGGCCATCTCTATAAAGAGTTCTTGATTTTTCAAGTTCGAGTCACTGTTTTGAGTATTTTAATTCCAGTAAATAGCATGTTGTGAAATAAATTCTAGGAAAATTTGGTGATGTTCCTTATGACCGAGAGAACCCTAGGAAAAATAGATTTTGACTTAGTTCATTTAAAACAACCCTAATTGGCTTAAACACCCAAAATAGGTCTTTAATTAATTAGAGTTAACCAGGCATCAAATTAACTTGAAATCAATTCTCCACTGACCTTTAGGATCAGAGGAATCCACCATAAAAATTTGAAGTCAATTGGGCTTGGTTAGCCCCACTAATTGGGTTGATTAAGTCACTTAGCCATTTTAAACTTTAAAAATTCATAACTTTTAAAATACTTTTCAAAAATTCACCAAATTGGTTTTGGAGCCTCTCTGATATCAGGGGAACCTAAGAAAATTAAAATTTCAATTTTCTAAAAAAGTTGATTTTTAATAATATTTTAATATTTTTAATAATTAAAAAATAATAAAAATCACAAAAATAATAAAATTCACCAAAATGTCACATTTTGAATTTTAATCACTTAGGAACAAATCCCACATTTTTCTTAAGTCTATTTGGTGAGATATTAAATTTTAAAGCTTTAGGATTTTTTTTAAAATTAAAAAATGTATTTTCTAGCATTTTCACTAAAATAATTATAATAAATCATAGAAAAATCAGAAAATTGCAAAATTTGCTTCTCTGGTTTCCTTGATATCAGAGAGATTTTTGAAAAATATAAAACTCATTTTTCAACATTTATTTTATTTTTTAAATTAATTAACACTCCAAAACTAAAAATAATTATAATAAAAATAATATAATTCAAAAAATCACCAAAATTGGTCCAAGTGCTTCTCTGGTCATTAGGAATGTCCCCTAATTTTCTTAAGGACAGAAACTTTCCCTTGGTCATGTTATCAAATTTTCCTTGAAAATCTTTATTTTCTACCAAAAATAATTATATAAATAAATTAAATACAGAAAAATCACATTTTCTCCTCTCATGTCTTTATTGACATATGAATGAAGTCACATAAAAATTTCAAGTTCATCTGAGTTCAATTTAGTGAGTTATGAAATTATTAAGCTTAAAGGGTAAAATGGTAATTAAAATTTTAACCCTTAATTAAAAACTTTAGGTTTAATAAAAAATTAACAAGTAAAATATTTGATCCTAATCTGATTTGGATGATTGAAATTTAAATAATTAAAGGGTAGAAACCCATTAAACAATTTTAAAATGATTAAACCTTAATTAAATAATTGATTAAATTTGGAAGAATAATGAAATTGGAATTATTGAAATAGGGATATTTATTAGGAAGAAATTTATTCTTTAATTTAAAAATCCCTAAACTAATTATATCATTAACATTCAATTCTTAATTAAAATGATAACTCAAATTTAAAATGTTAAAAGATTTAATTAAATCATTAAACTCTTTTAAAATCTCAATTAAAATTATAAATTAAATTAAATTAAATTAAATTAAATAATAAAATTAAATTAAATTAAACAATTAAAATTATAAATTAAATTAAATTAAATTAAATTAAATAATAAAATTAAATTAAATTAAACAATTAAATTAAATTAAATTAAACAATTAAATTAAATTAAATTAAATTAAATTAAATTAAATTAAATAATTAAATTAAATTAAATCAAATCAAATTAATTAAACATCAAATCAAATTAAATTAAGTTAAATTAAATTAAAACTCAATTAAATTAAGTTGAATTAAATATAACATCACTTAAGACATAAAGAATTCAAAATAAATGTAAAGCAACTTGAACACTATTCCAAATTTAAACCCTTTAACTTAAATCAAATCATTCGAATACTAATTTACCCTTGAAAGCTTTGATTATTATAACTCCTAAATGGAACATTAAATGAAGTGTTACTTCACTCATAGGATATTCAAATGTACTAATTCACTGGGCAAGTTAACAAGACTTGAAAACCTCGGACGATCGATTCATTTATATAATTAAATTCATTTGGACTTAAAACAATCCTAGAAATATTGAAAAGATGTTTAAGATTCTTCTTAAGCACTTACTCAATATGATAGGACATTTATAAGAACAATTGGATTTAATTGTTCTTTGATGAAGAAAATCGTCCTCAAACAAAAACACAAAGAACCTAGACGTCATAGGAGATGACTAGCTATAGGATTAGGAATTTGGTAGAAAACCATAACCTTTCCCTTTAGCTTTACCTAGGAACTTGCTTAAATATTTTAATTGTGTTTTAAGTGTAGCTTGGGACGACGGGAAGACCCTCCAGGTACGCTTTTATTTTATTGCAATTTACTTTCTTGCAATTTACTTTCCTGCAATTTACTTTCTTGCAAATGTACTTTATTTTGCTTGCATGATAAACAACTGTTGCATGAAAACCCACACCGTTAGGATAGTCCCTAAAACTGAAACCAAAACTAAGTTAAAAGTCATTGCAAGATAAAATTCACCGCCACAACATTTCAAAATATAAAACAACTCAAAATTTAATCACAAACGTAACACAAAGCTACAATTACAACTAAATTAAAACGTCCTGTTGGATGATCGGGAATACCTCGGATGATGTAACCTACGTGTTGCTAACGGGATTTCCCACGGTCTAAATGAAAGTGTGGAACTCATTCAGCTGAGTTTAGCAAATTCATCTCGGACTAAGTGAATCCGATAAAAATAAAGATGCCGGAAGGATGGAACCGCGGGATCTTAACCGGTGTCGTTATAATCAACTTTAAGATTTGTTTTAATCAAAATACAAAACACTTGGAAATTAAGATCTTCTCTAAACCAAAACACTTTTCTCATCTCCCGATTTATGATTTCTAAAACTAAACCTCTGCAACAACAAGGAGCTTGGAGCATGGTGGGCAGCACGGCCATCGTCGTCAGCAAAACTTGAACCTACTTCAGCAAAACCTTCTTAGAATTAAACAATAAAGCCATAGGACTTCGAGGTAGCTTGCCTAGTGCAACATAAATCCTCAACTCTTCGTTAGGCACTTGCATTGCAAATTAAGCCCTAACCGGTCTTAGGATTCCGAGGTAGTCGTCCGATACGACATAAACCCTCATATCTTCTAGGCTATTTGTTTGATTTTATCATACAAATATAAGCCCTAATTAATTAAAATTGGCAAGATTGAAATACTAAATAAACATTAGGACTTTCCTAAATTCAAGCCAAACAATAGGATAGTCGGGAAATTACCAAAGTGCACTTCGAATCTGTGATTTCTCCTACTTTTCTTCCTTTGGATTCCCAAAACGAAATGTTCCAAACTTGATCCATTCCCTATTGAAATTCCAAAATTCAATCTTTGAAAACCTTAAACTTTGAAATCCTTAGGGATAGATACACGGTTTGTGGTGCGGTGCTCGTTTATATAAACTATTTGGGATGTGAGATCGGTTTAATCTCATATCTTAAAACTTTCAAATTTAAAATTGTTTTTCAAAATCAAATACTACTTTTCAAATTATTTATTTAAATTAAATTAAAAATTCGCCGACAACTTCTGTTAGGCGACCCCTTTTCAAAATAAAACACACAACCTAAAAATATGCCGACAACTTCTGGCGACTCCGCTGGGGAAAATTCCTCTCTCCATTATAATCAGATAATTCTGCTTTCAAAAATCGGTAGTGCATCCATGTCCTTAGTGGATCAAACTACCCTTCTTTCCGTTGGAATACTATGTTCATTTCTACCTTGAACAAGTATAGCCAACATTCTCCCGGATTTAGGAGCCACTGTTTAGACACCCCTAAACAGAGAGGTTCCGAGATCCTTTTACCTCATTTCGAGGTGGGGTGGACCCTCGATAGGTGTTAGTTTAGGAGTGATCCTTCGAGTCGGGAAGTCTTGCTTAAGACTTTCTTTTCCTTTCGAATCGGATTCCTTACCTTCTCTACACCTTTCGAACATTCCGTTCTAAATAAACAAACCCTCTAATAAGTGATCCTTTTAACAAATGATTCTTTTTTATAAATACATGAACAAAGAATGAGTTCGGACTCTTTTCAATTCCTTTCTTTTCGTCCTAAAGAAAAGAAGCATAACTCGGGACCGACAACCGAATCTACCCCGCGAAATGGAAGCCCCGAAGCCGATTTTCTCCTTCACTAACGGATCGGACTTCGCCGTCTATAAGGATGAGCCGCCGGACAATGGGGTCATCCGATTTGGACGAGGATTTGAAAACACGAACGTCAAGGTCACCGACGTCTCCCTCTTTGCACCGACGATATCCGAAGCCGAGGAGCCACTCGCTCGAGTTCAACCTTAGGTCGACCCAAGAGTTTCCTCCCCCGCAAAGGGTCCCGACTAGAGGAGTACTGCCGTCCGCAGGAGGACCGTTCTTACTACCCCCACCGGTCTAGTTGTTTCGCACCTACCCCGACTTCCGCCAAATCAAAGGGGAAAGAAATCCGGAACTATGGTAAACCCGTTACCGTGGAGGGTACGGATCTTCCCGTAAGACCTTCCGTCTTCGAAATCGGATCCGGTTCGAAGATTCCGTCGCCGACAAAGACCCAAAGAAGAAATAGAAATAGAAGGATCGCCGGGGAAGCCGTAGCCGCCGAAATTGCCTTCCCGGAGGAAATTCCGAGTTGCCGGAATATACACCGCTACCGAATATACACCACCGCCCGACTACATACCACTTTTGGGAGGAAGCAGGTTCCATCCCCTCTCCGCCGCAGAGGATGAGGAGAATGTTCGCCAGATTGCTGCCACATTACCTCGGCCCGCATACTACAACGATAGCCGCAAGAAAAGAACTAGAACTATACCGTTTGCTCGACTGCAAACTTTGGTAGAAAAGCTAGCAAGGAAGGAAAACTGCCCCGTATCGGAAATTCTACGAAGGATAGGGCGGGTGCCGGTCAAATCCCGTCTTGGACCCCGAGTAGAGCCCGCCGTCATGATAGAAAAGCCAAGCAAGAGAATGAAGGCTAGCCCGCCTGTCGTAGTATCAGGATTCCAGATTAGGGAGGATACCACCTTCCAGCATTTGGCCAACAGACCATCTGGTCCTAAACCTTCTGCTGCTAGAAGGATGGTGTGGCGTCCCACTACGGGGCAGTTGAGACTGAAACAGCAGCCCGAGAAAGAAAGTCTCGCCAGGAGGCTGGAATGCGAAGAAAGTGCTACCGCGATGAAGGGGACTCGTGAAAAAAGGACCCGGCAACCATCGCATGACAACCACAAAGATACACGAAAGCTCCGCTAGAAGATGCCATGGAAAAGTTGAGAACCGACATCCGATGGTTGGCAAAAGAAAGAGAAGAAAAGTTCGGAGATGAGATCGACTCATCGGAATTCATGGACAACGAATATGCAGAAATCAACATGGTTGAGACACGAGCTTCATCAGCTTCTCAAGGTGCTCCTGCGGCTCGTAGAAGAGAGGAGCCGAACCGATGAAGAGACGACTTCAGGAAAAGGACGACACGATCGCTCAAATGGCGAAAAGGATGGAAGAGATGGCCATAGCTCGGCCACTCTCCGCAGTCAAGTACAACCACATAGAGAGACACCCCCGTAAGTCATTCACATCGTAGATGGAGGAAAGGAGATTACATCCGTCAATGGGGTTGACCAGTCGAAAAGGATACAACACAAAGTATGATCCCCGAAAAGGATATCAAGAACTTGGTAGAGCAACGAGTGTGAGAAGCCTTAGCACAATCGAAGAACGGGACATCCATTCGGACGGGCAGACCTTACCCGTAAGAATTCGACGCTGTCCAATACCCGAAAGGCTTCGTACCACCTCTCGTTTAAGACCTTCGACGGAACCGGAACCCCGACGAGCATGTTGCACACTTTCGTGCCGGTTGTTGCAATGCCGACGGGAGCGATGCGCTACTCTTCCGACGAGCTCGTTAGTAGTCCGTCGGAATCGCCTTCGACCGGTATGCGGAATTACCCAATGGTTCGGTGAAGACATTCTCGCAGCTAGAGAGCCTCTTCATTAAGCGATTTGCCGGAGCTCAAGCACCACATCACTATAGGTGATTTAGTGGTAGAGAAATAAAGGCCGAATGAAACTCTAGTGGATTACATACTTCGATGGAGAAATTTAAGCATGAAGTGTGAACCACAACCGCAAGAACAACATGCGATCGGCATCTTGCTTAAAAGCATTCACGACCCGATAGCACTTCTCCTCAAGGGATTCACTATTAAGACTTTTGAGAAGTTGTTAAGCAAGGCCGGAAGCTTGCAAGAAGAGGCGAAGCAATTAAGTTTTGCGGACAAGACGGACAAGCGAGAAGCCGGTGAAGACCTTCGAGAAGAAATCCGGGATCGTTGCGAGCAGTTGACAAAGGCAAGCAACCGATGCAAATACCACCGTAACGGCCGCAAAGAACCACAACAAAATTACCAAGCAACCCCGGTCCAGCTATCGATCGTCTCCGCAAGATGAACAACCGTCTCGTCTGCAACGTACATTGAGGGAGCCTCTGAGCAGAGAATATCCGTTCAAAAATGAAGTAGTACCGAAGATGTTCCGCAGCTTAATGAAGACTCCAGATTTCCAGCTGCCAGAGCCCAAAAGACCAGAGGAAGTCAACAAGAAAGGTGATCCCAACTTTTGCCCCTACCATCGGATGCTTGGGCACAAGATAGAAGATTGCATTACCTTCAAAAGTTGGCTCAATGACAACCTTCGGAAAGGAAATATAACAATCCCGAAGGAGTACATGAAGGAACCCCAGAAAGGAGGTTCCGTCAATGTTATCTCAACCGATCTCGTCATCCCGATAGATCCCTATACAACTGACGATGGATGGACTACCGCCTGGACAAGGTCTTCGAAGAAGATTTTAGACAACATCCGAACCGCTTCGGTGCGAGCTTCAATTCAGAGTTCGAGACCTGTTAAGCCGGTACTATCACTTGCGATAGAAGAACCACCTCGACAGGAGACAATCGAAGAGAAGAAGAAAATTGACGAAGAAGAGGGACCGAGACTCCTAAGGCTAGACTAGGGGCCGCTTATCCCAGGATAGTTGTTTCCGATTCGGGGGAGAAATCCCTCGAACCTCCGATTTTGTATGATTATCTCGCTCACTTCGGTGGGATCATATAATGATAAGGGTGATGGCGTTGGCTACGTTTTGATCGTTTCTAACGATTACGTAACTAGCGACAATCCGGGAGTCGATTTCGATACCAACAACAATTCTCAAATCATACAAGATCTCGACGATCAAAATGACGAAGAAGGCATCCATCAAGGAGGCTACGAGAGTTCAACAAGCAACGGATCTATCTGTGAGTTTCGAGGAGCTCCAGCTTACGATAGAGTTAGAGCCTTCGGATTTTGAAGATAATCCGGAAGAGCCGCGTCATTCCGATTCAGGAGGAGACACCGACAAACTCAACACTAGATTCAGAAGAAATTACAGAAGTCAACTTGAGAAGTGGGAAAGTTCTACCTCCAAGAGTGGGTCCAAAAGACAAAGGAAAGCAGGTGGTTGTTCAAGAAGAACCAACCCCAGCAAAAGAAGTACCCACTCGAGAAGAAGCCGAGGCGCATGAGAACAAAGTGGACTACAACGTGTTAGCCCATCTTAGGAAACTACCGGCCAAACTGAGCATTTACGATGCTCTCATCTTATCAAAGGAGATGAGAGAAGATCTGATCAAGGCCTTACTTGATCCAGAAGTTTGCTTAGCTCAAATGGCTGGAGATTCCTTAGATGAGGTTTGCTCGTTAAAGGAACAGCAAGGTGTTACCTTCACGGACAATGACCTACTACTTGGGACGTGCGGATCACAACCGACCGTTGTACATTTCGGTTACAATTGGGAAGTTTACACTCTCCGCAGTATTGGTGGATCCAGGAGCATCAATCAATATAATGAGTCTTCGAACGCTAGCATACTTGGAAATTAATGCTCGCGAGCTCGAGGCCGACAAAATGTTATTAAGAGGATTCAACCGGAAAGGAGAAAGAGCCCTCGGGTCAATAACGCTATCGATGAAAACCGGTGACTTAGCAAAGACAACCGCAAAATTTCACATAATCGATTCAGAAACGTCGTTCAACGCTCTACTGGGCCGACCATGGATACATGAAAACAGGATGGTACCATCATCTCTGCACCAGTGCATCAAATATTACGATGGAGGGGAACAGTGCATCAAAGGCGACTTACAACCATTCTCCGTACATGAGATTGGAATCCATGAAGATGCAGCTTATTATGCACCGCCAAAGAAAACGATCTTCTCCAGAGATACCGTAACAAATGAAGCAAAGAAAGTTCGAGACAACGAAGAACCCGAAGTTCTAGTCCAACGAGTCACTCACCACTCCCTTCCGGCGAGATGGTGAAGGTTTCTCCACAACTCGCATCCGAGGTCGAGGCCGGGGACGAGGTCGTGGTAGAGGCACTAGGACAATTGGACAGAAGAAACCAGCCATCAATGTTGATTGGAATGATAGTTCTGAAGAAGAAAAGGAAATCAAACAAGAAGCAGCGGCAATAAATCGAAAGAAGCCGCAATTCAAGATCTCCCTCGAAGATGAAAAGAATGAAGAATATAAATCAATGTACGAGAAGATTAACCACTACGTACATACTATGACCCTAACTCCGATCCATTCTAATAAGATCGAGGGTATGGAGGTCAAAGAGGTACGTAGTGACGGTGCAAAGCCGATCAAGTTCTACCGCGGTGCTTCTTCCTCCAAAACTCGAAAATAATGTACAATTCGAAGATGTCACTTCATCGAATTAATGGAATTACCTTTTGAGTGGTACTCTCCCTGTGTTCAAACTTTAATTCAACGTGGTTTCTTACCTCGACAATGGACAAAAGGCCAATCACAACATTTTGAAAAGTTATGGAATAACTCCGGCCGTCCTCCCAATTCAAAGCATGGTCTCGGATTCGGCACAGTAGGATCAGTTGACGATACTGAATTTTGCTTGGTTGTCACTTGCAAGTCCAATGAAAACTGCATGGAAACTACAGACGAACTCGAAGATTTACAAATTGGAGACACTCCACCAGAATTCGAAGAAGAGATCAAATCTACAATAGATGAGTTGACGGAAGTTAACTTAGGTACTAGCGAGGAGCCTAAACCTACCTTTGTTAGCTCCTTACTCAACAAAGAAGACTCCGAAGAAATAATCAAATTATTAATGGAATTTAAGGACTGTTTTGCTTGGAACTACGATGAAATGCCGGGATTAGCTCCGGAGGTTGCGGTCCATAAGCTAGGAGTGGATCCTACTTCGTCCCAGTCGGACAAGGTCCTGAAGAATGCGTCTAGAAATCGAACAACAAGTCATAGCCGAAGTTAAAAAGCTAATAGACGCTAAATTTGTCCGTGAAGAACAATACCCGACCTGGTTAGCCAATGTGGTGCCGATCGGAAAGAAGAATGGTCGGATCGGAATTTGTGTGGACTTCGGAGATTTAAACAAGGCATGTCCAAAAGATGAATTCCTCTACCGATTCCGGAACCGATGATCGATATTGCTTCGACACATGAAATATTCTCGTTCATGGATGGATCTTCAGGATACAACCGGATAAAAATGGCTCCGAGAAGATGAAAAGCTTACAAGCATTCGGAACGCCGATCGGAGTATTTTGCTACACAGTGATGCCATTCGGATCGAAGAACGCGAGAGCAACCTACCAAAGAGCAATGACAAGAATTTTTGATGATCTCATCCACAATCAAGTCGAGTGCTACGTGGACGATGTCGTCATCAAAAGCAAAGTAAAGGAAAACCACCTGTATGATTTGAGAATTGTTTTCGAACGATTAATACAATTTAACCTTAAGATGAATCCCTTAAAATGCACCTTCGGCGTCACCTCCGGGAAATTCTTAGGATTCGTTGTCCGACATCGTGGAATTGAAATCGACCCGGAGAAGATTAAAGCTATCTTAGAAATGCCGCCTCCCAAAACCTTAAAACAACTACGATCTTTTCAAGGAAGGCGGCATATCTTCGACGCTTTATCTCGAAACTTGTCGAGTAGGTGTCAGCCTTTCTCAGCACTAGTTAAAAAGGACGCCAAATTTATTTGGGAAGAAAAATGCCGGGAGGCCTTCGAGGACATTAAACAATATTTAATGACACCTCCCGTCTTAGCGGCCCCGAGTCTCGGGTAGACCGACGATACTTTACACCGCGGCTCTAGACGACTCTCTCGGAGCCTCGTTAGCCTGAGTCAATGATGAGGGTAAAGAAAATGCTCTTTACTTACTTAAGCCGTCGTTTACTTCCGACGGAAGTAAGGTATCCCGCAATTGAAAAGCATTGTTTGGCCCGATCTTCGCCGCTCAAAAGCTCGGGCACTACAAGCTTTCTCATAAGGTCAACCTCGATCTCGAAGTTTAATCCATTGCAATACTTGATGACTCGTCCAACACTTTCCGGCGGACTTGCCGGATGGTCGATGATATTATTGCAATTCGATATAACTTTCGTGCCTCTCGCGTGCCGTAAAGGGACAAGTCTTAGCAGACTTCCTCGCGAGCACACCCTTTGCCGGCGAATCTCCTCTCAATGATGATTTGCCGGATGAACAAATAATGAACCTAGAAGACCCCGATGATCGACGTTGGGAATTATATTTCGACGGAGCATCTTCAGCACACAAAGACGAAGAATCGCAAGTGATAGTGCCCGGTAAGGCAGGAATCGGGCTAATCTTTATAACACCGGAGCGGGGGATGTTAAGATACTCCTACCACTTGACAGAACCATGTACAAACAACGAAGCAGAATATGAAGCCCTCATAACGGGATTGGAATTAACTATTCAAATGGGGATAACAGACATCAACATCTACGGGGATTCACAGTTAATCATTCAGCAGATCGCCGGACAATACAGAATTTTTAAACCGAGACTTGAACAATACTTCCGAGTATGCCATACGAGTTGTTGGAACAGATTCCAAATGTGACAATCTACAAAATTCCTAGAAAAGAGAATGCTTTAGCGAGATGCTTTAGCCCGTCTCGCAAAAGAGTTTGCTCGTTTGCAAGATGAATCGGTGGAAGTGTCGGTTCACGGACGTCGAGGTCCTATCACGAGCTTGACATAGACACAATACACAAATCGAGAAGAAGAAAAAGAAGCAGATCGCAGCAATGACGAGAAAACACGAGAAGATTGGCGACGGCCATTGATGAACTACCCGCAAACGGGAAAACTACCGGATGATAGGTCGCTGGCCCATCGGATCAAGAAAAGAACTACTGTCTTACGCATTAATAAACAACACATTATACGAAAGGTCTTTTGATCAAATGTGGCTAAGGTGCCTAAGCGGGTCTGAGGCCCGTGAAATTGTTAAAGAGGTGCATTCAGGACTCTGTGGCGCTCACCAGTCGGGTCCAAAGATGAAAATGAAAATTAAAAGACTAGGGTACTACTGGCCCTCGATGATGACCGACTCGCATGAAAATCGCCAAGAGCTGTCACCAATGCCAAGTGCACGGAGTGGTTCTACACCAACCTCCAAATGTGCTACACCCGACAATTGCGTCGTGGCCATTTGAATGTTGGGGCACAGATATAGTGGGTCCAATAGAACCACCATCTTCAAAAGGACATCACTTCATTCTTGCGGCTACAGATTACTTTTCCAAGTGGGCGAGAGCGGTTCCACTTAGAGAAGTGAAAGCACACCACGTGCTACGGTTTTCAAGAACCAAGTTGTCTACCGTTTCGGAGTGCCGCGCGAGATCATCTCGGATAATGGGTCGGCATTCGAAGCACACAAATCAACAATTTTGTCGGGAGACACGGAATCGACTGGCGATACTCGACAATTTACTACCCAAGAGCAAACGGTCTCGCTGAGGCTTTTAATAAAACTCTCGTTCAAATCTTAAAGAAAACCTTGGACGATAATAAGAGAAATTGGCACGAGAAATTGTTAGAAGCCTTGTGGGCCTACCGGACAACCTTCGGAACTCCTACTCGAAGCTACACCTTACGCTCCGGTGTATGGGTCCGAGGCGATGTTACCTTTAGAGGTTCAACTTCCTTCACTCGAATTGCAGCTTGCAAACAAGATCACGACGAAGAAAACGCCGATTACGACTCGAAGAATTAGAAAGCCCGGAAGGGAAAAGACTTGCAGCGCAACGGAATTTAGAACTATACCAAGCTAAGATGGTTCAAGCCCATGACAAGCCGGTCCGCCCAAGAACCTTCAAAGTTGGTGACTTAGTTCTCGTTCTCAAGAGACCTATTCTTGCACACCGCAAGATAGGAGGAAAATTCGAACCCACTTGGGAAGGACCATTTGTTGTTGAAGCAAGTATACTCGGGAGGTTCCTACCGGCTAGTGAATTGCCAGGGAGAACGACATATGCTTCCGATCAACGGACGATACTTGAAAAAGTATTACGCTACCTGATGTTTCGAAGGAATGAAATTTTCATCCCTAAGAAACACGGGCGAAGTAATTACTTATGATTGGGTCCGAACCCAAAAATAGTAAAATGTGTTAAAATAAATAAAATCGTGATAATTAAGTTTTCCTTGTTTTCCTTTCCAAATCAAAATCTCTTTCCTGATCTTATCCTACTTCATTCCTGTTAAATTTCAAAATATAAGAATAATAAAAAATGTATCTTTAATAAACATTTTCTTAATGTTCTTGTTCTTAGTACAGCCCCTGATCCTTTTCCTTGTCTTTTCGCAGGGAAATGTCGAACGGGCGGTTGGTCTTGAACTTTAAGAATGGTGTAAGCCTTGCACTCGATGAAAAGAGGGTGAAAGATGGAGTGATAATCGAGATTGACTCGGATTTCGCACCGGCAGAGCCTACGATGCGAGGAAAGTGACTGGGTCCCAGTTAACCGAGAAGAGCTACCCGGACAGACAGTGATGAAAGTGGGTGGCCCAAGCCACCAATCCAACAACAAGAAAAGAAAAGCAAACACCGAAGAAGATAAAAAAATGAAGTCCGTAGTTGCTACAGCAGAGGGCAGGCTTGTCAGCGCCGCGCCCACAGAGACTCATGAAGTTCGAAGGGCTACTCTCACAGCCACGCAACAAAGAAATAAGAATCGTCGTATCCGTAAAATGTTAACAAAACTAGCTGCGGACCAGCGCGACGAGACAATTGCTAATGCCGAGCACACACATTTCAAGGACACCGGTTCACCGGGAACTCGAAGAAAGGAGGCCGGCTCCTAGAATAACGAAAGAACCGGGGAAATCTCCGGAAGATCGGAAGAAAGAAGGCTACCACACCACCGGATAGAACCACCAATAATGCATGACCTTGTTGCGAAGCAACCCCGGGGATGTCCCGACGGTGCATCATCCCCGAGGAGCCGAGGTATGCAGGGGAACGTGAAGGGATTGAACCATATATCCCACAATATGTCACAAGGCCTCGCTATCTGCAGATCATTCCGGAATACGAGCTGGAGAGGATGCAAAATGTTGAAAAGAAAACTTTCGAATACTTCGAGAGAATTAAAGGAAGAAGAATAAACATACTAGAGGGCCTCGAGCTACACACCGACGTATTCTCAGAGTATGAACAACAGCAAATCGTGGATTGTATCCGGAATTTGAAGAGAATGGGCCGAGCAGGCCGCCTAAGGGAAAACACGTACTCGGAACCCCGGAGATGGATGTCAGGGAAAGGAAGAATCACAATACAATGCGGATGCTGCTACAACTTTGCTGAAGACGAAGGGAAACCCACCGGGGATACTCCGTCATGGGCAAGTAGATCCGATGCCATTAGTCATCAAGAGAATGGTAAAAAGATTGATAACATGGAGGGTACTGCCAGCAGAATGCATACCCAATAGCTGCATTATCAACATCTACAAACAGGGAGACTGCATACCCCCACATATAGACCACCATGACTTCGTCAGACCTTTCTGCACAGTCTCTTTCTTGAACGAATGTGACATCATGTTTGGATCTGATCTCCGGATAGCGAGCCCGGGTGAGTTCCGAGGACCGATAAAGATACCGTTACCGGTGGGTTCCGTCATGATACTCGCAGGGTAACGGAGCGGATATCGCAAAGCATTGCATACCGGGAGTGCCGATGGAGCGAATCTCGGTTACTTTTAGGAGAATGGACGACAGCGAAGATACCTTACCATTTCCAACCGGACCCGGAGCTAGAGAACCTCCGGCCTTACGAGCCGTGAGTTACATGGGAAATATCACACCTCCAACGTACATCCAGCCGGCATCCTTGCCAAGGATGGCTTGGAAGGTGATGTTATTAACCATGTACCCCACAATTCAGACATGGATTTTTTGACAGATGCTTCTTTGGATGAATCAACAAAGATCATACATAGTCCGTTTTGAGTCTACATGGATTGTATGAAATATATTCCAGATCGAGTTGTATGAAGTATTTTCAACATGATTGGAATGAAAGTGACCATGTCACGTTTTTGGCCTTCACCTCTTTTGTGCAAATTGATTGGGAAACGCCATTAAAGTTAAATGAACTTCGAACAAAGAACAGAAAAGAAATAAAAAAAAAGAAACAAAAGAAAACTTTCCTTAAATCTTAAAAAAAATGACAAACACCAAATTCACATGAACATTAAATAAACAATAAAATAAAATTTGAACCATTAAAAGATAAACGAAATCAACACAAATCTCAAATTCCATCTTTCCAAATTTCAAATCAAATTTCAAATTCAATCTTTCCAAGTTCCGAATCAAATTCCAGTCTTTTCAAATCATAAATTAAATTCTCAACCGAATTTCAAATCCAATCTCGATCAAATTTCAAGTTTGATCTTCCAAATTTCAAATCAAATCTTAAATCAAATTTCAATCAAATTAAAATTCAATTTCTTCCAGATCTCGAATCAAATATCAATCAAATTCAAAATTTTTGGGTCGAGGATTTTACATCCAAGACTGCACTGCTTTAGGATTCTTCCCTATTGTACTGAAATACATCAAATCAGATTCAACCTTTTGGGTCGAGGATTTTACATCCAAGACCGCACTGCTTTAGGATTCTTCTCCTATTGCACTGAAATACATCAAATTCAAACTTTTGGGTCGAGGATTTTACATCCAAGACTGCACTGCTTTAGGATTCTTTCCTATTGCACTCGAAATACATCAAATTCAAACCTTTTGGGTCGAGGATTTTACATCCAAGACCGCACTCGCTTTAGGATTCTTTTCCTATTGCACTGAAATACATCAAATTCAAACTTTTGGGTCGAGGATTTTACATCCAAGACCGCACTTGCTTTAGGATTCTTTTCCTATTGCACTCTGAAATACATCAAATTCAAACTTTTGGGTCGAGGATTTTACATCCAAGATCGCACTGCTTTAGGATTCTTTTCCTATTGCACTGAAATACATCAAATCCAAACTTTTGGGTCGAGGATTTTACATCCAAGACTGCACTGCTTTAGGATTCTTCTCCTATTGCACTGAAATACATCAAATTCAACCTTTTGGGTCGAGGATTTTACATCCAAGGCTGCACTGCTTTAGGATTCTTCTCATATTGCACTGAAATACATCAAATTCAAAATTTTTGGGTCGAGGATTTTACATCCAAGACCGCAATGCTTTAGGATTCTTCTCCTATTGCACTGAAATACATCAAATTCAAATTTTTGGGTCGAGGATTTTACATCCAAGACTGCACTTGCTTTAGGAGTCTTTCCCATGTGCCTTCGAAATACATCAAATTCAAACTTTTGGGTCGAGGATTTTACATCCAAGACCGCATCGCTTTAGGATTCTTTTCCTATTGCACTGAAATACATCAAATTCAAATTTTTGGGTCGAGGATTTTACATCCAAGACTGCATTGCTTTAGGATTCTTTTCCTATTGCACTGAAATACATCAAAAAATCAACTTTTTGGGTCGAGGATTTTACATCCAAGACTGCACTGCTTTAGGATTCTTTTCCTATTGCATTGAAATACATCAAAATCAAACTCTTGAGGTTAAGGATTTTATGTCCAACACCGCATTACTCTGAGATCTATTCTCATTGCAACGATTCGATCTGATCAAATTCAAATTTCTTTCGAGGTTGAAGATGTTACATCTAAAACCTCAAGATTCCAATTTTCATTTCAAATCAAATCCCTCAAATTAATTTTGACAAAACTTCAATCTAAAAAAAAAACTCCAAGTTGAAATCTAAACTCACACATAAAAATTTAAAACAAAATAAAATCTAAATCGAAATTCCCCCAGGTCATGTGATTTGGGATTCACCTCCTTTTCCTTTCCCCAGCGAGAGTTCAAGAATTTCGGTTCCAGAGACATACTTGCTACTCCCCAGCGGAAACTCTCCTACTTCGTCCTAAGTTCATGACTGGGACATCTGTGTTGGTTTTGTTGATCACTTCGGTCAACACCAATACGCGCGGTGTGCTCCGTCAGCTCACCACACCTATTGGGGGTCCATTTGTTGACCTCATTTTTGGTGAGGTCTTCTCTTCTTCTCTTTAGTACTTAGGATCTAGCCTTAGGCTTTTCCTTTGACTATCTTAGAGGACTAGAATTGGGACCCACCTTTTAGAAATTCAAACCACTTCTTAACTCCCTGTAAACTCCACAAACTTGACCTGTAGACCCCTAATCACCTAGAGGGTTGAAATCAAATGTGGAAGTTTAAAGGATGAGTTCCTATAGGACTCTTTGGCCTTAGGACTGCCCTGGGTGGCCTGGTCTGGTGAAGGGGATGACTTACACTACACTTACACACTACACTTCCACATACCTCATAAAACCACACCCATGCCCAACTTAACCTCCTGACTCATGTAGGTGATTCACATGGATGGTCCTTAACCCCTAAGCCCTTGGCTAAGAAGGTTAGGAACAACATAGTGAATGCCTCAAATGAGTCCTTTCATGGCTCATATGGGCTTGAAATGGCTTCATGGCTCAACCAAAATGACTTCTTTCCACCCAAATTCACCCAATCTTCAATTTCCCAAATTTTCAATTTTTGACCCCCGGGACCCTACACCTACTAAACCTACCCAAAACCCTTGAAATCACCCAAATTTTTGCAAAATTTCCAAATTACCCAAAATTTTCCAAAAATCAATCCCAAACATCTCCACATCACTTAAATTGATCATCCATACCCAAAAATACCAAAGATTCCAAAAATACCTCCTAATACCCTCCAAATACCCAAAATACCCTTCTTGGCCTAAAAATCCAAAAATTCAGAAAATTCCCAAAAAATTCCAGAAAATCCCAAATATTCCTAATTTCATTTTGTCCAACTACACCATGGGCCAATTTTGTCAATTTACCTTACTTTTGTCAAAACCCCCCAATTTCACCCATTTTAACCCAAAGTGAACTCAATGTCAAACCAAACCTACCCAATTGACCCGAATTCTGGTCCAATTCAATTCTAAACTTCAATTCAACATTCCCAATACCAATCTAGACCAAATCCAAGTCCAATTTGATTGACATTTGGATCCAATCTCACTTTTGGCCTTAAAGCCCAATTTGGACCCATGACCCAAACTTAACCCAAACTCACCCAATTCAACTCCAATTAACCTCAAATCTTTTCTAAATCTTCCTTAACATTCCCACAAACAAAACCCTAACATGATTTGCCCAAAATTTGAACCCAAACCCCACTCAAACTCAACCCAAGGTTAAAAGGCCCATTTTTGACCTAAGCCCAAACCTAACCCAAATTCAACCCAATTCAAGCCCAAACTACCCTAAATTTGTTTCAAATCACTCATGACACATCCATGAGCTAAACCCAACAATTATTTGGTCCAACCTCTTTACAAAATTCCCATCCATAAATTCATTTTTAAACTTAAGGGCCCATTCCTTAAACAATTTTAAAAGCCCATCTAAAACTCTTTCAAAAAAGCCCAAAATTCTTCCAAAGCCCATATGACATTTCCCCTCATCATACTTTCAATTAAAATCATCCCTAAGTCCTAAATTCATCATCAAATAATTCCAAATCAAGCCTCATGCCAAATCACCCCTAAATACCAAAATTTTCCTTAAAACCATTTCCATGAAATTGACTTCACTTTTCCCAAGCCAAATGGAGCCATGGAGCCATGCACAAGCCATATGCAAGCCATGAGAGCCTCTTTACATGTCACCATGCCATTTTGGGCAAAAGGAGGGGGCTCTTTCCTTAATTCCTAAAGGTGATTAACCACTTCCATGACTCCACTAAACCATGCTTAAGCCTAATTATACTTGGATTGTGACTTGACCCCACTAATCAAGCTGATCCAAATCACTTTCTCCTCAGCCTAAACCAGGCCTTGGGTGGTGCACCTAGCCCAAATGGGTGGGTTGACCCATTTAGGTCCAAATCTAGCCATGCCCCATTCTACTTTGGATCAAAGCCTTTACACATGTCCATGGCAAATTGATTGCACAAACCTCCACCCCGACCCACCCGACCTTGAGGGTGACCCATGCTCGGCCGACCGGCCACCAGGCCGCCGGAAAACACCATGGCCAAGAGCTCACATGTGAGCTAACATTGAAATTCTCACTTGCTGAGCTGCCTCATGCCTAGTGGTCACCATGGCTGTTCTTCTCCTCACCAGAGCAGCTGATCCCAAGCCCTAACTCCCAGCTCTATTTAAACTCCACCCCTCTCGGCCATGAGAGAAGAGAAGCATAAACCTTGCCAAAACTCTGCCAAAATTGTTCCAGACCCTCCTCCACCCTTAGAGCACTTGATCCCCAGTGAAATCCCCCGCCATTTCTCCTCCGTAAGCTCAATTTCGGAGTTGAAATTCCACCCAAAACCAGGACACTTCTCCACAGTGAGCCAATTCCCAAATTGATTGGCTCTACACCTTCACCGGACCAAGGGAAGGTGTCCACCATCAAAAGCCCCATCTCCGAGCCACCCAGTTGCTCAGCCTCCAAGCTTTGTGATCGGGCTTGGTCGAAATCAAATCCGGACAATTCCCTGCGACCGGAGACTTCATCCGGAGCTTCGCCGAGACCCAATCGAAGGTGCAACAACTCTCGGATTGAAGTCACACTTCTCCGAGCCAAGGTATGAACTAACTCTTCATCCCGAGCTTCGGAGATTCTCCATTTCAAATGCTTTAGTTTCAATGCATGTTAACCGTATAGATGTGTTCGTCTCTTCAAGACGAATCCATAGAAGTATAAGAACGTAAAAATCCACCGAGAATCGAGTGAGATCTTAGGGATTTAGTGTGGACGGCTCTCGGGTGAGAACACTTGGGGATGATGAACGGATGCCGTCCATTCAATACACGCGCGGACGGACGGCTCAGATGGCGTCGGACCAGGAGACGGTACGAGAACCGCGGGGCCCGGGTTGCAGACTCAAGTGGCGGCGTCGAATGGGAGCGCGCCGCGTGGCCTTTCGGAGCTGCCGAGGATGCGCTGGCGCCGCGTGGATAAATAGGAAATTAGGGTATTTTTTGATTTATTTAATTCCCTAAACTTCAAAAATTCATATCTCTGTGTAGAAAAATCAGAAAAATAAAATAAAAATACCCTCTTGCTCAGTGAAGAGAGGAGAATAATGTGGAAAAGAAATCACTTAATTTCATCAAATATTTTATTTTTTATAATTTATTTACTCTCTGCATTGTTTTAATTCTCCATGCATGCATACAATTCATCATGGCATGAGACCATAGGGCTTTTGAAGCCTCTGAATTTGGGAACATTTCCTGAATTTTCCAAAGTCAGAGGCCATCTCTATAAAGAGTTCTTGATTTTTCAAGTTCAGGTCACTGTTTTGAGTATTTTAATTCCAGTAAATAGCATGTTGTGAAATAAATTCTAGGAAAATTTGGTGATGTTCCTTATGACCAGAGAACCCTAGGAAAAATAGATTTTGACTTAGTTCATTTAAAACAACCCTAATTGGCTTAAACACCCAAAATAGGTCTTTAATTAATTAGAGTTAACCAGGCATCAAATTGACTTGAAATCAATTATCCACTGACCTTTAGGATCAGAGGAATCCACCATAAAAATTTGAAGTCAATTGGGCTTGGTTAGCCCCACTAATTGGGTTGATTAAGTCACTTAGCCATTTTAAACTTTAAAAATTCATAACTTTTAAAATACTTTTCAAAAATTCACCAAATTGGTTTTGGAGCCTCTCTGATATCAGGGGAACCTAAGAAAATTAAAATTTCAATTTTCTAAAAAAGTTGATTTTTAATAATATTTTAATATTTTTAATAATTAAAAAATAATAAAAATCACAAAAATAATAAAATTCACCAAAATGTCACATTTTGAATTTTAATCACTTAGGAACAAATCCCACATTTTTCTTAAGTCTATTTGGTGAGATATTAAATTTTAAAGCTTTAGGATTTTTTTTAAAATTAAAAAATGTATTTTCTAGCATTTTCACTAAAATAATTATAATAAATCATAGAAAAATCAGAAAATTGCAAAATTTGCTTCTCTAGTTTCCTTGATATCAGAGAGATTTTTGAAAATTATAAAACTCATTTTTCAACATTTATTTTATTTTTTAAATTAATTAACACTCCAAAACTAAAAATAATTATAATAAAAATAATATAATTCAAAAAATCACCAAAATTGGTCTAAGTGCTTCTCTGGTCATTAGGAATGTCCCCTAATTTTCTTAAGGACAGAAACTTTCCCTTGGTCATGTTATCAAATTTTCCTTGAAAATCTCTATTTTCTACCAAAAATAATTATATAAATAAATTAAATACAGAAAAATCACATTTTCTCCTCTCATGTCTTTATTGATATATGAATGAAGTCACATAAAAATTTCAAGTTCATCTGAGTTCAATTTAGTGAGTTATGAAATTATTAAGCTTAAAGGGTAAAATGGTAATTAAAATTTTAACCCTTAATTAAAAACTTTAGGTTTAATAAAAAATTAACAAGTAAAATATTTGATCCTAATCTGATTTGGATGATTGAAATTTAAATAATTAAAGGGTAGAAACCCATTAAACAATTTTAAAATGATTAAACCTTAATTAAATAATTGATTAAATTTGGAAGAATAATGAAATTGGAATTATTGAAATAGGGATATTTATTAGGAAGAAATTTATTCTTTAATTTAAAAATCCCTAAACTAATTATATCATTAACATTCAATTCTTAATTAAAATGATAACTCAAATTTAAAATGTTAAAAGATTTAATTAAATCATTAAACTCTTTTAAAATCTCAATTAAAATTATAAATTAAATTAAATTAAATTAAATTAAATAATAAAATTAAATTAAATTAAACAATTAAAATTATAAATTAAATTAAATTAAATTAAATTAAATAATAAAATTAAATTAAATTAAACAATTAAATTAAATTAAATTAAACAATTAAATTAAATTAAATTAAATTAAATTAAATTAAATTAAATAATTAAATTAAATTAAATCAAATCAAATTAATTAAACATCAAATCAAATTAAATTAAGTTAAATTAAATTAAAACTCAATTAAATTAAGTTGAATTAAATATAACATCACTTAAGACATAAAGAATTCAAAATAAATGTAAAGCAACTTGAACACTATTCCAAATTTAAACCCTTTAACTTAAATCAAATCATTCGAATACTAATTTACCCTTGAAAGCTTTGATTATTATAACTCCTAAATGGAACATTAAATGAAGTGTTACTTCACTCATAGGATATTCAAATGTCCTAATTCACTGGGCAAGTTAACAAGACTTGAAAACCTCGGACGATCGATTCATTTATATAATTAAATTCATTTGGACTTAAAACAATCCTAGAAATATTGAAAAGATGTTTAAGATTCTTCTTAAGCACTTACTCAATATGATAGGACATTTATAAGAACAATTGGATTTAATTGTTCTTTGATGAAGAAAATCGTCCTCAAACAAAAACACAAAGAACCTAGACGTCATAGGAGATGACTAGCTATAGGATTAGGAATTTGGTAGAAAACCATAACCTTTCCCTTTAGCTTTACCTAGGAACTTGCTTAAATATTTTAATTGTGTTTTAAGTGTAGCTTGGGACGACGGGAAGACCCTCCAGGTAAGCTTTTATTTTATTGCAATTTACTTTCTTGCAATTTACTTTCCTGCAATTTACTTTCTTGCAAATGTACTTTATTTTGCTTGCATGATAAACAACTGTTGCATGAAAACCCACACCGTTAGGATAGTCCCTAAAACTGAAACCAAAACTAAGTTAAAAGTCATTGCAAGATAAAATTCACCGCCACAACATTTCAAAATATAAAACAACTCAAAATTTAATCACAAACAGAACACAAAGCTACAATTACAACTAAATTAAAACGTCCTGTTGGATGATCGGGAATACCTCGGATGATGTAACCTACGTGTTGCTAACGGGATTTCCACGATGCCTAAATGAAAGTGTGGAACTCATTCAGTTGAGTTTAGCAAATTCATCTGGACTAAGTGAATCCGATAAAAATAATGATGCCGGAAGGATGGAACCGTGGGATCTTAACCGGTGTCGTTATAATCAACTTTAAGATTTGTTTTAATCAAAATACAAAACACTTGGAAATTAAGATCTTCTCTAAACCAAAACACTTTTCTCATCCCCTGATTTATGATTTCTAAAACTAAACCTCTGCAACAACAAGGAGCTTGGAGCATGGTGGGCAGCACGGCCATCGTCGTCAGCAAAACTTGAACCTACTTCAGCAAAACCTTCTTAGAATTAAACAACAAAGCCATAGGACTTCGAGGTAGCTTGCACTAGTGCAACATAAATCCTCGACTCTTCGTTAGGCACTTGCATTGCAAATTAAGCCCTAACCGGTCTTAGGATTCCGAGGTAGTCGTCCGATACGACATAAACCCTCATATCTTCTAGTGCTATTTGTTTGATTTTATCATACAAATATAAGCCCTAATTAATTAAAATTGGCAAGATTGAAATACTAAATAAACATTAGGACTTTCCTAAATTCAAGCCAAACAATAGGATAGTCGGGAAATTACCGAAGTGCGCTTCGAATCTGTGATTTCTCCTACTTTTCTTCCTTTGGATTCCCAAAACGAAATGTTCCAAACTTGATCCATTCCCTATTGAAATTCCAAAATTCAATCTTTGAAAACCTTAAACTTTGAAATTCTTAAGAGCAGAATTATTGATTATTATCGAGAGTTTTCTTAGGTGATTCCCGTCACTTAAGATGTAATTAACTATAGGGGCTTGCCCTTATAGGGAATTTTAAAGAACCCAGGTAATATAAACCTCGTTTAATACTTTCATATTAAGCAGGGGAATTTGTCGGCTTATAAAATTGGTTCGCAGACCAAACGGATGTCACAAAACTTCTAGTTTATTTGATCGAGCCCCACCCTCAAGCAGTGTGTCTATCCTTAGGGATAGATACACGGTTTGTGGTGCGGTGCTCGTTTATATAAACTATTTGGGATGTGAGATCGGTTTAATCTCATATCTTAAAACTTTCAAATTTAAAATTGTTTTTCAAAATCAAATACTACTTTTCAAATTATTTATTTAAATTAAATTAAAAATTCGCCGACAACTTCTGTTAGGTGACCCCTTTTCAAAATAAAACATACAACCTAAAAATATGCCGACAGGGCTTTACTTAAATTGTTCTGCAGTATACTTAGCTTAGTTAATGGATCAGGCTGGTCCTCACAAATCCAGTGATTCTTTACCACATTATGAAAACCCTCATAAGTGGACCAGACATTTAAATATCCGAAGGGAGGGGGAGTATTGGAGCAGCTAGGAGAGGTTATGGAGATGAGGAGGGGCCTCGTGATCGGATCCGGAGAAGTTTAGATGAGTAACATAAGTTTGAAGCCAATTTGTAAGCCGATCATTATTCACGGGACCACGTCAAGTCTCTCCCGGATTTTACCCCTCTTCCAAGTGAACTCGGATCCTCTAAAGCCGATGTCGAAAGAGGTTGGCAGCGGTGATATTATCATTGAACATAGTCATATCGGGAAGCTTGGGAGGTCCGCACTCCTTTCTTCTCGCGAGTAGACCCAATCGTTGTTGAAATCGCCTCCAACTAACCAAGGTGAATGCAAGCGTAAGCCGATCTCATGAAGCTGGTCCCATAACATTTTTTTGTCAGCTCTATTGCAGCCACCATAGACAAAGGTTGCGGTGCCATGTCTCCCATTAATCCGAAAAGAAGAGTGAATAAATTGTACGTTGTCAATGAGAACAGATCCAGGAAACCTCTTTTACGCGAAAACCCAATTTTGTTGTTGCAATTGGCATAATGAGAGAATCCATGTAATTTGCTGATAATCTTCTGTGGACACTTGTGAACTAGTGGTTCCAAAATAGAAATGCACCAAAATTTATATTTTTTGTTAAGATACAAACGCCTTTTAAAAGTTAGGGGATTAGCAATACCCCTAATGTTCCAAATTAGGAAACTAATCATAGATTAGGTAAAGGGGTGAGGGAAGACTGAGATCTAGATTTAGATCTACCCCTGGTTAAAGAATTACCAGCCAGTTCCCCCACAGAAAGAGGAGTACCCAGCTTCTGAACTTCAAAAAGAGCCTTTTTTTTCTGTTTCTTGGAGATCTGAGTGAGCCATTTGCCTTCCAAATCGAGTGCATCCGATTAACTTCAACTTGAGTGGGGACCCGTGGGTCGGTTAGCTCGCTCGATTGATGGAGTGGGTGTGATCATTCGACTTCCAATTCCTCCTTTCTACACCGGTCGGTGGGACTAGCAGTAGTAGGGAAGCCGATTCATAAGGCTGGTAGGGGGAGGGGTTGTTAAGGAGTGCATTACCAGCACCGAGTGATAGGAGAAGCAAGGTGAATTGGAGCTTGTGGAGGGGAAATACCAGCTGGTCCCCCAGAAGCTGGAAGAGATTCAGCAGATCTGGAAGCCCCCAGATCCTGATTAGCAACAGCAGTTTCATGTGAGGAAATTTCAGCTGTAGTTTTACCGGTGTTCTGTACTTTTCTGCTAGGAGGGTGGAGTCTAAAACATTTCTCATTGGTATGTCCAAACATTTTACAATGAGAGCGAAGTAAGGCTTTTGTTGCATAATGACTTCTTGCCATTGTCCCTCGCTGCGGAACCAATCCAGATCTTGTGGACCATAGGCGAGGTAATGTCCCTCTCAACTTGAATTCTAGTTGCTTCGAGGTTTAGCCTTATTTAGAGTTTCGAAGCATCAAGTCTCGGGGGTGTGCCAAGAGATCTACCAATTTGAAATAGTCGTTGTTTGGTTGAAGTACCTATAGGGAAGATTTGGTAATTTGAACCAAATAGGAACAATGGGTGGGTCTTTCTTTGGGATCGAAGTTGGGGGTCCACTTGATGATTTTCATTTCCACCCCAGCTATGTTAACAACTTGTTTAGCAAATAGGAGTGCATAATCCTCTTCATTAGTGAAGTTAATTAGCAAATGTCTCCCATCTAAAAGTCCAACTTTCCAATTGCCCTTGAAGTTAAGGGATGCAAAGAAATTTCTGACACTTTCCATTTTGGGTGTCCCAGGCATGAATTTGCCAATCGGAGAAAGTTTCACCTCCTCATCCAAAGCCGACGAGTTCTTCATCAATGAAAATAACGAGCGGGGCAACCTTCTTTAACTTCGAGTGGGTGAATGAAAGGGCGGGATATCTTCCCGCAGCAGCCTCATGAAGGTTTTGGGGGAAAATGAGTTTAGAGGGGTCGACGATCGAAGGGGCATTGCCAACCACTCCAGCATAAGTGGCTTTAGCCCAACTTAAGTTGGTTTCCAAATCAATTGGACAAGCCATAGGGGAAGCCCAGTCAGGGAAACCCCCACCAGCAGGAGGCAGGAGAAGAAACCAGGTGGGACAAACCAGAAAAGTGAAACAGAAAAGACCACAAAGAACAAAGAGAACCTTACAGGTAAGAACAGCAGGATGTGGAGCTCAGCAAGCAAGCAATGGAACAGTAAAATTTTGACAAGGAAGAGCCCGAGAAGACTCAAACAGCCAGAAAAGTGACCAAATCACAAAACCAAACTTCACAAAAGGCCAAAGTGGGAGGAACCAAGGCCGAGAACCCACCGAGAGAACTCACCCGAGACTTAGCCGCCGTCGAGGTCATGGTGAAACCCTAGCGAGCAAAATCCTTACCGACCGCCATTTTTTTATATGTATGTATATATATATATATATATATATATATATATATATATTGAAAGAAAGGAGCTACTTTAGGCTCCCTACATGTTGATTCAAAAGTGTGAAGTTACAAAATATCCCAAATGGGAACAAACATTACTCAGTACAACTCCACACTAAAAGAAAAAGTAGCTAAACTAAGTGTAAAATAAGCCTATCCCAAAAAAAAGTGTGCCCAATAAACACTTAATCCAAAGAAAAGAAAAAGAGATGTCACCAGCATCGCCTACTAGTAAGACACTCCCCGAGGAGTAAGGGCGGATGTAGGAGATGCATATATATATATATATATATATATATATATATATATATATATATATATTAAAAGGAAGGAGCAACATATAGCTCCTTACATGTTACTAAAGGCAAAAGATACAAAAAAAGAAGGGTGAGGGTCCCCACCTATTCAATAGAAAACATAAGTATACCTATGGGGTTCCTCATCCACAATACAAGTCCTCCAAACAAAAATAGAAGAAAGAAAAGAGAGCAAAAACCAAAGAAGGAAAACTAGAGATATGTCACAAACCAAATCCTCTTTACAAAATTTAGTTTCTGTTAGGGCTGAGGCAGATAAAGTCCAAAAATATGACCTGCACAGCCTCCATAAGCTAAAAAACTATTCCATGCTGTGGTTTATTAATTCTGAGATAGGGAAAAGGCATCTGATCACCAACAAGTAGGAAGGAGAGGGGGGGAGGGGGTGAGTTCGAAATTCTGCTGGTGCAAGTAGATCTGGCTTCCTTAGCTAACCAGTTAGTTGGATGGTTTCCCTCTCTGTATATGAACTGAAAATGGTAGTTGTAGTTTCTCTCGAAGTATGATATTTTATCTATCCATTGTTGGAGATGCCAAGGGAGGGAGTCAGCTTCAACTAAGGATTGAAACAGATTAGAAGAATCCACCTCAATAATCAGGGAGGACCATTGAAAATGTGCAGCTACCTTGAAAGCCTAGTAAACTGCAATGAATTCAGCCTCAAGAGCATCCGCAACAATAATAGAGATCTGGAAGAAAGTTAAGCATTTACCCCTATAGTTCCTGAAAACACCCCCCACCCTAGCTACTTGAGGGGAGAAACTACCATCAATATTTACCTTGATATAGGGGTAGACAGGGTTTTTCCACTCCACAAAGGTGATGGTAGGAAGCACCCTCCCAGCAGCTGGAGGGAGAGAGCAGAAATTAGGAAATCCTTTCCAATTGATTAACTTGGCAATGTAAGAGAGACTATTTCTAGCCACTCTCTTGGCACAAGGGGTATCATCATCAAAGGTGGAGTTGTTCCTGCTCATCTAGATAAACCAGGCAATAATATATGGGACTTCCCCAAATTTTGCTTCCTGCCACTCTATCTAGTAGGTAGAGAGGCTCATCCAGGAGAGACAAATAAGATTCATCTTTAAGAAATTAGTGCAGTAAGCCCAAACTTGTTGAGAGAAAGGACATTTAAAGAAAAGATGAGTAGAGGATTCCTCACTCTTCATACACAATCTGCAGCAAGAAGGTCCCCTCAAACCTTTTAACTTGAGAAGATCATCAGTGGGAAGAATAGTGTGGATCAGTTTCCAGCAAAAAAATGACATGGAGGGAGTTAGATATTTATTCCATTTGGCAATGTCCCTAGGAGAAGCCTGCCACTAGAAAAACTTGGAGTAAATGGCTTTAGATATGCTTTAGGATTTATAAGCTGCCCAACTGATACTATCAGGTCTGGATGGATGCAGAGGGATTATAGCCACAAGCTTAGCAGAGTTGGGTTGGAGAAGTGAATTGAGCATAGGAAGAGACCATTCTCCATTGATCCAGCAGTCAGCAACTTTCAGCTGGGGGGCTTTAGTGACAGTAGGGGCTGGCTGAAGCCAGTCCTCAGGGCACCATCTGTCCAACCAAAAAGAGATCTTACCAAAACCCAGCTCCCATGGGAACATATTACAAGCCCGGGGTCTTGCCTTAAGCATGTTGGACCAAACTCTATATATATTCATTGCAGTAGACTATGTATCAAAATTGATTGAAGTAATAGTTTTACTTAGATGTGACGCTCAAAGAGTTTCAAAATTTTTAATTAAAAAATATTTTTATAAGATATGGAATGCCGAGAGTTATCATTACTGATAGTGGATCTCATTTTAGGAATAATTTGATTCAGAGATTGGTTGAAAAATATAATATTATGCATAAAATATCAATCACTTATCATCCCTAGACTAGTGGTTTAGCTGAAGTATCTAATAGCAAAATTAAAAGAATTTTGAAGAAAATTGTAAATACCCATAAATTAGATTGGTCTGCTAGATTAGATACTGCGTTATGGGCATATAGGACTGCTTATGAAACTCTTATAGGAGTGTCTTCTTATAGACTGATTTTGAAAAGACTTGCCATTTACCAATATAATTGAAACATAAAGCATATTGGGCTATAAAATAGTCTAATTCAAATTAAAAGATGCTGGTGAGAAAAGGTTAATACAACTTAATGAATTGGAAGAAATTAGAAATGAATCTTATAATAATGATAGAATTTATAAGGAGAAAATGAATATATGGCATGATGGGAAGATTATAAGAAATAAATTTGAACCTGGACAAGAAGTTTTGTTATATAATACGAGATTGAGATTATTTCCTGGAAAACCAAAGTCTAGGTGGATAGGACCTTTCACTGTAACTAAAGCTTATCAATTTAGAGCTATTGATATTAAAGATCCTAAAACATGAAGAATATTTAAAGCTAATAGGCATAAATTAAAACCATATTTTAACGGGTATCAACCAAATTTTAAAGAGGTTTTAATGTTAAGTCATCCTGAATAAAACTAAAGTTTGTCGGGCTGACGACGTTAAACCAAGCGCTTTATTGGAGGCAACAGATAGTTATCTTAGTTATTTAGTTTGTTTGAGTTGGTTATAGTTGATATTATTATTAGTTAAATTTATATTTAAGTCCTACTCACTTATAAAAACATAAAAGATGATAATTATTAGATTTTATTGAAGATTCAGAATTTATTTATACCAAAAGGAAGTTTAGAGAAAAGATGCATTCTGGCGCCAACGGTGCCCTTTTACAGAGGATATCGTCAATTTGAGGAGCTCGGGCGTCGACGGCGCTCACGGAATGAGTTATAATTTTGGAGTTTCAAATAGCAGATTTTGGCAGTTTTAAGCGGGATTTTCACTCTTATAATTCCCCAAATTTATTTTTAAACCCTTGAACTCCAGAAAAACAAAAATTTAGTTCCCAAATTCACACCCCATGGCTTCCAATTCCTTATGATCTCCAAGATTTAGAGTTTTCAATTGGAGAAAGTTCATCAGTTTCGAGGTGCAACGACATTGTGACAATGTTCTTGTGAAGAGGAGGCTAATTAAGAAACAAGGTTTTGTCAATCATGGTTTGAATGCTTCAAGTACTCAAGTAGAAGAAATTATTGTGCAGAGGCAATGAGAAGTGTTTTGCTACTTTACTGCCGCAGTAATCATTCCTATAGTGAATGAATTTTATGCACATCTTCTTGGAATCAACAAAGGAGTCGTCTATGTGCGAGATAGGTGAGTACCATTCACTCCTACAAAGATTAATGAACTTTTCATGATAGAAAATGTTTAATCTGTCATTACAAAAAATTTTCCTCTATGAAAGACAACGTGAATGAAATTTATCGATATATGACGGATGAAAGTGAAGATTAGGAGATAAGAGACAATGGGTATGTAAATTTCTCTGCTACATTCTTGGATCATGTGTCGAAGCAATGGCATGTCTTTATATCTGCCAAAATTACTCCCAACTATGAAAATTAGCAAAGCAACAAAGAAAAGTGCAATACTGAACTATTGTAGTCAAATGGGAAGGCCTTTTGATATTGGTATCATAATTGTGAAATCTTTCATGGGCTTGATTGTACATGGATCAAATTATGACCTAGGACATTCTTCCACCATATTTCTTCTTTGTAGCTAGCCACAAGTGCCATATGAAAGTTGGTAAAAAGTGCTTCTCCCTTAGAAGCCCATGGACCCAACTAACATTTATAACTGCCAAGAAATTGGGAACGAGAATGATATGAGATAATTGTGGACCAACCATATCAGAGTTCACTACCTATTTAACCTCACTTTCCTGAAAGTTTATAGTTGATTCTGAAGAAGATTAAAAAACTGGAGAAAGAGGTACAAAATCTTATGAATGCAATTAATAATGTTTCTTAATTATTTGATCATTTGGATTGGAGAATGAAGGAAATTTCCCCATGGGATCGATATTTCAAGGCTAAATCAGAAAGTTCTATATTACTTGATAAATACATGTATACTTGCGTAGAATCCTTTAAATTAAATAAATATAAATCATATTACCACAAGTATAAATATCATCAGGGATCAAGGCTCCATTAAAGTTGTCAACTCAGTTGAGAAGCCAATCAATGGAATGGCTAAGGGTGTCAAGACCACCATTAGGGCATGGTCAGGTACTCTAGACTTCACTCTCATTCCTTTGGATGATTACAAGGTTGTCTTGAGAATAAGCTTCTTGGAACAAGCAAGAGTACTCCCAATGACTACTAAAAGCTTATGCATCATGGAAGGGGTTCAAGCTTGCTCAGTACCTATAGTAAGGTTAAGCAAGAAAGGATACAAATGTTATCGATGATAGATCTCAAGGATGGCATTGTTAAGGATAAGAGGAGTCACTTGGCAAGGAAAGTTGTGTAGACCCAAAAGACTTGCTAAGGAAAGCGATGGAGGTTCTTAAAGAACTACCACAAAGAAAGAGGAAGGATTGTTCAACAAGGTTGGAGGCAAGGGATAAGCCACCAGTCAAGAAGACTTACTACATGACACCCCTCTCCCATAACACTAAGGAGAAACCAAAGTTTGCCAAGTCTGAGCACAAACCGAGGAGTCGGTATTAAAGGTGCGAGGGAAGTAATAATGAAAGCATTGCGGGTTTAAGTGGGGGGAGACTGTCACGCTCCACCATATCCAAGAAATTGGCAAGGTAAGCATGGGGTGGAACATTATAGAGAAGGTCAAAATGTAGGAAGCCATCCAAGGGATTCTAGAAGATTCTATACAGTTCTAAAAAATATAAGAAAGAAAGGCTCCAAGGAGAAGTCAAGTGAAACCTATAAAGTTCTAAGGCTATGTACCTAACACATGAATAGTGTAGAATACTCTAGAAACTAGGTTATTTTCATGTATTCTAGAATGCTCCCCTGTGCTTAGAGGGGACTTTAAATAAGTTCCCCTCCCCCTCATTAGTACTAACCAAAGCATTGAATCAAATTTTCTAAGCATTCAAGTGTGAAGTGTTCATTTCTCTCTACTCTTCTTTTTAGAGCATTCCGTGCTTCCAAGTACTAGTGTTGTGAAGGTTAGGCTAATTTAGTGCTAAGGAAGAGTGCTAAAGCTGCACGGGTGACTTAGGGGAAGTTAGTCCGTGACACGTTGCTGTAGAAAATTCATAAAGATAGTAGAATTTACAATTCTTGAAGTCCATAGCTGAGACAAAAATTGGGGATAGGGAATGCAAGATTGAGAAAGTTAGAGAAATATAAATAATCTCATAAACCATAAAACAACAAAAAAATCTAGAACTAGTACATGCTTAAAATCGAACTCCCATAAAGTATATAATTAGATAATTCAAAACATATAAAAACAAAACATGACCATTAGTACAAGGAAAGAAAAACTTTCTTTTAAATCTCCATAATTGATGCAACTTTTATTTCTCATTTTCTCATGTAGAATGCAATCATTTTCAATTGGCGAATGGTGGTACTTAAATCTCTAGTATTATGAGATTTATCATTATGCTAATTTCAAAAGGGATAGATGTTGTAAGTGAAAATAAGAACAAAACGTTTTCTTCATCATTCTCAGAGAAAGAATGGAATGCTTAAAATAATTGCAAGTATTGTGTCAAAAAAATTATTTATCACCACAATGAGTGATATTTTTAATCAAATCAATAGCAAATGAATAGCAAGAGCAGTAGTGATTATGTATTTCATTGTGTTGTTTGCATAAAACTCATATCTCATTTATGTTCATACTTATTTTAATAAGGACACTTATAAGTTTAAGAGTGCCCATTACTACCATCAATGTGTAAAGTGAGAGGTTGAGGGAGTAACATTTAAACCAAATATATGAGTTTTAGTTCACATTAAGCAAATACTCTGAGAGTGCATCAAGAGCATCAACAAAATTGAATGCATATTTTTCTTTTTACATGATCTTATCACAACCATCATATCATGAAACTTTATGGTCTAGCCATAATTGCATTTGCACAAAAATTCTTAGAAATGTTCAAAAAGTGCTTGATATGACAACTACTGTAAAACAAAAAGGTGATTGCACTATTCTTAAAGAGATATCACAGTTCAAAAGTGAAGAGTACAATAAAGGTTGGCCCACTTGACCAAACGAGCAAAGTCATATGAGCCAAGCCAACTAGGGCAAAACATATCGAGCCACAAGAAGAACAAGAAGATGATTGGATGGTACAAGCATGAGTCATTCGACTGCAAATCAGACAAAAGTGCATCTGAGCCAATCACCACTGGAAAGCCAACTCAAAGTGATTTTATCCTCTAGCAAAGCTGATCCAAAAGAAGATCCAATTCTGCAAAGCATTATTGAACACTCGCGGAGTTTTTTAAGATATATCACTAGGGATCGAAGGAAATCAACCATGTTGGTGGTTGAATCAGCTGACAGAACCATAACAACTAAGCTCAGCCGATCAAGTTGATCTTGTTGACCCAATGCCACCTAAGCATAGTTGGTTGAGCTAGAAGGAAGCCAAGAAATGAGCCTATACTTGTAAATTACTAGAATACTATAGTATGGATCCTATGCACTTGGTCGCAAAAGTGTAATATCATAACTATATATTCTTCTTTATAAATAGGAGAATGATTTATGAATATGAGACAATTTATCACTCATTATTGTTCACCAATGTCTTTATTTATGATTTATTTCTTGAGAGTGATTCACGAACAATCTTAGACTTAACATTCTATAAGGTACAATGAGTCTGGATCATGACACCAAACAAGAGTAGTCATGTAAGAAGAAGGATCTCACAATAAGGATACTGATGTTAGTATTAATTGCACTAGAGAATTTGGACTCTACTAGATCTAGGATATGAATGATCATATGTTAGAAATGTTCAGAGGTGCGCTATATCAGAAGCAGAATTAGCAACCACGATAATGTGTTCTGGCACTTATTGATAGAAGACTCCCATTATCTCGATAGTATTGGGTTGGCACCTATCAAAAAGAGGATAAAACCCATTATCTTGATAGTATTGGGTTGGTACCTATCAAAAGGTATTGGGTCGCTCATATTGGCATGTCACTTGTGACCAGAGAATGCATTCTCTTTATAGATCTCTGACGTTAAGCCACTGAAATAATTCAAAATTTTAACACTTGAATTTTAAAATGGATTGATGAACTTAGATGATTGCATCATATCCTTCAAGTCAACTATATGTATGCTCCAGATCAACAATAAACTAAAGTGTTGACTCTTGTTCATCATGCCAAGGTGCTCAAATCTCGGGTGGTTCAATGGACTATCAATAGGAGTGAGCATATCATTCCTAAACTTTAAGCAAACATTCGTTGCATGGTCCGCTAGTGTACAAAAATATTAAAAGAGCTTGCAAGCTCTCCTACAACTTTGTCAGGAATAAAGCAAGACCTTCCTCACCTTCATCATTGATTTATAGCAGAAAATGTTTGAGGTTTGAGATTTAAAACCCATGGTCACTCAAGCAGCCTTAACACAAGGATTAAATGAAGGACCTTTTTTATATGCACTAGGATTACAGTGATTGAAGATACTAGCTGAGTTGTTGGAATTAGACAATAATTATATCTCAGTAGAAGAGTGCAAATCTTCCTCAGCATCATTATGAATTGAGCAAAGAAATATTCATCGGCCCTTGGTCATTCATAGTCTGGGGACTTGATATCCTCGAATCATTCCCTTTATCTTGTGGATAATGGAAGTATTTGCTCATCGCTGTATATTACTTTTCCAATTAGGTTAAGCCAAAAGCACTAGTTCAAATTAGAACCGAGGCAATCTGGAATTTCATCTGGCCGAACCTAATCTATTGGTATCATCACAGATAACCTTTTGATCAACGAGTGAAGAATTTCTGCCAAGCTAGGGGATCAACCTAAATTTCACTTTCATTCACCGGCCTTAGGCAAATGAGCAAGTTGAACTGCAAGCAAGATCATATTAAATCTACTAAGAAAGAAAGTCAAGGCAATTGTAGGAACATGAACTAAAGTCTTATCATCTACTTTTATAGTTGATTCAGATGACTCCTCTTCTGCAATCGGCAAACCCTATTCATGTTGTCATATAAGATGGAAGTCGTATTAACAGTTGAGTATAAGCTTCACGACCAAATGGTGATAGCAGCCTCCGGATATGATGAGGCAAACATGGCCAAATGGAAAGAGGCAAATAATGAAGGACAAGAACAGGCACTCGACCAAGAGGAAGAAAAATGGGTCAGCTCATGTAGAAAGAAGTAAGAAAGAAGAATGCCTCGATATTACAATAAGCATGTCAGGGAGAAGATATTCACTATCAGAGATCTCGTACTAAAGAAACCTGAATCGACAACATGCGAATAAGTTGTAGGAAAGCATGATCAAATATCGACCAGGCCATTTATTGTCCGCAAACAAGCTACTCTCGAGGTCTGCAAGTGAAAGACATACACATGAAAGGAGGTGCCCCACGAGTGGAGCGAAGATAAGTTTAAGGATGTTTTCCTCATAAGCTATATAAATATAATAACAAAATAATTATTAAATTCCAAGTTGATCCTATTTTTACTTATGTTTTCCTCATTAAATTTTCACAATATAAGTGGAAGTTTTTTAACAATGTGTGATCTTAGACACAACCGAAACATGAGGAACCAACAATGGTTCACACAAGAAATAGTTGAATCCAACCAAACTGATACTTGGGTAGCATTTCCAAGATTCACATAAATCCTCATCTAGTTCGACTGACACACAAGGAGCATGAGTTAACTCGCCAATGGTGATTTCAGAGGCCAAATATATCTATCAATGATGCTAGATGTTCGATATGGCAACAATTCAACCCACAACTCCCATGCATCATAAAATTCCTTTGTCTCTTACTTCATAATATATGTTCAACTCTGGGCGTCATTCTCTACCCACGTGTAATAAGATCCATGGTGGGTAGCCTATGAGTCATCTTAGTAGCAAGCCAAGATGGTTACCCATACGAAGACTGTGGCAAAATCCGTGTAATATGTCTAACATAGATTACGACCTGTCCAAGCTGACGAATTAACTGAGCGACAAAGATGTGGGTGATGTAAGACTTGGATCGGGATATAGCATATCCAACAAGCTTGAACTTTAAAATCAGATTCACTTATTCAAAATCAACAACATTCTTAAATTAATTGCACTTTTAGCCTTGCACGCTAACTTAGCTTATTGGATTAATTATCCAGTTGCAGTTAAAACAAACTCTCCCTCAAAGGAAGAAATATTACATCAGGACTCCGCATGTAGAGGAACGTGCGGAGGCCTATTAAATGGCGCCACCTGTTTCCTCGCCCCGTCAGCAGCCACGTCAGCTCTCTTGTAAATGGCGTGACTCGGCCCGACCGAAACCCGGCTCGCTTCCCTCTAATAGGAATCTAAAAATAGAGCGGGACTTCCCGATATTTTCTTCCCCTACTATTTCATTGCTTGCAGCTGGAGTTACCAGGCAGCTAGGAGAAAAACCGGGAGCTAGTGTTTCGCCTGCAGCCAAAGAAATTTGGAGCAGCTGAAGAAACCGCCTACGATCGAAGAAATTTGGAGCGACTGAAGAAACCGCCGACAATTTGAAGAAATACGAAGCGGCTAGGGATTCAGCCTACAACAACAAAGCTTCTATGGACAGTTCTTGAATGTTGTTGAAATGACGGAGGACCTTAACCCGTCGTTCTCCTTGAACTTTAAAGAAGAAGTAAGCCTCCTATTTTGTTTTGAATGTTAACATTGTAGTTTACTGGTTTTATTGTCGTAAGAAATTGATCTTTCTACTGTTTTTATGGTGTTACTCCGATGTTATGTGACTTTCTGGAGTGGTATAGTAGTTGGCTTTGTCTGGTGTAGTTATATTGGGTGTTTATGTACTGATATTGAGTGTTGTACAGTGGTGTTATTCAGGTATTATTATTGTGTTATTGAGGTGTTATCATAATGTTTTGCTAGTATTATCATAATATGTGTTGTAGTTATTTGTAGATATAGTTCATGTTGATATTATGGTGTAATATACATTGTTTTACTGGTTACAATGCTAACAATCTTGTGGTATTTCATTTTCATTCTAGTTGTGTTATTGAGGTGTTATTGAGGTGTTATCATGGTGTTATTGCAGTGTTATTGAGGTTTTATCATGATGTTCTGATTTCCTGATCATTACATGTAATGTAGGTGCAATATTTGTTTTATCATGATGTTCTAATTGTATTTTGGAGGTGTTATCATGGTGTTATTGCGGTGTTATTGAGGAGTTATCATGAAGTCTAGATTGTGTGATCATTTTATGTAGTGTAGTTACTTGTAGGCACAGTTCTGGATGATATTATGGCTTAATATTTGTTATTTTAGTGGTTCTAATTTGTTGAGTTATTCCATCTTTATTCTAATTGTGTTATTGAGGTTTTATCAATGGTGTCAAGTTTGCATTATTTTGGTGTTACTCCAGTGTTACTGCAGTGTTATTGAGTATTTTTTTTCTAAATATGTTGTAATTTACAGTCATGTGAGCAAAGACATGATGACAATGAACAAATTAAAGAGTGGTTTCTTAGCGACTCGTCCGGAATGAGCAAGAAGCATATGAAAGCTATCTTGCGTATGCACATAATATAGGATTTTATCGTGCGGAAGGATCACACTAGCTATCGGCCGAACTCCGGAAAAGCGAAGAGTAAAGATTTTATTTACAGAAAAGCTGGGTACAAGAAAGAACATACCAGCATGGATAAATTAAATTTCAAGAAATCAGACACGAGGAGTGGCTGCAAGGCTATGGTTCGATATGCTATTGATCTCGAAGGCAATTGGAGTGTGGTGAAATTCATTGAAAATCACAATCATCCTTTGGCCGAAAATGGAGATAAGCATCTTCTCCGGTCAAGCAGAAGGATAAGTGAGATAAATGCAGACGTGTTAAGATCAATGACAAAAGCATGGATCAGTGCAAAAGATGCATACCAATTCATTGCCACAGAGGTCGGTGGTGTAGAGAATTTGGAATGCACTAAGAGAGATGCATTTAATTTCATTCAAAGAGAAAGAAGAGAGAGAATTGAACAAGGAGACGTCAATGCTCTGCTGCAATTGTTCATGGAGAGGCAAGCTGTGGATACCATGTTCGCTTGGGATTTCCAAACTGATGAATCTGGCCGGTTAACAAGTATTTTCTGGAGTGATGGGTTATCCAGGTTGGATTATGACTGTTTTGGTGATGTGATAGTTTTTGATACAAGTTACAGATTAAATAAGTATAACTTATGCTGTGCACCTTTTGTGGGGGTTAACCACAACTGGCAGAACGCCTTTTTGGAGTTGGATTTTTGTCAGATGAGACCGCTGAATCGTTTAGTTGGCTATTCAAATCATTCATACGAATAATGGGAGACAAACATCCGATAATTATTTTCACCGACATATATCGTATAAGGCATAAATGGTCAACAACATATAATAAAGATATATTTGAAATGGGAATCTTATCAACTCGGAGAAGTGAGTCCACCAATAATATCTGTCATAATGTTGAAAAGCCTACTAGCTCTCCGACGGATTTCTTTCTTGGAATTGAAAACATAATGAAATCGTGGCGCCAGAACTAGAAGGATGAAGATTTCAAATGTGGTCAATCTGCCACAACGCCCATGGTTAAAAACAATCCAGTGCTAAGGCAAGCTGCATCATTCTATACACAAAAGCTTCACTCAATGTTTCAGCAAGAACTATTGAATGGCTTATGTGGGCTCGCGATTGAATTAGCCGAGGGGTGTGAGTATAAATATAATGTGATGAGCTTGGAAGATGAGGGAACAAGGCAACCATGGACCGTCTTAGTTGACAAAGCTAACTGTGAGGTGACATGTTCTTGTAAAAAATTTGAAATGATGGGGATGTTGTGCTCCCATTCACTATTTGTTCTTAATGTAGCCAAAATAAAGTTGATTCCGGAAAAGTATTTCTTAATGCGGTGGTCCATGCATGCTAAAAGGGACATCTATAACAGAGTTGGTTGTAGAGATCTCAAGGACTCCAGGTTGGATAATGTTTCCTCGAGTGGATTTTATTCCTCTCATGAGCTCATAAATTTGCATATCAACTCATTAATAAAGCAAAAGGAAATGATAAAGCAGAGGAATGCTTGTGGGATACATTTAAAAAACTATCTATAGATCTTGATGGTGTTATAGCAGGGAGAATGCCCCAAGTTAAGAAAACATCAAAGAAGAAAAAACTTGGAAATATCGAGTGCAGCGTGAACGATCCAGCAAAGATGAGACCGAAAGGGATATCTACATCCAGATTGAAAGGCTACTGGGAAAAAAATAAGAAACCTAAAAGTAAGTTCTTATATATTTAATATTCCTTTCATTACTTGTAAATAGAATAGAATATTCCTCACAAAACAACATTACATTCAGGAACTAAACTAGCATCAAGTAGCAATGACGTTGCTAATATGGACGATGAAAGTTTGGCAGCCTGTCTGACCCAAGTATCTTAATATCATTTTGTCTAATTTGAAAGTTTGTTATTAAGTTTTGTTACTAAATTGATACTGTCTTTCTAACCCTTTGCAGGAATACTATGCTACCCAACTAAGCGGAACATATACTGAAATGTTATTGGATTCTATAATTGAGTGATAAATGAACTGTTTTTATTATAACATATACGATGGTGATAATTTATTATTCTTTGGTATTTTTTTGTCAATTTAAAATGACGAAGTTCTTGCATTAACTGTAATGTTATAGTTTATCATTCTTTAATTTTATTTTCGTTGTGATTACATATAGTTATAATTAAGATAAACTAATGCAGAAATAATGCTTGAATAATACATCAATAACACGTGAATAAAAAGAAATTACCTTTAATAACACCAATAATAACCCGGAAATATTCACTCAATAACACGTAAAGTCTACGTTGTTTTTACATATCATAATTTAATTTACATAATATCAACACGAAATGTTAATAACACAAAATTAAGACGGGAATAACACAGAAATAACACTTGAATAATACAACAATAACACGTTAATAATACGAAAAAAATACCCTTGAATAGGTCAAAAAATAACCCAGAAATATTCACTCAATAACACGTAAAGTCTACGTTGTTTTTACATATAATAATTTAATTTACATAATATCAACATGAAATGTTAATAACACAAAATTAAGACGGGAATAACACAGAAATAACACTTGAATAATACAACAATAACACGTTAATAATACGAAAAAAATACCCCTGAATAGGTCAAAAAATAGCCCAGAAATATTCACTCAATAACACGAAAAGTCTACGTTGTTTTACATGTAATAATCTTAATTTACATATGTAAAAATAACATGTTAATAACATATATTTAAGATGAGAATAACATAGGAATAACACTCGAATAATACAATAATCAAATAATAGGTGTTATTCCGCTGCGCAAAGGAATATTCCCGTGTTACTTCATTTCCGCGCGTTACCGATCAAATAATCGGTGTTATTCCGCGGCACAAAGGAATATTCCTGTGTTACTATCCATTTACTCTCATTACCGTGGAAAAAAAAATCGGTGTTATTCCGCTGGATTTATGTGTTATTCTCGTTCTAATGAGGTGTCATTCGAGTTGTAGTACTGTGTTACTCTCGTTGGTAACGCGAGATGTTAAAAACATAATACCACTGCATTCTCGTCGTAATAATGTGTTATTTTCGTTGTATTGTGGTTGAAATTTAGGTGTTATTCGGTATTCTTTTTGGTGTTATTTTGTATTATTCCAGTGTTATTGTTGTTTACCCACCGTGTTACTCGGTGGTATTCTTTGTATTATAATATTTAAAATAAACAATATTATTGATATCTGATATATTTACTCGTGTTATTAACTTATATGCATATGCTGCCTTCCCTATATATAATGTAAAATAATTCTTGTAACTTATATGCATGTGCTACCTTCCCTATATATATCAACTCAAAACCAACAGAAAAAAAGAAAAACCTTATTAACATATAAATAAATAAAATAAACAGTATTCAAAAATCAATTATTCGACAATACACAAATGTTATATGCAAATTCTGCTCAAAATCGTTCCATTTCATCCTGCTAACGCATATGCCGATGCCAGTTTACTTTTGCGGACTGTGCAAGCGTCTCCAAGTACTTGCACACGAATATGTCGCAATCAAAACTGTTCCTCTGAGATGGTACATTCTTAACAATTGATACGCCCCAACCCTTGATATTGGCTTTGAATAAATTGCAACGATCTGTAGCAAACATATTGATCTGGCAAGATGCAACAGTCTATTGTTAATGGAGTGGTACGCATATACATTTAGGATATATAATAATAAGAATGTTCAATGCACTTACGACTTCTTGACCGTAAGACTTGTGGATGGGGTTTGGCAACGAGTCGTATATCCTCCAATTTCTTGCTTTTAAATCTAAGACCAACAAAATCCAATGTTCATTCTTAATGATTGGGAAAAAAATGGTCTTTACCTCATGCATGCTTTGGTTGGTGATGTGCCTAACAAACATATTGCTGTTTCCATATGGCTTATGCATCTTCATGAAATTATTACGTTGAGTGTGAACGGAATACTGAATAGGAAACAATAATGGCTAAGTAGTACAGAAAAATTACTAGATAATATGACGAAACATAGTGATAAATCTGGTATAAATGAGGTGCCCTCAAAGTTCTTTCATGTAATAAGGCAGCAAAAACGTCGGCGTGTTCGTTTCCAAACCACTTATTGAGCAGAACATCTTCTAAGGCCTTTCTTTCAATTACAATACCTTCTTTATGAAGAACAACGTCACTACTGCGTAGATGATAAATATTTTATGTTAATTACAACAAAGCTGTCAATATTTAAGTAGACAATGGAGATGTACTTACGGGGCAGCGTATCTCAGTAAGCACTGATCTATTGCTTCCTGCATTTGAAGTGGTATCAGTGATTTAGCTGGATAATCAATGATTGTTCCCATTTGGTGAGACTGCATAATAAAACATGTTAATAATGTAAGAACATTATATAGTACATTTTAAAGTCTGGCTAGAGTGATTAAGTATTTACGACAATCGCATATTCGTTTCCATCAGAGCTAGAACTAGAAATCGCTTCTGTAGATGCTTCTTCAACTACAGCCAATGCTTTTTCATCAAAATGGGTCTCTTGGGCAGCACCCTCTGCACTATTAATATTTACATTGGATGTGACCGGACGAGTTTGCAAATTAAAATAACAATATGTAATAACTGTGAGGGAACAAAATAGAATTGTATAACAATGTGTAAATAAAAGAATGTCATGCTCATTGAAAGGGATAGAAAATCTAGAACACCCTTTATTGCCCTTTCTACTTCCGCAGGGTCTTCATCAATTGTCTTATCATCAACATCTTCGTCGTGCTCCTCCCTTATTGTTTCTACGACTTCTTGGGCCTGCTCAATATCATCAATAGGTGCCTCTGTACGTACAATATCAACAGGCGCTTCTGTATGTACAGTATCAACAGAATCAGTAGTGCGTAGGAGATCAACGGGGTCCTCCATATGAAAAGTATCAATGGGGTCCTCCATATGTCCAGTATTAACGGGGTCCTCCATATGTACAGTATCAACGGGGTCCTCCATATGTACGGCATAAACGAGTTCTTCGTATCTACGGCGACGACGATCTGTAAAGGATCATCTATCTGTGCAGGATCATCTGTATCTACAACCCTAGGTCGCCGTTTAAAGTGGTAGTGAGTTTCTGGTATGTTGAATGTCCTCTTCCGTCCACTAACACTGGACTTCTCCTTTTCGACCACCTTCTCGGTACTTCTTTCAACTAACTTCTGTACAATTGCTGTTAGGGTGGCTAACGTGTCCACCACAGTATCCATCTTTTCATCCGTTCTAACCACAATGTCATATAAAGCTTCTAAACTAACACTTCCGGTAGTATGCCCAGGTACCGGGGTAATCTCACTTGACACAGCTGTACCCCTGGCATACGATGGTCCTGTTGGCATATCCTGGTGTGGTAGAGGCCTTGCAGGACTGGGTGGTCCATGATCTGGATCTGCGAGCAGCTGCATTTCATCGTCCCTCAAATCCACAAAGCTGTCATTAACCTACAGTAAACTTGAACGTGTCAGCATTCAGAAGATATTATCTTTATTCAATAAACAAGTTACCTGAGCATGATCAAGCATCCTGAAGGCCTCGTGAATCTGTTGCCCACTTCGGCCATGATTTGTAGGCCACTTCAAAATGCGAGGTTGAGCATCAGGGGCAGTTGGAGTTACCAGGGACGTGTGCTCGTAAAATCATAACTAAGGATTTCAAACAACAAAATAAATCATGCAGAATTAGTAAGCACAATCAAAATAAAACTACTAATAATATGTTGTAATGTATTGTAAAACTACGTACCGTTAAAAGAAATACAAAGCCTTTAATGTAGCCCAATGATTTGTCCTCCCTCAATTTCGTGTATACCGTGCTGACTTGGTCGATTATCATGTCACATATGGCGAGCGAGGCCGGTTATATGAGGAAAAGCTTCGCATCCAAAGTATAAGCAACAAGGTACGCATGGACATTGAAATTACTTGTGGGCAACAATAAGTTAGTCAGTGTAAAACTGTTCAAATGGAAGATTGGAGGCTCTTTCTCCAAAAAAAATTGTCATTTGATCTTTTATTTGTCGTGCACTGGAGCAGTATAATGGACCTTTCCCCCATACAACAGGTTTTCCTCTGTTCGACATGCCAATCAACAGAGCGACATGGTCAGCGTTTAATCTCAACTCCTTACCACCCATTCTGAACACTTTCCTCTTGTTGTCCCAGCATCTTAGAATATGCAAAGTCAATACATTATCCTGGGGATATGGTGGCATGTCAAAGAAAGTGAACATCCTCAACTCCCTAAGATTGTTCATTGTCTCCTCTGAGATGAGATCTCTCACTCCATCCAGTACACCCCTCACTGCGGATGGACGACATCTACAGTTGAAGGTCCTTGCACTCATAATCCTCCAAGTTGAAGAGACAATATCGCAGTATCAGTACCTATGTGAAGCTATAATCAATGAAGAATATTATACAACAAATACACAGGAATAACAAACAAATGCCAAGGAATAATACAACAATAACACATCAATCCATAACACATTAAAACTGTGTTAGAGGTGTTATTGGTGTGTTATTCATGTATTACTGTTGTATTTCTCCTGCAAAATAGATATAAAATTGCACATTAATCAAAATTTAAAATTCAATAACACAGTAATAAAACAATTAAAAAAGGTAGTACGTCAAAAAACTGTTATACATGTGCTATTGACGTGTTATTGTTGTAATGTTTGAGTGTTATTCACATCAACTAAGGTAACCAAACAATAACACAAGGATAAAACATCAATATCAAAGCAATAACACGACACTAACAAAAAAACCAAAGGACAAATCCATCAGCAACTATAACAAATCAATAAAAAATGAATAACACAGGAATAACACAAGAATAATACATGAATAACACACCAATAACACATTACAAGTAAACTCATCAATTAAGTTAACCCAACAATAATCAACATGAATAACAATGTAATAAACATTAGATAAAGTAACACAAGAGTAATGCAAGAATAACACAAGAATAACACAAGAATAACACAAGAATAACACAAGAATAACACAAGAATAACACATCAATAATACATAAATAACACAAGAATAAGACATTTTTTATCTGTGTTTTTAAAATTTAAGGTGACTTTTGTTATTCTAGTTTCCAAAAATTTGCCTTGGGAATTATTTGGACTGAAGAAACCTAATTTCAAAATAAAATGAAAGATACGATCATACCTTGATTTAACCGAGCCTTTGGACGCCATTCTTGTCTCTCTTGTGTGCCGGACAAAGATATGGTTTCTCCGAGGAAGGAAGCTAGTGCCAGAAGTAGATTTCGCAGAGGGATAGGGTTTCTCCGATGAATTAATATTGCCGGTGAAGAACTACGAAACGCTTTGTATTACTAAATACGAAACGTTTCGTATTAATGAATATGAAACGTTTAGCATTTTTGAAAACGTATTTCTTTTTAAAAGCGAGCCGGGTTTCGGTCGGGCTGGGTCACGCCATTTACAGCAGAGCTGACGTGACTGCTGACGGGACGAGGAAACAGGTGGCGCCATTTGAGAGGCCTCCGCACGTTCCTCTACGTGCGGAGTCCTGAAGTAATATTTCTTCCCCTCAAAGGATATTTGTAGCCGAGGAAGGAGAGGGGTTCTCATCAATGAAGCTACCTGTGGTGAAGACCGGGGGTGAGGAGAGATGTGATATTGGAAGAAATCCATTCAGGTTTGAGAGGAAGGGAGGTTCCCGTACTCGTTTGGGCGGGAAATATTTCTTACCGGAGAAGCAACTGGCGACGAAGGTTCAGTTAAGGCTTCAGAGAAAGTGGATGACCGAATTAGCGAAAGGAAGAACGTAAGAGCCCGGTTAGGGTTTTTTTGGAGGAATTGGTTTTCTTTCTGGAATCCTGTCTTACGGTTCTCTCCTGTTTCCTCAACCAATTAAAGTTCTTAGTCCAGTAAGCGTTTGGAGGTAAGAATTTCATAATTTCACTTTCTTCTATGATGTAATTGTGAAATATCTTCTGCGATAAGAAGGTTTTTTTTGCATGCTATGGAATTTGATTTGAATCGGTTTGGGATTCTGAATTAATTTATGGATTGCTTAAAGTTAATGGATATACAAGCTGTGTTTCTGGACCAGTTTGGAAGTATCTTCTTTAATGTGGAATTCTTGGAATAGTTAGATTTCCACCGTGCTTAAGGTTATAGAGACCTTGGTTCAGTTATGTGGATTATGCTTCATTTGGTGCATTCATGAGAATCATATGAAATTGCTTTAAGTTGATGATCTTCTTTCTTTCTTGCTCAATTTTTCTTCCCTTTCATATAAGTTACAAAAAATTTTCTTCAAACACAAGCCCGTAAGAAATTTCTTCTTCTCCTTTTCATTTCGAGCACATAAGCCATATGAATATGTATCTATCTATCTATACATATACATACATATACATACATATATATATATATATATATATATATATATATATATATATATATATATATTATTTTATTTTTGTTTTTTTTGGTTACATACATACATACATACATACATACATACATACATACATACATACATATATATATATATATATATATATATATATATATATATATTTATATATTTATATATATTATTTTTCCTTTTCTCTGCAAGGATCAGAAATCTGCTTGATTATCATGGGCTTGTTTTGGTCTTAACTATTTCTCGGAAACAATGATGCTAATTGATGGATTCGAAGTTTTTCTTGCCTGCTTTTGGGATAAAGTTTTACATTTAATTATTAGCAAATCCAATGGTTTTTTTTTTGAATTACTCTACTCAGTGCATATACAAGTATTCGTGTCTTGGAACAAAGTTCTTGGATCTTGCTGTCTGATTGATTTTTCCCTGTTAAAAGTTCATTAGAAGCATGAGGTATAATATTATACTTGATCTTGGTTAAATAAATGATTGTAGGCTAGTCTAAGCCCATCCAATAAGTTCAATTTCGTTTCCATAATATCTGGAGTTAAATTTAAGCTTATTAAGTATGGGTTCTGGGTATTTGCAAATGAATAACAAATAAATCATTAATACTATGACAGATGGTTTTGGATGTACTTATATAATCATGTCATTCCTCATTACATTTGAATGTTGCATAGATTATAATTCTGAATAACTTTGGGAGTCGAATAAACAAAGAGATGTATGACATACTTAATTTTGTAAGTTATAATGCTTCCATGTTCACTACATCGGGTATAAAAAATGTATTAGTGGTGCTTTTGATATGATAAAGTAATTAAGAAGCATGGTTATGAAAGGTAAAGCTCATATGCTAAATGAGCATTTAATGGCTTCACTTGCTGTATTTATGGGATTTTTTTTGAAATTGCTTTATGATGTTGATATCTTATATGAGCAGATATGCTGCCATTACGAGTTATACCTAAACATGGTTTGCCTATGAGTGATTGCTATCTCGATATTAAAGGTAATTCTTGGGACTTCTTTTGGATATGAAATAAATTCACGATCTTTTATTGTAACGTTGTATTTGATTTGCTCTTTAATTGGGTAAAATGAAGTTGGTCCTTTGTGAATTAGTTTAATGCGGCTTGCAGCTATCATTAAAAAGTAGGTTTGCATAGATATATATATATGTTTATATATATATATATATATATATATATATATGCAACTCTGTGTTGAGGAATGAAAGTGGTGGTGGAAGGTTTTCCATGCTTATGGTTCAATATATATATATATATATATATATATATATATATATATATATATATATATAGATATATACCTCTGTGTTGAGGATTGAAAATGGTGGTGGAAGGTTTTCCATGCTTATGGTTCTTTTGCACTGTTGTCTTCCTTTACCCCATTAATTACTTGATATTTTACTTGAGCAGCGTTGGTCCTTCACTTTTGAAAACTTAAAAAGCTTTCTTTATGTGCTATTTGGGTTTTCTTGGGACAACTGAAAATATTGAGGGGTAATTTATTGCTCTTTAAATAAAATTTTTTTGCAAATTATTGTTAAATGTTTATCTCTCCCATCCACGATTGGAGGATTTTAATTTTTTTGTTACATAAGTTGTAATTAATTGTTGATTATTTATAGGAATATCATTCTTATGTGTATGTATAATTGATACTTAGGAGGTTCATTTCTATATACGAACATTATGGCCCAAGCATGAAAGGTTGTGAACTTTTTTTATGGATAGATTTTTGTTTTCAAAGAACTTGAACTATTTATATATTCTGGAATTTGTACAATTTTGAAATACTTCATGTTTACCTATATGTCATTCAATTCTCTTTTCTCACACTTTTGCAACCATGGAGACTGGCTTTTCAAACCTTAGTGCTTTAATGTATTCCTATCCTCAAGGGAAGGTAAATGAAAATGGGCCTTATGCTTAAGAAATCTGAAATATCAATGGCTTTGGTTTGTGAAAATTTGAAAATCTTGGTTTATAAAAACATGAAAATCTGTGGGGAATCGTTAGTTAAGGCTTGAAAACTGTATGGCCTGCTGGTTCAGTCCTTAATATATAAGAAGTTCTTAGTATGTATGGCTTGAGAGTTCGGTAGCTTATCGGTTTTGGGTTGTATGCTGTCCATTAAATGAGGTTTCAATTGGTTGCAAATTTGCAATTTATATATGTACATATATTACGTGGGAATAATTATATATGATGTTTTTCCATCTTTTTGTGGAAATTCATGTATAGTACATTCATTTACAATGTATATGTATAGATTTTTTTTATAAATTTTGTATGCTTACATATCATTTAACTTATATGTATTCATATTTAACAACTGAACTTTATTTATATGCTTATACAATTTGAACTATTGTTGAACCATGGAGTATGATTATGTACTTGTTTCCTTTGAGTTGTTTAAGCTATGATGCGAATAGTACGTTTGTTAAGGAGCAGCAATTTTCATATGCTATTTCTCCTTCTTGAAAATTATGGAAATTCGTCTTATTTTAAAGTATTGGTGACAAAGTGCCTAAAGTATTGGATAAGCATATAGATTGTTAGATTGGCTTATAAGTCAGAAAATATGAGGTAAGGGTGATGATGTAAAATTACACTCATGCTTAGATAGCTGAAACTTTTAAACCAATATCTCATTAGTAGTTGTCATTCTCACTTCTATAGGTTGTTGGTAGTCTTAAGCTGAACTCTAGATGACTTGTAAACCACTTCTTTATAACATTAGTTACTGGAAATTTAAAAATTACAATGCTACAAAAGCATCACATACATGAATATTACATATATATGACACATGCGGCTGAAGATTCTTACCTTTTCACTTGTCAGTCAACCGGTGGGGATCTGAAATTGTCCAACCTTAAGAAGTGTTTTGTTGGTAATTTCTATTCAATATTAGTATGTAGACTTCAATGTCTCGGTTGCCTGTAAGATTATAACAAATGAAAATTCTAAAACTGAGCTCATCCCAATTTAAATTCTTATACCCCTTAGAGTAGTATGACATATTACCACTAGGATTGAACATTGACGTTTCTTTCCTTGTTCTTGAAACTTCTTAGAAAACAAGTGATTAACATTAATAAGAAGTTTTTTTAGATAATTTTAATTGTCTAAGATGTAATTAACTATAGAAGCTTGTTCCTATAGGCGATTTAAGAACTTATGATAGGTATCACACATAGAAATCTCTGGTTTTCAAAATTTCATATGTGATCGTCCTTATATAAAATTTATAGAATAATGCATTATAGAATCTCCTTTTATAGGGATTATCACCGACATTTCTTATTCTACTGTTTTTTTATTTTATTAGCTCTTACCTTCTTCAAACTTCTTATTATCTAAGGATTCTTTATATGATTCAAAAGAAATAAGATTTCTTGAAGATTAAGACAATATTATAGATAAACAGAGTGGTGACTCAAACGACTTCGACACCGAGAAAATCTCCGACATGACTCCGAATGCCGACAAGAGATTTTATTTGGCGACTCCGCTGGGGATGATCTTTCTTCTTATCTTTTGTTAAGTCACCTGTTTTCAAAAGATGTTTCATCCATTGACAAATAGGATCACATCTTCCAACTCTTTAAAGAGTTATTCTTGACATTTCATAACAACAACATAACAATAAATTTCCTGTTTATAAATAAAAGTTCATGACATTTTATTCTTCTTGAATTTTTAGAAAACTTGTAATGGAATCCTTGAATTTAGTCTTTTCTTATTATCAAGGTCTTAATATGCCAATTGACGAAGATGTTTACCTTTATCAGAATGATTTTGGATTATTTGATGAAACTAAATTTGTATTAGAAAATCCATATCAAACTGATATATAATCCTTCGAGGAATTCAATTTGGAATCTTATGAAGATTTTCTTAACTTTACAGAAGATTTACCACAATACATTCATGTAAAACAATAAACTTTTGAAGAAATGAAAGAACAAGTTGACAGAAAAGGAAAGAAAATTTGTGTTGAACAAGAAAATAACATTCCACCTCCGTCCATATATGAAGTTGGATCTTGCTCCAAGAATGTTTCAAAAACTCAATGAAGAAATAAAACCCGTTCTCTTAAACAAAAGAAAGAATGGAATGAAGATGAAAAATTTTGAGACATCTGAAATTGAACAAAGTGTTTTCGGGAACCCTTCTTTCTTAAAGGAAACTGATATATTCCAATACCTGTTGAATATGAGGAAAATACTTTCCAACCGAGAAGTTCTCCGTCAATGCATGCCATATACTATGTGTTTAAAAGATTAGCACGGAAAGACTTGTGTTCAATTTCTCGATTGTTAGATAAAATGTGATGTGCGGTCTCTACGACAATGAAAAGAAGGATTCTCTCGATCGAAGATCCTACTTAAAAAAAGATCAGCAATTCTCATTAGACAGTTAGTGTACTCGGGTACCGGTGAAATTTTTTCTAGGGCCAAGAGTGAAAGATGTGATTGTCACGAGAAATTGTACTAAGCATAACAAATTAATATTAGAAGCAGAAGAAACATCTGTTAAAATAACTGCTTTGGTACAGATGTTACAACGTGGAGACCCTTCTTATTCAAAAAATGATGATACACTTCCCACGATATATCGTCCTATACTAAAAAATAATGTATGGAGACGAGAATCATCAGGAGGAATATCAGATACAATGAGTATCCCTGCAGACAGTTCTCAGGAGCAAACTTGAGAAAAACTTCCTATAAAATCATTCAAGGAGAGATTGAAGAAGCTGAGAAATGACGTCAAACAATTTTCAATACGAAGAAAGGATAATTCTTCAAATAGTTAAAATGAAGAGATTGCCTAGATAAATATGGTGGAAACACGGTCTACCTCCTTAGCACGAGAATTAAGTGAAGATACGACAAAAAAGTTACGAGTGGTTATTTGTCAATGGGATGAACAAATCAACCGTCTCGAATAAAAAATGGAAGAATTGATGGTAGCTCTACAAAATCCATCAACAAAGCCATTGTCTGCCGTTGAAATCATTAGGCCAGAGGCAATACACATTGTTGGGGACAAAAGAGAGCCAATAGAAATTGAAGAAAACACTCTAAAGAAAAGAGATTCCCCACAAGGTGGAATTCTAGAAAAAGAAATCACACAATTAGTAGAACAAAAGATAAAAGAAATAATGGCTCAGGTAAAGGCTGGATCATTAATTTCAAAGGGTAGACCTTATCCAAAGGAATTTGATTTTGTCCAATACCCCAAAGGGTTTGTTCCTCCTCTCTTCAAAATGTTTGACGGGACCAGTAATCCTTGTCAGCATCTTGCACATTTTAGAGAGAGTTGCTGCAATGCAGAAGGGAGTGATGCTCTCTTATTCCGTTAATTTGTTAACAGTCTTACATGAGTTGCCTTTGACTGGTATGTAGAACTTTCTAACGGGTCCGTTAAAACTTTTGTAGAGCTTTAAAGCCTCTTAATTCAGCAGTTCGTTGGAGCACAACACCAGACTACAGTTGGTGACCTGGTAGTCGAAAAGCAAAAACCAGGAGAGAGTTTGGTGGATTATATTTTGCGCTGGAGAAATCTAAGCATTAAATGTGAACCACAACTCCAGGAAAAACATGCTGTCGAGATCCTGCTAAAAAATATCCATGATCCTATAACATTCATGTTAAAAGGATTTACGATAAAAACATTTGAAAAACTACCGAGTAAAGCTGCCAACCTTCAAGAAAAAGCCAAGCAGATGAGTGTAACAGACAAAGCAGAAAAGACAAAGTCTGTCAAAACATTTGAGAATAAACTAGGAAATGTTGCAGAAATAAGCAAACAAGTCATGTAAGTCCAACATGAACAAAAGAAAAAATGACAGAATATAAATCAACCGTCATAATAGGCATCTTCTAAATTACAATTCCAACAATCAGTTCCAGTACCGACAGATAAAAGGACAATGATTGAAAGAGTGAATAAGGAATATCCGTTCAAAACAGAAGCTGTCGATAAAATATTTCGTAGCCTGCTAAAAATGCCAAAATTCAAGTTGCCTGAGGCTAAAAGGCTTGGAGAAGTTGATATGAAAGATAATCCCAATTTTTGTTCTTATCATAGGATGCTCGGTCACAAAATTGAAAAATGATTTGTCTTCAAAGACTGGTTAGAGCGTAATTTTAAAAAAGGGAATATAGTAATACTGAAAGAGTATTTGAAAGAACCTGAAAAAGGTTCAGTCAATATGATTTCCGTTGATAAACTTATCCTTAATTGTGACAATAAAGACAGAAGTAACATCGTTTAAGGTAAATCTTCTGAGGAGATCATTTCAGACTTTCAAATTACAAAATCTTCTAAGAAAGGAAAGAAAAAAAAAATAAAGAATCAAAAAGGATTAGAGGTCTTTTAGACACTGGAGCTGCTGCTCCTTTTGTACCTTCTAGTCCTCATCTTCCTTTATCTTCTACTAGGATAATTGTCTCGGATGAAGGGAGAAAATCCCTCAAGCCGTTGATCTTGTATGACTTCCTTTTTACCACTATTGTGAATAATAATTTTAGTTTTGCTTACATTTTGTCTATTTTGGATGATGCTTCTGAAAAATAATAGTACTTATTTCAATCCTGTAGATGATCCTCAAATTGTACACGATATCGACCAATCTCACGACAACCAAAAAGACAATAACATTAGTGACAATTCTGATATTGACAAAGTCGAGGACGACACTGTCACACTCCAGCTACAAGGAACACCAATTTTTATAGAATTATAATCTTCAGACTCAGAGGCCAAAGAGTCGGACAGTAAACTGGGAGAAATAGGTGAAATCAATTTGCGAAGTGGAAAAGTTCTACCGCTTAGAACTACTCCCCAAGAGAAAAAAAAATAAATTGTCACATCAGAAAAGATTGTTCCTCCAATACATACATAATTATCTGAAAGAAATGAAGATAGTCCTCACAAGGTGGATTACAATGTATTAGCTCATCCGAGGAAATTACCAGCAAAATTGAGCATTTATGATATGTCCTTATGCTTTCTAAAGAAATGAGGGAGGCATTCATAAAAGCCATTTTAGACCCAGATATTTGTTTACCTCAACTTGCTAGCATTACCCAGAATGAATCCTATCCTTCAGAAGAGCAGACAAAAATCACATTTTCTGATAATGACTTGTTACTTGGGACAAATGATCATAATCGTTCACTATACATCACAATAAATATAAACGACACGACACTCTCAAGGGTGCTTATTGATCCAGGTGCCTCGATTAACATAATGAATTTAAGGACTCTTGCGTATTTGGATATTAACAGATCTTAATTATCAAGAGATACAATGATGTTACGAGGGTTTAACCAACAAGGAGAACGGGCTCTGGGATGTATAAAATTACCCTTAAAGATAGATGACTTGGTAACAACGGCAAAATTCCATATCATCGATTATGTTACTTCTTTTAATGCTCTACTTGGTAGAGCATGGCTTCATGAACAAAAAATGATTCCTTCATCATTGCATCAATGCAAAAAATATTTACAAAAGGGACAACAATGCTGTATCATAGGAGATCTGGAACCATTTTAAGTCAATGAAAATGGAATACATGAAGATGCTGCATATTATGCTCCAATAAAATAGACTGTATTCTCTGGAGAAGCAGTGGTGAATCCAAAAGGGAAAGAAGAAGAAAAGAAAATAAATGAAAAACACTATTCTTCTGTAACACAGACAAAATGTGATAATTCTCATCAGACTCACACTCGAGGTCGAGGCCGGGGACGAGGACGAGAGAAAGAAGACCCAATTATCAAAATGAAGAAACCATTGAAGTTCAAAATATACCTCGACTCTGAAGAAAATGTAAAATAAGAAAATACAACATTAGTAATACTAAAAGAACCTCAATTCAAAATACCTCTTGAAGAGGAAGATAAATAAAAAGAATTTGAATCTATGTATGAAAAGATTAATCATGCTATGATCCTAACTCCAATATCTACCTCTAAGATTGAGAATTTAGTGGTCAAAGAAGTATATGGTGATGATAAAAAGCCAATTAAGTTTAGACTTGTCTATACTTCTTTTAGGACTTAAACTGATGTAAAATTAGAAGATAAAAATCTTTCAAAATTAATGAAAATCCCTTTTAAATTGTATTCCCCTTGGGCACAAAAATTTATCTAAAATAGTTTAATGCTCAAATAATGGTCTTTAAAACAACCACACTTTATTGAACAAATGTGGGGCAACAATAAGTGAAACCCTAACTCTAAAGAGGGAATTGGATTCGGTACACTAGAACCTCTAGATGATACAAAATTTTGCCTAATCATCACCGAAGAACTTGATTCTGAACAAATATCTGATCTTCCAATCAAAGATGCCCCTCAGGAATTGGAAGAAGAAATTAAATCAACAGTTGATGAATTAAAAGAAATAAATTTAGGGAATGATGAAAACCTAAAACCAACTTTCATTAGTTCATTTCTTAATGGCATAGAAGCAGAATAAATAATTTAACTGCTAAAAGAATATAATGTCTATTTTGCCTGGACTTATGACGAAATGCCTTGACTAGTTCCAGAAGTTGCAGTCCACAAACTTGGGATAAATCAAATTGCAATCCCTGTTATACAAGCTCCAAGAAGGATTCATATCAAAAGAGATCAGTAAGTCATTGCTGAAGTAAAGAAATTAATTGAGGCTAGTTTCATACGAGAAGAAAATTATTCGACATGGCTGGCTAATATAGTGCTAGTTAAAAATAAAAATGGTCAAAAAAGGGTCTGTATATACTTCATGGATTTGAACAAAGCATGTCCAAAGGCTGAATTTCTTTTACCAATCTCAGAATTGATGGTCGATATAGCATCCAAACATGAAATATTTTCCTTTATGGATGGATCATCAAGACATAATCAAATAAAAATATTTTCAGAAGATGAAGCAAATACAGCCTTCAGGACACCCATAGGAATATATTGTTACAAAGTTTTGCCATTTGAATTGAAAAATGCTAGTGCAATCTATCAAAGAGCCATGACACAGATTTTTGAAGAACTCATACATAGACAAGTTGAATGTTATGCAGTAGATTTGGTTCTCAATAGTATACAAAAAGACGATCACGTGTATGATTTAAGAATTGTCTTAGAGCGATTACGTCAATATAATCTTTGAATGAATCACTTAACATGCGCTTTCGGTGTTACTTCAGAGAAATTTTTAGGATTTATTGTTCGACATCGTTGGATTGAAATTGATCCCCTCAAATTCAAAGCTATCATAAATATGCCTCCTAAAAATTTAACTCAATTGCGATCCTTTCAAGGAAAACTAACATATATATCACGTTTCATTTCCAATTTATTAGGTAGATGTCAGCCTCTTAATGCCCTAACCAGAAAAGAAACCAAATTTGCGTGGGATGAAAAATGCTAACACGCCTTTAAAAATATCAAACAATATTTGATAACACCTATCTTAGCAGCACCTTTATTAGGACGACCTCTAATCCTTTACACTGCGTCATTAGATAATTCCCTTAGAGCATTACTAGCTCAAATAAATGATGAGGGAAAGAAAATGCATTATATTATTTAAGCCGTTGTTTGGTTCCAACTGAAATAAAATATCCAACAATATCGCAGTTCAAAAGCTAAGATATTATATGCTTTCTCATAAGATAAATCTTATTTCAGGAGTCAACCCATTACAATATTTAATGACACGACCAACTCTTTTTGGAAGATTGGCAAGATGGGCAATGATATTAGTCTAATTTGACATAACATTTGTGCCACTATGTGCCGTTAAAGAAGAAATCTTGGCAGATTTCTTAGCAGCACACCCAATTTTAATTTGATCACCTCTTAATGATGATTTACGTGATGAATAAATTTCAGAAATAAAAAGCTCAAATATACAATAAAGGGAATTGTATTTTGATGGAGCATCATCTGCTTGAAAAGACAGACAAACAAACAATCATACTAGGCAAAGCTGGAGTAGGATTAATTTTCATTACTCCAGACAAAGTAATAACGCCATTTTCCTATCATTTGACTGAATCATGCATAAATAACGAAGCTGAATTTGAATTGCTCATAACCGGTCTCGAATTGACAATACTAATGGAAATAAAAAATATCGATATTTATGGAGACTCTCAATTGATCATTAATTAAATTTCGGGCAAACACAAGACATTGAAACCTCGACTTGAACAATATTCCTGTTACAATCTAAAACTGCTTCAGCAGATTGCTGATGTAATTTTCTTCCTAATTCCGAGATGAGAGAATTTTTTAGCAGATGCTTTGGTAAAACTTGCAAAAGAATTCGCTTGTCTAGAAGAAGATGATATTCTGATCTTTATAAAAGGACGATATATTCTTTCCTAAATTGATATGGATAATCTACACAAAATTAGTGAAAACATAACAACAATAATGGATGAAGAAAAGAATGATTGGCGACAACCAATTATTCAATATTTATAGACCAGAAGGTTAGCCAAAAAGCAATTATATCGCAACCCGTATCAAACAAAGAGCATTGTACTATACCCTAGTAAATGATATTCTTTATAAACAATCTTTTGACCAAATGTGGTTAAGATGTCTAAACCAATTTGAAGCTCTATCGGTCGTTAAAATCGTCGGGGTGGTTTGAAACTTGTGAAAAATGTGAAATGTAGTTTTATAAAATAGAGTTTTGATTTATTTTAATAGATATAGATTTTCAAAAATAATATTTTTAAGTTTTGAAAAATATGAAATCAAACCAATCTCATATAAATGATAGTTTAAATAATCTAGCATTTTGCTATAAGCTATGCGTCTATCCCGAAGAATGGACGCATTGCTTGGTAGTGAGGTTGGATTACATAAACTAAAAAATTCATGAAATTCGTTTGATCTGCAAACCATTTTTGACCGACAATTTCCCCCATATAATATGAAGGAATTGGATAGGGTTTATATTAATCTATGGTCTTTAAGTTTCATATAAGGGCAAACCCCATAGTTAATTACATCTTATATAACCGAAGTCACCCAAGAAAACTCTTGATATAGATCAGGAAACATTTGTATTCATGACTTCCAAAAGGGTAAGATTCCTCAAGAAAATGTGGTAATAGGAAATCCAATAGGTGAGTGGCTCAAATTTCAGAATAATTTTTGTAGTAATCCAAAGGAAAGAAAGACTAGGGGAAAGACAGATCCAAGAGAGATCTTGATGTTTTCCCGAGCTATCTTATGGTTTGGCTTTAATTCGGAATATTTATTTAATGTTTCTTCCTATCAATTTTATTATTTAGGGCTTACACTCACTTGATACCGATCATGTGAATAGCCTGGAGGATAGGAGGGTTTATGTCATACTCTGATGACAATCTCGAAACTTAAAATGCGTTAGGGCTTATATTGCATAACATGGTTATGCAAAGGCCTAAAAAGATAAGGTGATGGTTTATGCTGCACTGGACAAGCTACCTCGAAGTCTTATGACTTATTGTTTTAATTTCTAAGGAGTTTTGTTGTTGAAGATGACCGTGCTACCCACTATGCATGCTCCAAGCTTCTCGTCGTACTAGATTTAGTTTAAAGAAGTGTTAATTGTAAGAAAAGGGAAGTGTCATGTTTTGGAAAAATTTAAATTGAGGTGTCTTAATATTTTATTATGGGACAATGTTTAAGTTGATTAAGCGGAACCTTTTAAGAGCCCACGGTTCCATCATCCCGGTACCACTATTTTCTTTGGATTCACTTAGTTCAGATGAATTTACTAAACTCAACTTAATGTGTTCCTTACTTTCATTTTTAGACCGTAGAAAATTTCATTAACAACCGTAGGTTGTATCCTCCGAGGTATTCCTAATCATCCGACAGAGACATTTTAATTTAATTGCAATTATGATTTTCGTTTTGTTTGTGATTAAATTTTGAGTTGTCTTAAATTTTATGTAGTTTTGATTTTTATTTTTGATTTTTGGTTTTGCTTCAGTGGCTACCCTAAAAGTTTTGGTTTTCATTCAGGGTGACATTGTTGTTTAACATGCAAGCTTATAAGCAAGAAAAATAAAGCAAAGGAAGTACTAAAAAGAAAGTTTTGTAAACTTGTAAAAGTGTACTTGGCGAGTCTTCTCGCTCTTCCACCTGAAACTTTAGTACCTTTTGCAATAAACATTTATATTTTTCAGGAAAGTAAAGCCTAACAGACCTATCAAACTCTATGTCATAACTCGGTGGGTCCTATTCATTTATTTAAAAAATTTTCTCATTTAATAAATATAATAGGTCCAGTTGTCCTACAAGGTGTCCAGAAGATTTGTGAAACAGACATAGGAGGTACCTAGACATTTCACAATCATTTTGAGCTTCCTTGACTTTATTTGAACTTATCATAATTATTAAATGACTTATCTGTTTTATATCTTTATACTTAGTGAGCCAATGTTTTAATCATCCTGAAGGTGGGGTAATTATCCTTTGATAATTTACTTATGAATTATATAAGTGGGGCTTTTAGAGGCAAACTTAATTTATGGAAGAATTTAATCAATTTTGAAGGGCTTGCAGTGTCTCAAAAGTGGTTTAAGATCAATTGTGCTTCCTTTTCTAATCCTTATTAGTCAATTTTCAATTACACCTAGCTCATACTAAGCCCATAATATTTAGTGAATAAACTTATGATTTTAGAGAAATTGATTTAAATGACAGTGATTTTATTAAGATATATTAAGCACCAATTAGGGGTATTAGATCAGTGAATTATTAGCTTCTAAGGTCATACCCCTAACCTTAAGGATCACTTAATTTAATTTCTCCAAAATTATAATGATTAAATAGAACATAAATTTTGTCCTTTATTGTGACAAGAATGAGATAAGTTTCTACCATTTACCCCTTTATATATCAATCATCCAAAGATAATAATTAAGATCATTTATTGCCCTTTTCCCACTTTAATTAAGCCTAAATATTGATTAAGGCCAGATTCTTAAAAGTTATACTTTTGCGTAAAAGGCCTTTATCACTTTATAATTCATTAAGTTTAACTCAAATGACTATGAAATTTTTATGTGACTCTACTTATGAGTTAATTAAAACATCAGAGGAGAAAAATGTGATTTTTCAAAATTTAATTTAATTTATATATTTATTTTTATGCAAAAATAGGGATTTTCAATGAAAATTCAATAACTTGTCCAGCAAAACATTTCGCTTTGAAATTTTTGTTAGAGGCAGACCTAGACCAGAGGACCGCTGAGACCTAATTTCGTGATTTTTAAGCTTCAATTTAATTATTAAAATTATTTTAATTTTTAGAGTATTAATTATGCATAAAATATTATTTAAGTTGAATATTAAGTTTTGCATTTTTCATAGATCTCTCTGAGGTCAGGAAACCCAAAGAACCAAATTTCATATTTGTCTGATTTTTCCTTTAATTATTATAATTATTTTTAGTGAAAAATTACGAAAATTTCATTTTTAGCTTTTAGAAATAATTTTAATCCTTTAAAATTTAAGTTTTTTATTTATAGAGTTAGGAAAATTATTCCAATTGTCCCTAAGTGATTAGGAGGCAATTTAGAACATTTTCAATATTTTCATTAATTTTATGATTTCATTAAATTTTTAATTATTTAAATATTAAAATAATGTTTAAAAATGAAAAATTTAATTTTTTTTAAATTTTTTTTTCAGAGACTCCTCTGATCTCATAGAACTCCCAATTTGGTAATTTTTTTGAGGTGTATTTTAATTATTATAATTATTTAATTACCAAAAAAGTGATTTAACTTGAAAAATTCATTTTGGTATTTAAATTAACTCCAATTGATTTGAAATTTTTATGGAGAGTCTTCTGACCTTAAATTACAGTGGAGAACAAAAATCAAGTTATTTTCATTTATATTTAGTCTAGTTTATTTTTATTTAATTTTTATGTCTTAGTTACCATTAGAGTTGTACTTAATGAGTTAAACCAAATTTTTATTTTTCCTCGAGTCCTCTGGTCAAAAGTAACATACCAAAATTTAGCATGCATTTTTCTAATTAATATTTTATTTATTATAATTATTTTACCAAAACAGCCATAATAACTTAAAAAATAGAGATCTCTGTCTAGAGGTCTCCTCTGACTTTGAGAAAATCATGGAATATCCTCTAAGGCAGAGACAACAACATACCAAAATATTAAGCTATGGTGAAATGCTTAGGTGCATGGAGAATTAAAATACTTTAGACTTTATTTAAATAATTAAAATTAAAACATGCATCAAATAAACTTCAAATCATTTCTACATTATTCTCATCTGTTCACTGAGCACTAGGGTATTTTCTTTTATTTTTATGATTTTTCAACACCAAGTTATGGAATTTTGAAGTTGGACTGATTTAAATAATTCAAAATACCCCTAATTTTCCATTTAAACCAGGCCGTACTAACTTTATCATCAACAGCTCTGAAAGACCACGTGATGCACTCCTATTCGACGTCGCCATCTGACTGGACGTCCACGCAGCTACGCTTTATGTTAAGATTCTCTGTCTGGTGCAATCCCAACCCTCCATTCGATACAGGCGCGATTCGACGACTCTTGGTCATCTTCTTCACCTGGTCTAACCCGTGAGCTCTTCATCTTATAGACGAAAGAACTTGAGCTAGACTCGACCAAATTGCATGGGGTTTGTTTCTAGAGCTTCATCTGACCTAGAATAACCTTTTCATACGATTAACCTAGCCTGAAATCAACCCAACATGCATGGAAGATCCAAAATGGTTTGGGAGGAAAGTGAAGTTCAATACCTTTGTCTGAGAGGGGATGCCTCAATCAGAGAGTTGTGGCAGCTTCGATTGGTCCTAACGAACTTCCGAATGAAATCTTTTGCCTTGGTGAAATGTCTTTACCCAAGTTCAACCAGCCTGATTTCAGGTGCTGATAAAAGTCTGGTGCAGAGACTCTGTGATCCAGCTTTCATGGGGGAACTTCTTCTCTCAATGCTGTGAAGGTGCGGGTGCAATTAATTTGGATTTGATGCACTGTGGAGCTGTGGACCTGTGGTGGAGTTTGTCCTGGTTCCAACTGAGATTTCAGTGGAGAAATTGCTCTCAGGCAGGGGGAATTAGAGGGGGAAAATGGTTGGAATGAGTTTAGGGAGGTTTGAAGAAGCTCTGGTAAGGTTTTGGCAGAGTTTTCTTAAAGATTTTTCTGCACCTCTCTTTTGGCCGTGAAGGGTGGCTTTTGTAGTCATGGCCAATTGGATGAGCTCAGGGCTTGGGTCGCTTAAGGTGAGGGCTGAGTAGTGCCATTGATCACTAAGGGGATGTCTTACTGACAAAGCTCAATTTTTGGTTTAAAGGGGTAGGGTAGCGCTTGGGTTTGGTCCTTTCCTGTGGCTAGGGTGGCCGGCAAGGACAGGGAAGGCGGCTGGCAGGGCAAGAGGAGGTCAGGGAAGAGTTAATGAAGTTAATTACCTGCCATGATGGGTTGCTTGCTTGGAGTAATGGGTTAAGCCAAAAGGTGAGGGAGAGTTGACCTTGGTGAAGGACCTTTGATCCATGGCACAATGGACTTGGGTCTATTGGGATTTGGCTGGTCCTTGGGGTCCTAAGGTGGGTTGTGGTGGAGCTAATCTGGTCAATTTAGTTCAATTCAAGTGACATTGGGTCATGGGTTCAATTTAGGTCACATTGGGTTTAGGTTGGGCTAGCTATTGTTTGAGCTTGGCTTAGACCCAATTGATTGTTCAAAGTGATGTATTTGATTGTCATAAAGTGTTTGAAAGGGGATTTGAGTGGTTTTGAATAAGTTTGGGGTTTCAATTTGGCTTAATTTAGGATTTTGGTCAATTTGGGTCAAGTTGGGTTAGCTTGAGTTTAGGTTAGGCTAAGGTTGGGTCCAAGGCCAATTGAAGGTTCCGAATGGTCTAGGGGGATGTTATGAGGAGTTCCAAACATTAATTGGGTGAAATTTTAGTGTTATGACACTCAATTTGGGGGATTTTGGGCATATAATATGTTTGGGTCAAAGATTAGGAAATTTGGGTAAGACTTGAGTTCAAATTGGGGGCAATTGATAGTTCAATTTTGTTTATAGGAGTGTTATGAAGGGTTTACAACATTGATTGGGAGAGAATTTATTGACATTGGGTCCAATTTGTGGGATTTGGGGCACTTAGGCAAATTGAGGATTTTGGGATTTTAAGTGAATTTGAACTCAAATATGGGTCAAATTGGGTTTGGATTTGGTTTAGATAGAGACTTGAGATGTTGAATTAAAGTTTGGAATTGAAATTGGGCGAGATTGGGGGCAATTGGGTGGATATTGGGTTTAATGTAGGGACTTTTGGGTTAAATGAGTCAAATTGGGGCTTTTGGTTAAATTGGGCTAATTGGTCAAATTGGTTCATGTGGTAGTTGAGAGAAATTAAATTGGAAATATTTGGTAGGTTTTTGGAATTTTTGGAATTTTTTGGATTTTTGAGCTAGGGAAGGTATTTTGGTAATTTAGCAAATTTTGGGGTTATTTTGGGTATTTTGGAAAATTTGGGTAATTTTGTTTAATTTGAGTGGTGGGGAATAATTTGAAATAAATTTTGGAGAAAAATGAGAAATTTGGGTAAAATTGGGGTTTAGGGGTATTTTGGGTCGATTTGACGACAAGGGGGTCAAAAATTGAATTTTTGGGAAAATTGAGGTTGGTTAAAGGTGAGTAGTATGAGATTGTTTAGATTGAGCCACGGACCAAAGGGAAACCCTCATTTGGTCCTCTATGTGTTGGTACTGATCAAACCTTATCTTAGTGCTAAGAGGTTGGGAAAACCACACACTTGAGTTTCCAAAGAGTTAGGGGCTCAAGATGGGATGTACTTTGTTTAGGGTTATGAGTGTATGAAGTGTGTGTATTGTGTAAGCTCCAGACCTCCCAGGGTAAATCATAAGGTCTGACCACTTATAGGAGACTTCCCCTGTGCTTCCTTATGCTTGGTCTCTTCCTCCAAAATTTTGGAGGTTAGGCCTTAAGAATATGAAAACTCCCAGCGAAGTAAAAAAAGATTTGAATTTCTATGGGAGAGGGCTCCAAGACTAGTCTTCTAGGAAAGTCACGAGGAGAGTCTTATGACTAGACCCTAGGCTATTCTAAAGAGAGATTATACCTCAACCAAAAGTGAGGTAATCAAATGGACCCCCACTAGGTGTGGTGTGATGGGCAAGCACACTGCATGTATTGGTGTTGACCGACGAGATCAACAAAACCAACACAACTGTCTGAGTTAAAACTCAAGACAAAACATAGAATTTAGCGAGGAAGTTTCTGCTGGGGATTTTTTTGGCACAGAACCTCCAAGTCCCGGGAACTCCTACTAGCGAAGGAATGTGGGATACCTTCATTAAGGGGGCTATGGGTTTTAAGCCTCAAACTCTGAAGGAGTTCGATCTGAATCAATTTGAATTTAGAATTTGGAAATTATAGTTAGGATTTGATTTGATTTGATTTTAGATTTTGATTTAAATCTTATGGAATTTTAATTTGAATTTTGAGTTTTATGGAGTTTATGGAAATTTCAGGATATGTGGAATTTTGAATTTGAAAATTTTAATTTCGTAGGAAATTTTGAGTTTTAAGTGAGTTCAGAGGGGAAATTAGAAATTCAGTAACGATCTCAGAATGTGGGAGTCAGAATTTAAGTACTGATCTCGAAGGAAGAGAACTTGAATTTAGGTACTTGTCTCAGACATGAGGGTCGGAATTTCTTTACCGACCTCGAGATGGGAATTAGAATTTAGGTACTGATCATGAAGGATGAGAACTGAAATTTATGTACCGGTCTCAGAAATAAGAATCAGAATTTCGATACCGACCTCGAGATTTCGTGAATGCAGGAAATTTTCTCGGAAGCGAAATAGAAGTATATGGAATTTTAAGGAATCGGACGACTAAACTCTGATCATAGAATTTAATGGAAGACGGAAAACTTCTTGGAAGGGGGGCGAAAATATAGGGAATTTAGGGATTCAGACGACTATGCTCCGACCCTAGAATTTCATTGAAGACAGAAAATTTCTCGGATAGGCCGCAGATATATGGAGAATTTAAGGAATCAGAAGACTATGCTCCGATCCTAGAATTTTATGGAAGGCAAAAAATTTCTTGGAAGGGAGGCAGAAATGTAGGGAATTTTGAGGAATCGGACGGCTGTGCTCCGATCGTAGAATTTCATGGAAGACGAAACATTTCTCGGAAGGGAGGTAGAAATATATGGAATTTTGAGGAATCAGACGACTGAGCTCCGTTCCTAGAATTTCATGGAAGGCAGAAAATTTCTCGGAAGGGAGGTGGAAATATAGGGATTTTGAGGAATCTTTACCACATTGAGGAGGAAAGCTTAGAGACTCATATCCTGCTCAAAGGTAGTAGAGCAACACATTAGGAAGCAGAGCACCGAGACTCACATCCAACCTAAGAGGTGACAGAAGGGAAACAAAATTTAGGTACCGATCCCAAAATTTCATATGAAAGAAGTTTGGAGAAAATTTGATGTTGACTTTCGAAGAAAGTAGGATTGGTGCACTTTGGCCAAGACTGGTAGCCATTGCAAGATTTGTAGAATCTCGCGACATTTGAAATTTTTGAGAAGTGACTTTGTGTAAACTGTCAACTTTCGCAGATTACTTTTGAAAATGAAGGATTTGAGGAAGAATACAAAGACTCAAAGTTTCAAAATAGAAAATTATCTTATTGTTTGTTTTTAATTCGTTTTCAATTTGTTTCATTAAATTTCATTTGATTTCATTTTGTTTGATTTCATTTCAGATTAAATTTTCTTTTGATTTTGTTTCATTCCATTTGATTTTGTTTTGAACTTTTTTTTCGATTTATTATTATTTTATTTATGTTTTTGTTTTTTTCTTTTGTATCGTTCTTTTTTCGTTTTAATTCGAGACCAATGTACGGTCCCGCGGTTCTCGACCGTCATGTCAAAAGAAGACATTTCTGACAAATTTGGCAAACTGAAACAAAAATCTTCATTAATCTTTGCCGAAGGCAGTAGTACAACTGAACATATGTTGACAAACATTCATAAGTCGATCAAGCTTATGAAGCTGAACAAAATCTAGCATATCATATTCGGCTGGTACAAAAACGGTGAAAACTGCTGTGACCCGGTGTAGAAGGTAGTAGATATTTGTCATCTGAGGCTGTTCCGTGAACAAGCTAACCTGCCAAGGCTACGCTCCGGAACAAAAGTTCCCTTGCGAAGACCCGGAGGTACTGCTGTCACAACGGTAAGGGACGAAGGTTTTCCAATTCTGGATCCGGCTCGTAGTAAAATGACGCTTTTTTCTCATCCATTCTTCTGAAGGTAACTAACACCCTTTGTCCTGTGACTCTTGGGATGCAGTGCTTTGCAAGCTTTGCTAGTTTCCTTTCAGCACCAGCACTGATCCAATTAGTAGGGGGATCTCAACAAAACCTCAGAACTCTCTGGGTCTGACAATCTGGATTTCTCATCCAAACAAAATAATACTTTCACTTACAAAGGAGACCGTGCAAAATGGCCTCACAAAGTCATGGTGGTCGATATGAGATGGGATGCAGTCCCCATCCTCATATATATTTATGATGTAGCTGTTAGGGATACAGTCTATGGGCACGGCATACCACTCGAGCATCCTCTTTATTATCTTCTTGATCTGCGGCGACATTGGATCCACCTCATCGAGCTGTAGAATTCCTGGGGGATTGCCCTGTCTATCCTTGGCGAAATTGTAGCAGCATCCACATTGAATGGTGACCCTGCCCTTTCCTCTTTTCCACTTCATCGGCTATGTATTTGTCCTTTGCTTCAGTAGGCCTGCTTTGCCCATGTCTTGGAGAGCGAAGACGGAATCAAAAATTTTTTCTTGATCGTTTCTTGTAAACACATCTGTATATAGCTCGAGGTCTTCCAATCTGTTAACAAACTTCCCTTGTATTTTCAGTGATATTTTAACCTATGGTTTGACAACCAGGGGATGAAAAAATTTCTATATGAAGCTAAGACTTATTTTTGGGATGACCCGTTTTTATATAAATAATGAAAGTATTTGATTATTCGAAGATGTGTTCCTTTAGAAGAAACTTATGAAATTATCTAAAAATGTCATAATTCTGATTATAGAGGACATTTTGAGGTTGATAAAACTGCATATAAAATCTTACAATCTGGATTTTATTGGCCTACAATTTTTAAAGATGTTAATGTTTATATTAAAAATTGTGATCAATGTCAATATGTAGGTAATATTTTTAGAAGAAATGAGATGCCCCTCAATTATATGTTGGAAGTTGAAATATTTGACGTTAGGGGATTAGATTTCATGGGACCATTTATACCATCTTTCAGAAATACATACATTTTGATAACAGTAAACTATGTATCTAAATGGATAGAAGCTGTTGCTTTTTCTCGATGTGATGCTCAAAGTGTTGCAAAGTTTTTATATAAGAATATATTTTGTAGATTTGGAATATCAAGAGTAATCATAACTGATGGGGGAAATCATTTTAGAAATGCGATTATGGAGAAGTTAGTAAAGAAATATCATATTAATCATCGGATTGCTACTGCTTATCATTCACAGATAAGTGGTTTGGTTGAACTATTCAAACGTGAAATTAAAATAATATTGAAAAAGATTGTTAATCCAAATAGAAAGTATTGGTCAATCAAATTGGATTATGCTTTGTGGGCCAATAGGACGGCCTATAAAACTCCTATAGGAATATTCACATATAGGCTAATTTTTGGAAAAATTTGTCATTTACCAATTGAACTTGAGCATAAAGCATATTGCGCTATTAAAGAGTTCAATTTTAATTTGAAAGATCCTGGAGAGAAGATATTGTTGCAATTAAATGAGCTTGAAGAGATAAGGAACAAATCTTATGAAAATGCTAAGATTTATAAAGAAAAGATGAAGTTGTGGCATGATTGGAAGATTCTTGCTAAAAATCTTGAGTTAGGGCAAAATGTTTTGCTATAAAGTGCAAGATTCAGAATTTTTGCTGGAAAACTTAAGTCCAGGTGGATGAGCCCATTTATTGTGATGAAAGTTTATTCATATGGAGCTGTGGATATGAAAGATCATAAGACTGGAAAAAAATTTAAAGTGAACGGTCATAGACTTAAGCCTTACTTTTCGGTCGATCAATCTAAACCTGATAGAAGGCTAATGTTAGGTCACTCAGAATAAGCTCTGAGTATGTCAGGCTGATGACGTTAAACTAGTACTTTGTGGGAGGCAACCCATATTTATCGGTGTGCTTTGTTTTATGTTTGCTTTGTGTTCTTTTATTTGGTTTGATTTGAGATATGTGGTAGCATTTTTGAGTTTTTTATGTTATAGTGGTGTTTATTTGATCTTATTTGATGACTTAGAGGAGTTAGAATGACGAATTTGACGTTTGGTAGAACTGTGCAAAAATGTGCATTGGAGGCTAAGCGCCCCTGGTTGGCGCATAGGCTTCACAGTTATAAAAAACGTGAAAAATGAGGTTCTAGAAGCCTAAATCGTGAGTGAGTAGTTTTTGGAGTTAGTAAGGAGTTTTAACATGTCTAGGGTCGGTTTTGTGCCTTCCTAAGTCTATAAAAAGGCCCTGAATTTATGAGATACTCGCCCCAGTTCTTATTTTCATTCCTGGGTCTTAAAAAGAGTATTTTGAGTGCGAAAATGTCTTCTTGGGAGAGCGAAATTAAGAAGAAAGAGGGTGCCAACAAGAAGAAGTTTATTTGTGATAGTGCGCAAGAGTTATATAATGGATTTCTGGCTATGAGTATCCAAGGAATAGCAAAAAGGATTACGAATATCGAGGTCGATGTGGAGTCTATTGATGCAAAGGTAAATAAAATTAATGCACATTAAGCGCACATTGGATGATAACTCAAAATGCAATTCAAACATACACGTCATGTGGAAGAAGCGGATAGAGCGATCTTTCTGAAGAACAAATGGATAGAAGAAGAAGATGTAAGAGCTTTTAATCATCGCCTGTTTTATTAGATTTACATTCTAGATGGTTCAAATTGAATTAATGGTGGTTATGGATATAATCCACTGTCGACGTTATTTTGGGTGTGGAGTGCCTGTAGGAAGCTGTCAGTCGCCAGAATCAAAATCCCATCGCCCGCTTCGGAAGGACGTTTTAATTTATATATATATATATATAGCAAAACAAAAATTCATTCATTCACATTGAAGTTAAGTACATCTGATAAAAGGGAAATTCAAAGAGTCCCCTAAAAGTAAAAGCCTTAGTGGCTCAAAAGGTGTTACAGAAAAAGTGATATTGTTAGTAGAGGCAGCATTTTTAGCTAACCTGTTAGCAGGCTGATTTGCCTCCCTATAAGTGTGAGTCCATTTAATTTGTATACAATTTGAGCATGTAGGGAAAGTCCTGATGAAATACACCAAATTCCAAGGGGGGGCAGCAATCCCATTCATAATGTCAATAATCTGTTGAGAATCAGATTCAATCGATACATGAGATAGTTTAAGAGCTTTGGCAGTGGCTAATGCCCAGAATGCTGCCCATAGTTTAGATTCCAAGGTTGAAGGGGAAACTAGGGGAGACTGAAAAAACCATAAGAGGTGGCCGAGCATCTGTTCCTACGGATCGCACCCATACCAATGAGTGATTTAGTGAAACTCCCATCAATATTCATTTTGATCCAGGGTTGAGGAGGTGATGACCAATGCAGCAGGACAACCTTTCTCTTAGGTGAGGTAAATAAAAGTGGATATTTGCTGATATAGCTGCAACAATTGGTCACAGTAGACTGAGTAGATACTGTATTACCCTTGTATTTAGCAAAGTTCCTAGCCATCCAGAGAAACCACCAAATAACTAGTGGAATGAAGAACTCCTTCAGCAGCCTCCAATCCTCCCAGCAAGTTTCCACATCAATCTAATCATAGCTTTGATTTCTTATCTGCAGTTGGGACAACACATTAGTCCAAACCTGTTTGGTAAAGGAGCAGTGAAGGAACACATGATTATAGGTCTCCTCCTAGGAATTGCAAAGCCGACATTTTGAAGCAGATTTGAGACCTTTGAGCTTCAGGATATCATCTAGTGGCAGAAATTTATGAAACAATCTCCAATAGAAGAAGGACATGGAGGGGGAAAGGTGCTTATGCCAAATCTTTTCACCCCAAGCAGTATTATGCCAATAAAAAAAAGCTTGATGAATGGCCCCATTTAAAGAGAGAGTATTAGCACATTTAATGTGGAGTTTATCGAGTACGGTATCATCAATAGGTATAGCCAGAATCTTTTGAACGATATCCTCATCTACAACATCCCTCGGTGAATCAACATTCCAATGGCCCCGGTTCCAAAATTCGATAACGGTGAGGTGAGGGTCAACTTGTGAAGAGCAAGGAATTTGCCCATCAAGCAGCCAATTGTCAAGGAAGAAGTGAACCTTGCCAGCACCAATTTCCCAGGATATGACATGATTGACAGACTCCCTGGCCTTCAGCAACTTTTTCCAGTGCTTGGAGTCTCCCAATTTGGCTTGAACAACATTTGCATGTAATTTCTTACAATATTTTTCCTTGAGGAATTTGGCCCACATAGTATCTTGTTTCATAAACTTGATCCATTGCTTACAATGAAATAGATGGCTCATTTGCTTAAAGCTTTTAAATCCTAGCTCTCCAGCTTTAGTCGGTGTGCAAATTTTATTCTACACAGTCCAATGAGGTTGCTTGTATTGGCCATCCCAGAGAAATTTGTTGAAAAGAGTTTCTAATATTTTATATGCGCTCCTTTTCATATTAACCATTTGCATTGTGTAAAGTGGAAATGTAGATAGGATGCTCTTGAGTAAAGTCAGTCTACCTCCATTGGATATGAATTTGTTTGTCCAGTAAGTAATAGAAGAAGATATCTTATTAATGACCTCATCATATTGTGATTGCCTCCTTCTACCTTTGGTTAGTTTTAATTTATATATATATATATATATATATATATATATATATAATTTTTACAAAAATATGGAATCAAACTGACCCCATATTTTCCATAGTTAAAAATGAAAGAGCACCACACCTCAAGACTCGTATTTATACCGAAGGATAAACACAAGACTTGTGGGTGAGGCTAGATCAAATAAACTAAGAAATATATGATGTCTGTTTGGTCTGCGAAACCATTTTATTTGCCGACAAATTCCCCTATTTAATATGAAGAATTAAATAGGGTTTATTTTAAGCTGGGTTCGGAAAAGCTTCCTATAAGGGTAAGCCCCTATAGTTAATTACATCTTAAATGACCGAAGTCACTTAAGAAAGCTCTCAATAAAAATCAGGAAATATTATCTTCAAAGAGGTCAAAAGGATAGGACTTTTCAACAAAATCGGACAAAGAGGTGTGAAAGGGGATTGACTCAAATTTGGACATTTTATTGTAGAATCCAAAGGAGGAGGAACTAGGGGATGTCATAGATCCGGAGGCAAACCTAGGTGACTTCCCAAGCTATCCTATAGAATTTCATAGATCCGGACAAAGCGGTGAATTATATCGTCATCCTACGGTTCATCGGGTCCCTGGAGTAGGTCCTGATGTCGTAGGATGGAGTATAATTCCACTCTACCACCGGTGTGCCTTTGTCATCAGTACCCTATGCCCCAAAAAAAATGAAAAAAAAAATCAAAGTAAAGCGAAAGAAAACAAACCAAAAGAGCAAAAGGGGAAGGAAAGGAGACTAACCCACCTCCAAATCCAATTTAAAAAGAGAGAGGGGCCAAATGGTAGGAGGGTTAAACTAAAACACCCCTGAATATGGCTTGAGACATTTCCAAACCCCACAAAATAAACCAAAGAGAAGTGATTCGAATAAGACTCCTACTAGTATTTCCAAACCCCAAATATTGGAATCTTCCAACTCCCAATTTAATTCATAACTTAACATATTACATAAGTGTGAAATTTTCCCATAAATCCAAGTAGAAGCTCACGACCAAGGTAGGACAGGGCCAAAGAGGCTCACAACCAAGGCAACGGGGGCCAAGGAAGCTCACGGCCAAGGCAAAAACAGAAAAACCATCCCAACATAAAGCTTTTCAACACATAAGAAAGTGAATGGACAAGATCACAAATCCTCCAAGTTTGCTCCAATCCTCTGAAGTGAAACATAGGAAAGAGTTCCTCAAAAGATAATTCTCGATCACCTCTTCCCATAAGAAAGCCAAGGGGATTCCAAACCATCACATGGTATAACAACATTCACCACAAGGCCATAACTGCAGCCCAACACAAAACTAAAAGACTGAATCGTCATAGGGCTGAAACTGAGCCAACATAAGGACCAAACTCAAGCTACAATAAGGCTGAAATCAAGGCCAGTACAAAGCTAAAGAAAAGAAACCACAACAAGGCTAAAATCGAGCCAGTACAAGGCCTAAACCTGAGCCACAATAAGGCTGACATCAAGCCCAACACAAAGCTAAAGAAAAGGAACCACAACAAGGCTAAAAACGAGCGGGTACAAGGCCAGGACAAGCCCAACACAAAACTAGAAAAAGGAACCACATCAAGGCTAAAACTGAGCCAGTACAGGGCCAAAACCCGAGCCACAATAAGGTTGACATCAAGCCCAGCACAGAGCTAAAGAAAAGGAACCACAACAAGGCTAAAACCGAGCCGGTACAAGGCCAGGACAAGCCCAACACAAAACTAGAAAAAGAAACCACAGCAAAGCCAAGACAAGTTCCTCTGAAGTTCTTAAGCAAGGACAAGTATAATACATCAAAGTGGGCTCTCGGGTAAGAGCTACAACAAGCAAACCGAGCCCTCAAAACAGGGCCAAAGTAAATGCCACAAAGCTTCATATATATAAAGTTCATATGATTAAACATAGCCCCAGCCTGAGACTTAAAATCAAGCCATTGACAAGAGCCAAACTTGCGCCACAACAATATCTTCATGCTTTCAATGTATCAAAATATAAAGCTACCACTTGCTTCAAGTAAGAACCGACATAGAATCTTCCTCAATCAATCCTAATATGAATTTTTCTTGAACCAAAGAAAACATAAGACATTAAAACTGAATCTTCCACATGCTTGCAAGACCAAATGAGCCTTGTCAATACCTCATACTAGATAACCCTAAATGTAAAGCCATACGATACATATCCCAACATGCTTATGGAGAGGAATAACATGATCTTAAAGCCACATTTTCAACATTTTGAACTTGCTTTAAACATAAAGAAAAGAGGGAGTTAGTAACATGCCATTAAAACCAAAGTTTCAATATGCTCACATTTCTATATTTCACATGCTTCAAATAGTAAAATACCCCCAAATCATGATATAACAACACACTGGCATGCCACTAGAGGGGGTGAAAAGAAGAAAACAGTCATTTAAGCAAGTGAAACATTCCATGTCACATGGATGATCAGCCAAGAGACCAAGCAGGGAGGAAAAAAAAAAACTGACCCACGATACAAACTGCAGCCACCTCGGGCAAAATCGAGAAGAAAAAAAGAAAGGAGAGGGGATACCAGCTAGTGAAAAGCACACAAGGAGAATAAGGAGTTCAAGGTTCAGTCCAGCAGCACCTCCCCTCTAAAGATTCGGCCAGCACCAGGGACGCCCCAAGTAGGACTCTTTTATAGACTAGATGGAGGAGAGGGTGTTGAGATCACTTACAAGAGGTAAGCTCAAATGGAGGGGGTCATGGCAGCAGCGACAAAAATGCCGCAGATAGGAGCAGGTGGCCGCAAGCTCGCACAGGGGAGAGCAAAGGAGAAGACGTCGCATCCAGGGATAAGGGATGGGGTCGAGTATATGTGGCTCGAGGAAAAGAAGGCCGCAGACGATTCGCTAGAGTATGGGGAAGGAAGATACGGTCGGGGCAACCAGCTCGTGCGTGATAGAGGGAAGAGCCGGATCTCCTGATCGTGCGAACGGGACATGATCGAGTGCCGATCGAATGGGGGGAAGGATTTAGGGTTAGGATTTAATAAAAAGGGGGGGGGAGAAATATACAAATATATATATAATAATAATAATATTATAAGTATTATTATTATTATAAGAACAATAAAAATTGTTTCACAAATTTCATCCACGAGAGGCTATCGTCGCAAAATGAACGTCTATTTTAGGTAAAATCGACGTTCCGGATGCATCGACGCAGTAAATTTCGTCATCCGGGGTCATTCGGACAGCCTTGTCGACGGTCGTGTCGAAACTGCATCAAATCTGGCCCTTTCTGAAATTTTGAGTTTGATGTCGATCATCCCGACATTCTGACTCCAGCTTCAGTCCACTACAGAGAAATTGAAGGCGTTGAGGCTGTGAACTGAGAATTTATGCTTCTAGGTGTGTAAGACGTGCACGAGGCTGTCCTAATGTCCAGGGATCCTATAGGGACTCAATTTGAATTCCTGACGTCAACTCCGACCGGCTATAGACTAGCGGTACGGAATCTCGTGCAGGATTTCAAAGAGTAACGAAGTGGTTTCAGACACTCTAAAACGAGGTGGGTCCCATTGCTAGGAATCTTGGATCGTCGGGGAAGCTCTTGAGGCAAGAATCCTACATATAGGAGGAAAACTAAACCTCGAAAAAACGCGGTCAACATCCACCTAATGGAGATTGAAATTAAATTATGTGTGGTCTTGTGATTATTTGTGTTTAGTGTTTTAAGTTTGTGGGTTTTTAATATTTGTGTTTGTTGCACTTTACATGTGTTCGTTACATCTTTTAATGATATAAATTTCTGTTATAAACTTATGAAGTGTGAGTGTGGAATTTCATCCAAAATATTTGGATAGAAATTTTTTAGCTTGTATTAAGTGTAGTTTGTTATTAATATAAGTTTCTGTTTATGGGAGATTTGTGTGGAATCATTGGAGATTAAAGTGTACTTTTGGTGAATTAGATGAGTTTATGGAGAGAAATAATTATTTGAAGTGATTAAAGATGATTCTCAGATTTTTGATGGAATTAACTTAATTGTCAAAATTTGGGCACTGGTGCCTAAGCGCCAAACTGATGGGGCATAAGCGCTAGATTTTGCGGCTAAGGACCGTATGCCTTGCGCATAGGCACCGGTTCGAGAAAATCAATTTTCTCTAGTTAAAAACCCAAAATTTGCCATTTTTAACACTTCCATCACCTTCAAACTCTCGGTTTCGCGAAACAGGAGCTCAAAGCATCACTAATTTGGATCATTTTAGAACCAATTTCGTCGAAATCTGTTGAATTTGAATTTCTTAAGGTATAACCACTTCTCCTAAGTAAATTTTTTTTATTTTCACCATGTATTTTGAGTACATTATTGAAAAATCCAAAAATCACTATTCATGGTGAAAATTTGTGGAAAACCATGACAAATTGCTTGGATTTAGTGGACTTTGCCATTGGAAGTTGAGTTAACAAGTTTAGTTTAAATTTGGAATTTATGGTGATTTTTTTGTGAATTTTTAGAGATGTCTTCAAATTCAAAATGTTCGAAAGAGAAAGCAAAATTTGATTCCAACAAAATTGTCAGTTCTCAAGCAGAGAATTGTTACGCCGATGCACTCGCATTGTAGAAATTGATTCCATAACGAGTTTTTAGCAAGCCAAGAGGACATATTGATGGGAAAGATATTGTTGCTTGTCCGCTGTTGCAGTTGTTTCTGTGGTTAGAGAGTTCTATGCTAACTTGTCAGCAGTTGAAAAAAAAATTGGTGATGGTTAGGGTGCAACAAGTGGATTTTTCAAATACGGTAATTAATACTTTTTAACGATTACCTCTTGCAATGTTTTATTTTTGTGGAAGATTACAAATGAAAGAAGAGTGAATTTGACCACTTCAATGGCATGACATTACTTCATCTCATCTAAGCTTTTATCTTCAAATCATGTTAGTGAAGTTACAATGGAGAGAGTTTTTCTGAACCATTGTATTCAGCAGAGAAATCCTTTAGATATTGGGGCTATTATTTTTTATTATATTTTGAACTATGCCAGAGCTGCTACTACAACGGGTATGAGATTTCCTTCACTGGTTCACTCGATTTGTGAACAGTTTGGTTAAGTCTAAAACATGGGAAGAGGTTTTTCAGCCACTTAGACCTATTACCTGTGTAAATATGAACACTTACAATGTACATTCAGTATTTGGCTTGAAAGGAGGATTTGTTAGAGCTTCCAGTACTTCTGCTTCTGCTGCTTCTACTTCTCGTGCTTCTACTGCACATGCATCATCCTCGAGAGATTTACAAACTGGATTATTACAGAAGATTTTGAAGAAGGTGAGTCTTACCAGAGAGCATATTAGAGATATGGATGAAAATGTTGAGAATATTGAGAGGTATATACAGAAACATGATGATTATGAGGAGAAATATCACGAGTACATAGATAGACTGATTAGAGGAGATCATAGTGCTGAGTTGCCTCCTCATCTTTATTTTATGCCTTATGTGCCATCCAGAGACTGAAATGAAGATGATGATGATGCGGATGATGATTAGGATTGTTGTGTTGAGTTTGTGATGTTATTATGTGATTTTCTTATGTGTTGTGATGCTTTTATTTGATGTTCTCATATGTGATGTGATGTATTTTGCTATGGACTCTGATGTTGTATAGATTATAGTTGGGCTATTTCTTTTATGCACATTCAAATGTTTTATGTTGTAATATGTGATGTGTTTGTGGTAATAAGTGTTTTTGTGTTTCTAATGTTTGTGTTTTTAGTAGTGTCTAATTTAATTCTTATAAATATTAGAAAAATTTAGAACACTATTAGAAATCACTATTTATATAGCATGTTTAAACTTTTCAAAATTTGCTACCATTTATTTTCTTGTATGTTGTTATTTGTGTTATGTTAAGTTGGTGTGTATTTTCTTTGAAAACCTTCACTATCGTAGAAGTCCTTTAAAATTTTGAAATTTCTATTTTATGAAAAACTGAAAAACTGAATTTGATTTCTTTTTACTCCTTGTTTTTAAAAATATTATCAAATTTAAAATATTATTTCTAAAAATCCATATATATTAAATTAAATCAAAATGCTATTTTATAAAACTACATTTCACACTTTTCATTAGTTTCAAATCTTCCACAACAATTTTAACGACAGACATTAAACAACAAGCCATAAGACTTTTAGGTAGTCTGCCCAGTGCAACATAAATCCTCACTTTATCTCTTTAGGCCTTTGCACCTTGTGCAATATAAGCCTTAGCTCGTCTTAGGTTTCCGAGGTTGTCATCGGATGTGACATAAATCCTCCTATCTTCCAAGCTATTCTCATGATTAATATTAAGTGAACATAAGCCCTAAATAATAAAAATGGCCGGATGAAACATTAAATAAATATCTCAGATTGAAGCTAAACAATAGAATAGTTTTTGGGAAATCACCAAGATTCTTCTTGGAGCTGTGTTTCCCCTAGCTTTCTCTCCTTTTGGATTCCTATAACAACTGTTCCAAATTTGAGTCATTCACTTATTGGATTTCCTATTACCACATTTCCTTGAAGTTCTTACCTTTTGGAAGTCATGAAAAAAATATTTCCTTATCTAAATCAAGAGTTTTCCTAGGTGACTTCAGTTATCTAAGATGTAATTAACTATAGGGGCTTGCCTTTATAGAAAACTTAAAGACCCCAGATTAATATAAACTCCATCTAGTTGCTTCATATTCGATAGGGAAGTTGTCGGTCAACGTAAATGTTTCGCAGACCAAACAGATGTCATAGATCCTTTAGTTTATTTGATCAAACCTCACCACCAAGCAACTCATCTATTCTTCTTATTAGATATATGGCTTGTGGAGAAGCGCTCAATTATTTAAACTATTGTTTATCTGAGATCGGTTTGATTTTATATTTTAAAAATTAAAAATGATATTAGAAAAAATCTCTATATATATTTACCATAATTAAATCTAAGCATCTTAACAGCCAGTAAGCCTTTCCTCTAAAGAGATAGCCTCAAGAAGGATTTTATGAGTAGTGGTCAATGCCTCCACAGTCTCTGGGCTGCAAAAAACCTATGATTCCACAGAATTAAACTGATGTTCAACATCAATAACCTTGGTATGAACGTTGCTAAACATTTTTCCAATTCTAAATCCTGAGTTAAGCAACCACTTTTTTTATGCAACTACCACTGAATATACCATGGGTTGCTAGCATCATCAAATTTCCAAGCTCGCGTAATAAGATTAAAAAAAGGATCATGCAAAGACCAGTTGTCGAGGTACCTAAAACTATAGTTAGAGGTTTTATGCAAAAAATCCATGCGATTAGAAGTAGCATGATTGAGGTGTTGCACATTAGAGACAATGTAATAATTTGGTAAATTTGGATTGCTAAAGAATGTATCCAGCCTTTGAAAAGTAAGTTAAAGGAGTACAAAAAAACCCTAGATAAAAAAGATTTGCATGAGATAATTGATCAATGAATTTATTAATGAAAGATATATCACATTTCCCACCTCCCATCTTTTATGAGGGATTCATGATCTTATTGAACACCCCCCCCAAACTACCTAATTTTTTTAATGACTTCAAATATCAACTATAATTTGATCCATAAGGTAAATTTTTTCTTTAAGAGTGCAACTAACATAAACAAATGTAGCCAACCCTAGATTCAGAATTCTTAAAAGAAAAAAAAAAAGAACAAATTAATCCTCATCTTCAATAATAGAATGATTAATTTTGGGTTTCCAAAAAAAAAACCTAATTTATTATTTTTTTGCAAAAATGATTACAGTGTTTGAATTTCCTCAAATATCTTTCTCTATTAATGGAAATTAGATGTTTTAGAAAAAAAAATGACAGGTTTATTGACCCTACATAAATGTTTTAATCTATTAATTAAATAGGGGTCAGCTACTCCCCTAATATTACATACCATAACGTTAAACATGTTGTTTCATCACCCACATTCTAGAAGTTCTAGTGAGGGGGTGATGCTGATCTCCATCTGATTAATAGCTCCCCTCATTAATGATGTTTCCCACCTGCAAATGCAACAACCCATTTTTCCTCTTTCCCTTTTTTATTAGATTTTTGTACTGGCCATTTATTTTCTAACTTAGAGTTTGCTTCTTGCACTGTATTAGTCAGTACAACATCCTCAGCCACACCTTCTACATTATGCCTAAAATAGGAAGAGTCCTTACCTCACCCTCAACCATATAAGGGTCTCATTGGCACCAAAGGATTAGAAATAACATTATGCTCTTAGCAACTAAATTCTCAACACTGGTAGCAGGTGGCCTCCCATCTAGAGGTGGCTCAATCAAAGCCTCCTCCATAATAGCCTCCTTAGAAATAGAATCAAAATGCGCAAGATCAACATTATTTAAAACATGAGGTGAAACAAAAGGATGTTCAGAAGGTTCATCAAGATCATTGTCTTTGTTTTTTGATTTTAAATGTGGGTGCATTAACAATGAGTTTTATTATGACCAAACATGCAACAATTAGAGCTTTAAGGGGGGTGTTGTTCTAAAAACATCTTATGCCAATAAATTTGGTGAGTTGATCCAATCCAAACCAAATCAAGAACATGCAATGTGATATCACACACAACAAGAACTCTAGCTTTAGAAGGTTGAGATAAGTTGCAAGTCGTAGTATCCATCTTAAGAGATTTATCATAAATGGTTACAATGGAAAAATGTAACACATGATTAAATGGATGAAATTTGAGATCTCAAAATTGAATCCAGACAGGTATGGTGGGAGGTTCAGTTTAGGGATCAGAATGCAATGTCCATTTGAGTATTTTCATCGCTCGATAATCAATCCTTACAAGCTTTTGAGCAAAGAGCTGAGCATAATTGTCATAATTTTTCTGTTGAATTAAGGTGTGCTTCGCATCTAAGAGATCGATATTCCAGCCCCCAATTAAAAGCATGAGTTTAAATTCTTTCTGAATAACCTCTTGTTTAGGATAGTCATAGAGAAATTTATCCACCGCAAATGTATATTCTTTTGACTTGAACACAAATATTCAACCTTACCGACCATGTTCTATTATTGACCGGTTCAATGTTCGACTATATTAATTATTCATTTAGAATTACAATGATCAAGCTCAATCTTATATGGCACACATCCAATAAAATAAATAGGGTGTTTGGCCAGGTGAACATAAAAAAAAGGTACGACCAACCATCATTTCATTTATATAAATTTTGTACCAAAAATATTTTGTTAAGAACACCAAAAAGTAAAATAGAGGCATATTTATACATTCAATAACCCCCATCACTCCGCCCATTCTCGTCATCTTAGGGCCATTTGGGGCAGCTTTTTTGGTGCGGTGGCATTTTAAAAAAGCACCAGGTCTGTTTGGATAAACTGTGTTTTGACAGCTTATGTGTTTTTTAAAACATTGAAAACAACATTTTCATGCCGCACCTATGTAGGTACGGGCGGCTGTGGTCTGGCTTTTCCAAAAATAAAAATTTGTAATTGTCGCCACACCTAGCTTATCAAAAGATTATTTTTAATCATCTTATCAGCAGATTATTTAATAAGTTGCAGTTGCCCAGAATAGACCCTTAGTCATATTCGCCTCCCTTCGACTCCGTAGTCACTAACTATGCAAACTTCTCCATACTTGTCCAATCAAATGGGATTAAATGTTTTTACCAAGAGATTTAGGCTGTATAAATTCTGGATGTGAAGCGTCTCCTTCGGTGTTGCCTTCCGAGCACAACTAGATGAAAGCTCAGCCGTAAAATCCACGACCATCCTTGTAGTGTACATTTGCTCACTTAATATCTGATGTTCCTCATCTAGGTCATCATAAAGTATTGAATACAAGCTCAACTATTACTTTACCTCAAGTCTCTGCACTTCCTTTTTAGTCCTCCTTGAGCCCAACGCTCGCATTGAAGAGAGTTTGATAAAGTATAGCAAGCTTGTTAAGCAAGCACGTGTAGATGGTTAGTCTCCCAAAATAATTCAATTGGGCTAAAACGTGATAGGTCCTCTGCCACAATCAAATATGGTATGATGGCACCCAATATAGCAGTGTAACTATCAGTAGTTGGCTTAAAAATTCCAATCCGTACTAGGATTGATGAGGGTGTACCGGTCACCCCAACTCACCCTCAACTTCATCTTCTGCATCTATAAGGGGATCCACCTTATTTGAGATACTCCAAGGAAGGTTAAAGAATTATGATTACAGGTGGAATCTTCTGTAGAAACCTTATCCTTACACAAATGAAAAGCATGTATGATCTGCCACATCAACTGATTATGTAGTCGGCTCTACTGTTTGACTCAACACCAGTTCCTATGAAAGCCCCCATCATCCTACAATAAAGCATGACCAAGGGAACACCTCATTTCCATGGAAATGAAACTCGACTCAGGAGGAGGGATACTGAGTGGTGTCCTACTGGTAGAACCCACAACGTCCCATCTTTACAGCAACTTGGTTCTCCTCGACCAGATTTAGCATCACCTGTCAACTCATTGTTGTCTAATGTATCTATAGTAGGAGTTGCATACATCATTTTTCTCGATATATAGGCCTCTCAATGAGGATCAGACCATATGTTCCCTTCCTTTAAATGAAGATGTTAGAAAGAAAAATAGAATGAGTAATACCTTTATCTGCTAGATCAGCGGCCCACCTTTCCTTTTTCATATACATGATCATGGCCTCCTGCAACTCAGCTTGAAGAAAAACTAAAGCCTCCCAATCATCTTCAGTCATCTTGTCATGAGTTTTGAGAGCGAATGCCATATTTATCACTGAAGCATCAAGCTATTACCAAAAAACTATTGACTTTCCTTCAACCTTGTCCACCCCTAGCTACACCTTCAGTGAAATCTTTGGCTTGGTCTTCATTAAACGATATTCAATCAATATTGCCATGATAAGCTAATCATCTTTCATGGATACAAACCAGAACTTAACCTTTTTATCTTCTATCTTATTTTGAAGCCTCTGGTAGTGAAACTAACCCATGAATGAAAATGGAATGAATCCAATCGAAAGCAAAAATTTGGTTGAAGAACTCCATTGACCAAATGAACCCAATCCACCACATGAAGACCACAAATAACATTAATGCGTTGATCAATTTTAGCATCACTCATGTTAGGACGACCTTATAGAAGTTGAAGTTATCGCGTAACTACTCGTACAATTGGAGTTAGAGCACGTGCAACAAAGCATTCTCGCTGAATTTATCTGCTCCCTCCTCCTAGTTGGCAACACAAAGTCAAATGGAGGAGTAAACAGTATGAATTTCTTGGAATTCTCTAAGGTCGTCCTTAGTCATTCTAGACAAGTTAAAAAATCTAAACATTGCATACTCCACTAGAGAATATTTGGGGGGGGGGGATGGAAGAGGGGACGGTGGCATGAATAATTTAAAAAGATAAAATACTATGAAAGAATTTGATAAAGAAAACTCATAGATCATCATTGTAACCCTTTTATAGAGCTAAAGATAATTCATACTATCATAAAAGGATTTATAAAAAATCATCATTTTTAGAACATAACTAATGAAAAGTAATGACATGAAAATAAAATAGCTTAATGAAATATATTTCTCACTAAAAGAAGTTTATTACAAAAAACTCTTACCCCAACTCATTCTCAAGGAAATAAATAATTTATATTGGGGTCCAAGGCAACATCAGCTGAGAAATGAACCAGTCGAAGTAGCCTTTGAAGCAAAAACGTGACCTCATAAATAACAGATAATCTATTGGATTTGGCCTAAGCTTGGGGAAAAATTTTTCGGTCCGGATGACACATGTAATTTTGCGTTCGAACGCCAATTAGAGGATGACACGTTGATACACCTAAAATATATAGTATTTTTATGCACATCTTTATACCTATTTTTGAAGATATTGCACTTTAATAGAAGTTATTTTTTGTGTTTTTTTGCAGGTATGATTAAAATGACTGATTATGATGAAAGGACAAAAAGAGGATCAAATTTGGAGCAAAAATGAAAGGTATGCAAATTTGGCCTCTGACGCCTAAGCTCCGATAGCTGGCGCATAGCTGCCACGTTAATCTATGCAAATTAAATTAATTTTGGCACAAATTTGAAGGGGTTTTTGAAGCTTGCTTTGGTTTAAACTTCCTTAAATTCTCATTGGCACCAAAATTCATTTAAAATTCAAATGGATGAATGCATCTCTTGGTCGATTCATTGAATCTTGACATAATTTGAAGAGACGCCAAAGCACCTTTTGCAGAATTATTAAAATGAAGACTTAAGATAAAAAAAAGAGAATAGTTTTGAAAGGAAATTTTGGCGGGAGAAGTTGGCGAAAAGCTTGACGTGGTTGAAGGGAAAGAGGAAGAAAGAGAGCCTATTTCTCGCCATATTTTATTTACTTTTCCACTTTACTTTATCATAGTTTGTATTAGAATTTAGGAGAGTCAATTTTTAGAGTTTGGCGATAACCTCTAAGGAGTTATCTAGTGGAAAGCAAAGATTCAGAGAAACTTCAAGAGTCTTGTGGAGAGGATTTTTAGATAAGTTTTTATCTTTGTTTTTATAATTGGTTTTTAAGTAAGACTTATTGTGTTTTCACTATGATTTCTACTTTAGAATCAAATTGTGTTTGTATTTTCTCTATGAGATCTGAGTAGTTTTCTTTATATTTTTCCTTTTAAATGATGAAGTAATTAAATTATGGAATGAAGTTATGTGAAGTTTTAGTATTTAATATTGGAAGAAGTTGTGATGATTCACTACCTTGCACTTCATGTACTTCTTGATTTGGCCAATTGAGATGTTAAAATTTGTTGTGAGAACATGTAAGAACTAATGCAGTATTGTCTCAATCAATAATTGGAGAGAATTACATGAAATTCTATGGGTGATAATTGTAGTCCATATGGTTGAGTGCTAATAAATAGGCATATATGCTTTTTAATGGGAAGTAAAATTTGAGAATTTTGAGTGATAGGCTAAAGCCCCCAATTTTATTTGATATTTTAAATTTTGTTATGAGATGTTAGCCCCAAGGTGGGGAAAAAATTTGCGTACGTCGACCGTACGCAGCGCGCGTACGCTATCTTGTAGGAATGCGGCCACATATGTATGTAACCTCCATGTACCCTCCAAATAACAGGGAAGTTACATGGAGGTTACACAGAGGTTACATGAGATAACACATCAAAACTTTCTGTGTAACCTCCATGTACCTTGTAGACCGTATGCAGCACTGCGTACGATCTACGTACGCAAATTTATTCCCCTAGGTGGAGGGAGAAGAGGGAACTCTAGAGTGAGAGCTAGTATCTTCCCTGCCTAACCCATCTATAAGATTTCAAAACTTCAGATTAACCTATGTTCTTTATAGAACCAAGTAAGGGTAAAAAATATAATTGCTCCTATTTGGCACAACACATTTAGATACTTCCACAATGAAATTCCATAATTGTTACTGATTCATTGAAAGAGGAAAAATATATTTCATTCTCCATTGCTTTTATATAGTTTTATAGTCTTGTTAATTTTAGTTTCTTGCTTTTCTTTTTCTTAAAAGAAAATATCAAAAACAAATTTAAAACATTCTATCTTAAAACATACTTTACAAAATCATTTTAAAAAGTAAAAATTGTTTTTTTTATTTCTTAAAAATTTTAGACATTTCCCTGTGGGTTTGACATATTGGGGCTTATTCATAAAATCTTATATTATTTGATAAATAATACGTATACTTACGTAGAATCTCATATTATAAAATAATTAAAGTTGATTTCTTGTTTACTTCAAAATCATGTTTTTGGCGTTGTTGCAAGGAAAGATATATTATCATTGAGTAGAAATATAAAGTGTAAAATGTAAGCATAAATATTCAGTGATTAAGTTTTTGGCGTCGTTACCAGGGAAATTAATTAAAATATCATTCAAAAAAATTGAAGTAAAATCAAAATTTTTTACTTTTCTTTATTTTTGTTAGTGTATTTTATTTTATTTTTGTGTATGCGTAGTTGGTTCTGAAGGACTTGTGCCTTTTGATTCTAAATTAGAGAGAACTATCAAAAAAATTAAAAAAAATTAAAAATACGGAAAAGGATAAAAATATTCAAGAAATGGCGAATCAATAAAATCAGAATATTGAAATCCATCAAGAATTTAGACCTTTAAGAGATTATGCTAACACTATAGTGGATGAACTTTATGGTAGTATTCAACACGCTGTTGTAGCTGCTAATTCCTTTGAACTTTAACCTACTGTTATCCAAATGATATCTAATAATTAGTATGGGAGAGCACCAACTGAAGATCCTACTTTACATCTTGCCAATTTTCTAGAGTTGTGAGCTACTATTAAATACGATGTTGTTTCGGATGATGCTATTAGACTTAGACTTTTTCTTTCTCACTAAGGAATAAGACTAAGATATGGTTAAATTTTTTAGCACCTGGATCTATCAGAATTTGGTGTGATTTAGCGCAAAAATTCATTGCTAAATATTTTTCGCCATAAAAAACTGCAAAGCTTAGAAATAATATTACATCTTTTTGTCAGTTTGAAGGTGAATCTATATATGAAGCACGAGAACGATATAAAAATCTCTTAAGAAAGTGTCCACATCATTTGATACCAGATTGGTTAATAATTCAGAATTTTTACAATGGATTAGTTGGATCTCTTGTATCTATTATCGATGCCGCTACTGATGGTTCATTGATGTCTAAACAGTTTGCTGATGCTTATACTTTAATTGAAGAAATGACTACTAATAATTTTCAATAGCCTTCTGAAAGGTTAAATCCTAAAAAGGAAGCCAACATTCATGAAAATGAAGCTTTTGCGACGCTAGCAAATCAAGTTGCTGCAATTTTAAGAAATATAGACCAATTTGGAATGAATTTTTCTCAAGCAATTTCCATGATTGAATAAAATTCATTGGGCCAAATGGTTGATTCTCAAATTTCATCAGAACTTTGAATGCCATAAGTAAGCCTAATAACCCATATTCCAATTATTATAACCTATGTTGGAAAAACCATCTAAACTTTAACTGGAATACCACTAATCAGGGTGGTAGTAATTGACCCAAGGAAAAAAGTTAAGATTTTCATGCCTATTTTATACTGATTTTGATGATATTGCACTTTAAAGAAAGGTATTTTTGGTATTTTTCTGTAGGTATGAAGATTTAAGGATAAAGGAGCAAACATATGCAAAAAAAAGTGAATTTGGAGCAAAAAGGACCAAATTATGCAAAATTGACCAAGGGCGCCGACGACGAGGTCGATGACACCGACGGCGTGATTTTCGCGAGAGCTCAGAATTAATTCCAAGGAAGGCCGCCGATGGCGGAGATCGAGGCCGCTGACGGCCGGGCCTGTTTAAAAAAATTGTTTCCAGAAGGCCGCCAACGGCGAGCTAGAGGCCGTCGACAGCGGGATCAGCGGATTTATCCAGAAATATGTCGAATGTGGACGATTTTCGAAGAGGTACCTATAAAATCCTTAGAGACTCTTCTACAACTTTTAAAAGAACGATTTAAGGCCGAAAAAGTGTCACCTAAGCGTCACAAAAGATCTCCAACTTGATTACTAGTGAGTCCAAAGTGTTTTAAAGAGTCTATTATTGAGTCATTAGTGTAGTTATTAGTGAGTAGTGAGTTCAAATAGAGATTTTGTGAGGAATTCTTCGAAGAATTGTAAGAGTGGAAGGGAAGTGAGAGATCTCTTCTGCATTGCCATTTCGAATGAGAATTCTGTGTGCTGCAAGAAAGGAAGAAATCCAGAGAAACTTCAAAGAGTTTGCTTGGGAAGGAATATTAGATAAGTAGTGTTTATTTATTATAGTTTGTAGAACTTTACTTTATGATATGAAATCCAAGTTTTATTGCATCCTTTCCATGAATTCTGAGTAGTTGTTCTGTCTTTCTCTTGTTTTGATGTTTTAGTGAATTGATTAAATTAATTAGTCTATTAAACAAAAATATAAAGAAATTATGATGATACTATACCTAAACTTACTTTACTATAAAAATTGAGAATTTTTATTGTTAAAGTCTATGAAGAATTTTGAAGACCTGACCATGGGCTAGGACTTCTTAACTAGTATGTATCACAGTTCTCTTTGAAAGGTAGACGAGTAAATCCTTGAAAGGAGAAGTGTAAATAAATAAGGAAATAATATTTATCGGGCGTAGAATTGGAGATTTTAGAGTGACAGGCTAAAATTCTCAATTCGGTCTTATCGTTTGGGTACTGAAGTGTAGATGTTAGCCCTCAGGAGAGGGGAACGTGGGTGCTCCGAAGTTAGAGCCAGTATCCTCCCAGCCTAGTGACCAACCGTTCACAAATATATGAATTCAGCCTAGGGGGAGAGTAGGGTAAAAATAGAAGGATGTATATAATTGTTAAGCTTAATAAAGTTATATATGTTTTTAAAAGTAAAGTAGCAATTTTACTCCCGCCCCTTTTAATCAACTCAAGTATACGTATCGTTCAAATAATAAAGGGCTTTATTGGAGTCCTAGATATAGATCCCACAGGGAAGTTAGAGATTGAAGAAGTAATTTTTAGTAAAAGTTGATCACTAATCTAATTTAGTATAGTATACGAAATATAAAGAACGCTTAAACTTAAAACTAATACTTAAAATACAGAATATATAAGTCAATTTAGAAAAGTATCTTTCTCCTTGTTAAGAGGATTGAGTGAATGAATATTTAATTGAGTTTAGAATTATATTGTGCCAAATATGAGCATTCCTATTCTTTACCCTTTGGTCCAGGTGCAAAGTAAATTGACTAATGCTTATGTTTGATTACTGAATCTGTGGCTAGGCTGGAAGGATACTGGCTGCCACTTCAGAGCTCCAACGTTCCCCTCACTTGAGGGCTAACATCTACACTTCAGCTCCCAAACAATATGCTTGAATTGAAGATTTTAGTCTGTCACACTAAAATACTTAATTCTTTGCTCGATAATTAATATTCCCTTATTTATTTGCACCCTCCTTTCAAGGCTTTTGAATTCCTTAAATCTTGAATGTAATCTTTACTATAGTTGATAATTCAACATATGTTAACAATTCAATTGGCCAAATAGAAAGTAAATTAAGATTTAAGTAAAAGATTATCACAATTTTTATTTAATATTATTAGGCACAACTCTTTTAATTCTTCATTTCGCAAAATCTCAACAACAAGGAGAAAGACAAAGGAAACTATTCAGAATGCATGGGAATAATAACACAGATGTTGGATTTCATTTAAAGTTATAAAACAATAAACAAATATACTTACCTCAATTCTTCTCCCCAAGCAGATTCTTCAAGTTCCTCTGACTCTTCCTTCTTGTACGACACACTTATAACTCATTAAGACACTAAACACTAACTCTTACTACAAAAAGAAGTACTCAATTGACACAACCTGACTCTTAATGACGATTACTACACCTTTTTTTTCACTTCCATGACACAAAATTCGTTCCTATATATAGGAGTCATATTTCCAAAGGTTTCTTAAGCACCTCTTCAAAACGCATGCAGATTCATCGAATTTGGCTTGAATCAACTGTCTCGCCGTCGGCGGGCTTCTAGAAGCAAGGCTAACCGTTCACTCTCGCTGTCGGTAGGCTCGATCTCGCCGTCGGCGGGCTCTATTATAATATATTTAAAAATTTTCGGGAAAATCTCACCATCGACTGCTTAAATCTCGCCGTCGGCGGGATAGTTCAATTTTCATCAATTTTTGTTCTTTTTGCTCCAGATTCGTGCCTTTTTGCTCTTTTTGTTCTCAGCACCTAAAAATCTTCATTCCTACAATAAAACACAGAGAATACCTTTCTTTAAAGTGTAATTTTATATGAAATTGGTATAAAATTCGCAATATATTTTCTTGTGGTCAAAATCCCCCAAACTTAACTATTACTTGTCCTTAAGTAACTTATATACTACATAAAAGTAATGATTATTTGTAATAAAGTTTTAATTCAGAATTACTATGAATTTAATTCAAATAAATATTATAGTAAAGCTTTCTAGAAATATTTTAAAATAATTAACATAAGTTTGTAGAGATAAGGTTATTTAGTCATCAAGTTTAAAATTTCTAGTTTTCCATTTATTTCAAGAATGAATATATTTTTTCAATATTAAATTACTTAAGATATTCAGATGATAGGAAATTCATGAGAGAACTACTTAAGAGATCTTGGATTTAGAGCGATTTCAACAAAATTTAACACCAGATTTCATCTTCCCTTGGTAGAACTTCACTCCTATATAAAATTTTTTTTTTCACCATGAAATTCTTCCACATTAAGAAATTTTGGAAAAATTAAAAATGTGGAGAAAATACTTGGAAGGAATTCATGGAAATTGATTTAGATTGTTTTAAACCCCCTTTAGAAGTTATTGTATTGTTATTTTGGAGATTAGTTTGGAATTTTTATGATTTGGTAGATTGAACTATGGCTCCAAGACAAAAGAGAAGACTTGAATTTGATGAAACTCGATTCGTTACTGCTAAGGCACAAGTGAGGTACGATTCAGTCTACAAAAGTAAAAAGTGTATACAAGATAGAGTTTTTGAGAATCCTGGAGGAGAGTTAGAAAGAGTAATCAGAGAAAGAGGATGAGAGAGCTTTTGCTATACAACCCACAAGGCTGCTATTGCAGTTGTTAGAGAGTTCTACTCCAAGTAAGAGGATTTTCTGTTGAATTTAATGCTAATCGCATTAGCACTTTTTACGAGCTTCGTGACTATTTTTCTAGCGAGTTTGAAACATTTGGAACAATGGAAGGTCCATTGAACGATGTTATCGACTTTCTCACTGATGGGAAAGGTGTTTGGAAAATTAAAAATCGTGAACGGATTAACTTTTCATTGTCTATGATGAATGCCAATGCTAAGGCATGGCATTATTTCATCTGTTCGACTCTGATACCGATTTACCATCATAGTGAAGTCTCCAGAGAGAGAGCTATTCTGAATTTCTGTATTCAGAACAACTGAAGCATTAATGTGGGGAGAATAATCTATAAGAATATTATGGCTACTACGAGGAGTGAGACAAGTGGATATTTAGGGCATCCTGGCCTCATTTATGCACTTTGTCAACTATCTGGAGTTGAAGCAATGAATGATGAGGAATGGGTTTATCCTATGAGACCCATTAGTAAAGGAAATAATAAGACTTATACATCCCATGAAGAATGGAGATCAGGGAGTAGGAGTAAAGAACCTTCTACTAGTAGAGACATCCCTTCTACTAGCTATGACCCTCCTGCCTCTATCCCCCTACTTTGTATGATCTGATGAATGTCATGACCCTGCAGAGGAAAAGTTTTGAACAGTTGGATGAAAAGCTGGATAGAATTGATCACAGGATTGAAGGGCTACAGAGAAGACATGATCATGATAGTGAGTATCTTCAGAGGCATTCAAATTTTGAGATGGTTTATTATGATGCTCACGCTAGATACTACCGAGGAGAGTCAAATGTGAATTTTCCAGAGTGCCCCAGGTATACTCAGTATCAGCCCAATCCTCCTGCTGACTAGGGTGATGAAGACATTCAGTGAGATTTTGATGCTTGATGATTTGATAGTGATGTGTTGTATGTGTATGTGTTTTTTTTATTTTTGTTGTAGAACTTTTATATTATATTTTGTGGACTATGCTTTATTTTCTGTTAAATGTGATAGTTTGGTAGTACGCATTTTTATTTCTATATGTTTGTAATAGTAATTGTAATTGTGAATTGTTTAGTTTAAAATAGTAAACTGTTTGTTTTGTGTTGTGAAATGCATATGTCCTGTGTATTGTAGTTAGTTATTTTTATTTGATGTTAGGTTTTATATACTTGTTTTAAATTTTTATTACCTAAGCAAATATTTAAATTGTTATGTGTGTAGAAAGGTTTTCAAATATTACATGTTACTTGAAGTTAGAAATTTTGAAAAGAACCTGCAAAGTTCAAAAAGACAAAAATGGTTAAAGTGCAAAGGTATGAATTTTATATTTAGAATTTTTCTTTCACCCATGTACTATTTCTATTTATAGAAAATTTTAAGTTTGGGGAAGGGAAGAAAAATCCTAACTACTATATCTTCTCAAATAATATATTTTCAAAATTATTACATGATTTTTGCGAAAAAATTTAATTTAGATATCTATGCTTAGATTTTATCTAAATATTGTGAAAGATTCAAAGAAATGTTTTTGATAATGAAAATTAATTTTGTAGATTAAGATATTTAGTATAAGTGGATAAGAATATAGTTAACTATTTATAGTAAAGAAAACTATATTTTGAGATATTTAGAATCTTACGAATTTAGTCGAGAAAGAAAGGATTGAGATTCAAATAATGTAAAAATTATGAAGTACATATAAGGTAAAGAATGTTTGAAAGTTTCAAATTTAGGAAAAAAAGAGTGAAGTTCAAAATTATTAACAGGCTATCCAGATATAGTAATCCTCACTTGAAAAATAAAAAAAAAGAAAGAAAAAGAAAAATGATTAAAAAATAATCCCTGAAAAGAAAATGAAAAGAAAATAAAATAAGTGAGGAGAAGCTTGAGGATACGCCTTATCAGATTAACCTAAAGGGAAAACTAAAAGCATTTCTGAACTTATATATATGATTAGTTTTCTTACTTATAGTTTCTTCATGAATTTCCTATCTTTTGAATACTCTAAGTGAATTAATATTGCAATATATAGTCATTCTTGAAATGAATAGAAGACTGGAACTCTTAAACTTAATGACTAGATAGCTTTATACCTACAGAATTAATCTAATTATTTGAAAATTTTTCTAAGAATTCTTATTGCAATATTTATTTAAAGAAAAAATATAGTAATTTTGAATTAAAATTTTACCACAATGAATCATAACTTTTATGTAGTATTAAGGATTACTTGAGGATAAGTAATAGTTAAGTTTAGGGGATTTTGACCCATAGAGAAAATGTTAAGATTTTCATGCCTATTTTATACTGATTTTGATGATATTGCACTTTAAAGAAATGCATTTTTGGTGTTTTTTGCAGGTATGAAGATTTAAGGGAAAATGAGCAAAAATATGCAAAAAGGAGCGAATTTGGAGCAAAAAGGACTAAATTATGCAAAATTGACCTCGGGCGCCGACGGCGAGGTCAATGGCGTCGACGGTGTGATTTTCTCGAGAGTTCAGAATTAATTCCAAGGAAGGCGTCAACGGCGGAGATCGAGGCCGTTGACGGCGGGGCCTGTTTAAAAATATTGTTTCAAGAGGGCCGATGGCAGGATCGACGGATTTTCCCAGAAATATGTCGAATGTGGACGATTTTCGAAGGGGTGCCTGCAAAACCCTTAGACTTTAAAAAGAACGATTTGAGGCCGAAAAAAGTGTCTCCTAAGCGTCACAAAAGATCTATTATATGATTACTAGTGAGTCCAAAGTGCTTTAAAGAGTCAATTAGTGAGTCATTAGTGTAGTTATTAGTGAGTAGTGAGTTCAAATTGAGATTTTGTGAGGAATTCATTGAAGAATTGTAAGAGTGGAAGGGAAGTGGGGGATCTCTTCTGCATTTCCATTTCGAAGGAAAATTTCGTGTGCTGTAAGGAAGAAATCCAGAGGAACTTCAAAGAGTTTGCTTGGGAAGGAATTTGAGATAAGTAGTGTTTATTTATTATAGTTTGTAGAACTTTACTTTATTATATAAAATCAAAGTTTTATTGCATCCTTTCCATGATATTTGAGTAGTCGTTCTGTCTTTCTCCTTGTTTTGATATTTTAGTGTATTGATTAAATGAATTAGTCTATTAAACAAAAATATAAAGAAGTTGTGATGATACTATACCTAAACTTACTTTACTATACGAATTAGCCATTTGTATTGTTAAAATTTGTGAAGAATTTTTAAGACCTGAACGTGGGCTAAGAATTCTTAACTAGTATGTATCACAGTTCTCTTTGAAAGGTAGACAAGTAAATCCTTGAAAGGAGAAGTGCAAATAAATGGGGAAATAATATTTATCAGGCGTAGAGTTGGAAATTTTAGAGTGACATGCTAAAATCCTCAATTCAGTCCTATTGTTTGGGTGCTGAAGTGTAGATTGTTAGCCCTCAAGCGAGGGAAACGTGGGAGCTACGAAGTGAGAGCCGGTATCCTCCCAGCCTAGCCGCAGATTCAATAACCAAGCAATAGGGCTAGTCAATGTTCTTTATACCTGGACCAAAGGGTAAAGAATAGGTATGCTCCTATTTGGCACTACACATATAAAACTAATTTTAATTATCATTTCACTTAAATATCTTAACAAAGGAGAATGATTCTTGCTTATATTTGTTTGAACTTAACCTTAGTAGTATTAGTAATATGTTAGTTAAACTAGTTTAAATATAAGAACTTATTTTTTATTGCATATTAGTGATAAATAAGCAGACTTGATTAGTTGTAATTTTATCTTAGTTTATATAATCCTAGTTCGTAGGCTTTAATATTTTTTCCCTGTGGGATCGATAACCAGGACACCACTAGAGCCCTGTATTACTTGAGCGATACGTATACTTTTAAATGTAACTCTGCGATAAAAAGTTTATAATGTTTAATTGTTACTAAAATTAAAATTACGCTCCTGATTAAGTTTTTGGCACAGTTGCTTAGGATTTATATCTTGTAGTAGTGGTGTCGGATTCTTATATTTATATGTATATTTAAAATCGCGGGATCAGTAATCAACAGTGGGGGAACAACCAAGTAAACCCATTGGAGAACTAGAATAACCAAGGGAATAATAATTATATACCAACCTATCCTCCAGGTTTTAACAATACTTTACAATTTAAGGATGAGAAGTTTTCTATTGAAGAAGTGGTGTTACAAATGGGAAATCAATTACAAAGTCAAGGAGCTACAATCAGAAATATTGAGATTCAATTGGGACAAATTGCCAATTCATTGAGTAGTAGATCCCAAGGAGCACTTCCTAGTAATACAAAAGTAAATCTAAGAGAAAAGAATAAAGAGCAAGTAAAAGCGGTTCAACTAAGAAATGGATAAGACTTGGAAGGTAATGTTCAAAAAGAGATTAAAGTAGAGAAAGAAGAGATTGAAGAACCAAAAGAGGACACTCCGAAAGGTTTGGAAAGTCTTATTTCTTCTCTTAAGATTGATTTAGAAAAGCTATCACCTCCATTTTCTAAGAGACTTCGATAACAAAAGTTGGATAAGAAATTTTCAAAGTTCTTGGAAATATTTAAGAAGTTTATAATTAAAATTCCATTTGCTGAAGTCTTAGAAAAAATGCCAAGCTATGTGAAATTTATGAAGGATATTCTCAAAAGAAAATGGAAGTTTGAAGATAATGAAACTGTTGCACTTAGTGAGGAGTCCAGTGCAATAATTGAGAAAAAGCTTCCTGAAAAGCATAAAGATCCTGGTAGTTTCACAATTTCATCTGCGATCAGAGACATATTTTTTGGAAAAACTTTATGTGATTTGGGTGCAAGCATTAATCTTATGTCATTATCTATATTCAGAAGATTGGGATTAGGAGAAATAATCCTGACAACTTTAACTCTGCAATTAGCTGATTGTTCGATCACTTAATCTTAAAGGAGTTATAGAAAATGTTTTGGTGAAAGTGGATCAATTTATCTTTCCTATTGATTTCATTGTGTTGGATATGAACGAAGATAAAGAGATACCCATAATTTTAGGTGACCTTTCCTAGCCACAGGCAGAGCGATGATAGATGTGCAAAAAGGGGAACTAACGATGCAAATCAATGATCAAACTGTTACATTCAATATTATAAATTTAATGAAATATCCTGCAAGAGGTAAAGATGATGAATGTTATAGGATGAAAGTTATCAGATATTTGAGTGAATGCCATTTCAAGTCAACTTATGAAGAGAAACCTAAAAGTGAAGAATTGGAACACGAGCAAGAAGAGGAATTACAATATTCTGAAGATTTTTATGAGGAATATTTAAATTATCTTCATGAAAAATTTGAATTATTGGACATTACTGAAAAAGATGAATCTTTTAGTCCATCAATTAAAAAACTTCCTGAACTTGATTTAAAGTTACTTACTACCCATTTAAAGTATGCCTTTTAGGCGATTCTTGCCAGTTATAATTTCCACTCAATTGACTGAAAAAGAAGAAGAAATTTTGCTTGAAATTTTAAAGAAATATAAGAAAGCCTTTGGATTGATAATAGTTGATATTAAAGGAATAAGTCCGTACATTTGTATGCATAGAATCCTTATGGAAGATAACTGCAAACCTTAGGCTGATCCTCAAAAGAGACTAAATCTTACCATGAAAAAAGTTCTTAAGAAAGAAATTTTAAAGTGGTTGGATGATGAAATTATCTACCCTATTTTAGATAGTGCATGAGTTTGTCCTATTCACTTTGTTCCTAAGAAAGCAGGAGTTATTGTGACTGTTAATGAAAAGAATGAAATTATACCAACAAGATAAATTACGGGGTGGTGAATATGCATTGATTATAAAAAATTAAACCTTGCCACAAGGAAAGACCATTTTCCACTACCCTTTCTAGATATGATGTTGGATAGACTCGCTAGGCATAAATACTTTTGTTTTCTGGATGGATATATAGGTTACTACCAAATACAAATTACTCCTGAGGATCAAGAGAAAACAACGTTTACCAGTCCTTATGGTACATTTGCTTTTAGATAAATGCCCTTTGGTTTATGTAATGTCCCTGCTACATTTCAGAGATGTATGATGGCAATTTTCTGTGATTTAATTAAAAAATGAATTAATGTTTTTATGGATGACTCTTCAGTGTTTGGAATTTCATTTGAATCATGTCTAGAACATTAATCAAGAGTTCTGAAACGCTGTGAAGAAACTAATTTGGTACTTAACTGGGAGAAATGCCAATTTATGGTAGCATAAGGAATTATTTTTAGACATCGTATATCAGAAAATGGTATGGAGGTAGATCCTGCAAAATTGCAAGTCATCTCTAATTTACCTTGCCCTACAAATGTAGGGGGAATTAGAAGATTTCTTGAACATGTTGGATTCCATAGGCATTATATTAAAGAATTTTCAAAAATTTCAAAGCCTTTATGCCGTTTACTGGAAAAAGATGTCATTTTTTATTTTGATGATGAATGCCTAAAAGCTTTTTAAACATTAATAGAAAAATTAAACACTGCACCTGTTATAGTTTCACCAAACTAGGAAAAACCTTTTGAATTAATGTGTGATGCTAGTTATTATGCTATTGGTGTTGTTTTAGGTAAGAGATATAATAAAGTCTCAAAGTAATTTAATATGCAAGTAAAACACTTAATGAAGCTCAAATTAATTATACCACAACTGAGAAAGAGTTATTAGGTAGTATTTGCATTTGATAAATTCAAATCATATTTAATTGGAATAAAATGTGTGGTGTATACTAATCATTCTGCTATTAAATTCTTAATGAAGAAGAAGGATGCAAATCTGAGACTTATAAGATGGATTCTTCTTTTGCAAGAATTTGATTTTGAAATAGTAGATAGAAAGGGTGTTGATAATCAAATTACTGATCATCTATCCAAGATTGAAATTGAAAAATCTCTCTGTGATGAAGAAATAAACGAACATTTTTCTGATGAAATATTGTTCACTATTAATGAGTGGTGTGTTTTACGGTATGCCAACATTGTAAAATTTATTGTCAGTGATATTATACCCCATGGTTTGACATACCACGAGAAAAAGAAATTTTTATCTGAAGCTAAGACTTTTTTTGGGAAGACCCATTTTTATATAAACAATGAAAGGATCTGATCATTTGAAGATGTGTGCGTTTAGAAGAAACTTATGAAATTATTCAAAAATGTCATAATTCTAATTATAGGGGACATTTTGATGTTGTTAAAACTGTGTATAAAATCTTACAATATGAATTTTATTGGACTACAATTTTAAGGATATTAATACTTTCATTAAAAATTGCGATCAATGTCAATGTGTAGGCAATATTTCTAGAAGAAATGGGTTGCCCCTCAATTTTATGTTAGAATTTGAAATATTTGACGTTTGGGGATTAGATTTCATGGGACCATTTATACTATCTTTCGAAAATACATACATTTTGATAGCAGTAGACTATGTATCTAAATGGCTAGAAGCTGTTGCTTTACCTCGATGTGATACTCAAAGTGTTGCAAAGTTTTTAAGAAAGAATATATTTTACAGATTTGGAATACCAAGAGTGATCATAACTGATGGTGGAAGTCATTTTAGAAATGCGATTATGGAAAAGCTAGCAAAGAAATATGATATTAACCATCACATTGCTACTGCTTATCATCCGCAGACAAGTGGTTTGGTTGAATTATCCAATCGTGAAATCAAAAGAATTTTAGACAAAACTGTTAATCCAAACAGAAAGGATTGGTCAATTAAAGTGGATTATACTTTGTGGGCCTGTAGAACTATTTACAGAACTCTTATAAAAATGTCCCCATATAGGCTAATTTTTGGAAAAGCTTGTCATTTACCAGTTGAACTTGAGCATAAACCATATTGGGCAAATAAAACGTTCAATTATAATTTGAAAAATGCTGGTGAAAAGAGAATGTTGGAATTAAACGAGCTTGAAGAGATAAGGAATGAACTTTATGAAAATGCTAAGATTTATAAAGAAAAGATGAAGTTATGGCATGATTGGAAGATTCTTACTAAAAATCTTGAGCCAGTACAACAAGTTTGTTATATAATGCCAGTTTGAAAATATTTGCTAGAAAACTTAAGTCCAGGTAGATGGGTTCATTTATTGTAATGAAAGTTTATTCGTATGGAGCTGTGGATGTTGAAGATCTTCAGACTGGAAAAAAAATTAAAGTTATTGGTCATAGACTTAAAACCTTATTTTTCAGTCGATCAATCTAAACCTGATGAGAATCTGATGTTGGGTCACTCAGAATAAGCTATAGGTATGTCAGACTCTAGATGTTAAACCAAGCGCTTTGTGGGAGGCAACATATAGTTATCAGTGTGCTTTACTTTATGTTTGCTTTGTGTGTTTTGTTTGGTTTGATTTGAGATTATGTGGTAGCATTCTGGAGTTTATGTTCTAGTGGTGTTTATTTAACCTTATTTGATGACTTAGAGGAGTCTGAATGAAGATTTAGATGTTTAGCAAACCTGTGCTAAAATGAGCAATGGCGGCTATGCGCCGCATGTTGGCGCTTAGGCGTCGGAGTTACAAAAAATATTAAATATGAGGTTCTAGAAGCCTAAATCATGGGAAAATAGTTTTTAGAGTTATTTGGGAGTTTTAACACATCTAAGGTCAGTTTTAAGACTTCCCAAATCTATAAAAAAGGCCCAAAATTAAAGAGATACTTGCTTTAGTTCTTATTTTCATTCCCGAGTCTTAAGATGAGTATTTTGAGTGAAAAAAATTTCTTCTTGGTAGAGCAAAGTTAAGAAAAAAGAGGAAACCAACAAGCAGAAGTTCATTGGTGAAAGTGCGCAAGAGTTATTCAACGGATTTCTAGCCGTTAGCATTCAAGGAATTACAGAAAAGCTTGTGAAGATCGAGGCTGATGTGGCTTCAATCAAAGCAAAGGTAAATGAAACTAACACACATTTAGCGCACATGGGATGACAACTCAAAATGCAATTCAATTATACAAGTCATGTGGAAGAAGCGGATAAATCGATGTTTTTGAAGAACAAATGGATAGAAGAAGCAGATATGTGAGTTTTTAACCATCACTCGTTTTATCAGATTTATATTCCATATGGTTCAAATGGAACTAATTGTGATTCTAGATACATTCAGCCTATAGGAGATTAAACTTAAATTAAGTGTGGTCTTGTGGTTTGGTTATCTGTGTTTAGTGTTTTGTGTTTATGATTATTGTAATGTTTATGTTTATGTTTTGTTGCATTTTAATTTTTGTTTGTTACATCTTAATGATGTAAATTTGTGTCTAAGATATGTGTTATGAACCTATGTATTGGAAGTTTGTATCAAGTGTGTTTTGTTATTAATGAAATATAAGTTTGTGCTTGTGTGAAATTTGTGTTGAATCGATGGAAATTATAGTGTAATTTTGGAGTATTAGAAGTGTTATGAGAGATAATTAATTATTTGAAGTAATTGAGGGTGATTAACTTGGTGTTTTAGTGCGATTAACATAAATTGTCAAGATCTGGACATTGGCAGCTAAGCGACAGACCTTTGAAGATTATGTGCCAGATTTTGCGGCTATTCGCCGTCGCTTCACGCATAGGCTCCGGTTCAGAAAAATCAGTTTTCAGACGTTAAAACCAAAAATTTGCCATTATTAACCCCATCTTCACCTTTAACCTCTCGAATTTGCGAAAAAGGAGTCTAGGTCATCACTGATTTGGATCATTTTAAAGTTGATTTCGATGAAATTTGTAGGATTTGAACTCCTTAAGATATAAGCACTTCTCTAATGCAAAAAATTTTGATCTTCACCTTGTATTTTGAGTACATTATTGAGAAATCCAAAAATCACTATTCATGGTGAAAATTTGACGCAAAGCATAAGAAATTACTTGGATTTAGTGGATTTTGCCTTTAAAAGTTAAGTTAGCAAGTTTAGTTTGATTTTGAAATTTATTGTGATTTTTTTGTGAATTTTAGAAATGGCTCCAAAGTCGGAGCGCTCGAAAGAGAAAGCGAGATTTGATTCAGACAAATTTGTTATTTCTAGAGCGGAAGATCGTTATGTCGATGCACTATCATCACGTAAGTTGATTCCAGAGTGAGTTTTTAGTGAACTATGAGGAGATATTGAAGAGATGATTGCTCGAAGGAATTGAGAAAAGTATTGTTCCTTCTCCGCTATTGCTGTTATTTCTGTGGTAAGATAGTTTGTGCTAACTTGCTAGCAGCAGAGGAAAACATAGTGATGGTTCGGGGACAGCAAGTGGATTTTTCTTCTGCGGTAATCAATACCTTTTATCGTTTACCTCATGAAATGTTTTGTTATTATGTTAATTATCATCCTATGGAATGAGAGTTAGAGGAGATTATGTCTTTTCTTATTGATGGAAGAGGTCTATAGAAAAATAAAAATGAGTGAAGAGTAAATTTTCCAGCGTCTGAGTTGAATGCCACTTCAAAGGCATGACATCATTTTATCTCATCTAAGCTGTTGCCTTCAAGTCATGTCAGTGAAGTTACAAGGGAGAGAGTTGTTTTGAACTATTGTATTCAGCAGGGAAAATCGATTGACATATGAGCTAGTATTTTTGATTATATTGTAAACTATGAAAGAGCTGTCACTACTACATGTATGTGATTTCCTTCCATGATCCATTCAATTTATGAACAGTTTGGGGTAAATTTTGAAACTTGGGAAGAGTTTCTTCAGCCACGTAGACCTATCACCAATGTAAATGTGAATACTTACACTGTGTATTCAGAGTTTGGCAGGAAAGGAGGATCTATTAGAGCTTTTGGTGCTTCTGCTTCTGGTGCTTTTACTTCTCATGCTTTTACTTCATAGGCATCATCATCTAGAGATTCATAGACCGGATTATTAAGGAAGATTTTAAAGAAGGTGAGTCTGACCAGAGTGCTTGTTAGAGATATGGATGGAAAGTTAGAAAATATTGAGAGGTATATACAAAAAGATGATGAGTATGAGGAGAATTATCAGCAGTACATATATACACTGATAAAAGGAGATCACAATGCCGAGATTCATGCTCATCTTTATTTTATACCTTATGTGCCTTCCAGAGATTGGAATGAGAGAGATGATGATGATGAAGATGATGAGTAGGATTTTTTTTTTTAAGTTTGTGATGTTTGTACTTGCGGTTAGTATTGTGTTGTGATGTTTGAATTTTTTGTTTATTTTGTTATGCTTTGAACACTGATATGTGTGAGCTATAGTAGGATCATCGCTATTATGCTTATTTAGTTATATCTGTGTTGGATTTATGTTTTATGTGTGATATGTTTGTGGTAGTAAATGTTGTAATGTAATGTTTGAGTTTTTAATAGTGTATAATTTAATTCCAAAATTGTTAGGAAAATTTAGAACACTATTAGAAATCACTATTTAAATTACATGTTTAAACTTTTCAAAATTTGCTACCATATCTTTTATAACATTGTTGTGATTTTTTTTTTATGTTAAGTTGGTATGTATTTGCTTTGAAAAGCTCCACTACTGTAGAAGTCCTTTGAAAATTTTATTTTATAAAAAAAATTTGAATTTGATTTATTTTTACTCCTGTTTTTAAACTGTTATACTTGCATATTTAGGATATGAAAATTCCTGCAAGCATGTTATTCTAGTTTTTAATTCTTACCCATGTATCATTTATTATACTTAAATATTTTATCCTAACTAAAAGTATTAAGTTTAGGGGGAATTTAAAAACAAATTTTTAATAACTAAAATTTTATTTGTTCTCGAGAATACTTAAAATAAATTTCATTTTGATTGAAAATAATTATGTATATGAAGTTATATTAGGGAAGAAAATTTTTGAATATAGAAATGAGTAAGAGAATTTAGTTAAAATTTACAGTAATAATGAAAAATTTAAAGTTAAAATTTTCTTACTAAAGAAATGTTAAATATAGTTAAACTATCTTTAGTAGGAAATATTGTATTTTTGTAAAAATAAAAGATTTCACTTTTATTTTTCAATGCTTAAATTTCTTTTATTAATGAACTATTTTCAACACTATTATTTTGATTTTAAGTGAAAGATATATATCAAACATTTATTTTAAATGGAAGGGTGGAAGTCAAAATTTTAAAGACCTATCCAGAGACAGTAATCCTTGTCTTATAAAAAAAAAGAAAAGAAAAACAGAGAAAAAGAAAAAAAAAGAAAAAGAAAAAGTGAAAATACTATGTGAAAAGGAAGGAGAAGTTTGAGGATTTAAGGGCCTAATAAAAAATTGGCTCCATAACTAAAGTTTAAAATACTAGTTTTGAGAAAATATAAAGCTTAAGAGTATAATATAGTAAGTGAAATTTTTTTCAACTAAAAATTTATAGGTGAGAAAAATAAAATGTTTAAATCCTATATTTTCAAAAATTTATAAGTATTTCTGAATAAGATAGGAACTCATATTTTTCATTATCCTTTACTTAAGAACTTGCTAAACTTTAAGTTGTTCTTATTTACTAAAATTTTCTAAATTAGTCTATTTCATTTTTAGAACAAATTTTGAAACCTTCCTAAAGAAACTCATTTACATAATTTGCGTTTTAAAATTTTCTATGTAATTAAGTGTCACTTGAGGACAAGTAACATTTTAAGTTTGGGAATTTTGGTACACCTAAAACAATAGTATTTTTATGCACATTTTTATACCTATTTTTTGATGATATTACACTTTAATTGAAAGTATTTTTTGTATTTTTCTTGCAGGTATGATTTTAATGACTGATTATGAAGAAATGAGCAAAAAATGATCAAATTTGAATAAAAAATGAAAGTTGTGCAAAATTGGCCTTTGGCGCCTAAGCGCCGATGTCTGGTGCATTGTCGCCACAGTTAACCTATGTGAATTAAATTAATTTTGGCACAAATTTAAAGGGGTTTTTGAAGCACCCTTTGGTTTAAACTTCCTTAACTTCTCATTGGCGCCAAAATTCATTTAAAATTTGAATGGATTGATGCATCTCTTGGTAGATTCATTGAATCTGGACATAATTTAAAGAGACACCAAAGCACCTTTTGAAGAATTATTAAAATGAAAACTTAAGATCAGAAAAAGAGAAGAGCTTTGAAAGGAAATTTTGGCTGGAGAAGTTGGAGAAATGCTTGAAGTGTTTGAAGGGAAAGAGGAAGAAAGAGAGCCTTCTTCTCGTCATATTTTTTTTACTTTTCCACTTTACTTTATCATAGTTTGTATTAGAATTAAGGAGAGTTAATTCTTAGAGTTGGGCGCCAACCTCTAAGGAGTTATCTTGTGGAGAGGATTTTCACATAATTTTTTATCTTTGTTTTTACATTTGGTTTCTAAGTAAGACTTATTGCGTTTTCACTATGATTTCTACTTTAAAATCAAATTGTGTTTATGTTTTCTCCATGAGATCTGAGTAGTTTTCTTTATCTTTTTCCTTTTAAATGATGAAGTAATTAAATTATGGAAGGAAGTTGTGTGAAGTGTAGGTGTTTAATGTTGGAAGAAGTTGTGATGATTCACTGCCTTGCACTTCATTTAATTTTTGATTTGGCCAATTGATATGTTAAATTTTTTTGTGAGAACATGTAGGAACCAATGTAGTATTGTCTCAATCAACAATTAGAGAGAATCACATGAAATTGTATGGGTGAGAATTGTAGTCCATATGGTTAAGACCAAATAAATATTGAGATATGCTTTTTCATGGAGAGTAAATTTAGAGGACTTGCGTAGAATCTCATATTATAAAATAACTAAAGTTAATTTCATATTTTGTTCATAATCAAGTTTTTGGCACCGTTGCAAATTATCATTGAGAAGAAATATAAAGTGTAAAACATAAGCATAAATATTCGGTGATCATACGTGGAATGGCGACCCTCCGTAAAAAAAAACTAAAAATGCTTCTTTTTCTACTGTATGATTCAACACAAATCCCGCCTAGGTCTATAAAAAAGCACTTTTTTGTTGTTTTGGTTTCCACCAATTAGGAAAGCGTATTTGGTCTCATTTAGCTTAAGGGTTTTAGGATATATTCATTTCCGGTGTTTTCTTTACAGCTCCATTTATTTTCGACAGATAGGTTAGGGTTCCAATGGATGTTTCTCCAGACTACGAAATATTGTTGAAATCTCAAAATTCTTTTGAGAAAGATAACAATGAGTTGGAATCTCAAAATATTTTTGAGAACCTTGAAAATGAGCTGGGTAAAGCTGCTACCGAAAGTATTCAGCTGGTAGGTTATAATTGTTTAAGCTTTTGGGTGTATGTTGTGTCATTGTAACTTCTGTGAACGTTCTTGTTGTTAATGAAATGTTTTATGATGGTTTTAAGATAGTTTCACTTTGTTGTAATGAAGCGTTATTCTTTTCATCCTAACGGTGTTCTTGTGGTCATATTCAGAGGTTATTATTGTATTATTTTTTTGTAAGGTTACGTTTGGTGATGTGGTGTTATTTAGGTAATATCATGGTGTTTATAAGGTAATATTGGATCTAATCACTCGGTTTGGTTTGAGTATTAGTTTAGAGTATATCGAGGCATTCATATGGTGATATTATGGTATTAGTCTCATATTATTGGATCTAATGACTTGGTTTGGTTTAAGTATTAGTTTAACATTTTTTAAGTATTATTGAGTGATATTGTAGTGTTATTCTTGTATTATTGAGATATTATTATAGTGATATTGAGGTGTTATTTTGGTGTTTTATTCCTATATCATTGGCTTGTAATGTTACCTTTGTGTTATACTAGTCTAGGGTTTGATCTTATGCGACAGTTTTATTCGAGTGTTTTCTAGATATTTGCAGGTTTTATACTGCAGTTGGATCTAACTACTTGGTTTAGTTTGTGTTTTATTTTGGGATTGAAATGGTGATATCTGGGCGTTATTGTGATATTATTATGGTGTTATTTTTGTATTTTTTAATTTTAATGATGCCTTTGTCCTGAGCAGGGAAATGGTATTAGGTATTTTCATGGAGTTATACTATTGTTATTTGATGTAATTATTTAGTTTGAATGGTGCTTTATTTTCGTGTTGTAATGTTGTTATGTTTAAATTCCTAGTTACTAGAGCCAAAAAGCATTTCCAATGATCCAATTACAGAGAAATTGCTTTCTCCAATTGTCCACAATGAGAAGGAAGCCTATGAACAATATTGTGCTTATGCACACCATATTGGATTTACTGTGTGAAAGGACCACAGTGGTTTTTGGCTGAATTCAAATAGGATTATGACAAAAAGCTTTGTTTGTTGCAAGGCTGATTTTATGAAAGAGTTGAAGAACAATTTCTCTGTGAAGTTCAAAGGAGTAGACGCAAGGACTGGTTGTCCAGCCATGATACAATATGCCATTGTTATTGAAGGTAAATGATCCGTTAAGAAATTCATAGAAAGTTATAACCATCTATTGGCAGAGGACAGTGACATGCATCTATTTTGTTCCAGCAGAAAGATTAGTGACCTAAATGCAGATGTGCTCAGATCGATGACATAATCAGGAATTAGAACCAACGATGCATTTTGCTTCCTAGATACAGAAGCAAAGGGAGTGGAGAATCTTGATTGCATAAAGAAAGATGCCTATAATTTTATACAAAAAGAGAGAAGAGTTTAAACTGAAGTTGGTGACGCTAATTCGCTACTACAATTCTTCAGCAATGGACAAGCTGAGGATACTTGTTGACCTCATTTTTGATGAGGTCTTCTCTTCCCTCTTTAGTGCTTAGGATCTAGCCTTAGGCTTTTCCTTTGACTATCTTAGAGGACTAGAATTGGGACCCATCCTTTAGAAATTTAAACCACTTCTTGTCTCCCTACAAACCCCACAAGCTTGATTGTAGACCCCTAATCACCTAGAGGGTTGAGATCAAAAGTGAATGCTTAAAGGATGAGTTCCCTATAGGACTCTTTGGCCTTAGGACCACCCCAGGTGGCTAGTGCAGTGAGGGTTGACTTACACACTCACTACACTCATACTCTACACTCTCACACACACAATCCAAATCCTAAAACCACACCCATACCCAACTTGACTCCTTGACTCATGTAGGTAATTCATATGGATGGACCTTAACCCCTAAGCCCCTAGCTAAGAGGGTTAGAAAAAACATAGTGAATGCCTCAAATGAGTCCTCTCATGGCTCATATAGGCTTAACATGGCTTCATGGCTCAATCAAAGTGATTCCATTTCACTCATATTTGATCAATCTTCATTCTTCCAAAATTTCAATTTTTGACCCGAGAACCCTACACCTATCGAACCTACCAAAAGCCGCTAAAATTGCCCAAATCCTCCAAAATTTCCAAATCTCCCAAAATTCCCCAAAATTAACCTTGAACATTTCCTCACCAATCAAATTGATCATCCATAACCAAAAATTCCAAAAATTCTGAAAATACCCCCCAATACCCTCCAAATACCCAAAATGCCCCTCTTAGCCAAAAAATCCAAAAATTCAGAAACTTCCCAAAAAATTTCAGATAATCCCAAATATTCATAATTTCATTTTGTCCAACTACACCATGGGCTAATTTTGTCAATTTACCCCACTTTTACCAAAACCCCCAATTTAGCCCATTCTTAACCCAAGTGAACCCAATGTCAAACCAAATCTACCCAATTGACCCCAATTTTGGTCCAATTCAATTCTAAACTTCAATTTAATATCTAAAATACCAATCTAGACCAAATCCAAGTCCAATTTGATTGACATTTGAATCCAATTTCACTTTTGACCTTAAAGCCCAATTTGGACCCATGACCCAAACTTAGCCCAAACCAAACCAATTCAACTCCAATTGACCCTAAACCTTTTCTAAACCTTCCCTACAATCCCCACAAACAAAATAATAACATAATTTGCCCAAAATTTGGACCCAAACCCCACTCAAATTCAACCCAAAACAAAAAAGCCCAATTTTGACCTAAACCCAAACCTAACCCAAATAAGCCCAAGTCCCAAAACCAAAACCCAACCAAAGTTGAAACCTCTTTGAAACACTCCCATAAACATTTCCCAACATTAATTTTACATCAATTTCAACCCTAGCTGAACATTGGCCCAAATTAGCCCAATTTGACCTATATTGGCCCCTTTACCAAAGAAGCCCAAATCCAACCGAATTCAAACCCAAACCACCTCAAATTCATTTCAAGTCACTCAGGAAACATCCCTAAACCAAACCCAACAATTATTTGGCCCAACCTTTTACAAAATTCTCATCCATAAACTTATTTTTTAAAAAAAAACCTAAGGCCCACTTGAAATTCCTCTCATCATCCCTTTATTTAAAACACTTCCTAAGTTCTAAAATCTATTATCAAATAAATCCAAATCAAGCCTTATGACAATTCTCCTTAAATCCATAAAAAATTCGAACACCCTTTCTCATGCAAGTGAGACAACTTTTCCCAAGCTATATATAAGCCATGAAGCCATGCATGAGCCACATGGGAGCCATGAGAGCCATGGAATCTACTTTCCACCTCACCAAGCCATTAATGGCAAGAGATGGGATCTCTTTCTTAAACCTTTTTAAACCTTTTTTTACATTAAACATGATACACTCTAAACCATACTTTGCCACCTAATCCTTGATGTGGACTTCACTACTTTTGGTAGGTTGACTGACATGATCCTCTCAGCCTAAAACCAGGTCATGGGAAGGTGAACCCAACCCGAACCATGGCTTGGACCAAATCGAAGCCAAAATGGCCTCTCCCCAATGCCATTTTAATCCAAGTTCTTTACACATGGCAAAGCCCAATTGCCTTCACTAAACCTAAGCCCTGACTCACCTGAACCTGAGGGTGACCCATGCCTGCCGGCCAACCGCCTGGATCGCCGGAAAACACCATGGCCGAGACCTTGGGAGGAGCTAAATTTTGGAATTCCACCTTGCTTAGCTGCCTCACTCCAAATGGCCACTGCAACTGTTCTTCTCCTCACCGGAGCAGGTCGATCCCAACCCTTGAACCCCACAGGAGGCCCTCCGGCCTCTCCTATTTAAACACCCCCTCCTCTCGGCCAAGAGAGGTGCTTGAACCAAACCTTGCGAAACCACCGCCAAAATCATCCCGGACTACTCTCTACACATAGAGAACTTGATCCCCACTGAAATCCCCCTGCCATTTCCTCTCTGTGAGCTCGATTTCGGAGTTGAAATCCGAGCCCAAAACCGGGACACTTCACTACGATGAGTCGATCCTAAAATTGATTGACTCTACACCTTCACCAGACTAAGAGGAGAAGTTTCCCAGCAAAAGCCCCCTCACCAGGCCAGCCATTGCTTCCAGCCTTCAAGCTTTGTGATCTGCTGTGGTCACTTTTGTACCTAGGCAATTCACCAGGCCAAGGGACTTCGTCCAGAGCTTGCTTGGACCCAATCGAACGTGAAACACCCCTCAGATTGAAGCTTCACTTCTCTTAGCAAAGGTATGGACTCACTCTTCTTCCCGAGCTTACAGAGATTCTCCATCTAGTTTGAGTTAATTTCAATGCATGTTTACCATATGGATGTGTTCGTCTCTTCAGGATGAATCCATAGAGTATAAGAATACATAAATCCGTTGAGAATCGAGTGAGAAATTAGGGTTAGAAGGTCTACGGTCACGGGTTCACACCAGTCGTAGACGATGACTGGGAGCCATTGGATCGTGCATGCATCGGATGGACGGCTCGGATCACGTCGGACTAGAAGATGTTACGTGAAAGGCAGGTCCCGGGACAGCTGAGTCAGATGGCAGGGCCGAATCAGAGAGTGCCGCGTGGCCTTTCGGAGCTGCCGAGGATGGCGGGGCGCCGCGTGGATAAGTAGGAAAATAGGTCATTTTTCTATTTATTTAATTACCAGAACTTCAAAAATTCATAACTTTGTGTAGAAAAATCCTAAAAATAAAATAAAAATACCCTCTTTCTTAGTGAACAAAGGAGAATAATGTGGAAAATAAATTAAATCATTTCATCAAGTATTTTATTTTTAATGATTTATTTACTCGCTGGACTATTTTAATTCTCCATGCATGTAAACAATTCACCATAGCATGAGACCATAGGACTTTTGAAGCTTCGAACTTGGGAACATTCCACGAATTTTCCAAGGTCGAGGCCATCCCTATGGGAAGTTATTGATTTTTCAAGTTCATGTTACTGTTTTGAGTATTTTAATTCTAATAATTAGCATGTTGAAAAATAAATTCTAGGAAAATTTGGTGATGTTTCTTATGACCAGAGAACCCTAGGAAAATAAGTTTTAAGTTAATTCACTTTGAACAACCCTAATTGGCCTAAATACCCAAAATTGAACTTTAATTAATTAGGGTTAACCATCCATCAAATTAACTTAAAAACAATTCTCCACTATCCTCTAGGGATAGAAGAACACCACATAAAAATTTGAAACCAATTAGACTTGATTAACCCCACCAAATGGGTTGATTAAGCCTCTTAAGCAAAAATGGGTAAAATCAAACTTTAAAAATTCATAACTCACAATATACTTTTCAAAAATTCACAAAAATGGTTTTGGAGCTTCTACGATATCGGAGGAACTTAGGAAAATTAAAATTGTAATTTTCTAAAAAAGTTGATTTTTATCATTATTTTAATATTTTTAATAATTAAAAATAATAAAAATCATAGAAATATTAAAAATCACCAAAATGTTACATTTTGAATTCTAATCATTTAGGAACAAACCAAATATTTTTCTTAAGTCCCTAGGGTAAGATGCTTGAATTTTATAGGCTTAATGTAATTTTTTAATATAAAAAAATGTATTTTCCAACCTTTTCCCTAAAATAATTCTAATAAATCAAAGAAAAATTAGAAAAATATAAAATTTGTTTCTCTGAACTCCTTGAGGTTAGAGAGATTTAAGAAAAATATAAAATTCATTTTTCAACCTTTATTTCATTTTTAAATTAATTAATACTCAAAAATTCAAAATAATTCTAATAAATAAAATATAATTCGAAAAATCACCAAAATTGGTGCAAGTGGTCCTACTGGTCATTAGGAATGCCCCATAATTTTCTTAAGAACGAGAAAAATTCCCTTGGTCATCTTATTGAATTTTCCTTGAAAATACCTATTTTCCACAAAAAATAATTATATAAATAAATTAAATACGAGAAAAATCACATTTTCTCCTCTAATGTCTTAATTGACATGTGAGTGAAGTCACATAAAAATTTCAAATTCAGTTAAGCTCAATTAGTGAGTTATGGAATTATTAAGCTTGAAGGGCAAAATGGTAATTAAAATTTTAACCCTTAATTAAAACTTTAGGCTTAATAAAATGAGAGAATAAAATATTTGATCCTAATCTAATCTGGATGATTGAAATTTAAATAATTAAAGGGTAGAGACCCATCAATCATTTTTTTTAAAGATTAATTAAAGTAAATCTTAATCAATTAATTAATTAAATTTGGAGGATTAAAAAGAAATTGAAATTATTAAAATAGGGATATTATTAAGAAGACATTTATTCTTTAATTTAAGAGTCCCTAAATTAATCACTTCGATAATATTTAATTCCCAATTAAAATGATAATCCCAACTCGAGATTTAAAATACTAAAAGACTTAATCATTAAATTAAATTAAAATTAAAACATTTAAACTAAATTAAATCAAAATTTCAATTAAATTAATACTTTAACAATTAAATTAAATCATCTTAAAAAAATTAAAAATAAAAAAAATTAAATCAAATTAAAATTAAATTAAATCACAATTAAATCAAAGTAAATTTAAGTTAAATTAAATTAAATTAAAACATATTAAATTAAATTAAATTAAAAAATAAAATCAAATTAAAATTAAATTAAAATTAAATTTAAATTAAAATAAAATTAAATTAAAATTAAAGTAAACCAAATTAAATTAAATTAAATTAAATTAAATTGAATTAAATATAATATCACTTAAGACATAAAGAATTCAAAATAAATCTAAAACAACTTGAACAACTATTCGAAACTTAAACCCATTAATTAAAATTAAATTAAATCACAAATCACTTAAACATCAATTTGCCCTTAAAAGCTCTTGTTATCATAACTCCTAAGTGGAGTATTTAGTGAAGTGTCACCTCATTCATAGGATATTCGAACATCACTAGTTCACCGAGCAAAAGAACAAAACTTAAACTCCCGGATGATTAATTCACTTGTATAATTAAATTCTCTTGGACTTAAAACAACCACAGAGGTATTGAAAAGATGTTTAAGACTCGTCTTAAGCACTTCCTCAATATGATAGGATGTTTATAAGAACAATTGAACTTAATTGTTCTTTGATGAAGAAAATCGTCCTTGAACCAAAATACAAGAACCTAGATGTCATAGGAGGTAACTAGCTATAAGATTAGGACTTTGATAGACAACCAAAACCATTCCCTTAGCTTTACCTAGGTACTTGTTGGAATATTTAAATGCCTTAACATGTGTTTTAAGTGCAGCTTGGGATGACGGGAAGACCCTCCAGGTACGCTTTTATTTTATTGCAATTTACTTTATTGCAAATGCACTTTACTTTTCTTGCATAATAAACAACCGTTGCATGAATACCAAAACCTTTAGGATTGTCCACGAGCCGAAACCAAAACTAAATTAAAAGTCATTACAAGATAAAAATCACCGCCACAACATTTCAAAATATAAAACAACTTAAAATTTAATCACAAACAGAACACAAAACTACAATTGCAATTAAATTACAATGTCTTGTTGAATGATCGGGAATACCTCGGATGATGTAACCCACGTGTTGCTAACGGGATTTCTCACGGTCTAAATGAAGGTGTGGTACTCATTCAATTGAGTTTAGCAAATTCATCTGGACTAAGTGATTTAGATGAAAATAACGATGCCGGGATGACGCCACAACATTTCAAAATATAAAACAACTTTAAGATTTGTTTTAATTAAAATATTAAAAACACTCGGATTTTAAGATTTTCTCTAAACCAAAACACTTCTCTCATCTCCTGATTTGTGACTTCTAAAACTAAACCTCTACAACAACAAGGAGCTTGGAGCATGGTGGGCAGCTCGGCCATCGTCATCAGCAAAACTCGGATCTACTTCAGCAAAACTTTCCTAGAATTTAAACAACCAAGCCATAGGACTTCGAGGTGGTTTGCCAAGTGCAACATAAATCCTCAACTCTTCGATAGGCATCCGCATGATCATGTCGTGTAAATTAAGCCCTAACAGGTCTTAGGACTCCGAGGTAGTCGTTCGGTAAGACATAAACCCTCACATTTTCTAGGCTGATTGTATGATTATGTCATACGAATATAAGTCCTAATTAATTAAAATTGGAAAAATTGAAATATTAGATAATATTAGGATTTTCTTAAAACCGAGCCAAACAATAGGATAGTTTGGGAAGTTGCCAAGATTCTTCTTGAATCCTCAGCTTCTACTTCTCTTCCTTTGGATCCTCAAAAATAAATTGTTCCAAATTTTGAGTCATTCTCTTTTGAATTTCCAAAATCCAATCCTTTGAAAACCTCAAACTTTGAAATTCTTGAGAGCAAAACCACTGATCATTATCGAGAGTTTTCTTAAATGATTCTCATCATTTAAGATGTAATTAACTATAGGGGCTTGTCCTTATAGGGAACTTTAAGAACCCAGGTAATATAAACCCTGCGTAATTTATTTATATTAAGTAGGGGAATTTGTCGGCTTATAAAATAGGTTCGCAAACCAAACGAATGTCACAAATCTTCTAGTTTATTTAACCGAGCCCCATCATCAAGCAATGTGTCTATTCTCCGGGATAGATATACAGTTTGTGGTGCGGTGCTCATTTATATAAACTATTTGGGATGTGAGATCGGTTTGATTTCATATCTTACAATTATTTTCAAAATCAAATACTACTTTCTAAACCATATATATACATATTTAAAAATAATTTAAAATCTAAAATTCGCCGACAATTTCTGTTAGGTGACCCCTTTTCAAAATAACACACACAACCTAAAAAAATGTCGACAACTTCTGGCGACTCCGCTGGGGAATAGTTCCTCTCTCCATTTTGATCAGATGGCTTTGCTTTCAAAAATCGGTAGTGAGCCCATGCCCCTAGTGGACCAAACTACCATCTCCGTTGGAATACCAAACCAACTCCTCTCGGATTTAGGAGCCACTGTTTAGACACCCCTAAACGGAGAGGTTCTGAGATCCTTTTACCTCTTTTCTGAGGTGGGGTGGACCCCCAATAGGTGTTAGTTTAGGAGCAATCCTTCGAGTCGAGAATTCTTGCACTTGCGAACCTAATGAAGGCTGCTTGGAAACTACAGAAGAGCTTGAAGATCTGTAAATTGGAGACGCTCCACCAGAGTTCGAAGAAGAAATCAAATCTACAATAGATGAGTTAATGGAAGTTAACTTAGGTACTAGCGAAAAGCCTAGACCAACCTTTGTTAGCTCCTTACTCAATAAAGATGATTCCGAGGAAATGATCAAGCTATTAATGGAATTCAAGGACTGTTTTGCTTGGAGTTACGACGAAATGCCAGGATTAGCTCCAGAAGTTGCAGTTCACAGGCTAGGAGTGGATCCTATTTCCGTTCCAGTTAGACAAGCTTCTAGAAGAATGTGTTTGGAAATTGAACAACAAGTAATAGCTGAAGTTACGAAGCTAATCGACGCTAAATTTATCCATGAAGAACAATGCCCTTCTTGGCTAGCCAATGTGGTACCAGTCAGGAAGAAGAATGGTTAGATCAAAATCTGCGTGGATTTCAGAGACTTGAACAAAACATGTCCAAAGGATGAATTTCCACTGCCAATCCCAGAATTAATGATCGACATCGCTTCGACACATGAAATATTCTCTTTCATGGATGGATCTTCAGGATACAACCAGATAAATATGGCACCAGAAGACGAAAAGCTCACGGCATTCGAACACCGATTGGAGTGTATTCTTTACACGAGTAATGCCATTCGGACTAAAGAACGCAGGAGCAACATACCAAAGAGCAATGACAAAGAATTTTGATGATCTCATTCACAACCAAGATGTTACGTGGTCATCAAAAGCAAACTGAAGGAAGATCACCTGTATGATTTGAGAAGTGTTTTCGAGCGACTAAGGCAATACAACCTTAAGATGAATCCCTTAAAATGCGCCTTCGGCGTCACCTCCGGGAAATTCTTAGGATTTGTTGTCCGACATCGCGGGATTGAAATTGATCCGGAAAGATTAAAGCTATCTTAGAGATGCCGCCTCCCAAAACCTTAAAACGACTACGATCCTTTCGAGGGAAGTTGGCATATCTTCGACGCTTTATTTCGAACTTGTCAGGTAGGTGTCAGCCCTTCTCGACATTAGTTAAAAAGGACGCCATATTCATTTGGGAAGAGAAATGCCAACGGGCCATCGAGGACATTAAGCAATACTTAATGACACCTCCTGTCTTAGCGACCCCGGTCTCGGAGTAGGCCGTTGATACTTTATACAGCGGCTCTAAACGACTCCCTGGAGCCCTACTAGCCCGGAGTCGATGATGAGGGAAAAGAAAATACTCTCTACTACTTAAGCCGTCGTCGATTCCGACGGAAGTAAAGTATCCTCCAATTGAGAAGCATTGTTTGGCCACGATCTTCGCCGCACGAAACTCGGGCATTACATGCTCTCTCATAAGGTCAACCTTATCTCGAAAGTTAATCCGTTGCAATATTTGATGACCCGTCCAACACTTTCCGGCAGACTTGCCAAGTGGTCGATGATACTATTGCAATTCGACATAATTTTCGTTTCTCTTCATGCCGTAAAGGGACAAATCCTAGCAGACTTCCTTGCAGCACAACCTTTGCCGGCAGAATAGCCTCTCAACGACGACTTGCCAGACGAGCAGATAATGAGCCTAGAAGATGCTGATGATCGGCGTTGGGAACTATACTTCGATGGAGCGTCCTCAGAACAGAAAGATAAAGAATTGCAAATGATAGTGCCCGGTAAGGCAGGAATCGAACTAATCTTTATAACACCGGAGTGGGGGATGTTAAGATACTCCTACCATTTTACAGAGCCGTGCATAAACAACGAGGCAGAATACGAGGCCCTCATAACAGGACTAGAACTGACCATTCAAATGGGAATAACAGATATCAACATCTACGGAGATTCTTAGTTGATCATTCAACAGGTCGCAGGACAATACAGAATCTTAAAGCCAAGACTTGAGCAATACTTTCAGTATGCCATGAAACTGTTGGAACAAATTCCAAATGTAACAATCTACAAGATCCCCAGAAGAGAAAATGCTCTCGCGGATGCGCTAGCTCGCCTTGCAAAAGAATTTGCCTTCTTACAAGATGAGTCAGTTGAAGTGTCAGTTCAAGGACGACAGGACCTATCACAGCTCGACATGGATATGATACAGAAATCAGAAAAAGCAGAGGAATCAGTTGCAGCGGTGACGGAAAAAATAGAAGATTGGCGTCAGCCGCTAATAGAATACCTACAAACAGGAAAATTACCAGACGATAAGTCATTAGCCCATCAAATCAAGAAAAGAACTGCGTCTTACGTATTAATAAACAATACATTATACGGAAGGTCTTTTGATCGGATGTGGTTAAGATGCTCGAGCGAGGTTCGAGGCTCGTGAAATTGTCAAAGAAGTACATTCAGGACTTTGTGGCGCTCATCAGTCGGGTCCGAAAATGAAAATGAAAATTAAAAGACTAGGGTACTACTGGCCCGCAATGATGATCGATTGCATGAAGATTGCCAAAAGTTGTCACCAGTGTTAAGTGCACGGAGTGGTTCTACAACAACCTCCAAATGTGCTACATCCGACAATTGCGTCGTGGCCATTTGAGTGTTGGGGCACATATATAGTGGGTCCGATAGAACCACCTTCTTCAAGAGGACATCGCTTTATCCTTGCAGCTACAGACTACTTTTCTAAATGGGCAGAAGCAGTTCCACTCAGAGAAGTAAAGACACACCACGTGCTACAGTTTTTCAAAAATTAAGTCGTCTACCGTTTCGGAGTACCGCACAGAATCATTTCGGATAATGGGTCCACATTCAGAAACACAAAAATCAACAATTTTGTCAGAAGACATGGGATCGATTGGCGATACTCAACAATCTACTACCCAAGAGCAAACGGCTTGGCCGAGGCTTTTAATAAAACTCTCGTTCAAATTTTAAAGAAAATTTTGGATGACAATAAGAGAAATTGGCACGAGAAGTTGTTAGAAGCCTTATGGGCCTACAGGACGACTTTCAGGACTCCTACTCAGTCTACGCCTTATACTTTAGTGTACGGGTCCGAGGTAGTGTTACCATTAGAAGTCCAGCTTCCATCACTCAGGCTTGCAGTTGCAAATAAAATTACTACAGAAGAAAATGCCAGATTACGACTGGAAGAAGCTGGAAAACTTGGAAGGAAAAAGACTTGCGGCGCAACAAAATTTGGAACTATACAAAGCTAAGATGATCCAGGCCCATGATAAACTGGTCCGCCCAAGAACTTTCAAAGTTGGTGACTTATTTCTTGTTCTCAGAAGACCTATTCTTGCACATCGCAAGATAGAAGGCAAATTTGAACCGACTTGGGAAGGGTCGTTTGTGGTCGAGGCAGTCTACTCAGGAGGCTCCTACCAACTTGTGAATTGCCGAGGAGAACGACCAATGCTTCCAATCAATGGACGATATTTGAAAAAGTATTACGCAACCTGATGTTTCAAAGGAATGAATTCTCATCCTAGAAACACGGGTGAAGTAACCACTTGTGACTGGGTCCGAACCCAAAAACATAAAAATGGATAAAATAAAAAAAAATGTACTAAAAAATAAAATGTGAGTTACACGGGAAATAACACACCTCCAATGCACATCCATGCGGCATCCCTGCCAAGGATGGCTTGGAAGGTGATGTTATTGACCGTGTATCTCATTATTCAGACATGAATTTGACAGATACTTTTTGGATGGATCAACAAGAATCATACATAGTCCGTTTTGAGTCATGGATTGTATGAGAAATATTTCGGATCGAGTTGTATGATGTATCTTCGACGAGATTGGAATGAAAATGACCATGTCACATTTTGCCTTCACCTATTTTTGTGCAAATTGACTGGGAAACGCCATTAAAGTTAAATGAACTTCGGACAAAGAACAGAAAAGAAAAGGAAAATAAATAAGAACTCTCTTCATAAAATCTAAACATTAAAAAGAATTTCAAATCTACATGAACACCAAATAAACAAAAAAAAGGGATAGTTAAAGAACAAACAAAACAAATCCAAAGCTCAAATTGAATTCCAGTTTAAGTCCGTCTTTTCAAATCCTCCAATCCTTCTTCAAATCAAGATCTATTCTAGACCTCCTTTGAAACCCTCTCTCGGGATGATTTCATAATCACGAAGAATTTTCAATTTGATTCGGATGGCATGGGTTCGTACCCTTCACCAAGTAATCAGACTTTGATTGATTCCCATGGGATATGGAACACTTTCATATCTCATTTCAATCTCAGCATTCGGGATAGGCTTCCGCCCTACTCCCATCTCAACAAATCTCAGCATTCGGGATAGGCATCCGCCCTACTCCCATCTCAGCGAATCTCAGCATTCAGGATAGGCTTCCGCCCTACTCCCATCTCAGCAAATCTCAGCATTCGGGATAGGCTTCCGCCCTACTCCCATCTCGGCAATCTCGGCATTTTGGATAGGCTTCGCCCTACTCCCATCTCGACAAATCTCGGCATTCGGGATAGGCTTCCGCCCTACTCCCTTCTCAGCAATTCTCAGCACTCGGGATAGGCTTCAACCCTACTCCCTTCTCAGCAATTCTCAGCACTAAGGATAGGCACAGTCCTACTCCTTTCTCAGCAATCTCAAAATTTGATCCTCTCAGCAAGAAATTGAAATTAAAGCACTCTGCATTTCGGATGAGCTTTGTCCTATTCTTCCTCAGCATTTGGGATAGGCTCAGTCCTAATCCTTCTCAGCATACACAATTGGAATAGGTTCAGCCCTGCTTCCTTCTCAGCATACAAATGCATTCGTGTGGGCCGTAGCCCTACTCTTTTCTCCGCATAAAATCAAAATTGAAACTAAAATCGAAATTCAAACTCAAAATTAAAACTTGAGATAGAAAATGAAACGAATCTAAGATCCCATCTCTTGAAATCTTGTGATCTGAAATTCACCTCCTTTTTCCCCAACGAGAGTTCTGGAATCTTCAATCTTGGAGATTTACCTGATACTCCCCAGTGGAAATTTCTTACACTTCGTCCTAAGTTTGTCACTTGGACATCTGTTTTGGTTTTGTTGATCTCTTCAGTCAACGCCAATATGCGCGGTGTGCTTGGTTAGCAAAACACACCTATTGGGGGTCCATTTTTTGACCTCATTTTTTATGAGGTCTTCTCTTCCCTCTTTAGTGCATAGGATCTAGCCTTAGGCTTTTCCTTTGACTATCTTAGAGGACTAGAATTGGGACCCATCCTTTAGAAATTTAAACCACTTCTTGTCTCCCTGCAAACCCACGAAGCTTGATTGTAGACCCCTAATCACCTAGAGGGTTGAGATCGAAAGTGAAGGTTTAAAGGATGAGTTCCTATAGGCTCTTTGGCCTTAGGACCACCACAGGTGGCTTGGTGCAGTGAGGGTTGACTTACACACTCACTACACTCATACTCTACACTCTCACAAACACAATCCAAATCCTAAAACCACACCCATACCCAACTTGACTCCTTGACTCATGTAGGTAATTCATATGGATGGACCTTAACCCCTAAGCCCCTAGCTAAGAGGGTTAGGAACAACATAGTGAATGCCTCGAATGAGTCCTCTCATGGCTCATATAGGCTTAACATGGCTTCATGGCTCAATCAAAGTGATTCCATTTCACTCATATTTGATCAATCTTCATTCTTCCAAAATTTTAATTTTTGACCCCGGGAACCCTACACCTATCAAACCTACCAAAAGCCCTTAAAATTGCCCAAATCCTCCAAAATTTTCAAATCACCTAAAATTCCCCAAAATTAACCTTGAACATTTCCTCACCAATCAAATTGATCATCCATAACCAAACATACCAAAAATTCCGAAAATACCCCCCAATACCCTCCAAATACCCAAAATGCCCCTCTTAGCCAAAAAATCCAAAAATTCAGAAACTTCCCAGAAAATTTCAAAAAATCTGAAATATTCCTAATTTCATTTTGTCCAACTACACCATGGGCTAATTTTGTCAATTTACCCCACTTTTACCAAAACCCCCAATTTAGCCCATTCTTAACCCAAGTGAACCCAATGTCAAACCAAATCTACCCAATTGACCTCGATTTTGGTCCAATTCAATTCTAAACTTTAATTTAATATCTACGATATCAATCTAGACCAAATCCAAGTCCAATTTGATTGACATTTGAATCTAATTTCACTTTTGACCTTAAAGCCCGATTTGGACCCATGACCCGAACTTAGCCCAAAACCAAACCAATTCAACTCCAATTGACCCTAAACCTTTTCTAAACCTTCCCTAACATCCCCACAAACAAAAAACTAACATGATTTGCCCAAAAATTGGACCCAAACCCCACTCAAATTCAACCCAAAATAAAAAAACCCAATTTTGATGTAAACCCAAACCTAACCCAAATAAGCCCAAGTCCCAAAACCGAAACCCAACCAAAGTTGAAACCTCTTTGAAACACTCCCATAAACATTTCCCAACATTAATTTTTGCATCAATTTCAGCCCTAGCCCAACATTGGCCCAAATTAGCCCAATTTGACCTATATTGGCCCCTTTACCAAAGAAGCCTAAATCCAACCCAATTCAAACCCAAACCACCTCAAATTCATTTCAAATCACTCATGAAACATCTCTAAACCAAACCCAACAATTATTTGGCCCAACATTTTACAAAATTCTCATCCATAAACTTATTTTAAAAAAAAAACCTAAGGACCACTTCCTTAGGCCTTCTTAAAAAGCCCATCCAAAGCAAGTTCAAAAGCCCAAAGTCCATGACAAAGCCCACATGAAATTCCTCTCATCATCCCTTTGATTTAAAACACTTCCTAAGTTCTAAAATCTATCACCAAATAAATCCAAATCAAGCCTTATGACAATTCTCCTTAAATCCATAAAAAATTCCAACACCCTTTCTCATGCAAGTGAGACAAGTTTTCCCAAGCCATATATGAGCCATGAAGCCATGCAGGAGCCACATGGGAGCCATGAGAGCCATGGAATCTACTTTCTACCTCACCAAGCCATTAATGGCAAGAGAGGGGATCTCTTTCTTAAACCTTTTTAAACCTTTTTTTACATTAAACATGATACACTCTAAACCATACTTTGCCACCTAATCCTTGATGTGGACTTCACTACCTTTGGTAGGTTGACTCACATGATCCTCTCAGCCTAAAACTAGGTCATGGGAAGGTGAACCCAACCCAAACCATGGCTTGGACCAAATCAAGCCAAAATGGCCTCTTCCCCATGCCATTTTTATCCAAGTTCTTTACACATGGCAAAGCCCAATTGCATACACTAAACCCAAGCCCTGACTCACCTGAACCTGAGGGTGACCCATGCCTGCCGGCCGGCCGCCTGGATCGCCGGAAAACACCATGGTCGAGACCTTGGGAGGAGCCAAATTTTGGAATTCCACCTTGCTTAGCTGCCTCACTCCAAATGGCCACTGCAGCTGTTCTTCTCCTCACTAGAGCAGCTGATCCCAACCCTTGAACCCCCCAGGAGGCCCTCCAGCCTCTCCTATTTAAACACCCCTCCTCTCGGCTAAGAGAGGTGCTGAACCAAACCTTACTGAAACCCTGCCAAAATCATCCCAGACCACTTCTACACATAGAGAACTTGATCCCCACTGAAATCCCCCTACCATTTCCTCTCTGTGAGCTCAATTTCGGAGTTGAAATCCAAGCCCAAAGCCGGGACACTTCACTACTGATGAGTCGATCCTCAAATTGGTCGACTCTACACCTTCACCGGACCGAGAGGAGAAGTTTCCCGGCCAAAGCCCCCTCACCAAGCCGGCCATTGCTTCCGGCCTCCAAGCTTTGTGCTCTGCCGTGGTCACTTTTGTACCTAGGCAATTCACCAGGCCAAGGGACTTCATCTGGAGCTTGCTTAGACCCAATCGAACGTGACACAACCCTCAGATTGAAGCTTCACTTCTCTGAGCAAAGGTATAGACTCACTCTTCTTCCCGAGATTACAGAGATTCTCCATCTAGTTTGAGTTAATTTCAATACATGTTTACCGTATGGATGTGTTCGTCTCTTCAAGACAAATCCATAGAGTATAAGAACACATAATTCCGTTGAGAATCAAGTGAGAAATTAGGGTTAGAAGGTCTACAGTCAAGGGTTCACACCAGTCGTAGACGATGACTAGGAGCCGTTGGATCACACGTGTATCGGATGGATGACTCGGATCGTGTCGAACCAGAAGATGATACGTGAAAGGCGGGTCCCGGGACGGCTGAGTCAGATGGTGGCGCCGAATCAGAGCCCGCCGCATGGCCTTTCGGAGCTTCCGAGGATGGCGTGGCGCCGCGTGGATAAGTAGGACAATAGGCCATTTTTCTATTTATTTAATTACGAGAACTTCAAAAATTCATAACTTTGTGTAGAAAAATCCTAAAAATAAAATAAAAATACACTCTTGCTCAGTGAACAAAGGAGAATAATGTGGAAAAGAAATTAAATCATTTCATTAAGTATTTTATTTTTAATGATTTATTTACTCTCTGGACTATTTTAATTCTCCATGCATGTAAACAATTCGCCATAGCATGAGACCATAGGGCTTTTGAAGCTTCTGAACTTGGGAATATTTCCTGAATTTTCTAAGGTCAGAGGCCATCCCTATGGGAAGTTAGTGATTTTTCAAGTTCATGTTACTGTTTTGAGTATTTTAATTCCAATAATTAGCATGGTGAAAAATAAATTCTAGGAAAATTTTGTGATGTTTCTTATGACCAGAGGACCACTAGGAAAAATAAGTTTTGAGTTAATTCACTTTGAACAACCACTAATTGGCCTAAATACCCAAAATTGAACTTTAATTAATTAGGGTTAACCATCCATCAAATTAACTTAAAAACAATTCTCCACTGTCCTCTAGGGATAGGAGAACACCACATCAAAATTTGAAACCAATTAGACTTGATTAACCCCACCAAATGGGTTGATTAAGCCTCTTAAGCAAAAATGGGTAAAATCAAACTTTAAAAATTCATAACTCACAAAATACTTTTCAAAAATTCACAAAAATTGTTTTGGAGCTTCTCCGATATCGAGAGGAACTTAGGAAAATTAAAATTGTAATTTTCTAAAAAAGTTGATTTTTATCATTATTTTAATATTTTTTAATAATTAAAAAATAATAAAAATCATAGAAATATTAAAAATCACCAAAATGTCACATTTTGAATTCTAATCATTTAGGAACAAACCAAATATTTTTCTTAAGTCCCTAGGGTAAGATACTGAATTTTATAGGCTTAATGTAATTTTTTAATATAAAAAAATGTATTTTCCAACCTTTTCCCTAAAATAATTCTAATAAATCAAAGAAAAATTAGAAAAATATAAAATTTGTTTCTCTGAACTCCTTGAGGTTAGAGAGATTTAAGAAAAATATAAAATTCATTTTTCAACCTTTATTTCATTTTTAAATTAATTAATACTCAAAAATTCAAAATAATTCTAATAAATAAAATATAATTCGAAAAATCACCAAAATTGGTGCAAGTGGTCCTCTGGTCATTAGGAATGCCCCATAATTTTCTTAAGAACAGAAAAATTCCCTTGGTCATCTTATTGAATTTTCCTTGAAAATACCTATTTTCCACAAAAAAATAATTATATAAATAAATTAAATACAGAAAAATCACATTTTCTCCTCTAATGTCTTAATTGACATGTGAGTGAAGTCACATAAAAATTTCAAATTTATTTAAGTTCAATTTAGTGAGTTATTGAATTATTAAGCTTGAAGGGCAAAATGGTAATTAAAATTTTAACCCTTAATTAAAACTTTAGGCTTAATAAAATGAGAGAATAAAATATTTGATCCTAATCTGATCTGGATGATTGAAATTTAAATAATTAAAGGGTAGATACCCAACAATCATTTTTTTTAAGATTAATTAAAGTAAACCTTTATCAATTAATTAATTAAATTTTGAGGATTAAAAAAAAATTTGAAATTATTAAAATAGGGATATTATTAAGAAGACATTTATTCTTTAATTTAAGAGTCCCTAAATTAATCACTTCAATAATATTTAATTCCCAATTAAAATGATAATCCCAACTCAAGATTTAAAATACTAAAAGACTTAATCATTAAATTAAATTAAAATTAAAACATTTAAACTAAATTAAATCAAAATTTCATTTAAATTAATACTTTAACAATTAAATTAAATCATCTTAAAAAAACATTAAAAATAAAAAAAATTAAATCAAATTAAAATTAAATTAAATCACAATTAAATCAAAGTAAATTCAAGTTAAATTAAATTAAATTAAAACATATAAAATTAAATTAAATTAAAAAATAAAATCAAATTAAAATTAAATTAAAATTAAATTAAAATTAAAATAAAATTAAATTAAAATTAAAGTAAACCAAATTAAATTAAATTAAATTAAATTAAATTGAATTAAATATAATATCACTTAAGACATAAAGAATTCAAAATAAATCTAAAACAACTTGAACACTATTCCAAACTTAAACCCATTAATTAAAATTAAATTAAATCACAAATCACTTAAACATCAATTTGCCCTTAAAAGCTCTTGTTATCATAACTCCTAAGTGGAGTATTTAGTGAAGTGTCACCTCATTCATAGGATATTCAAACATCCTAGTTCACTGAGCAAAAGAACAAAACTTAAACTCCCGGATGATTAATTCACTTGTATAATTAAATTCTCTTGGACTTAAAACAACCCTAGAGGTATTGAAAAGATGTTTAAGACTCGTCTTAAGCACTTCCTCAATATGATAGGATGTTTATAAGAACAATTGAACTTAATTGTTCTTTGATGAAGAAAATCATCCTTAAACCAAAATACAAGAACTTAGATGTCATAGAAGGTAACTATCTATAGGATTAGGACTTTGATACACAACCAAAACCTTTCCCATAGCTTTACCTAGGTACTTGTTGGAATATTTAAATGCCTTAACATGTGTTTTAGGTGCAGCTTGGGATGACGGGAAGACCCTCCAGGTACGCTTTTATTTTATTGCAATTTACTTTATTGCAAATGCACTTTACTTTTCTTGCATGATAAACAACTGTTGCATGAAAACCAAAACCATTAGGATAGTCCCTGAACTGAGACCAAAACTAAATTAAAAGTTATTACAAGATAAAAATCACTGCAACAACATTTCAAAATATAAAACAACTCAAAATTTAATCACAAACAGAACATAAAACTACAATTGCAACTAAATTAAAACGTCTCGTTGAATGATCGAGAATACCTCGGATGATGTAACCCACGTGTTGCTAACGGGATTTCCCACGGTCTAAATGAAGGTGTGGAACTCATTCAATTGAGTTTAGCAAATTCATCTGGACTTGGTGAATTCGATGAAAATAACGGTGCCGGGATGACAGAACCGTGGGATCTTAATCGGTTCTGTTTAAACAACTTTAAGATTTGTTTTAATAAAAATATTAAAAACACTCGGATTTTAAGATTTTCTCTAAACCAAAACACTTCTCTCATCTCCTGATTTGTAACTTCTAAAACTAAACCTCTACAACAACAAGGAACTTGGAGCATGGTGGGCAGCTCGGCTATCGTCATCAGCAAAACTTGGATCTACTTCAGCAAAACTTTCCTAAGATTTAAATAACCAAGCCATAGGACTTCGAGGTGGTTTGCCAAGTGCAACATAAATCCTCTACTCTTCATTAGGCATTCGCATGATCATGTCGTGTAAATTAAGCCCTAACCGATCTTAGGACTCCGAGGTAGTCGTTCGGTACGACATAAACCCTCACATTTTCTAGGCTGATTGTATGATTATGTCATACGAATATAAGTCCTAATTAATTAAAATTGGCAAAATTGAAATATCAAATAATATTAGGATTTTCTTAAAACCGAGCCAAACAATAGGATAGTTTGGGAAGTTGCCAAGATTCTTCTTGAATCCTCAGCTTTTCCTACTTCTCTTCCTTTGGATCCTCGAAAATAAATTGTTCCAAATTTTGAGTCATTCCCTTTTGAATTTCCAAAATCCGATCCTTTGAAAACCTCAAACTTTGAAATTCTTGAGAGTAAAACCACCGATCATTATCGAGAGTTTTCTTAAATGATTCCCGTCATTTAAGGTGTAATTAACTATAGGGGCTTGCCCTTATAGGGAACTTTAAGAACCCGGGTAATATAAACCTCGCTTAATTTATTTATATTAAGCGGGGAATTTGTCGGCTTATAAAATAGGTTCGCAGGCCAAACGGATGTCACAAATCTTCTAGTTTATTTAACCGAGCCCCATCATCAAGCAGTGTGTCTATTCTCCGGGATAGATAAAGATTAGTCTGATTCCTGCCTTACCGGGCACTATCATTTGCAATTCTTTGTCCTTCTTTGCTGTGGACGCACCATCGAAGTATAGTTCCCAACGTCAATTATCAGGGTCTTCTAGGCTCATTATCTGCTCGTCTGGCAAGTCGTCGTTGAGAGGCGATTCTGCCGGCAAAGGGTGTGCTGCGAGGAAGTCTGCTAGGACTTGTCCCTTTACGGCGAGAAGAGGATCGAAAGTTATGTCAAATTGCAATAGTATCATCGACCACCTGGCAAGTCTGCCAGAAAGTGTCCGTCGGTTCATCAAGTATTGCAACAGATTAACTCTCAAAATAAGGTTGACCTTATGAGAAAGCATGTAATGCCAGAGCTTTTGAGCGGCGAGGATTAGGGCCAAACAAAGCTTCTCAATCGGAGGATACTTTACTTCCGTCGGAATCAGACGACGACTTAAGTAGTAGAGTGCATTTTCTTTTCCCTCGTCATTAACCTGGGCTAGCAGGCTCCGCGAGAATCATCTAAAGCCGTGGTATAAAGTATCTACGGTCTACCTGAGACTGGGGCTGCTAAGACGGGAGGTGTCATTAAATATTGCTTAACGTCCTTGAAAGCCCGCTGGCATTTCTCATCCCAAATGAATTTGGCGTCCTTTTTAACTAATATCGAGAAGGGCTGACACCTACCTGACAAGTTCTAGATAAAGCGTCGAAGATATGCCAACTTCCCTTGAAAGGATCGTAGTTGTTTCAAAGTTTTGGGAGGAGGCATTTCTAAAATAGCTTTAATCTTCTCCAGATCGATTTCAATCCTGCGATGTTGGATAAAAAATCGTAAGAATTTCTCTGAGGTGATGTTGAGGCCGCATTTTAAGGGATTCATCTTAAGGTTAAATTGTCTTAATCACTCGAAAAAAATTCTCAAATCATACAAGTGATTTTCTTTTAGTTTGCTTTTGATGACCACATCATCCACGTAGCACTCAACTTGGTTGTGAATGAGATTGACCCACAATTTTATATTATGATATTTTTAATTTAATTGTAACGACGCCAAAAACTTGACCCCGCTATATTATGTGTATAGAATTGTAATTGTTTATGTTGTGGATGCTACGCAAGTATACGTATCGTATCAAGTAATACGGGGCTCTAGTGGAGTCCTCAGTTATCGATCCCACGGGGAAAGAGAAAATTAAATAACGACTAATTTTAATAAAATAATAATAATAATAATAATAATACGAAAATTTGGAATTCCGAATTTAAGCGCAATAAAGTAAACTAAGTATTTCAATTAGGTAAATTAACTAAGTAGAAAATTAATACGAATTGAAAGTGCGGGAAATTAAACTAATTGCTAAATAAGTCTTAACTATTCGAAAAATTATCTTTCCCCTTTTTAGAAATTTAAGTGATTGATGAATTTAAATAGATAACTTTAAGGTATTGTGACAAATATGAGCATTCCTATTCTTTACCCTTTGGTCCAGTGTAAAGAATATCGACTAATCCTATGTTTGATTACCGAATCGCGGCCAGGTCGGGGGATACCGACCGCCACTTCGAGCTCCCACGTTCCCCTCGCCCGAGGGCTAACATCTACACTTCGGCTCTCAAACAATAGGACCGAATTGAATATTTTAGTCTGTCACACTAAAATGCTCAATTCTACGCCCAGTGATATTATTTCCCTATTTATTTGCACCCTCCTTCCAAGTCTTTTGAATTCCCCGAATATCAGATGTAATTTTTACTATAGTTGATAATCAACATATTTTAAAAAATCAAATGGCTAGTTTGAAAGTAAATTAAGTTTTAAGTAAAAATTATCACAATTTATTAATATATAAAAATACTTCTATTTTTAGTTCATCAAGTCACTTAATTTCATACAGGGAGAAAGACTAATAAACTACTCAGATTGCATGTTGACTAAACTAAGCATGAATTTCATTTAAAGTTAAAAATAATAAATACAAATACTTATCTTAATTTATCTCCAAGCAGACTCCTAGCAGTTCCTTTGACTCTTCCTTCTAGTACAGCAAGACTCACTAAAAACTCACTAACTCACTAACTCACTAAATAACACACACACTAATACACTAATTTACTCCGAACACAAATTTAACACACAAAAACTGCACACTTATAAGCTGAATTTCGGCCTCTATATATAGAGGTGAGCAAAGGACCAAGAGGTGTGTAAGCATCTCTTCAAAAGTGTCCGGGTTCAATGTATCCGTGCCATTTGAACTAGCTCGCCGTCCGCGACGAACTACCTCGCTCGTCGGCGAGGCTTCGAAGATCTTCGAACCGCGCTATCTCGGCGCGTCGGCGGGCTCGGTCTCGCTGTCAGCGAGACAATTATAAATCCTTCAGAAATGTCTCCTCGTAACCTCACCGTCGGCGGGCTCGATCTCGCCATCGGCGACTCAGCACAAATTGCATTATTTTTTTCTTTTTTGCTCCAAATCCGCTCCTTTTTATGATTTTTGCTTTTATCACCTAAATTCTCTATTCCTGCAATAAAATAAAGAAAATACCCTTCTTTAAAGTGCAATTTTATCAAAAATAGGTATGAATTTCTTAATAAATTTTTCAATGATCAAAATTCCCCAAAATTACTTATTACTTGTCCTCAAGTAATTTTAGTACTACATAAAAATAATGAGTTTTATAATAAGATTTTTCAATTTAAATAACTATGAATTAGATTAATTAATATCATAATAAAGTTAAATAAAAATAATTCATGTAATTTAATTAATTTTATAGAAATAAATTATTTAGTTATCGAGTCTAAGATTTCTAGCTTACTATTCATTTCGGGAATGACTATATTTAAAAGAATAACTACTTAAGATATTCATATGATAAGAAATTCAAGAAAATACTATTAGGTAAAATTCTAATCCATAAACATAAGTTTGGAAATATCTAAGTTTTTCCCTTTAGGTTAAATCAAATGAAGCCAATTTTCGATAAGGCATCTCCTCAAGCTTCTCCTCATTTTTCTTTTTTCTTTTTCTTTTTTTTTTTTTCTTTTTTTCTTTTTTTCTTTTTTCTAGTGAGGATTATCGTATCTCGGAGAGCTCGTTAATAATTTTGAACTTCATTTTCATCTTCCTAAATTTGAAACTTAGGAATATTTCTTAACTTATATATACTTCATAATTTTTACTTCATTGATTTTCAATCTTTTCTTTTTCAATTGAATACTTAAGAATTTTAATTTTAGAATATAGTTTTCCATACTAAAAATAGTTTACTATATTCTTATTCCTTTTAACCAAATATTTTATTCTATTTAATTAATTAAAGTACTAGAAATATTTCATTTAACCTTTTATAATAATTAAATAAAATAATTCATATTAAATCAAATTGAAAAATTTGCTTATAAAAATCATTTTTATAATAATTTGAAAATAGAAATTGAGAACAAGTTAATAACTAAATTTGTATTTTACTCTCCCCCCCAAACTTAAATTTTTATATCTACTCTAAATAATGAATAAGAAGGAAAATAAATAAATCATACCTTTGAAGTTTATGTATTTCTTTTTTTCTTTGAAATTTTTGCAGGCTTTTTCATTTTTCATTGAACCCGTTCTGTTAGTCTTTTCTATATATATATATAACAATTTAAAGAAAATGCAGGGATAAAATCTAAGATAAGTATTAAGCATAACAATTAAAATAACTCTACACTACACATATGAATTACTAACATATTAAAACAATTTAACTAACATATTAACAATTTTAAAAAACTTAAAACAATACAAAATAAAATAAAAATATACTAAAGAAAACTAATATCCTATTTAACATACAAATAAATGCAATTACTAACACAAAAACAAAAACTAAACTACTATCACAATTCAAGCAAATTAATCTAACTAACATCCAATGTCTCAAAAAAAATAAAGTACTGAATATTACAAATATATAAAGTCCTCAAAATAACTTAAAATCAAACAAATAAAACAAATAAAGTCCTAATCTTCAGCATCAAAGTCCCAAACTATATTATCATCCCCTCCTTGATCTGTAGGCTGCTGAGAAGACTAAGCAGGATGATACTGAGTATACACGGGGCAATGCGGAAAGACAACATCTAAATCTCCACTCCTATAACGACGTTCGGCTTCATAATATGCAATTTCGTATTCCGAATGTCGCCGGAGGTACTCACTATCATAATCATGTCTCCTCTCCGGATTATCGATCCTTTGATCAAAATGATCAAACCTTCTCCCCATGGTATCTCCAACCGCTCAAAACTCCTCCTATGCGAGTCGATTCATTCATCGGATCTTGTAGGGTAGGGGTGGTAGGCTCGGGAGGTTCATAGCTAGTAGAGGGTATATCTCTACTTGGCCGAGTGAAATAACTTCTCACTCCCGATCTCCACCCTTCATGAGATTCATACTTCTTGATATTGGCGAGCTGTGAGTGGTTTCATAGGTTCCACCCATTCTTCATCATCTCTAGCCTCGACTCCGGAGAGTTGGCGAGTGCGAAAATTAATCCGGGGTGTCCCAATCCGGCTCCACTCTCATTTCGAGGAGTGGCCAGGATATTTTGATAAATAACTCTCCTAATGTTGATGCTTCTATTTTTCTGAATACAGAAATTCAGAATTGCTCTATCTCGTGTTACCTCACTGTGATGATATGTGGGTAACAGAGTAGAACAAATAAAGTAATGCCGAGCTTTGGAGACTGCATTTAATTTAGAAAGAAGAAAATTCACTCTTTCCTGCTGCTTAATTTTCCAAACTCCGGTTCCATCAGTGAGAAAGCTAATGACTTCCTCTAGTGGTCATTCCATCGTTCCAAAAGTTTCATACTCGCTAAAGTGCGAGTCATGAACTTCATAGAACCCGTTAATTCTTGCAGCATTGAAATCTACAAAAAACCCTCGTACCTTTACTTGGTGCATCTTCGGCGGCGATCAAATTGGCATAAAATTCTTTAACCACTTCTACGACTGCTCTATATTGAACGTAACGAAATTCTCCCAACCTCGCTCCTTAATAATCCGATCTACTTCTCCTGGATTTTTGAAAACCCGATCCGCAATGCACTTTCTTCCTTGTATGTTTTCAAAATATTTAGCCTGTGCTCGTGCATTGATGAATCGGTTTTTGTTGAATTCTACTCGACGTTTTTGTCGTGGAGCCATACGATCGATCTGTGAAAATCGTAAAAATTTTCACTAAACTTAATAATAATACTAAGAAGGCTTCCTACAACATTCATAAGTAATTTAAATCAAATTCCATGTATTTCCACCGAATATTTCTTCCACATTTTAATTTTTCCCAAAATTTGCAATGTGGTGAAAATATATGGTGAAAATAAAAAATTTTTGCATAGGAGTGAAGCTCTTAGCAAGGGAAGATGAAATCTGGTGTCAAAAAGTGTTGAAATCACTTCAAATCCAAGATCTCTCAAGCCCTAGGTCGGTTTTTTGCGAAAATGAGAGGTTGGGGATGATGAATAGTGTTTTTGACCGATCAAATATATGTTTTTCCTGAGCTCGCTGTCAGCGAGATTTTTCTCGCCGTAGGCGAGCTAATATTTTTCGGAACCAAAAACTCTTAGGAAAAATCCGCTGTCGGCGACAAATTCTTCGCTATCAGCGAGATCGATCTCGCTATCGGCGGTATTTTTTTCGCTGTCGGCGAGATTCCAAAAATTTTAAATTTTTGAAATTTGTCACTCATTTTCGTCCTTGATTTGCCTTATATTATATTTCCGATCACATCATTTATTAATTTAATATGAAGATTAGCTACTTATACACAAACAAATTCACACAACACAACAAATTAACTTTAATATTGAAATCCATGAGATATACAAATTAACATAATTTTGGACTCTATAATCAAACTTCAAACTTCAATCCTTACTACTAATCAGCATCGCAAACCAATCCACGACACACTAAATGCTGATACAAAACTATGACCACTTTCAGTTTTGGAAGAAGAAGCACCACGGTAAAACTTGATTGGCTTAGCACCACCACCATGCACTTCCTTGACCACCATACCCTCGATTTTATTAGAATAGATCGGGGTCAGGGTCATAGTATGTACATAATGGTTAATCTTCTCATACATTTATTTATATTCTTCATTTTTTTCATCTTCGAGGGAGATCTTGAATTGCAGTTGCTTTTGATTTACTGCTGCTGATTCTTTCTTGATTTCTTCTTCTTATTTGTAACTGGTCTCCCAATCAATGTTGATGACTGGTTTCTTCTGTCCAACTGTTCCAACATTTCTTCCACGTCCTCGTCCCCGGCCACGACCTCGGGTGCGAGTTCTGGAGAAATCTTCACCATCTCGCCGTAAGAGAATGGTGAGTAACTGTTGGACTAGAACTTCAGGTTCTTCATCGTCTCGAATTTCTTTTGCTTCATTTGGTATGGTATTTCTGGAAAAGATTGTTTTCTTCGGAGGCGCGTAGTAGGCCGCATCTTCATGAATTCCAATTTCATGCATGGAGAACGGTTGTAAATCACCTTTGATGCACTGTTCCCCTCCTTCGTAATACTTTATGCACTGGTGCAGAGACGATGGTACCATTCGATTTTCATGGATCCATGGCTGACCCAGTAGAGCATTGAACGATGTCTCAGAATCAATTATGTGGAATTTTGCGGTTGTCTTTGCTAAATCACCGGTCTTCATTAGTATTGTTATAGATCCAAGAGCTCTTTCTCCTTTTTGTTTGAAGCCTCTTAATAACATCTTGTCTGCTTCAAGCTCGCGAGCATCAATTTCCAAATATGTTAGCGTCCGAAGATTCATTATGTTGATTGATGCTCATGGATCAACCAACACTCTAGAGAGCGTAAACTTTCCAATAGTGATCGAAATGTATAACGGTCGGTTGTGATCGATTGTTCCAGTAATAGATCATTGTCTCTGAAGGTAACTCCTCGCTGTTCTCTTAACGAGCAAACCTCGTCGAAGGAATCACCAACCATTTGAGCTAAACAAATCTCTTGATCAAGTAAAGCCTTGATCAGAGCTTCCCTCATCTCCTTTGACAGGATCAGAGCGTCGTGTATGCTTAGTTTGGCTGGTAGCTTCCTAAGATGGGCTAGCACATTGTAGTCCACTTTATTACCATGTTCCTCGGTTTTTTCCCGAATGGGAAATTCCTCTGCTGGGGTTGACTCTTTCTGAGCGTCCACCTACTTTCCTTTATCCTTTGGACCCATTCTCAGGGGTAGAACTTTTCTCCTTCTTAGATTGACCTCTGTTATCTCTTCTAAATTTACCGGTGTCTCCTCTTGAATCGAAACAACTGGCTCTTCTAAACTTGCTTCTGTGTTTGATAGTTCTAATTCTATCGTGATCGGAGCTCCTCGAAATTGACAAATGGACTCGTTGCTTGCCGAGCTTTCGTAGCCTCTTTTGTGAACATCTTCTTCGGCGTGGTCATCGAGGTTATGTATGATTTGAGAATCATTATTTGTATTGGAATCGAGATCCGGATTAAGCCGGTTATTGCTAGTTACGTAATCGTTAGAAACAGTCAAAACGTAGCCAACGCCATAAGCCTTATCATTATAAGATCCCGCCGGGGCTAGCAGATAATCATATAGAGTCAAAGGTTCGAGGGATTTCTCACCCAAATCGGAAACAACCATCCTAGGATAAGCAGCCCCTAGTCTACCCTTCAGAGCCTCAGTCTTCTTTTCTTCCACAATGTTCTCCTCCTTCTGGGGTGGTTCTTCAATCGCAAGTGATAGTGCCGGCTCGACAGGTTTCAAACTCTGAGTTGAAGTGAGTACCAAAGCGGTCTGGATGTGACCCAAAATTTTCTTTGAAGACTTTTTCTAGACGGTACTCCATCCATCATCGATCGTGTAAGGGTCTATCGGAACAATAGGATCCGTAGAGATAACATTGATGGAACCTCCTTTTTGTGGTTCCTTCATATATTCCTTTGGGATGGTTATGTTCCCTTTCCTGAGATTGACATCAAGCCAACTCTAGAAAGTGATGCAATCCTCTATCTTGTGTCCGAGCATCCGGTGCTAAGGGCAATAGTTCGGATGATCATTCTTTTTGACTTCTTTCGGCCTCTTAGGCTCTGGCAGCTGAAAATCTAGTGTCTTCATTAAGCTACAGAACATCTTCGCTATTTCTTCAATTTTGAATGGATATTCCCTATTCAGCAAATCTTACAAGGTACGTTTTGGACGAGGCAGTTGTTCATAATGCTGAGGCGACTGATAGCTCAGTCGAGGCTGTTGATAGCCCTGCTGAGGTTGCTGATAACCCTGCTGAGGTTGCTGATAGATCTATGGTTGTTGTTGGTATGTCCGTTGCGGTGGTTGGTAACTAGGCTGTGGTCGCTCCGGCTGTATCTGAACCGGCTGCTTGCCCTTATCTACTGCCGCGACGATTCCAGATTTCTTTTCAAATGCTTTTACGGGCTTCTGCTTATCGATCTTATCCATGAAATTTAACTGCTTTGCCTCTTCTTGCAAGCTCCCAGCCTTGCTAAGCAACTTCTCGAAAGACTTGATTGTAAATCCTTTAAGGAGAAGTGCTATCGGACCATGGATACTCTTGAGCAAGATGCCGACTTCAAGTTGTTCTTGAAGCTGTAGTTCACACTTCATGCTTAAGTTTCTCCATCGAAGTATGTAATCCACTAAAGTCTCGTTCGATTTCTGTTGCTCCACCACTAGATCACCGATTGTGATGTGGTGCTGAGCCCCGACAAACTGCTTAACAAAAAGGTTTTCTGATTCTATGAAGTCTTAACTGAACCATTTGGCAATTCTGCATAACAGTCGAAGGCAATCCCTGATAAACTGCTGACGAACTGTTAGAAGAGTAAAGTGTCACTCCCACCGACATTGCATCAACTAGTACGAAAATTTGCGACATGCTGCCAGGGGTTTCCCGTTCCATCAAAAGTCTTAAACAGAGGTGGTACGAAGCCTTTCGGGTATTGGACTACATTGAACTCTTCGGGGTAAGGTCTACCCATCTGAATAGATGCTCCACTCTTAGATTGTGCTAGGGTTTCTCTCACCTGCTGTTCTACCATGTTTTTAATGTCCTTTTCTGGAATCATGCTTTGTGCAGGATCTTTCTTTGGTTGTTCATCTCCGTTGACAGATGTGATCTCTTTTCCTCTATCTGCAATATGGATGATCTATAGAAGTGTTTCTTTCTGAGGTTGTACCTGACTCTGGAGAGTGGCTAAGGCAGCAACCATCTCTTCCATCCTCCTTGCCATCTGGGAAATTGTGTCATCTCTTTCCCGAAGTAGTGCCCTCATCACTTCCGGTTCATCCCTTTCCGCAACTGCCGGGGCACCTTGGGAAGCTGATGATGCTCGCGTCTCAACCATGTTTATTTAAGCATACTCGTCATTCCTAAATTTTGATGAATCGGCTTCATCTTCTAGTTTTTCTTCTCTTTCTTTTGCTAACGGTCGGATGTCGGTCTTTAACTTGTCCATGGCATCCTCTAGTAGCCTTTTCCGCACGGTCTCGAAGTTTTCACGTGACAATTGTTGAACTTCCTTTCTGGGAGTCCCCTTTATTTTAGTAGAACTTTCTTCTGATTCAAGTCTCTTGACGAGACTTTTCTTCTCAGGACATTGTTTTATTCTTAGCTCGCTAGTAGTAGGTCGCCATACCATCCTTCTTGCAGTCGAAAGCCTAGGACCGGATGGTCTGTCGGCTATATGCTGGAAGGTGTTATTCTCCCTAATTTGTAGACCCGATACAACAATGTGTGAACTGGCTTTTATCTTCTTCTTTGGTTTTTTTGTGGCAGCAACAGGCTCTATTCGCGGTACGAGGTGGGATTTAGCTGGCACCCGTCCCATCCTTCTTAAGATTTCTGACACAGGGCATCTTTTTTTCTTTGCCAATTTTTCTATCACGGCTTGTAGTCTAGCAAATATCGTAGTCTTATCCCTTTTCCTTTTGTAATTGTTGTAGTAATCAGGTCGGGGTAATGCAGCGGTGATCCTATGGATATCCTCTTCATCTGATGCGGCAGAGAGAGGGTGAAACCTGCTTTCTTCCAACAGAGGTATATACTCAGGCAATTCTTCTCTTTCCTCAGGAATTTCTTCTAGAAAAGCAACTTCAGCAGCTTTGGCTTTCTCGATCTTGGTGATCTTTCTGCTTCTATTTCTCCTTTGAGTCTGAGTTAGGGGTGCAACTCTTGAACAAAACCCAATCTCAAAAACAGATGGTACTATAGCAAAATCTGTACCCTCCAGAGTGACAAGCTCATCACAGACTTGGATTTCCTTCCCCTTCTGTTTGGCAGAAGTCGGGGTAGGTGCAGAGATGACTAGACCGATGGGGGTAAAGACAACAGTCCTCCTGCGAATAGTAGTACTTCTTTCAGCTGGAACCCTTTGCAAGGGAGGGAATTCTTGAGCCGACTTTAAGTTGAACTCAATTACGGGTTTCTCAGTTTCTGACACTTTGTCCATTAGTGTGAAGAGAGTGACGTCAGCGAACTTGATATCTGTGTTGTCGAATCCTTGTCCAAAATGGATGATTCCATTGTCGAGCACCACATCCTTGTAAACGGCGAATTCCATTCCATTGGTGAAGGAGAAGATTAACTTTGGGGCAGTCATTTTCTGCAAGGAAAATTCTGAATGTCAGTCCTGAATTATGCTTCCTTTCGTCGTAAAGTTTAGGACGAAAAAGAAAGAGTCCGAACACATTTTCATTTATCTTAGTGTATTTGTGATTTTTAAAATAGTTTGTTTATTAGAAGGTTGTTTATTAGCGGGTTCGTTTATTAGAAACAAAATGAATAAAGGAAAAAGGTTAAAGAAAAGGTAAAGGGCCCGATTTAGAATTGGAAAGAAAGAGAAAGTCTTATGCAAGACTTCTCGACTCGAAGGACCGCTCCTAAACTAACACCTATTGGGGGTCCACCCCATCTCAGAAAAGAGGTAAAAGGATCTCGGAACCTCTCTGTTTAGGAGTGTCTAAATAGTGGCTCCTAAATCCGAGAGGAGTTGACTATACTCGTTCAAGACAGAAATGAAAGGGGTATTCCAACGGAAGAATGGTAGTTTGCTCCACTAGGGACATGGATACACTACCGATTTATGAAAGCAAAAGCATCTAATCAAAATGGAGAGAGGAACTATTCCCCAGCGGAGTCACCAGAAATTGTAAGGCTTATTTTTAGGTTATGTGTTTTGAAAAGGGGTCGCCTACAGAAGTTGTTGGCGAATTTTTTAGATTTTAAATTTAATTTAAATATATATATAATTTAGAAAGTAGTATTCGATTTTGAAAATAATTTTGAATTTGAAAATTTTAAAATATGAAATCAAACCGATCTCACATCCCAAATAGTTTATATAAACAAGCACCGCATCACAAACTGTGTATTTATCCCGAAGAATAGACACGCTGCTTGATGATGGGGCTCGATTAAATAAACTAGAATATTTGTGACATCCGTTTGGTCTGCGAACCAATTTTATAAGCCGACAAGTTCCACTGCTTAATACAAAGAAATTAAGCAGGATTTATATTACCTTGGTTCTTAAAGTTCCCTATAAGGGCAAGCCCCTATAGTTAATTACATCTTAAATTACATGAATCATTTAAGAAAACTCTCGATAATGATCAGTGGTTTTGCTCTCAAGAATTTCAAAGTTTAAGGTTTTCAAAGGATTGAATTTTGGAAATTTCAATTGGGAATGGATCAAATTTGGAACAATTTATTTCAAGAATCCAAAGGAAGAGAAGTAGGAGAAGCTGAGGATCCAAGAAGAATCTTGGCAACATCCTAAACTATCCTATTGTTTTGCTTCAATTTGGGAGTTTATTTAATGTTTCAATCTTGCCAATTTTAATTAATTAGGTCTTATATTTGTATGACATAATCACACAAATAGCCTCGAAGATGTGAGGGTTTATGTCGTACCGAACGACTACCTCGGTGTCCTAAGACTGGTTAGGGCTTAATTTGCATAACATGATTATACAAATGCCTAACAAAAAGTTGAGGATTTATGTTGCACTAGGCAAACTACCTCGATGTTCTATGGTTTTGTTGTTTAAAACTAGGAAAGGTTTTGCTGAAGTAGAATCCAGTTTTGCTGATAACGATGGTCGTGTTGCCCACCATGCTTCAAGCTCCTCGTTGTTGTAGAGGTTTAGTTTTAGAAGTCATAAATTGGGAGATGAGAGAATTGTTTTGGTTTAGAAATCTTAAAGTCTAAATATTTTTAATATTTTAATTAAAACAAATCTTAAAGTTGTTTAAACAGAATCGATTAAGATCCCACGGTTCCGTCATCCCGGCACCATTATTTTCATCGAATTCACTTAGTCCAAATGAATTTGCTAAAGTCAACTGAATGAGTTTCACACTTTCATTTAGACCACAGGAAATCCCGTTAGCAACTTGTGGGTTACATCATCTGAGGTATTCCCGATCATTCAACAAGACGTTTTATTTTAGTTGCAATTGTAATTTTGTTGTTCTGTTTGTGATTAAATTTTGAGTTGTTTTATATTTTGGAATATTGTGGCGGTGAATTTTATCTTGCGATGACTTTTAATTTAGTTTTGGTTTCAGTTCAGGGACTATCCTAAAGGTTTTAGTTTTCATGCAACAGTCTTATGTATCATGCAAGAAAAGTAAAGTACAGTGCACGAAGTAAATTGCAATAAAGTAAATTCTAATAAAATAAAAGCGTACCTGGAGGGTCTTCCCGTTATCCCAAGCTGCACTTAAAACACATGTTAAGGCATTTAAATATTTCGACAAATACTTAGGTAAAGCTAAAGGAAGTGTTTTGGTTGTCTACCAAATTCCTAATCCTATTGCTAGTCATCTCCTATGACGTCTAGGTTGTTAATTTGGTTTAGGGATGATTTTCTTCATCAAAGAATAATTAAATTGAATTGTTCTTCTAAAACATCCCGTCATATTGAGGAAGTGCTTAGGACGAGTCCTAAACATCTTTTCAATACTTCTGAGATTATTTTGAGTCCAAGTAAATTTAGTTGCACATGTGAATTAATCATCCAGGAGTTTAGTTAAGCTTTGTCTCTTACTCGAGTGAACCCGGGTATTTGATTATACGATGAATGAAGTGACATCTCACTTAATACTCTATTTAAGAGTTATAATAATTAAAGCCTTTAAGGGCAAGTTGGTTTATTGAGAATTTTAATCATTCTTAATTTAAAGTTTTGAGTTAACGATTTAAAGTGATTTAATTTAATTATTAGATTTTAATTAATAATTTAAAGTTTGGAATAGTGTTTAAATTATTTTAGATTTAATTTAAATCTTTACACTTTCAATTATCTTAGTATTTCGGATTGATGTTTATGTTTTAAATTTACTTAGATAGAAAGAGGTGTTGAAATTATTGATATGTTTTGATTTAACTCTTAATGATTTGATTAAATTTGTTGTTAAGTGATTTTAATTTAATTTAATTTAATTTAATTTTAATTTAATTTAATTTAATTTAATTTCATCTAATTTAATTTAATTTTAATTTAATTTTATTTAATTTTAATTTAATTTTGATTTAATTTTAATTTTAGTTTCAATATTTTAAATTAAATTAAATTTAATTGTTAAGGTGTTAATTTAATTTAATTTAAACTTTAACTTGACTTAATTTAATTTAATTTAACTACAAAATTTTAAATTTGATTTTAATTATTGGACCATTTAACATTTTAAGCTTTAATTCATTTAAGGGTTATCTTTTTTTAATTTTTTAATTTATTTAATTTGGATTATTATTTTAATCTTTAATTAAGAACTAAATATTATTGGAATGACTTATTTAGGGATTTTTAAATTAAAGAATAAATATCCTCTTAATAATATCCCTATTTTAATAATCCAAATTTTAAATATATTCTTTCCAAAATTTAAATTATTTAATTAATTAGAATTTCACCCTTAATAGATTTCTACCCTTTAATTTCCCTAAGTTTCAATCATCCAAGAGAAAGTTAAAATCAAATATTTTACCCTCCATTTTGATTAAACCTAAAGTTTTAATTAAGGGTTAAAATTTTTAATTACCTTTATGCCCTTTTAGGCTTATTTATTTTACAACTCACTAAATTGACCTCAAATGAATTTGAAATTTTTATGTCACCTCACTCATATGTCAGTTAAGACATTAGAGGAGAAAAGTGATTTTTCTGACTTTAATTTATTTATGTAATTATTTTTAGTAGAAAGTAGGGGTTTTCAAAGAAAATTCAACAACATGACCAATGTAAAGTTTCTGTCCTTAAGAAAATTATGGGATATTTTTAATGACTAGAGAACCACTTGGACCAATTTAGGTGATTTTTTGAATTAAATTTTATTTATTAGAATTATTTTGAGTTTTAGAGTATTAATTAATTTTAAAATAAAGTAAAAATTAAAAAATAGATTTTATATTTTTCTTAAATTTCTCTGAATCCAAGGAGTCCAGAGAAACAAATTTTATAATTTTTTGATTTTTTTTAATTTATTAGAATTATTTTAGTGAAAAGGGTTGAAAATTCATTTTTTAATATTAAAAAATATATTAAGCTTTTAAAATTCAATATCTTATCCTAGGGACTTAGGAAAAATATTTGGTTTGTTCCTAATTGATTAGGAGTCAAAATGTGATATTTTTATGATTTTTAATATTTTTGTGATTTTTATTATTATTTATCTATTAAAATATTAAAATACTGTGAAAAATCAACTTTTTTAGAAAATTCCAATTTTAATTTTTCTGAACTTCACTGATATCAGAGAAGCTCCAAAACTATTTTTATGAATTTTTGAAAATTATTTTTGGATATATGAATTTTTAAAGTTCCATTTTGCTTATGAGGCTTAATCAATCCATTTGGTGGGGTTAATCAAGTCCAATTGATTTCAAAATTTTATGTAAGGTTCCTCTGACCCTAAAGAGCAATGGAGAATTGTTTTCAAGTCAATTTTGTGTGTGGTTGATCCTAATTAATCCAAATTTAATTTTGGGAGTTTAGGCCAATTAGGGTTATTATGAATGAATTAACTCAAAATATATTTTTCATAGGGTCCCCTGGTCCTAAGAAACACCACCAAATTTTACTAGAATTTATTTTACAACATGCTAATTATTAGAATTAAAATACCTAAAACAGTGAAATAAACTTGAAAAAGCAATAACTTTTCACACAGATAGCCTCTGACCTTGAAAAATTTAGGGAATGTTCCTAGGATCAAAGGCTTCAAAATCCCTATGGTCTCATGCCATGGTGATTTGTCTATGCAAATAGAGAATCAAAACATTGGAAACAGTAAATAAATTATTAAAAATAATATACTCATCCAATTAACTTTATTTCTCTTCTACATTATTGTCCTCTGTTCACTGAGCAAGAGAGTATTTTTATTTTATTTTTTTGATTTTTCTATACAAAGATATGAATTTTTGAAGTTATGTTATTTAAATAAATCCAAAAAAATCCTAATTTTCTACTTATCCGACTCGGCGCCGCGTCATCCTCGTCCGGATCGAAAGCGTAAGCGTCGCTCCGTGGTTCAGCGTCGCCATCTGAGTCAGCGCTACGGGGGCCCACCATTCAAGTACCATTGCGCTGTCCTACTTGATCTCGACCGTCCGCTCGATACACGCGCGATCCAACGGCTCCTGGTTATCGTCTCTGACTGGTGTGCACCCGTGACCGTCAACACTAAAACCTTAAGATCTCACTCGATTCTCCATGGATTTTTGCGTTCTTAAACTCTATCGATTCGTCTTGAAGAGACGAACACATCTATATGGTTAAGGTGCATTGAAATTAACTCAAACTAAATGGAGAATCTCCAGGAGCTCGGGAGGAAGAGTGAGTTCATACCTTTACTCAGAGAAGTGAAGTTTCGATCTGAGGGTTGTGTCACCTTCTATTGAGTCCAAGCAAGCTCCAGATGAAGTCTCTTGCTTTGGGGAAATCCCTAGGTACAAAAGTGACCAAGGCCGATCACAAAGCTTGGAGGCTGGAAGCAATGGCTGGCCTGGTGAGGGGGCGTTTGCTGGGGAACTTCTCCTCTTAGTCTGGTGAAGGTGTAGAGTCAATAAATTTGATGATTGGCTCACTGTGGTGAAGTGTCCTGGTTTTGGGCTTAAATTTCAACTCCAAATTTGGACTCACAAAGAGGGTTTTAGGGCTGGATTTCAGTGGGGATCAAGTTCTCTATGTCTGGAGAGGGGTATGGAGTGATTTTGGCAGAGTTTTGCTAAGGTTTGGTTCAACACCTTCTTTGGCCGAGAGGTGGTGGTATTTAAATAGAGGTGGCTGGAGGGCTTCCCAGGGGCAATTGGAGGCTGGGATCAGCTGCTCAGGGCAAGGGAAGAACAACCACGGAGTTCAATTGAGTTGGGACACCTCAAAAAGGAGGAATTTGAAATTTCAATCAAATGGGTGCTCACGTGTGTGGTGTTTTCCGGCAGTTGTGGTGGCTGGCCGGCCAGGGTCAAGTCACTGTTGTCATCAGGAGGGTCAGGGGTTGGCAATGGTGCAAGCAATTAGCATTGGCCATGTGTAAAGGACTTGATTGAATTGGAATGGGGGAAGTGGCTATTTTATGTTCAAATGGGTCAAATGCATGCTTTAGGCTTGGTGCACCTCCCCAAGGCCTAATTTTGGGCTGAGGGAAATCAGTGGGTTCAGCCAAGAGAAGTTGGTGAAGTCCCCATCCATGAATATTTAGATTAATCATGGGTTAGGGTGTATCATTAAAAGGGTTAAAACTTTTTTAAGGGTGTTTAAAAGAGGCTCCTCCTTTTACAATTATTGGCATGGTGACGTGTAATGGGGTTCCCAAGGCTTGCATGTGGCTTGTGCATGGTTCAATGGCTCCATTTGGCTTAGGGGTGGCTTGGCTTAGTTTCATGGAAGTGGGTTTTAGAAATTTTGGCATTTTGGTGGAAAATTTTCATGAAGCTTGATTTGGAATGGTTTAATGATGGTTTTGAAACTTAGGGGTGATTTTGATTAAATGGATGATGGAAAGAAATGTCATGTGGGCTTTGGATTGAAAACTTGGGCTTTTGAAATGGTTTTGGATGGGCTTTTAAAATGCTTTAATGAAATGGGCTTTTAGATTTTAAGATAAATTTTTGGATGAAAATTTTGTAAAATATTGTACCAAATAAATGTTGCATTTAGTTTAGGGATGTGTCATGAAGATTTTGGAAGAGATTTGGTGTGATTTGGAGTAGAATTGGGTTGAATTTGGGCTTTTTTTGTAAAGAGGCCAAGGTGGGCCAAATTGGGCTAACTTGGGCTAAGGTTGGGCTAAGGTTAAATTTGATGTAAAATTAAAGTTGAAAAATGTTTATGGGAGTGTTACAAAGAGTTTTCAACTTTGGTTGGGCTCTAATTTTGGGATTTGGGCCCATTTGAGTTAGGTTTGGGCTTAGGTCAATTTAAGGGATTTTGGTTTTGGATTAGGTTTGGGTGGAGTTTAGATTCAAATTTGGGGAAAATCTTGTTAGTTTTTTGTTTATGGGGATGTTAGGAAAGTTTAGGAAAAGACTTGGGGTTAATTGGAGTTGAATTGGGATAGTTTGGGCAAGGTTTAGGTCATGGGCCAAAATTGGGCCTTAGGCTTCAAATTGAAATTGGGCCCAAATGTCAATCAAATTGGACTTGGATTTGGTTTAAATTGATATTGGGGATATTGAATTGAAGTTTAGAATTGAATTGGACCAAAATTGGGGTCAATTGAGGTGGTTTGGTTTGACATTGGGTTCACTTGGGTTAAAAAATGGGTCAAATTGGGGGTTTTGGTGAAAGTGGGGTAAATTGGCAAAATTGGCTCATGGTATAGTTGAACAAAATGAAATTATGAATATTTGGGATTTTCTGGAGTTTTCTGGGAATTTTTAGAATTTTTGGATTTTTGGGGTAAAAGGGTATTTTGGTAATTTTCGGGGGGTTTTGGGGTATTTTTGGAAATTTTGGTATTTTTGGCCAAAGATGGTCAATTTGAGTGGTGGGAAGTGTTTAGGATTGATTTTGAGGGATCTTGGGTAATTTAGATAATTTTGCAAATTTTGGGTCATTTCAAGGGTATTTGGTAGGTTTGGTGGGTCCGCGGCCCCGGGGGTCAAAAACTGAAATTTTGAAAAAAGGAAGATTGATCAAATATGAGTGAAATGAAATCACTTTGATTGAGCCATGAAGCCATATTAAGCCCATATGAGCCATGAGAGGACACATTTGAGGCATTCACTATGTTGTTCCTAACCCTCTTAGCTAGGGGCTTAGGGGTTAAGAACCATCCATATGAATTACCTACATGAGTCGGGAAGTCGAGTTGGGTGAGAGTGTGGTTTTAGGACTTGGAATGTGTGTGAGAGTGTAGTGTATGTGCAAGTCAACCGCCCAAGGTATTCCTAAGGCCAAAAGGTCCTATAGGGAACTCATCCTTTAAACCTCCACATTTGATTTCAACCCTCTAGGTGATTAGGGGTCTACAATCAAGCTTGTGGGGTTTGCAGGGAGTTAAAAAGTAGTTTGAATTTCTAATTTGTGGGTTCCATTTCTAGTCCTCTAAGATTAGTCAAAGGAAAAGCCTAAGGCTAGATCCTAAGGACTCAAGAGAGAGGCAAAAGACCTCACCAAAATTGAGGTCAACAGTGTGTTGCATATTGATCATTATGTTATAAAGTATTTAATTAGTAAGAATGATGCAAAACCTAGACTAATAAGATGGGTTCTTATTTTACAATAATTTGATTTTGAATAGTAGATAAAAATTGTGTGGATAATTAAATTTCTAATCATCTATTCAGGCTTAATTATGAGAAATCATTTTGTTCTAAAGAAAAAATTAATGAACTTTTTCCAAATGAAAATTTGTTTAATATTAATGAATGGCATGTTCCATGGTATGCAGACATTGCAAACTTTATTGGCAGTAACATTTTACCTTATGTTCTAACACTCCAACAAAGGAGGAAATTTTTATCTCAAGCAAACACTTATTTTTGGGAGAGCCATTTTTGTATAAACAAGGGAAGGATTTAATTATTCAAAGATGTGTGCCTTTAGAAGAAACTTTTGAAATTATCAAAAAATGTCATAATTTTGATTTTTGGGGGACATTGTGGTGTTGATAAAACAGCGTATAAAATCTTGCAATCTGGATTTTATTGTCCTACTATCTTTAGGGAATGTAAATGCTTAAATAAAAAATTATGATCGGTGTCATTGTGTAGGCAATAGTTCCAAAAGAAACGAGATGCCCCTCAAATATATTTTGGAAGATGAAAGATTTAACTTTTGAGGATTAGATTTCATGGGATCATTTAAACCATCTTTCAAATATTTATACATACTGTTAGTGGTAGACTATATGTCTAGATGGATAGAAACTGTTGCTTTACCTCGAGGCGATACTCAAAGTGCTGCTAAGTAAAAATATATTTTACAGATTTGGAATGCCAAGAGTTATTATAAATGATGGGGGAAGTCATTTCAAAAATGTGTTTAAAGAAAAGTATTGAAGAAAGATTGAATTCATCAAATTTCTACTACTTATCATCCTCAGACAAGCAGTTCGACTGAAGTTTCCAATCGAAAAATCAAAATTTTTTTGGAAAATATCTATTAATCCAACAAAAATGGATTGTTCAGTTAAACTTAATTTTTCTTTGTGGATTTATAGGACTTCTTATAGAACTTCTATATGAATGTCACTATTCATGTTAATTTAAGAGAATGCTTGTCATTTACTAGTGGAACTTAAGCATAAAGCTTATTGGGCTATTAAGTAATTTAATTATAATTTAAAGGATGCTGGTAAGAAGAGATTATTGAAATTAAATGAGCTGGAAGAGATAAGGAATTAGTCTTATGAGAATGCTAAGATTTATAAAGATAAGATGAAAAAGTGGCATGATCGGAAGATACATACTAAAAAATTTGAGTGAGGACAACAAGTTTTGCTTTATAATGCAAGATTAAAATTATTTGCAGGAAAATTTAAGTGCAGGTGTATGGGCCCATTTATTGTGGTAAAAGTTTATCCATATGGAACTGTGGATATTAAAGATCATAAAACCCTGAAAATATTTAAAGTGAATGGTCATAGACAGAAACCCTATTTCTTAGGGGATCAGACTGAAGTAAATGTTGTTTTGATGTTGGGTCACCCAGAATAAGCACTAGGTACGTCGGGCTGAAGGCATAAAACTAAGCGCTCTGTGGGAGGCAACCCATAGTTATCGGTGAGCTTTTATTTTGTTGTTCTTGTGTTTATATTTGGAGAATTGTGTTAGTATTTTAAACTTTTAGTGATGATTGTAACACTTTGAATGATGTCTTAGATATGTAAGAATGAGTTTTTGGATGTTCAGTTGACCTATGTGTAACTGAGCACTGCGCCTAAGTGCTCAAAATTGCCACTTAAGTGCTAGAGTTATAAAAACAATCCTAGATGATGTTCTAGAAGAATTAAATGTGGGAAAGTGAACTTGAACGTGGTTTGGTGGTTTTTAAACTTGGGATGTGGGTATAGGCTCAACTTAAGTCTATAAATAGCATAGAAATGAAAAGGAAACTTGCCCCTTTCAATATTTACATTCTTAAGTCTAAAAGAAGAGAGATTTGAGTTGTTTAAGGTGTACTAAGATAGAAAAATTGTCTTCTTGTGAGAATGAATTGAAGGAAAAGGAGGAAGCCGTTAAGAATAAGTTTATAGGTCAAAGTACGCAAGAGTTATATCATGGATTTCTAGTCGTTAGTATCGAAGGAATAGCGGAGAAGATTGTGAAGATTGAGGCTGATGTGGCATCAATTGAGGCAAAGGTAAATGAAACTAACGCACATTTAGTGCATATTGTTTGGCAACTCAAAATGCAATTCCGTCATTCAAGTGATATTGAAGAAGCGAACAAGGCGGTGTATCTGAAAAACAAATGGATTGAAGAGGATTCTATCAAAGTTCTGCATCATTGTCCGTTTTATCAAATTTTTGTGCCAAATGGTTCAAAAGGAACAACTGAAGGTCAAGGATATATTCCACCTTACGGAGAATGGAATTAAGTTCTATGTTTAGTTTGTTTACTTTTTTGTTTGTGTTTGTTTGTTTTACGTGTTTAATATAAGTTTTTCTTGTTTTATGATGAATTAGAGGGTATCTCATAAAACCATTTATTGGAATGAGATAGACATGTGATGTGTGTTTGTACTTGTTGAATATATCTCAATGAAAGTGCTTTATTTCTGTGAAAATTTTTTGTATTATAATGATTGAATCTAAGTTATGAATTATTGAAAATTTTTTAGAAAGAAGAGAGGAGAAGATAAGGAATTCGTATTTCAATTTATTTAAGACCGTGTGAGGGTGGTTAACTTGGGAAGATGTGCATTTTAATCAAAATTTAGTAAAATCAAAATTTGTGCACTACTGCCTAAGCGCCAAAATCCGCTCTTAAGCACGAGCAAACCCGAGAGCCCCACGCCTAAGTGCCGCAACAGTAGCGCTTAAGCGCCGGTTCACTAAAACTGGTTTATGACAGTTTTAAGTGCTGAAAACCACCATTTCTTTCCCATTTTTTCATCTTCTTCCTCAAGCTTTCACATGTTTACTCCTAGAGCATCCCTTTAAGTGAAGATTTCTTGGTGGAATCAAGCCATATTTGTTGGATTTCATCTTATTAAGGTTACAACTTCTATTTTATGTAAAACATTTTTATGTTCACAATAGATTTTGAGTTTATGATGGAAATTTCGAAATTTTATGATTCATGGTAAAAATTTGATAAAAATTGGTGGATTTTACATGGAAGAGTAAGTTTAAGCTTTTAGAAGTCACATCCACTGAGTTTAAGTTGATTTTGGAATTTATTGTGATTTTTTTTGCAAATTTTAGAATGACACTAAGAATGAAGAGAAGCAAGGGGAACGGTACATTTGTTTAGAACAAATTTGTAAGTTCTAATGCTGAGGATCATTATGCCGAAGCACATCAATTAAGAAAGTTGATCCCTAAGCGAGAAGTAGAAGATCTAATTGTTCGCCGATAGAGGGATCGATTCTACTATTTCTGTGTTGTTGGGGTGATCTCTGTAGTTAGGGAGTTTTATGCAAATCTCCTTGAATTTGAAGACGATCTAGTGATGGTGAGAGGAAAGACAGTAGCAATTACACCTGAGGTAATCAATTCATTTTACGATCTGCCTACATATACTTTGTGTTTTTATTCTAATTACAATATACGGAGAAGGAGCTAGATAAGATTATATCTTCAATAACTGCTAGAAGAGGTCTTTGGAAAATCACGAGTGGTAGAAAAGTAAATTTCTCTGCATTGAAATGGATGCCACAGCTAAGGCATGACATTATTTTATTTCTGCTCATTTACTCCCCACTAATCATCTTAGTGAAGTGCCCAAAGAGAGGGCTACAATGAACTACTGCATTTAGCAGTATAAGGCGATCAATATTGGATCTCTCATATATCAGATTATTACCAGTCTTATCAGAGTCGCGTCTACTGCAGGTTTGGGATTCCCTTTCTTAATCTTTTCTTTATGTGAGTAAGCTGGTATTAAATATGATAGTTGGTAGAAGATTCTTCAATCTCTAAAGCCCATTACAAGTGTGAATGTGAGGACTTACTATGAACATTCAATTTTTTATCCTGAGAGGAGGATTATATAGAAGTTCTGGTGCTTCTACATCACATGCTACTACATCTATAGCTTCTACATCTCGTGGTACATCCATTTTGTGATTCACAATCTAAAATGCTGCAGACTATGATGGATAATATGGATTATGCTATGGATAAGGTATCAAATCTTGAAAACTATATTGATCATATTGATTCATATTTAGGAAGGCATAGTGATTATGAGGAGAAATACAACACTTCTTTGAGGAGACTTATTAGAGGAGATTAGAGTGTGGTATTTCCACCTTATCCACTGTATACTCAGTTTTGTTCTGCTAGTTTTTGGAAGGATGATTATGATGAAGAAGATGATGATGGAGATAAGGATGAGTAAGGATTGAGTTAAGTTGTATTTTATTTTAACATGTATGTTATTTGTGTTAATGTTGGGACTATTTTATGTGTTATTATTTGTGTTGGTATTGAACATAGTTGTTATTGTTTGTTGTAATGTTTATCTCTGTGATGATACTGTGGTAGTATGTATTTGAACTCCTTTATTTTAAATGTATTTTGTTGGTTTTTGTTCCTGCTAGTTTAGGATGTTTAAATAGAGCTAACCTTCATTTAAAATTTAATTTTTAAATATCAAATTACTACCATGAATTTTATGTTGTGGTTGTGATGTTATGTTAGTTTGCGTGATTTGCTTTTACTTTAACCTCCACTGCATTGAAGTATTTTTAGTCTCTTAAATAGTAAAATCAAAATGAATTGTGATCATTTTTACTCCTGTTTTTAAATTTTTATACTTTCATAGTTAGGATATGAAAATTCCTGTTAATATAAGTGTTAATTTTTCATTCCTGTCTTTTTATATATAGTGCTAAAATGTTTCATTTTTACAAAAATCATAGTTTACGGGGGGATTAAAAATCATTTTTCAATACTTAAAGTTTATTTGTTCTCAAGAATTCTACAAATAAATTTGATTTTTGATTTGAAAAATTATTATTTACATGAAGTTATGTTAGGGTAATAAAATTTGAATATAGAAATGTGTAAGAAAATTTGGCTAAAATTTATAGTGATGAAGAAAATTTTCAAGTTAAAAATTTTTCTTAGTAAAGAGATGTTAAATATGATGTAATTATCTTTAGTAAGAGATGTTGTATTTTTGAAAAATATAGGAGGATTAGTCTTTTATTTCAATATTTAAATTTCTTTTATTAAAAGTAGTTTTCAGATCTATTGTCATACTTTTATGTAAAGGATCTATCAGACCTTTGATTTAGTAAAGGAAGAGTGGAATTCAAAATCATTAAAGGCATATCTAGATATAGCAATTCTTGCCAAAAAAAAGAAAAAGAAAAAGGAAAAGGAAAGTAGAAAAGTGAAAGAAAAAGAAAAAGAAAAGAAAAGAAAATAGTAAAGTATAGTATGGGAGGAGAAGCTTGAGGATTAGTGCCTAATCAAAAATTGGTCCCACATTTGATCTTTTAGATTTGAGAAACTCCTAAGCATAAGGATATAATATGGTGAGTATATATATATTTAATGAAAATTTTCAAGTAGAGAAGATAGAATGCCTAAACTCTATTTTAGAAAAATTACAAATATTTTTGAATTAGATAAGACCTCATATTTTAATACTTTTTCACTTTAGAAAAATTCTAAACTTTAAATTAGTCTAATTCACTAAAGTTTATTCTAAATTGGAATACCACATTTCAAGAAAAAAATTTTATAATCTCATAAATAAACTCATCCATGTTGGTTTTGAAAGATTACAGTGTCACTTGAGATAAAGTAACATATCAAATTTGGGGGAATTTGACATACCTAAAATATATAATACTTTTATGCACATTTTTATACCTATTTTTTATGATATTGCACTTTAATGGAAGCCATTTGTATGTTTTTCTTTAATGTGCATTTAATTGGATCAAATATGTCAAAAAGAGTAAAAAATGATTAAATTTGGAGCAAAAATGAAGAAGGTGTTAAAATGAACTGGGACGCCTAAAGCACCAGCAGACAGAGAGGGTTTTGCCTAAACGCTAGAGACCCTGTGTTTAAGCACTAGAGAGTTAATTTGCAATTTTAAAGAATTTTTTTGGAGAATTTTGAAGAGGAGTTTGAGACATCCTTTGGTACAAACGTGGGTAACTAATCAAGGTTGTGCTTAAGATTTGATTGGTGGAAATTGAATTTACTATTCAGGAGCAACCATGCTCTCATTCTAGCTTAAATTTATGTGTTCGTTTCGAAGTACAAGGGACAGGATATCTGTCATTTAGGTTGCCTTTAATCCTTCTAAGTTTTTCTTTCACAATATCCCAAAAATTTTTCCAATGCGTGGTTAAAACTTTTCTCATTACATTTTTATGAGGCACACATTTTCAATACTAAAAATACTCCATTGGATCATGTTGCCTTAATAGCTCATATTTGAACCAACGTTCTCCTTGCATCAATATACTGTTATTTTGGAATTTGATATAACATGGTTGTATTTAAATATACAAAATGATAACTTTAGAACATGCTTTGTAAGAAGAAGAATGTGGGTGCAAATCTAAGATATTATGACAACATGCTCCAATATAGTGTTCTCGGTATCGAAAATGTGTCTCTCAAAAAATTGGCATGAGGTAGTTATTAACTCGACACTGAAAAAATTTGTGGATATTGTGAAATAAGAACTTATGATGCTTAAAGGCAATCCAAGTGACAAAGACCTCGACACTTGTACTATGGAAATAACGCGGAAGACTAAAGTAGAAAGTCAACATGGTCTCTCTTGAACAATAAATTTCATTTGCACTACTCAAATCCCATACATACATTTATACCCGTAAACCCTTATATAAATGAATTACAAAAAGGAAATGTGATTTTTCTTTTTTCAAAGCATGTAACTAAGGATTTACTGGTATAAAGGTAGTTTCTGAGATTTTATTGGTGGAAATTGAATTTACTATTCAAGAGCAACCATGTTGTCTTTCTAGTTTAGATTTCTGCATTCGTTTCAAAGTACAAGGGTCGGGATCTCTGTCACTTGGGTTGCCTTTAATCCTCCTAAGTTTTTCTTTCACAATATCCCACAAATTTTTCAAATGCCTGGTTCAAATCTCTCTCATTACATTTTTATGCACAAAAAATATGTTAGATTTTTGTAATATAATTAGTACTCATTTTTTTTGATATTGAACTTTAAAGGAAGGTAGAAAAATGTTTTGTTGTAGGTTTGATGATTTTAGGTGATTGGAGCAAAAGAAAATGAAAAATAACGAACTTGGAGCAAAAAGAGGCAATTTGGCAAAAATAGCATACTGGCTCCACCGGCGCCTTCCAGAGATCATTTGAATTAAATCGTCAGGGCAGCACCGCCGGTGCCCTATCTAGCTCTGTCGACTCCTTGTGTCGGTGGAAGTCAAATTCAATGCATTTGGATGATTTTTGAAGGGTTGCTTGAGGAAACTCTAGGGGAATTCATTTCTAAACTATTTCAAACAAATTTGGACACCAAGAAAGAAAGAGAAGAGAGGGAGAAGAATCTTTTGGAGTGAGGAAAGTTTGTTAGTGTTTGTAGAAGTCTTGTTTTGTGAGGGATTCTTCTCTAAAGAGTGTAGGAGGAGAAAAGTGAGAGATTGCTTCTTCCTTACTATTCTAAAGCGAGAATTGAGTACTGTAGCAAAGTGTGAAAAGGATTCAAAGGAACTTTAAGGGATTTGATTGAAAAAGAAAATGAGATAAGTTTTATTTTCTTCTTATGGTTTTTATGACTTTGCTTATATATATAAAATCCATGTTTTGTTGTTTATTCCTCATGAACTCCGAGTAGATTTCTTTATTATTCTTCTTGCAATAAGATGTGGTGAAGTAGTGATGTAGATTTAATATGTCATTTAAAATGCTAATAAATTGTGATGATTTTTCACTTGGATTTTGATCTAGCCAATCAAATTTTTAAAAATTATTGTGAAACATTCAATCCTAGAGGAGTAAGTGTTCTACAACAATAGTGGAGAATTCATTCAATATCCATGAATGAGCTGCGCAGTTCATGAGAATTGAGTGCAAATAAATAGAGAAATGTGTCATGAGTGATTTGAAGGATTGGGCCAAACAAATGTTGTGTTTAGTTCATAGATGTGTCATGAGTGATTTGAAGCAAATTGGGAGTGATTTGGGTTTGGATTGGGTTGAATTTAGGCTTCTTTGGTGAATGGGCTAATATGGGTCAAATTGGGCTAACTTGGGCCAATGTTGGGCTAGGGTTGAAATTGATGTAAAATAAATGCTGGGAAATGTTTATGGGAGTATTTCAAAGAGGTTTTGGCTTTGGTTGGGTTTTGATTTTGGGGTTTGGGCTTATTTGGGTTAGGTTTGGGTTTAGGTCAAAATTGGGCTTCTTAGCTTTGGGTTGGATTTGAGTGGGGTTTGGGTCTAAATTTTGGACAAATCATGTTAGGGTTTTGTTCGTAGGGATGTTAAGGAAGGTTTAGAAAGGATTTGGGGTTAATTGGAGTTGAATTGGGTGAGTTTGGGTTAGGTTTGGGTCATGGGTCCAAATTGGGCTTTAAGGCCAAAAGTGAAATTAGATCCAAATGTCAATCAAATTAGACTTGGATTTGGTCTAGATTGGTGTTGTGAATGTTGAATTGAAGTTTAGAATGGAATTGGACCAGAATTTGGGTCAATTGGGTAGGTTTGGTTTGACATTGGGTTCACTTAGGGTTAAAATGGGTCAAATTGGGGGTTTTGATAAAAGTAGGGTAAATTGACAAAATTGGCTCATGGTGTAGTTGAACAAAATGAAATTGGGAATATTTGGGATTTTCTAGAATTTTCTGGAAATTTGCTGAATTTTTGGATTTTTGGGTCAAGAGGGGTATTTTGGGTATTTGGAGGGTATTGGGAGGTATTTTTAGAATTTTTGGTATTTTTGGGTATGGATGATCAATTTGAGTGGAGAGAAATGTTTAGGAATGATTTTGGGGAATTTTGGGTGATTTGGAAATTTTGGAGGATTTCAAGGGTTTTGGGTAAGGTAGGCGGGTGTAGGGTCCCGGGGTCAAAATCGAAAATTTGGAAAATTGAAGATTGGGTGAATATAAGTGGAATAAAATCATTTTGGTTGAGCCTTGAAGCCATATCAAGCCCACACGAGCCATGAAGGGACTCATTTGAGGCATTCACTATGTTGTTCATAACCCTCTTAGCCAAGGGCTTAGGGGTTAAGGACCATCCATGTGAGTCACCTTTATGAGTCAGGAGGTCAAGTTAGGTATGGGTGTGCTTCTAGGATGTGTGTGAAAGTGTAGTGTATAGGTGTAGTGTGTGTGTAAGTCAGCCCTTCACCGAACGAGGCCACCGGGGCGATCCTAAGGCCGAAGAGTCCTATAGGAACTCATCCTTTAAACTTCCACATTTGATTTCAACCCTCTAGGTGATTAGGGGTCTACGGTCGAGTTTGTGGAGTTTGCGGGGAGTTAAGAAGTGGTTTGAATTTCTAAGTGGTGGGTCCCAATTCTAATCCTCTAAGACGATCAAAGGAAAATCCTAAGGCTAGATCCTAAGTACTAAAGAGAGAAAAGAAGACCTCATTAAAAATGAGGTCAACAAATGGACCCCCAATAGGTGTGGTGAGCTGACGGAGCACACCGCACGTATTGGCGTTGACCGAAGCGATCAACAAAACCAACACAAACGTCCAAGTGACAAACTTAGGACAAAGTAGAATATTTTCCGCTGGGGAGTGTCAAGTGTATTTCCGAGACTGGAGATTCCTGAACTCTCGCTGGGGAAAGGAAAAGGAGGTGAATCCCAAATCACATGACCTGGGGGAATTTCAATTTAGATTTTATTTTGTTTCAATTTAAGTTTTGATGTGTAAGTTTAGATTTTAGCTTGGACTTTTAATTTAGATTGAAGTTTTGTTAAAATTGATTTGAAGGGATTTGAACTGGAAGTGAAAATTGGAATTTCGTGGTTTTAGATGTAACATCTTCAACCTCGAAAGAAAATTGAATTGGTTAGATTGAATCATTACAATGAGGAGAGATCTCAGAGCAATGCGGTATTGGATGTAAAATCCTTAACCTCAAGAGTTTGAATTTGATGTACTTCATTGCAATAGGGAGAGAACCTAAAGCAATGCGGTATCGGATGTAAAATCCTTAACCTCAAGAGTCTGATTTTGATGTATTTCATTGCAATATGGAAAGGATCCTAAAGCAATGCAGTCTCGGATGTAAAATCCTCAACCCAAAAAAATTTGATTTTGATGTATTTCATTGCAATAGGGAAAGAATTCTAAAGCAATGCAGTCTCGGATGTAAAATCCTCAACCCCAAGAATTTGATTTTGATGTATTTCATTGTGATAGGGAAAGAATCCTAAAGCAATGCAGTCTCGGATGTAAAATCATCAACCCCAAGAATTTGATTTTGATGTATTTAATTGCAATAGGAAAAGGATCCTAAAGCAATGTAGTCTCGGATATAAAATCCTCAACCCTAAAAGTTTGAATTTGATGTATTTCATTGCAATAGGGAAAAGATCCTAAAGCAATGCAGTCTCGGATGTAAAATCCTCAACTCCAAAAGTTTAAATTTGATGTATTTCATTGCAATAGGGAAAGGATCCTAAAGCAATGCAGTCTCAGATGTAAAATCCTCAGCCCAAAAGTTTGAATTTGATGTATTTCATTGCGATAGGGAAAGAATCCTAAAGCAATGCAGCCTCGGATGTAAAATCCTCAACTCCAAAAGTTTGAATTTGATGTATTTCATTGCCATAGGGAAAGGCTCCTAAAGCAATGCAGTCTCGGATGTAAAATCCTCAACTCCAAAAGTTTGAATTTGATGTATTTCATTGCAATAGGGAAAGGATCCTAAAGCAATGTAGTATCGGATGTAAAATCCTCAACTCCAAAAGTTTGAATTTGATGTATTTCATTGCAATAGGGAAAAGATCCTAAAGAAATGCAGTCTTGGATGTAAAATCCTCAACTCCAAAAGTTTAAATTTGATGTATTTCATTGCAATAGGGAAAGGATCCTAAAGCAATGCAGTCTCGGATGTAAAATCCTCAACCCAAAAGTTTGAATTTGATGTATTTCATTGCGATATGGAAAGAATCCTAAAGCAATGCAGCCTCGGATGTAAAATCCTCAACTCCAAAAGTTTGAATTTGATGTATTTCATTGCAATAGGGAAAGGTTCCTAAAGCAATGCAGTCTCGGATGTAAAATCCTCAACTCTAAAAGTTTGAATTTTATGTATTTCATTGCAATAGGGAAAGGATCCTAAAGCAATGCAGTCTCGGATGTAAAATCCTCTACTCCAAAAGTTTGAATTTTGATGTATTTCATTGCAATAGGGAAAGGCTCCTAAAGCAATGTAGTCTCGGATGTAAAATCCTCAACCCAAAAAGTTTGAATTTGATTTAGTCATTGACTTTGCAAAGATTTGTAGTGTTGATTTGAAAAGTGTGGAATTTTAGTGTTTCGAGAATTTCATGAAAGTTGTAAAAGACTTTCATGGAAGGAAATAGATTAAGAGGGAATATGTAGATGTTACGTATCCCATTCAAAAGAGTTGATCAGAAGTTGCTGGTTTGGATTGGATACAATTCCTCGCCATCAGATTCGATCCGTGTCAATGGAATCAACCGCTTCCATCCCAGAAAAGGGAGAGAATAGAACGGATTGGATTTCAGATTTGGAAGGTTGAGTTTGAACTCGATTGAAATTTGAATTGAAATTTGGAAAAAATTGAATTTGAAATTTGATTTAAAATTTTATTTGGAATCTGGAAAGATTGAATTTGAAATTTGATTGAGATTTGATTTGAAATTTGGAAGGTTGAGTTTGAATTTGATTTAAAATTTGTGCTCATTTTGTTTGTCCTTTAACGATTCAAATTTTATTTTATCGTGCATTTAATGTTCATGTGAATTTGGTGTTCATCATTTTTAGATTTTTAAGGAAAGTTTTCTTTTATTCTCTTCTTTTTATTTCTTTTCTGTTCTTTGTTCGAAGTTCATTTAACTTTAATGGCGTTTCCCAGTCAATTTGCACAAAAGAGGTGAAGGCTAAAAATGTGACATGGTCACTTTCATTCCAATCATGCTGAAGATACATCATACAACTCGATCTGGAATACATCTCATACAATCCATGTAGACTCAAAATGGACTATGTATGATCTTTGTCGATCCATCCAAAAAGGTATCTGTCAAAAATCCATGTCTGAATAGTGGGGTACATGGTCAGTAACATCACCTTCCAAGCCATCCTTGGCAAGGATGCCGTATGGATGTACGTTGGAGGTGTGATATTTTCCATGCAACTCACAGCTCGTAAGGCCGAAGGCTCTCTAGCTCTGGGTCTGGCTGGAAGTGGTAAGGTGTCTTCCCGTCGTCCATCCTTCTGAAAGTAACTGAGATCCGCTTCACTGTTACTCCCGGTATGCAATGTTTAGCGACATCTGCTCCATTGCCCTTCAGTATCATGACGGAACCTACCGGTAATGGTATCTTCACTGACCCTCGGAACTCACCTGGGCCTGCTATCTGGAGGTCAGATCCAAACATGATATTACACTCGTTCAGAAATGAAACCGTGCAAAAAGTTCTGACGAAGTCATGGTGATCTATGTGCGGGGGTATGCAGTCACCCTGGTTGTAAATATTAATAATGCAGCTGTTGGGTATGCAATCTGCTGGCAGTACCCTCCATGTGTTGACCTCATTTTTGGTGAGGTCTTCCCTTCTTCTTTTTAGTGCTTAGGATCTAGCCTTAGGCTTTTCCTTTGACTATCTTAGAGGACTAGGATTGGGACCCGCCTTTTAGAAATTCAAACCACTTCTAAACTCCCTGCAAACTCCACAAACTTGACTATAGACCCCTAATCACCTAGAGGGTTGAAATCAAATGTGGAAGTTTAAAGGATGAGTTCCTATAGGACTCTCTGGCCTTAGGACTGCCCTGGGTGACCTGGTCTGGTGAGGGGGCTGACTTACACTACACTCACACACTACATTTCCACACACTTCCTAAAACCACACCCATACCCAACTTAACCTCCTGACTCATGTAGGTGATTCACATGGATGGTCCTTAACCCCTAAGCCCTCGGCTAAGAGGGTTAGGAACAACATAGTGAATGCCTCAAATGAGTCCTTTCATGGCTCATATGGGCTTGAAATGGCTTCATGGCTCAACCAAAATGATTTCTTTTCACCTAAATTCACCCAATCTCCAATTTCCCAAATTTTCAATTTTTGACCCCGAGACCCTACACCTACTAAACCTACCCAAAACCTCGAAATTACCCAAATTTTTGCAAAATTTCCAAATTACCTAAAATTCTTCAAAATTATTCCCAAACATCTCCACATCACTCAAATTGATCATCCATACCCAAAAATACCAAAGATTCCAAAAATACCCCCCAATACCCTCCAAATACCCAAAATACCCTTCTTGGCCTAAAAATCCAAAAATTCAGAAAATTCCCAGAAAATTCCAGAAAATCCTAAATATTCCCAATTTCATTTTGTCCAACTACACCATGGGCCAATTTTGTCAATTTACCCTACTTTTGTCAAAACCCCCAAATTGACCCATTTTAACCCTAAGTGAACCCGATGTCAAACCAAACCTACCCAATTGACCCCAATTTTGGTTCAATTCAATTCTAAACTTCAATTCAACATTCCTAATACCAATTTAGACCAAATCCAAGTCCAATTTGATTGACATTTGGATCCAATTCCACTTTTGACCTTAAGGCCCATTTTTTGACCTAAGCCCAAACCTAACCCAAATGAACCCAAAACCCAAAAATCAAAGCCCAACCAAAGTCAAAACCTCTTTGAAACACTCCTATAAACATTTCTCAACATTTATTTTACATCAATTTCAACCCTAGCCCAACATTGGCCCAACTTGGCCCATTTGGACCTATATTGGCCCATTCACCAAAAGAATCCAAATCCAACCCAATTCAAGCCCAAACTACCCCAAATTTGCTTCAAGTTACTCATGACACATCCATGAGCTAAACCCAACAATTATTTGGCCCAACCTTTTACAAAAATTTTCATCCATGAACACATTCATAAACTTAAAAGCCCACTTCCCTTAAACCCTTCTAAAAGCCCATTTCCTTCAAAATTCAAAAGCCCAAATCTACCCTAAAGCCCACATGACATCTCCATTTGTCATCTATTTAATTAAATCCATTACCTAAGTCCTAAAATCATCATTGAATTATTCCAAATGAAGCTTCATCCAAATTCCCATCAAATTACCAAAAATTTCTTAAAACCCATTTTTATGAAATTGACTCAACTTTCTCCAAGCCAAAGACAAGCCATGCAAGCCATTGACAAGCCACATGAAGCCATGGGAGGCTTGACATGTGACCATGCCATTAATGGTAAAAGGAGGGGCTCCTTTCCTAATCTTTCATTAAGCCTTTTTACCTTAAGCATGTCGCACATTAAACCATGTTTAGCCACCTCATCATGGATAGAGACCACACCACTCTCTCTTGGCTGACCCAACCGATCCTCTCGGCCCAAAATCGAGGCCATGGGGAGGTGAACCAAGCCCAAAAGGTGGGTTGACCCATTTGGACCCAAAATAGGCTCATCCCCCATTCCATTTCAATCCAACTCCTTTACACATGGCAATTGCCGATTGATTGCACAAACCTCCGACCCCGACCCACCCGACCAAGATGGTGACCATTGCACGGCCGGCCGGCCACCGGACCGCCGGAAAACACCATGGCCGAAAGCTCGCATGTGAGCCAACATTGAAATTCTCACTTGCTGAGCTGCCCCATCCCTGTGGTCACCATGGCCGATCTTCTCCTCACCGAAGAAGCCGATCCCAAGCCCTAACTCTCCCTGGGAGGCCCTCCACCCTCTCCTATTTAAACTCCACCCCTCTCGGCCATGAGAGAAGAGAAGCAAAAACCTTGCCAAAACTCTGCCAAAATTGTTCCAGACCCTTCTCCACCTTTAGAGCACTTGATCCCCAGTGAAATCCCCCTGCCATTTCTCCTCTGTAAGCTCAATTTCAGAGTTGAAATTCCACCCAAAACCAGGACACTTCTCCACAGTGAGCCAATCCCCAAATTGATTGGCTCTACACCTTCACCAGACCAAGGGAAGGTGTCCACCATCAAAAGCCCCATCTCCAGACCACCCAGCTTGCTCCAGCCTCCAAGCTTTGTGATCGGGCTTGGTCGAAATCATATCCGGACAATTCACTGGACCAGGAGACTTCATCCGGAGCTTGCTAGGACCCAATCGAAGGTGCAACAACTCTCAGATTGAAGCCACACTTCTCTGAGCCAAGGTATGAGCTAACTCTTCATCCCGAGCTTCTGAAGATCCTCTATTTCAAATGCCTTAGTTTCAATGCATGTTAGCCGTATAGATGTGTTCGTCTCTTCAAGACGAATCCATAGAGTATAAGAACGTAAAAATCCATTGAGAATCGAGTGAGATCTTAGGGATTTAGTGTGGACGGCTCTCGGGTGAGAACACTCGGGGACGATGAACGGATGCCGTCCATTCAATACACGCGCGGACGAACGGCTCGGATGGCGTCGGACCGGGAAACGGTGCGAGAACCGCGGGGCCCGGCTGGCCGACTCGGATGGCGGCGCCAAATCACGGCGCGACACGTACCCCTTCGGAGCCGCCGATGTTTCGGCGGCGCCGCGTGGATAAGTAGATAAATAGGGTATTTTCTCGATTTATTTAATTCCACTAAACTTCAAAAATCCATATCTTTGTGTAGAAAAATCACAAAAATAAAATAAAAATACCCTCTTGCTCGGTGAACGGAGGAGAATAATGTGGAAAAGAAATCATTTAATTTCATCAAGTATTTTATTTTTTATAATTTATTTACTCTCTGCATTGTTTTAATTCTCCATGCATGCATACAATTCACCATGGCATGAGACCATAGGGCTTTTGAAGCCTCCGAATTTGGGAACATTCCCCGAATTTTCCAAAGTCGAGGCCATCCCTATGAGGAGTTCTTGATTTTTCAAGTTCAGGTCACTGTTTTGAGTATTTTAATTCCAGTAAATAGCATGTTGTGAAATAAATTCTAGGAAAATTTGGTGATGTTCCTTATGACCGGAGAACCCTAGGAAAAATAGATTTTGGCTTAGTTCATTCAAAACAACCCTAATTGACTTAAACACCCAAAATAGGTCTTTAATTAATTAGAGTTAACCAGGTATCAAATTGACTTGAAATCAATTCTCCACTGACCTTTAGGATCGGAGGAATCCACCATAAAAATTTGAGGTCAATTGGACTTGGTTAGCCCTACTAATTGGGTTGATTAAGTCACTTAGCCATTTTAAACTTTAAAAATTCATAACTTTTAAAATACTTTTAAAAAATTCACCAAATTGGTTTTGGAGCCTCTATGATATCAGGGGAACCTAAGAAAATTAAAATTTCAATTTTCTAAAAGTTGATTTTTAATAATATTTTAATATTTTTAATAATTAAAAAATAATAAAAATCACAAAAATAATAAAATTCACCAAAATGTCACATTTTGAATTTTAATCACTTAGGAGCAAATCCCACATTTTTCCTAGGTCTATTTAGTGAGATATTGAATTTTAAAGCCCTAAGGTAATTTTAAAAAATTAAAAAATGTATTTTCTAGCATTTTCACTAAAATAATTATAATAAATCATAAAAAAATCAGAAAATTGCAAAATTTGTTTCTCTGGTTTTCTTGATATCAGAGAGATTTTTGAAAAATATAAAATCCATTTTTCAACATTTATTTTATTTTTAAATTAATTAACACTCCAAAACTCAAAATAATTATAATAAAAATAATATAATTCAAAAAATCACCAAAATTGGTCCAAGTGCTTCTCTGGTCATTAGGAATGTCCCCTAATTTTCTTAAGGACAGAAACTTTCTTTTGGTCATGTTATCAAATTTTCCTTGAAAATCTCTATTTTCCACCAAAAATAATTATATAAATAAATTAAATACAGAAAAATCACATTTTCTCCTCTCATGTCTTTATTGACATATGAGTGAAGTTACATAAAAATTTCAAGTTCATTTAAGTTCAATTTAGTGAGTTATGAAATTATTAAGCTTAAAGGGTAAAATGGTAATTAAAATCTTTAATCCTTAATTAAAACTTTAGGTTTAATAAGAAATCAACAAGTAAAATATTTGATCTTAATCTGATTTGGATGATTGAAATTTAAATAATTAAAGGGTAGAAACCCATTAAATAATTTCAAAATGATTAAACTTTAATTAAATAATGGATTAAATTTGGAAGAATAATAAAATTGGAATCATTAAAATAAGGGATATTTATTAGGAAGAGATTTATTCTTTAATTTAAAAATCCCTAAATTAATCATCTCATTAATATTCAACTCTTAATTAAAATGATAATTCAAATTCAAAATATTAAAAGACTTAATCATTAAACTAAAATTAAACTCTTTCAAAAATTTCAATTAAAATTAAAAATAAAGTAAATTAAAGATAAATTAAATTAAAATTAAATTAAATTTAATAATTAAATTAAATTAAGACAAATTAAATTAAATTAAATTAAATTAAAATTAAATTAAATTAAATTAAACAATTAAATTAAATTAAATTAAATTAAATAATTAAATTAAATTAAATCAAATCAAATTAATTAAACACCAAATCAAATTAAATTGAACTATGTTAAACTAAATTAAAACTCAATTAAATTAAGTTAAATTAAATATAACATCACCTAAGACATAAAGAATTCAAAATAAATGTAAAGCAACTTGAACACTATTCCAAATTTAAACCCTTTAACTTAAATCAAATCATTTGAATACTAATTTACCCTTGAAAGCTTTGATTATTATAACTCCTAAATGGAACATCAAATGAAGTGTTACCTCACTCATAGGATATTCAAATGTCCTAGTTCACCGAGCAAGTTAACAAGACTTGAAAACCTCGGACGATCGATTCATTTATATAATTAAATTCATTTGGACTTAAAACAATCCCGAAAACATTGAAAAGATGTTTAAGATTCTTCTTAAGCACTTCCTCGATATGATAGGATATTTATAAGAACAATTGGACTTAATTGTTCTTTGATGAAGAAAATCGTCCTCAAACAAAAACACAAAGAACCTAGACGTCATAAGAGTTGACTAGCTATAGGATTAGGAATTTGGTAGAAAACCATAACCTTTCCCTTAGCTTTACCTAGGGACTTGCTTAAATATTCTAATTGTGTTTTAAGTGCGGCTTGGGATGACGGGAAGACCCTCCGGGTACGCTTTTATTTTATTGCAATTTACTTTCTTGCAATTTACTTTCTTGCAATTTATTTTCTTGCAATTTACTTTATTGCGAAATGCATTTTACTTTTCTTGCATGATAAAACAACTGTTGCATGAAAACCCACACCTTTAGGATAGTCCCTAAAACTGAAACCAAAACTAAGTTAAAAGTCATTGCAAGATAAAATTCACCGCCACAACATTTCAAAATATAAAACAACTCAAAATTTAATCACAAACCGAACACAAAACTACAATTGCAACTAAACTAAAACGTCCTGTTGGATGATCGGGAATACCTCGGATGATGTAACCTACGTGTTGCTAACGGGATTTCCCACGGTCTAAATGAAAGTGTGGAACTCATTCAGTTGAGTTTAGCAAATTCATCTGGACTAAGTGAATCCGATAAAAATAATGATGCGGAAGGATGGAACACGTGGGATCTTAACCGGTGTCGTTATAATCAACTTTAAGATTTGTTTTAATCGAAATACAAAACACTTGGAAATTAAGATTTTCTCTAAACCAAAACACTTTTCTCATCCCCGATTTATGGTTTCTAAAACTAAACCTCTGCAACAACAAGGAGCTTGGAGCATGGTGGGCGACACGGCCATCGTCGTCGACAAAACTTGAACCTACTTCAACAAAACTTTCCTAGAATTAAATAACCAAGCCATAGGACTTCGAGGTAGCTTGCTTAGTGCAACATAAATCCTCAACCTTTTCGTTAGGCACTTGCATAATCATTTTATGCAAATTAAGCCCTAACCGGTCTTAGGATTCCGAGGTAGTCGTCCGATACGACATAAACCCTCACATCTTCTAGAGGCTATTTGTTTGATTTTATCATACAAATATAAGCCCTAATTAATTAAAATTGGCAAGATTGAAATACTAAATAAACATTAGGACTTTCCTAAATTCAAGCCAAACGATAGGATAGTCGGGAAATTACCGAAGTTCACTTCGAATCAGTGATTTCTCCTACCTTTCTTCCTTTGGATTCACAAAACAAAATGTTCCAAAATTTGATCCATTCCCTATTGAAATTCCAAAATTCAATCTTTGAAAACCTTAAACTTTGAAATTCTTGAGAGCGAGAATTATTGATTATTATCGAGAGTTTTCTTAGGTGATTCCCGTCACTTAAGATGTAATTAACTATAGGGGCTTGCCCTTATAGGGAATTTTAAAGAACCTGGGTAATATAAACCTCGTTTAATGCTTTCATATTAAGCGGGGAATTTGTCGGCTTATAAAATTGGTTCGCGAGACCAAACGGATGTCACAAATCTTCTAGTTTATTTAATCGAGCCCCACCGTCGAGCGAGTGTGCCTATTCTTCGGGATAGATACACGGTTTATGGTACGGTGCTCGTTTATATAAACTATTTGGGATGTGAGATCGGTTTGATTTCATATCTTAAAATCTTCAAATTTAAAATTATTTTCAAAATCAAATACTACTTTTCAAATTATTTATTTAAATTAAATTAAAAAAAAAATTCGCCGCACAATTTCTGTTAGGCGACCCCTTTTTAAAATGAAACACACAACCTAAAAATATGCCGACACCATGTTATCAATCTTTTTACCATTCTCTTGATGACTAATGACATTGGATCCACTTGGCCATGCCGGAGTATCCCTGGTGGGTTCCCCTTCCTGTCTTCTGCGAAGTTGTAACAGCATCCGCATTGTATCGTAATTCTACCTTTCCACGGCATCCATCTCCGGGGTTACGAGTAAGTGTTTTCTCTTAGGCGGCCCGCTCGGCCCATTCTTTTCAAATCCCAGATGCAGTCCACAATTTGTTGTTGTTCGTATTCTGAGAACACGTCTGTGTGTAGCTCGAGGCCTTCTAGTATATTGATCCTTCTGCCTATGATTCTTTCAAAGTATTCAAAAGTTTTCTTTTCGACATTCTGCATTCTTTCCAGCTCATATTCTGGAATAATCTACAAATGGCGGGGCCTGGTGACGTATTGTGGGATATATGGCTCAATCCCTTTACGTTCTCCTGCATACCTCGGCTCCTCGGGGATGATGTCCGTCGGGACATCCCCCGGGGTTACTTTTGCAACAAGGTCATGCATTACTGGTGGTTCTATCTGGTAGCGTGGTAGCCTTCTTTCTTCTGATCTTCGTGAGATTTCCCTGGTCCCTTCTGTTATCCTAGGAGCTGGCCTCCTTTCTTCCGGTACCTGGTGAACTGGCGTCCTTGAGGTATATGTACTGGTCCGCTGCTAGTTTGGTTAACATCTTGCAGATACGACGATTTTTATTTCTTCATTGCGTTGCTGTGAGAGTAGCTCTTCGAACTTCCTGAGTTTCTGTGGGCGCGGCGCTGACAAGACTGCCCTCTACTGTAGCGACTACAGACTTGATTTTCTTGTCTTCTTCGGTGCTTATTTTCCTTTTCTTGTTGCTGGATTGGTGGCTTGGGCCACCCACTTTCATTCTTGTATGATCGGGCGGTTCCTCTCGGTCAACGGGACCCGGTCACTTTCTTCATATTGCGGAGCCCGCGGTGCGAAGTCCGAGTCAATCTCGATTATTGCTCCATCTTTCACTCTCTTTTTGTCGAGTGCAAGGCTTACGCCATTTCTAAAGTTCAGGACCAACCACCCGTTCGACATTTCCCTGCGAAAAGACAAGGAAAAGGATCACGAGCGTATCTTAAGAACAAGAACATTAAGAAAATGTTTATTAAAGACGAGTTTTTTATTACTTTTTGTATTTTTAAATTTAACGGGAATGAAGTGAGATAAGATCGGAAAAGAGATTTTGATATGGAAAAGAACAAAAGGAAAACTTTATTATCATGATTTTATTCATTTTATCACATTTTTATTATTTTTGGGTTCGGACACAGTCATAAGTAACTACTTCGCCCGTGCTTCTAGGGATGAAGAATTCATTCCTTCGAAACATCGAGTAGCGTAATACTTTTTCAAGTATCGTCCGTTGATTGGAAGCATATGTCGTTCTCCTTGGCGAGTTCACTAGGCCGGTAGGAGCCTCTCGAGTAGGTCGCCTCAACCACGAATGGCCCTTCCCAAGTGGGTTCAAATTTTCCTCCTATCTTGCGGTGTGCGAGAATAGGTCTCTTGAGAACGAGAACTAAGTCACCAACTTTGAAGGTTCTTGGGCGGACCCGGTTTGTCATGGGCTTGAACCATCTTAGCTTGGTATAGTTCTAAATTTTGCTGCGGTGCAAGTCTTTTCTCTTCCAGGCTTTCCAATTCTTCTAGTCGTAATTTGGCATTCTCTTCTGTCGTGATTTTATTTGCAACTGCAATTCTGAGTGAAGGAAGCTGAACATCTAAAGGTAACACTGCCTCGGACCCATATACCAAAGCGTAAGGTGTAGCTTGAGTAGGAGTTCTGAAGGTTGTTCGGTAGGCCCATAAGGCTTCTAATAATTTCTCGTGCCAATTTCTCTTATTATCGTCCAAAGTTTTCTTTAAGATTTGAACAAGAGTTTTATTAAAAGCCTCGGCGGGCCGTTTGCTCTTGGGTAGTAAATTGTTGAATATCGCCGGTCGATTCCGTGTCTCCGACAAAGTTGTTGATTTGTGTGCTTCGAATGCTAACCCATTATACGAGATAATCTGCGCGGCACTCCGAAACGGTAGAACAACTTGGTTCTTGAAAAGCGTAGCACGTGGTGTGCTTTCACTTCTCTAAGTGGAAATGCCTCTGCCCACTTGGAAAAGTAATCTGTAGTCGCAAGAATGAAGCGATGTCCTTTTGAAGATGGTGGTTCTATCGGACCCACTATATCTGAGCCCCAACATTCAATTGGCCACGACGCAATTGTCGGATGTAGCACATTTGGAGGTTGGTGTAGAACCACTCCGTGCACTTGGCTTTGGTGACAACTCTTAGCGATTTTCATGCAGTCGGTCATCATCGAGGGCCAGTAGTACCCTAGTCTTTTAATTTTCATTTTCATCTTCGGACCCGACTGGTGAGCGCCACAGAGTCCTGAATGTACCTCTTTAACAATTTCACGGGCTTCGGACCCGCTTAGGCACCTTAGCCACATTTGATCGAAAGACCTTACGTATAATGTGTTGTTTATTAATGCATAGGACACGAGTTCTTTTCTTGATGCGATGGGCTAAAGACCTATCGTCACGGTAGTTTTCCTGTTTGCGGGTAGTCATTAATGGTTGTCGCCGATCTTACGTGTTTTTACATCCTTTGTTGCAGCTGATTCTTCTTCTTTTCTGATTTGTGTATTGTGTCTATGTCGAGCCGTGATAGGACTCGACGTCCGTGAACCGACACTTCCAGCGATTCATCTTGCAAACGGGCAAATTCTTTTGCGAGGCGAGCTAACGCATCTGCTTAAGGCATTTTCTTTTCTAGGAATTTTGTAGATCGTCACATTCGGAATCCGTTCCAACAAGCGTATGACATCTCGGAAGTATTGCTCGAGTCTTGGCTTTAAAATTACATCTTGTCCGGCGATCCGTTGAATGATTAACTGCGAATCCCCATAGATGTTGATGTACTATTATCCCCATTTGAATAGTTAATTCCGGTCTCGTTATGAGGGCTTCATATTACGCTTCGTTGTTTGTACACGGTTACGTCGAGTGGTAGGAGTATCTTAACATCCCCCGCTCCGGTGTTATAAAGATTAATCCGATTCCTGCCTTACTGGGCACTATCACTTGCGATTCTTCGTCTTTGTGTGCTGAAGATGCTTCGTCGAAATATAATTCCCAACGTCGATCATCAGGGTCTTCTAGGTTCATTATTTGTTCATCTGGTAAGTCGTCCTTGAGAGGAGATTTTGCCGGCAAAGGGTGTGCTGCGAGGAAGTCTTCTAGGACTTGTCCCTTTACGGCACGAAGAGGCACGAAAGTTATATCGAATTGCAATAATATCATTGACCATCTGGCAAGTCTGTCGGAAAGCGTTGGACGGGTCATCAAGTATTGCAATGGATTAAATTTCGAGATCGAGTTGACCTTATGAGAAAGCATGTAGTGCACGAGCTTTTGAGCGGCGAAGATCGGGGCCAAACAATGCTTTTCGATTGCGGGATACCTTATTTCCGTCGGAAGTAAACGACGGCTTAAGTAATAAAGAGCATTTTCTTTACCCTCATCATTGACACAGGCTAACGGGGCTCTAGAGAAGTCGTCTAAAGCCGCGGTATAAAGTATCGGCGGTCTACGGAGGCCGGGGCTGCTAAGACGGGAGGTGTCATTAAATATTGCTTAATGTCCTCAAAGGCTTTCTGGCATTTCTCTTCCCAAATAAATTTGGCGTCCTTTTTAACTAGTGCCGAGAAAGGCTGACACCTATCTGACAAGTTTGAGATAAAGCATCGAAGATATGCCAACTTCCCTTGAAAAGATCATAGTTGCTTTAAGGTTTTGGGAGGCGGCATTTCTAAGATAGCTTTAATCTTTTTCGGGTCGATTTCAATTCCACGATGTCGGACAATGAATCCTAAGAATTTCCCGGAGGTGACGCCGAAGGCACATTTTAAGGGATTCATCTTAAGGTTAAATTGCCTTAATCGTTCGAAAACAATTCTCGAATCATACGGGTGGTTGTCCTTTACTTTGCTTTTGATGACCACATCGTCCACGTAACATTCGACTTGATTATGGATGAGATCATCAAAAATTCTTGTCATCGCTCTGCGGTAGGTTGCTCCTGCGTTCTTTAGTCCGAATGGCATCACCTTGTGTAGCAATATACTCCGATCGGCATTACGAATGTTGTAAGTTTTTCATCTTACGGAGCCATTTTTATACTGGTTGTATCCTGAAGATCCATCCATGAATGAGAATATGTCATGTGTCGAAGCGATGTCGATCATTAGTTACGGGATCGGTAGAGGGAATTCATCTTTTGGACATGCCTTGTTTAAATCTACGAAATCCACACAAATTCGATCGACCATTCTTCTTTCGATCGACACCACATTGGCTAACCAAGTCGGGTATTGTTCTTCACGGACAAATTTAGCGTCTATTAGCTTTTTAACTTCAGCTATGACTTGTTGTTCGATTTCTAGACGCATTCTTACGGAACCTTGTCGTGCGGGACGAAGTAGGATCCACTCCTAGCTTATGGTCGCGACCTGCGGTGCTAAGCACGGCATCTCATCGTAGTTCTAAGCAAAACAATCTTTAAATTTCATTAATAACTTGATTATTTCTTTGGAGTCTTCTTTATTGAGTAAGGAGCTAACAAAGGTAGGTCTAGGCTCTTCGCTAGTACCTAAGTTAACTTCATTTAACTCATCTATTGTAGATTTAATCTCTTCTTCGAATTCTAGTGGAGCATCTCCGATTTGTAAATCTTCGAGTTCGTACTGTAGTTTCCATGCGGTTTTCATTAGGCTCGTAAGTGACAACCAAGCAAAATTCGGTATCGTCGGCTGATCCTACTATGCCGAATCCGAGACCATGCTTTGAATTGGGTGGACGACCGGAGTTATTCCATAATTTTTCAAAATGTTGTGATTGACCTTTTGTCCATTTTCGAGATAAGAAACCACGGTGAATTAAATTTTGAACACAGGGAGAGTACCATTCAAAAGGTAATTCCATTAATTCTGATGAAGCAACATCTTCAAATTGTACATTATTTTTAGTTTTGGAGGAAGGAGCACCACGGTAGAATTTGATTGGCTTTGCACCACCGCTATGTACCCCTTTGACCACCATACCCTCGACCTTATTAGAATGGATCGGGGTTAGGTTCATAGTATGTACTTAGTGGTTAATCTTCTCGTACATTGATTTATATTCTTCATTCTTCTCATCTTCGAGAGAGATCTTGAATTGCGGCTTCTTCGAGCTTATTGTCGTTGCTTCTTGCTTGATTTCTTTTTCTTCTTCGGAAGCTGTCTTCCCAATCGAACATTGATGGTTGGTTTCTTCTGTCCAACTGTCCTAACGTCTCTACCACGACCTCGTCCCCGGCCTCGACCTCGGATGCGAGTTGTGGAGAAACCTTCACCATCTCGATGTAAGGGAGTGGTGAGTGACTGTTGGACTAGAACTTCAGGTTCTTCATTGTCCCGAACTTTCTTTGCTTCATTCGTTATGGTATCTCTGGAGAAGATTGTTTTCTTCGAAGGTGCATAATAAGCTGCATCTTCATGGATTCCAATTTCGTGTACGGAGAATGGTTGTAAGTCACCTTTGATGCGATGTTCCCCTCCATCGTAGTATTTGATGCAACGATGTAGAGATGATGGTACCATCCTGTTTTCATGTATCCATGCTCAGCCCAGTAGAGCGTTGAACGACGTTTCTGAATCAATTATGTGAAATTTTGCGATTGTCTTTGCTAAGTCACCGGTCTTCATTAGTAGTGTTATTGATCCGAGGGCTCTTTCTCCTTTTTGGTTGAATCCTCTTAATAACATTTTGTCGGCTTCGAGCTCGTGAGCATCAATTTCCAAATATGCTAGTGTTCGAAGACTCATTATATTGATTGATGCTCCTGGATCCACCAATACTGCGGAGAGTGTAAACTTCCCGATTGTATGCGAAATGTACAACGGTCGGTTGTGGTACTGTCATCCCAAGTAGTAGATCATTGTCCGTGAAGGTGACACCTCGCTGTTCCTTTAACGAACAAGCCTCATCTAAGGATTCTCCGGCCATTTGAGCTAGGCAAATTTCTGGATCAAGCAAGGCCTTGATCAGAGCTTCTCTCATCTCCTTTGATAAGATGAGAGCATCGTAGATGCTCAGTTTGGCCGGTAGTTTCCTAAGATGGGCTAGCACGTTGTAGTCCACTTTATTTTCATGTACCTCGGCTTCTTCCCGAATGGGTATTTCTTCTGCCGGGGTTGGTTCTTCTTGAACAACCACCTGCTTTCCTTTGTCCTTTGGACCCATTCTCGGAGGTAGAACTCTTCCACTTCTTAAGTTAACTTCGTAATTTCTTCGACTCTAGTATTGAATTTGCTTGATGTCTACTTCGAATCGGAATGACGGAGTTCTTCGGATTAGCTTCGAGTACGAAGTCTCTAACTCTATTGTGACTGGGGCTCCTCGAAACTCGCAAACAGATTCGTTGCTCGTTGAACTCTCATAGCCTCCTTGATGGATGTCTTCTTCATCATTGTCATCATCAAGACTGTGTATGATTTGAGAATTGTCAATTGTATCGAAATCGATGTCCGGATTGTCGCTAGTTACATAATCATTATAAAAAGTCAAAACGTAGCCAATGCCATAACCCTTATCATTATAAGATCCCACCGGAGCGAGCAGATAATCATACAGAGTCAGAGGTTCAACGGATTTCTCTCCCGAATCTGAAACAACTATCCTAGGATAAGCAGCCCCTAGTCTAGCCTTAGGAGCCTCAGTCTTCTCTTCTTCGTCGATTTTCTTCTTCTCTTCAATCGTCTCTTGTTGAGGTGGTTCTTCTATCGCAAGTGATAGTGTCGGCTTAACAGGTTTCGAACTCTGAATTGACGCTCGCACCGAAGCGGTTTGGATGTGATCCAAAATCTTTTTTGAAGACCTCATCCAAGTGGTAGTCCATCCATCATCAGTTGTATAGGGATCTATCAGAACGATGAGATCAGTTGAGACAACATTAACAGAACCTCCTTTCTGGGGTTCCTTCATGTACTCCTTCGGGATTGTTATATTCCCTTTCTGAAGATTGTCGTTGAGCCAACTTTTGAAGGTAATACAATCTTCTATCTTGTGTCCGAAGCATCCGGTGGTAAGGGAAAAAGTTGGGATCTCCTTTCTTGTTGACTTCTTCGGTCTCTTAGGCTCGGCGAGTTGGAAATCCGGAGTCTTCATCGGATTACGGAACATTTTCGGCCTTTGCCTCATTCTTGAATGGATATTCCACCGCTCGAAGCTCCCTTAATGTACGTTGCGGACGAGGCGGTTGTTCATATTGTTGAGATGACTGATAGCTGGATCGGGGTTGCTGGTAATTCTGTTGAGGTTGCTGCGGCCGTTCTGATGATATTTGTATCGGTTGTTTGCCTTTGTTGACTGCTGCAACGATCCCAGATTTCTTTTCAAAAGTATTCACAGGCTTTTGCTTGTCTGTCTTGTCTGCAAAACTTAATTGCTTCTCCTCCTCTTGCAAGCTTCCGGCCTTGCTTAACAACTTCTCGAAAGTCTTAATAGTAAATCCCTTGAGGAGAAGTGCTATCGAGCCGTGAATGCTCTTAAGTAAGATGCCGACTGCATGCTGTTCTTGTAGTTGTGGTTCACACTTCATACTCAGGTTCCTCCATGGAAGTATGTAATCCACCAAAGTTTCGTTCGGCTACGCTTCTCTACCACTAAATCACCTATAGTGATGTGGTGTCGAGCTCCGGCAAATCGGTTGATGAAGAGGTTCTCTAGTTACGAGAACGTCTTCACCGAACCATTCGGTAATTCTGCATACCAATCAAGGCGATCCACGACGAGTGCGCGACAAATTGTCCGAAGAGTAATGCATCACTTCCGCGAGCATTGCAACAAGCGGCACGAAAGTGTGCAACATCTTGTCGGGGGTTCCGGTTCCATCGAAGGTCTTGAACGAGAGGTGGTACGAAGCCTTTCGGGTATTGGACCGCGTCGAATTCTTCGAGGTAAGGTCTACCCATCCAAATGGATGTCCCGCTCTTTGATTGTGCTAAGGCTTCTCGCACTTGCTTGTTCCACGAAGCTCTTGATATCCTTTTACGGAATCATGCTTTGTGTCGCATCTTTCTTTAGTCGATCATCCCCGTTGACGGACGTAATCTCCTTTCCTCCGTCAACGATGTGAATGACCTCTGGGGTGTCTCTCTTTGGGGTTGTACTTGACTCTGGAGAGTGGCTAGGGCTACAGCCATCTCTTCCATCCTCTTCGCCATTTGGGCGATCGTATCATCTTTCTCTTGAAGCTGCCTCCTCATCACTTCCGGCTCCTCTCTTTCTGCGGCTGCAGGAGCACCTTGTGAAGCTGACGAAGCTCGCGTTTCGACCATGTTGATTTCTGCATATTCATCGTCCATGAATTCCGAAGAATCAATCTCATCTCCGAATTTCTCTTCTCTTTCTTTTGCTAATCGTCGAATATCAGTCCTCAACTTTTCCATAGCATCCTCTAGCGGCCCTTTACGTGCATCTTCGCGAGTTGTCGTGGGATAGGCTGTCGGGTTCCCTTCTCATGAGTCCCCTTTACTTGCGGTAGCGCTTTCTTCGGATTCGAGTCTCTGACTAGACTTTCCTTCTCGGTACATTGTTTCGATCTTAGCTGTCCGGTAGTGGGACGCCACACCATCCTTCTAGCGACGGAAGGTGCAGGACCGGATGGTGCAGTCGGCCAAATCTTGGAAGGTGGTATCCTCCCTAATCTGTAACCCTGAAACGATGACAGGTGGACTAGCCTTCATCCTTTTATTTGGCTTTTCTGTAATGATGGCGGGTTTTACTCGTGGCCCAAGACGGGATTTGACTAGCACCCGCCCTATCCTTCTCAAAATTTCCTATACTGGGCATTTCTCTTTCATCGCTAGCTTCTCGATCACAGTCTGTAGTCGGGCAAATGGTGTGATCCTAGCCCTTTTCTTTCTGCTGTCGTTGTAGTATGCTGGTTGAGGTAATGTAGAAACAATCCTGCGGACATTTTCCTCGTCAGCTACGGCGGAAAGGGGGTGGAATCTACTTCCTTCCAAAAAGGGTGTATCTTCAGGCAATGGTATGTATTCGGGTAGTGGTGTGTACTCGGGGATTTCGGGATTTCCTCCGGGAAAGCAACTTCGGCGGCTACGGCCTTCACGTAATCTTCCTACTACATTCCTTCTTTGGGTCCGTGTTAGTGATGGAACTCTCGAGCTGGACCCGATTTCAAAACGAAGGTCTGACGGGAAGGTCCGTACCCTCCACGGTAACGGGTTCACCATAGTTACGGATTTCCTTCCCCTTTAATCTGGCGAAGCCGGGGTAGGTGCGGAGACAACTAGACCGGTGGGGGTAGCAAAACGGTCCTTCGTGGACGAGCGGTACTCCTCTCGGTTGGAATCTTTTGCGGGGGAGGAAACTCTCGAGTTGACCTGAGGTTGAACTCGATCGACGGCTTCTTAGCTTCGGATACTTTGTTTGTCGGCGCGAAAAGGGAAACATCAGTGATCTTGACATTTGTGTTCTCGAATCCTTGTCCAAACCGGATGATCCCATTGTCGGGCAGTTCATCCTTGTAAACAGCGAAGTCCAGTCAATTGGTGAAGGAGAATCAGCTTTGGGGCTTCCATTTCTACAGGGTAGATTCTGATTGTCAGTCCCAAGTTATGCTTCCTCTCATCAGGATGAAAAGAAAGGAATCGAAAAGAGTCCGAACACATTCTTGTTCATGTATTTATAAGGAGGAGTTATTTGTTAAAAGAGTCATTCATTAGAGGGTTTGTTTACTTAGAATGGAATGTTCAAAGGTGTAGAGAAGGTAATGAATCTGATTCAGAGTTGGAAGGGAAAAGAAGGTCTTATGCAAGACTTCTCGACTCGAAGGATCACTCCTAAACTAACACCTATTGGGGGTCCACCCCACCTCAGAAATGAGGCAAAAGGATTTCGGAACCTCTCTATTTAGGGGTGTCTAAACAGTGGCTCCTAAATCCAAGAGAATGTTGGCTATACTCGTTCAAGGTAGAAATGAACATAGTATTCCAATGGAAAGAAGGGTAGTTTGATCCACAAGGGACATGGATACACTACTGATTTTTGAAAGCATAATTGTCTGATTAAAATGGAGAGAGGAATTGTCCCCAGCGGAATCGCCAGAAATTGTACGGCTTATTTTTAGGTCGTGTGTATTATTAAAAAAAGGGGTCGCCTAACAGAAATTGTCGGCGAATTTTAAATTTTAAATTTAATTTAAATATATATATAATTTGGAAAGTAGCATTTGATTTTGAAAATAATTTTAAATTTGAAAATTTTAAGATATGAAATCACACCGACCTCACATCCCAAATAGTTTATATAAACGAGCACCGTACTTCAAACCGTGTATCTATCCCGAAGAATAGACGCCTTTGCTTGATGATGGGGCTCGATTAAATAAACTAGAAGATTTGTGACATCCGTTTGGTCGCGAACCAATTTTATAAGCCGACAAGTTCCCACGCTTAATATGAAAGCATTAAACAGGGTTTATATTACCAGGTTCTTTAAAATTCCCTATAAGGGCAAGCCCACATAGTTAATTACATCTTAAGTGACGGGAATCACCTAAGAAAACTCTCGATAATAATCGGTAGATTCTGCTCTCGAGAATTTCAAAGTTTAAGTTTTCAAGGATTGAATTTTGGAATTTCGATAGGGAATGGATCGAAGTATGGAACATTTTGTTTTGGGAATTCAAAGGAAGAAAGGTAGGAGAAATTACAGATTCGAAGCGAACTTCGGTAATTTCCCGACTACCCTATTGTTTGGCTTGAATTTAGGAAAGTCCTAATGTTTATTTAATGTTTCGATCTTGCCAATTTTAATTAATTTGGACTTATATTTGTATGAAACAATCATACAAATAGCCTCGATGATATGAGGGTTTATGTCGTACCAAACGACTACCTCGGAGTCCTAAGACCGGTTAGGGCTTAATCTACATGACATGATTATGCAAATGCCTAACAAAAAGTTGAGGATTTATGTTGCACTAGGCAAACTACCTCGAAATCCTATGGTTTGGTTATTTAATTCTAAGAAAGTTTTGCTGAAGTAGACTCGAGTTTTGCTTGATGACGATGGCCGTCTTTGCCCACCATGCTCCGAGCTCCTTGTTGTTGCGAGAGGTTTAGTTATAGAAATCATAAATCGGGAGATGAGAGAAGTGTTTTGGTTTAGAGAGATTTCTTAATTTCCAAGTGTTTTTTATGTTTTAATTAAAACAAATCTTAAAGTTGATTATAACAACACTAGGTTAAGATCCCGCGGTTCCATCCTTAGGCATCGTTATTTTTATCGGATTCACTTAGTCCGGATGAATTTGCTAAACTCAACTGAATGAGTTCCACACTTTCATTTAGACCGTGGGAAATCCCGTTAGCAACACGTAGGTTACATCATCCGAGGTAATCCCGATCATCCAACAGGACGTTTTAATTTAGTTGTAATTGTAGTTTTGTGTTCTGTTTGTGATTAAATTTTGAGTTGTTTTATATTTTGAAATGTTGTGGCGGTGAATTTTATCTTGCAATGACTTTTAATTTAGTTTTGGTTTCGGTTTTAGGGACTATCCTAAAGGTGTGGGTTTTCATGCAACGAGTTGTTTATCATACGAGAAAAGTAAGTGCGATGCGATTAAATAAATTGCGATAAGGTAAATTGCGATAAAATAAAAGCGTACTGGACGGTCTTCCCAGTCATCCCAAGCTGCACTTAAACACAATTTAGAATATTTAAGCAAGTTCCTAGGTAAAAGCTAAGGGAAGGGTTATGGTTTTCTACCAAATTCTAATCCTATAGCTAGTCATTTCCTATTGACGTCTAGGTTCTTGTGTTTTGGTTTGAGGACGATTTTCTTCATCGAAGAACAATTAAGTTCGATTGTTCTTATAAGTATCCTATCATATTGAGGAAGTTCTTAAGAAGAATCTTAAACATCTTTTCAATATTGCTTAGAATTGTTTTAAGTCCGAATGAATTTAATTATACAAATGGATTAATCGATCGAGAATTCGAGTTTTGTTATCTTGCTCGGTGAGCTAGGACATTTGAATATCCTATAAGAAAAGTAACATTTCATTTAATGTTTTGTTTAGGAGTTATGATAACGAAAGTTTTCGAGGCAGATTGGTGTTCGAATGGTTTGTGATTTAATTTCGGTTATCGGATTTAAATTTGGAATAGTGTTCGAGTTACTTTATATTTAATTTCTTTATGTCTTAGGTGATGTTATTTAATTTAATTTAATTTAACTTTAATTTAATTTAATTTGGTTTAGTTTTAATCTTAATTTAATTTATTTAATTTAAATTAATTTTAATTTTAACTTGATTTTATTATTTTTATTTTTTATTTTATTTAATTTAATTTAATTTAATTTAATATGATTTAATTTAATTTAATTTAATTTAATTTAATATGATTTAATTATTCTTTTAATTTAATTTTATTTAATTATAATTTAATTTAATTTTAATTAAATTTAATTCAATTTAATTTGTTCAATTTAATTTATTTGATTTAATTTAATGATTAAGTCCTTTAACATTTTAAAACTTAAATTTGAATTATCATTTTTAATTAGGAATTAAATATTATTGAGATGATTAATTTAGGGATTTTTAAATTAAAGAATAAATCTCTTCCTAATAATATCCCTATTTAATAATTCCAATTTTATTATTTTTCCAAATTTAATCAATTATTTAATTAAGGTTTATTTTAATTATCTTCAAATTATTTAGTAGTTTTCTACCCTTTAATTATTTGAATTTCAATCATCCAAATCAGATTAGGATCAAATATTTTATTTGTTAATTTTATTAAACCTAAAGTTTTAATTAAGGGTTAAATTTTTTAATTACCATTTTGCCCCTCAAGCTTAATAATTTCATAATTCACTAAATTGAGCTTAAATGAACTTGAAATTTTTATGTGACTTCACTCATATGTCAATAAGGACATGAGAGGAGAAAATGTGATTTTTCTGTATTTAATTTATTTATATAATTATTTTTGGTAGAAAATAGGGATTTCCAAGGAAAATTTAATAACATGACCAAGGGAGAGTTTCTGTCCTTAAGAAAATTATGGGACATTTCTAATGACCAGAGGACCACTTGGACCAATTTTGGTGATTTTTTGAATTATATTATTTTTATTATAATTATTTTAAGTTTTGGATTATTAATTAATTTAAAAATAAAATAAAGGTTGAAAAATTAATTTTATATTTTTCAAAACTCTCTCTGATATCAAGGAAATCAGAGAATCAATTTTTACAATTTTCTGATTTTTCTTTGATTTATTATAATTATTTTAGTGAAAATGCTAGAAAATACATTTTTTTTAATTTTAAATTTACCCTAGGGCTTTAAAATTTAATATCTCATTAAATAGACCTAAGAAAAATATGAGGTTTGTTCCTAAGTGATTAAAATTCAAAATGTGACATTTTGGTGAATTTTATTATTTTTATGATTTTTATTATTTTTTAATCATTAAAATATTAAAATAATACCAAAAAATCAACTTTTTTAGAAAATTAAAATTTTAATTTAATTAAATTCCCCTGATATCAGAGAGGCTCCAAAACCAATTTGGTGAATTTTTGAAAGGTATTTTGAAAGTTATGAATTTTTGAAGTTCAAATTGACTAAATGGCTTAAGCGACCCATTTAGTAGGGCTAACCAAGTCCGATTGACCTCAAATTTTTATTGTGGGTTCCTCCGATCCTCAAGGTCGAGTGGAGAATTGATTTCAAGTCAATTTGATGTATGGTTAGCTCTAATTAATTAGGGATCTATTTTGGGTGTTTAAGCCAATTATGGTTATTTTAAATGAATTAACTCAAAACCTATTTTTCTTAGGGTCCTCTAGTTATAAGAGACATCACCAAATTTTCCTAGAATTTATTTCACAACATGCTAATTATTGGAATTAAAATACTCAAAACAGTAACATGAATTTGAAAAATCAATAACTTCTCATAGGGATGGCCTCTGACTTTGGAAAATTCGGGGAATGTTCCCAAATTCGGAGGCTTCAAAACCACTATGGTCTCATGCCATGGTGAATTTCCTATATGCATGGAGAATTAAAATAATGCGAAGGGAAATAAATCATTAAAAATAAAATACTTGATGAAATTAAATGATTTCTTTTCCACATTATTCTCCTCTCGTTCAACGAGCGAGAGGGTATTTTTATTTTATTTTTTCGATTTTTCTACACAAAGTTATGGATTTTTGAAGTTTAGGAAATTAAATAAATCAGAAAATACCCTAATTTTCTATTTATCCACGCGGCGCCGCGTCAACCTTGGCAGCTCCGAAACGCTGCGTGGCGCTCTCTGATTCGATGTTGCCATCTGACTCAGCGCTCCGGGGGCCCGCTGTGTCGTTCCATCTCCTGATCCGACGCGATCCTGGCCGTCCGTCTGCTCGCGTATTAAATGAACGGCATCCGTTCATCATCCCCAAGCCTCCTAGCCCAAGAACCGTCTGTCTTCTAGGCCTAAGATCTCACTCGATACTCAATGGATTTTTGTGTTCTAATGCTCTATGGATTCGTCTCGAGATTACGAACGCATCCATACAGTTTATGTGGCATGAAATTGACTCAATGAAAATGGAGAATGTTCAGAAGCTCGGGAAGAAGAGTGAGGCCATACCTTTGCTCGGAGAAGTGTGGCTTCGATCCGAGGGTTGTGTCACCTTCGATTGGATCCCGGCGAAGCTCCGGATGAAGTCTCCCGGTGCGGTGAATTGCTAGCTATGAAAGTGACCACGGCCGATCACAAAGCTTGGAGGCTGGAGCAAGCTGGGTGGCTCTGGAGATGGGGCTTTCAGTGGGAAACTTCTCCTCTTGGTCCAGTGAAGGTGTAGGACCAGTCAATTTGAGGATTGGCTCACTGTGGCAAAGTGTCCTAGTTTTGGGTGAAATTTCAGTTGAGAAATTGGATTATGTTGGTGGGGATTAGGGCAAATTGACACTGGGGATCAACTGCTCTAAGTATGGAGAAGGGTTTGGAACAATTTTGGCAGAGTTTCAGCAAGGTTTGTGCAACTCTCCTCTCATGGCCGTGAGGGGGTCGGGTTTAAATAGAGGTGGCTGGAGAGCCTCACAGGGATGGCCAAGGGCTGGGATCAGCTGCTCTGGTCATGGGAAGAATAGCCAAGGTGGCTATTAGGCATGGGGCAGCTCAGCAAGGTGGAATTCCAAAGTTGGCTCACATGTGAGCTCTCGGGTGTGGTGTTTTCCGGCGACCTGGTGGCTGGCCGGCCAGGCACTGGTCACCATCAGGGTCAGTGAGGTCAGAGCTTGATTCCTGTGAGTTCAATTGATGGCTTCCATGTGTAAAGGTGGTGAATTGAAATGGAATGGGAAAGGGGTGATTTTGGCTTGGTTTAGGTCAACCCAAGTATTTGTGCTTGGTTCACCATCCAAGGCTTGACCTTGGGCTGAGGGAGAATCATTTGGGTTAGCTTGAATTGTGGTAGTGAAGTCCCCATCCATGGTGAGGTGGCTAAACATGGTTTAGAGTGTATCATGCTTAAGGAAAAAAGGGCTTAAAAAGGGTTTAAGAAAGAGACCTTCTCTCTTACCATTAATGGTTTGGTGAGGTGGAAAGTGGATTCCATGGCTCTCATGGCTCATATGGGGCTCATGCATGGCTTCATGGCTTGTCTTTGGCTTGGGGAAAAGCTTGGTCAATTTCATGAAAATGGATCTTATAAATTTTGGTAATTTGATGGGAATTTGTATGGGGCTTAATTTGGAATCATTTGATGATTGATTTGAACTTAGGGATGATTTTAATTAAGGGTATGATGAGAAGAATTTGTCATATGGGCTTTAGCATGAAATTTGGGCTTTTAGGAAGGCTTAAGAAGGTGGGCCTTTGTTTGAAAATAAATTTATGGATGCGAATTTCGTAAAGGATTGGGCCAAAAAAATGTTGTGTTTAGTTCATAGATGTGTCATGAGTGATTTGAAGCAAATTGGGAGTGATTTGGGTTTGAATTGGGTTGAATTTAGGCTTCTTTGGTGAATGGGCTAATATGGGTTAAATTGGGCTAACTTGGGCCAATGTTGGGCTAGCATTGAAATTGATGTAAAATAAATGTTGGGAAATATTTATGGGAGTGTTTCAAAGACGTTTTGTCTTTGGTTGGGTTTTGATTTTGGGGTTTGGGCTTATTTGGGTTAGGTTTGGGTTTAGGTCAAAATTGGGCTTTTTAGCTTTGGGTTGGATTTGAGTGGGGTTTGGGTCTAAATTTTGGACAAATCATGTTAGGGTTTTGTTTTTAGGGATGTTAAGGAAGGTTTAGAAAGGATTTGGGGTTAATTTGAGTTGAATTGGGTGAGTTTGGGTTAGGTTTGGGTCATGGGTCCAAATTGGGCTTTAAGGCCAAAAGTGAAATTGGATCCAAATGTCAATCAAATTGGACTTGGATTTGGTCTAGAATGGTGTTGGGAATGTTGAATTGAAGTTTAGAATGGAATTGGACCAGAATTTGGGTCAATTGGGTAGGTTTGGTTTGACATTGGGTTCACTTAGGGTTAAAATGGGTCAAATTGGGGGTTTTGATAAAAGTAGGGTACATTGACAAAATTGGCTCATGGTGTAGTTAAACAAAATGAAATTGGGAATATTTGGGATTTTCTGGAATTTTCTGGGAATTTTCTGAATTTTTGGATTTTTGGGTCAAGAGGGGTATTTTGGGTATTTGGAGGGTATTGGGAGGTATTTTTGGAATTATTGGTATTTTTGGGTATGAATGATCAATTTGAGTGGAGAGAAATGTTTAGTAATGGTTTTGGGGAATTTTGGGTGATTTGGAAATTTTGGAGGATTTCAAGGTTTTTGGGTAGGCTAGGCGGGTGTAGGGTCCCGGGGGTCAAAAATTGAAAATTTGGAAAATTGAAGATTGGGTGAATATAAGTGGAATAAAATCATTTTGGTTGAGCCATGAAGCCATATCAAGCCCACATGAGCCATGAAGGGACTGATTTGAGGCATTCACTATGTTGTTCCTAGCCCTCTTAGCCAAGGGCTTAGGGGTTAAGGACCATCCATGTGAGTCACCTTTTTGAGTCAGGAGGTCAAGTTAGGTATGGGTGTGCTTCTAGGATGTGTGTGAAAGTGTAGTGTATAGGTGTAGTGTGTGTGTAAGTCAGCCCTTCACCGAACGAGGCCACCCGGGCGAGTCCTAAGGCCAAAGAGTCCTATAGGAACTCATCCTTTAAACTTCCACATTTGATTTCAACCCTCCAGGTGATTAGGGGTCTACAGTCAAGTTTGTGGAGTTTGCAGGGAGTTAAGAAGTGGTTTGAATTTCTAAGTGGTGGGTCCCAATTCTAATCCTCTAAGACAGTCAAAGGAAAAGCCTAAGGCTAGATCCTAAGTACTAAAGAGAGAAAAGAAGACCTCATTAAAAATGAGGTCAACAACTTCTATCATTTTTAACCTCCAGCTAACGCCAAATTGAGATCTAGGGCTTGCTAGATTGTGAATTTCAAATGATTTCAAGGCTTATAATGTGTAGATATTGTCTTCCCTTAGTAAGTGCTCTACTCTAAACCAAATATTATTTATTTTCACCATGGAAATCTCGCAGATTATGTAGATCCAAAATTTGAAATTTTTTATGATGCGTTGAGATTATCCATGGTGATTTAAGCTCTTACTTACTTAGATATGCTTTTGGAGTCTTCTAAATTGTGATTTTGGAATTATTTTATTTTCTTGCATATATTATTTAGACAATTTCACATGGCTCCAAAGACAAGTAGAGGGAAGAGAAAAATAGATTTTGATGAAGATAGATTTTTAAATTTAAAAGCACAATTTTTTTTCAATTCATCCCTTTAAAACAAAAAGTGTATTCAAGATCGGGCTTTTGAAAATCTGGGAGGATCTGTAGAACGGTTAATTTCTAATCGGAATTGGGAAATCTTTTGTTATTTTACTGCTGATGCGATTATGGGTAATGTTAGAGAATTTTATGCAAATATGCCTTGGACTAAAACTGAATATGTGCTTGTTCGTGGAAAAATGGTAGAGTTTACCCCGGAACATATTAATGTTTTTAACCAGTTAAGGGGTACTTCATCTTGTGAATATGAAAATTTTGAAACTTTGGAAGCTAGCCTGAATGAAGTTCTCACTTTTCTTACAGATGGAAAAGGAGAATGGAAAATAAAGCAAAGAAAAATGATTAATTTTCCTGCTTCCAAGTTAAATGTAGCATCTAGAGCTTGACACTAATTCATCTCTGCTAGATTATCTTGTCATCACAGTTAACTTACTAGAGATAGAGCTATTCTTAATTACTGCATTCAGAATATGAAACAAATTGATATTGGATCGATTATCTTTAAGAGTATTTAGACTATTGCTAGAGGAGAAACCACTGGTAGATTAGGACATCCTACCCTGATTCATTCATTGTGTGTACAGTTTGGAGTTGAGTTCGATAATACCGAGTAGCTAGTCCATCCACTGAGGCCTATTACTAAGGTTAATATTCATACTTATGAGTCTCATGTAGGATGGAGGGGAGAGATTAGGAGTACTGATATTTCTACTACTAGCCAGGACATAGCATATACTTCTAAGGGGCCTACTTTGTTTGATGTTATGGAGCATTTAAGGATTCAGAGTGCCAGTATTTATATACTCCATAACATGATGGATGGATTTGAGGCTCAAAGCGATGTTAATGATGATTATATTCGGAGGAGAGTTGAATATGGCATTGCTTAACATGATGCTCAGGTCAGATTCATGAGGGGAGACACTAGAGTGATATTTCCTACTTGCCCCAGTTATGTTCCTTACCGACCTGATCATGCAAATGAAGCTAAGGAAGCTACTGATGATGACTGGTAGTTATGTAATTTCTATTTTCATTGTGTTATGTAGTACCTTTATGTGTTAGTTAATTGTTTTTCTGTGATATGTGTAACTTCAAATGTATTAATCATAAAAATGAAAATGTAATGAACTATGTGTTAGTTTTTTTAGTGATTTAGATTGAGATTGCGATGCTTGTGTTGGATGTTTAAAGTTTAAGTCTTTAATATTTCATCACCCTGTAACTTTTTAATATTATATATAGCTCTGCTTCTAACTGTTTCATGCTTGCTAGCATGAATTATTGATTAATACCAGCATAGCTTCAAAAGATTTCAAAATCCCAGCACAAAAAGATTAATTTTCTTTTACTCTCTACCTTTAAAAATTTATATGTAATGAAAAACTTAAGCTCGGGGGAGGTGGAATATTAACTCTTATTTGTTCTCATTTAATATATTTTCAAAAATTATTAACATAACTTTTAGTAGTTGAACCTAACTTTAGATAACTAAATTTTTTATTTCATTTAAATATTATGGTAGATTTGAATGAGTTTTTATTAATAAAGGTTAACTTTATAGGATTAAGATATTTAGTATAAGAGGATTGGACTATAGTTGACTATTTAAAGTAAAGAAAACTGTATTTTTGAAATGTTAAGAGACTTAAAGAATTATGTGAGAAGAAAGGATTGTGACTTTATGATGAATTATAAAGCTAATATTTATCTATAAAGTAAGGAGATGTTTCAAGTTTCAATTTTAGAGAGAGGAGAGTGAAGTTCAAAACTATTAAAGGCTATCCAAATATAGTAATCGTCACAAGGAAAAAAATAAAAATAAAAGAAAAAGAAAATTAAAGGATAGAAAAAACAATCCTAAGAAAAAAAAAAAGAGAAAATGAGATATAAGAAAAAGAAAAAGAAAGAAAATATATGTGAGGAGAAGCTTGAGGAGATGCCTAATCAAAAATTGGCTTCACTTGAATCAAACTAAAGGAAGAACTTTGTTACATTTCTGAATTTATATTAAAAGTATTAGCCTACTTTCTAATAAAGTTTGCATGAGCTTCTTTTCCATATAGTCCTTCAATGCACCCTTAATGTGACAAATTATGATTAATCTTGAAATGAATACGAAACTAGAAATCTTAGACTTGATTACTGAATGTTCTTATACCTGTACTTTTAACCTGAGTTACTAAACTTCTCTCTAAGAATCTTACTATTATATTCATTTAAATAAAAAATAATAGTATTCTATAAGTGAAACAATCACTACTATGAGTTATATTTTTACGTAGTAAAAGGATTACTTGAGGACAAGTAATAGTTAAGTTTGGGGGATTTTAATGCTTCAAAAATATGTTAGATTTTTTTAATATAATTTGAACTTATTTTTAGTGATATTGCACTTTAAAGGAAGCTATTCTTAATGTTTTTGTGCAGGTATGATGAATTTAGGTGATTGGAGCAAAAGGAAGTCAAAAAGAATGAATTTGGAGAAAAAAGTGGCAATTTGGTAAAAACAGGACACTGGCATTCGTGCCCATTTCCAGAGAGCATTTGAATTAAATTGTCAGGACAGCACTGTCGGCGCCCTATGTCGGTGGAAGTCAAATTCAATGCATTTGGACATTTTTTGAAGGGTTGCTTGAGGAAACTCTTGGGGAACTCATTTCTAAACTATTTAAAACAGATTTGGACGCCAAGAAAGAGTGGGAAGAGAGGGATAAGAGTCTTTTGGAGTGTAGAAAGTCTGTTAGGGTTTATAGAAGTCTTGTTTTGTGAGGGATTCATCTCTAAAGAGTACAGGATAATGAGGAAAGTGAGAGATTGCTTCTTTCTTACTATTATAAAGAGAGAATTGAGTATTATAGTGAAGAGAGAAAATGATTCAAAGGAACTTTAAGGGATTTGCTTAGGGAAGAAATTGAAATAAGTTGTATTCAATTCTTATGGTTTGTATGACTTTGCTTTTATATATAAAGTCCATGTTTTGTTGTATCTTCCTCATGAATTCTTAGTAGATTTCTTTGTCTTTCTTCTTGTAATGAGATGCAGTGAAGTGGTGATGTGTCATTTGAAATGCTAAGAAATTGTGATGATTTTTCACTTTGAACTTCATTTCCTTTTTGATATGGCTAATTGAACTGTTAAAACTTATTGTGAAACATTCAATCCGAGAAGACTAAGTGTTCTACAACAATAGTGGAGAATTCATTCAATGTCCATGAATGAGTTGTGTAGTTCATGGGAATTAAGTGCAAATAAATACAGAAATGTGGTTTGATGGATGTCAAATTGGAGATTTTAGAGTGACAAGCTGAAATCCCCAATTTGGTCCTAAAGCTTGGTAACTAAAGCAAGGGAAGTGGGAGCTATAGGGAAGTCAGGGCTTCGAAGTGAGAGCTAGTATCCTCCCAGCCTAACCATGGATTTAGAGACTAAGCCTAGGATTTGCCAATGTTCTTTACATAACTCTTAAGAGGGGGTACTCTGAAGAGGGTAAAGAATATGAACAGAGCTATTTGGCACAATACAAGTTTATTATCAATCTATATCACTCACTCATCATGGAATCATCACAAGAGGAAAACTGTTTTTCCATAGTTGAACCTTTCAATAGAAAACTTAATCTAGGTTAGTTAATCCTGTTTAGAAGTTTAGAAGGCAATTTTAGTTAATGTAGCTTTAGTCATCTTTACACTAGCAACTTAAATAAATTCTAAACTTGCATTGTGAATTGAGTATTGGATTTCAATTCTATACTATGCTTTGAAAAGTTTCAACCCCCCTCGTGGGATTGATAACCAGGACTCCACTAGAGCCCTGTATTACTTGAACGATATGTATACTTACGTATATGAGTGACTGATTAATTATTAAATTGATCTTATTATGAAACTGAATTGAAACTATATTTTGAATATTTACATTAGCGGCACCGCACCGGTCACATTTTTATGAGGCACAAATTTTCAATACCAAGAATACTCCTTTGGATCATGTTGCCATAATAGCTCAGATTTGAACCAATATTATCCTTGCATCAATGTACTATTTATTGTGGAATTTGATGTATGCAACGGTTTACTTGTTCCAATGTACTATTTCAGTTTTGATTTATGGAACTGTAAAAATGTAAATTTTTCAAAAACTTAATATATAACTCTTGAGAATTTTTTGCATATTAATCTAGTTTCAAGAGTGCATTTGGAATAATTTGGCTTTGTTAACATGGTATTAATGTTCGATTGTCCTATATATGTTGTGTATTTATTATTAGACTTACTGTTGCCTTTTGTGTTATTGTGGTGTTATTATGGTTTTGTTATGGTTTTCTTGTATTTTTTGCGGTCTTAAGTAATTCCTTCTAAAGCCTGGAAAATGACCTTAATACTACTTTAATATAGCAGAATACGACCTAAATATTTCATGTCGCGCGTGCTTCAATCCATCCTCGGTGCTTTTAGAATATTTTGTGGAATATTGCAATAACACCACGGCCGTAGACTCTTCAAAAGAACGAATATAACCATAATAATCCCATAGTAATGTGGAAATACACCCACTTCTGAGAATACAACGATTCAATAGTAGAAAAGAGACAGGCATTTTGGAATATTCCATGGGCTTATCTAGCCCAAAAAAGGTTGTAACGTAGTTGTATTCGAATATTTTGTGTGTTATTTGAATGCATTGTGCCTTCTTCAATTTATCCAAGGTGCTATTGGAATATTTCATGGATAAATCCAATAAAAACGCGACTGTAGTATCCTTACAAAGCACAAATACAACCATAATAATTCCTTAGTAATTCATAAATACACCACCCACAACTAAGAATCCAACGATCTTGAAGCAGATAAGAGACGAGTGTATTAGGTTATTCCACGGGCTTATCTAGCCCATCGTGGTTGTAATGTGGTTGTATTCGAATAATCTGCGTGTTATTTGAATTCACCGCGTGTGCTTTAATTCATCCATTGTGCTATTGGAATATTTCGTGGAATATTCCAATAACACCGCGGTCGTAGTACCTTTAAAAAGCACGAATGCAACAATAAAAATCCCGTAGTAATGCAAAAATACAATAACAACAGAGAATCTAATAATCTAGAAGCGAATAAGACACGGGCGTATTGAGAAATTCCATAGGCTTTTCTTGAATGTTTTGCGTGTTATTTGAATGTGTCGCGCGTGCTTCAAATCATCCGCGGTGGTATTGGAATATTTTGTGGAATATACCAATAACACCGCGGCTGTACTACCTTTAGAAAGCATGAATACAACCATAATAATTCTACAGTAATAAGGACATACAACCATAGCTGATAATCTAATGATCTAGAAGTGAATAAGACATGGGCGTATTGGGATATTCTATAGGCTAATCTAACCCACTGTAGTTGTAACATGGTTGTATTTAAATATTCTGCATGTTATTTGAATGCACTGAGCGCGCCTCATATCATCCGCGGTGCTACTGGAATATTTTGTGGAATATTCCAATAACACCACGGTCGTAGTTCCCTTATAAAATATAAATACACCAATAATAATACATCAACACAACCACAATAATTCAGAAATACAACAGTAGAATATCCCTCCCCCACAAATCCAATACTACGTAAATACAACCACAATAAAATAGAGATACAACCGAATCTAAATAAAATGGCATTCACTAATAAACTTAGGCACCAGTAAACTGCTTACCTCAACAACATAACTCAGATCTAAAGCTTGATAAAGAATTAGGAAAATGATTACTCTATTTCTCAACATATCATCATAATAATGAAAATATAACAAAATAATAATAAACCAGTTATGGTTACATCCATTTATTATCCGTTCACAGAAGAAAACCACATACAAAGCTGATATGCTAACTCTACCCTGAATCATTACATGTCAGCCTACCAGGTGAGCTTTTGATTCCAGTCAATTGGGGCAGCCTGTACTAATTTTTCCATATACTTACAGACAAACATGCCACAGTCAATACTATTGCTTTGAATGGGCATGTCTTTAATGGCTAATAGCTTCCACTTTTCTGGTTTCACCCTGAAAGATAGTCTAGCATTGGCTGAAAATAGTTTGATCTACAAAATTTAATGTCATACTTATTATTGTATCGAGAAGAAGGCTAAATGGGGTTGATATATTATGTGGAATATACTTACAACTTGTTTGCAGACCTTCTTATGCACTGGTTGGGTGAGGAATCATACATTCTCCATTTCTTTTTGTCTAACTTAGCAACCAACAATACCCAGTGATTGTTGTTCACAATAGGAAACAATATCATATGTGCATTGTTCACCTCTACCTTTGTGATATGGGTCAAAAAATGTAAGTGGTTGCCACCCATTTTATGATAACTCTGCATGAAATGACAAACTGTTAATATTTTCATTGGGTACATGCAAAACTTTATAACAAAGCATTATTTCATTACCCAGTATAATGGCTTCACATATAGGTATTTCTGGAACAAACTTGAAATTTGACTCTTCATGCTACTCAAAATTGCAGCTAAAGCATCAATATGTTCATTTCTAATAGTTTCATTGCATAATAAATCCTCGAGCATTCCGTAATCTATTAGAATGTCCCCAATGTGTACAATAATATCATTCATGCAGAATACACATAAATCTTTGTGTCAACTCACTTTAAGAGATTTGCAATGCATCAACAGGGTGAAGATTTGCTAACTTTTTATTGTATTTCAGCAACTAGTGATCAATTACTCCTTGCATTTCAAATGAAATCAGTGCTCTCCCAAGAAATTCTAACTGTAGCTCGCTAAAGAAGGCTACCAGACAAAACTTATGAGATTTTATATTAGAATACAACATATAGGAAAGTATTATGAAAGTCTTTTAGTAATGCAGCTAATGCTTGTTCGTTCACTGTGTCTTCCATATGTTCAAGTATTGAAGGTTCAAATACCACTATTTGCAGTCCCTCCTCTGCTTGACTATCTCTAATTGGGGATGTTTGACCTATTGGCTGTTCTGAGGTGGCTACAGTATCTACGCTTAGTTGTTCTATAATGGGTAAAGTTTGTGCATTTACTTGTTTTGTGGAGGTGGAAGTATATTCATCTATTAGTAGTTCATCACACTGAGGTTGCTCATCTACATCCTTATTGTTTCTCTTCTTTTAAATTGGAAAGCAGTGAAAGGGGATCTGACCACCTTCTTTCTTCTGCTTTGCTAGCCCTTAACCCTTTGCATTAAACTTAGAATGGGGTGTGGTACACGGAAGAGATTCCAATAGGAGAGCCTTCTTCTTGTAAACTCATGCCATCAACAGTGTCATTTTCAACAACGAAGGTTTGACAGGTTCCCTCTTCATACAGCTCATTTTCTTCATAAACAAGAGGGATTCCAACAGAAGGGGAGGATGGTTGGGCATATTCTTTTTCCAACACTGTGACTTTATGAGCTATGTCTTTTTCATATTTATCAAATTTTTTATGAAATACTAACATTTGCTCCTGCAGCCTTGACACTCCAACAGTTACTGCATTCATTGTTCCTTGGAAGTTTGTGAACCATTTATCCTACCCTTTAAGTAGCTAATTCATTATTTCCATGTTTCCATTCATTTCAGCTAACATTTACTCAACTGTGATGTCCCCTAAAGCTACTGGCCTCATATCATATGATATTCATGATGGAGGTCTTACTTCATGTTCACGATTTTGGAATTGCATTGAGGGAGCTGGACTAGGTAGTTCTTCATCTGGATTGGCCAGGAAATTGAGCTCATCCTCTTTCAGATCCAAAAATTTCTCGTAACTTTGAAAGTAATTTCAGACAAAAACCCTTGAATAATTGTTCCTGAAATAAATTCTTTAACAATGATGTTAATGACTTGCATGTTTTGTGTTCAGCCTCTTAAAGGCTAATTCAATAAGTGAGGAGTTCAGGTTACTATTTTTGACCACCTCAACATTCGGGGTCTGGCCTCAGGAGCGACAGAAGTTACCAAAGAAGTGTGCTCGTAAAACTAGATTTGGATAAAAGATATTTAATATTAATTTTGCAAAAATAACTATAAAGTATTTCTAAGGTTTATTATAATAGATACTAATTGTTAGAAAAAACAGAAAACTATTTAGGTCTCTAATAGACCTGTTTCGCCTTATTTTCGTAGCCACTGCATTAATTTGCTCAATAAGAAATTTACAGAGTGCAGCAGGCCAGGGAAACGAGGAGAAACTCTCTACACTCTCCTCGTAATTGTGAAGTCCTTCGGGTAAGCTGAAATTACTAGAAAGAAAAAATAAATTTGATAACAAAAATTTTATGAAAAATTTAGGAATAGAGGAAGAAGACTCCTCGCTTGTAAAGTTCAAAAGATTATCCTTCATTTGCTGGGCATACACACCGCAAGATCGACTTTTACACCACTTTGGCACTTCTCCTCTATTTGGCATGCCAATCAGCAAGGCAACTTCATCAAGCAGTAGTCTTAGCTCTTTCCCTCCCATTCTGAATACCATTTTTTCATAATGCCAACATTGCAATATTTTTTGAGTCAATACATTCTCTTAAGGATAAGTAGGTAGATCAAAAAACTAGTAAACATTCATTATTTTCAGCTCATTCCTTATGTCCTTAGATATTGCAGTCCCGACCTTATCAAGCACATCTCTCATTACGGATGGCCGACATCTTCAACTCGTGGACCTTGGGTTAATAAACCTTCAAAAACAAAGCAATGAAAGAAATATTATGTGTCATAAAGGTGTTATTTAAGTATTGTTCAGGTATTGTTCTTGTCTTATCTAGGTATTACATTGGTACTATTATGGTTTTATTGAGGTTTTATTTTGGTTTTATTTAGCAAAACGCTGGTTCACCAGATGGAACACCATTTACATGAGACTTAACAAGTCCAAATCATCATAACTTACAATAGTATTTTACTCTGTTTGCACCATTTACCAAATCTCTAACCCATCACTTATTCGATACAAACCACTTCTTCATCGTTGGCACAAATTTATAAAACTCGCTCAACTTCTGATGTCGGAAAAATCTAAACTTCCTCTTATTGTAACTTCTTCATTCCTCTGAATGAAGTTCTTAACTACTGATCTTACATGTTTAGGTGAGTCACTAAATAAATCAATCACATTGCTACTGAGATCACTAACAACCATGGACTTGAATCTAGCAATCAAAGAACACTCCCTTCCAACTAAACCTATAAACATTATGAGCAGCTTTCTCAGCGTGTAAAATGATTCTGAAAATGCCTTCAATGAGTCATTCAATTACTCAATCTCATTGCAGAAAAAATTTTCCATGTGGGAAAAGTGGTTCTTGGTTTTTTTACGCTTGTTCCTCCTTTCTTGCATGTAGTGATTTAAGTTAAAAATACCACTCTTGCATAATTTGTTATAATATTGTCTGTAATTAGATAATTGCAAGCATACATCACAATTAAACCACAAAAACTCTGAAATAACTCCATCAGAAAAACTAGAATAACCATCTGAAATGACAAAATAACAAAATAATAACACTGTGTTTCGTCTACTAAAATAGCAATGAAAAGAACACATGATAACACCGCAATAACACCACAAAAATATTGCAATAACACAACAAGAAACACCACAATAACACTGTATTTAACAATATTTGTTCAGTGAGAAAGGAATGATAAAAATGCTGCAATACGAGGATAATAAAACTAGAATAATACCACAAGAACCTCACCTAAACATCACCATCCCACGTCAACAAAATATCACAAGAATAATCACTAGAGAAAGCAATGACAATAACACTGCAATATGACTAGAATAAAACCAGAATAATACCACAAAAACCTCACCTAAACACCACCATTCCACGTCAACAAAATATCACGAGAATAATCACCAGATAACACCATAGTAACACTAAACTAACACCATTAACAACAGACTAAATAACGCCAGCATAACGTAGGAATAACACCTACCTAACCCATTCTCCCTAATAACTCCAACAAAAACACAAACCTAACCCTAAATAAAACCACAGATAACCTAAACAAACCATAATAATGGCTTTATGATATTGAAAACATTCAGAGCTAAACTCACATCGATCTCAATGTCATCGACAGACAAATCTATCTCAATTGCTCGAAACTAGCATCCTGCTAAACGTGATAGTTTTTAGCTTGATTCATCTTCGAAATCCATCTTCAGTTGGTTGAGAGAGCTACTCAATCTCAGATGGTCGAAATCCTAAAATCAGGTAATGGTTGGTTCCTCCATTTGCATCCGAAAATAAGTCATTCATTTAGCAGGAAAGTGAAAATAAGTGCTTTGCTTTTTCTTCAGAAAGCGAACGGGACTGCTCAGACCTAAGGCATTTTAATTTCTTTCTGACTGGCGGCCTCCAATCCACGTGTCTTGCTGTAATTGTCTACCGCACACAAATTTTCGTGCGGCGTCCGGACCGAATAACTTTTTAAGCTTGGGAAACTCGGATACTCCTCATTGATCCATGAGCTCTTGAAGGAGTGCAGTCAACATTCACTTCTTCACAACAACCTCATCTTCTAGTCTCATTAAACAAGACAATAAAGCATGCTTCTCATTTCTTTGTTGGATACCAACCCTTTAGACTCGATCTCATCCAAGCAATGAGCCAGAGACTCATGATCTACCGAAAGACTCTCAATCGTGTTCCTGTGAAGGGGCAAAAACTCTTCAAAGTTGTCAACTCTCCCATTCTCTCTGCCATACTGGTTTTCTCTGGTGAAGAAATTTTTGTTCGCCAAAACCATAGTGGCTTTTTGATGACATTCTTTCAAGGTGATCGAGCGAGACACTCTGAAGAAAATATGTCCTCCAAAAGGAAGAGAATATTAACCTATAAATGGGTCTAACCACCTGGATGTTGAAATCCTTCTTTCGGTCTACAAAACAAGAGGTTTTCTTATTATTTATGAGTGTGTCAGTTTCCATTTGGAATTTTTCTGTCACTTTTGAAAATGTTTTAATTTAATACACAAATAATTTTAATTTTTAAAAATAGTTTTTTAATATTGAAAAATGAGACCGAATAGACCTCATATATCTAATACTTTAAGTAACTGAACATAACACCACAAGTAATACACCATCCAAAGAGATAGACATACTACTTGGAGGTGAGCTAGATTATATAAACTAAATAATTCATGAATCTGTTTGATCTGTGATCCTTTTACGTGACTAACAGGTTCCCATATCTAATATTGGAGATTAGATAGGGTTTAATTTATATGGATTCCTAATTCTCTATAAGGCAAGCCCCTATAATTTTTTACATCTTTAATTATTGAAGTCACTTAAGAAGACTTTCGATAAAGATCAGAGGTTTCATCTTTGAAGATTCAAAGTTGGGTTTCCATGATTGCTTATCGGAAGACTCAAGTGGGAATGGACCAAGTGAGAATAGTTATTTTGGAGGTTAAAGGAATGAAAGGTAGGGGAAGACACGGATCTCAAAATAATCTTTGGGGACTTCCAAACTATCCTATTCTCTAGCTTTACATCATGGAAGTGATATTTATTTAATGTTTACGCTTACCATTTATTTAAAATTTAGGGCTTACACTTGCAAAATATTCAATCAAGAAAATAGCCTTAGAAGATAAGAGGATTTATGTCATACTGAATGACAACCTCAAAACCTTAAAAGAGTTAAGGCTTATACTACACGACATGATTGTGCAAAACTCTAAGAGATAAAGTGAGGATTTACACTGGATTAGTTGAACAAACTCGAGGTGCTATCGGTTATGATACTTAATTCTAAAGAAAGGTTTTGTTGAAGTTGATTGGCTTCATTGTTTAATCTTGATCATCGTCTGAAGTCATCCTCCATCTGCTTGTAGCTTACTTTCGAGCTCCTTGCCATGATGATTGCAGGTTTATTGTTTAGTTTTAATGTTTGAATACATGATTATTTTTGAGTCCCAGGGTCTGATGTAGTGTTCCTCCTAAAAGTATAACCTGCTATTCTCTACCGTAAAGGCCTTTATAAATGTACTAAATCTGCATAAATTAAACATAATGTAATAAAAATGCAAGAAAAAGAAAAAGTAGTAGTGCTTACTTAGTGCATTTGCTACTGCTGATGCAAAGTTAGTATTAAAAATATAACACGCATATATCTTTGAAAAGAATAAAAGTATGAGGAAAACACTGGCATGTACAATGAGTTTGGTGGCACAAACAAAAGATCAGAACCTAGTGTAAGAATGTTAGTTATGGGGGAGCTCAACCTCAGGGCCTGTGGCCCTAGCAACCCTCGAAAGATGCCTGTATACATTTAATAGCAATCTGAGCTGATGAGACCTAATTTAAGGTAGAAGACTACATGCAGTCAGAAGAGGGCAACTCTCAAACTAATTTATGTCACAAAATAGTGAACTTCTTAAATGATAACATCCAAATATATCATTAACATATCATGAATATAAGTACTTTTAGATTTATTTAAAAAATATCACTTTCATTTCAAAAATATATTTTGATCTTTTCTAAATTATGCATTTCACAAGTCAGTCATATTGCTAAGTAAGAATCACCTGCAGCCCCTTAAAGTAAGGGTAATCTTATACTGAATACTAAAGGATAGTATTCCCAATCCTACACCATCAGAAAGTCCATCGGGTGAGGACAAACAAATACAAGTCCATTATCACACTACAAGCATTGGAAGCCTTTCACATCATTGCTCCACTACCAAAACCTCCAACTTACATCAGCCTCAATAATCTGTATTTTGCTACTATAAAAGTCCCTGCTTTCTATGAGGGTTTGGACACTTTATTCGAATCCCATACCCCTGTACATTGGGTTTTACTATAGGTTAAGTTGTAATAAGGTATTTCTCATTAATATCTTAATTTGAAGGGTTCTAAATTATATCTTAGTAGGTCCTTAAGGGATTTAGTTTTTATTCTTTTTATTTTAATAATTGTTACATTTCAAGGATGATTTCCATAAAAAAAATTTTAAAAACCCAAATGTCCTTTTAAATGTATATAGTTTTACAATGGTATTTAGGGAATGACCTTAAAAAACATTAGAATTCCTTGAACCATTTCAAGTACATCCAGTGTTACTATGCTATTGAGTTAATCATCCCAATTATATACCGAATCCTTCAAGTTTTAACTGAGCTCAGTGTAGTTTTGATGTCTTACTTAGCCCATGATCAAGGCTAGGTGGCTAGTCTCAATTGTTAAAATGTTATGAGAGGCAACACCTCTAGGGGGTATCTCTAGCTTTAAGGAACTTTACAATCTTGAACCTCAATTAGGTTTGAGCTTGTAGTGTTTCAATGTGTTTAATTATTACTTATATTTATTTCTTTAACTATTCCTTAAATGATATTAGGTCGAACGTAACACACTACTACGCTCTTGGGGCTTAAGAGTAAATTTGTGATTTTAGGGATGATTTATAAAAAAGTGTCTAATCCTCATTGAAAGATTAAATTATAGTTAACCATTGATTGGGGGGTCTAAATCAGTGGACTAATGATCTCTTAATTCAACCCTTCACTTTTGATTCATCCAAATTTTTATTTCTTCTCATAACCAACAATTTAAATAATTACAATTTTACTTATTATAGAAAAGGTTGTGAGTGGGTTACTATCCTTACTTAACCTCATATTTCATTCATCTCAGTAGACTAATGATCATAATTCTTGCCCATTTTCCCTCTAGTTTAACCTAAAAATTATGTAGAGTGTACTGTTCCAAAATTATCATTATATCCCTTAGGTTAGTACCCCATAACTCTTACGTTTGAATTCAGATGATCATAAAACTTTGCTGATCTATAACTCATAGGTAAATTAAAACATCAGAGGAGAATTTATATATTTTCTGATATTTATTTATTTTTTCTAATTATCATAAACCATAATTATGAATTTTCAATATTAATTTATTTAATTATATAAAACATGTTTTTTGTCCTGTGGAAAATTTCATGGTTTTCCCACAAGTGAGAGGACTACATAGAATACTTTTCATGAATTTTAGAGTTATATTTTAATTTTTATAGTTTTTGATTTATTTTAATTAATAAATAAATATAAAATATATTTTATTTTAAAAATTTAATTTTTATTTTTCCTTGACTTCTCTGACTTTTCAAAACTCCGAGAACTTAATTATATATATATATATATATATATTATTTTTATTTTATATATATATATTTATATATTAAAAGATGGTGGCTGGGTGTGGAGTTCTGCTAGGGTTTCAGCCATGACTCTGCCGGCGGCTGGCCTTCTGGTGGTGGGAGAGGTGAGTGGGACTTGTGGTTTTCCTGGTGTTGACTCTTGGTTGAGAGTGGTGGCTGTTTTGGGCTTCTTTGCTGGTGGTTCTGACTTTCCCGGGCTCCTCCATTTAAACTTTCTACTGTTCCATTGGTTTTTCTTGGCTACCTTTGCTGGCTGTCCCCTCTATTTCTTCAGATTCTGCTCTGGATTTTAGTGTTCCTTCTTGGATCACTTCTGTTGTGTTGAGTCCTTGACTTCGCAACCACTCATTTTTTCTGGAGTTGGTAGAGCTTGGTTTTCCTGCAATGGCTCACCCCATTGACTTGGAAACTAACATAGCTTGGGCCAAAGCAACTTATGCTGGAGTGGTGGGTAATGCTCCTTCTACTTTTGACCCCTCTAAGCTTCTCTTTCCCCAAAGACTCCATGATGCTTTGTAGTTGGTAGGCTTTCCTGCCCCTTTATCAGACCCATTGAGGAAAGGGAGGGCTGCCCAGCTGTTATTTTTACTTCTGAGGAGTTAAATGTATTGGATGAAGAAGTTAAACTCACCCTGGTTAGTAAATTCAGTTTGGGACACCCCAAGATGGTGCTTGTGAGGAAGTTTTTGAGTCTCTCGATTTCAAAGGGAGTTGGAAAATTGGACTCTTGGATGGCGGACATTTGTTAATTAACTTCACCGAGTGAAGAGGATTATGCTTTACTTGTTTGCTAAACAAGCGGTAAGCATTGCGGGAGTGGATATGAAAATCATTAAGTGGACGACTGACTTTGATCCCGACAAAGACCCTCCGATTGTTCCCCTACGGTTTAAACTTCTCAATCTTCCTTACGGATATTTTAACCAATCTGCTTTATTCCAAATTGGTAGAGCAATTGGAACCCCCCTCAGGTGTGATGCTGCTACAATTAATAAAGCAAAGCCTGAAATGGCCAGAATCCAAGTTGAAAGAGATGTCTCCTTGCCTGAAATCAAGAAAATATGGATTGGGTCTCAAGAGGAGGGCCAGTGGCAGGAGGTTATAATGCAGCAAAAACCTTATTTTTGCACACACTGTAAGATGTTTGGCCACACCATTAACAGATGTTACAGAATCCATCCCCCTAACAAAAGAACCCCTCTCTTGTCTCAAGCAAACCTTCCATCTGCTGGTGTTGATGACCAGGTGGAACCAATTCCAGCACTTCAGGTTTCTGCTGTGAGACATGTTTTCAGTCCTGATACTATCCATTTGAATCCTAGTGTGCCTGAGGTGAGACCTGCAGGCACTACAGGTTTCCAGAATGCTGGCATCTCCAACCCCAGGGCTCCTGATGAGAGTGCTTCCAGGGCTTTTCTGAATTTTGCCCCTGGTCAGGGTTTCAGTCCTGAATCCCCCCAGAAGTTGGACTCTTCTACTAGAGAGTCTACTCCTGTGCTAGAGTCCCCTCCTAAAGAAAATGATAATTGGTGCAGAAGAGAAGAGGTAGAAATTCAAATCATCACACCATCCCAAGACTCTGTGCCCTGGGTAGAAAAGTTACCTGCTAATGTTATGGCTAATATGGAAGCTGAGTTAGAAGGGAAATGGCACACACAGATCTCAAGGAAGAAAAAAAGGCATTATCTGAAGCCCAAAAACTTGGCACACCCCTCACTGAGGGGGAACTGGCTGGGACTGTCAAAACCAGATCCAAATCACAACCCCCCTACCCCCACTCATGATTAATCTACTTTGCTGGAACATTAGGGGTATTGGTAACCCCTCATCTCTGAAAAGAATTCTTCACCTTACTAAAAAATACAAGCTTTGGTGTATTGCAATCCTTGAACCCATGGTGTACAAACATACCAGTAAAATTATCAATAAATTCAATGGCTTCAAACATTTTGCCAATTGCAATAATAAAATTTGGATCTTTTATAGAAAGGAAATCACTTGGACCCCCCTCATAGACAATCAGCAATTCATTCACTCCTCCTTCAACATCAATGGTCAAAGTGGGTTTACAACTTTTGTTTATGCTGGATGCAGACCAGAAGATAGAACTAACTTATGGAGAAATCTACATAGCATTGGTTCCAGTCTCTCTTCCCCTTGGCTTGTGGGAGGAGACTTCAACTGCATCTGCTCACCAACTGAAAAGCTGGGAGGTAGATCTCCTAACACTGCATCTATGTCAAAGTTCAATGAACAAATTCAGGCTGTAGATCTCTTTGATCTTGGCTTCAGAGGACCTCTCTACACCTGGAAAAGAGGTAACACCTGGGAAAGATTGGACAGAATTCTAGTTAACAGCAGTTGGATTTCCCATTGGCTCCTCACCTATGTGACACATTTAAGTCTCACAGCCTCTGATCACAGACCCCTACTTATTACTATAACCTCCCCAAAACCTTCTAATTACTCCCCCCCTTTCAGGTACCTGAACATGTGGTCCTCACAGGCTGATTTCCTTAGCATTGTTCATAGTAGCTGGGGCAGTGTGTATCATGATTCCCCTCTCACTAGACTAAAACTCCTTCAGATCAAGCTCAGTAAAGCACTTAGATATTGGAGCTGGCATACTATTGGGGATGTTTTCAAAGCTGTTATTAAGGCTGAAGATGAAGTTGCCCTTCTAGAAACAAAAGTCCAAGCTGGTACTGCTAGTGACGATCAACTAATCTCTGCTCAAGCTAACCTCCTCTTAGTTTCTGAAAGACAGGAGCTTTTTCTGAAACAGAAAGCTGCAGTCAATCACCTCAACCTAGGGGACAGGAATACCAAATACTACCAAGCCTACATCAGATATAGAAGAAAATGCAACAACATTCACAGTATCAAGTCTGCTGATGGTATTATGTTAAGTAATCTTGCTGATATTGCCCAGGATGCTGTCCATTACTTTGAGGATCTTCTTACCCACAGCAACAGAACCAGAACTCCAATTGATAGCTCTATTTTCCAGAATGATATTCATTTCACTAGCAATTTAAATTTGACAGGCATCCCCTCTGAGCAGGAAATTTGGGAAGCATTAAAATCAGTGGACAGCTCTAAAACTGCAGGACTCGATGGATACACTTGCTGATTTCTACCGAAAGCTCGGGATATTGTTAAAGGAGATGGGGTTAAGGCTGTCCAAAGTTTCTTCCAGGGTTACCCCCTCCCCAGCTATTTCAGTGCCTCAAACATTGTTTTGATACCTAAGAATAACAACCCTCAGAATTGGAACCAGTATAGGCCAATTAGTCTTACTTCTGTGATCAGCAAAACCATCAGTAAGATCATTGTGGGAAGACTCCAACCCCACCTGGACGGCTTGATTAGCCCAAACCAGTCAGCTTTTATTAAAGGAAGATCTATAAATGACAACATCTTACTAGCACAGGAGCTCCTTCTTGATCTGGATAAGTTGAAGAGGGGGGGGCAATATCATTTACAAATTGGATATTCAAAAGGCCTATGACACAATTAATCGGGATTTCATTATGGAGGTGCTTACTGCTAGAGGATTTAACTCTCAATTTTGCAACCTTATAAGAAGATGGCTTGAGTCTAATGAACACTCTATCCTTCTTAATGGCCAAGCCTGGGGCTCCTTCAAAGCTACTAGAGGCCTCAAACAAGGAGACCCCCTATCTCCCACCATCTTCATCATCTCACTGGATTACTTCTCTAGAATACTGGATAGAGACTTTCTTCATCAAAACTACACGAGGTATCATCATAGATCTAACATAGCTATTTCTCATCTTATGTTTGCAGATGACATCATGATCAATTCCAAGGCCCACAGGAATGTTGTTAAGAAGCTAAAACAGTGTCTGGATTCTTTTCAAAATCAATCTGGCCTGTTCTTTAATAATGCTAAGTGCCAAGTGGTCTTCTCTAAACACATCCCTATCCACACTAAGCATTGGATTCTGGAATTTACTGGCTTCTCTCCTACTTCTCTCCCTATGAAATACTTGGGTGTACTTCTCACCTTGGGAAGGGCAAAACAGGTGCACTTTGATGAGATTCTGGATAAGATTCATTCCAGATTGAATTGTTGGACCAACTCTTTTTTATCAAATGGTGGCAGAATAACCCTCTTAAGAAGTATACTAACATCCTTTCCATCCTACATACTACAAGTTACCCCACTGAAAAAGAGCACTCAAGTACAAATTGAAAGAGCTTTTAATCGTTTCCTATGGTCTGGACAGAGACAACAATTCCACTGGACATCCTGGCAGAGAGCAACTAAACCCACTGAAGCTGGTGGTTTTGGGTTTAAGGGGCTTGACCAACTTCAGCAGATTAATTTTTACAAACTGTGGATTCATTTCAGGGCACAGAACTCCTTGTGGGCTAAATTCATGAAAGGAAAATATTTCAGGCACATTCACCCCTCTCTTGCTGTGAGAAGACTGAGGGATTCCAAAATTTGGGTCAGAATGTTAAGAGTTAGAAATGAAGCTGAAAATTACTTCTTATGGAACTTGAGCAATGGGGAGATTAGCATCTGGCTGGATAACTGGTGCCCAAAGGACTGGTTGATTCCCATTTCTCCCCAAGTGGATCATAAATTAATGGTGGTTGATCTTTGGGATGGCTTTAACTGGTCTCTCCCCCATCTTAAAGCAATCCTTCAAGACCATTCAAGCAAACCGCATTTCCACTATCAAATTTACTAGGGGGAGGCCTGACATCATAATTCTGGAAAAACTAAAGTCCCAAAGTTTAACCAATGCCATCTACAGGAAAACTTTCCAATGCACTTCTGTACCCTGGGGCAAGGCTATTTGGAACAAATTTCACGTCCCCCTCCATGTCCTTTCTCTCCGGAGAGCCTTGCACGAATCATTCCAACTGATGACATTCTCAAATTAAAAGGGCTGAGAGGGCCATCCATTTGTGTTCTATGCCATCAACAAGAGGAGACCTTAGATCACCTGTTTTTCAGATGTATTTTTGCCCAGGATGTGTGGAAAGCTCTTTGTCCTCTACTGAGTAAAGGTTGTTGTACCCATTGGGATCTATTTCATACCTGCTGGCAGGATAGAAACTACCAAAATTTTAATCCCACCTACTTTATTGTTATGTGGTTTACCTGGATGGCCAGAAACAATTCTAAATTTAACAACATTCCAGCTACAGTTTCTAATGTGGTTAGAAACTGTAGGAACTATATCTCCAAAATTATTACACATAAGCAGTTTCCAAACATCCTCAGGACATACCAAACACCTTGGGCTCCCAAACCTTTCATCAGAATTGTCAAATGGCTTCCCCCTCCTTGTAATATCATCAAAATCAACACTGATGGTAGCTTCTTCAAGGATTGTGCTGGTGTGGGGGGCATATTTAGGAACACTAAAGGTCAATGTCTGCTATTCTTCCATGGCCCTGTGGCTGCACAAGATGCTTTTGAGGCAGAACTCATTGCTGTGCTGTGGGGTTTACAGTTGGCCAGGTTTGCTGGCTGGACTGATCTTTGGATTGAGGTGGATTCAAATTATCTAATCTCAAGCCTTACCAGTAGCTTTCATACCATCTGGCACCATAACTACTGGATCCAACTCATCCAAACAATGTTGCAACCACAGATCAAACTCTCCTTCAACTACAGGGAGGCTAACAAACCAGCTCACTGGCTGGCTAGAAAAGGTGATGTTTCACCCAAAGTTCTGGTTTCCAACACCCCATCCTGGGACCTCAATTTTCTTATCAATGGGGACAACCTCTGCTCCCCTCATTTCAGAATTGAGCACAACTCCTCATTAGATGTCAGTACATCTCCTGCTGTTGCTGTTGCCACTGTCTTATGAGTAGTTTCACTGTTTTTGTTTCCTGTCACTTGCCTCTATGCTTATACTTTGTAATGGCATCCTATAAGCCTCCAGTGATGTTCCTTCTTTTGGCCTTTTGGGGGACCTCTTCCCCAATGGCTTTCTCATAATCAGCTTCTTTATTTCAACATGCGGAAGCTCTGAGTCTGCTTCTTTTATAAAAAAAAAATATTATTTTTATTTTATTTTTAATGACTATTTCAATCGACAATTTATAGAAATCTCGAAATATGTATTGAAATACCTAAAATACATTTTAATTTCATTAAAATTTCGTAAAAGCATTTTGAAGTTGTTGTCTCTAATCAGAAGAAAGTTTGTGACATTTTAAAATGTATTTGTGTTTTTGTAATTTTTAGTTATTTTAAATTAGAAAAATACCTAAAAAATATACTTTTTTAATTATAACATAAATTTTATTTTTCCTAATTGCATCTAACCTTAGGAGTTCACCATGTTAAGAATTGAATAAATAATTTCATATTTATGTTCAACAAGAATTTCTTGGATGATTGTAATGAGAAAGTACCGTGTGTATCACTACAACTATCTTATAACTTCGTCTTAATCTTGATTTGGGCTTAAAATGGTTTATATGCACTTCATCAATATATATATATATATATATATATATATATATATATATATATATATATATATATATATATATACCAAAAATTTGTCTAGGAGGCAAGCAATATATTAAAAGGGGTTAAAGAAGAACATGCTAAGTCCTAATGCATGAAAGACAAAACTTGTCTCTATGAATCAAAAGATCTGGGGGTGTGGGGAGGGACCACATCAATTACAACAGACTCATTGTTGTTCCCTTGGGAGGCTAACCAGTGAGCAGGAGCATTAGCTTCCCTAGGGGTGTGCAAAAAGTTAATACAGGTAGACTGTGTAAACTGAGCCAAATGACTAATCCATCTTTTAATATACCATTATTGAGTTTCATTGTTTTGTAAAAACTTGATACAACTAGAGGAGTTGGCTTGATTCCTGCATATCCATAGAAACCAAGCAACCAAGAAGGAAACCACCAAGAGAATTGCCTGATGCAAATCCACCAAGTAGTTAGAGAATAGCGGCCAACTCAGATTAAGTGTGTCCAAATTGAGTTTGTTCAACAGATTACTCCAAACATCTTGGGAGAAGGCACATACAAAAAATAAGTGCTCCAAAGATTTTTCAGTAGCATGGCAAAGATGACAATAAGATGGTCCCCTCAGACCTTTTTTAGTTTTAGAATGTCATCAGTGGGCAGGAGCTAATGTCTTACTCTTCAACAGAAGAATGATATTGGGCGATCAGTAATTTCCCTCATAATTCAAGGCCCCACTGGACCTGATTCCAGTGGAAAATTTTTTGATATATAAATGTAGCAAGTTTTTGAGAATGTTTGTTTATGGCGACCAACTTATCTTTCAGTCCAGGGTTGAAAGGAGTCTGCTGAACCTAGTGTAGTTGATCAGTATTGAGAATATAATTAAGTAACTTGTTGTTCCATTAGTTGTTTGTCCAATAATCCTTGGCTTGTGTGTTATAATTGATCAAAGATTAGGTACAAGAGAGTTTCTCCCCCTCCCCCCCCACATCCACTGATCTAACCAGAAATTAACCTGACCACCCCGTAAATACCAAAGAAACTAATCCTCAGCTTGATCTTTGATATTTAGGAGCTTAGTCCAAAGCCTGGAGTCACCCAGTTTTGGCTGAACAAGTGAGGGGTGGGCATGTCTACAGTACATGCCTTTCATGAATAGTGCCCAAAAGCAATCTTGTCTCTAAACCTTATCCATATTTTACAAAGGTTGATAAAGCTTAAATGGGCAAAACTATTTAACCCCAACCCACCTACATAGATAGGTTTGCACAGCTTCTACCAAGGGACCCAATGAACTTATTTTTGTTGCCCAACCCATAAAAACCTGTTAAACATCCTGCCCAATAGAAGTTGAGTGATTTTTTTTTTCATAATGATCATTTGTAGAGCATAAGAAGGTAAGTCTTGTAGTATATTTCTCAAAAGAGTGATCCTATCTCCATTAAACAAGAAAGAATTTGTTCAGCACTGCAGCTGAGCTCTAATCTTATCAATAACCTCCTAGAATTGTGTTTGTTTGGTTCTGCCTTTCAGTAACTAGACACCAAGATAGTGAATTGAAAGAGCTGCTTGGGTGAAACCAGTGAATTCAGAGATCTAATGATTAAGTTGAGGACTGCCATGTGTGCTAGAAAAAAGTTGACATTTTTTCAAATTCAGTTCCATACCAGAGACAAGTTGGAAATTCTTTAGTACCTGATTAACAGCCTTAATAGCGGGTTTTGAAACTTTTAAAAATATTATCAGGTCATTAGCATAAGATAGATGGCTGATAACACTGTTGGATTTGTTATGATAAGACAGATGTGGAGAATGGGCAAAGAGATTATCCAATAACCTGGATATATAATCAAAAGCTTTAATGAAAAGGGTTGGGGAGAGGGGATCTACTTGTTTAATACCTCTGGTGGCACTAAAGAAGCCATGACACTTACCATTTACCATGACAGAATGAGCATTGCACTTTAGCCATCTACCAATCAAATTAACAAAGTTAGGTTTGAAACCTCTAGCTGAAAGAGTAGTTAAGATGAACACCCAATTGATAGTGTCATAAGCCTTTTTAATATCATGTTTAAATATCACATTGCGAACTCTGCATTTTCTGTTTAGGTCCAGTAGCAATTCCTGAGCCAATAAGATGTTATGAAAGATTGTTCTCCCTTTCACAAAGGCTGCTTGATTAGCTTTAATGAGCATATGAAGATGTGGTTGAAATATGCACAATAGGATTTTGCTGAGCAACTTGGAGATCACAGTAGTTAAGCTAATAGGCTTGAAGTCACCCCAGGTCTGTCTATTTTTGTTCTTTAGGATCAGAATGATGGTGGAAACAGTGAAGTATTTAGGGGGATCAGAACCCTAAAAGAAGGATTGCACTGCCTTAATCACGTCTCTGCTAGTAATGAACCAGCTTGCCTTATAGAAGGAGGAAGAAAACCCATCAGGCCCAGCAACCTTATTTCCATCAATGGAATCCAATGAAGACTTGATTTCAGTTGCCAAAGGCAAGTTAAGTTATGTTTAGATCCTGTACATAGTTGTAACTATCCTGAAATAGAAAATTATGAATAGGAGGATTAGAGGTTGACCCATGAGTAAATAAAATTTTAAAATGTTCCACTGCATCCTCTGTAATAGCAGCATTATTAGTAATTTTAACCCCAGCAGAATTAGTAATTGATAAAATCATATTACATTTCCTCTTGAAATTAATACATGCATGATAATATCCAGTGTTCCTATCCCCTTCAGTGAATTTAGAAGATGCAGCCTTCTGCTTAAAAAAGGCTTCTTGTTATTTGATTTGGGAGAGCAATTTCTCATTGGTTAAGTGCAGCTCCATTTCAGAATTGTTACCATTAAGAAACCCGCCTCCATTATAGAATTTCTTCTTCAGCCTCTTTAATATTTTCATGAACTTTACCAAAGGTAGCCCAGTTCTAGTTTCTAAGATGATTAGTTGTCTTCTTTTGAAAAATCTAAAGATTAATCTAGGAGGTAGTCCCCAGAGCAGACATCCAAATCTTCCCTAGCTCAGTGAGAAACACTAGATGAAGAATCCTCATGTTCTGAAATCTAAATGGACCACAACCACCAACATCAACATTGTTTATAGAGAATAGCAAGGTTCTATGATCAGAACCTGCCATTATAAGGTGAGTAATAATAGTAAAAGAAAAGGATTGGAGCCATAAAGAGTTCACCAGCATTCTATCAAGTATTTCCAAAGTGTTCCCCTTCTTCAAGTAAAATTAGATCCCTGGACTCCCAAATCAAAAAGGGCGGCATCGGCAATGGATTTGTTGAAGTTGGCCATCGAAGAGAGTAAAGGAGGGTTGCCTCCTTTCATTCCAGAAACAGAAGTGAGACAATTAAAATCTCCTCCCAAAATCAAAAAGGAATTAATAGTGAGGGAAATCTGTAATAAATCCTGCCAGAGGAGTTATTGTTTAAGAACCTTGCTGCTCCCTGATCCACTAAATAATTTGATATCTTTTTGTTGTCCATTTCATACCTATTTTTGATGATATTGAACTTTAAAGAAAGGTAGTTTTCATGATTTCATGCAGTTACAATGATTTTATGCCTTTGGAGCAAATGGAAGCGAAAAAGGGCAAATTTGGAGCAAAATGGGGCAGAAGTGCATTTTATTGAACTAGCACTGAACGGCGTTGTCACCAGCACCTGACCACACCAATTTACAGAGACTTTGAATGAAAATGGCAGAAAATAGTGCCAGACGGTGCCCTATCTTGTGTCAAACCGAGCCCTATCCCAAATTCAAACTAGATTCAATGTATTTGGCCAGATTTTGGAGGGTTGATTGAAGAAACTCTTGTGAAATCAGCTATGGCCGAATTTAAACTACTTTTGAGCAAAATTTAGAGAGGAAGAGAGAGTGAAGAGTGAGTGTCTTTTCATTTTGTTTAGGAAATCTAGGGTTTATGTGTCTTCTAAGGAGTGTTGGAGGAGAGGGAAAGTGAGAAATTTCTTCTTCCTTACTTATCTATAGAGAGAATTTTGTGTTGTTGTGAAGAAAGAAGAGGAGTCAAAGGAATTCCTTGAGATTTACTTGGGGAAGAGTTTGAGATAAGTTGTATTTTCTTTACTCTATTTGTATAACGTTGCTTTTATATATAAAATCCATGTTGTGTCATCTTTTCCTAATGAGTCTTGAGTAAATTTATTTACTTTCCTCCTTTTCATGTGATGTGTTGATGTTGTGATATAGAAATGATGTGCCAATTTATTATCGAGAATTTATGATAACCTTTTTACTTTGAACTTCATTTATTTTTTGATCTGGCCAATTAAATTGTTAAAACTTGTTAGAAAACATATGTTCCGAAAGGATTACGAGTTCCACAACAAAAGTGAAGGTCACATTCAATGTTCATGAATGAGAGAAGTAGTTCATGGGGGTTGAGTGCAAATAAATAGGTAAATATACTTTGAAGGGCGTAGAATTGGAGATTTCAGAGTGATAGGCTGAAATCCTCAATTTGGTTCTAGGGTTTGGAAACCAAAGCGAGAGTTAGACTTTAGGAGAAGGGAAGTGGGAGCTCTAGAGTGAGAGCCAGTATCCTCCCAGCCTAACCACGGATTTGGGGACTAAACTTAGGATTAGCCAATATTCTTTATGCGCTTGGAAAGGGATAAAGAATAGAAATGCTCCTATTTGGCATAATACATTTGCATCACTGCTCTATGTCTAAAAAATTATCATATTATAATTGTAGAGGAGGAAGACTCTTTCTTACAACTGAACTTTGTTATAACTTTAGTTTTGTCTTAGTTTAACTTACTAGAAGATTAGAATGTAGTTTGGTAGGAGTTGTAACAACAATTGTTTTTATTTATTTTAAGAATTAAAATTACTCGCAACTGTGCTATGATTCGAGAAGTGATTTTTTTGCTATGCTATAAAATTAATTCCCTCCCTATGGGATCAATATCCATGACTCTGATAGAGCCCTGTATTACTTGAGCGATACGTATACTTGTGTTTAATTGTGTGACTCATCAACAAACTATATATATATATATATATATATCCGAGTTCATAAATTTTGGCAAATTTAAAAAGTCGCACCAAGTTTTTGGCGCCGTTGTCGGGGAGGAAAGGTAACTGTTAAATTTAATTTTGTAGTATTTGACATCTTATATATGAATTACAAGACATAATTGTGTGTGTTTGTTTATTGTTAGTGTGTTTATTATTTTTGTATGTGTAGTATCGGATCTAAAAGTTTAGTGCCTTCTCATTCTGAATTAGAGCGTACTATTAGAAAAATTTGAAAACAACAAAAACAATTTGAAAACCCTCACAAAATGGAAAACAACTTAAACAATCAAAATGAAAATATAACAAGACCTTTAAGAGATTATGCTAATCTAACAGCAGATGAAATTCACTTAACTATCCAAAACCATGATGTTGCTGCTAATTTATTTAAGCTTAAACCTGTTATTATTCAAAAGGTACAGAATAATCAATTTGGAGGAACACCTAATGAAGATCCTAACTTACATATCGTTAGTTTATAGAACTGTGTGCTACCTTTAAATACGATGGAGTGTTAAACGATGTTGTTAGGCTTAGACTTTTCCTTTTTTATTAAGAGATAAGGCTAAGGCGTGGTTAAATTCATTAGCATCTGGATCTATTAGAACTTTGGGAGAGCTTTCACAAAAGTTTCTGTCAAAATATTTCCCTCCTTCAAAAACTGCTAAGCTGAGGAATGATATCACATCTTCTACTCAGTTTAATGGAGAAGCAATATATAAAGCTTGGGAAAGATTCAAAGATCTTCCTAGAATACGTCCACATCATGCTTTACTAGACTGATTATTAATTCAAACTTTTTAAAATGGATTAGTGGGATCTTTGAGATCGATTATTGATGCTGTTGATGGTGGATCATTAATTTCTAAATCTTTTGATGAAGCATATTTGTTAATTGAATAGATGACTACTAATAATTTTTAATAGCCCTCTGATCGGGTAAATCCTAAGAGAGTAGCTAGTATTCATGATTCTGATGTAATAACTTTGATAGTCTCTCAAATTGCTGCAGTTTCTAAGAAATTAAATTAATATGGAATGAATTATTCTCCAACACCCCCTGTATTAGAAGAAAATTCATAATGACAGATGATATACTCTCAAATACCTTATAAAACCTTGAATACCATAAATAACAATGTCAGTAATCCTTATTCAAATTGTTATAATCCTAGTTGGAGGAATCACCCAAAATTTAACTGGAATAACACTAATGCTATTGTTAACCCACAATGGGGAGACAATCCTATGAATATAGTTGGAAATTTGAACAACAAAGGAAATACCAATTATAGACCTTCATATCCTCCTGGTTTTACTAGTAACCCACAATTTAAGGAAAAAAAGTTGTCTACGGAAGAAATGATTCTGAATATGGGCAATCAAATTCAAGTTCAAAATGTTGCAATGAAGAACATTGAGAATCAGTTGGAACATATATTTACAGCGCTTAATAATAGACTTTCTGGAAATCTTCCTAGAAATGTTGTGTTCAACCCAAAAGAACAAAACAAGGAGCAAATTAAGGCTATTCAATTAAGGAGTGGAAAAGAATTCTAAACAAGAGTTCAAAAATAAGTAGAAGTTGAAAGAGAGGAAGTGAACATTGAGAAAGGTTTTAATAGGCTATATCCAGAAGAATATCCGCTTGAACCGATGAAGATAACTGTTGAAAAACCTCCTCCTCCTTTTCCTCAAAGAATAAAGAAATTGAATAGGGATAATATATTTGCAAAGTTTATGAAAATTATTAAGAAATTAACAATTAATATTCCCTTTTTTGAAGCATTTGAGCAGATGTCTTATTATGCAATGTTTATGAAGGATATTCTTAAAAAGAAAAGAAAGTTCAAAGACCACGAGACTGTTGCACTTAGCGGTGAGTGTAGTGCAATTATTCAGAGGAAACTTCCTGAAAAACTTAAAGACCCAGGTAGTTTCACTATCACGTGTGCTATAGGTGAGAAATTATTTAGAAGAGCTTTATGTGATCTTGGAGCTAGCATTAACCTTATCCTTTCATCAACTTTCAAAATACTGAGAATAAGAGAATTTCACCAACATCTGTGACTCTTCAGTTGGCTGATCATTCTATCACTTATTCTAAAGGAGTTATGGAAGATGTATTAGTAAAGGTGGATAATTTATCTTTCCTGTAGACTTTATTCTATTACATATGGAGGAAGATAAAGAAATTCCAATAAATTTGGGAAGACCATTCCTTGCTACTGGGAGAGCTTTGATCAATGTTCAAAAAGAATTAGCTATGAGAGTTAATGACTAAGAGGTAACTTTCAATATTCTGAAATCTATGGACTACCCTTCAACTGAAAAAGATGAGTGCTTTCGAATGGAAATCTGTGATTATTTGAGAAAAGATCATTTTCAAGAAGTATTTAAAGATAATTTGGAATGTGAGGATGAAAATGAAAGTGAAAGTGATGATGATTTGGATGATATGAAGAATTAAAAGTTAGAATTTGATTTAGAGGATTGGATACTATAAAAAATGGTGACAAAAGTTTAATTCCATCTATCATTAAACCCCCTGAACTTGAGCTGAAAATTCTCCCTAATCATTTAAAGTATATGTTTTTAGGAGCATCAACTACTTTACCAGTCATTGTATCTTCGGATTTAAATGAATATCAAGAATAAAAATTACTAGACACCTTAAAAGATACAAAAAGTCTTTTGGTTGGTCCACAGCTTATATTAAAGGAATCAATCCAACGATCTGTATGCATAAAATTTTATTGAACGAACAACATAACCCTAGAGTTAATAAACAAAGGAGACTAAATACAATAATGAAAGAAGTGGTTAATAAATAGGTTTTAAATAGTTAGATGCTGGAACTATATATTATATTTCTGATAGTTTTTGGGTAAGCCCACATCATTGTGTTCCTAAGAAAGGAGGACTGACTGTTGACGTAAATGAACAAAATGAAATTATTCTTACAAGACAAGTCACTGGTTGGAGAATATGTATTTATTATAGAAAATTAAATGCCGCCACCAAAAAAGATTACTTTCCTTTACCCATTTTAGATCAAATGCTAGACAGACTTGCTGGACACAAGTATTATTTCTTTTTGGATGGATATAGCGGTTATTACCAAATACCTATTGCTCCTGAGGATTAAGAAAATACTACATATACTAGCCCCCTATGGAACTTTTTCTTTTAGAAGAATGCCCTTTGGATTATGTAATGCACCTGCAATATTTTAAAGATGTATGACGTCAAGTGTTTATGGATGATTTCTCAATATTTGGAGATTCATTTGATACATGCTTGTGCAACTTAGAAAAAATTTTAGAGGTATGCGAAAGAACAAATTTAGTCCTGAACTGGGAAAAGGGTCAATTTATGGTTGCAGGAGGAATTATTCTTGGGCATAAAATATCTGAATATGACATAGAAGTGGATCCTACGAAGATTTAAATTATAGAAATATTACCACCTCCAACAACTGTGAGAGGGGTAAGAAGCTTTTTGGGACATGTAGGATTCTACAAGTGATATATTAAAGAATTTTTAAAAATCACTAAGCCTTTATGCCAACTATTGGAAAAAGATAGAAAGTTTGATTTTAATTAGGAATGTTTAAAAGCTTTCGATCAATTAAAGGAAAAATTAATCGCTGCTTCTATAATAGTTTCACCTAATTTGGAGAAACCATTTGAATTAAGGTGCAATGCTAGAGATTATTCTATTGGAGTTGTTTTAGGACAAAGACACGATAAAATGTTTAAAGTTATATACTACGCTAGTGAGACTCTTATTAATGCTCAAATTAACTACACCACTACATAAAGAGAGTTATTAGCTATTGTTTATGCCTTTGAAAAATTTAGATCTTACTTAATTGGAGCTAAATGTATAGTACATACTTATCAATCTGCTATTAAATATTTAATGCAAAAGAAGGATGGAAAACCAAGACTGAATCAATGGATAGTTTTAATGCAATAATTTGATTTTGAGATCCTTAAGAGAAAAGGGGTCAATAATCAACTAACTAATAATTTATCTAGACTTGAACAACCTAATTTGGATGACTTCGAAAGGGAAATAACCAAAACTTTTCTTGATGAGAAATTATATAATATTTTTGAAGGAATTTACTGTGGTATACTGATATTGTAAACTACATCGTTAGTAATATTTTACCACCTGATTTAACAATGCAATAGCAGAAAAAATTTAAGCATGAAGCTAAATTTTATTTTTGGGATGATCCTTATATGTATAAGAAATGTAAAGATCTTATTATTAGGAAATGTGTGCCTTATGAAGAAACTGAAAGAATTATTCAAGAATGTCATGATTCTAAATTTGGAGGACATTTCAGAATTGATAGAACTGCACATAATATTTTGCAATTTAGATTTTATTATCCTACTATTTTTAGAGATGTTAATAGATTTATCAAAACTTACGATTGATGTCAGAGATTAGGAAATATATCTAGAATACATGAAATGCCTCTTAATTTTACTTTGGAAGTTGAAATTTTTGATGCTTGGGGATTAGATTTTATGGGATCATTCATACCTTCATTTGGAAATATATATACTGATTGCTGTTAATTATATATCAAAATGGATTGAGGCAATAGCTTTACCTAGGTGTGATGCTAGAAGTGTATCAAGGTTTTTAATGAAAAATATTTTCACAAGATATGGAATGCCCATAATAATCATCTCTGTTGGAGGATCCCATTTTAAGAATAATCTAATTCAGAGGTTGGCAGAAAAATATTATATTATACATAAAATCTCTACAACTTATCATCCCCAAACTAATGGTTTAGCAGAGGTATCTAATTATGAACTTAAACAAATTTTGAAGAAAGTCATTAATCCTGAGAAATTAGATTGGTCTGCTAGATTAGAGACTGCTTTATAGACATACAGAACTGCTTATAAAACTCCTATGGGAATGTCCCTATACAGATTAATCTTTGGAAAAACTTGTCATTTGTCAGTTGAATTAGAATATAAAGCATATTGGGTGGTAAAGAAATTGAATTTTAATTTGAAAGACGCTGGTGAGAAAATGTTATTACAATTGAATGAATTGGAAGAAATCAGAAATGAATCAAATGATAATGATAGAATATACAAGGAGAGAAGAAAAATATGGCATGATCGGAAGATTGTTAAAAAGGAATTTGAACCAGGAAAAAAAGTTTTATTATATAATACAAGATTGAAATTATTTCCTGGGAAACTAAAATCTAGATGGACATGACCTTTCATTGTCGTAAAAATCTATCAATTTGGAGCTGTGATTATCGAAGACCCTAAATCTAGAAGAATATTCAAAGTTAATGGACAAAGATTAAAACCATATTTTGAAGGCAATATACTTAGTTTTAAAGAGATTTTAATGTTGGATCAACCTAGATAACGTGAAGTTATGTCTTGGTGACGAAGTTAAACCAAGTGCTTTGTGGGAGGCAACCCACACGTATTGAGTGTTTGCTTGTTTGATGTGTTTTTTATGTTTTTTGTTACTTAATTAAGTCCTACTCTTCTTTAAATATCATTAACAACATTAAAGAAATGAGTCGAATCGATGTTTGGAAAGAATTTGGACTAAACAAAGTTTGGCAAATTTTGAATTAGCACCGAATGGCACCCTATCTTGTGCCAGACCGTGCTGTTGTTCAGAAAACTGTTTCTCGTCTTTAAATTTGAGTTTTGACTGTTCCAAGCAATAATTCTTCTACTTAAACTCCCAAAAACCGCCCCTATACGCAGGAACTACCAGAGGAACGAAAAAGAAGATCCCAAATCTTGTTCAAATGGATTCCAACTTGATAGAAACTTCAAATTCAAGTTTTCAATTGTAGAAAGTTTGTCAGTTTCGAAGTGCAACGTCTATTCAAGAAAAATATCTCAAAGATGAGGTTGATTAAATAGCGAGGCTTCGTGAATCGAGTTACAACTAAAATTGATGAAATTATTGTTCAAAGACGTTGGGCAGTGTTATGTTATACTACTATCGTCGTAGTTGTCTCGGTTGTGAAGGAGCTTTATTCAAATCTTCATGGAATCAACCGAGTATCAGTTTATGTGCAAGGTAGATTTGTCACATTTACTCCTGCAAAGATTAATGATTTATACATGATTGAGAATGTGTCAATCTGCCACAATTCAAACTTTGCCCCAACGAAGGACAACATAAATGATATATACAGATATCTGACAGATGAAAGTGATGATTGGGAGATAAGAGAAAACATGTATGTAAGTTTTTTGATCACACTGTTAAATCTTACGTCGAAGCACTTACATTATTTCATATGTGCAAAATTGCTCCCAACTATGAAAATCAGTAAAGTAACTATGGATTGTGATATGTTGTAATATTGTATTCAAATGGGGATGCCAATTGATGTTGGTTCGATAATTGTTAAGTCTATTTTAGGATTGATTGTTCATGGATCAAAGTATGGGCTTGGACATCCTTCCACCAAATTTCTCCTCTGCAGTCAATCACATGTGCCATATGAAAATTGGGAAAGAGTACTTCTACCTTGGAATCTTATAGACACAGCAGATGAATATAGTAACCAGGCAGTTGGTGATATGAACGACATGAGTATCAATGAATATCAAACATCTCAGAGGTTGGCACCTATTCCTTGTTAATTCTGAAAGTTCACAGATTATCTTGAAGAAAATTAAGAAATTGGAGAAAGAAGTGCAGCACCTGATGAATGCAATCAACAATCTATCTGACTTCTTTGATCATCTGGATTGCAGAATGGAGTGTTGACCTCATTTTTGGTGAGGTCTAAACTTCCTCTTAGTGCTTAGGATCTAGCCATAAGATTTCCTCTATGACTATTCTAGAAGACTAGAGTTGGAACCAAGCATTTAGAAATTTCCAACCACTTCTTGGCTTCTTCTAGAACCCTACATTGATGGTCAGAAACCTCCAAATCACCTTGGAATGTTAAAACCACCATGTGCAGACCCAATAGTGAGTTCCCACAGGAATGTTTGGATTTAGGGTAATCTTGGGTGACTTGAGCTTCTCTTGTACACACACACCCCTAAACTATTTAGTTCCTCTATCCCATACCTTAAAATTTATCCCTTCTACCCTTTAAGATACTCACATGATTGAGCCAAAGCCACTAGTCTTTGATTAAGATGGCTAATATCAATATGTGAAGGATCATAAAGTGGTTACCATTTGGCTAAATTTGGTCCCCAAGTGGTTAGACATGGCTAAGGCCCATGGGCACATACCCCTAAAACCCTTATTCCATTCCAAATCCTAATTTTCAAGCCAAATTACCCAAATTTTCCTAAAGTCACCAATGAGTCCTAAAAATGGCACCAAAAAATTCATTATGTCACACTGTAAATTTTGACTGTAAACTTGTCATACCTCCGGACAACTTTTTGGCACCTCGGTATCAAAATAATAGATACTTAATAGATGTTCTGGGGATCATAAAACCCTCCACATTGATAAAAAATGACCCCAGACATTATTATTTGACTCTAAATTTTGTTCTAAAACACCTCGAGCTATCAAATTAGGCTTTTAACCACTTTGACAAAAATTGACAAAAATTAGCCAAAACTACCAAAATACCGCTGGAATACCCAAAAATTCAAAAATCCAATTTTTATCCAATTAAATTCCAAAAATCATTTGAAACATCCCCATGTCATCCAATTGCCCCAATTTGACTAATTTTGACAAATTTGACCAATTTTGACCAAAATCCCAATTATGCCCCTAAATGGCTAAATCCCTAATTTAACCCCAATTTCCACCAAATTGGCTCCAAAATTCTCCAATTTTAATCCTAAACTCCAATTCAACAAATTCAATCTCAATTGAGACCATTTTTTATGTCCAATTTAATCAATTTTAAAACCCAATTTTAATCCATACAAAAATCCCTAATTTGGTCTGATCTTCAAAATCCATCAAAATTAAAGCTCATGATCAATCAAATTCCTCACATTTAGTTTCCAAAACAAAATTCAATATATCTAAACTCAATTTCAATAACTCCCAATCCAATTTGATCATCCCATGATTAATTACAAAAAGCCAAATCATCTTGTGCATGTTAAATTGCCCATACCCATGTGCATGTTTAAAAGCTCATTTCATGAAATTCAAAAGCCCAATTTTGAGCCCACATGTCATAATTCCCCTCTATTATCACCTCATAAAATTTCATCCATCATTCCATGGCATTATCTCCACTTTTTACATGCATGTATGGCACGTTGCCAAAATTGGACATCATGACATAAAATTCCAAAATTCATGAAAATTAAAAATGCCATTTGTATGAAACACTCCCATGGCATCATGCATATCATAATACATCCCATGGACTACCCCATGGGCATCATGGAGTCAACTTTGCCAAGAATGGCAAGGGGAAGTGACCACTCCCTCTATTCATGCACTTGGAATTATCCCCATTCATGAAACATTAAACCACTAGACCTCACCTAAACTCACTTGGGGATCTTAGGAGTTGCTCTAACCATATTGGGACAAAGATTAGCCATTGGACCAAGTGGTTAAATTCAAGCTAGACAACTTACCCAAAGTTCCAAATCCACATTGGATTTTCACCTCCCCCTTCCATTATTTTATTCTCCCTCACAACACTCTCCCATATGACATTTGTTTTTCTTCACTCCTTTTCATCCAAGCACCTCAAAAAATTCCCCAGTTCTCTTCCACTAAATTTTTTATTTTTTTTCCTCACAAAAACCCAAGCTCCGCAACTCACTCTCCCTTCCATTATTTTCCACCTAAAAAGACCCCTTCTTACTCTCCCTTCAAGTTCTTCCACCGGCGAACCTCATCCGGCAAGCTCTTCTTTCGGTGAACTCCTCCCTCCGGCAAGTCTTCAGTTAGTACTCCTCCCCTCTTCTTCTTCTTCCTCGCGTCGCATATGTGATAAAAAAAAAATATTTACATACATGCCACTTAACTCTTATGTAGCACAATGTTTAGATCCCTATGTTTTGATGCTTCTAAACACACCATTTTATTCTCATGAATTTACATATAAAATACTAAAAAAAATCTTTTGCTCAACATCTAAATTTCAAATATCCATGTACATAACACAAATTTTATGCATTTAGATGTCCGACACCAATGCTTTAATTTACACGCACAACACTTAATCTTCATGTGTTTACATGCCTAATGCCTAAGCTTTAATATTTACATGTATTTCACTCAAATATTATGAATTTACATATATACTACCTAAACATTCTTATTTACATGCATACACCTTTTTTTTTTAAAGGAACAAAAAAAATAATGATATACATGCCTTTAAGTGCCTCATTACCGTATGGATGTAATCTTATAAGTTAGATGAGCATTTAAAAAAAAACGCACTCAATTTAGTTAAGAATTGAGAGATATATTAAGGTTTGAAGATGGATTGCCCTTGTGGAGTCGGACAGGAAACTGGTCCGTGAACACGCCGCCACAGTAACCACACCGACGAACAGGAGCTCGACACGTGGCCCTTGTAGGATTGGGCGGGAAAATGATAATTTTGATTTATTTTTGACCCTAAACTTTTAAAATCATAACATTTCATAGAAAATACCAAAAAATAAAATAAAAATACCCGCTTGCACAGTGAACTGAGGAGAATCATGTGAAACAAAAACCAAAATGTTTTGCTTAATATTTTATTTTTAATTAGTTAAATTTTATTTTAGGTCTTTTAATTCTTCATGCATGTAGGCATAACACGATGACTTGAAATTTTAGTAAGTTGTTCTCTCTATTATTAAAGAGATTACTTAATTTTTCTAAAGTAAGAGGAGATCTCTATGAGGAGATCATTATTTTTCCAGTTATGGTCTATTTTTTTGATAAATTAATCATAATACTTATTATGTTGCTCATAAATAGTATGTTACTTATGGACAGAGGACCTTAAGAAATTATAACTTGGTTTAAATCATTAAAAATAACCTTAATTGAACCAAACACCTAAAATATAACTTAAATTAGTTTGCACTACATACACATCAAATAACTTGAAAACAATTCTTAACTGTTATTTACAACTAAGAGAACCCATATAAAAATTTCAAACCAATTGGAATTCATTTAACACATTAAATGAATTAATTAAATGAAATAGCCATTTTTGACATTAAAAAATCATAAAAATTCAAATACAATTAAAAATTCACCAAATTAATTTTGGGAGTACTTTGTGAACAGAGGAGTCGAAGAAAAATAAAATTGAAATTTTCATAAAAATTTCATTCTTAATCATTTTTTAAATATTTAAATAGTTAAAAAATCACAAAAATCACAAAATAATAAAATTTATCAAAATATCAAATTTGGTTTCTTGATCACATGGGAACCATCCAAATATTTTTTCTATGTCTTTAAATCAAGATATTAATTTTTTAAAGGCTTAGGGTAATTTTAATATTTAAAAATGGATTTTTCCATCCTTTCACTAAAATAATTCTAATAATTCAAAGAAACATCAAAAAAATATAAAATTTATTTCTCTGGGTTCCCTGATCCTAGAGAGATTTATGAAAAATATAAAACTTAATTTTTCACTTTAAATTTATTTTATAAATAATTAATACTCCAAAACTTAAAATAATTTCAATAAATAAGTTAAAATTTAAGAAAACACCAAAATTGGTCCAAGTGGTCCTCTAATTGGTTGGAACATCCAGTAATATTCCTAACTATAGAACTTTTACCTTGGTCATGTTATTGAATTTTCATTCAAAATCCCTATTTTCCATTAAAATAATAATATAAATTAAATTCAAAAATAGAAAAATCATATTTTCCCCTCTGATGTCTTAATTTATATATGAGTTAGGTGACATAAAAATTACAAAGTCATTTGAATTTGATTTAGTGGGTTATGGGGTGAATAAGCTTAAGAGGGCATAAGGGTAATTAAGTAACCTTAGCCCTAATTAATATTTAGGCTTAACCAAGGGTAAGGGGGAAATATTTAATCATAATTACCTTCTTGGATGATTGAAACATAGGGAATAAAGGGACAGGAACTCACCAATCACCATCAACATTAAAGAGAAAATACTAATTACCTAAATCCTTAAGATTTGGATTTTAATTAAGGAATAGTTGTAGGTTAAGGGCATAGCATAAAAAGATTTCCATTCTTTAATTTGAACCCCTAACCAATGAATTAATTAAATTCATTTAACTCTTGTTAAGATTTAAAATGAGATATTCTAATTAATCCAAAATAATTAAAGAAAGCTAATGATAGCAATAACATAATAACAAAAATAATCTTAAGCATGAAGTTTTAATTTAAAATTAATTGAAATGGTTTAAAATACTATAATTAAATTAAAATAATTTGAAACATTAAAATTAATTTAAAAAATAATTTTTCTAATTAAATAAAAATAATTTAAAATATTTAAAGAAAATATAATTAATTAATAATAACTTAAAACATGATAAGCAAATTGAAATATTATTACTAAATTGAAATAACTTAAAATATTGTAATTGATTTGAAACTCTTTAAAACATTATTATAACTGATTTGAAAGATTTCAAGAATCAAATTAAACTAGTTTAAAACAAATTATTAATCCAACTTCAATTAAACTGGTTAGGTTCTTTAATGAACCAACTTACCTCTAAAGGCTCTCGTTTCATAACTCTTAAATGAAATGTCAAATGACATGTCACCCGTCTCAAAGGATATTCAAAACGTCCAAATTCACTGAGCAAGAGTCAAACAAAATCAAACTTTAACTAACCTTCAGATGATTAATTGGGAAATCACAATGAAACCAAATGAACTCAGAAATAATCCCAAATGGGATATTTTAGAAGGACAATTGGACATCATTGTTCTTTGCCTAAGAAAATCATCCCCAACACAGCTCAGTAACTCACTAGCAATAGGATTAGGATTTGGTAGACAACCAGAATCTCAACCTAGCTAACATAACAATAGGATTAGGATTTGGTAGACAACCAGAAACTTCCCGTAGCTTTACCTAGGTGTTTCTTTCAAATATTTAAATGCCCTAATATGTGTTTTAAGTGCAGTTGAAAATGATGGGAAGACCCTTCAGGTACACATTTAAGTTTATTGCAATTTACATTCTAAAATTTATTAAATGCTTTACTTCCCTGCATTTTATAAATTTGTGAAAATGATTGAATCGATCATGTTTAAACAACTCAAAATGTAATCACTAACAAAACAAACTTGCAACTTCAACTAACTTAAAACATCTCTTGAATGATCAGAAGTCCCTCGGAGGATGTAACCTACGTGTTGCTAACGAGACTTCCAACAGTCTGGATGAAAGTTCGGAATTCATTAAGTTGAACTTGGTAAATTCATCTGGACTAAGTAAATCTGATGAAAATGGTGATACTAGAACGAGGGAACCGTGTGATCCTAACCGGTGTTATCATAATCAACTTAAACATTTGTTTTAATTAAAAAACTAAGCCACCTCAATTATTTAACAATCCTATGACATGATACTTCTCTCATCCCCTTATTTGTCACTTCTTTAAATTAAGCCTGCTACGACGAGGAGCTCAGAGCAAACATCGGGGGCAGCTTGGCCATCTTCAACAGCAAAACAAATCAACTTCAACTAAACTTTCCATAGAATTAAAATCACAATCCATAGGAATTCGAGGTTGTTTGCCTAACACAACATAAATCCTCGCCTTATCTTTCGGTGTTTGCACAATCATATGGTGCAATCTAAGCCCTAACTCACTTTAGGTTCCGAGGTAGTCATTCGTCACGATATAAACCCTTCTAATTTTAAGGCCATTTATATGATTATGTCATATAAATATAAGACCTAAATAAATAAAATTTGCAAGATTATAACCTCAAATAAATCTTTTCAAAATTAAAACCCAACAATAGGATAGTTTGGGAAGTCACCGAAGTTTACTTCGGATCCGTGGCATCCCCTACTTTTCTTCCTTTGGATTCCCAATAGAACTGTTCCAAATTTGATCCATTCCCTTTTGAATTTCCAAAATTTGATTGTTTAAAAACTTAAACTTTAAAATTCTTGAAATCAAACCACTAATCTTTGTCGAGAGTTTTCTTAAGTGACTTCGGTCATTTAGGATGCAATTAACTATAGGGGCTTGCCCTTATAGGGAATTTTATGAACCCAGGTAACATAAACCCTATATAATTTCTTCTTACTAGATAGGGGAACTTGTTGATCAATATAAAATTTATTTGTAGACCAAACAGATGTCATAAATCTACTAGTTTATTTAATTGAGCCCCATTATTAAGTAATTCATCTATTCATCGGGATAGATGCATAACTTATGGTGTGGCGCTCAATTATTTAAACTATTAAAGATATGGGATCGGTTTGGTCTCGTATTTTCAAAAAATCAAAACACTACTTTCCAAATTATTTGAAACTGTATATATACATATATACACTTAAATTAAATCTGAATCAAAAAATCGATCGACAAGGAGCACTTTGATCATTATGGGTATCTCGAAGGAAGTTTGACACGGTTGATAAAAAGGAAATGTTGGATTGAGGAGGATTCTACTGAAGAATTCTCGTTTCGTCCATTCTATATTCTATTCATTCAAACTCAATCAATTAGAGATCTTAGAGTTGATGATAGTTCTGAGGAAGAATGAAGACTTAATTATTCCATTTCTGTGTTTGTGTATTTGAACTGATTGTTTTTCTTCACTTGGATGTTATATTTGAACTTCCTTTCTTGTTTAGTTTTCAACGTTATTGTGTTGTGGTTGTGAGGATGCTAAATTTTAGAATTTTATGGCTTGCCAATGTGTAGTGTATAATGTTATTTGTATGTGTTGTAACTTGGATTTTACATATGAAAGTGATGTTTTGTGTTGTTTGTGTTAAGAAATATCATTTGCCATAGCTTTAGAATGTTAATCAATGTTTAATTAGACTAATTAGATGTCGGAGCGGGCTTGAAAAGATCAAAATTGCAAAACAAATTTGGAAGCCCATTTAATGAACTGGCACCGAACGACACTGTCACCAGTGCTGGACCATGCCAAAAGATAGAGAGTTTAGCCATAATAGCAAAAAATAGCACCAAATGGCGCTGTCACTAGCGCCAGACAGCGCTAGACCAAAAAAAAGGCCCTAAACTCCAGATTTTCACAATTTAACCTTAGGACCACCATTTTTTTCCAAACCAATGTCTTCTACCTCCAGCCAAGGTCGATTTTCGTATCTAGGGCTCACTGACATTTGGATTTGAAGCAATTTTGTGGCCGGAAAAGTTCATATTTCATCTTCTCTCGGTAAGAGCTATACTTTAATCTAAATTTTTTCAATTTTGACCGTAGAAACCTCCTACATTAGTAATCAATTTTGACCGTAGAAACCTCCTACATTAGTAAGATATAAAAATTTAAGGATATTAAAAAAAAATTGGAGATTTTCCATGACATTTGAGTTCTTATCTATTTAAATTTACTTTAGAGTCCATTACATTGCAATTTTGAAATTAATTTGGATAAATTTGATATTTTTAGACAAATGGCTATTGACCTCATTTTTGATGAGGTCTTCTCTTCTTCTCTTTAGTACTTAGGATCTAGCCTTAGGCTTTTCCTTTGACTATCTTAGAGTACTAGAATTGGGACCCACCCTTTAGAAATTCAAACCACTTCTTAACTCCCTGCAAACTCCACAAACTTGACTGTAGACCCCTAATCACCTAGAGGGTTGAAATCAAATGTGGAAGTTTGAAGGATGAGTTCCTATAGGACTCTTTGGCCGTAGGACTGCCCTGGGTGGCCTGGTCTGGTGAAGGGGCTGACTTACACACACACTACACTTATACACTACACCTACACACTACACTTCCACATACATCCTAAAAACACACCCATACCTAACTTGATCTCCTGACTCATGAAGGTGATCCACATGGATGGTCCATAACCCCTAAGCCCTTGGCTAAGAGGTTTAGGAACAACATAGTGGATGCCTCAAATGAGTCCCCTCATGGCTCATGTGGGCTTGATGTGGCTTCATGGCTCAACCAAAATGACTTCTTTCCACTTACATCCACCCAATCTTCAATTTTCCAAATTTTCAATTTTTGACCCTCGGGACCCTACACCCGCTTAGCCTACCCAAAACCCTCGAAATTACCCAAATTTCTCAAAAAATTTCCAAATTACCCAAAATTCTCCAAAATCAATCCCAAACATTTGCACATCACTTAAATTGATCATCCATACCCAAAAATACCAAAAATTCCAAGAAAACCTCCCAATACCCTCCAAATACCCAAAATACCCCTCTTGGCCAAAAAATTCCAAAAATTCAGAAAATTCCCAGAAAATTCCAGAAAATCCCAAATATTCCCAATTCCATTTTGTCCAACTACACCATGGGCTAATTTTGTCAATTTACCCCACTTTTGTCAAAACCCCCAATTTGACCCATTTTAACCCTAAGTGAACCCAATGTCAAACCAAACCTACCCAATTGACCCCAATTTTGGTCCAATTCAGTTCTAAACTTCAATTAAATATCCCCAATACCAATCTAGACCAAATTCAAGCCCAATTTGATTGACATTTGGATCCAATCTCACTTTTGGCCTTAAAGCCCAATTTGGACCCATGACCCAAACCTAACCTAAACTCACCCAATTCAACTCCAATTAACCCCAAATATTTTTTAAATATTCCATAGCATCCCCACAAGCATAACACTAACATGATTTGCCCAAAATTTTGACCCAAACCCCACTCAAATTCAACCCAAGGCTAAAGGACCCATTTTTGACCTAAACCCAAACCTAACCCAAATGAGCCCAAACCCCAAAATCAAAGCCCAACCAAAGCCAAAACCTCTTTGAAACACCCCCATAAACATTTCTCAACATTGATTTTACATCAATTTCAACTCTAGCCCAACATTAGCCCAACTTGGCCCACTTGGACCCATATAGGCCCACTTACCAAATAAACCCAAATTCAAACCAATTCAACTCCAAATCACACCAAATTGATTCCAAGCCCTTCATAGAACATCACTAAACCAATTATGACATTTATTTGACAAAGTTCTTCACAAAATATTTATCCAAATGCCCATCCTAAAATCAAAAGCCCATTTCCCTTAAACTTTCCTAAAAGCCCACTTCACCACATCCAAAGGCCCAAAATCTACCCTAAAGCCCACATGACATCTCCATTTGTCATCCACTTAATTAAATCCACTACTTAAGTCCTAAATTCACCATCAAATTATTCCAAATCAAGTTTCATACAAATTTCCATCAAGTTACCAAAAATTCTTAAAATCCATTTTCATGAAATTGACCAAACCTTTTCCCAAGCCAAAGGTGAGCCATGCAAGCCATGGACAAGCCACATGAAGCCATGGAAGGCTTGACATGTGATCAAGCCATTAATGGTAAAAGGAGGAGCCCCTTTCCTAATCCTCCTTAACCCCTTTTTTACCTTAAGCATGTCACACACTAAACCATGCTTAGCCACCTCATCATGGATGGAGACCACACCACTCTCCCTTGGCTGACCCAACTGATCCTCTCAGCCCAAAATCAGGCCATGGGGAGGTGCACCCAACCCAAACCAATGGGTTGACCAATTTCAATCCAAAATGACCCCCTCCCCATTCCATTTAATTCAAACACTTTACACATGTCCAAACCCAATTGACTTCACCATTGCCAAGCCCTGACCTCCCTGGTCAAGATGGTGACCCATGCTCGCCGGCCAGCCGCCTGGATCGCCGGAAAACACCACACCCGAGAGCTCACATGTGAGCCAACTTTGGAATTCCACCTTCGTCGAGCTGCCCCATGCCCAATGGCCACCATGGCTGTTCTTCCCATGACCAGAGCAGCTGATCCCAAGCCCTAACTCCCCCTGGAAGGCCCTCCACCCTCTCCTATTTAAACTCCACCCCTCTCGGCCATGAGAGGAGAGCTGAGCATAAACCTTGTCGAAACTCTGCCAAAATTGTTCCAGACCCTTCTCCACACTTAGAGCAGTTGATCCCCAGTGTCAATTTGCTCTAATCCCCACTGACAAAACCCAATTTCTCAACTGAAATTCCACCCAAAACCAGGACACTTCTCCACAATGAGCCAATCCCCAAATTGATTGGTTCTACACCTTCACCGGACCGAGGGAAGGTGTCCACCAAGCAAAAGCCCCATCTCCGGGCCACCCAGGTTGCTCCAGCCTCCAAGCTTTGTGATCGGGCTTGGTCGAAATCACATCCGGACAATTCACTGCACAGGAGACTTCATCTCGAGCTTGCTGGGATCCAATCGAAGGTGCAACAACTCTCAGATCGAAGCCACACTTCTCTGAGCAAAGGTATGAGCTAGTTTTTCATCCCGAGCTTCTAGAGATTCTCCATTTCGAATGCCTTAATTTCAATACATGATAACCGTATAGATGCGTTCGTCTCTTCAAGACGAATCCATAGAGTATAAGAACATGAAAATCCATTGAGTATCGAGAGAGATCTTAGGGATTTAGTGTGGACGGCTCTCGGGTGAGGACGCTCGGGGACGATGAACGGATGCCGTCCATTCAATACACGTGCGGACGAACGGCTCAGATGGCGTCGGACCAGGAGACGGAACGAGAACCGCGGGGCCCGGGCTGCTGACTCAGGTGGCGGCGTCGAATGGGAGCGCGACGCGTGTGCCTTCGGAGCTGCCGAGGTTGACGCGGTGCCGCGTGGATAAATAGAAAACTAGGGTATTTTTTTCTATTTATTTAATTCCCTAAACTTCAAAAATTCATATCTCTATGTAGAAAAATCAGAAAAATAAAATAAAAATACCCTCTTGCTCAGTGAACAGAGGAGAATAATGTGGAAAAGAAATCATTTAATTTCATCAAGTATTTTATTTTTTATAATTTATTTACTCTCTGCATACTTTTAATTCTCCATGCATGTATACAATTCACCATGGCATGAGACCATGGGGCTTTTGAAGCCTCTGAATTTGGGAACATTCCCTGAATTTTCCAAAGTCAGAGTCCATCCCTATAAAAAGTTATTGATTTTTCAAGTTCATGTTGCTGTTTTGAGTATTTTAATTCCAATAAATAGCATGTTGTGAAATAAATTCTAGGAAAATTTGGTGATGTTCCTTATGACCAGAGAACCACTAGGAAAAATAGGTTTTGACTTAGTTCATTTAAAACAACCCTAATTGGCTTAAACACCCAAAATAGGTCTTTAATTAATTAGAGTTAACCATGCATCAAATTGACTTGAAATCAATTCTCCACTGACCTTTAGGATCAGAGGAATCCACCATAAAAGTTTGAGGTCAATTGGACTCGGTTAGCCCCACTAATTGGGTTGATTAAGCCACTTAGCCATTTTAAAACTTTAAAAATTCATAACTTTTAAAATACCTTTCAAAAATTCACCAAATTGGTTTTGGAGCCTCTCTGATATCAGGGAAACCTAAGAAAATTAAAATTTTAATTTTCTAAAAAAGTTGATTTTTAATACTTATTTTAATATTTTTAATAATTAAAAAATAATAAAAATCACAAAAATAATAAAATTCACCAAAATGTCACATTTTGAATTTTAATCACTTAGGAACAAATCCCACATTTTCTTAGGTCTATTTAGTGAGATATTAAATTTTAAAGCTTTAAGGTAATTTTAAAATTAAAAAAAATGTATTTTCTAGCATTTTCACTAAAATAATTATAATAAATCATAGAAAAATTAGAAAATTGCAAAATTTACTTCTCTGATTTCCTTGATATTAGGGAGATTTTTGAAAAATATAAAATTCATTTTTTAACATTTATTTTATTTTTAAATTAATTAACACTCCAAAACTTAAAATAATTATAATAAAAATAATATAATTCAAAAAATCACCAAAATTGGTCCAAGTGATTCTCTGGTCATAAGGAATGTCCCCTAATTTTCTTAAGGACAGAAACTTTCTCTTGGTCATGTTATTAAATTTTCCTTGGAAATCTCTATTTTTCACCAAAAATAATTATATAAATAAATTAAATACAGAAAAATCACATTTTCTCCTCTCATGTCTTTATTGACATATGAGTGAAGTCACATAAGAATTTCAAGTTCATTTGAGTTCAATTTAGTGAGTTATGAAATTATTAAGCTTAAAGGGTAAAGTGGTAATTAAATTTTTTAACCCTTAATTAAAACTTTAGGTTTATTAAAAATTAACAAGTAAAATATTTGATCCTAATTTGATTTGGATGATTGAAACTTAAATGATTAAAGGGTAGAAACCCATTAAGCAATTTTAAAATGATTAAACTTTAATTAAATAATGAATTAAATTTGGAAGAATAATAAAATTGGAATTATTAAAATAGGGATATTATTAGGAAGAGATTTATTCTTTAATTTAAAATCCCTAAATTAATTATTTCATTAATATTCAATTCTTAATTAAAATGATAACTCAAATTTAAAATATTAAAAGACTTAATCATTAAACTAAAATTAAATTATTAAACTCTTTTAAAATTTTAATTAAAATTAAATTAAATTAAATTAAATAAATTAAATTAAATTAAATTAAATTAAATTAAATTAAGATTAAAAATTAAATTAAATTAAATTAAACAAATTAAGTTAAATTAAATTAAATTAAATTAAATAAATTAAATTGAATTAAATTAAATTAAATTAAATTAAATGAATTAAATTAAATTAAATTAAATAAATAAAACCAAATTAAATCAAATTAAATTAAATTAAATTAAATTAAATTAAATAATTAAATTAAATAATTAAATTAAATTAAATTAAATAATTAAATTAAATTAAATTAAATAAATTTAAAATTAAATTAAATTAAATTAAATTAAATTAAATCAAATTGAATTAAAATTAAATCAAATTAATTTAATGTAACATCAAATCAAACTAAATTGAGTTAAATTAAATTAAAATTAAATTAAATTAAATTAAGTTGAATTAAATACAACATCACTAAAGACATAAAGAATTCAAAAGAAATCTAAAATAACTTGAACACTATTCCAAATTTAAACCCATTAACTTAAATTAAATCATTTGAACACCAATTTGCCCTCAAGAGCTTTGGTTATCATAACTCCTAAACAGAATATCAAGTGAAATGTTACTTCACCTACAGGATATTCAAATGTCCTAGTTCACTGAGCAAGTTAACAAAACTTGAAACCCTGGACGATTAATTCATTTATATAATCGAATTCATTTGGACTTAAAACAATCCTAGAAATATTGAAAAGATGTTTAAGATTTGTCTTAAACACTTCCTCGATATGATAGGATGTTCATAAGAACAATTGAACTTAATTATTCTTTGATGAAGAAAATCGTCCTCGAAACCAAAACACAAAGACCTAGACGTCATAGAAATGACTAGCTATAGGATTAGGAATTTGGTAGAAAACCATAACCCTTACCTTAGCTTTACCTAGGAACTTGCTTAAATATTCTAATTGTGTTTTACGTGCAGCTTGGGATGACGGGAAGACCCTCCAGGTATGCTTTTATTTTATTGCAATTTACTTTCCTGCAATTTACTTTCTTGCAATTTACTTTATTGCAAATGCACATTACTTTTCTTGCATGATAAAACAACTGTTGCATGAAAACCCACACCTTTAGGATAGTCCCTAAAACTGAAACCAAAACTAAGTTAAAAGTCATTGCAAGATAAAATTCACCGCCACAACATTTCAAAATATAAAACAACTCAAAATTTAATCACAAACGGAACACAAAACTACAATTACAATTAAATTAAAACGTCCCGTTGGATGATCGGGAATACCTCGGATGATGTAACCTACGTGTTGCTAACGGGATTTCCCACGTGTCTAAATGAAAGTGTGGAACTCATTCAGTTGAGTTTAGCAAATTCATCCGGACTAAGTGAATCCGATAAAAATAATGATGCCGGAAGGATGGAACCGTGGGATCTTAACCGGTGTCGTTATAATCAACTTTAAGATTTGTTTTAATTAAAACACAAAAACACTTGGAAATTAAGACTCCTCTAAACCAAAACACTTTTCTCATCCCCTGATTTATGATTTCTAAAACTAAACCTCTGCAACAACAAGGAGCTCGGAGCATGGTGGGCAGCACGGCCATCGTCATCAGCAAAACCTGAGTCTACTTCAAGAAAACTTTCTTAGAATTAAAATAACAAAGCCATAGGACTTCGAGGTAGTTTGCCTAGTGCAACATAAACCCTCAACCTTTGTTAGGCATTTGCATGATCAGGTCATGTAAATTAAGCCCTAACCGATTTTAGGATTCCGAGGTAGTTGTCCGATACGACATAAACCCTCACATCTTCAAGGCTATTTGTGTGATTTTATCATACAAATATAAGTCCTAATTAATTAAAATTGACAAAATCAAAACATTTAAATAAACATTAGGATTTTCCTAAATCTAAGCCAAACAATAGGATAGTCGGGAAATTACCGAAGTTCACTTCGAATCTGTGATTTCTCCTACTTTTCTTCCTTTGGATTCACAAAACAAAATGTTCCAAACTTGATCCATTCCCTATTGAAATTCCAAAATTCAATCCCTTGAAAACTTAAACTCTGAAATCCTTGAGAGCATAATTATTGATTATTATCGAGAGTTTTCTTAGGTGATTCCCGTCACTTAAGATGTAATTAACTATAGGGGCTTGCCCTTATAGGGAATTTTGAAGAACCTGTGTAATATAAACCCCGTTTAATGTTTTCATATTAAGCGAGGGAATTTTGTCGACTTATAAAATTGGTTCGCGGACCAAACGGATGTCACAAATCTTCTAGTTTATTTAATCGAGCCCCACCGTCGAGCGTGGTGTCTATCCTTAGGGATGGATACACGGTTTGTGGTGCGGTGCTCGTTTATATAAACTATTTGGGATGTGAGATCGGTTTAGTCTCATATCTTAAAACCTTCAAATTTGAAATTATTTTCAAAATCAAATACTACTTTTCAAATTATTTATTTTAATTAAATTAAAAATTCGCCGACAGATTTCTGTTAGGCGACCCCTCTTCAAAATAAAACACAACCTAAAAATATGCCGACAATGGCTCCAATAATGGCTAAGGGGAAGAGAAAGTTTGATTTTGATGAAAGTAAATTTGTGAATTTTAAGGCATATTCCCACTTTAGTACATTTCTTAGCAATAAGAAATGTATTCAAGAAAAAGCCTTTGAAAATCCTTGAGGTGCGATTGAAGAACTGATTGCGAATTGTCAATGGGAGATTTTCTGTTATTTTACTACTGAAGCGATGTTGGGGATTTTGAGGGAGTTTTACGCAAATTTGTACTATTCTAGGAACTAATATATCTTGGTTAGAGGACAAATTGTTGAATTTACCTCTGCCCGCATCAATTCACTTTATCAGTTGAGAGAACCTTTCTTGTGTGAATACAAAAATTTTCCCATTGCAAGTGAAGCATTGGATATGGTTATGAATTATTTGACTGACGAAATAGGGGAAAGGAAAATTAAATAGAGGCAAAAAGTTAATTCCCCCTTTCTACTTTGAATCTTGTATCAAAAGTCTGACATTATTTCATTTATGCAAGACTTATGCCCACCAGCCATCACAGTGAGGTTACTGTTGAAAGAGCTGTTCTGATTATTGTATTCAGAACATGAAGAATATTAGTATTGGGGCTACTATTCATAAGACTATTTTGACAAGTTCAACAGGAGAGACTATAGGTGGATTGGGACACGCCAGCCTAATTCATGCCTTCTGTATTCTGTCAGGTGTTGCAACTGAAGATAATAATGAGGTAGTCCATCCCTTGAAGCTCAATAGTAAGCTAAATATGAAATCCTATGAAGCTCATGTTGGATGAAAATGGAGTAAGAAAGATGATGAACCTTCTTCTAGTCATGAGATACTGTCAACATCTAGGGAGCCTACTCTGCATGATGTAATGGATCAGTTTTAAAGGTTGAACGCCATAGTAAAGGGACTAGAAGCAAGGAATAAGTTAAATGATGATTACCAAGTGTGGTGGCGAGAATATGAGATAGCTTATCATGACGCACATATGAGATTTTTTAGGGGTGACGCTAGTGTTGTATTTCCTGCTTATCCTTTTTTTTGAGTTCACTCACATCCCTGCTATCTTCACCAAAACAACAGGAATACAACAATATAATAAACATGCCAAAAATCTCAAATCCACCAAAAATTATAAAAAAAAAAAAAACTCCCCTTTGCACTAAGAATGCTTAGGACAGAAAAGGTGATGTATCCAATCACCTCTATATTATGCACATCGTACAACACAAGCCCCAACCAGAGACAAAGACTCTCATGCTTCTGCTCTAAAACGAGCACAATAAAGCAGACTGACGATCGCACTCGCAATCCATGCAAAATAAATGATTGACATAAAATATTGGTGAGGGCGACAATTGAACGATATCGACCCAACTTCCGAACGAAGATGTGCCCGCCGAAACGGCTACGTCGACAGGACGGATTGTAGCGCGAGCCGCCGCTGCGGATGCAAGGCAGACCAGGTCGAGGTGAGGACTGCAAGCGGCAAAGTTTGCTGGAGCTGTCGTAATAGATTGACCATTCTGCTGGCTATCTGCTCTGTGGCTAAATCCTTTCCCGTACATATAACCTCTGCAAATACCGAAATAATTTTGGGCAAATATTGATTGTTAGGACCCAAGAGTTCTCCATCCAACCTTTCCACCATCACACAAAGCTGCTCATGCACTACCTTAGCCTCAATAAGATCGCCTTTTATTGGCAAGCGGCTTAACCAAGAAGGAACAACCTGAGTTGCATCAATGCTATTACGATGAAACTGGCATTGTTTTCCTAGAGCCGAAACAACATTTTCATATGCCATTATATTGTCGGAATGCTGAGCATTAGGATGCCGTATTACATTATTTAACCAGGAGAGAGCTTCTCCAACAAGAGGTCTAAAGACAGAACAACCAAACTCAGCACAAACACCAATACCATAAACTGCAACCTGTCTAACATCTGAATTTTCATCGTTACAGGCTTCTAGTAAGAACGACACGTAAGTAACATAGTATTTTAGGGCTGCTTCTTGACATTGTTTAGCAACATCGTCGAAAATACAAATGCTATCCTTCTTTCCTTAGGAGTTTTATCCTTGCCCAGCATTGCTGTTACATACATTGAAATCTCGTCAAAAAATGGGAGGAAAGAAGCTTTAAAGGTTTTAATCAACGTGCCCAAACAGTCACCAACCGGATTAAAAACTTCCTCTTCCTGTTCATTTTCTTCTTTGAGCAGATACCCCTCATCAGCATCAAAATCCTCTACTTTTGTCCTCTCAGCTCTTTCTCTTTTCCTTGTGGAGCTTGCAGTTATCACATGCTTGAGTTCATCCACAATGGATCGAACCTGGCCCTCACTAAGAAGCTGCCCAGCAAGCTCTACACATTCATTCAATGAATCCAACATAGATGCACATATTTCAACCTCGGGTTCCTTGTGAAGAGCTTCAACTAAAGCTGGAATTATGTAATCTGACAGCTGCTTAACATATGACTCATCACGATCAGACACTTGCCCCTTCTCTACTGGTAGCTTTGCTGATCTCAAAAGCTCTGGCATAGCTGATACAGCAGCCTTCCGAACTTCTTCATGAAAATAAAATTTGAGAAGAGGGACCAATGTGGGAGCAACCTGATCAATCCATGGAAAGAAACCCTCCTTGAGCTCATCAGCATAACAACCAAGCATGTTACAGACTGTAGCCTTTTCCTCCAACACGCTAGTTCTGATCCCAATCCTTTTATCCCCATGGGTAATCGTCTCTATGCTGTCATCATCTGAATCATCTATTTCCTCATCTGTGTCTGCTGATGTTATGGTAACATCTGGTTTTAGCTGAGCAGATTTAAGCAATGGAGGCATGACAACATTCATGTATGGAAGAAAATCTTGACCTAGACACTTGCAGAGCCTGGCCCATGCCTGAAGTATGTAACTTGTTATAGGATCTTCATTTTCCAACTGTGAACCTTGCAACGTCATCAGTACTTCCATTACCTGCTTAGCATCATCCCTAAATTTATCCTTGCCCACAGCCATTCCAACCAGACTGATGCACTCCATGGATTTGGCATGCAACATTCTATTCGATTTGTCAGTGGCATTCATCAAAATAGCTTTAAGATATGGAAAGACAGCATCATAGTATTTTTGGAAGTGCTCCTGAGATGAATCAGCAACTGATGCTAAAGCTGTCAATGCTCCCTCTTGCACCATCTGCTTCCCATTCTGAAGCAATACAAGTAGTTTGCTGACAATGCCATCCAGGTAAGGTGATAAAGTATCATGAGTGCAGCTCTCAGTGAAATTGAGTACAGCTGAAGCGGCGTGTGCCTAGAATCGGGGATTTTGAAAATCATCCATGGCAGAGGCTAGAGCTGGAAGCACTTGCTGGTGATAATGAACTTGAAGGTCAGGACCCAAATCAGTGGACAACTGTCCAATAGCATTTATAGCTGCCCAGCGCACACGAGGATGAGGATCTCTGAAAGAGTTTAGAACCATAGAGATGATCTGATCCAAGTTTTTAACCATGACCTTTGAACACCCTTCTGCAATCTGTGCAAAAGTATTTAATGCTGCATGACGTTTCTGCCATTCTGGGGCAGCTAAGTATTGTGGAAGCAAGTCAGAGGCAACCAGAACAATGGTGTTCCCTCCAAGAGCAATAGATAGCCGATCAAGGCACTCTTGTCCTACGCTGTAGTTACTCGTCTCTCCAGCATCCTCATATTTCCTACTTATCTTTAGTATACTTCATACCAGCCAGAAGAACCTGATGTTGGTGGAGCTCCTGCAGATGATGGTTGGTAGTTTATGTAGTTTTATTTTCATTTTATTTTGTATTTGTATTTTTTATATGTGATGTACCTGAGACTCTCTTTGATTTGTATCTGTGATGTAATTTGTATTTGGTTGTGTTTGTAGCAGACTTTATATTGAATTGTTATGTATGTGATGTGATAATAGAGTTTGTATGTGTTTGGTTTGTTAGTTTAATCTATGATAGTAACGGTTGGATGTTAATTTTGTTTGCATAATCTATGTTTTATGTTTTTAAACTTCTTCCCTTACAAATGTCTAACCCATATTTGTGTAGAAATTCTCATAATTATTTCAGGCCTACTGTTCTAATTTATGATAGAAAACCTGCTTAAACTTAAAGGTATGAAAAGCCCAACATATTGAAGTATGAGTTATATGTTTATAACTTTTCTTTCTTCTCATGTTAATTATATTTATATTCAAAAATTTAAGTTTGGGGAGGGAAAGAATTAACTATTAATTGTTCTCATTTAAAAATATTTTTCAAACATAATAACATGATTTCTTGTAATAAAACTCAATTTTAGATACTGTATTTTGATTTTATTTAAGTATTTTTTAAAATTGAATGAAAGTATTTGGTAATGAAAAATAATTTTGTAGGCTAAGACATTTGGCAAAAGAGAATAGAATTATAGTCAACTATTCAAAGTAAGAAAAACTATATGTTTGGAAAATTATGAATTTTAAAACTTTATGTGATAGAAAAGGATCAAGACTCTATGATGAATCAATAATAAGTTAAAGAAATGCCTATAAGGTAAAGGACTGTGGTAAGTTTCAAATTTAGTGTGAGAAGGGTGAAGTTGAAAATTATGTAAGGTTATCTAGATACAGTCTTCCTCACTTAAAAGAAAAGAAAACAAAAGAGAGAAAAGCAAAAAAGGAAAACAAAAGAAAAGTGAGGAGAAGCTTGAGGAGATGCCTAACAAAAAATTAGCTTCACTTGGACCTACCAAAAGAGAAGAGCTTAATTAATTTCTTGAACTTATATTTGTGGATTAGCACCTTTACTAGTAGTGTTCTCATAAACCTCTTTTCATATAATTCTTTTAAAATCTTTAATAGAACAATCTACAGTCATTTTTGAAATGAATAGATGGCTGAAACTCTTAGAATTGATTACTAGATAGTCTTACACCTGCAGAATTTACTTGAATTATTCAAATATCTTTCAAAAAATTTTACTATTGTACTTATCTAAGTCAAAATTTTGGTATTCTAGAAAGAAAGTTCATTTCCGTAGATCATTATTTTATGTGTTTACTAAAATTACTTAACGACAAGTATTAAGTAAGTTAGGGGGATCTTGATCCACTGAAAATTTGATAGCTTTTTACTGTCAATTTCATACCTGTTCTTGATGTTATTGCACATTAAAGAAAAGCAATTTTCATGATTTCAAGCAGGTTCAATGATTTTAGGCCTTTGGAGCAAAACGAAGCAAAAAAAGGAAAAAATTTGGAGCAAAATGAGGAAAAAGTGCATTTTCTTGAACTAGCACTAAACGACACTGTCACCAGCGCCGGACCGTGCCAATTTACAGAGACTTTGGATGAAAATGGCAGAAATTAGCACCAGAAGGTACCCTATCCTACGCCAGACCACGCCCTATCCCAAATTCAAACTAGATTCACTGTATTTGGCTGGATTTGGGAGGGTTGCTTGAAGAAACTCTTGGGAAATCAGTTGTGGCCGAATTTAAAGTACTTTAGAACTAAATTTAGAGAGGGAGAGAGAGTTTAGAGTGTAGAGAGTGAAGAGTGAGTTTCTTTTCATTTTATTTAGGAAACCTAGGGTTTGTGTGTTCTCTTCTAAGAAGTGTAAGAGGAGAGGGAAAGCAAGAGAGTTCTTCTTTCTTCCTTATCTAAAGTGAGAATTTTGAGTTGTTGTGAAGAAAGAAGATGAGTCAAAAGAATTCCTTGAGATTCGCTTGGAGAAGACTTTCAGATAAGTTATCATTTCTTTACACTGTTTGTATGACGCTGCTTTTATATATAAAATCCATGTTGTGTCATCTTTTCCTCATGAGTCTTGAGTAGATTTCTTTATCTTCCTCCTTTTCATGTGATGTGATGATGTTGTGATATGGAAATGATGTGTCAATTTATTATTGAGAATTTGTGATGATCTTTTATCTTCGAACTTCATTTAATTTTTGATCTGGCCAATTAAATTGTTAAAACTTGTTGGGAAATATATGTTCCAAAAGGATTATGAGTTCCAAAACAAAATTGAAGGTCACATTCAATGTCCATGAATGAGAGAAGTAGGTCATGGGGGTCGAGTGCAAATAAACAGGGAAATATACTTTGATGGGCGTAGAATTAGAGATTTCAGAGTGACAGGTTGAAATCCTCAATTTGGTCCTAGGGTTTGGAAACTAATGCAAGAGTTAGCCTTCAGGGGTAGGGAAGTGGGATCTCTAGAGTGAGAACCAGTATCCTCCCAGTCTAACCACGAATTTGGGGACTAAACTTAGGATTAACCAATGTTCTCTATGCACTTGCAAAAGGATAAAGAATAGGATGCTTCTATTTGGCACAAAACATATACATCACTGATCTATGACACAAAAATCATCATATTATAATTGGAGAGGAGGAAGACTCTTTCATACAACTGAACTTTGTTATAACTTTAGTTTTGTTTTAGTTTAACTTGCTAGAAGGTTAGAACATACTTTGGTAGGAGTAGTAAGTACAACTATTTTCTTTATTTTAAGAATTAAAATTACTTGCAATTATGCTGTGATTCGAGAAATGATTTTTGTGCTACACCATAAAATTATTTGCCTCCCTGTGGGATTGATATCTAGGACTCCACGAGAGTCCTGTATTACTTGAGCGATAAGTATATTTCCGTTTAATTGTGCGACTCATTAGCAAACTAAATCAATATATATATATATATATATATATCTGAGTTCATAAATTTTGGCAAATTAAAAAAGTCGTACCACTCCCCCAAGGAGAAATGAAGGTGAATAAATTCGTTATTATCTAGAATAATTGACCACTGTAGTTCAACTCTAAAAAACAACCAAATTTTATTATTCAAATAACAAAGTGTGAAAAATCTTGGAAAAGATTTAATAATGTGATTAGTAATTTATTTAATCATGGGTTCAAGAAGAGAAAAACTCAAGAGCTTGTGAAGTTTAACCAGGTGTTTAATTTTGCTAAGGGATGAGGGATGAGCCACCCCCTAATGTTCCAACACATGAAATTTAACATTGGGCAAGAGTTTCCCCTTCCCTCTATGTTTGGGGTAAAGAGATGGTGAGGTGTTATCAAGAGGGTCAACTGGGGGCTGAACGTCCAATAAACTCTGCAATTCAGTCATACTTTTCTTCCTTTTGCTACTCTTTTGCACTTACCATTCATCTTGTATTTCTTCATTCACCCTAGTTAGATTATTCACCAGTAACTCATTTCCTTGATCAAGAACACTAACTTCCCTATCCTCCATCAAGATGGTGGAGGAAGGAAGAGGGAGGGTATCCAGATTATTTAGGTATTATAGGAGATTCCAGATTGCTTAACTCCAGTTGATTAGCCTCAAGAGGAATGGCATTAGATAAAACTACCTACCTTTCCTCCAGTGAAATAGGTTCCACATCTGTTTTTGCAGTAGTCACCGTAGGAGGTCCAGCAGCTCTCCTTTTGGTTGGGGGGTGAATTCTATAGCAACTATCTTGCACATGTCCAAACATTCTACAATGTTGACAGTATGGTGGCCTATGCTCCACTTCAATATCTTACCAGAATCCCTCCTCTTCAATTTTGATCCAAACATTTTTAAGTCAGGGAGGGTTATGTCCCTCTCCACCAAGACCCTAGCAGCAGCTGGTCTAGCCATATCATAAGTATGGGAGTCAACTTTCAGAGGAGTGCCAAGAGCTTGACAGATGTTAAACAAGGCATTTGGATGATAGAGCTGTATTGGCATATTAGGGAGTTTGAACCACATTAAAAAAATTGGAAGCTCCTTCAGAGGTTCAAAATCAGATGTCCACTCTAGTTACTTCATAGTGGTGCCTGCTATCAAGATGGATTGTTCGACAAAAATTCTGGCATTGTCTTCCTCATTGGACAACTTGATAAGCAGGTGTCTGCCATCTAGCAGGCCCAATTTCCAGGAACCTATAAGGTTCAGTTCTTCAAAGTATTTCCTCACATAATCCATTTTGGGGTGTCCCAACTGAAATTTTCCTATCAAGGTGAACTTCACTGCATCAGTTAGAGTCAACAACTCCTTTTTGGTGAATATAACAGCAGGCTATCCATCTTTAAAACCCAAAGGTTTAATGAAAGAGCAGACCCCCTCCAGCAGCAGCATCATGCAAGGCCTGTGGGAAAACCAAATGCTCAAAAGATTTATGGGGGGTCTAACCCTTACTTACAACACTAGCTTATGTTGCTTTAGCCCATTAGGCATTAGTACTAATATCTATAGAAAAAGCCTTAGCCATAGCACACAAAGTAACAACAAAATAACTGGAAGGGAGCAAAGTGTGTGTAATGTCAATCAAACGCTCTCAAGTCAAGTGTTGACTGAATCACCACATACAACTCCAAAACCATAGTAGCAAGCTAAGCTGCCAAACTTCTCCCAGAGTCAAGAACTCCAAACCAGCAACCAAAGACAACACCACAGAGGAGGAAAACCAATGGAATTGCAAAAGGTTGCAAGAAATTCAAAAAAGAGTAAGCCCGGGAAGGCAAAAAATGAGAAGTTAGCTTCTTGGAATAGTCACCACCATGAACAAGAGCACAAAGCCAAACACCACGCCACCAGGAACCAGCCAAAGTCAGAACAGCCACAAAGGAGTCCATGGAAACCCTAACAGAACTCCTCCCTCCTCAGCCAGTCATCTTGCATATATATATATATATATATATATATATATATATATATATATATATATATATATATATATATATATATATATATATATATATATATATATTGATATATCAAATGGCTGGATTTTATTGTCTTGCTTTACATATATACCACCTTACTTATGTGTAGATTTTTGTTTTTTATTTGGTATGAAAGTTTAATATTGAGAAATATGAGAAGCAAAGTTTATAATATGTGAACACATAATATTTATAAAAAAAGTATGCAAAATATAACAGGAAGTAAGCTTGTTGAATTGTTATGTGGTTTGTATGAAAATTTTTCAAACAAAACATAACTCACTTCACACAAAAAAGATCGGGTCTTAAATATGCGAATGTGTAATATATATATGGTATATATGCAAATCCTCCTTATGAAAAGAAATATTTAGTTGTGTATGATAAAACTTTAAATATCAGAAATATAAATATATGAGTTTTTTTTTTTTTTTTGAATTGCACAAGCGGCAAACTTTGGTTTAATTGAGAAGTCAATAATGGCTGACACATTGTTCATTCAGTTACAATTACTTATATGCTTTTAGTATCAACAGTTTAAAGCTAGGTCAACTCGTTTGTTGTGCAATTATTGTGCTTAGTTATTCTAGATTCAATATTTGAGAATTTTGGAATTGCATATCAGTAATTTTTTAATGCCCAAGAAATTAAATTTGTGAGCTTTACATGCCACGTGACTCCTATGTGTTTGCATATTTAACATTTGAATTTAAAGAAGCAAGTTACATATTTCTTTACTTCCTAAATACTCACAAGTCAGCATTCAAATTCTTGAGTATTTACACATTCAATAGTTTAATTTAAAATGAAGTTATAAATTCTGTTATTCTTGGATATTTACATACTAAACACTTCCAATTCATATATATTTACAAATCTGACACCAAAATCTAATTTTACATCACTATGGCTCATGGAACCTTACATGCTACCAATGCTTAAACACTCACACTTAAGGAATATAAATGCATGCCAAGTATATTTATGTGCTTACATAAATGGTATCAGATTATTGATGAGTTAGATTTATACCATTCAATATATTTACATATGAATACTTGGTTCAATCTTTAAAATGATTTCTCTAGTGTTCAAAATAATTATATATTGATGATTAGTGGGAGATGTTTGATATACTTTATTGCTTAAAGATTAACTGTCTGTTGACCTCACTTTTGTGAGGATCATTTATAAACAACTTTTTAGAAAGGGAGTTTACCAATATCAACCTCCTAAATCTTACCAATGGTCACTAAACCCAAATTTCTAGGGTAAATCCTAATGAAGCATTTTTAACCTAAATCTTAATATAATCCTAAAATGAGAAAATCAGCAATGACAAACCCTGATCTATTAAATATTGACCAAACTGGTCAACCCTTGACCCAAATGGTCAAATTAGGTCAAAATGATTAATCATTGACCCAATGACCACCCAATTGACCAAACTGGTCAACCTTTGACCCAAATGGTCAAATTAGGTCAAAATGGTCAACCCTTGACCCAATGACCACCCCATTAACCAAATTGCCAATCCTTGACCCAAATGGTCAAAATGGTCAATCGTTGACCCAATGACTACCCCATTGACCAAACTAGTCAACCCTTGACCTAAATGGTCAAACTTAGGTCAACCCTTGACCCAATGACCACCCCATTGACTAAATTGGTCAATCATTAACCCAAATGTTCAAAATAGTCAATCATTGACCCAATGAGTACCTCATTCACCCAATGACTACCTCATTGACCAAACTGGTTAACCCCCTTGATCCAAATGATCAAATTATATCAAAATGGTCAATCCATGACGCATGACCATCCCATTGACCAAACTAGTCAATACTTGACCCAAATGGTCAGATTAAGTCAAAATGGCTAATCATTGACCTAACGGCCATCCCACTGACCAAACTGGTCAACCCTTGACCCAAATGCTCAAAATAGGTCAAAATGGTCAATCATTCATCCAATGACCATCACATTATCCAAACTGGTCAACCTTTGACCCAAATGGTCAAATTAAATCAAAATATTCAATCATTGAGCCAATGACCACCCCATTGACCAAACAGATCAACTCTTGGCCCAAATGGTCAAATTAGGTCAAAAAGATCAATCATTGACCCAAGGACCACCACATTGACCAAACTGGTCAACCTTTGACCCAAATGGTCAATTTAAGTCAAATGGTCAACCATTGACCCAATGACCATCCAATTGACCAAACTAGTCAACCCTTGACCGAAATGGTCAAATTAGGTCAAAATGATCAATAATTGACCCATTGATCACCCTACTGACCAAACTGGTCAATTCTTAATCCAAATGATTAAATTAGGTCAAATTAGTCAATCATTGATCCAACGACCACCCCATTGACCAAACAGGTCAAACTTTGACCAAAATGGTCAAATTAAGTCAAAATGGTTAACCATTTACCCAATGACCTCCCCATCGACCAAACTAGTCAACCCTTGACCTAAATGGTCAAATTATGTCAAAATGGTCAATCATTGACCCAATGACCACTACATTGACCAAATTGGTCAATCCTTCACCCAAATGGTCAAATTTGGTTAAAATGGTCAACCCTTGACCCGATGACCACCCCATAAGCCAAACTAGTCAACCCTAAACCCAAATGGTCAAATTAGGTCAAAATAGTCAATCATTGATGACCACCCCGTTGACCAAACAAGTCAACCCTTGACCCAAATGGTTAAATTAGGTCAAAATGGTCAACCCTTGACCCAATGACCATCCTATTAACCAAATTGATCAACCCTTGACCCAGATGGTCAAATTAAGTTAAAATGGTTAATTCATGACCTAATGACCACCACATTAACCAAATGTCAACCACATTGACCAGTAAGTTAACCTAAACACAAAATTGTTCAAATCTGACTCATTTATTCATCGAAGCTGATTATTTGGTTAACCCTAGTCAAATCTAGATCCCATTACAAATATTAAAGACCTTATGATTAAATTGACCATGACAAGGTTAAGTAAATCACCTGGGTCAACACTGGACCTAGACTGGTCAACCACGGTCCACCCTAGTCAACCATGGTCAACCATGGTTAACTTTGGTCAACTTGTGTAAAAATACACAATTTTGGACCGAATTGATAAAATTTGTCAAATGGTCAAAAACCAAAATGACTTTGACCAATTTATAGGTCAATATTACAATTTCACATATTTTTAATTAATTACATAATTAATTAAATATGAAATTATAATCTCATCAATTGAATGATATCACCCATGACATATAAAACCCATAAATGATTTTCAAAATAAAATTAAACACATGTAGGGTTACCCATGGGTCACCCATGAAACTCATCATGACATGGCTAATCTTATGGTAATCCCATTAACCATCATGGTAACCCTAGGGTTAAAGTTAATCATGAAGCCAACATAAGGGGAAGAATGAGGTCTCATTCCCTCATGAACTCTTGGAATGAGTCACCATACACCTCTTCCCCACCCAATGGACATGAACCAAATCCACTTCATTAAATGGAGAGGTCATCATGGCAAATTAAGTGAGAGAAAGAAGAAACTAGGTGTCACCATTCTCTAAATTTAAAGCATGAATCATTTGTCTCCATGGAATAAGGTGGCTGGCCAAACTATAGGACACTTCAAGCATTTCATGGACTCGCCAATGCGAGTGAAACATCACTTAAACCACCCCCATTACCATGGTTAAGGATCATCATGACTTATGCATAGGAATGATGGAAATTATGCTTAAGTGTGACCTTATCACCAATCCATTAAATGAGCTTGATAATTTACTTAGGGAAGGTAAATTCAATTCAAATAAGAAAGGCCAAAAACACCACATAAAGTGTCCAATGGAGAGAAGCAAAAACATTGAGTTAAAAATCCACAATGGGTAAATTAAACTTGGATATGCTTGGAGATACTCAAATGTGATAATTCTAAGCCAAGAGACTTATCTGTATCCATTATTAACCTGATAAAACCTCCCCTAGATGAACCTAAGCCAGTCCAAGCTTCTCCATGGCCTCCATGGCTATAAATAGAGCCTAATCTGAGAGCCTTAGGAGAATAGAAAAGACCCATCTACGCTGCCCAATTCCTAAAACTTTGAACATCAATTTTTTTTCCTATGACCTAAGCAATTGATTCCTCATAGAATCAAGCCTTCAAATCCACCGCCACCTCTTAATTTAACCACCCTGAAACTCCCCAAAGCAGTACACAATTTGTGTCTAAAACAAACCTTCCCAATCTTCAAATTAATTGTTCCAACACCTTCCCTGAGGTCTACAAAGAAGTTTCAAATCTAAATTGGGTCTTCCTGTAAGGTCTAACCTAGTTTTCCATCACGCCGTGAGCCCATTTTGGTGAGTTTGTAGATCCACCCAATTTCTTCTCAAATTGAGCATACAAGGAGCTTCGTAAGTACTTGGCAATCATTTCAGACAAATTTGATAGAGGCTTCACCTCATCAAACCAAGGTATGGTCAAAATAACTCATTTTGTGCTCGGGCTAAGACTTTATGAAATGGATTGACCTAAATTATCCATAAATCTGTATGGATATGATTGTCTTGCCATGATGAAGCTCATGGAACAATCCCCATGAATTTTTATTAAGATTCGAGCAAGATCTTATGCTTAGATCATGGACGGTCTACGAGAAACACCAGGTTAGGGGAGATGACGGGATGCCGCCCACATTTATGTATTAAAAATGGACGGTGTTGATCTCATCAAATCACGTTTCTCTTAATACATAACTGAGCCAAGTCACCTGCCGCATGGATAGCCCAAGCAATCCCGTAGCGCCGTACGTTGTTTCGAAATCTTTGAGGTTTGAGGTGGCGCTGTGTCGTATAAGTAGATAAATATGTATTATAAATTCTACAAATTCCTATTAAACTTTAAAAATCATATCCCTGGATTTAGTAGAACAAGGAGAACATCATAAAAACAAAATTTGGAATTATTAAGTTATATTTAATTTTTAATTAATTAATTACTCTCTAGAGTAATTTAATTATTAAAAATTATTCATAACTCCAAAAATTCTTAAATTTTCACAAATTGACACTTTCATCCTTAGAGATATTTCCTGATTTTTCCAAGACTATAAAAATTCTCTGGGATTTAATTTCCTAATTTCTATCAATCTTTGTAATTATTTCCAAAAAAATTATAAAAATTAAAGAAATTGGAAATTAAATTTAAAAATGGTTAGAAAATTTAGGGTGACCATTTTAAACTTTAAAAAGACATTTTTTAGCCATTTGAAAATTTGAAATGAGATCTTTAATCTTAGGGTTAAAATTATAAATTTTAAACTTAAATTTAAAACCCTAAAACCATTTAAATCTTAAATCCTTACCTTAAATTATCATACTTAGCCCATTCAACATTGGACTAAGTCAACCATGAGCTAACTTCAAATAGAATTAAATTAAACCCTAATTAGCTTTAAAATATCAATTAAACCTAATTAAACCATGTTAGACCTTAATTACACTAGGCTTAACTTAATAAACCCTAATTAGGTCTAATACACCATTTAGACCTAATTAAACCAAGTTAGACCTTAATCTCATTAGGTTTAACTTAATAACCCCTAATTAGGTTTAAAACATCAACTAAATCTAATTTAACCAAGTTAGGCCTTAATCACATTAGATTTAACATAATAAAACCTAATTAGGTCTACGACACCATTTAGACCTAATTAAACCAAGTTAGTCACATGAGGTTTAGCTTAATAAATCGTAATTAAGTCGAAGACACCATTTTGACCTGATTAAACCAAGTTTGACCTTCATCAAATTAGGTTTAACTTAATAAACCCAAATTAGGTTTAAAACATAAATTAAACCTATTTAAACCAAGTTAGACCTAATAACATTAGGTTTAACTTAATAAACCCTTATTAGGTTTAAAACATCAATTAAACATAATTAAACCAAGTTAGACCTTAATAAAATTTGGTTTAACTAAATAAACCTTAATTAGGTTTAAGACACCATTCAGACCTAATTAGACCAAGTTAGACCTTAATCACGTTAGATTTAACTTAATAAACCCTAATTAGGTCTAAGACACCATTAAGACCTAATCAAACTAAGTTAGACCTTAATCAGATTAGGTTTAACTTAATAAACCCTAATTAGATTTAAAACATCATATAGACCTAATTAAACTAAGTAGGTCGTAATCACATTAGGTTGTTGACCTCACATTTGGTTGAGGTCTAATCTTCCTTTAGAATAGCCGAGGGTCTACCCATAGGACTATCCTAGTGACTTTTTTTAAAAGACTGGTCATGGCACCCCTCCCCATAGAAATTCAAACTTTTCTCACTTCACTGAGAATTTCCATATGTTTAAGGCCTAACCTCCCATTTTGGGAGGAAGAGACCAAGCATAAGGACGCCTAGGGGAAGTCACTCATAAGTGGTTAGACCATAGGACCTACTCTAGGAGGTCTGGAGCTTACACCACACTCACACTACACACTTAAAACCCTAAGCAAGGCACACCACTTTGATCCCGTAACTATTTGGAAACTCATGTAAGTGGTTTTCCCAAGCTCTTAGCCTCAGGCTAGGGTTTGTCTAGTACCAACACATAGAGGACCAAATGAGGGTAAAATTTGTTCCATGGCTCAATCTGAACCATTTCATATTACCCACCTTCAACAAATTTCAATTTACCTATATATTCCAATTTTCTAACCCTTTTGCCCTAAAATACCTAAAATACCCAAAATGCCCCCAAAGCGTTAAAATCCCCCAAATTTTCAAAATCACCCAAATTACCCATAATTCTCCAAAAATCATTCAAAAATACTCCCTACTACTCAAAGTAGCCCAAATTACCCAAAATTGTCAAACCTCCTAAAAAAATCCCCAAAAATGACCAAAATGCCCCTCTTAGCCCAAAATTTCAAAAATTCTCATAAATTCCCAAAACATCCCAAATATTCCCAATTTCATTCTCTCAACTACCACATGACACAATTTGGCCAATTTAGCCCAATTTAACCAAAAGCCCCAGTTTGACCCATTTAACCCAAAAGTGCCTAAATTAAACCCAATGTCTACCCAATTGATCTCAATCTTACCCAATTTCAATTCCAAACTTTAATTCAACATCTCTAATTAAACCCAATGTCAATCAGTTCCCCCAAATTTCGACTCTAAACCCTCCATGACACTCTTATGAATCATATGCAACATTCAATTGCCCCAATTTAAGCCCAAGTCTCGTACAAATCCACTTGAAATCCAAAAATACCCAAGATTAACCCAAGTTCAACACATGCCCACAACCTACCAAATTGATCGCCCTAATCACCCAATTGATGTTAGGAACTCTTCATGACATCCCCATAGACCATTTGGAGCTTTCAATTAGCCTTGGACCTAAATCTAGCTCAACCTAAACCTAAGTTGACCCAACTTGCCCCAAATTGGCCAAAATCCCAAAAATATACCAAATTGAACCCACAAATGAACTCAAAACCACTCCAAGTCTTCATGAAAAATATTCATTACAATCATCTACACAATGTTACTCAAGATAGTTGGGCTCAATTCAAGCTTAAACCCAACCTAGCCTAACTTAAAACTAAATGAAACAAATTGAACCCATGGCTAAATGTGGCCAATTGTGACTTGATGAGGCTAGATTGGCTCCACCATAGCCAACCCTAGGACCCCTAAGACTAACACAACTCACCTAAACCAGCCTATGAGAGCCATGGACCAAAAGTCCCTTGAATTAGGGGATTTCACCCCATATTTGCGCCTTAAGCAAGATATCCCCACCATCATCACTTGCTATTGGGGGTTAATCATCATTAATCCTCCCCTGGCTCACTTGAACCACCTGGCCACCTCCCATGACCTGGCTGAACGGTCTAGTGGCTGAAAAATGCCAAAATCGAGAGCCACCTCCCTCTTGGACTAACCCACACTCCAGCCTTTGGCCAACTCAGCCCGAAACTGCCACCAGAGCTCCTCTGCACTCCACCTAGGCAGCTTTTTGCACCTAAATTTAAGCTCTGGCAGCCACCCCAACCATGGTTATTTAAGCCACCACCCTTCATGGCCAAATGAGGATGCTGAAAATTTCTTAACCAAACTCTGCTAAAATCTCACCAGAGCTACACCACACCTTCCTAATATCATTCCAGCCACTTTCCCTCTCTGTTTCCCACTGTCTGAGCTCAATTTTAGAGCTTAAACTTAGCAAAAAACCAGGACACTTTCCAATACACCTCCACACAGCACCAAATCTCAATTAATTGCACCCAAACCTCCCCAGCAGTGAAAGAAGAAGATACCCCATCAAAGCCCCATCACAGAAGGCCTCTGCACCAGACTTCCATCAAAGCTTGAAATCGGGTCTAGTGACTTTCATACTTAGACAAGTCACCAGGGCAAGACGCTTCATCCCTGAGCTTCTGGGACTCCATCAAAGGTGTAGAGTATCTCTGATTAAAGCTTCAATTCTGAAAGCCAAGGTATTGCCTCCTTCTTTCTTACGAGCTCCTTTGGATTCTCCATGTAATTAGGGTTAATTTAAACTGTGATTAGCCATATGGATATGCTCTTCATGCTTAGATGAATCCATAGGATCAAACCAGAAGTGATTTGGTTGAGTCTAGGCTGAGATATTAGGGTTTTAGTGTGGATGGCTCTCGGGATGAACCGGTTGGGGATGAAGCTCAGGCGCCATCAGATCATCTGAGTATTAAACGGAGGGATAGGATGGCGTCGGATGGGGAGATGAAGCAGGACCGCGGAGCCGCATGACACTGACTCATAAGGCAGCACCCAACCAAAAGGAGACGCGCGTGCTTTCAACCTGCCATAGGATTGCGTGGCATCGACGTGGTTAAGTAGAAAAATCCATATTTTCTGAATTATTTAAATCACCATAACTTTAAAAATTCATATCTTGGTCTAGAAAAATAAAAAAAAATAGAAGAAAAATACTTTGTTGCTCAGTGAACAAAGGTGAACAATGTGGAAATAGTTTGAAGTATTTTTTGTATATTTTATTTTTAATAATTTAAATACAGATTTCAGTATTTTAATTCTCCATTGACTCAGACATTTCACTATGGCTTGAGCTTTGGAGGATTTGTTCTATCTATCATAAGGGATCTTTCCTTATTTTTCCAAAATCAGGGGACATCCCTATGAGGAGATCTCTTTTTTTCAAGTTATTGTGTCTGTTTTGGTATAAAAATCATAATAATTAAAATAATTATTAAAAAAATGCAAAGTAATTTTCGTAGGTCTCTTATGATCAGAGGACACTAGGATAATTATTTCATGTGCTAAATTACTAAGATGTCCACTAATCATCAACTTGACCTAAAATAAACTCTTAATTAATTAAGATAAAATAAAAAATAAAATAACCTAAAAATGATTCTCCACTATGCTTCAGGGATAAAGGGAACTACCCTAAAAATTTTGAAGTCATTTGGAATTTATTTAATAAGTTAAATGATTTTTTTATGTTAAATGGCATTTTGACACTTAAATGAATTTTAATAATTAAAATACCACTTAAAAATTCATAAAATTAATTCGTGATCAGAGGAAGTTTCTAAAAAAAAGATTGAAATTTTTATAAAATTTTCATTTTAAATCATATTTTAATGTTTGAATAACTAAAAAATATTAAATATCACAAAATTGTCACTTTTGCTCTTCTAATCACTTAGGAACCAACCCTATAATTTACCTAGGTCCCTAAGTCAAGATATTAATTTTTGAAGGCTTAAATGAATTTTTAAAAGGCTAAAAAAATGAATTTCCTTAATTTTACACTAAAATAATTCTAAAAATTAAAATAAAAAATAAAAAAAATATGAAATTAGTTTATCTTGGTTCCCCGACCTCGAGAGGTTTTTGAAAAATATATAATTGATTTTTCAACTTTTAAAATATTTTATAATTAATTAAAACTTCAGAAATTAAAATAATTCTAATAATTAAATTAAACTTCAAAAAATCATGAAATTTGGTCCAAGTGGTCCTCTGGTCTAGGTTTACCTCTAATAAAATTTCAAAATAATTATTTTTTATCAAATTATGAGATTTTCACTAAAAAACCTCCATTTTTGCATTAAAATAAATATATAAATTAAATCAAAGTTTGAAAAATCACATTTCCTCCTCTGATATTTATTCAGCTCATTGTGAGGTAGCATGAAAATTCTAAAGTCATTTGAATCAAATTTAAGAAATAATGAAGTGATAAGGCCCCAAGGACTAAGTTGTAATTTTAAGGGTTTTAGTCTTAGTTAATATTTAGACTTGATCAAAGGGTAAAATGGGCAATTAATGATCCTAAATGATATGATTGGATGTTTGAAACATTAAAGGGACAAATGGTAGAAACTAACATCAATTTTGTCATATCAAAAATAAATGTTTGGATCTTCATAACTAATTTTAATTTGAAAGATAATTAAATAAAATGATTCTTATGGTTAGGAGTTAATCTTGGAGGTTAATAATCTACTAACTTGCACCCCTATTTGGTATACTAAATGATAGCCCAGTATTTTGTTAAAAATTAATTGAACTCATTTAACTTTTTCTAAAAGAATTACAAATGTATCCATCAAAGTTTTAAGGGCTTGGTAGTGAGCTGTGCTTAATCAATCTTGCTAAGAGAAGTTTAGAAAAGCAAACATAATCAAATTTTAATTACCTGAAAACACTACAAGCCCAGAATCAAAATTTGACTAAGTACACTAATAACCTTAATTAGTCCTTTAGGGTCTTCACTCATATAATTCTTAAATTAAATGATAAATGATGAATTACCTTGGCATTAGAAATGATTAAAATATTGGTTCACTAAGCATAAGGGTATGAAAGGGATAAATCGTCTAATAACTATAATAAATCCAAAAAGACCTCATGGGAGTTCAAAAGTATTGTGAAATATTCGGGTTTCTCCTGGACCATATCACAATTCTTCAAGACACCTTGTAGGATTATTGTATTTATTATATTTATTAAATGAAAATATCTCACAAACAACTAGGACCCACTAGGTTATGACCTAGGACTTGATAGACTTGTGAAGAAAATATTCATAGGGTTTTACTTCCCTGCAAACAGAAATGTTTATTGTAAAGAATACTAAAGTTTCAGGTGGAGGAAAGACAAGACTCTCCTGGTACACTTTTATAAGTTTACAGCGCTTTCCTTTCCCGTGTCTTCTTTACCGCACTTTACTTTTCTTGTAATTTGCATGATAAACAACAATATCACCCTGCATGAAAACTGAAACCTTTAAGATAGCCACAAAACCAAAATCAAAACTAAATTAAAAATCAAGAAAAAATAAAATTAACCCCCACAACATTCAAAATATAAAACAACTCAAAATTTAATCACAAACAAAACAAAAGCCATAATTGTAACTAAATTAAAACGTCTCGTTGGATGATCGGGAATTCCTTGTAGAAGGTAACCCACGTGTTACTAACAGGGTTTTTGTATGGTCTAAATCAAAGTATGGAACTCATTGAGTTGAGTTTAGTAAATTCATTTGGACTAAATGAATCCAATGAAAATAGCGGTGTCGGGATGATGGAACCATGGGATCTTAACCGGTGTTGCTACAATAAACTTTAATGTTCCCTCTAATAAAACATTAAGACACCTCAATTTAAATAATTCTAAAACATGACACTTCTATCTTCTCCTGGATTGATAATTCTTTAAACTAAACCTGCTACGACAAGGAGCTTGGAGCATGAGTAATGAGCAGCATGGCCATCTTCAACAACAAAACTTGTCTACACCAGTAAAACCTTTCCTTAGTCTAAATAATAAGCCATAGGACTTCGAGGTAGCTTGCCTAGTGCAGCATAAATCCTAACCTTTTCTTCGGGCCTTTGCACATCTCTGCTACGAAATATAAGCCCTAATTCATTTTAGGATTTCTAGGTTTTTGTCCGATACGAGATAAATCCTCCCATCTTTCAGGTTTTTTGTATAATCTGATATTATGAAAATGTAATCCCTATAATTAATTAACAGGATTGAAATTTAAATAACTTCATTTCCAAGATTTAAAGCCAAACTATAAGATAGTTTGGGAGGACATCAAGGTTTCCCTTGAATCTGTGTTCTTCCCCTAGCCTTCTCTCCGTTGGATCATGACAAAATAAAATGTTCCAAAGTTTGAGCCATTTGCCTGTTGAATTTCTGGCTATCACAATTTCTTGGAAAACCTTACCTTTGTAAGTCATGAATATAATTTTTTCCTGATCTATATCAAGAGTTTTCTTAGGTGACTTCGGTTATCTAAGATGTAATTAACTATAGGGGCCTGCCCTTATAGGAAACTTAAAGACCCCAAATTAATATAAACCCTGTCTAATTTCTTCATTTAGGTAAGGGAAATTGTCGGTCAAAATGATGCGCAGATCAAATGGATGTCATAAATTCTTCAGTTTATTTAATTAAGCTTCACCTCAAGCCATGTAGTTATTCTTCGGGATAAATACATGTCTTGCAGCGAAATGCTTGATTAATTAAACTATTATTTATATGAGATCGGTTTGATTTCATATTCTTCAAAATAAAAATATTAATTTCAAAATACATATATATATATATATATATATTTATATATATTAAATTAAATCAAATTCCTATTTTATAAAATTAGAATCCTTTCAAAATAAAACACCCATAAAAACATATTTTTCAACGAAACAGAAGAAGATTTAAAACGACCGACATAGGTTTAACTTAATAAAACCTAACTAGATCTAAACACCATTTAGAACTAATTAAACCAAGTTAGACCTTAATCACATTAGTTTAACTTAATAAACCCTAATTAGGTTTAAACATCAACCATACCTAATTAAACCTAGTTAGATCTTAATCGCACTAGGTTTAACTTAATAAACCCTAATTAGGTTTAAGACACCATTTAGACATGATTAAATAAAGTTAGACTTTAATCACATTAGGTTTAAATTAACAAACCCTAATTAGGTCTGAGACACCAATAAGACATTATTAAATCAAGTTAGGCCTTAATCACATGAGGTTTAACTTAATAAACCCTAATCAGGGCTAAGACACCAATTAGATTAATTAAATCAAGTTAAGCCTTAATCACACTAGGTTTACACAATAAACCCTAAGTAGGTCTTACCCCTCATTAAAACTGATTAATTATCTTAAACCATAATTACATTAGGTTTAAGACAAATTAAACCCTACTTGGATTTAACCATAACTAATTCTAATTAATCAATTAAAACCTTACCTAAATTAGGTTTAATTAACCATAGTATAGTTGAACTTAACAATAACTAAGTCTAATTAATTAATGAAACCTTACTTAAATAGAGTTTAATTAATCTTAACTCAATTAGACTTAGCCACTAATTAAGTTGAATTAATCAATTAACCTTACCCAAGTAAGGTTTAATTAACCTTAACCAAATTAGATTTAATCACAATTAAGTCTAATTAATCAATTAAACCTTACCTAAAGATTAGGTTTAATTAACTTTAACCTAATTAGACATAACCACAATTAATTCTAATTAATCAATTAAACCTTACATAAATTGAGTTTAATTTACTTTAATCTAATTAGACTTAACAACAATTAAGTCTAATTAATCAGTTAAACCTTATCCAAATAACTTTTAATTAACATTAACCAAATTAGATTTAATCACAATTAAGTTTAATTAATCAATTAAGTCTTACCCAAACAAGGTTTAATTAACCTTAACCAAATTAGATTTAATTACAATTAAGTCTAATTAATCAACTAATCCTTACCGAAATAAGATTAATTAACCTTAACCTATACTTAGGTTCAACCCAACTTGAACATAAGTCAAAGTTAAACCCTTTAAGATCAACATATACCTTAACCTATATTTAAGTTCAACCTAACTTGAACTTAAATCTTTTAGGTTCAACCTACATTAAGTCTAACATAAACTTAGGTTCGATCTACATTGAACCTAACTCAAACCAAAATTAGGTTCAACCTAACTTGAGCCTAACCTAGGTTCAAACCATAATGAACCTAAACCTTTAACTTAAGATCAACCCAAAGTAGAACTTTAGTCATAACACTTAACTAGGTTTCAAAACACATTGAACCTAAATAAAACCTTTACCTAAAGATCAACCCAAAGTTGAACTTAGGTCAAAACACTTAACTAGGTTTCAAACCATATTGAACCTAAATAAAAACTTTAACTTAAGATTAACCCAAAGTTGAACTTAAGTAAAAACACTTAACTAGGGTTCAAACCACATTGAACCTAAGTCAAACCTTTAACTTAAGATTAACCCAAAGTTGAATCTAAGTTAAAATACTTAGCCTAGGTTCAAACCACATTGAACCTAAACCAAACCATTAACTTAAAATCAACCTAAAATTTGAACTTAAGTCAAAAAATTTAACTTAAGTTCAAACCACATTGAACCTAAACCAATTCTTTAATTTAAGATCAACCGAAAGTTGAACTTAAGTCAAAACCCGTAACTTAGGTTCTTACCATATTGAACCAAAACCAAACTTTTAACTTAATATCAACTCAAAGTTGAACTTTCAAAATCGTGAACTTAGGATTCAACCCATGTAGAACCTAGGATGAACTCAACGTTCAACCTCTATTGAACTTAAATTCAAAATTCAATCCAAATTGAATCAAACCCAACCAAATCTTTAGACCCAACTGATATCAGGACCTAAAACTCAAAGTCTAAAGGTAAAAAAATTTCATGAGGTCCTACCAACATTAGGACCTAAATATTAAATCTAATTTATATTTAGACTTAGTTAAATAATTTAAAATTTTTACATTCAAAATACATTTAAATCTAAATTTCTAAATCTAATTCATAATAGATTTAACTCAAAAACCCTTACTAAATATAAATTCACAAGTCTAATTTAAATTAGACTTAATCAAAAACTTAAGGTTCAATAAACATTGAATCTAAATTCCTAAAATCTAATTCATATTAGATTTAACTCGAAAATATTAGATTGAAACGACATTGAATTTAAATGCCTATGTCTAATTTACATTATACTTAATTCAAAACCTTTAGATTCAAAAGACATTGAATCTAAATTCATAAATCTAATTCTAATTCATGTTAGATTTAACTCGAAATAATTGGATTCAAATGATATTGAATCTAAAATTCTCAAGTCCAAATAAACTTGGCTCCTTTCTTTAGGCCTAAATTACATTTGACTTAAATAAACAAATCAAAATCGAGATAAAAAAATGAATCAAAATGACACATGAAAATTTTTAATTGGTTAATAAATCATAACAACCTAAAATTTTCGAACATAAAATTCAAAAAAACATTAAAACTTGAAGGAAAACTTTAATGAACAAAGATTACCAAATGCAACTTGAACCCATCGTTCTTAATCTATGAAGATTTCTTAGACGATGCATTCCTGGGTGTAGACAGAATTCTTCTAGTCCTGGTTTAAACACCTTTCGGACTAAGTAGATCAAGACATCTGATGACCCTGGGACAACGGAGCCATGGACATCCTGACCAGATTGTCTAAAAATTAAGACTTAATTAACTAAATCAATAATTTAAGAAATAAAATTGATATTATTTCTTTTGTAAGAATTACTTTGACATTGTTTTTCTTACATGTTGAAGATAAGTTTCAATTTAGATTTAATTTTCATGTTATTTGGGTGTGCTAACTCTATTTTACAGGGTGACATTCTGAAAACGGGACACACAACAACAAAACAAAACAAAAATTAAAATGACATCAATACAATGACATTAACAAAACAAAACAAAACAACATTGACAAAATAAAAATGACAAATAACGAAACAAAACCTAAACTTTTAGGATAGCTACAAAATAAATAACAAACAAAATGATAAAATAACAACAAAACAAAAGTAATACCGACATAAAAAATGACAATGACAAAATCAAACCTTTAGGAAAATACATAACATTTAGAAACATATTACCCTTAGGATTAAATATTGACATTTATTTCCTTGTTCTTGAAATTTCCTAGAAAATAAGTATTAATATTAATTAGAAGTTTTTTTAGACAATCATAATTGTCTAAGATATAATTAACTATAAGAGTTTGATCCTATATGAGATTTAAGAACTTGGGATATGTATAATACCCAAAAAATCTCTGGTTATCAAAATTTTACATATAATTCTCCTTATATAAAGTTTTCTAGAATAAGACATTCTTGAATCCCTTTTGTACGGATTATCACTAATATTCCTTATTTAATAATTTTATATTTTATCAGTCCTGATTTTCTTCAAATTTTTTATTATCCGAGGATCCTTTACATTATCTAAAGAAATAAGATCACTTGAAGATTATGGCGATATGATAAATAAACAGACTGGAAACTCTAAACAATGGCATTAATATGGACACGAGAGAATCTTGGCGACGACGGGCCGGCGACAAGCCGACACCCCACCACAACTCCGGATGCCACCAATATCCTCATATATTCATATTCTTGATGACGGTTTTGGAAGGTATACATGCACATCACATAATTCTTATGTGCTTAAATGCTGATCTTTAATTTCTTCATTTGTGTATCATTTTAACCGTACACCTAAGACAATCTTGGTAACCATTTTGATATGAGATAGAGAATTTAGATTCCATAAATATCAAACTAAGTTACTAGATATGTCAATACATGAAAAGAGAGAATTTAGATTCCATAAATATCAAACTAAGTTACTAGATATGTAAATATTTGAATAGATGAATGACATGTATGAATGTGTATGTATGTGTGTGTGTGTGTGTGTGTGTGTGTGTGTGTGTGTGTGTGTGTGTGTGTGTGTGTGTGTGTGTGTGTGTGTGTGTGTATTCATCTTATGAAAATAAATGAAATGAGCTTGCTGCTTGCATAATAATCTTGTAATGATAGTTGAGATTACATGAGAGTTTGTAATGCTCGTCGGTATGCTCCCTTTCACGCTGGAATTTACTTGCAAAGTTAAAAGAGGTTCTATATACATAACACTTAATTCCTATGTATTGGCATATCTAACACTAACCTTTGATTTTTACAATTATGCCACCTTATGGATTAAATGGCATATTTCACTTAATAAAAGTTAAAATGATGGCATTTTTTATTTGACATGAAACATTTGGGTGTTATAAAAGTAAAAGTAAAGCTTAAGTGTTACATATCTAAATACATTTGAATTGAATGGTATGTATGTAAGTGCCCCAATACTATTTGATGGGCAAGCGAGGGTAAGGATAACTTATTTTTTTTTGTTCTTTTTTTTTTATGCATAAAGTGAAGCAATCCAAGTGGCAAGGAAATTTACTTAGCCTCATATCACATGTAAATTTTAGGATCATCTACATACATGCTTCTAAATTTCTACATATTTGCATATCTAACACTTAAGGATTAAATCCCATGACAAGCATTGAAGCTGGTTTAGATTATAAATTGAACACTACTCTTATGTTTCTCTCGTTTCACTATTGGACGAGTTACCCGCATACCACTAAATCTCTATGCGCGTACAAATTTAATATCTAAACTTGAAAATTTACACAAGAATCATACATGTGAATACAAAAGAACTTGAATGGATATATATGTAAATGTGTGTTGAGGTTCTTGGTAGCCTTATTCTATAAAATCTGAACTCTTTCATCATTGTTTCATAAAAAAAATCATGGGAAATCTTTCTTTCTTGAACTTCATTCCAGAAATCTAAAATTGTTGTGGCTTCAGTTTATGAACTTTGAAAACTTCACCAAAATCATTTTGAGGAACAAGGAATTGTTATGGCTAATTTTGTGATGAGTTGGATAAGACATTATAATTAGTGATGCATATGTGCATTACTTGGGTCGTACATACATACATCTATGCTTTAATTGTTTACTATTTAACTCTTGTGCATCGACATATTCAACAGTGAAGCTCTTTTCCTTTTGTATGCCATTCAAATCCTTCACAGTACATAAAACTCTTTCTTGCCTTCACATCCTAAAAATGAAGTGCATCTTTTCCTGCACACAAGAGATTAATGTTTGGGCTGTTAGAAATGTAAATACATAAGAATTGAATACTAGGCATGCAAATCTTCATAACATGCTCATATGCACTATCTAACATTAATTGTGGAGATGTTTAGGTTTAAATGGAGGCATTCTGATGGCAATTCTATATGAATCATCGAGCAAGGCTATAAGTTCGATGGTTTGGGGTTAAATGCAACGATGCGAAATTTTTCTGGTGCTAAATGTGGGATAATATAATAGTTTCCCCTCGTTCGAGGACCTTCGGGAGGATGCATGATCTATGTTACTATTCTCCAACACTTGGTGAGAAGTTGCCCATCACTTTCGTAGTTTGCTGGTGGCTCTAGGCCAATTCGACTGATTAATTTGTGGACTATCTGATTTGCAAAATACATAACTAAAATATTTTCCATGAAATTGCTATTTTAAATCCACTCAAAATAGTCGACTCAAGGATCGACCCCAAATCTGACTCAACCTCCACGTCCATTTTGGCAATGTCGGTCGACTTGCTTCGAACTGCAGAAACCTCCGCCTCCGGTCACTTGCAACAAACCAAACACTCCAGTAAAGGTGATTTGACAAGAACTTCAGTTGTGTCAAATGTAGGGCCAACCATCGATCTCATCCGACAATCCATTAATTTGGAGAACAGTTGCCGACCATACAATTGCTCCTACTGGGAGCTGCTGTAGTGGTTGATAGATGTCAATAAAGTTCAATTGGCCACAGAAGGGGGTATTGCAATCATCCCTAAAAGATTTATAGAGATCATCAGGTAAGAATCAACAATGTCCTTAGACGTCCAACCATCAGTGCAAGCCACCGGCGCAATCAACTCGCCAATATTAAGAATAATATCAAAGGATTCATAGAAAATGGTCAAAGAAATATTTTCTTACATACCCAAAATTCAATCTATTTTAGAAAGGGTCATGAATTATGCCACTCCTAGAGTCAAGAAATCTTTGTCAATACATTGTGAAAGAGGCGGGGGAGGGTCGGTGACTAACGTTCTTGCCAATCCCTCCTAAACATCCTTTGAAAGGCAAAAACTTGACGAGCATTCACATCCAGTGTTTTCTTCAAAGGTCGAGTATCAGGGCTGTCAGAAGAGGCAATCTGATTGACAGGCTCAGGTTAGGATGTCGTCCACTTCTTATACTTTATAACACTTTTCTTCTTCTTCTCTATTGTGGGAGGCGCAAGAAGTCGAAAGTCTCCCAAAGCCGAGAGCTAAAGTCTGTGTCTTTCTTACTCAAGTCATTGACCAATGCGTCAATTAAAAGTCTATTGAGTGACTTGATTGGAAGGTTATAAATCAAGCCACATTCCCTTGGTTATAGGGTTTGTTGGGCACAAAAACAAGGGAGGATTTATTATCAAATTAATTTTCTCAATTTCTATGCTATTTTTTACATTTTAATTTTCTTTTCCTTATCGAAGCAATATCCAACATGGAACAAGAAAATCAAGTAACTAATATGTATACTAAAAGAATGCTAGCATCAATCTCATGGAGATCGGAAAACTAGAAGCAACAACGTAAGAATGAAGTTCTAGAGTAGTGAACACAATCTTCTCTGAAAAATAGTTGATCGGCCTTACAATTGAATCGATCGAAATGAGGTTTCGACTGACGAGGGTTCTCAATTGATAGGGCTATCAAGTGAGAGAACATAATCAAATAAACATGCCTTTATTATCAAGAAGCCGGTTCTCTATGAAAAAGATATGGTAGATCTCTTCAGTTGACCAACATTAATGTCTAGCGTTCGACCAACAACAGTAGGTTGGCCTCGAGACTTTAAGCAAAAAACTAACGACCTCTTATATGTTTGTAGCCATGTAATTCTTATTTTGATAGATAAATCGATAAAAATCATTCTCAATATTTGATTATTCCCAATATATCACATAAAATTAATTTTTTAATTAGAGTTAATCAAATTAATGCCAAATGTTTCAAAAGATTTAGGTATTCTCTATCTGCTTTTGGTTTGCATGATTTGGAACTACCGTATGCTTATTTTTTTATTGTTCGCTGGTTAGCTCCGAGGTTGGGTTGGATAAAATCCAACATAGACAGTTTTGTATGCAATTGTTCTGGTAGCTTTGGTAGTCTTTTACATGATCATAAAGGCAATTTCCTTACTGACTTTGTTGTTTTATTAATACTTCCTTTGTTATTTACACTAAGATTTTTGCCCAAAATGAGAGCAAAATTTAGCCATTTCTCTTAATTTTTGTTTTCTATGGTTTGAACTAGATTCTAAACTTGCAATCCAATTTTTTTTAAAATTTGGTAATAGTGATATTGTTAATTGCCAATGTCTTTTATCTTTTGCATGAAATTAGGTATATGTTAAATTGTACCAAATGAAAGATTTCAGACATATTTATAGGAGATTCTTGTGCTTAATTTAGGTGCAAACCTTCCAACTTTCTATAATTTCACTTATGTGGAGCTGGATAAAAAGTTGAAATGTATGATTTTGTTGGATAAAGTTGGGCTTTCTTATATGAGGACTGTTGAATTTTTTTGTTTGTTGTTTAGGTGTGATGTTACTATTTTGTAGTAATTCAGACTTGTTTATGTGGTGTGGCTTTATTTTATGTTTTTGGTGTTTGTTGTCATTTCATGGGTACATCTTCCTTCTTTATTGTGGTTTGGCTTTTCTTATTGCTCTCTAGCCAATTACAATTGTTCAATTGTAGCCTTTGCTCCCTTTTGGTCTTAAAAATTTGTTACTGGATTTCTAATGGGTTTCCCGTCATCTCTCTTTCTTTCGTTGACATCTCTCCGGTAGGTTAAGGTTTATTCCTCATATTTTGTTTATCTAGATCTATGTTTTTCCTTTTCTTTTGTATTTTCTCTCGCTTGGTCATTGTTATGTTAGGCTTGCATTTTGTTGTTCCTATATTCACTATTTTACAGTTCTTGAGGTTTTCTGTCTTGCAAATTTTGCTTCTTGGCTTGCCTCCTTCAGGATTTGTTTTTCTTCAGTTTTGTTTGCGTGTGTTGTATTCCTGGGTAGGAACCTCACTTTTCCTGGCTAGGAACCTCACATTATTATCCGGTTTTCTTTTGAGTGGGTTGTATTTTATATGTATTGGAGATCATCCTACACTCCTTTGTAACTTTTGTTTTAGATGAAAAAAATTCCCTCTGAGGTTCCAGTAAAAAAATCATTCAGACAGTTATAGTAACTATTTTTTTTCAGATAGGTATTTGTATTCCGAGGCCACTATAAACAGGAGGTCAAGGCATCGATAAAAGAGTCCTTCGAATCCTCTCACGAAGAATTCCATTGCAAACTTTCTCTCTCACTTTTCCCAGCTCCAACTCTCGAGGCATGTTTTCCAAGAGGACAATCTAAGATTCAAAAAAATATATATATATAAACACAAAGCTAGACCTGGGGCTTTCAAAGTGGTTTGTTGTTTGCAAACAACTCTTATTCAGCTCGTTAAGTAGCTTGTGATATATTCATTCTCTAAGCAAAGGAGCCAAACACAAATAATTTTTTTGCGCTCGATATATAAACAAACCCAACATGAACAAATATTTATTTGTACGTGCTCAGCTCGATATATAAATATGTGTGTGTGTGTGTGTGTAATTGATGAGTATTATTTTTAAATAATTTAATTGACTACAAGGCTATAGAGATTTGTAATCAATTAAAATTATTAATTAAAAAAATAGAATAAAAATATATTAATTTTCATTTAAATGACTATTTTATTATAAATAAGTAGATTTAAAGCGCGTCCCTACCCTTAACACTTTACAGTTGCGTGACTAGGGCTGTCAAAACAGATTTTTGTCCACGAATAGCTCATGTTTCAACTCACCAAGCGAACGAAAAGAACACGAACAAATTGTTTGCACTTGATATAGAAACCAACCAAACATGAACATGGGTTTTTTTATTGAGCTGAACACGAGCAGAGTCTGGGCTTAGTCAAACACGGCTTGTTTACACCTCTAGCCAGACCTCAAATGCAACTTATTATGCTATTTAATGATAAATTCAAAAGCTATCCAAAATATGCACGTTGCCAAAAAAAACAACCTTTTCTGTAGATTTAAACTTACTATGCACACTTGCCTATAGCCTTACTCTTAATTGTTTTTGTCCCCTTCTGACTAGTAACTATCTAAAACCAAAAATTCCATGCACAATTTTTGAAGAATACGAGGTCAACATCGACCTTAGTCATTTGTGAGTATAATTAGTTAGAGGATTCTTCTACAAACTCTTAAAATGTCCCCAAGTTCAACATCGATTATATTTGTGAAATTGAATATTTTTTGGTATTATTCTAAATAAATTTTTTCCTCAGGCTACCTCTCAGCCTTCCTGTGTTAGAAAAACTAATTTGGAGATCATAAAAAATGTAGTCTATTGACTTTTCCTTGAAACATTTATATTATACTATCACAAGCCATGTGACATAATAGAAACCCTTTGGTACTGATAAAGCAATAATATTGATGAATGAAAGTCAGTCACGTGCTAATGTCTGCACTTAGTTGTGCCAAAATTGATTCGACATGACAACCCTACCCAAACTTGACTTAAAAAACCAAGTTCGACTTGGCCTAAATAAATTTCTTATCAGTTTTAGGTTAATGATAATAACCTATTTAATTATTTGGGTTTGGTTCGAGTTGACCTACCAACCCAAAATTGACTTGCCAACATGAAAATGGGCCCAAAGTTGACTCAAAATCGACCTGAATTTAACTCGAAATCGACATGAATAGTCGTTATGCCTTATGTTAAATGGGTTATCCTTGTCAGCAGCTTGAAGGCGGGTTGGGTTTGGGATCGACTTTCTAATCAGTTTAATATTCAGGTTGAGTTTGGGTCAAGCGGCTTCATGTCATGTCAGACCTGAACTCGACCCTCAAACCCGACTTAACACCCCTACTTGCAACTATATTTTTTATGGTAAAAAACCTAATTTCTATATTTTAGAATGCTCTTCCATTTCGGCTTTGTATGTTGTAGATTTATTGATAATAAAGCATTACTTATAGTTGTTTTTCTGAATTACTTCTTATTACAAATATTAATTCCTCTCTCTAATTTGATGAGATCATCCTTCTCTCAACACTTTGTTCCAATTAAATCTCTCTAATCATGTCCATCAAATAAAAAATTGGCTTCCTTCTGACCTTTCAAATCTAAGAGTTAAATGATTCTGACAAATTATTAAGGCTGCATTTATTTTTAATTCCAAACAAAAATTGATATTTTAAAAGCTTTACATTAAATTAAGTAGGAAATAATGAATTTCGGAGCTTAGTCTAACAAATTCAATGACTTTTGTATCATACTCATGGTTTTGAATGCATTTGAAGCTAACCAATAATGCTTTGAACATTATGGCTATCTTAACAATGATAATACTTGTTGATATTTCTACATAAATGATATAGAAAAACTATATATTTTACATTAAGAGAAAAATTTTTGATTGCCTCTCCTATCTCCATATAAGAAATGAAAGATAATTGGTCAACCTCATAATGAAATGACTCAATGAAACCATCATGACTTTACTGCTTTTGATTCGGACTCAACAAGTGTTAAAGCAATTGTAAAAAGTCTATTATTTTCATTTAAAGAACTTGCATATAATAAGGCCCCAAAATATTTTAATTTCATGTGAAATGCATTAATCCCCACGAGATGTCACTACTATTTGAGTGAGCATTTGAAAATTGGATGAAAGAGGTTGGTTGATTGCTAAATAGAAGTTTCGGGAGGTCTATGTCGGCATGTAATTGCCCCATAACTACTCTCCATAAACAATATAGGTAAGTACAAGTAGTAATTACAAGTAGTAATCACTCGTATTTAATAACTGAATTTATGCTTCAATTCAAACTTACCAACAATCGCCTTAGTCTTGAGAAAATGCTTGTAGCTTACGACATCAAATCGAGAGTTGAAGGATAAAACCATATCATTTTCAACTTGACTTGTTAAATAGGCATCAATGTACACATAAAATTTTTGTATTATAGCATGGAATTATGGTAGATTGCTGCCCTATGTTGTGAAGGCATCAAATATGTTTTCAATTTCTAGCACTCAACTACAAAGTTCTACCACGTATATTCAACCACTTAATCCAAACAATCTTACTAATTTAATCATATAACTTTTGTTTTGGATAAGATCATGCCCTTTGGGATGTATGCCACAAATAGGACTGAAAAAAATAGTCATGCCCTTTTGGCCAATGATAAATTCTTTCAAAAGTTTTTTAATATAAAAAAAATTACAACTTTGACTAGCGTTAAGGTTGTCTGCTTACCCCATTCATATTTCATTTGATTTGTTTTCTTAAATGAATTCTAATAATCACCAAATCTAAATAACCTAAAAAACCACTCCCTTTTTCCAAATGTCACTTCACTTTCAGATAATGGATTGAATAATGCCCCAGATAACAGTACAAAGTAGAAGCATAAAAAATTAGATATGAACTAAATAAACCATAAAAATAATTGTAATTTTTCTAAGAAGATATTTATACTAGATTATATTTCATAGGTTTTGTACTTCTTCTTGTCATCTTCTCATCTAATGGCCATATAAGAAATAAATAATGTTATTAATGCATCTACCAACTAATAAGAACAAATGACATCTCTTAGGAATCACAAGCTTTTGTTATATTTGTTTACTTCAAAGTAATAGTATACCGATAGCATTGTTAAAGCGTTGGTGTTTGCTTTTATAAAAAGTAATCATGAACATTTGCTGGACATATCTTGATTTTATTAAGTTTCTTTTTTAATAAAATAAAATTTAAATTTTATTGATAATTATATCTTATATAGTTGCCAGTTCTTTCTTCTCTACTTTTATTTTTAGTGGTTAGATTTTATGGTCGTTTACATTGTACATAAAAAATATGTCAGCATGAATCGTAAAAATTCATCCCATATTGATACATTTTCTTAGAAAGTGCAGTAATTTGACAGACTATTATAGATATCTTGTGGATAGCGAGAGAGGTGGCGCAGCCCTACAGGACTAATTGAAGATGACCTAGGAGCACATGCCAGCCAACCAATCTGACATACCGGGAAGACAGTCCATCTCAAACATATGAGAGTGGATCACTTTTGAAGAAGCTGTCTGAGCAAGCCAGTTTAGATGAGCCTGTCACTTTCAAACTCAGGTAGAAAAGGAAAGAATAGTGAACCATCCTATTTTAGAATGGTTGATGTAAAGTCTCAGCGAGGAGTCGCCCGACCTTGTAGCCACTTGATTCAATGGACGGCCGACATCGCAGCCACCCTGCCTAATGAATGCTCAGCTACATGTCCCCCCCCCCCCCCCCCTCCCCCCGACTAAATGACCGCTCGGTTCTATGGACGCATGGCTAAATGAATACCTAATTGTAGCTCAATCATATCCACGGGCCCCACGGGCCCCATGAGCCCCACGGGTCATATTTATGTATAAACTGAAATACCCCCTCCATAGATACGAACATTAGGGGTACAACATGTAATTGTACCTTGATCAATTTTTATAAATCGGGAGTCCATTTTATGAATAAAGGTTATGCAATTTTATTTTTCATTATTGTGTTATTGCTCTCTCTCTCTCTCTCTCTCACACACACACTCTCTCTCTCTCACACTCTCTCTCTCTCTCTCATGTTCCATCCTTTAGGCAAGTCTCTTAGAAAGATTTGGATTCAACATCCTAAACGATGCATTAAGCGTGAAACCATAACTCGAGAAGAAGAGGAGCAAAATAATCACAAAGAGAAATGAGTGAACAAAGAGTAGTAGCCAGATGGACCCCCACAAGTTGACGTTGAGGAACACATGTAGAGATGAATGAAAGAGGCGAGAACTCGGGTTATGGAGGAGGTGCGGGATAGGACGCTTAAGTCTTTAGGGTTGTCACAACTCTGGCAAGAAATCAGGCCCCATAATAGGTGGCATCGACGCAAAATGGCAGGAGGTTGAACAATGGTACTGAGGGGATTGCCAACTTGTAAAACAAAGAAAGTGCAAAATCTGCACAAGTGGAAGGACAACACCTAGGGCGTACTGAGGCACCATGCCTGCCGAAGATCATTTTTCCCTCCAAATCTCTAAAGCGAAGCCCAAAAAAAATTCAAATTGTCGACCTTGGAAGCTTATAGGGGACTTTCTGACCCCAAAAACCATATTGTTGCATTTGACTCAGTCGTGTTCCTGCACAAAATCTCTTACACATTCAATTGTTGCAATTTTTTACCTCTTTTAGGTCGTCACCCTTGAATTGATTCCATGAACTTGTGGCTGGTTGCTGATTTCAAGAGATTATTTTTGACACAATTTGCCAGCGCCTAGAAACCCATAAAGAGAGTCCAGTCCTTGTGGCAACAGAAGCAAGGTGAGCACAATAATCCACATGGGGTTGATTGCACTCAAATTTGATGCTCTCGTAGCCACCTTGAAGCTTGCCTTGAGATCCAAGAGATTTTCCTCTGATCTCAACATTAATAAATAATTTGGCTTAGCTGTTGAAGAGGGCTAACAAGCACATGATAGAGGAAACATAAAGGCACCATGCCCATAATAGAGCTCCACTCAACAGTGAGTTAAAACATTGGGAGGAGCATAGACCATTCATTTGACGCCATATCGAGGATGACCGGTCTTCTCACGATGGAAGAAGGACCGTACAATATGAGAAACAAGACTGTACATGACCGACTCAGTATTAAGAGAGGTCAGCATAGCGTTATGAACAACCGTATGTATATTATGAGGGATTACGAGCTACCCCACTAAGTGTGTCGATGGAAAAAATTGTAGACGCCATCCAGCACAAGGATTATTTTAAGCAACCAGCTCCAATGAGAGTTGAAGGTTTTCTCTGAGATGTGAGGAAGTACTGCAAGTATCAATGTGGACATGACCATAACACAATGGAATGTAAGAGCCTCCAAGGTCTCATCAAGGAGTTGATCAAGGAAGGGAAGCTGAAGGAGTTTTTGGCCTAGGGACACTCGAGTCAGAGACATAAGAAGGCGCCAACGCTAAAGACCCTGCCTGGGCATGTTAGGATGAATGTCTTCCATGTTGTTGGGATAGTCCCGACCATCCTTAAAGGAGCATATGTCTCCCAACATGGCTCATTGAAAAGGACCAGAGCAAGTGAGTTGTTCAACCTAGCATCCATGCAACCTCTCATCACGTTCATAATCGACGATCATCCCCAAAGGGGAAACCCTTATGAAGAGGCTATAGTCGGTACGGGGATAATTAGTAAATTTTAAGTCGGGGGTATTCATATCTACACTAGCATCTACATGAACATTTTGTTCAAGTTAGTGTTCAATAAGCTCAATTTATGGGAAGATTGGTAGGTAGCACCTACCAATCCACTTTTTGGTTTTATTAGGTGAAATGAATGAGGTGTTGAGTTTAATTCCATTGGAGGTAACCTAGAGCAAAGGCGCGAAGAAATTCACAGAGAAAAAAAAACGTCATATTGTAGATTCAACCCTAATTTACAACACCATTTATGGTTGCTCGGTGCTAAACCGTTTCAAATATGTGGTGTCTACTTACCACGTTACAATCAAGTTCTCAACAAAATGCAAAATAATCATTGTCAAGGGAGATTTGGGGCAATTCCATGTTTGCTACCTCCGAACAGTCGGGAATGTGGAGAATGAGCCAACAGACTTGCAATACCGGATGGAGAGCAGCCTCGAGACCAGTGAGGCCATCCGTGAGATCCCAGTCGGTGAAAATAACCGATAAATTTTTCCTAATAAGTGATATCTTTGATGCAAGACACATGTAGCTTCTAATTCGAATGCTTTGGGTCAACATCAAAGTCTTTGCCTAGTCCGCCGTAGAGATGCATGGGATACCAACATATATTACCTACCACAGATTGAGCGTGAGCCCTATGGTTCGTCCTATCAAGCTGAAGGCGAGGAACTCAGCAACCACGCTAGCAAGGCCTATCAGGGACGAGGTACTAAAGTTGCATGAGGCAGGTATATCCAAGAGGTTCAGTACCCCACTTGGATCTCAAACGTGGTCTTGTCCCAGAAGGCCAATGGGAAGTAGAAATCTATGTCAACTTCACCAATTATATGTTGCCTACCCAAAGCATTTCTCGAGCTATTAAGGATCGACGCCCTGGTAGAGACAACCATAGGTTGTTCAGTGATGAGCTTCCTTGATGCTTTCTTTGGCGGATGCTGAAAATACCATCTTCAATATTATCGAGCGAGTGTTCTGGTACGATGTAATGCCCTCATGCATAAGAACTCTAGGGCCATGTACCAGCATTTAATAGATGTTGTTTTTAAAAAAGAGGAAGAAAAGGATATTGAGTTTAAATATATCATTAACCTATTATTTAAATTAGATGAAAATAATTTAAATATTTATTATGTCATCCAATTTAACCTTGAACTAATGAATCTTGAACATTTATTTTTTCCGTGAAGAGTAACATTTAGTTTATTCGGTTCAATGTCCCGTTCGATTTTCACAATTTAATATGTTTGATATGATGTAAAATTTTTTAATATATATATATATATATATATATATAGAGAGAGAGAGAGAGAGAGAGAGAGAGAGAGATAAATGTTTAAGGGTTGGATGTGTAAATGCATGATAAGATGTGCTATGCATGTAAACGCCTCTTTTTTTTTATCGATATGAGATGTATTTGATTCATCCAAAATTTCAAATTCTTTCGATACAAAGTATTTAAATCACGTTTCAACCCAAAACCTACACCTAAGGATTAAGGTCACCCATTAGTATTTCTATATTGTATTTTCTCACTATCTGACTTCGGACTATATCTTATTGTCTCACTTGTCTTAACAAATTTCTCTCTTGTAGTGGATCTAATTAACCAATAATGCTTTCACATGAAAGCACTCCACATCGGGCCATCATTTCTCCCTCTTTAGTTATGACAACCACGTCTATTGAACCACTTAATCCAAATAATATTTACTATTTTCATCATATCACTTTCGTTTTGGATAAGCTCATGCCCATTGGGATGTATGCCACAAATATGATAGTGAGAAAAATAGTCATGCCATTTGGGCAATGATAAATTCATTCAATAGTTTTCTAATATAAAAAAAATTACAACTATGACTAGTTTTATGGTTGTCTGCTTACACCATTCATAATTTTTTTGATTTTTTTTCTTAACTGAATTCTAATAATCACCAAATCTAAATATCATTAAAAACCACTCCCTTTTTCCAAATGTCACTTCACTTTCAGATAATGGATCGGATAAGGCCCCAGATAACAGTACAAAATAGAAGCATAAAAAAATAGATATGAACTTATTAATATTTCAAAATAATTGTAATTTTTCTGAGAAGATATTTATTCTAGATTATTTTTTCACAGGTACTTTTTCTTGTCATCTAATATAAAAGTTCTCACCATCATCTCATCCAATGGCCATATAAGAAATAAATAATGATATTAATGCATCTACCAACTAATAAGAACAAATGACATCTCTTAGGAATCACTTGCTTTTGTTATTTTGATTACTTCAAAGTATTAGTATACCAATAGCATTATTAAAGCGTTGGCGTTTGCTTTTATAAAATATAATCATGAACATTTGCTGGACTTATCTTGATTTTATTAAGTTTCTTTTTTAATAAATCAAAATTTAAATTTTATTGATAATTATATCTTACATAGTTGCCAGTTCTTTCTCCTCTACTTTTGTTTTTAGTGGTTAGATTTTATAGTCATTTACATTGTACATAAAAAATATGTCAGTACAAATCGTAGAGATATCTCGAACATAGCAAGGGAGGTGACGTAGCCCGGCGGGAACTATTGAAGATGATCTAGGAGCACATGCTAGCCGACCATTCTCACATACCGGAAAGACAGTCCACCTCAGACATATAGAGGGCGGATCACTTCTGAAGAATCTGTCTGAGCAAGCCCGCTTAGATGAGTTGGTTGCTTTTCAACTCGGATAGACTAGGAAGGAGAAGCAGATCATCCAGTTCAAGAATGGTTGATGTAAAGCCTCAGCAAGGAGTAGCCCAACTTTGTAGCCTTCCGGCTCAACAGCCGGCCGGTATCGTAACCACCCTGCCTAACGACTGCCCAAACTAATGAATGCCCACCAAGACGGCCGTTGGACCAAATGACCTCTCAGTTTTATGGACTCATGGCTAAATGAATGCCTGGCCTAATCGTAGCTCAACTATTTCCATGGGTCCCACGGGTCATATTTTTGTATAGACTGAAATACCTCCGCCATAGTTACGTACTTTAGGTGTACAACATGTAATTGTACCGTGATCAATTTCTATAAATAGGGAGTCCATTTTATGAATAAAGGGTATGAAAATTTACTGTTCATTATTGTGCTATTGCTCTCACTCTCTCTCTCCCACCATCCACTCCTTAGGCAGGTCTTTTAGAAGATTTTAATTCAACATCCTAAATGGTGCGGTGTGTGTCAAACTATGACATCGACAAGAAGTAGAGACAACAATTACATAGAGAAATGAGTGAATAAAGAGTAGTAGCCAACATGGATCTCCCACGAGTTAACATTGATGAGCACATATAGAGAGGAATGCAGGAGATGAGAACTTAGATTATGGAGCAGGTGCTGGGACAGGTCACCAAATTTTAGAAAGTTGACACATCTCTACTAGAAAATTGGGTCCCACAAGAGGTGTCGTCAGCGCACAATGGCAGTAGGTCGAACCACGGTCCTGACGGGGCAGACGACTCGTAGTGCAAAGACAGTGCAGGATCTGCACAAGTGGAAGGATGACACTTAGGGGCATAATGAGGGGGCCATAAAAGCAGGAGAGCAATTTTTTCTCGCCAAATCTCAAGTGTAAGGCCCCCAAAAAAATTTAAATTGTTGGCCATGGAATCATATAGGGGACCTTCAGACCCCTAAAAACCATATTGCTACATTTCAATCGTGTGCTTGCTCAAAATCTCTAATGCATTCAATTGTCATCTATCTTTTACCACTTTGAGGTCATCACCCTTGAATTAGTCCCATGCACTTATGGCCAATTGCTGATTTCAAGAGATTATTTTTTGTGCAATTTGCCAGCGCCTATAAACCCGCGAAAAATGTGAAGTCCTTGTGGTAACTCAAGCAAGATGAGAAGAATTGTCTACACGGTTTGATTGCACTCTTCAGAGAGAAACATTATAAGTAAAAGACCTCAAAGTTGACGTTGTGGTAGCCGCCATGAAGCAAGCCTTGAGATAAAAAAGTTTTTATTATGACCTCAGGATTAACAAACCCCAAGATTTGGCTGAGCTGTCGAAGAGGGCTAACAAGCACATGATAGTGGAGGAAAGTACCCCCAAGTGGAATCAGAAGGGCAACATGCCCAAAATGGAGCTCCCCATGACAATGGTTTAAAATAATGGGAGGATCATAGAGCACTCATTCGACATCCTATCATGAATTGTAAGTATCACCGTGGACAAAATGACAGAAGGAATGTACAATACAAAAAGCAAAGTGGGATAGCGAGAAGTTAGCATTTACGACTGACTTGATATTATGAGAGGTCGGCGTAGCATTATGAACAACCGCACGGAGAATATGAGGGATTGTGAGCTACGCCTCTAATTTATTAATGGCAAAAATTTTAGACGCAATGTAGTAGATGGATTATTTCAAGGTTCCAACAACAATGTGAGCCAAAGCTTTTATCTGAGATGTGAGGAAGTACTGTAAGTGTCACTGTGGACACGAACACAACATGGAGGAATGTAGGAACCTCTGGAGTCTCATCAAGGAGTCCAAAACAAAGAAGTTGAAGGAGTTCGTGGCCTAGGGACACTCGATTCAAAGACAGAAGAAGGAGCTGACACTAAAGACTATGTCTGGGCCCGTCATGATGAATGCCTTCCATGTCGTCGGGATTGTCCCGACCATCCTAAAAGGAATAGATGTCTGCCAACGAGGCTCTTTGAAAAGTACCAAGGCAAGTAAGTTACGCAACCTAGCATCCATGCAGAGGAGAGGCAGGTATCCTCTCATCACGTTCACAGTCGACGATAATCCTTAATGGAGAAACCTCTATAACGAAGCTATAGTCAGTACAGGGATAATTAGTAAATTTCAATTCAGTAATATCCTCATCTACTCTAGCAGCTCCATGAATATTTTGTTCAAGTCAGTGTTCAATAAAATTAATCTATGGCCAGATCAGTTGGTAGCGTTGGTCAATCCACTTTTTGGTTTTTTTGGTGAAAGGAATGAGGTGTTAGGTTTAATGCCATTGGCGGTCAACAGGAGAGAAGGAGAGAAGTATTTCGTAGATAAAGAATATTTTATGTTATAGATTCACCTCCATTTTACAACACAATTTTTGTTTCCCGGTGCTAAACCACTTCAGTTCCACCAACCACATTGCAGTCAAGATCTCATGAGATAGCGAAATAATCACTGTCAGGAGAAATTTACAGCAATCCCAAGTCTGCTAACTCTGAATGGTTGAAAGCATGGATTACAAGCCACTACACATGCAGAACCAAAATGAGAGTAGCCTCGAGACCAGTGAGGCCAATCGTGAGATCCCAATCGGGGAAGATAAGTGATAACTTTGATTTAGGACACCATAGACTTCTAATTTGAATGTTTCGGGACCACCACAATGTCTTCGCCTACTCCACTACAGAGATGCTTAGGATACCAGCATATATTTCTTACCAAATATTGAACTTGAGCCCCATGGTTTGGTTGATCAAGTAAAAGGCAAGGAACTCAATAACCACACTAGCTGGGTATATCAGGGAGGAGGTGCTGAAGTTGTAAGAGGCAAGGTACATCTAAGAGGTCGAGTAACCCACTTGAATCTCAAACATTGTCATGGTACAAAAGGCCAAAGGGAAGTAACTCCTACTATTGAGGATCGACACCTTGGTAGACACAGCCGAAGGCTGCTCAGTGATGGGCTACTTTGATGCTTTATTCTTCTATCAAGATGCATTGGCAGAAGCTGAAAATACCAACATTTAATGGATGTTGTTTTAAAGAATGAGAAAGCAAAAAATATTGAGTTTTATGGAGATGATGTCCTTGTATAAAGCTATACAACAGAATAACACATAAATGACCTAAAGGAAACATTCCAGACCTTCAAAAAATTTAATGTGAGGTTGAATCCCTAAATGTAAATCCAGACAAAACCATGGTGCTGATTGACATGCCACCCCCGTGGAATACCTAAGAAGTTAAAAAGTTAAGCGGTCAGACAATATTTCAAAGCAGATTCATCTCAAGGTCGGGTGATAAGTGCGCTGCATTCTTTAAAACTTCTCAAAATTCTTAAAGCTTTTGGTGGACAGATGAGTGACAACAAAATTTCCATAACCTTAGATTATTTAGCTCCACCAGCTCTCCTTCAAAGCTTGAAGCCAAATCAAGAACTTCTTCTTTACTTGGGATAATAGCTAACATATTCTGTATTGGACTAGAAAGAGTCGATAAAGTGATTACTGGTCTAAAATGCCAGTTGTAAGCTTTCAAGAGTTGAGATCAAGTACATATGAACCTTTGTGTTAGCTCATAGGTTGCGACCATACTTCCAGGCACACCCAATATGAGTGATTACGGATCATATGCTGAAGTCAGTGATCACTCAAACATAATATTTTGTTCAGTTTCTCAAGTGGGGTGTAGAATTAAGTGAGTCGAATATCACTTATGCCTCTCAGACAACCATAAAAGATCAAGCGGTCGCAGAATTCCTGATAGAATTTTTAAAGTAGGGGAACCCAACTAAAGAATTTTAAGGCAAATGACAGAGTGGATCCTCTACGTAAATGGTTCCTCAAACTTGATCAGAGCGGGGCTTGGGCTCACTTCAATCAGCCTTGTGTAAGAACACATGTACCATTCAATGATGGTACAATTTTTTTTTACAAACAACCAAGCAGAAGATGAAGCTCAGATTACTGACCTGTGCTTGGATTTTGAGATGGACGCATAAATCCTTGTTGCTCGTAGTGAGTAAAATAAGCGGGAAGTTTGAAGCTAGAGATGGGACGATGATGAAATACCTTATAAAAGCCAAGGTGAAGATTTAGAATTCACATGGTTCTGAATCGCGCACAATGGCAGAGAAGAAAATCAGGTGGACAACATGTTATCTTGTTGTATTTTCTTTTGATGTAGAGAACCAAAGATACTCCAATTGCTGATAATCAAAGAACCCGAGGCTATGTTCGTGAAAGGTGAGAAGGACAAAAGCTGGATGGACCCATATGTCAAGTACATAGAAATGAGGGATTTTCAAAAGAGGTGACAAATCATAGAAAATTCAAGTGTAATGCCTCGTAATATTTAGTGATTGAGGGAAAGCACTTCTAGAAACTGACAACATCGGCGTATCTATGCTACGTCAGGGAAAGTGAGACAGAGGACTTCCTCTTGAAAATTCACTGTGGGGAATGCAGAAGCCATGCTGGTGGAAAAAAGCTAGCGTATCATGTTTAGCAGCAAGGATATATTTGGCCGATGCTACTAAAGGATATTGAAGCATTCTTCAAGATGTGTGGACAATGCTAAATAATATGGTTTGTTACAGCAAAAGTTATCTCATAAGTTACAACTGATCACTAGCTCGTAGCCCTTAATCATCTGGAGTTTGAACATCTTGAGCCATTTCCTCCCTCTAAGGGATAACACTATTTTATTATAGTGGAAGTGGATTCTTTCTGAATCTGAATCATGACCAATGTTCTTGCCAAAGTTACACCAGACATTGTCCAGAACATCATCTGGACAGAGTTGATCTGTCACTATATCCTATAAATGATAATCATCATGGACAACAGAACACAGTTCACGAGTAAAAATATTTAAAATGTTTGCTAGGACCACAAAATAATCCATATATTTGCTTCGGTTCATCATCCACAAACCAACATCCAGGTAGAGTCTACCAAAAAAATCATCATCAAATTGTTAAGAAAGAAGGAGGATAGTGCAATAGATAGTATGGTGGTGGTCTTCTCAGCCATTTTGTTGACCTTCCACACACCCCCGTCAATTGCAACAGACTAAACTCTACTCATACTCTCACATGGAATGGAGGCAATGTTGTTGGTCAAGTATGACCATTAAAACAAAAACTCATCATGGCTATAATGTTCGATGAGTAAAATATGCTTAATAGTTGGAGGCGAGAAACGAGGGAGTGTTTCTCATGCTCAATCTTGTAGAAAAACCCAAAAAATAATTCGCTCTGCGACATGAAGAATTCAATATGAGAGCTGTTCGATACTTCAACAAGCACATTTGAAAAAATGTCTTTTCATCTGGTGATCTGGTGCTAAAGTAGGTCGACCCTGTGACCCGAGGATAGGCAGTGAGAAAGCTCAACTGAATATGGAGCACGCCCTACATCATCGATCGCCAACTAGGTCTTGAGGTGTACAAGCTATGGAATCATGCAAGGAATGAGGTCACTAGATTTTTAGTGGGGATGATCTCAAGAATTTTTTTCATAATTTCCAATTTGTATTCCGTAAAAAAAAATCATGAATAAAAAATATTTCCTTACTTTGTTTTACGTACTAAGATTTTATTCTATTACTTTACTAAAAATGTATATGAAATTATTGAGCATCAAATTGACTGAAGATACAAAGCATCCAGGTTCAGGGAATTAGGAAAAGAATCAGTGAATCAGCAATACATCAGAAGAGAGACTTGAGGAATGAAGACCGATGGACCGTGACACTAAGATCGCCCAATTCAGCTGGAGAAATGAAGATAGCCATCCATAGTACTATGATTTCTCGGTTAAGAACCAAAAAACTCAAAGTCAGATCAAACGTCAGACTGCTTTCTCCTCTACTGAACTACTACTCAATTATCTGGGAAAACAATTACTCAAAGGCAGGAAGAAATAAACTTAATATAATGGTGTGGTCAATAAAGTCACTTCTTTTATCAATTTTTGGACATATACTTTTCTCTCTAATGGGGGCATGGTCACTCTGATTAAGAGTATCCTTTCTACATTACCCCTTTTTACTTTGTAAATGGCTCAAATGAAAAAGAGCACTCAGAGATTATTAGAAGCATCTTTCAACAAATTTCTTTGGGCGGGTCAGCACAAACAAATGCATTGGGCCATGTGGAACATACTTTGTAAACCCCTAGCTGTTGGCGGACTAGGTTTCAAGAACTTTCAATAGATGAGTCAGATTTTCTATTGCAAATAGTGGAAAAAATTCAGACAAAGGGACTCTCTGTGCACTTCTTATCTGAGGGACAAATATTGTAGAAAATCACATATGAACATTGTTCAAACCAAACCAGGTGACTCCAAACAATGGAAAATCTAGCTAAAACTCAGAGACCAGGATAATGATCTTTTCTGCTGGGAAATTAGAGAAGGTAAAATTAGTTTTTGGCTTTATTCCTGGTTAAAGGAAGGAGTTGTTTCCCCTTTATCCCCTTCATGTATGGACCTCACTACTATGGTTTCATATTTCTGGCTTGGCAATAGATGGGATATTTTTGCCCTTAGCACCTTGGTCACGGTGGATTACATTAAGGCCATAACTAATATCCCCTTAGATCCTTCCCTGCCTGATAGATTGGTTACAAAGAACCCACCAGTCAGTCTATCAAAATCTTCATTTATCATAAACTCAATACTTAGCATAGCAACATTTGGGGCCAATTTAGTTGGGAGAAGAAGCTTACACTTTCAATGTCTTTTTTTGGTTGGAGGCTTTTCAGGAAATTCCTTCCTACTGATATCATCCTAAAACTTAAAGGGTTGAGGAGTGCTTCCACATGTTGGTTATGTAACTCTAATGAGGAAACATTGCAACATGTCTTTCTCCATTGCTCTATTGCCAAGGTAGTTTGGACTGCTACATTAGACCATTTACACATTAGACAGTTGTTTTTCTAGTGATGTTCCCTGGATGACTGCTACTTGGATGACAAAGAGCAACATCTTCCTCAAATACCAGTGATCATTTGTTGGTTTATTTGACTGGCAAGAAACAAAGCCAAAAATGATAACTTCATAGGAAATTCCCGGCAAATCTTTTTTCACTATTGCAGCTACCTGGATATACTGAAGACTCTATTCCCCCCTCCTACAGCCTCCTCATCCAAACATTTAGTCCATAAAATCTACTGGTGCAAACCCCATTTTCCATGGGTTGAAATTAAAACCGATGGAAGTTTTACTAGAAAGGCTACTGGTTTTGGTACTGTTTGTAGAAATCATCTTGGTCAATGTTTATGGTGGCTCCAATCTCTTATCTATTTCTCCTCAGCCTTGGAATCTGAAACTATTGCTATTTTTTGGGCCTTGAAGACTGTTGCTTCCCTTAACTACATGTACATTCTGATAGAGTCTGATGCTTTACAGTTGATTAATATCCTACAAGGAAAGTGTGCCCCCTATTGGCATCTTATTTATTGGATAAGAAGAATTCTCCAACTTGCTAAGGATTAAAATGTTCAGTGGTGCCGTATCCCCCGGGAGGGTATCCAGCCTACCAATTGGTTAGTTAGATGGTTTTTAACCACTAAACAAGTGTTTTGTTGTAAGGGCTCTTTCGGCTTTTTGAAATCTTTAATTTTGAGAGACAATATTGATCTCCCTTACATAATATGTTATATATATAACATCATATATGACATCTTTTTGAAATCTTTAATTTTGAGAGTTGTGGTTTCTGGCGATTTCGAATTTCTTCCCTTCTTCTTCAAATTTTGATCTAGTTTGGTTATTTGTTTAACCTGTTCTTGATTCTGGTTCTTCCATCTACTCTCCTATTTTTTGTTTTCTGAATTTGGGGTTTCCCGGGTTCTGAATTTTCAAATTTTGAGATTTCTTGTTGGACTTTGGGTTAAGTTCTTCTTCACCGTCCTCTTGTTTTTTGGGTTCTTGTTTTTATTGATCTCTTTTTCTATTTTCTTCCCTGTTGTTCTGATCTGAACTGGGTTCTTGATTGCTCTATGGCCAATACCCCTCCTAAGGCATCTTTTCTTGAAGTGGCTAGAAGTGGCTTGGTGGGTCATCAAGATAAACTGATTTTTCCTCAAATTTATCATGATTGGGCAGCTGGTAAAGGAGATTGCCTTTTATTAAACAAGTGGTCAATAAAGGTGGTAAACCTGCCCTCATCTTTTCTGAGAATGAGCTTTCTTCATTGGTTGATATTCATAAATTTACTTTGATTGGAATGTTCCAATATGGCCATCCTAAAATGGATCTTATTAGGAAATGTTTTGAAGATTTCAAATTAATGGGAAATTGGAAGGTTAGTCTATTTGATGGTAGACATATAATGATCCACTTATCTAAAGAAGAAGATTATGCCAATTTATTCTCAAAGAAAGTGATTGTGATAGAGGGGAAATATATGAAAATCTTGAAATGGTCTCCAGATTTAGATCCAAATAAAGAAGCACCTATTGTTACAATTTGGTATAGATTACCTAATCTGAAACTTAATTTTTTCAACCGCCAGGTTATCTTTGCCATTGGGACTGCTATTGGGAGACCATTGAAAATGAATATGTCTACTTTTAACCTATCCAGACCATCCTTGGCTAGAATTCTGGTTGAAAGGGACATTACACTTCCTGATATTGATGAAATTTGGCTAGGTTCTTCTCATAATGGGTATTGGCAGCCCATTATTATGGAACAAAGGCCTATGTATTGTCATCATTGTAAGATGTTTGGGCATTCCAAAGAGCTTTGTTATAGACTTCAACCAAATTTAAAGCCTGTCAAAAGTAAGATTGATATCCCAAATAGTAATATTGTGAATGATGTGAATGGTAAATTGGTTACTAATATAGCTGCTGGAGTTAATAATCATGTTAAGGCTACTATTGCTGTCAACAATGTTGTGGGGAAGATTTTTCTTCTGTAATTAATGTAGAGGATTCTGAAGTATTGCCTGCTGTTGAAATTCATATTGCTAATCAGGATCCAAGAAATTCTGAGGCTATAAATGTTGTGCTTAATTCTGCTCTACCTGTTCAGAAAGAACATTTTGCTGCTATTAATTGTTTGAATTCTGAATTTATATCTGCTGTGGCCCTTCCTACTTCTCATCAAAATTCTTTTAAATCTGAAGTTGTAATGTCTGGTGGTGATCAAAATAAGTTTAATACATTGATATCTTCAACTAAAGCTATTACTGACATTGGTATTCAAAATGATACTGATATGGATGTGGCTCAACCTCAAAGCTTTATTAATAATCCTTCTGTTCAAACTGATGAGACTATCATTACCCATATTTCTGAGGGGACTTTACCTCAAGAAGCAAATTATCCCATTTTTCAGTGTAATTTGCTAGATGGGTTTGCTATAATTACTAATACAGCTGCTGTGGCTAAAGAATTGAATAATGACTGAGTGGTTCAGAAAAGAAAAAGGAAGAAATCTGTGGAACTGAAAAGCCTTTCTGAAGCAAATATTATTCCTTCAAGTGTTTCTACTTCTTCCTTCTCTAGGCTAACAAGAGGGGGAAGATCTATTATTAATAATTAAATTTATTTGTTAGAATATTAGAGGAGTGGCAAATCCTGGCTCCCTTAATAGAATATTAAATCTTAACAGGATTCATAAGTTTTGGGTGGTGGTTCTAATTGAACCCTTGGTGAAATCTAATTTTGACAGATTATCTAAAAAATTTCATGGTTAAAATTTTACTTTTAACTCTTCTAACATGATTTGGCTAATCTGTAGAAAAAAGTTAAAGGTAGATATTATTCAAGATCACTCTCAATTTTTACATTTTCATTTTGAACTTGAACAATTCAGTGGATTTGCTTCCTTTATTTATGCTACTTCTTCCATCAATGATAAAAAGGAGTTATGGAATTAATTGCATACTATTGGCAGAATATTAATAAAGGTTGGATTGTTGGTGGTAACTTTAATTCTATTGCTCATCCTAGTGAGAAGAAAGGTGGTAGAAATCCTAGAATGCGGGATTTACTTACTTTTTCCAATCAAATTAAAGAGGCTAATCTCTTTGATCTTGGCTTTGAGAGGTCTCCTTTTACATGGAAAAGAAGATATATTTATGAAAGGCTTGATAGAATACTTGTTAATAAAGAGTGGTTGGAAATGTTTCCTATTTCTAAAGTGCAGCACCCACTTAGACTGAGATCTGATCATGCCTTCTTGTTAGCTACTTTTTATATTATGTCTGATGTTAAAAATAAATCTTTTAGATAATTGAATGTTTGGTTTGCTCATCCTAGATGTTATAAATTAATTGAGGATAACTGGTTCTGTCCTCAGGCTTTCTCTGATGCTAATCCTATGATTCAACTATGGCAAAGTCAAAAATTACTGGCTAAGGCTTTAACTACTTGGAACTGGAATGTAATTGGTAATCTGAAAGATAACATTATTAAAGCTGAAAAACAAGTTGAGGACCTGGAAAAGGAGGTGGAGGAGGGTAGATGTGCTGAATCTCAACTTCTGGAGGCTAATGATAGATTAATTACTGCTATTCAGAATGAGGAACTCTTTCTTTTGCAAAAGGCTTCTTCTAATCATTTACTTTATGGAGATAGGAATTCTAAATACTTTCATGCTGTCATTAAGTATAGGAGATCATTGAATGCTATTTACAAAATCAAATCAGATGAGAAGCGTTGGTTATATGATTATGAGGAAATTGCTGAGGATACTATATTGTATTTTCAAAAGCTGTTTTCTTTCAGGCCTACTAATGTCACCTTATTTTCTGCTACTTTATTAAGGGAAGGTTTATTCAATGGAGATGGAGGTAAATTAATTCAAACACAAGTTGAAGAGGAGATTCTTAGCATTATTAATTCCATGGATGGAAATAAGTCAGCTGGCCCTGATGGGTTTACATCAGATTTCTATAAAAAGCATTGAGATATAGTCAAAAATAAGGTGATCACTGCTGTCCATGCTTTTTTCCAAGGTGTGGAACTTCCTAGATATTTTTCTTCAACTTCAATTATTCTTATTCCTAAAGATAAGATTAAAACTGGATGGCATGATTTCAGACCCATTTGTAACACTTCTATCTTCTCTAAAATTATCAATAAGGTAATTGTGGAAAGACTCCAACCTTATCTAGCTGATCTGATTTCTGATAACCAGTCTGCTTATATTAAAGGTTGATGCATCACCGATAATGTGCTCCTTGCACAAGAGTTACTTACTGATATTGATAAAACTTGAAGAGGGTTTAATTTAATTTTTAAATTAGATCTATCCAAAGCTTTTGATTCCATCAGCTGGTCCTTTGTCTTGGAGGTGTTAGCTGCAAGAGGATTTGAAGCAGATTTTTGCAATCTTATTTCTAGCTGGCTTCAAAACAACTATTACAGTCTCATGATTAATGGCAGGAGTCAGGGTTTCTTTCAAGCAAGTAGAGGTATTAAATAAGGGGATCCATTGTCCCATTACATCTTCATCTTGGTCTTTGATTATCTATCCAGAATGTTAAAGCAATTCCAGCTCAGCCATCCTCATGATTAATTTCAGTACAGATCTAACCTAATGGTTTGTCATCTTGCTTATGTAGATGATGTCATTGTTTTCTGTAATGGCAGCAAAAACTCAATTAAATGCATCATGAAAACATTAGCTTGTTTTGAAGAAGTTTCTGGTATGGCCTTTAATAAATCCAAATGCCTCTTTCTGCCAGTTCTTTAACAAGTGTGCATATCAAAAAATGGATTTCTCACTTTACTGGTTTTAAAGAAGCAAGCTATCCTATAAAATATTTGGGTTTTCCTTTGATTAAGGGCAGAAGAAAGCTTTCCTATTATGATGATGAAATCACTAAAGTTTCTTCTCAAATCACATGTTGGTCAACTTCTTTTTTATCCAATGGAGATAGAATCACTCTACTTAGAAGTATATTAACTTCATTTCCTCTTTATATTCTCCAGATGGTTAGAATGAAGAAAAGTAATCAAAAATTACTCTCCATCACATTTAATAAGTTTTTATGGGAAGGTCAACATAAGTAAATGCATTGGTCTACCTGGGATAAATTATGTAAGCCCATTTCAAGTGGAGGTTTGGGTTTTAAGAGCTTTCATCATCTAAGCTTTGCTTATTACTGTAAACAATGGGTGAAATTTTGATCTAAAAATTCACTCTGGGCTAGATTTATGCATGGAAACTATTGCCACAACTCTCATCCGACTCAAATTCATTCTAAACTAAGAGATTCTAAGACCTGGAAAGAACTGTTGATTGTAAGGGAATTTGATGAAAAACTTTTTGTTTGGGAGGTTGGTGAGAGCCAAATTGATTTTTTGAGGGATACTTAGTTATTTATTGAATCTCTGATTAATAAATATCATCAGTTTTTTGCTATTCATAAAGTTTCTGATGGCTGGATTAATGGTACTTGGAATACTCCCTTAATTAATTCTGCTGTTAATAAGAAGTCCTTTGATAAAATCTTATTTGTTCCTCTTCAATCTGATAGGAAGGATAGATTAATTACAAAGAATCCTTCTCATCAAAGTCTATCTAAGATTATTTATTTTCGTAATGGCTCTTGGACTGAAAATAACTGAGGGAAGTTAATATGGAATAAATTCGTATCACCTTCCATGTCTTTCTTTTGTTGGAAGCTTTTCAGAAAATTCTTGCCAACAGATGATATTTTGAAACTCAATGGTATTAAGGGACCTTCTAGATGTTTATTTTTTCATTCTAATGAGGAATCTATTTTCCATCTTTTCCTGAACTATTCTGCAAGTTAAGTAATCTGGAATTTTGTTCTAAGAAGCAGCCTTACAAATTCTAAATTCTTTTTATGGAATTCTATTGAAGCTTTTTTGCTGGATTGGAAGGGAGCTGCTGACTTTCATATTCCCTTAATTATCTTCTGGTTCATCTGGTTATCTAGGAGTGAGGTATTTTTTAAAGATAAATCTTTCTCTTCTCAACTGGTTATTAATAATTTTTTGGCTTATCTGTCTAAGATAAGGAAACAATTTAATATTGAGCAGGATCATGTGGTAATCAAAACATTGCTGATTCATTGGAGACCTCCTACATTTCCATGGATAAAGATTAAAGTTGATGGAAGTTATAAATCTGACACAGCTGGTATGGGTATTCTTGGAAGAGATCATAATGTTAAATTCTTATGTATATTAGCAGCTCCAATATTTGCCAATAATGCTCTGGTGGCTGAAGTTATAGCAATTTATTGGGGATTGAAAGGTGTTATAATGAATAATCATTAGTTTATTCATATTGAAACATATTTTAATATCATGTTTAATATTTTGCTGAATAATGCTGCTGCCCCTTGGTACATTTAGATAGGGATTAAAAAAATTATTCAAATCCCTTCATCTCAGATCATTATGTGGAGTCATGTGTACAGGGAAGGAAATAAACCAGCTAACTGGCTTGTTACTAGTGCTTCTTCCTCCAAGCTGACTTTGTGTTGTCCTTATGTTTATTCTAATGCTAACTCTTCCCTTTTCTATGTTTTTAATCTTCTTCTACATGGGGATCTTCTTTCGATTTCTCATTTGAGATGTAATAGATTTTCCTAGTTTAATTAAGATTTAGAATTTTTTCTATATATATATATATATATATATATATATATATATATATGTATGTATGTATGTATGTATGTATGTATGTATGTATGTATGTATGCATGTATGTATATTCCAGGATCATTTTCAATCCTTACCACATTTATGTGAGGATTATTATATTTGGATATGTGTTTAATAATTTTGACTTTCACTCGTCCTCTCCTTAATGTTAAAGCCCAATACTTTCCTTCACTTTTAAAAATATAAGTATCAATTTTAAAATGGGTTTTAATAGAGCTCAAATCCTATAAAGTACGAATATAAGAATCCTAATTTCTTTAAATACACAACTTATTTATATTTTCCTCAATTGCCTTGCTCTACTCATATAATTGGTATGGAAGATATGTAGGAGACTCCACTATTCTGTTAGCCCCAATCCACTGATTCTATCTATACATATCTAGTTAAGCAACATAAAGACAAGCTTCGTGATTAATCCAAAATTTGAATGATCATACACTTGAGTTTGCGTAATGGAAAGATCAACTTCTACATTCTTAATTCTTTCATACATTGAAGCTATGCTTATGGAAGTCCGAGAGCGAGAAGAAGCGGTAAATGGATGAGAAGAAGAAGGAGACTAACAAAAACTCACTTCGCACTCGAAAAAAGTATGATTATCATGTAAACTTACATTATCCATGCTAATGGGCATTAATGGGTGAAGTAACTATCCCATTTTTCAAAACCAACACCAGACTGCTGGAAAAGGAAAAATAAGAGATATGTGTCCTAACCCTAAAGTAGACCCTTCATTTGCAGCATTGATAATAGACTGATAAATGAGGGAACCAATCTCAATAGATTTCATTGTCTGAATACAATAGCTAAGAGTAGCACGTTATCAGTCACCTCACTCAGATTTGTAGAAGGAAGAAGCTCGGTTCATATCAAATAATTGTAGGCTTTAGAAGGTGTAGTGAATTGGGATAAAGAAAAATTTACTTTATGATCATTTCTCACTTTCCACACTCCATTCTCATTGGTTTAAAATCTGATGATCTCATCAATCTTAGAATCAGTGAGACAAAGCTGAAGTAAAAAATTTAAGGAACATCTTCTAATGAAAATAGTGCATTAATGCAGTGATGATTAATAGTTACTTGCTTTTCACTCAAAAAGACCGACTCAGCAATAGCATCAAGGAGGTTCACATAAAACTCCCTCACTATAGAATAATAGCTACACCAGTAGTATAGTGCAGTGTCTCCCAATGTCGAGTTATGATCAAGTTTTCCATATCACCCCAGGGCTAATGAAAACCCGCTTCGCAAAAAGTCCTTTTGATATAATAAATTCATTATAATTCTCCTAAGCTTTGAAGCTACTAAATTTATTATGATGAAAAGTACTTTTCCTTGGATACTTTGGTCTTAGGAGCCATATCAATCAATAAAAATGAAAATTTATATTAAAAGAGGCTTAAGAGCTGATTTAAATGCACACAATATGCATGTTAAAGGACTTAATCAACTCTACCAAAAATGTTCTTCTCCTTCACTAATTACCCAAACAAATCTAAATAATTTTAGGATAAATAAGGAAACCTAAGATTTAGATTTTTACCTTTGGAAGTGGAATTCCAAACTCTAATGCCTCAAGGATGATCCATGTGCAAGTGAAACCCTAGGTATCGCCTCAATTCGTCAGAGAAGAGTCGAGGAAATATTTCATGCAAAAATGACCTAAACTGGAGCTGTCGAGCCAATTTTTAAGAAGCAAGAAGATCTAGCATCCAAGCGCACCAATATGGGTTGCAAGGTTGTCGGGCGTAGTACCTTGGCACTGGGTTATTGGCCCCTGAGCACTAGTATACATCCTTACATTTTGATACCAGATATCCCTAGGTGTTAATGCACCTTCCTAATAGCTATGTGGAATGTCTTGAACCTCTTCAATTCTTAAATTGCACTAGTATACACAAACATGATAGGTCAATGAAATTAGCTCTTCCTGCGTCTTATCACACCTCCCTTCTTTACTTCCAATTTATAATAGAATGTCCTTACACATAGTTATTGGGTGCTTTTAGATAATATTTTATGAAGTTCAAACCCATAATCAGGATTCTCCCTAATGTATTGGCTTATGTGCAACCAATCTAAGGTATTGCCTCAGTAAATAATAAAATTGGAAAGATCATCTGCAAGTTCAATACAAGTTAGTTTATTGGACCCACCTGATGATAAAACATGGTCAGATAAAGGAAGTAATAGACTTGAAATGGACCTGTCCTATGTCAAAACTCATTCTATGTCCAATAACTCCTTAAGTTTGATTGAGAGCTAAGATGTAGTGGATTAGTTAATTCAACAACAGCAAGAGAAAAAAAAACAAGTTTAATCACAACGGAAAAAACTATGAAATTTCCACTCTCATAACTTACTAAAATGAAGGCAATTCACCACAAACCTAAACAGCTCATACAACATCAAACAATTCATCCACAACAAACAATCACACAACAAGCTACAAATTCAAATAAAAAAACAAATACATACCTTAGGTCACCTCCCAAGAAACACTTGGTATAACATTGTCAGCCCGACAAACCATATTTTTACTCTAGTTGACGCAACCTTAAAAGCTCATTAATTATAAGTGTCTTTCCGTGTATATAAAGTTTATTTTTTTTCCGTTGATTTAAATATCCTACCACTTTTAAAATCTTTAATATCGATTTCACAAGAAAGTATAAACTTTAATTTCAGTAAATGCCCCCGACCACCTGAACTTAGATTTTCTAGAAAATAATTTCAATCATGTATTGCATAGTAAAGCTTTCTTTCCAAGTTCAAATATTTCCTAAGAATGTTTTGATCATTCTAACTTTTCATCTTTTCTTTATAATTTCTTTCATTGTTAGGATATCATTATCTAATTTCATCGAGTTCAATTAACTGTAATAATCTTTTCTATCCAGGTTCTTCCAAGTTATAATTAAACTTGTTAATAGCCTAATAAGCTTTATATTCTAATTCCATTGGCAAGTGACAAGATTTCCCAAAAATGAACCTATACGAAGACATTCATGTTATAGTTTTATAAGCTGTCTTATAAGCCCATAATGCATCCTCTAGTCTTACAAACTAATCCTTTCTTCTAGGATTTATAGTCTTTGCTAAAACCATCTGGATTTCTTTGTTAGACACCTCAGCTAAACCACTATTTTGAGGACGATAAAATATGACTATTTTATATTTAATTCCATATTTAGCAATTAGTTTCTCAATTTTTATTTTTTTAAAATGACTTCCTCCATCACTAATGATTACTCTAGGTATGCAAAATCTACTAAAAATATTCCTCTTTAAAAATTTATTTACACTTTGAGCATCACAATTTGGAAGAGCAACTACCTTAATCCATTTTGAGACATAATCCGCAACTATTAAAATACATAAGTTCCAAAATGACGTTATAAAAGGTCCCATAAAATCTAAACCCCAAACATCAAATATCTTAATTTCTAAAGTAATGTTTAGGGTCATTTCATCTTGCTTGATACTCTCTCGCATCTACCACAAGTTATATATATAAATATATATATATATATATATATATATATACCACAAGTTATATATATAAATATATATATATATATATATGTGCCAATAAAATTCACATTATAAAATCTTAAATGTAGTTCTATCAACATCAAAGTGTTCTCCAAACTCAGAATCTTGACATTTCTAAATAAATTACTAAGTTTCTTCTAACGGTACACATCTTTTGATAACTTGATCTTTACACTTTTTATAAAAAATACGAGTCATCTCAAAAGTAATATTTAGAATCATGGGTAAAATTTTTCCATTGATGGTATGTTAATCCATAGGGTATAATATCATTAATAATAAAATTAACTATGTCAGCATACCATGGAATGCACAACTCAGTAACAATATATAGTTGCTCATAAGGGAAACTTTCATTAGTACATCTTCATAAGAAAAATATTCTCACTGCTCCAATCTAGATAAATGGTCAGCAATTTGATTATCCTAATCTTTTCTATCACTACTTTAATTTCAAAATTTTGCATCAGAAGGACCCATCTAATTTGTATCGGTATAGCATCCTTCTAAGACATAAGATATCTAATAGCAAGATGATTGGAATGAACAATATATTTGATTCTAATTAAAAAGAATTTGAATTTATCAAAATCATGTACTGTTGACTATAATTCATTCTCAATACTAGTGTAATTAATTTGAGCTTCATTAAGCGTTTACTAGCATAGTATATAGCTTTAAAAATTTTATCATTTCTTTGTCCTGACACTGCCCCAATAGCATAATCACTTGCATTACACATTAACTAAAAAGATCTCCTATAGTCAGGTGATACTATAATAGGAGTGGCGACTAATCTTTCTTTTAAAATGTTAAAGAAATTAGGTAATCTTGATGAAAGCTAATTTGGACATATTTTTTTTAACGATGCATAAAATCTTGGTGACTTCTTAGAAATCATTTATATAATGCCTATAGAATACAACATTTCCTAGGAAACTTCTAACCCTTCTTACTTTGGTTGGTGGAGGTAGTCTTGCAATTACTTGAAACTTTGCTTGGTCTACTTCCATGACATTTTCAGATATTTTATGTCCCAGAACAATTTCTACTACGACCTTCAATTGATATTTTTCCTAATTGAGAACAATGTTAGTCTCTTCACAACAATTTGGCACCTTTAATAAGTGATCTAATCATGTATCAAATGAAGTTACAAACACTGAGAAATTGACCATGAAACTTCTATCTTTTTATCAATGAAGTCACAGAAAATAAACATCATGCAGCTTTGGAAAGTGGCGACTGCGTTACATAACTCAAATGACATTTTATAAAAGGTAAAGTTCCATAAGGGCTTGTAAACATGGTCTTTTATTGATCTTTGGGAGCTATAGATATTCGATGATATCTGGAATATCTATCTGAAAAGAAAAAATATTAGTAACCAACTAGCCTATCCAACATCTAATCCAAAAAGGCTAAAGGAAAGTGATCTTTCTTAGTGGCTATAGTCAATTTCTTGTAGTCAACACAAATTCACTACTCTGTGGCATGTCTAGTAGAAATTAATTAATTTTATTCATTTACAGATACTATCACTCCATCCATTTTCGGAACACAATAAATAGGATTAACCCAAGAGCTATCTGATAAAGGAAAAATAATACATTCATCTAACCACTTTAATATCCCCTTTTTTACAACTTCTTTCATAATTGGATTTAATCTCCTTTAAGGATATGCCCAGGGTTTATGACTATCTTCCATCAGGACCCTATGCATACAAATAGATGAACTAATTCCTTAAAAATCTGTTAAGGTCTATCCTGAAGCATTCTTTTAATTCCTCGGAATTTCCTTTAATATTTTTTCTTACAATTAGTTCATGGTTTCTTCAATAGAAGAAATTAGAGGTTTAATATTTTTAGTTTTATTTAAAATTGCAAAACTATCCCAAAAAAATTTTGTATCTTCGATAGATAAGATCTCTAGCTTATCTTGGAAATCCATGTCTTTCACCTTATCTAACTCGTATGTTTCTTATTTAGCTTCACAACTTTCTCAGAAATGACTATTACACAAATAATCAAATAAGTTCATTTGAATAAACTAATCTTATTATCCATTAGCATGATATTTCATAGATTTTAATATATTAAATATGACTTCCTGATAATTCACTCTCATTCTTAATACACCTTTTTAAACATCTATCATAGCATGTCTAGTAGCTAGGAAAGGTCTCCCTAAAATATTTTAAATTTCTTTATTATTCTTTATATCTAACATAATTAACTCAAAAGGGAAGATAAATTTATCCACTTTAACTAGACCACTTTCTATAACTCTCTTTGCGTAAGTGATCGATCAATCAGCTAACAGAAGTGTTACAGTAGTTGGAGAAACGTTCCCCAATAATACCCTTATAAGGGCATAAGATTTATACTAGATCAAAAATCACATAAAGCTTTTCCAAAAAACCTTTCTCCAATTGCACAGGGAATAATAAAGCTCCTAAGATCCTCAAGTTTTTTAGGAAACTTCTTATAAATTATAGTGTTGCACTATTCACTAATTGCAACTGTCACAAAATTTATTTTCTTATTAAGAATACTATTCATGAACTTTACATAACTGAACATTTGCTATAGTGCTTCAGTGAACAAAATCTTAATAGTTAACTTGTTATATACTTCCAATTAATTTTGAAAATTGTTGATCCAACTTATGTTGTTTAAGTATTTGAGGAAATTGAGGTGGTTTTTTCATTATGTTAATTTTAGTTGGAGAGACTGATTTTTCTAAATCCTCATAAGCATATTCCTTAGGTTTTTCAGTTTCTACGGTCTCTTTTCAGCCTCATTCTCATTTTAAACTACATCCTCCAATTCTCTTCCACTTCGTAATTGGGCAGCTTTAAAATGCTCACTATTCTTCTCCTGATGTTTTATCTCAGTTTTACTAGGAAGAGCTCATTGAGGCCGATTGCTAAGTGAGTTAGCAATTTGTTCCAGTTTATTCTCTATATTCTTTTTTGTTGCACCTTGATTTTGTAGTTGATTCCTCATTTGTAACACAACTTCCTCAAAAGATAGCTTTCTCTCAATACATTCTTGATTATTGTTAAAGCCTAGAGGATAAAATGGTTTATAGTTAGTATCACCCTGATATGCCAATTTTCTAAAGCATTTACTTGATTAATTCTCCATTGTTGGATTCCATTACCTAAATTATTATTCCAATTAAAACTATGATGGTGTCAGTCGTTAAAACGTGTGTGGTAATTTTTGGATTTAATTTAATGTATATAATATATGTAAATGTGTAGTTTACAAAATATTATATTATTGTTTTAAATTTTAAAAATATTAAATCAAACTAATCCCATATAATCTGTAGTTAAAATAATCAAGCACTTCTCTACAAGACATGTATCTATCCCGAAGAATGATACATTGCATGGTAGTGAAACTTGATCAAATAAACTAAAGAATTCATGACATTTGTTTGGTCTGCGAACCATTTATGTTGACCGACATCTTCCCCTATATAGAATAAAGTAACTAAATAGGGTTTATATTAATCTAGGGTCTATAAGTTTCCTAAAAGGGCATGCCCCTATAGTTAATTACATCTTAGATAACCGAAGTTATCTAAGAAACTCTTGATATAAATCAGGAAATATTCATATTCATGACTTCCAAAAGGTAGGATTCTTCAAGAAAATGTGATAACAGGAAACCCTTTTAGTTAGTGACTTAAATTTTAAAACAAATTTTAATATATGAATCCAAAGAAAAAGAGAGCTAAGGGAAGAACATATATCCAAAATGAATCTCAGTGCACACTATCCTATGGTTTGGCTTCGATTTAGGTTATTTATTTAATGTTTCATCGTCCTAATTTTTTTATTTAGGGCTTACATTCACTTGACACTGATCATGTGAATAGCTTGGAAGATAGGAGGATTTATTTCATATCCGATGACAACAATCCTAAGACGAGTTAAGGCTTATATTGCACAATGTACAAAGGCTTAAAAAGGTGGGGATTTATGCTACACTAGGTAAGCTACCCCAAAGTCCTGTGGCATGTTGTTTTAATTTCTAAGGAGATTTGTTGCTGAAGATGCCTGTGCTGCCCAATATGAATGCTCCAAGCTTCTCGTCTTAGCAGGTTTAGTCTAAAGAAGTGTCAAATGTAGGAGGTTAAGAGAAGTAGCATGTTTCATAAAGGGTTTAAATTGAGGTGTCTTAATAATATCTTATTTGGGGGAATATTTAAGTTGATTATGACGACACCGGTTAGGATCCCATAGTTCTCTCATTCTGGCACCACTATTTTCTTCGGATTCACATAGTCCAAATGAATTTACTAAACTTAACTTAAAGAGTTCCATACTTTCATTTAGACCGTGGGAAATACCATTAGCAGCCATAGGTTGCATCCTTTCGAGGTATTCCCGATCTTCTGATAGAGATATTTTAATTTAGTTGTTATTGTGATTTTTGTTTTGTTCGTGAGTAAAATTTGAGTTGTCTTATATTTTGAATGTTATGGCGGTAAATTGTAACCTGTTTTGGTTTCAATTTTTTTTTGGTTTTGATTTTGTGGCTATCCTAAAAGTTTTGGTTTTCATGTAGGGTTATATTTTTGTTTAACATGTAAGCTCGTAAGCAAGAAAAGTACAATAGGGGAAAGGTACTATAAACTTATAAAAACGTACCTGGCGAGTCTTCTTGTTCCTCCACCTGAAACTTTAGTATCTTTTCAATAAACATTTATAGTTTGTAGGAAATTAAAACACTATAGATAGGTTCATCACGATCCTACAAAATCCCATGTTACAACTTTGTGGCTCATGTTCATTCATTTAAGTAATCTCTTCATTTAATAAATATGATAGGTTCAGTTGTCCTACAAGGTATCCAGAAGATTTGTGAGAAGGCCTAAGAAATACCTAAGTAATTCACAATACTTTTGATCATCCTTGAGTTTATTTTGAACTTATCATAATTATTAAATGATTCATTTATTTCATACCCTTATGCTTAGTGAACTAGTGTTTTAATTATTCCAAAAGATGGGGTAAATATCACTTGATATTTTAATTATGAGTTATGTGAGAGGGGGCCTTTAGTGGAAAAATTAATTTATGATAGAATTTAACCAATTTTGATGGGCTCGTAGTATTTCAAAAGTGTTTAAGATTAATTATGTTTTCTTTTCTAACCCTTATTAATCAAATTTGATTAAGCTTAGCCTTACCACCAAGCCCCGTAAGACTTAGGTGGGTATATTTATAATTTTTATAATTGTTTAGTTATATCGTTATGATTCTTATCAAATTAATGAATTATCATTTAAACATCACGTAAGGGGTATTTAATTGATAATTATTAACCTTTAAAGCCAAACACCTAACCTTAAGAATCTTTTAATCTTAATTTTCATCAAAATTTATGTGATTTAAAGAAATTACAAATTTACCTTTTAATATGTCAAAAATGAGATTGGTTTCTACCATTTTTCCATTTATATTTCAATCATTTTAACATGTTAATTAAGATCATATATTGCCCATTTTCCATTTTAATTAAGCCTAAATTTTAGTTAAGGCTAAATTCTTTAAACTTGAATTTTTGCCCCTAAAGGCATTATCACTTCATAATTCATTAAATAAATTTGAAATGTCTTTAAAATTTTTAGGCTATCCCACCCATGGATCAATTAAAGCATTATAGGAGAAAATGTAATTTTTCCAATCTTTAATTTAATTTATATAATTATTTTAATGTAAAAATAGGGATTTTCAACGGAACTTCAATAACTTAATCAAAACAAAGTTTCTATCCGTAAGAAAATTTTTAGAGCTTTACATAAACCAGAGGACCACTTGGACTAAATTTTATGACCTTTTGACTTTTAATTTATATATTATAATTATTCTAGTTTTTGGAGTATAAATTAAATATAAAATATCATTTAAATTGAAATTTAAGTTTCATATTTTTCTTAAATCTCTTTGAGTTCACGAAACCCAGAGAATCAAATTTTATATTTTGTGATTTATAATTTAATTATTAGAATTATTTAGTGAGAAATTAAGAAATTCCATTTTTAGCCTTTAAAAAAGTTTTAACCCTCTAAAATTTAATATCTTTATTTATAGAGATAGGAAAATTATTCCAATTATTCCTAAATAATTAGGAGAAAACTTACATCAAGTCAATCAATATTTTTAATTTTGTGAGATTTATAAATTTTTAAATATCTAAATAATAAAATAATGCTTAAAAATGAAAAAATTATTTTTATTACAACTTTATTTTTTAGAGACTCTTCTGATTGCAGAGAATTCCCAAAATTATTTTGTTAATTTTTTGTAGTGTATTTTAATTGTTATAATTATATAATGCCAAAAAAATGTGATTTAATATGAAAAATTAATTTTAGTATTTAAATTAGTTCCATTTGACTTATAACTTTTCTAAGGAGTTCCCCAGACATTAAGTAGTGGAGAATAGAAATCAAGTTATTTTCATTAATATTTAATCCATTTATTTTTATTTGAATTTTAGGTCTTAATTACCATTAGGATTATACTTAATGAGTTAAACTAAGTTTACATTTTTTCTAGGGTCCACTGGTTACAGGGAACCTAACAAAATTTTCTTTACATTTTTATGATCATTATTTTAACTATTATAATTTTAATAACCTGAAAATTTGAAAAAAAGATCTCCTCATTGTGATCTCCCCTCACCGTGGAAAAATTAATGAAGATCCCTCATGATAGAGGGAACAAGACCCCCAAAGCTCAAGCTATGGTGAGGTGTCCATGCAAATGGAGAATTAAAAGACTCTAAACTGTGTTTAATTAATTAAAAATAAAATATTCATCAAATTAAGTTCAAACAAAATCCACATTTTTCTCCTCTATTCACTGAGCAAGTGGGTATTTTTCTATTATATTTCTAATTTTTCTACACCAAGTTATGGATTCTTAAAGTTCCACTGATTTAAATAAATCAAAATAACTATATTTTCTCACTTAAATGACGTAGTGCCACAACATCATAAGCAGGTCTAAAAGGCTACACGTCACACTCCTATTCGATGCAGCCATCTGACTGGATGTCCACGCGGCTTTGCTTTATGCACCTGATCTCCATCTGACTTCATCCCGGCCGTCCAAGCATTACACGTGCGATTGAACGGTCCTCCTTCATCCTCTTCGACTGTTCATCCCGAGAGTCATCCACCGTCTAGCCTGAAGAACTCGAGCTAGACTCAACCAAATAGCTTTGAGTTTATTTCTAAAGACTCATCTGACCTAGAAGAACCTATCTATATGGCTAAACTAGCCTAAATCAACTCAACATTCATGGAGGATCGAAAATGGCTCGTAATGAAGGTGAATTTCAAAACCTTTGTCTAAGAGGAGAAGCCTTAATCTGATGGTTGTGGTAGCTTTGATTGGGCCCAACGAGTCTCCAGATGAAGCCTCTGGTCGTGATGAAGCATATGGACCCATGTTCGCTCAAGCTCAATTTCGGTTGCTGAACAAAGTTTGTTGTGGGGGCTCTCTATGATGGGGCTTTGATGGGGAAACTTCTTCTTTCACTCTGGTGATGGTGCACAATTGAAGACAGTGGGGAGGTACAATTGAAATTGTCCTTCTTTTGGCTGGAATTTCAGTAGTGAAATTAGCTCAAGACAGTGGGATTCAATGGCTGAAGGTGGTAGGCCTACAATCAAGAGGTCTCAGGAAAGCCCTTGGAGCAATTTTACATAGTTTCCTTAAGAAGATTTTAGCACTCCTCTTTGGCCAAGGAGAGCTCTATTTAAGGCCAAGGCAATTGGATTGAGCTCAAGGGTTGCTGATGAGTGGAATCAACAGCCTATGTAGAGGGTAAAAGAGCTCCAGTGAGCAATCAAGACTGGATAGCTCAGTGGGTGAGTTTGGTTTTAATTTGATTTGGGTTGACTCTCGAATTGGGCTCCTCCGGTGACTAGGCCGGCCGACCAGGCCAGGAACGGGTGGCTAAAGGTCAGATGGTTAGGTGGGCAGGACATCTTGGGGTGAGCTTAAGTGGTTAATGCATTATGTCAAATCTCCCCTAGGTTTAGTCATAAATGGGGTGAAATTCCTTAATTTCGAGGACCATTGGTCCATGGCTTCACTAGGGTGGGCTAGGTGGATCTTGCCCAGTCCCTAAGGTCTCAAGGCTGGCTATGTTGAGCTTGGTTTGATCAAATTTGGTTTAATTTGGCTACATTGGGTCATGAGTTCAATTTTAGGTTTAAGCTTGGGTTGAGTCAAATTGATTGTTCCATATGGTGTGTATGATTTTCATAAAGTGTTTAGAAGAGAATTAGGGTGGTTTTGAATAGGTTTGGGGGATCAATTTAGCTTGATTTGAGTATTTAGTCAATTTTAGCAATGTTGGGTTAGCTTGGTTAGGCTAGGGTTGGGTCAAAGGCCAATTTATGGCTCCAAATGATCTATGGTGGATGTTAAGAAGAGTTCTTGATATTAATTGGGTGGAAATTTGGGGATTGGGACATTCAATTTGATGGATTTTGGGCATGAGACACATTTGAGGCAAATTTGAGCATTTTGGATTTAGTTGGACTTGAGTGTGGTTTGGTGGAAATTTGGGTCAATTGATGGTTCAATTTAATTTATTGGAATGTTATTAAGAGTTTAGGATTTAAATTTGGGGAGAATTGATTAACATTAGGTTCAATTTGGAGGAATTGGGTCATAGGGTCAAAATTGGGTGTTGTTGTTTTGGGTTTAAATTGATCTCAAATGTGGATTTGGTTTGAAAGATGTTAGGCATTGTGAATTAAAGTTTGGAATTGAAGTTGAAGAGGTTTGAGGTCAATTTGGTGGACATTGGGGGTGATTTGGGCATTTTGGGCCTTATAAGGCAATTTGGGGCTTTTGATGAAATTGGGCAAATTTGGTCTAATTGGGTCACATAAAGTAGTTTAAATTTAAATTGGTAATATTTGGAGAGTTTTGGAAGTCTTTGGGAATTTTTGGAATTTTTGAAAATTTTTGCTAAGAGGGACATTTTGGTAATTTGGAGGGTTTTTGCTGTTATATTGGGTATTTTTGTAAATTTGAAGTCTTTTGGATATTCTGAATGGACAGGAATGTTTTGGAGTGAATTTTGGAGGATTTTGATAATTTTTGTTGATTTTGGGAATTTTAGGCAGAATTAGGGTTTTGGGGGTAATTTGGTCATTTGGTAGAGTTTAGGGCTAAGGAGTCAAAAACTGGAATTTTTTGGTAAAATTTGGAGTTGGGTGAGATTAATAACCCATTTGAGCCATGGACTAAGGGAACTCCCCATTTGGACCCTTCATGTGTTGGTACTAATCAAGCCCTATCCTGGGGCTAAGACCTTTGGAAAAAGCACCCACATGAGTTTCCAAAAGGGCAGAGGATCGAGTGTGGAGATGTTTGATTTAAGGTTGTGAGGTAGTGTGTGAGAGTACATTGTGCAAGTATGTGTGTGAGCCTCCCCCAGACCACCTATGGTAAGTCTTAAGGCTTGACCATCTTATAGGGGACTTCGCTTGAGCTACCTAATGCTTGGTCTCATCCTCCTAAGCATTTAGAGGTTAGATTTTTGGCATTTGAAAGCTTCAAGTGAAGCAAAGAAGTATTTTGAATTAATATGGGGTGAGGGTTTCATTGCTAATCCTCTAAGATAGTCACGAGGAAAGTCCTATGGCTAGAACCTAGGCTATTCTAAAGAAAGTCTAAACCTCAACCAAAAGTGAGGTCAACAAATGGACCCCCAATAGGTGTAGTGTGCTAGGTAAGCACACTGCACATATTGGTGTTGACCGACGAGAACAAAAAACAAACACAACTGTCTGAGTCAAAACTCGAGACAAGACGTAGAATTCAACTAGAAAGTTTTTGCTGGGGATTATCTGGTTAGAAAACCTTCAAGTCTCGAGAACTTTCACTGGGGAAGGGAAAATGGAATACGTTCGTTAGGGAGCCGTGAATTTCAAGCCTCCATACTCTAAAGGAGTCCGATCCAAATCGATATGAAGTGGGAATTTGTATTAGAATTTGACTTGAATTTCATATTTGAATTTAATTTCAATTTAAATTTTAAGTTTGAATTTAATCTTGAGCCTTATTGAATTTATGAAGATTCATGGAAATTTAGGGAAAATTTAGGATTTATGGAATTTTTACTTTGTTTCAATCTCATAGGAATCTTTGAGTTTAAGTGAGTGCAGAGGAGACAGAGTCGAAATTGAGGTACCGACCTCAGAAGAAAGGAATAAGAACTTAGATATTGATCCCAGAGGGTGAGAAATGGAATTTATGTTCTAGTCTCTAAATTCAAGAACTTGAATTTAGGTACCTGTCTCGAAAATGAGATCAGAATTTGGGTACTGACCTTGAAATTATTGTGAATGCAAAAAATTTTACGGATAGGATGCAAAAATTTAGGGAATATCGGAAATCAGACAACTGAGCTTCGACCCTGGGATGTCATGAAAGGTGAAAATTTTCTCTGATAGAATGTGAAAATTAAGGTAATATAATGAATCAGACGACTGAGCTCCGAACATGGAATTTCATGGAAGGCGGAAAATTTATCGGATAGGAAATGGAAATATAGGGAATTTTGAAGATTCAGATAACTATGCTCTGATCCTAGAATTTCATGTAAGGCAGAAAATTTCTCTTATAGGAAATGGAAATATAGGGAATTTTGAGGAATCGAACGACTATGCTCTGATCCTGGAATTTCATGGAAGGCAGAAAATTTCTCGGATACAATATGGAAAAATAGGGAATTTTGAGGAATCAGATGACTATGCTTAAATACTGGAATTTCATGAAAGGCAGAAAATTTCTCGAATAGAATGTGGAAATTTAGGTAATTTTGAGGAATCAGACTACTCTGTTCTGATCCTGGAATTTCATGATAAGCAGAAAATTTGTTCGGATAGGATGTGAAAATTAAGAAATTTTGAGGAATCAGACGACTATGCTCCCAATCCTAGAATTTCATGGAAGGCGGAAAATTTCTCGGATAGGATGTGGAAATTTAGGGAATTTTAAGGAATCTATGGGAGGAAAGCTCAAGGACTTACATTCGGTCCAAGGAGTGACAAGAGGGAGTCTGAAATTAGTTATTGATTCCAGAAATTCTCATGAAATGATTTAAAGAGAATTTTATGTTTGACTTTAGAAGAAAGTGGGATTGGTGGAATTCGACCAAGATTGGCATCCAATACAAGATTTGTAGAATTTTGTGACATTTTGAATTTATGGGAAGTGACATTGTGTAAAGTGTCGAAGTTGTGTGGAGTGCTTTTGGAAATGTAGAAAATGGAAATGAGCACAGAGACACGAAGTTTCGAGAGAGAGAATTAGCTTATCGTTTGTCTTCACTTTATAATTTTCTTTCAATTTTTTTTGTTTTATTCATTTGATTTCATTTTGTTTAATTTTATCTCGTTTTATCTGATTTTAGATTCAATTTCCCTTTAATTTTGTTTCATTTTATTTGATTTCTTTTTGACTTTTTTTTATTTGTTATTATTTTTATTTTATTATTATCTTATTAATTTTTTTATTATCTTTATTTGTTCGTTTTAGTTTGGGACCTACACATGGTCCTACGGTTTCTGATTGTCGTGTCAAATGAAACATTTTTGAAGAAAATATTGGCAAGCTGAAACAGAAATCTTCATTAATCTTTTGGTGAAAGTAGTAGTACAACTAATCATATCCTGATACATATCCAAAAATAGATCGAGCATACATAGCTGAACAAAAATATCATATCATATCCTGCGACACAAAGGAGATGACAATTGCTGTGACCCGATGTAGGAGGTAGTAGATATCTGTCATCTGAGGCTGCTCTATGGACAAGCCAATTTACCAAAGGCTACGCTTCAGAACAAAAGTCCCCTTGTGAACACCTAGAGGTATTGTTGTCACAGTGGCAAGGACGAAGCTTTTCCAATTCTGGATCTGACTCGTAATAAAATGGTGTCTTGTCCTCATCCATTTTTCTAAAGGCAACTGACACCCTTTGTCATGTAACTCCTAGGATGCAGTGCTTGTCAAGATCTGCTTCATTTCCTTTTAGTACTAGCACTGACCCGACTGGTAGAGGAATCTTAACCAAACCTCAAAACTCTTCCGATCTGACAATCTGAATTTCTTAGCCGAACAAAATATTACTTTCACTTATAAAGGAGACCGTGCAGATGGGCCTAACAAAGTCATGGTGGTCGATATGAGGCGGGATACAGTCCCCATCTTTATAAATATTTATGATGCAACTGTTAAGAATATAGTCTACAGGTAGCACGTGCCACTCGACCATCCTCTTTATCATCTTCTTGATCTGTGGTGGCATCAGATCGACCTCATCGTGCTGTATAATCCCCTGGGGATTACCCCGTCGATCCTTGGCGAAATTGTTGCAGCATCTGCACTAGATGGTGACCCTGCCTTTTCCCCTTTTCCATTTCGTTGGCTCTATGTACGTCTTCTCCTTCAGATGGCCTTCTTTGCCCAAGTCTTCGAGAGCAAACACACAATACATAATCTTTTTTTGATCATTCCATAAAAATACTTCTGTGTATAACTCGAGGCCTTCCAAAATAATGATGAATCTTCCTTGTATTTCTTCATAGTGCTAAAATTCCTTCTTTCTAACTCTTCTGATTTTTACCATAAAATAATCTGGAACTCCTCACTGTGGCAAAAGAAAAAATTGTGGTACGTATGGCTCTACATCAGGATGTTTCCTGCTCCTGAGTAGCATCTAGGCGACTTCATATGCCTTGAATGTGCCATACTCCTCTAACTGTAGTATGTCACACTGTAGGCACTCTAAAATGCTCCTGTCACTGAAGGTTGTCTGGCAAACCTGTGCTGCAAGTCAAACACCCAGTAAAGATTTCTTCCTTCGGATCCCATGTCGACGTGGGATTCTCAGCGGTCTCTGCTCACTATATGTGCATAGCATGCTATCGTGAGTTTCTTTCATTTATGTGTCATAAAAATCTTCTGGAATGGGTTGTAAATCAGCAGCTAACTTCTGAGCCTGTCTCCTCTTCATCCTGTACAGGAGGCGATGCTTGTGGTGGTTTCCATCCACTTTCATTTTGTGTTCACCAACAATGCGTCTGAGACTCTATTAACTGAAGCGGCAACAAGATCACCCTATGGAGTCGCGATCATGGATGAGATCTGACTGTGTCTCCAAACGAGGAGGTGTGAATCTAGAAAACTTTTAGTGTCTCCATGTCCTAATGTCTGTCCTGTCTCTCTATGAACACTTTTCATCACTGATTTTATACTTGTAGCCTTCTTGTATGTGTTCTTTCTTTTTCAGAGTGCAAGTTCCAAGTCGTCTTTGAAAGAAAATGCCAGCTCGCAACCTGACAGTTCCTGCACAAGAAAACAAGGGGAAATATCAGTGGCTGTCATTTTGCGTGAGCAAGAACAATAACAAACTTATGATTAATGATTTAACATTTTTTCATAATTATCTTGATGTCATCATCTTATTTAATATTATTTTTTAAGATTTAGAATTAGAAATTTATCAAAAATTTTTTTTGTGAGAAAATTTTTTTATTCCATTTAACCTTATTTTATTACAAAATTTGGACCCAGTCACAGACACTGGCTATATGGCTATATCGAAATGGATATCCTTCTTCATATTTTATTATGTCTCATAGTTTATCTTTAGATATCATCCATTTATCTTCAAAGGTCTATCCCCTTGAGAACCTACCAGCTGGTATGACCCTCTTGAGTAAACTTGTTCTACCAAGAATGGTACTTCCTAGGTCGGTTCAAAATTTCCACCTATCTTGCGGTGTGTAAGAACAGATCTTTTAAGAACGAGCACAAGATCATCGATTTTGAACGACCTCGGGTGAACTACTTTATCATGGGCTTGGATCATCTTTTCTTAATAAAGTTCCAAATTCTGGTCCGCGCACAATCTTCTCTCTTTAAGGCTTTATAATTTGCCCATCAAAGTCTAACATTCTCTTCTATTGTAATTTGATTGGCGACAGCGATTTGGAGCTAAGGTAGCTGAACTTCTAGAGGAAGAACTGCCTCGGAGCTGTACACAAGTGCGTAAGGCGTATATTGAATCGGTGTTCTGACTGTCATTTTGTAGGCCCATAAGGCTTCTAGTAACTTTTCATGCCATCCACTTTTGTTGTCGTTGAGTGTCTTCTTTATAATCTGAACAAGCATCTTATTTAAGGCTTCTGTCAAGCCATTCTCTCAAGGGTAATAGATCTTCTAGTACCACTAATCTATCTTGTGACGTCTAAAAAAGTTTCTAATTTTCATGCTCTTGAAAGTGAGACCATTATCTGAGATCTGCGCGGCACACCGAAGAGGTAGACTACTGATTCTTGAAAAACTATAGAACCTACTGTTCTGTGACTTCCCGTAGTGGCACTAGCTCTGTCCATTTGAAGAAGTAGTCTGTAGCTGCTAGAATGAATCGATGTCCTTTCGAAGATGGAGGGTCTATCAGACTCATTATATTTGTGCCCCAACACCCGAGTGGCCACGAGGCAATAGTGGGGTGTAGAACATTTATAAGTTCATATAAAACCACTTCATGCACTTGACATTGATGACATTTCTTTGCAATGTCCATGCAGTCGATCATTATTACTGACCAATAGTACCCGAGCTTTTGATCTTCATCTTCCTCTTTGGCCCAGACTGGTGTGCTCTACACAATCCAGCATGTACCTCTTAGATGATTTTGTGTGCTTCTGCCGTGCTCATACATCTTAATCACATTAGGTTGAAGGATCTTCTGTACATAACATTATCGATTAAGACATACGGCAAAGCCCTCTTCTGAATTTGATGTGCTACTGACTTGTCTTCTAGTAGTCTTCCTATTTGCAAATATTCCATTAACGGCTGACACTAGTCTTCTATTTCATCTACCATAGTAGTCACTATCACTACTTTCCAATCTCATGCAAACTATTGAGGTCGATCTGCTCTTCTTCCTTCAAAATATGGTTTTAGTCTGTGTCCATTTACTTTAAATCTGTGTCCAGTCTTTTGATCTTCAATTTCTACAGCTCTGTATGTGAATATTTGAGTTATAATGTAAGGTCCTAACCATCGAGATTTTAGTTTCCCAAGAAATAATTTCAATCTTGTATTATAATGTAAAAAATCTTGTCTTGGTTCAAAATTTTTTTTGTTAATCTTTCGATCATGCCATAATTTTATTTTTTCTTTATAAATTCTATCGTTATCATAGGATTCATTTCTTAATTCCTCTAATTCATTCATCTGCAATAATCTCTTCTCACCAGCATCTTTTAAATTATAATTGAATTCCTTAATTACCAAATACTGTTTGTGTTCTAATTAAACTGGTAAGTGACAAGTTTTTCCATAAATAAGCCTGTAAGGAGTCATTCCATTTGGGGTTTTATAAGCAGTCCTGTATGCCCATAATGCGTGTATCTAGTCTTGTAGACCAATCTAACCTACTAGGGTTTACGAGTCTTTTCTAAAATATGTTTAATTTCTCGATTAGAAACTTCAGCTAATCCACTGGTTTGTGGATGATAAGCAGTTGATATTTTATGAATAATATTAAATTTTTCTGGCAATTTTTGAATATATTTATTCCTAAAATGGGATCCTCCATCAGTGATAATCACTCTCGGCATTCCATATCTTGTGAAAATATTTTCCATTAAAAATTTTGAAACACTTTTAGCATCAAAACAAGGTAGAGCTTGTGCTTCAATCCATTTAGAAGCACAATCAACAACAGCTAATATATATGAGTTTCCAAATGAAGGTATAAATGGTCCCATGAAATCTAATCCCCAAACATAAAAAATTTCAACTTCTAATATAAAATTCAGAGGTATTTCATTTCTTCTAGATAAATTACCTACTCATTGGCATTTATCGCAAGTTTTGATATATCTATAAACATCTTTAAAAAGAGTAGGCCAATAAAATCCAGATTGTAGAATTTTGTAAGCAGTTTTATCTGTCTAAAAATGTCCTCCAAATTCAGAATCGTGACATTTTTGAATGATCTATTCAGTTTCTTCATAAGGCACACATCTTTTAATTATTAGGTCCTTAAATTGCTTATATAAATATGGGTCATCCCAAAAATATGTTTTAGCTTCATGAATGAATTTTTTCTCATAGGTGGTAAAATATCACTTACAATATAATTTACTATATCAGCGTACCATGGTATTTTTCACTCATTTATATTATTAAGTTGTTCGTTAGGAAAATTGTCTGTAATTTCATTTTCAGTGTCAGATAATTCACAATATTCTAGTCTTAATAAATTATATGCAATTTGATTATCAGTTCTTTTTCTATTACTTATTTCAAAATCAAATTCTTGCATTAATAATATCCATCTGATTAATCGTGGTTTGGTATCCTTCTTTTGTATTAAATATTTAATAGCAGAATGATCAGTATGCACAATACATTTAGTTCTAATTAAATAAGATCTAAATTAATCAAAAGCATATACAATTGCTAATAATTCTTTTTCAGTAACTGTATAGATAATTTCTGCATGATTGAGAGTTTTACTAGCATAATATATGACTATGAAAATTTTATCATATATTTGTCCAAGAACAGCTCCTACAACATAATCACTAGCATCACACATAAGTTCAAATGGTTTCTCCTAATCAGGTGAAACTATTATAGGTGCTGTGATTAATTTATCTTTTAATAATTTAAAAGCTCTTAAACATTCATCAGTAAATTCAAATTTCATGTCCTTTTCTAAAAGTTGGCATAGAGGTTTAGTAATTTTTGAAGAATCTTTTATATAGCATCTGTAAAATTCAGCATGTCCAAGAAAACTTCTTACCCCTCTCATTGTAGTAGAAGGTGGTAATTTAGCTATTGTTTGAACTTTTGCAGGGTCTACTTCCATGCCATTTTCCAAAATTTTATGTCCTAATACAATTCCTCTTGCAACCATAAATTGACATTTCTCCTAATTTAGAACTAAGTTAGTTTTTTCGCATATCTCTAAGATTTTTTCAAGATGATTCAAGCATGTGTCAAATGATGTTCCAAATACAAAGAAATCATCCATAAATACTTCTATTCCATCATCACTTAATTTACTAAATATAGACATCATAGATCTCTGGAATGTTGCAGGTGCATTACATAATCCAAAAGGCATTCTTCGAAAAGCAAATGTTCCATAAGGACTAGTAAATGTTGTTTTCTCTTGATCCTCAAGAGCAATTGGAATTTGATGATAACCGGTATATCCATCTAAAAAATAAAAATATTTATGCCCGGCTAGTCTATCTAACTTTGGTCTAGAAATGGTAAAGGGAAGTGATCTTTCCTGGTGGTTGAATTTCATTTTCTATAGTCAATACATATACGCCAACCACTAACTTGTCTTTTGGGTATTAAATCATTATTTTCATTAGCTTCAACAGTCACTCCTCCTTTCTTAGGAACACAATGAATTGGGCTTACACAAGCACTCTCCAAAATAAGATATATAATACCATTGTCTAACCATTTCAATATTTCCTTCTTGACTATTTCTTTCATTATTGGATTTAATCTTCTTTGGGGATCAACTCTTGGTTTATGTTCATTACTAAAATAATTCTGTGCTTACAGATTGAACGACTAATTCCTTTAATATCTGCTAAGGTCCAACCAAATGTTTTCTTGTACTTTTTTAATGTATCCAGAAGTTTTTGCTCTTGTGATTTGTTTAGTTCTGCCGATATAATAACTAGCAGGGTTGAAGAGTTACCTAAATAAGCATACTTCAAATGAGTAGGTAAAATTTTTAATTCAAGTTCAGGAGGTTTAATAATCGACGGAACTATATTCTTTTCAGTGTTGTCTGTATTGTCCAATATTTCAAATCTTTCTTGTATATAATCTAATTTTTCGTCATATGTTTCTTCAATTATATCCATATTTTCTATTTCTAGTTTTTCTTCAAAGTATTCTCTAAAATGTTCATTTTGCAAATGTTCAAGATTGTCCATTCGAAAACATTCATCATCTTTTTCTATAGCAGGATATTTCATTGATTTTACAATGTTAAAAGTTACTTTTTGATCGTTTACTCTCATAGTTAATTCTCCTTTCTGAACATCAATCATAGCTTTTCTAGTATCTAAGAAGGGTCTTCTTAAAATTATGGGTATTTCTTTATCTTCTTCCATATCTAAAACAATAAAATCCACTGGGAAGATAAATTTATCCACTTTTACTAACACATCTTCAATAACTCCTTTAGGATATGTCACTGAACGATCAGCTAACTGAAGGGTTACTGAAGTAGGTGAAACTTCTCCCAATCCTAATCTTTTAAAAATTGATAAAGGCATAAGATTTATGCTGGCTCCTAAGTCACATAAAGCTTTTCCATAAAATTTTTCTCCAATAGCGCAAGGTATAGTGAAACTACCAGGATCTTTTAATTTTTCAAGAAGCTTTTTCTGAATAATTGCACTACACTCTTCACTAAGTGCAACAGTTTCATTGTCTGCAAACTTTCTTTTTTTATTTAAAATATCTTTCATAAATTTCACATAATTAGGAATTTGTTCTAATGCTTCTACAAAAATAATATTTATCGTTAATTTCTTTAGGATTTCAAGAAACTTAGAAAATTCCTTATCTTTTTATGTTGCTTTAGTCATTGAGGAAATGGTGGTGGTGGTTTTTCTACCAAAATTTTCATAGGTATTAGTGGATATTCTTCATTTTGATCTTGCTGATTCTTCTCTTTTTCAATTTCCACTTCCTCATTCTGACTTTCCATTTCTTTTTGCATTTTTGTTTCAACTTCTTTTTCACTTCTTAACGGTATCGCTTTAATTTGTTTTTTTCCTTGATCTTTAGGATTTATTTCTACATTACTAGGAAAAGTTCCAGGAATTCTATCATTAAGTGCAGTAGCAATATGTCCAAGCTGAGTTTCAATATTTTTAATTGCAGCTCCTTGATTTTGTAATTGATTTCCTTGAATTTGTAATTGATTACCTTAATTTTGCAAATGTTGCCCCATATTTAATATTAATTCCTCCATAGATAACTTCTTATCCTTAAATTGAGAATTATTAGTAAATCCAGGTGGATAAGAAGGTTTATAATTAGAATTTCCTTGATTAGATGGATTTCCTACTGGGTTTACTGAGTTGTTCATCCATTGCTGATTAGTAGAGGTATTATACCAATTAAAATTTGGATGGTTCTTCCAACCAGGGTTATAATAATTTGCATAAGGATTATTAGGTCGGTTATTAATAGCATTTAAAGTTTCGTATGAAGGTTGAGCGTCTATAAATTGTCCAGATGAATCTTCTTCTATAGTATTAGGAGAATAATTCGTTCCAAAATGATCTAATTTCTTGGATATAGTAGTAATTTAAAAAGCTAACATAGATATTGCGTCAGAGTCATGTATACTAGCTATTTTTTAGAATTTAACCTTTCAGAAGGCCATTTCTTCAATTAATGAATAAGCCTCATCAAATGGTTTTGACATTAATGATCCTCTAGCAGCAGCATCTATAATAGATCTAGAAGATCCTATCAATCCATTATAAAAAGTTTGTATAATTAACCAATCTAGTAACGCATGGTGTGGGCATTTCTTTATAAGATCTTTAAATCTCTCCCAAGCTTAGTATATTGATTCTCCGTCAAACTGACTAAAAGAAGTTATGTCATTTATAAGTTTTGCAGTTTTTGAAGGAGGAAAATATTTGGATAGAAAGTTTTGTGATCATTCTCCCCATGTTTTAATAGATCCAAATGCTAACGAATTTAACCACATTTTAGCCTTATCCCTTAAAGAAAAAGGAAAAAGTCTAAGTCTAACAGCGTCATTAGATACTCCGACATATTTAAAAGTAGCACATAGTTCTATAAAATTAGCATGATGTAAATTAGGATCTTCGTTTGGTGAACAACTAAATTGATTATTCTGTACCATTTGGATAATTGCAGGTTTACGCTCGAATGAATTAGCTGCTACATCAGGGTTTTGGATAGTTAAGTGAATTTCATCTAATGTAGGGTTAGCGTAATCTCTTAAAGGTCTTGGTTGGTTTGTATTTTTAATTGCTGGATTATTTGCCATTTGAGTTAAATTTATAATTTCTCTTTTCTGTTTTCTAGTTATTTTAATAGCGTGCTCTAATTATGAATCGTAAGAGATTAAACTTTTGGTTCCAAATTTACGCATACAATTTTAAGTAAAATTTAGAAATAGTCTGTTACTCTAGTAATTATCTTTAATAATTATTTTAGTGATTACCTTAATAATTACTTTTACTTCCCCGGCAACGGCGCCAAAAACTTGATCGCACGACAGTAATTGTTATAAATATAAGTATTCAACATGATTACTAAGAGATATAATTCCCTAGCAATATCGCTAAAAACTTGACCGGCTCGGGGGAGAGCAGGGCGGAAATTTGAGGGAATATATGTTTGTTAAGCTTTATAAATTTTTTTTCAAATAAAATAGTAATTGTACTCCCTCCCGTATTTATCAACGCAAGTATATGTATCGCTCAAGTAATAAAGGGCTCTAATGGAGTCCTAGATATCAATCCCACAAAGAAGTTAGTGATTTAAGGACTAAATTCGGCAATTGTAATTACTAATCTAGTATACAGAAATTAAGAACACTTATACTAAAAACTATTACTTAAAGATTAAATAGAAGATTGTAATTTAGAAAAGTATCTTTCTACTTGTTAAGATAATTAAGTGAATGAAGAATTAAATGAGTTTAGAATTATATTGAGCCAAATAGGAGCATTCCTATTCTTTACCCTTTGATCCAGGTGCAAAGAACATTGACTAGTCCTATGTTTGGTTACTGAATCTGCGGCAAGGCTGGGAGGATGCGGTCGCCGCTTGAGCTCCCACCTTCCCCTCGCCTGAGGGCTAACATCTACACTTCAGCTCCCAAACAATAGGACTGAATTGAATATTTTAGTCTGTCACACTAAAATGACCAATTCTACGCCCAATAATTAATATTTCCCTATTTATTTGCACCATCCTTCCAAGGCTTTTAACTTCCCTAAATCATGGATGTAATCTTTACTATAGTTGATAATTCAACATATCTTAACAATTTAATTGGCCAAATTGAAAGTAAATTAAGAGTTAAGTAAAAAGATTATCACAATCTATATTTAATATTGTTAGGCATAACTGCTTTAATTCTTCATTTCACGAAATCTCATCAATAAGGAGAAAGACAAAGAAATCTACTCAGAATGCATATGAAGAATAACACAAAACTTGAATTTCATTTAAAGTTATAAAATAATAAAAAAATATACTTATCTCGAACCTTCATCCCAAGCAGACTCCTTGAAGTTCCTTTGACTCTTGTACAACAGACTTCAGATACTCACCAAAACACTCTTAAAAACTCTACTGACTTTCAAATTACACTTAAATGATACTTAATGACACACTTAATGATGACTTAATGACAAATTAAAGACCACTCATGAAACAAAAATCGTTCCTATATATAGAAGGAGTCATATTTTCAAAGGTTGCTTAAGCACCTCTTCAAAAAGCGTCCAGATTCAATGTATTTGGCTTGAATCAACAGTCTCGCCATTGGCAGGCTCGATCTCGTCGTCGGCGGGCTTCTATAAGAATGGATAACCGCTCATGCTCGCTGTCGGCGGGCTCGATCTCGTTGTCAGCGGGCTCCTTCAAAATATTTTCAAAAGCTCTTAGGAAAATCTCGCCATCGGCGGCCTCTTCCTTACCGTCAGCGGGATAGTTCAAATTTCATCTATTTTAGTCCTTTTTGTTCCAGATTCACTCTTTGTTGATCTTTTTGCTCCCATTACCTATTAATCTTCATTCCTACAAAAAAACATAGAAAATACCTTTCTTTAAACTGCAATTTCATATAAAATGGGTATGAATTTCTTAATACATTTTCTTGTGGTCATGTACTAGTCTCGAAAGAGAGCCGAAAGTTAGGTATCGACTTCGAGAAAGGGTGAGAATTAGAAGTTAGGTACCAGTCTCAGAAGAGAGTCGGAAGTTAGGTACCGACCTCGAAAAGGGTGAGAACTGGAAGTTAGGTACCATTCTCGGAAGAGAGTTGAAAGATATGTATCGACCTCGAAATGGGTGAGAACTGGAAGTTAGGTACAAGTCTCAGAAGAGAGTCGAAAGTTAGGTATCGACCTCAAAATTTCAAGAGTGCGGAAAAGTTTCTCGGATGAATGTGAATTTAGCGGACACCGAGATTAGGATGCCTTGTCAGTCTTATACCCAAGTCGGAGGATTAGAATGCGAAAAGGTTTCTCGAAAAGAATGCGAGATTAGTGGACACCGAGATTAGGATGCCTTGTCGGTCTTATACCCAAGTTGGAGGATTAGAATGAGGAAAATTTTCTTGGAAAGAGTGCGAGATTAGTGAACACCGAGATTAGGATGCATTGTCGGTCTTATACTCAAGTCAGAGGATTAGAATGCAGAAAAGTTTCTTGGAAAGAGTGCGAGATTAGCGGACACTGAGATTAGGATGCCTTGTCGGTCTTATACCCAAGTCAGAGGATTACAATGCAGAAAAGTTTCTCGGAAGGATGTGGGATTGGCGGTAATTCAGAAGAGAGAATCAAAATTTAAGTATCGATCTCGAAATGAGAACTGGAAGTTAGGTACAAGTCTCAGAAGGATGGGAACTGGAAGTTAGGTACCAATCCCAAAAGTTAGTATTTGATTTGGGTTTTCAATATCCTACAAAAAATTTAGCACAGAAGAGATTGGAATGAGACATGAAAGTGTTTCACTTCCCGAGAGAGTTGAATAAATTTTGGTTGTTTGGCGAATGATATGATTCCATGCCATCAGAACCAAGTCAAAAATTTTGTGGTTCTGTGTCAGTAGACTCAGTTGACCTTATCAAAAGAGGGAAAGAGATCGCGTAGAGTCGAAAGGATTTCAAGATGACAAAAAAGTTTAGAAGTTTGAAACTGAAGCTGAAGTCTTCTATGGGGAAGAATCAATTCAAAAGAGGGCTCAAAGAAGCTTCAAATGGATTTCAGTCGAAAGATTCAAATCAACGGATTTGGATCAGAATTCAATTCGAGATCTAGAGTCATTTCATATTCAACTCAATATATTCAAAAGTTTTCTTTTCAACTTTCTACAATCGCTCCAGCTCGTATTCTGGGATTATCTGCAATCGGCGAGGTCTGGTAACGTACTGTGGGATGTATGGTTCAACCCCAGCACATTCTCCTGCGTGTATCGGCTCCTCGGGGATAATCTCTGTCAGGACATCCTCCGGGGTTGCTTTTGTAACAAGACTCTTCAAAGCTGGTGCATTTATCTGGTGTCGTGGCGCTAATTCTGTTTCTAGTCTTCTTAGAATTTCTTTCATCTTTTCCACTGTTCTTGGAGTTGATCTCCTATTTTCTGGCTCTTGATGAACTGGCTTCTTTGAAGTATTTGCACTAACGATAGCAGCTGTCTCTTCATGTTGGTCCGCTGCTAGTTTGCTCAGCATCTTGCGAATGCGGCGGTTCTTAATTCTTGGTTGGATAGGAGTGAGAGTAGCTCTCTTTACCTCTTGAACTTCTACGGTCATGGCGCTGACAAGCCTGCCCTCTACTGTAGCAACCATGGACTTAACTTTCTTGTCTGCTTCAGTCACCTGAGCTGTGTTTGCCTTCCTTTTCTTGTCAATAGCTGGCTGACTCAGGCCACCCAATTTCATTACTGTCTGGCTATGGAACTCTTCTCGGTTGATCGGGGTCCAATCCGTTTCCTCATACTGTAGCCCGACCGGTGTAAAATTAGAGTCGATCTTAATCATTGCCCCGCCGTTCATCTTCTCTTCGTCAAGTTCTAGACTCACGCCATTCTTAAACTTTAGAACCAACTGGCCGTTCGACATTTCCCTACGAAAAATAAGGAAAGTACCGGGGGCTGTATTAAGAACGAGAACAATAAGAAAGATCACTTATCAATGGAAAATTCTTATTCGTTTCTTTTTTTTTTTCAAATCTTAATAAGAGTAGGAAAAGATGAGGAAAGATTAGGAATGAGCTTGATTCGGAAGGAAGGATCAAAATTTTATTATTATGATTTCACATATTTTCTTTTTAACACATCTTTTGTTAATGATTTTGGTCATCCATTTTTATATATTGGGTTCGGACACAGTTACAAATGATTACTCCACCCGTGCTTCTAGGAATGAGACCTCAGTTTTCAAAGTTCATCCTTCGAAACATCAGGTTGCGTAATACTTCTTCAAATATACTCCATTGATTGGAAACATAGATCGTTCCCCACAACAATTCACGAGTTGGTAAGAACCTCTTAAGTAGACTGTCTCGACCACGAACGGCCCCTCCCAAGTTGGTTCAAATTTTCCTCCTATCTTGCGGTGTGCAAGAATAGGTCTCTTGAGAACTAGAACCAAGTCACCGACTTTGAATGTCTTTGGGCGGACCAGTTTATCGTGGGCTTGATATAATTCCAGATTCCGCTGTGTTGAAATTCATTTCTCTTCCAAGCTTTTTAATTCTTCTAATCATAGTTTAGTATTCTCTTCTGTAGTGATCTTATTCGTAATTGCAATTCTGAGAGAAAGAAGAAGAACATCCAAGGGCAGGACTGCCTCGGACCCTTACACTAAAGCGTAAGGTGTAGACTAAGTAGGAGTTTTAAAAGTCGTTCTGTAGGCCCATGTTGACCTCATTTTTGATGAGGTCTTCTCTTCTTCCCTTTAGTACTTAGGATCTAGCCTTAGGCTTTTCCTTTGACTATCTTAGAGGATTAGAATTGGGACCCACCACTTAGAAACTCAAACCACTTCTTAACTCCCTGCAAACTCCACAAACTTGACTATAGACCCCAAATCACCTAGAGGGTTGAAATCAAATGTGGAAGTTTAAAGGATGAGTTCCTATAGGACTCTTTGGCCTTAGGACATCCCTGGGTGGCCTGGTCTGGTAAGGGGTTGACTTACACACACACTACACCTATACACTACACTTTCACACACCTCCAAAAAAATACACCCATACCCAACTTGACCTCCTGACTCATAAAGGTGATTCACATGGATGGTCCTTAACCCCAAGCCCTTGGCTAAGAGGGTTAGGAACAACATAGTGGATGCCTCAAATGAGTCCCTTCATGGCTCATGTGGACTTGACATGGCTTCATGGCTTCATGGCTCGACCAAAATGATTTTATTCCACTTACATTCACCCAATCTTCAATTTCCCAAATTTTCAATTTTTGACCCCCGGGACCCTACACCCGCTTAGCCTACCCAAAACCCTTGAAACTACCCAAATTTCTAAAAAATTTCCAAATCACCCAAAATTCCCAAAAATCATTCCTAAACATTTCTCTCCACTCAAATTGATCATTCATAGTCAAAAATACCAAAAATTCCAAAAATACATCCCAATACCCAAAATACCCCTCTTGACCCAAAAATCCAAAAATTCAGAAAATTCCCAGAAAATTCTCAGAAAATTCTCAGAAAATTCCAGAAAATCCCAAATATTCCCAATTTCATTTTGTTCAACTACACCATGGGCCAATTTTGTCAATTTACTCCACTTTTATTAAAACCCCCAATTTGACCCATTTTAACTCTAAGTAAACCCAATGTCAAACCAAACCTACCCAATTAACCCAAATTCTGGTCCAATTCAATTCTAAACCCCACTTCAACATTCCCGAAACAAATCTAGACCAAATCCAAGTCCAATTTGATTGACATTTGGATCCAATTTCACTTCTGGCCTTAAAGCCCAAATTGGACCCATGACCCAAACCTAACCCAAACTCACCCAATTCAACTCCAATTAACCCCAAATCTTTTTTAAACCTTCCTTAACATCCCTACAAACAAAACCCTAACATGAATTGCCCAAAATTTAGACCCAAACCCCACTCAAATTCAACCCAAAATAAAAAAGGCCCAATTTTGACCTAAACCCAAACCTAACCCAAATAAGCCCAAACTCCAAAATCAAAACCCAACCAAAGCCAAAAACTCTTTGAAACACTCCCATAAACATTTCCCAACATTTATTTTACATCAATTTCAACCCTAGCCCAACATTGGCCCAAGCTAGCCCAATTTGACCTATATTGGCCCATTCACCAAAGAAGCCCAAATTCAACCCAATTCAAACCCAAATCACTCCCAATTTGCTTCAAATCACTCATGACACATCTATGAACTAAACACAACATTTGTTTGGCCTAATCCTTCACAAAATTCCCATCCATAAATTTATTTTCAAACCAAAAGTCCACTTACATGAAACCTTCCTAAAAGCCCAAATTTCATGTTATAGCCCATATGACAAATTCTTCTCATCATACCCTTAATTAAAATCAATCCCTAAGTTTGAAAATTCATCATGAAGCCATTCCACATTAAGCACCATACAAATTCCCATCAAAATACCAAAATTTTCTTAAATCCATTTCCATGAAATTGACTTAACTTTTCCCAAGCCAAAGATGAGCCATGAAGCCATGCATGAGCCACATGGGAGCCATGAGAGCCATGGAATCTACTTTCCACCTCACCATACCCAAGATGGCAAGAGGAGGAGGCCCTTTCCATGTTCTCTTAAGAGTGATTAACCACTTCCATGACTCCACTAAACCATGCTTAAACTTAATTGTACTTGGATTGTGACTTGACCCCACTAATCAAGCTGATCCAAATCACTTTTTATTCAGCCTAAACCAAGCCTTGGGTGGTGCACCTAGCCTAAATGGATGGATTGACCAATTTGAGCCAAAATGAGCCCTCTCCCATTCCATTCTAATCCAAGCCTTTTACACATGGCATTTGCCAATTGCCAACACTAAACCCGACCACGACCCACTCGAACAAGATGGTGACCGATGCACGGCCGGCCAGCCACCGGGTCGCCGGAAAACACCACACCCGAGAGCTCACATGTGAGCCAACTTTGGAATTCCACCTTGCTTGAGCTGCCCCATGCCCAATGGCCACCATGGCTGTTCTTCCCATGCCCAGAGCAGCTGATCCCAACCCTTGGCCATCCCTGTGAGGCTCTCCAGCCACCTCTATTTAAACCCGACCCCTCACGACCATGAGAAGAGAGTTGCACAAACCTTGCCGAAACTCTGCCAAAATTTTTCCAAACCCTTCTCTATACTTAGAGCAGTTGATCCCCAGTGTCAATATGCCCTAATCCCCACCAACATAATCCAATTTCTCAATTGAAATTTCACCCAAAACCAGGACACTTGGCCACAGTGAGCCAATCCTCAAATTGACTGGTCCTACACCTTCACTGGACCAAGAGGAGAAGTTTCCCAGCTGAAAGCCCCATCTCCGAGGCCACCCGGTTGCTCCGGCCTCCAAGCTTTGTGATCGGCTATGGTCACTTTCATAGCTAGGCAATTCACCAGACCAGGAGACTTCATCTGGAGCTTGCTGGGATCCAATCGAAGGTGACACAACCCTCAGATCGAAGCCACACTTCTCTGAGCAAAGGTATGGCCTCACTCTTCTTCCCGAGCTTCGAACATTCTCCATTTTTATTGAGTCGATTTCATGCCACATAAACCATATGGATGTGTTCCTCTTCTCGAGACGAATCCATAGAGCATAAGAACGTTCAATTTGGTCAAGTATCGAGTGAGATCTTAGGCCTAGAAGACGGACGGCTCTCGGGTAAGGACGCTTGGGGACGTTGAACGGATGCCATTCATTTAATACACGCGCGGACGGACGGCCAGGATCGCGCCGGATCAGGAGATGGAACGACACAGCGGGCCCCCAGAGCGCTGAGTCAAATGGCGGCGTCGAATCGGAGAGCGCCACGCGGCGTTTCGGAGCTGCCGAGGTTGACGCCGCGCCACGTGGATAAATAGAAAATTAGGGTATTTTCTGATTTATTTAATTCCCTAAACTTCAAAAATCCATAACTTTGTGTAGAAAAATCAGAAAAATAAAATAAAAATACCCTCTTGCTCAGTGAACAGAGGAGAATAATGTGGAAAAGAAATCATTTAATTTCATCAAGTATTTTTATTTTTAATGATTTATTTCCCTTCTGCATTGTTTTAATTCTCCATGCATATTGGAAATTCACCATGGCATGAGACCATAGGGCTTTTGAAGCCTCTGAATTTGGGAACATTCCCTGAATTTTCCAAAGTCAGAGGCCATCCCTATGAGAAGTTATTGATTTTTCAAATTCATATTTTTGTTTTGAGTATTTTAAATCTAATAATTAGCATGTTGTGAAAAATATTCTAGGAAAATTTGGTGATGTCTCTTATGACCAGAAGACCCTAGGAAAAATAGGTTTTGAATTAATTCATTTAAAATAACCTAATTGGCTTAAACACCCAAAATAGCTCCTTAATTAATTAGAGCTAACCATACATCAAATTGACTTGAAATCAATTCTCCACTGACCTTTAGGATCAGAGGAACCCACCATAAAAATTTGAAGTCAGTTGGACTTGGTTATCCCTACTAAATGGGTTGATTAAGCCATTTAGTCAATTTGAACTTTAAAAATTCATAACTTTCAAAATACTTTTCAAAAATTCACCAAATTGGTTTTGGAGTCTCTCTAATATCAGGGGAATTTAAGAAAATTAAAATTTCAATTTTCTTAAAAAATTTAATTGTTTGCATTATTTTAATATTTTAATAATTAAAAAATAATAAAAATCATAAAATAATAAAATTCACCAAAATGTTACATTTTGAATTTTAATCACTTAGGAAGAAATCCCATATTTTTCTTAGGTCTATTTAATGAATATTAAATTTTAAAGCCCTAGGGTAATTTTAAAATTTAAAAAAATGTATTTTCTAGCATTTTCACTAAAATAATTATAATAAATCAAAGAAAAATCAGAAAATTGTAAAAATTGATTCTTTGATTTCCTTGATATCAGAGAGATTTTTGAAAAATATAAATTTCATTCTTCAACCTTTATTTTATTTTTAAATTAATTAATACTCCAAAATATAAAATAATTATAATAAAAATAATATAATTCAAAAAATCACCAAAATTGGTCCAAGTGGTCCTCTGGTCATTAGGAATGTCCCATAATTTTCTTAAGGACAGAAACTTTCCCTTGGTCATATTATTAAATTTTCCTGGGAAATCCTTATTTTCCACCATAAATAATTACATAAATAAATTAAATATAAAAAAATCACATTTTCTCCTCTCATGTCTTTATTGACATATGAGTGAAGTCACATAAAAATTTCAAGTTCATTTAAGCTCAATTTAGTGAGTTACGAAATTATTAAGCTTGAAGGGCAAAATCGTAATTAAAATTTTAACCCTTAATTAAAACTTTAGGTTTAATAAAATTAACAAGTAAAATATTTGATCTTAATCTGATTTGGATGATTGAAATTCAAATATTTAATGGGTAGAAACCAACTAAACAATTTGAAGATAATTAAAATAAACTTTAATTAAATAATTGATTAAATTTGGAAGAATAATAAAATTGGAATTATTAAATAGAGATATTATTAGGAAGAGATTTATTCTTTAATTTAAAAATCCCTAGATTAATCATCTCAATAATATTTAATTCCTAATCAAAATGATAATTCAAATTTAAGTTTTAAAATGTTAAAGGACCTAACCATTAAAATTAAATTAAAGTTAAATTATTAAACTTTTTTTTTAAATTTTCAACTAAATTAAAACTAAAAATAAAATTAAATTAAAGTTTAAATTAAATTAAATCAAATAAATTAAATTAAATTAAATTGAACAAATTAAATTAAATTAAATTAAATTAAATTAAAATAAAAAAATAAAATCAAGTTAAATTTAAAATTAATTTAAATTAAATAAATTAAATTAAAAATTAAAATAAATCAAAATTAAATTAAATTAAATTAAATTAAATTAAAACATATTAAATTAAATTAAACTAAATTAAATTAAATTAAAATAAAATAAAAATAAAATCAAATCAAATAAAATTAAAATTAAAATAAAATTAAAATTAAAATTAAAATTAAAATTAAAATTTAAATTAAAATTAAAATTAAAATTAAAATTAAAACTAAACCAAATTAAATTAAATTAAAGTTAAATTAAATTGAATTAAATAACATCACCTAAGACATAAAGAAAATAAATATAAAGCAACTTGAACACTATTCCAAATTTAAATCCGATAACTGAAATTAAACTAAATCATAAATCACTTGAACACCATTTGCCCTCGAAAGCTCTTGTTGTCATAACTCCTAAACAGAACATTAAATGAAATGTTACTTCACTTATAGGATATTCAAATGTCCTAGTTCACTGAGCAAGATAACAAAACTTGAATTCTCGGACGATTAATTCATTTGTATAATTAAATTCATTTGGACTTAAAACAATTCTAGCAATATTGAAATGATGTTTAAGATTCTTCTTAAGCACTTCCTCAATATGGTAGGATATTCATAAGAACAATTGAAGTTAATTATTCTTTGATGAAGAAAATCGTCCTCAAACCAAAACACAAGAAACTAGACGTCATAGGAAATGACTAGCTATAGGATTAGGAACTTGGTAGAAAACCATAACCCTTCCCTTAGCTTTACCTAGGAACTTGCTTAAATATTCTAATTGTGTTTTAAGTGCAGCTTGGGATGACGGGAAGACCCTCCAGGTACGCTTTTATTTTATTGCAATTTACATTATTGCAATTTCTTTAATCGTATCGCACTTACTTTTCTTGCATGTTAAACAGCTGTTGCATGAAAACCCACACCTTTAGGATAGTCCCTAAAACTGAAACCAAAACTAAATTAAAAGTCATTGCAAGATAAAATTCACCACCACAACATTTCAAAATATAAAAAAACACAAAATTTAATCACAAACAGAACACAAAACTACAATTACAACTAAATTAAAATGTCTTGTTGGATGATCGGGAATACCTCGGATGATGTAACCTACGTGTTGCTAACGGGATTTCCCACGGTCTAAATGAAAGTGTGGAACTCATTCGAGTTGAGTTTAGCAAATTCATCTGGACTAAGTGAATCCGATAAAAATAACGATGTCGGAAGGATGGAACCGTGGGATCTTAACCGGTGTTGTTATAATCAACTTTAAGATTTTTTTTAATTAAAACATAAAAACACTTGGAAATTAAGATTTTCTCTAAACCAAAACACTTTTCTCATCTCCTGATTTATGACTTCTATAACTAAACCTCTGCCACAACAAGGAGAGCGCAGTGGGCAGCACGGCCATCGTCATCAGCAAAACTCGGATCTACTTCAGCAAAACTTTCTTAGAATTAAATCACCAAACCACAGGACTTCGAGGTAGTTTGCCTAGTGCAACATAAATCCTCAACTCTTCGTTAGGCATTTGCATAGAAAATTAAGCCCTAACCGGTCTTAGGACTCCGAGGTAGTCATCCGATATGATATAAACCCTCACATCTTCGAGGCTATTTGTATGATTATGTCATACGAATATAAGTCCTAATTAATTAAAATTGGCTAGATCAAAACATTAAATAAATTTTAGGACTTTCCTAAATTTAAGCCAAACAATAGGATAGTCGAAAAATTACCGAAGTTTGCTTCGAATCTGTAATTTCTCCTACTTTTCTTCCTTTGAATTCCCAAAATAAAATGTTCCAAACTCGATCCATTCCCTATTGAAATTCCAAAATTCAATCCCTTGAAAACTTAAACTTTGAAATTCTTGAGAGCAGAACTACTGATTATTATCGAGAGTTTTCTTAGGTAATTCCCGTCACTTAAGATGTAATTAACTATAGGGGCTTGCCCTTATAGGGAATTTTAAAGAACTCTAGGTAATATAAACCCTATTTAATGCTTTCATATTAAGCGGGGAATTTGTCGGCTTATAAAATTGGTTCGCGAGACCAAACGGATGTCACAAACCTTTCTAGTTTATCTAATCGAGCCCCATTATCAAGCAGTGTGTCTATTCTTCGGGATAGATACACAGTTTGTGGTGCGGCGCTCGTTTATGTGAACTATTTGGGATGTGAAATCAGTTTGATTTCATATATTCAAATTTTCAAATTTAAAATTATTTTCAAAAATCAAATACTATTTTTCAAATTATTTATTTAAATTAAATTAAAAATTCGCCGACAATTTCTGTAGGCGACCCCTTTTCAAAATAAAATACACCAACCTAAAAATATGCCGACAATTTCTGGCGACTCCGCTGGGGACAATTCCTCTCTCCATTTTAATCAGACAATTCTGCTTTTAAAAATCGGTAGTGTATCCATGTTGCTAATGGATCAAACTACCCTTCTTTCCGTTGGAATACTATGTTCATTTCTACCTTGAACGAGTATAGCCAACATTCTCTTGGATTTAGGAGCCACTGTTTAGACACCCCTAAACAGAGAGGTTCCGAGATCCTTTTACCTCATTTCTGAGGTGGGGTGGACCCCCAATAGGTGTTAGTTTAGGAGTGATCCTTCGAGTCAAGAAGTCTTGCATAAGGCTTTCTTTTCTCTTCCAACTCTAAATCGGATTCATTACCTTCTCTACACCTTTGAACATTCCGTTCTAAATAAACAAACCCTCTAATGAATGACTCTTTTAACAAATAACTCCTTCTTATAAATACATGAACAAGAATGTGTTCGGACTCTTTTCGATTCCTTTCTTTTCATCCTGATGAGAAGAAGCATAACTTGGGACTGACAATCAGAATCTGCCCTGCAAAAATGGAAGCCCCAAAGCTGATTTTCTCCTTCACCAATGGACTGGACTTCGCTGTTTACAAGGATGAGCTGCCTGACAATGGGATCATCTGGTTTGGACGAGGATTCGAGAACACAAATGTCAAGATCCCCGACATTGCCCTTTTCGCGCTGATAAACAAAGTATCTGAAGCTGAGAAGCCGCTGATCGAGTTCAACCTTAGGTCAACTCAAGAGTTTCCTCCACTGCAAAAGATTCCAGCCGAGAGGAATACTTGTTGTCCACGGAAGGACTATTGTTGCTACCCCCACCTGGTCTAGTTGTCTCTCGCACCTACCCCGACTTCACGCAAATTAAAGGGGAAGGAAATCCGGAACTATGGTGAACTCGTTACCGTGGAGGGTACGGACCTTCTGTGAGACCTTACGTTTTTGAAATCGGGTCCAGCTCAAGAATTCCATCACTAACACGGACCCGAAGAAGGAACGAAGTAGGAAGATTGCCGGGAAGGCCGGAGCTGCTGAAGTTGCTTTCTGGAGGAAATCCAGAAATCCACGAGTACACACCACTACTGAAAACATACCATTGCTCGAAGATACACCCTTTTTGGAAGGAAGTAGATTCCACCCCCTTTCCACCGCAGCTGACGAGGAAAGTGTCCGCAAGATTATTTCTACATTACCTCTACCAGCATACTACAGCGACAACAGAAAGAAAAGGGCTAGGATCACACCATTTGCCCGAATACAGACTGTAATTGAGAAGTTAGCAAAGAAGGAAAAGTGCCCTGTGTCAGAAATTCTAAGAAGGATAGGGCGGGTGCCAGTCAAATCCCGTCTTGGGCCCCGATTAGAACATGTCATCGTTACAAAAAAGCCAAATAAAAGGATGAAGGCTAGTCCGTCTATCGTTGTTTTAGGGTTACAGATTAGGGAGGATACCACCTTCCAGCATTTGGATGACAGACCATCCGGTCCTAGACCTTCCGTCGCTAGAAGGATGGTATGGCGTCCCACTTCTTGGACAACTAAGATTCGAACAACGGCTCGAGAAGGAAAGTCTCGTCGGGAGACTTGAATGCGAAGAAAGTGCTACTGCAGTAAAGGGGACTCATGAGAAGGGAACCCAACAGCCATCACATGACAACTGCAGGGATGCGCAGAAAAGACTGCTAGAGGATGCTATGGAAAAGTTGAGGACTGATATTCGATGATTAGCAAAAGAAAGAGAAGAGAAATTCGGAGATGAGATTGATTCATCAGAGTTTATGGATGACGAGTATGCAGAAATTAACATGGTCGAAACACGAGCTTCGTCAGCTTCACAAGGTGCTCCCGCAGCCGCAGAAAGAGAGGAGCCGGAAGTAATGAGGAGGCAGCTTCAAGAGAAAGACGATACGATTGCCCGAATGGCGAAGAGGATGGAAGAGATGGTCGTAGCCCTAGCCACTCTCCGGAGTCGAGTGCAACCCCGAAGAGAGACACCCCGAGAGGTCATTCACATTGTAGATGGAGGAAAGGAGATTACGTCCGTCAACGGGGATGATCAGCTAAAGAAAGATACAACACAAAGCATGATTCCAGAAAAGGATATCAAGAGCTTGGTGGAATAGCAGGTGCGAAAAGCCTTAGCACAATCAAAGAGCGGGACATCCATTCGGACGGGTAGACCTTACCCTGAAGAATTTAACGCTGTCCAATACCCGAAAGGCTTCGTACCACCTCTATACAAGACCTTTGATGGAACCGAGAACCCCCGACAGCATGTTGCCCACTTTCGTGCCAGTTGTTGCAATGCTGGCGGAAGCGATGCATTACTCTTCCGACAATTCGTCGGCGACTCGTCAGGGATCGCCTTCGATTGGTATGCAGAATTACCGAATGGTTCGGTGAAGACATTCTCGGAACTAGAGAACCTCTTCATCAAGCGATTTGCGGAGCTCAGCACCACATCACTATAGGTGATTTAGTGGTAGAGAAGCAGAAGCCGAACGAAACTTTGGTGGACTACATACTTCTATGGAGGAACCTAAGTATGAAGTGTGAACCACAATTACAAGAACAACATGCAATTGGCATCTTACTTAAGAGCATTCACGGCCCGATAGCACTTCTCCTCAAGGGATTCACTATTAAGACTTTTGAGAAGTTGTTAAGCAAGGCCGGCAGCTTGCAAGAGGAGGCGAAGCAATTGAGTTTCACCGACAAGACAGACAAGCAAAAGCCTGTGAAGACTTTTGAAAAGAAATCCGAGATCATTGCGGCGATCGACAAAGGCAAGCGGTCGATACAAATATCGTCGAACGGCCGCGACGAACCTCGATAGAATTACCGGCAACCTCGACCCAGCTATCGGTCATCTCGACGAGTATGAACAACTTCCTCGTCCGCAACATACATTAAGGGAGCTTCTGAGCAGGGAATATCCATTCAAGAATGAGGCGGTGCCAAAAATGTTCCGTAGTCTGATGAAGACTCCAGATTTCCAGCTTCCAGAGCCTAAGAGACCAGAAGAAGTCAACAAGAAAGGTGATCCCAACTTTTGCCATTACCACCGGATGCTTGGACACAAGATAGAAGATTGTATCACCTTCAAAAGTTGGCTCAATGACAACCTTCGGAAAGGGAATATAACAATCCCGAAGGAGTACATGAAAGAACCCCAGAAAGGAGGTTTCGTCAATGTTGTCTCGGCTGGTCTCATTGTTCGATAGATCCCTATGCGGCCCGATGATGGATGGACTACCGCTTGGACAAGCTCTTCAAAAAAGATTTTAGACGGCATCCAAACCGCTTCGGTGCGAGCTTCAATTCAGAGTTCGAAACATGTCAAGTCGGCACTATCACTTGCGATAGAAGAACCACCTCAACAGGAGACGATTGAAGAGAAGAAGAAAATCGACGAAGAAGAGAGGACCGAGGCTCCTAAGGCTAGACTAGGGGCTGCTTGTCCTAGGATAGTTGTTTCTGATTCGGGGGATAAATCCCTCGAACCACGGACTCTGTATGATTATCTGCTCACTCCGGTGGGATCTTATAATGATAAGGGTTATGGCGTTGGCTGCGTTTTGACTATTTCTAACGATTACGTAACTAGCGACAATCCGGACATCGAATTCGATACCAACGACAATTCTCAAATCATACACAATCTCGACGATCGCAATGACGAAGAAGACATCCATCAAGGAGGCTAGGAGAGTTCAACAAGCGACGAATCTATCTGAGAATTTTGAGGAGCTCCTGTCACAATAGAGTTAGAGCCTTCAGACTCTGAAGCTAATCCGGATGAACCTGTCATTCTGATTCAAGAGTAGACACTAGCAAGCCTAATACTAGATTCAGAAGAAATCACAGAAGTTAACTTAAGAAGTGGAAGAGTTCTACCTCCGAGAATGGGTCCAAAGGACAAAGGAAAGCAGGTGGTTGTTCAGGAAGAACCAACCCCGGCATAAGAAATACCCATTTGGGAAGAAGCCGAGACACATGGAAATAAAGTGGACTACAACGTGCTAGCCCATCTTAGGAAACTACGGCCAGGCGAGTATCTACGACGCTCTCATCTTATCAAAGGAGATGAGAGAAGCTCGATCAAGGCCTTACTTGATCCGGAAATTTGCTTGGCTCAAATGGCCGGAGATTCCTTAGATGAGGTTTGCTCGTTAAAGGAACGACGAGGTGTCACCTTCACGGATAATGACCTACTACTTGAGACGACGGATCACAACCGACCGTTGTACATTTCAGTTACAATCAGAAAATTTACACTCTCAAGAGTATTGGTGGATCCAGGAGCATCAATCAATATAATGAGTCTTCGAACACTAGCGTATTTGGAAATTGATGCTCGCGAGCTCGAAGCTGACAAAATGTTATTAAGAGGATTCAACCAGAAAGGAGAAAGAGCCCTCGGATCAATAACGCTGCTAATGAAGACCGGTGACTTGGCAAAGACAACCACAAAATTTCACATAATTGATTCAAAGAGGTCGTTCAACGCTCTACTGGGCCGACCATGGATACATGAAAACCGGATGGTACCATCATCTATACATCAGTGCATCAAATACTACGATGGAGGGGAACAGTGCATCAAAGGTGACTTACAACCATTCTCTGTACATGAAATTGGAATCCATGAAGATGCAGCTTATTATGCACCTACGAAGAAAACAATCTTCTCCAGAGATACCATAACGAATGAAGCAAAGGAAATTCGGGATGACGAAGAACCTGAAGATCTAGTCCAACAGTCACTCACCACTCCCTTACGGCGAGATGGTGAAGGTTTCTCCACAACTCGCATCCGAGGTCGAGGCCGGGGACGAGGTCGTGGCGGAGACGTTAGGACAGTTGGACAGAGGAAACCAGCCATCAATGTTGATTGGGAAGATAGTTCTGAAGAAGAAAAAGAAATCAAGCAAGAAGCAACGACAATAAGTCGGAAGAAGCCGCAATTCAAGATCTCTCTCGAAGATGAGAAGAATGAAGAATATAAATTAATGTTCGAGAAGATTAACCACTATGTATATACTATGACCCTGACCCCGATCCATTCTAATAAGATCGAGGGTATGGTGGTCAAAGAGGTACGTAGCGGCGGTGCAAAGCCCATCAATTTCTACCGTGGTGCTCCTTCCTCCGAAGCGAAAATAATGTACAATTTGAAGATGTCACTTCATCGAATTAATGGAATTACCTTTTGAGTGGTACTCTCCCTGTGTTCAAAATTTAATTCAGCGTGGTTTCTTACCTCGACAATGGACAAAAGGTCAATCACAATTTTTGAAAAATTATGGAATAACTCCGGTCGTCCATCCAATTCAAAGCATGGTCTCGGATTCGGCACAGTAGGATCAGTTGACGATACTGAATTTTGCTTGGTTGACACTTGCGAGTCCAATGAAAACTGCATGGAAACTACAGAAGAATTTGAAGATTTAAAAATTGGAGACGCTCCACCGGAATTCGAAGAAGAGATTAAATCTACAATAGATGAGTTAACGGAAGTTAACTTAGTTACTAGCGAAGAGTCTAGACCTACCTTTGTTAGCTCCTTACTCAACAAAGAAGACTCCGAAGAAATAATCAATTTATTAATGGAATTTAAAGACTGTTTTGCTTGGAGCTATGATGAGATGCCAGGATTAGCTCCGGAGGTCGCGGTCCATAAGCTAGGAGTGGATCCTACTCACGTCCGGTCGGACAAGGTCCCGAGAAGAATGCGTCTAGAAATCGAACAACAAGTCATAGCTGATGTTAAAAAGCTAATAGACGCCAAATTTGTCCGTGAAGAACAATACCAAACTTGGCTAGCCAATGTGGTGCCAGTCAGAAAGAAGAATGGTCATATCAGAATTTGTGTGGATTTCAGAGATTTAAACAAGGCATGTCCAAAGGATGAATTCCCTCTACCGATCCCAGAATTAATGATCGACATTGCTTCGACACATGAGATATTCTCATTCATGGATGGATCTTCGGGATACAACCGAGATAAAAATGGCTCCGAGAAGATGAAAAGCTTACGGCATTCGGAACGGCGATCGGAGTATATTTCTACACGGTGATGCCATTCGGACCGAAGAACGCAGGAGCAACATACCAGAGAGCGATGACAAGAATTTTTGATGATCTCATCCACAATCAAGTCGAATGCTACGTGGACGATGTGGTCATCAAAAGCAAAGTAAAGGACAACCACTTGTATGATTTGAGAATTATTTTTGAACGATTAAGACAATTTAACCTTAAGATGAATCCCTTAAAATGCGCCTTTGGCGTCACCTCCGGGAAATTCTTAGGATTCGTTGTCCGACATCGTGGAATTGAAATCGACCCGGAAAAGATTAAAGCTATGTTAGAAATGCCGCCTCCGAAAACCTTAAAACAACTACGATCTTTTCGAGGAAGCCGACATATCTTCGACGCTTTATCTCAAACTTGTCGGGTAGGTGTCGGCCTTTCTCGGCACTAGTTAAAAAGGACGCCAAATTTATTTAGGAAGAGAAATTCCGAGAAGGCCTTCGAAGACATTAAACAATATTTAATGACACCTCCTATCTTAGCAGCCCCGATCTCGGGTAGACCGGCGATACTTTATACCGCGACTTTAGACGACTCTCTCGGAGCCACGTTAGCCCGAGTCAATGATGAGGGTAAAGAAAATGCTCTTTACTACTTAAGCCGTCGTTTACTTCGGACGGAAATAAGGTATCCCGCAATTGAAAAGCATTGTTTGGCCCCGATCTTCGCCGCTCAAAAGCTCGGGCACTACATGCTTTCTCATAAGGTCAACTCGATCTCGAAATTTAATCCATTGCAATACTTGATGACCCGTCCAACGCTTTCCTACAGACTTGCCAGATGGACAATGATATTATTGCAATTCAATATAACTTTAGTGCCTCTTCGTGTCGTAAAGGGACAAGTCCTAGCAGACTTCCTCGCAGCATACCCTTTGCCAGCAGAATCTCCTCTCAATGACGACTTGCCAGATGAATAAATAATGAGCCTAGAAGACCCTGATGATTGACGTTGGGAATTATATTTCGACGGAGCATCTTCGACACACAAAGACGAAGAATCACAAGTGATAGTGCCCGGTAAGGCGGGAATCGGACTAATCTTTATAACGCCGGAGCGGGGGATGTTAAGATACTCCTACCACTTGACGGAACCGTGTACGGACAACGAAGCGGAATACGAAGCCCTCATAACGGGATCGGAATTAACTATTCAAATGGGGATAACGGACATCAACATCTACGGGGATTCACGGTTAATCATTCGGACGAGTACTGAATTTCAAAGCCAAGACTCGAGCAATACTTCCGGTATGCCATACGAGTTGTTGGAACGATTCCGAATGTGACAATCTACAAAATTCCCGAAAAGAAAATGCTTTAGTAGATGCGTTAGCCCGTCTAGCAAAAGAATTTGCACGCTTGCAAGATGAATCGGTGGAAGTGTCGGTTCACGGACGTCGGGTCCTATCACGGCTCGACATAGACACGATACACAAATCGAGAAAAGAAGAAGAATCGATTACTAATAGTGACGAGAAAACACGGAAGATTGGCGATAGCCATTAATGAACTACTCGCAAACGGGAAAACTACCGGACGACGAGTCGCTAGCCCATCAGATTAAGAAAAGAACTTTGTCCTACGCACTAATAAACAACACATTATACAGAAGGTCTTTCGATCAAATGTGGCTAAGATGCCTAAGCGGGTCCGAGGCCCGTGAAATTGTTAAAGAGGTGCATTCAAGACTCTGTAGCGCTCACCAGTCGGGTCCGAAGATGAAAATGAAAATTAAAAGACTAGGGTACTACTGGCCCTCGATGATGACCGAGCGCATGAAAATCGCCAAGAGCCGTCACCAATGCCAAGTTCACGGAGTGGTTCTACACCAACCTCCAAATGTGTTACATCCGACAATTGCGTCGTGGCCATTTGAATGTTGGGGCACAGATATAGTGGGTCCAATATAACCATCATCTTCAAATGGACATCGCTTCATTCTTGCGGCTACTGATTACTTTTCCAAGTGGGCGAGAGGCGGTTCCACTTAGAGAAGTGAAAGCACACCACGTGCTACGGTTTTCAAGAACCAAGTCGTCTACCGTTTCGAGTGCCGCGCGAGATCATCTCGGATAATGGGTCAGCATTCGAAGCACACAAATCAAAAATTTTGTCGGGAGACACGGAATCGGCGGCGATATTCAACAATTTACTATCCAAGAGCAAACGGCTCGGTCGAGGCTTTTAATAAAACTCTCGTTCAAATCTTAAAGAAAACTTTGGACGATAATAAGAGAAATTAGTACAAGAAGTTATTAGAAGCCTTATGGGCCTACCAAACAACCTTCAGAACTCCTACTCAAGCTACACCTTACGCTCTGGTGTATGGGTCCGAGGCAGTGTTGCCCTTAGAGGTCCAGCTTCCTTCACTCAGAATTGCAGTTGCAAACAAAATCACGATAGAAGAGAATGCCAAATTACGACTAGAAGAATTAGAAAGCCCGGAAGGGAAAAGACTTGCAGCGCGACGAGAATTTAGAACTATACCAGGCTAAGATGGTTCAAGCCCATGACAAATTGGTCCGCCCGAGAACCTTCAAAGTTGGTGACTTAGTTCTCGTTCTCAAGAGACCTATCCTTGCATACCACAAGATAGGAGGAAAATTTGAACCCACTTGGGAAGGGCCGTTTGTGGTTGAGGCAGTCTACTCAGGAGGCTCTTACCAGCTAGTGAATTGCCAAGGAGAACGACATATGCTTTCGATCAACGGACGATACTTGAAAAAGTATTACGCTACCTGATGTTTCGAAGGAATGAATTCTTCATCCTTAGAAGCACGGGCAAAGTAATTACTTATGACTGGGTCCGAACCCAAAAATAATAAAAAAATATGCTAAAATAAATAAAATCATGATAATAAAGTTTTCCTTGTTTTCTCTTCCATGTCAACCACTCCAGCAGCAAGAAAAGGAAAACAGGCACTGAAGAAGACAAGAAAATCAAGTCTGTAGTCGCTACAACAGAAGGCAGGCTTGTCAGCGCCGCGCCCACAGAGATTAAGGAAGTACGAAGAGCTACTCTCACAGCAACTCAACGAAGAAATAAAAATTGTCGTATCCGCAAGATGTTAACCAAACTAGCAGTGGACCAGCGCGACGAGGCAGTTGCTATTGCCAGTACATATACTTCAAGGATGCCAGTTCACCAGGTACCTGAAGGAAGGAGGCCAACTCCTAGGATAACAGAGGAGACCAGGGAAATCTCAAGAAGATTAGAAGAAGGAAGGCTACCATGCCACCAGACAAAGTCACCAATAATGCATAACCTTGTTGCAGAAGCAACCCCGGAGGATGTCCCGATGGACATCATCCCCGAGGAGCCGAGGTATGCAGGAGAACGTGAAGGGATTGAGCCGTATATCCCACAGTACGTCACCAGGCCTCGCCATTTGCAGATTATTCCGGAATACGAGCTGGAAAGAATGCAGAATGTCGAATAGAAAACTTTTGAATACTTCGAGAGAATCAGAGGCAGGATGATCAATATACTAGAAGGCCTCGAGCTACATACAGACGTGTTCTCAGAATACGAACAACAACAAATCGTGGACTGCATCCGGGATTTGAAAAGAATGGGCCGAGCGGGCCGCCTAAGAGAAAACACCTACTCAGAACCCCGGAGATGGATGCCAGGGAAAGGGAGAATTACAATACAATGCGGATGCTGCTACAACTTCGCAGAAGACAGGAAGGGAAACCCACCGGGAATACTCCGTCATGGCCAGGTGGATCCAATGCCATTGGTCATCAAAAGAATGGTAAAAAGATTGATAACATGGAGGGTACTGCCAACAGATTGCATACCCAACAGCTACATTATTAACATTTACAAGAAGGGTGACTGCATACCCCAGCACATAGATCACCACGACTTTGTAAGACCTTTACGCATGATTTCTTTTCGAATGAATGTAATATCATGTTCGGATCCGATCTCCGGATAGCAGGCCCGAGTGAGTTCCGAGGGCCGGTGAAGATACCATTACCGGTAGGTTACGTCATGATGCGAAGGGCAACGGAGCGGATGTCGCTAAACATTGCATACCGGGAGTACCGGTGAAGCGGATCTCGGTTACTTTCGGAAGGATTGACGACAGGAAGACACCTTACCACTTCCAGCCAGACCCGGAGCTAGAGAGCCTCCGGCCTTACGAGCTGTGAGTTACATGGAAAATACCACACCTCCAACGTACATCCATACGGCATCCTTGCCAAGGATGGCTTGGAAGGTGATGTTATTAACCATGTACCTCACTGTTCAGACATGGATTTCTGACAGTTACCTTTTTTTGGATGGATCGACAAAGATCATACATAGTCCGTTTTGAATCTACATGGATTGTATGAGATGTATTCCAGATCGAGTTGTATGATGTATCTTCAACATGATTGGAATGAAAGTGACCATGTCACATTTTTGGCCTCCACCTCTTTTGTGCGAGATTGGTCGAGAAACGCCATTAAAGTTAAATGAACTTCGAACAAAGAACAGAAAAGAAATAAAAAAAAGGATAAAAGAAAACTTTCCTTAAAAATCTAAAAATGATGAACTCCAAATTCACATGAACATTAAATAAACGATAAAATAAATTTGAATCGTTAAAGGACAAACAAAATGAGCACAAATCTCAATCAAATTTCAAATTCAATCTTTCCAAATTTCAAATCAAATTTTAAATCAAATTCAAATTTAATCTTTCCAAATTTCAAATCAAATCTCAATCAAATTTCAAATTCAATCTTTCCAGATTTCAAATCAAACTCAATCAAATTTAAACTCAATCTTCCAAATCTGAAATCCAAACCGTTCTACTCTCTCCCTTGTCTGGGATGAAAGTGGTCGATTCCATTGACACGGATCGAATCTGATGGCGAGGAATTGTATCCAATCCAAACCAGTGACTTCCGATCAACTCTTTTGAACGGGGTATGTAACATCTACATATTCCCTCCTAATCTATTTCCTTCCATGAAAGTCTTTTACAACTTTCATGAAATTCTCGAAACACCAAAATTCCAAACTTTTCAAATCAACACTACAAATCTTTGCAAAGTCAATGACTATTCAAATTCAAACTTTTGGAGTTGAGGATTTTACATCCGAGACTGCATTGCTTTAGGATCCTTTCCCTATCGCAATGAAATACATCAAATCAAACTTTTGGGTTGAGGATTTTACATCCGAGACTGCATTGCTTTAGGGTTCTTTCCCTATCGCAATGAAATACATCAAAATCAAATTCCTGGGGTTGAGGATTTTACATCCGAGACTGCATTTCTGTAGGATCCTTTCCCTATCGCAATGAAATACATCAAATCAAACTTTTGGAGTTGAGGATTTTACATCCGAGACTGCATTGCTTTAGGATCCTTTCCCTATCGCAATGAAATACATCAAATTCAAACTTTTGGAGTTGAGGATTTTACATCCGAGACTGCATTGCTTTAGGATCCTTTCCCTATCGCAATGAAATACATCAAATCAAACCTTTGGGTTGAGGATTTTACACCTGAGACTGCATTGCTTTAGGATTCTTTCCCTAGTGCAATGAAATACATCAAATTCAAACTTTTGGAGTTGAGGATTTTACATCCGAGACTGCATTGCTTTAGGATCCTTTCCCTATCGCAATGAAATACATCAAATCAAACTTTTGGGTTGAGGATTTTACATCCGAGACTGCATTGTTTAGGGTTCTTTCCCTATCGCAATGAAATACATCAAAATCAAATTCCTGGGGTTGAGGATTTTACATCCGAGACTGCATTGCTTTAGGATCCTTTCCCTATCGCAATGAAATACATCAAATCAAACTTTTGGAGTTAAGGATTTTACATCCGAGACTACATTGCTTTAGGATTCTTTCCCTATTGCAATGAAATACATCAAATCAAACTTTTGGGTTGAGGATTTTACATCCGAGACTGCATTGCTTTAGGATCCTTTCCCTATCACAATGAAATACATCAAATTCAAACTTTTGGGTCGACGATTCTACATCCGAGACTGCATTGCTTTAGGATCCTTTCCCTATCGCAATGAAATACATCAAATTCAAACTTTTGGGTCGAGGATTTTACATTCAAGACTGCATTGCTTTAGGATCCTTTCCCTATCGCAATGAAATACATCAAAATTCAAACTTTTGGAGTTGAGGATTTTACATCCGAGACTGCATTGCTTTAGGATTCTTTCCCTATCGCAATGAAATACATCAAAATCAAACTCTTGATGTTAAGGATTTTACATTCAATACCACATTGCTCTGAGATTTCTCCTCATTGCAATGATTCAATCCAATCAATTCAATTTTCTTTTGAGGTTGAAGATGTTACATCTAAAACCACAAAATTCCAAGTTTCATTTCAAGATTCAAATACCTTCAAATTAATCTTAACAAAACTTCAATTTAAATTAAAACTCCAAACTAAGATCTAAGCTCACACATCAAAACTTAAACTAAAACAAAATAAAATCTAAATTGAAATTTCCCCAGGTCATGTGATTTGGGATTCACCTCCTTTTCCTTTCCCCAGCGAAAGTTCAGGGATCTCCAGTCTCAGAGATATACTTGACACTCCCCAGCGGAAATTCTTCTACTTTGTCCTAAGTTTGTCACTTGGACATCTGTGTTGGTTTTGTTGATCTTTTCGGTCAACGCCAATACGCGCGGTGTGTTTGGTTAGCACACCACACCTATTCGGGGTCCAATTGTTGACCTCATTTTTGATGAGGTCTTGTTTTCTTCCCTTTAGTACTTAGGATCTAGCCTTAGGCTTTTCCTTTGACTATCTTAGAGGATTAGAATTGGGACCCACCACTTAGAAACTCAAACCACTTCTTAACTCCCTGCAAACTCCACAATCTTGACTATAGACCCCTAATCACCTAGAGGGTTGAAATCAAATGTGGAAGTTTAAAGGATGAGTTCCTATAGGACTCTTTGGCTTTAGGACTGCCGTGGGTGGCCTGTTCTGGTAAGGGGTTGACTTACACACACACTACACCTATACACTACACTTTCACACACCTCCAAAAAAACACACCCATACCCAACTTGACCTCCTGACTCATAAAGGTGATTCACATGGATGGTCCTTAACCCCTAAGCCCTTGGCTAAGAGGGTTAGGAACAACATAGTGGATGCCTCGAATGAGTCCCTTCATGGCTCATGTGGACTTGATATGGCTTCATGGCTCGACCAAAATGATTTTATTCCAATTACATTCACCCGATCTTGATTTCCCAAATTTTCGATTTTTGACCCCGGGACCCTACACCCGCTTAGCGTACCCAAAACCCTAGAAACTACCCAAATTTCTCAAAAATTTCCAAATCACCCAAAATTCCCCAAAATCATTCCTAAACATTTCTCTCCACTCAAATTGATCATTCATAGCCAAAAATACCAAAAATTCCAAAAATACCTCCCAATACCCAAAATACCCATCTTGACCCAAAAATCCAAAAATTCAGAAAATTCCCATAAAATTCCAAAAAATCCCAAATATTCCCAATTTCATTTTGTTTGAATACACCATGGGCCAATTTTGTCAATTTACTCCACTTTTATTAAAACCCCCAATTTGACCCATTTTAACCCTAAGTGAACCCAATGTCAAACCAAACCTACCCAATTGACCCAAATTCTGGTTCAATTCAATTCTAAACCCCACTTCAACATTCCCAACACCAATCTAGACCAAATACAAGTCCAATTTGATTGACATTTGGATCCAATTTCACTTTTGGCCTTAAAGCCCAAATTGGACCCATGACCCAAACCTAACCCAAACTCACCCAATTCAACTCCAATTAACCCCAAATCTTTTCTAAACCTTCCTTAACATCCCTACAAACAAAACCCTAACATGATTTGCCCAAAATTTAGACCCAAACCCCACTCAAATTCAACCCAAAATCAAAAAGGCCCAATTTTGACCTAAACCCAAACCTAACCAAAATAAGCCCAAACTCCAAAATCAAAACCCAACCAAAGCCAAAACCTCTTTGAAACACTCCCATAAACATTTCCCAACATTTATTTTACATCAATTTCAACCCTAGCCCAACTTTGGCCCAAGCTAGCCCAATTTGACCTATATTGGCCCATTCACGAAAGAAGCCCAAATTCAACCCAATTCAAACCCAAATCACTCCCAATTTGCTTCAAATCACTCATGACACATCTATGAACTAAACACAACATTTGTTTGGCCCAATCATTCACAAAATTCCCATCCATAAATTTATTTTCAAACCAAAAGCCCACTTACATGAAACCTTCCTAAAAGCCCAAATTTCATGTTATAGCCCATATGACAAATTCTTCTCATCATACCCTTAATTAAAATCAATCCCTAAGTTTGAAAATTCATCATGAAGCCATTCCACATTAAGCCCCATGCAAATTCCCATCAAAATACAAAAATTTTCTTAAATCCATTTCCATGAAATTGACTTAACTTTTCCCAAGCCAAAGATGAGCCATGAAGCCATGCATGAGCCACATGGGAGCCATGAGAGCCATGGAATCTACTTTCCACCTCACCATACCCAAGATGGCAAGAGGAGGAGGCCCTTTCCATGTTCTCTTAAGAGTGATTAACCACTTCCATGACTCCACTAAACCATGCTTAAACTTAATTGTACTTGGATTGTGACTTGACCCCACTAATCAAGCTGATCCAAATCACTTTTTATTCAGCCTAAACCAAGCCTTGGGTGGTGCACCTAGCCCAAATGGATGGGTTGACCAATTTGAGCCAAAATGAGCCCTCTCCCATTCCATTCTAATCCAAGCCTTTTACACATGGCATTTGCCGATTGCCTACACTAAACCCCGGCCACGACCCACCGAACAAGATGGTGACCGGTGCACGGCCGGCCAGCCACCGGGTCGTCGGAAAACACCACACCCGAGAGCTCGCATGTGAGCCAACTTTGGAATTCCACCTTGCTTGAGCTGCCCCATGCCCAATGGCCACCATGGTTGTTCTTCCCATGCCCGGAGCGGTGATCCCGACCCTTGGCCATCCCTGTGAGGCTCTCCGGCCACCTCTATTTAAACCCGACCCCCTCGCGGCCATGAGAAGAGAGTTGCACAAACCTTGCCGAAACTCGACAAAATTGTTCCAAACCCTTCTCCATTCTTAGAGCGAGTTGATCCCGAGTGTCGATTTCCCTAATCCCCACCAACGGAATCCAATTTCTCGGCTGAAATTTCACCCAAAACCGGGACACTTGGCCGCGGTGAGCCAATCCTCAAATTGGCTGGTCCTACACCTTCACTGGACCAAGAGGAGAAGTTTCCCACTGAAAGCCCCATCTCCGGGCCACCCGAGTTGCTCCGGCCTCCAAGCTTTGTGATCGGGCGTGGTCACTTTCATAGCTAGGCAATTCACCGGACCGGGAGACTTCATGCGGAGCTTCGCTGGGATCCGATCGAAGGTGACACAACCCTCGGATCGAAGCCATACTTCTGCGAGCAAAGGTATGGCCTCACTCTTCTTCCCGAGCTTCGAACATTCTCCATTTTTATTGAGTCAATTTCATGCCACATAAACCGTATGGATGTGTTCGTCTGCTCGAGACGAATCCATCGAGCATAAGAACGTTCAATTTGGTCAAGTATCGAGTGAGATCTTAGGCCTAGAAGACGGACGGCTCTCGGGTAAGGACGCTTGGGGACGATGAACGGATGTCGTTCATTTAATACAAGTGCGGATGGACGGCCAGAATCGCGCCGGATCAGGAGATGGAATGACACAGCGGGCCCCCGGAGTGCTGAGTCAGATGGCGGCGTCGAATCGGAGAGCGCCACGCGACATTTCGGAGCTGCCGAGGTTGACGCGGTGCCGCGTGGATAAATAGAAAATTAGGGTATTTTCTGATTTATTTAATTCCCTAAACTTCAAAAATCCATAACTTTGTGTAGAAAAATCGGAAAAATAAAATAAAAATACCCTCTTGCTCGGTGAACGAGAGGAGAATAATGTGGAAAAGAAATCATTTAATTTCATCAAGTATTTTTATTTTTAATGATTTATTTCCCTTACTGCATTGTTTTAATTCTCCATGCATATTGGAAATTCACCATGGCATGAGACCATAGGGCTTTTGAAGCCTCCGAATTTGGGAACATTCCACTGAATTTTCCAAAGTCGAGAGGCCATCCCTATGAGAAGTTATTGATTTTTCAAATTCATGTTGCTGTTTTGAGTATTTTAAATCTAATAATTTGCATGTTATGAAATAAATTCTAGGAAAATTTGGTGATGTCTCTTATGACCAGAGGACCCTAGGAAAAATAGGTTTTGAATTTATTTCATTCAAAATAACCCTAATTGGCTTAAACACCCAAAATAACTCCTTAATTAATTAGAGCTAACCATACATCAATTTGACTTGAAATCAATTCTCCACTGACCTTTAGGATCAGAGGAACCCACCATAAAAATTTGAAGTCAGTTGGACTTGGTTAGCCCTACTAAATGGGTTGATTAAGCCTTTTAGTCAATTTGAAATTTAAAAATTCATAACTTTCAAAATACTTTTCAAAAATTCACCAAATTGGTTTTGGAGCCTCTTTGATATCAGGGGAATTTAAGAAAATTAAAATTTCAATTTTCTAAAAAAATTTAATTTTTTGCATTATTTTAATATTTTAATAATTAAAAAATAATAAAAATCATAAAAATAATAAAATTCACCAAAATGTCACATTTTGAATTTTAATCACTTAGGAATAAATCCCATATTTTTCTTAGGCCTATTTAATGAGATATTAAATTTTAAAGCCCTAGGGTAATTTTAAAATTAAAAAAATGTATTTTCTAGCATTTTCACTAAAATAATTATAATAAATCAAAGAAAAATCAGAAAATTGTAAAAAATGATTCTTGGATTTCCTTGATATCAGAGAGATTTTTGAAAAATATAAATTTCATTTTTCAACCTTTACTTTATTTTTAAATTAATTAATACTCCAAAACTTAAAATAATTATAATAAAAATAATATAATTCAAAAAATCACCAAAATTGGTCCAAGTGGTCCTCTTGTTATTAGGAATGTCCCATAATTTTCTTAAGGACAGAAACTTTCCCTTGGTCATATTATTAAATTTTCCTTGGAAATCCCTATTTTTCACCAAAAATAATTACATAATTAAATTAAAAACAAAAAAATCACATTTTCTCCTCTCATGTCTTTATTGACATATGAGTGAAGTCACATAAAAATTTCAAGTTCATTTAAGCTCAATTTAGTGAGTTAGGAAATTATTAAGCTTGAAGGGCAACATGGTAATTAAAATTTTAACCCTTAATTAAAACTTTAGGTTTAATAAAATTAACAAGTAAAATATTTGATCTTAATCTTATTTGGATGATTGAAATTCAAATATTTAGAGGGTAGAAACCTACTAAACAATTTGAAGATAATTAAAATAAACCTTAATTAAATAATTGATTAAATTTGGAAGAATAATAAAAATGGAATTATTAAATAGGGATATTTTTAGGAAGAGATTTATTCTTTAATTTAAAAATCCCTAGATTAATCATCTCAATAATATTTAATTCCTAATTAAAATGATAATTCAAATTTAAGTTTTAAAATGTTAATGGACCTAACCAATAAAATTAAATTAAAGTTAAATTATTAAACTTTTTTTTTAAAAATTTTCAACTAAATTAAAACTAAAAATAAAATTAAATTAAAGATTAAATTAAATTAAATCAAATAAATTAAATTAAATTAAATTGAACAAATTAAATTAAATTAAATTAAATTAAATTAAAATAAAAAATAAAATCAAGTTAAAATTAAAATTAATTTAAATTAAATAAATTAAATTAAAAATTAAAACTAAATCAAAATTAAATTAAATTAAAACATATTAAATTAAATTAAATTAACTTAAATTAAATTAAATTAAAATAAAATAAAAATAAAATCAAATCAAATAAAATTAAAATTAAAATTAAATTAAAATTAAAATTTAAATTAAAATTAAAATTAAAAATTAAAATTAAAATTAAAACTAAACCAAATTAAATTAAATTAAATTTAAATTAAATTAAATTAAATAACATCACCTAAGACATAAAGAAAATAAATATAAAGCAACTTGAACACTATTCCAAATCTAAATCCGATAACTGAAATTAAACTAAATCATAAACCACTTGAACACCATTTGCCCTCGAAAGCTTTTGTTGTCATAACTCCTAAACAGAACATTAAATGAAATGTTACTTCACTTATAGGATATTCAAATGTCTATTTCATCGAGCAAGATAACAAAACTTGAATTCTCGGACGATTAATTCATTTGTATAATTAAATTCATTTGGACTTAAAACAATTCTGGCAATATTGAAAAGATGTTTAAGATTCTTCTTAAGCACTTCCTCAATATGGTAGGATATTCATAAGAACAATTGAACTTAATTATTCTTTGATGAAGAAAATAGTCCTCAAAACAAAACACAAGAACATAGACGTCATAGGAAATGACTAGCTATAGGATTAGGAACTTGGTAGAAAACCATAACCCTTCCCTTAGCTTTACCTAGGAACTTGCTTAAATATTCTAATTGTGCTTTAAGTGCAGCTTGGGATGAAGGGAAGACCCTCCAGGTATGCTTTTATTTTATTGCAATTTACATTATTGTAATTTCTTTAATCGCATCGCACTTACTTTTCTTGCATGATAAACAACTGTTGCATGAAAACCCACACCTTTAGGATAGTCCCTAAAACTGAAACCAAAACTAAATTAAAAGTCATTGCAAGATAAAATTCACCGCCACAACATTTCAAAATATAAAACAACTCGAAATTTAATCACAAACAGAACACAAAACTACAATTACAACTAAATTAAAACGTCTTGTTGGATGATCGGGAATACCTCGGATGATGTAACCTACGTGTTGCTAACGTGATTTCTCGCGGTCTAAATGAAAGTGTGGAACTCATTCGGTTGAGTTTAGCAAATTCATCCGGACTAAGTGAATCCGATAAAAATAACGATGCGGAAGGATGGAGCCAGTGGGATCTTAACCGGTGTTGTTATAATCAACTTTATGATTTGTTTTATTTAAAACATAAAAACACATGGAAATTAAGATTTTCTCTAAACCAAAACACTTTTCTCATCTCCTGATTTATGACTTCTATAACTAAACCTCTGCCACAACAAGGAGCTTGGAGCGCAGTGGTCAGCACGGCAATCGTCATCAGCAAAACTCGGATCTACTTCAGCAAAACTTTCTTAGAATTAAATCACCAAACCACAGGACTTCGAGGTAGTTTGCCTAGTGCAACATAAATCCTCAACTCTTCGTTAGGCATTTGCATAGAAAATTAAGCCCTAACCGGTCTTAGGACTCCGAGGTAGTCATCCGATATGATATAAACCCTCACATCTTCGAGGCTATTTGTATGATTATGTCATACGAATATAAGTCCTAATTAATTAAAATTGGCAAGATCAAAACATTAAATAAATATTAGGACTTTCCTAAATTCAAGCCAAACAATAGGATAGTCGGAAAATTATCGAACTTTGCTTCGAATCTGTAATTTCTCCTACTTTTCTTCCTTTGAATTCCCAAAACAAAATGTTCCAAACTCGATCCATTCCCTATTGAAATTCCAAAATTCAATCCCTTGAAAACTTAAACTTTGAAATTCTTGAGAGTAGAACTACTGATTATTATCGAGAGTTTTCTTAGGTGATTCCCATCACTTAAGATGTAATTAACTATAGGGGCTTGCCCTTATAAGGAATTTTAAAGAACCTAGGTAATATAAACCTCGTTTAATGCTTTCATATTAAGCGAGGGAATTTGTCGGCTTATAAAATTGGTTCGCAGACCAAACGGATGTCACAAACCTTTCTAGTTTATCTAATTGAGCCCCATTATCAAGCAGCGTGTCTATTCTTCGAGATAGATACACGGTTTGTGGTGCGGCGCTCGTTTATGTGAACTATTTGGGATGTGAAATCAGTTTGATTTCATATCTTAAAATTTTCAAATTTAAAATTATTTTCAAAAATTAAATACTATTTTTCAAATTATTTATTTAAATTAAATTAAAAATTCGCCGACAATTTCTGTAGGCGACCCCTTTTCAAAATAAAATACACTAACCTAAAAATATGCCGACAGCCCATAAAGCTTCTAACAACTTATCGTGTAAATTTATTTTGTTGTCGTCCAAAGTTTTCTTTAGAATTTGGACGAGAGTTTTATTAGAAGGCTTGGCCAAGCCATTTGCTTTGGGTAGTACATTGTCGAATAATGCCAATCAATCCTGTGTCTTCTGACAAAATTGTTGATCTTCATGCTTCTGAATGCTGAGCCGTTATTTGAGATAATTTTGCGCGGTACCCCGAAACGATAAACGATTTGATTCTTGAAGAACTGTAACACGTGATGTGCTTTCACTTCTCTGAGCGGTATAGCTTCTGCCAATTTGGAAAAATAATCTGTAGCTATAAGGATAAAGCGATGTCCTCTTGAAGAAGGTGGTTCAATCAGACCCACAATATCTGTGTCCCAACACTCAAATGGACACGACGCGATTGTCGAATGTAGCACATTTGGAGGTTAATGTAGAACCACTCCATGCACTTGGCACTGGTGACAACTTTTTGCATCTTTCATGCATTCGGTCATCATTGAGGGCCAATATACCCTAGTCACTTAATTTTCATTTTCATCTTCGGACCTTACTGATGAGCGCCACAAAGTCTTGAATGCACTTCTTTAACAATTTCACGAGCTTCAGACTCGCTCAGGCACCTTAGCCACATATGATTAAAAGATCTTCTATATAACATATTGTTTATTAATGTGTAAGACAGAGTTCTTTTCTTAATTTGATGGGCTAATGACTTATCGTCTGGTAGGTTTCCTATTTGTAGGTAGTCTATTAGTGGTCGCTACCAATCTTCTGTAGTTTCTGTCACTGCAGCAACTGATTCTTCTTCTTTTTCTGATCAGTGCATTGCATCCATGTCGAGCTGTGAGAGGATCTGTCGTCCTTGAACTAACATTTCAACTGATTCGTCCTGTAAGCAGGCAAATTCTTTTGTGAGGCGAGCTAGCGCGTCTGCGAGAGTATTTTCTCTTATGGGAATCTTGTAGATCATTACATTCAGAATCTACTTTAACAATTACATTGCATACTGAAAGTACTGCTCAAGTCTTGGTTTCAAAATCATGTACTGTCCAGCGATCTGTTGTATAATCAACTGCGAATCACCGTAGATGTTGATATATGTTATCCCCATCTGAATGGTTAACTCCAGTCCGGTTATAAGGGCTTCGTATTATTCTTTATTGTTTATACATGGCTCTGTTAAATGGTAGGAATACCTTAACATCCCCCGCTCAGGCGTCATAAAGATTAGTCCAATTCCTGCCTTACCGGGCACTATCGTTTGCAATTCTTTATATTTTTGTGCTGATGATGCTCTGTCGAAGTATAGTTCCCAGTGTTTATCATCAGGGTCTTCTATTCTCATTATCTGCTCGTCGAGCAAGTCGTCGTTGAGAGGCAATTCTGCCGGAAAGCGTCGGTCGGGTCATCAAGTATTGTAATGGATTAAAGGGTGTGCTACAAGAAAGTCTGCTGGGACACTAAGAGGAATGAAAGTTATATCAAATAGCAATAGTATCATAAACCACCTGGCAAGTCTGCCGGAAAGCATCGGTCAGGTCATCAATTATTGTAATGGATTAATTTTCGAGAAAAGGTTGACCTTATGAGAGAGTATGTAATGCCTGAGCTTTTGAGTGGCGAAGATCAGGGCCAAACAATGTTTCCACATTGAAGGATACTTTACTTCTGTCGGAATTATACGATGACTTAAGTAGTAAAGAGCATTTTCCTTACCCTCATCATTGACCTGGGCTAGCAGGGCTCCGAGGGAGTCATCTAAAGCTGCAGTATAAAGTATCAACGGTCTACCCGAGACTGGGGCTGCTAAGACAGAAGGTGTCATTAAATATCGCTTAATGTCCTTGAAGGCCCGTTGGCATTTTTCTTCCCAAACGAATTTGGCGTCCTTTTTAACTAATGCCGAGAAGGGCTGACACCTACCTGACAAAATTTGAAATAAAGCGTCGAAGATATGCCAACTTCCCTTGAAAGGATCGTAGCTGTTTTAAAGTTTTTAGAGGCGGCATTTCTAAGATAACTTTAATCTTTTCTGGATCGATTTCAATTCCACGATGTCGGACAACAAATCCTAAGAATTTCTCAAAGGCAACACCGAAGACTAATTTCAAGGGATTCATTTTAGAGTTAAATTGCCTTAACCGCTCGAAAACAATTCTCAAATCATACAGGTGATCTTCCTTCAGTTTGCTCTTGATGAACACATCATCCACGTAGCACTCAACTTGGTTGTGAATGAGATCATAAAAAATCCTCATCATTGCTCTTTGGTAAGTTGCTCCTATGTTATTCAATCCAAAAGGCATTACTGTGTAGCAGTATATTTCGATCGGCGTTCTGAAGGACGTGAGCTTTCATCTTCCGGTGCCATCTTTATCTAGTTGTATCCTAACGATCCATCAATGAAAGAGTAGATTTCAAGTATCGAAGTGGTGTCGATCATTAATTCTGGAATTGGTAGTGGGAACTTGTCCTTCGGGCATGCTTTATTCAAATCTCTGAAGTCCACACAGATTCTGACCTGACCATTCTTTTTTCTGACTGGTGCCTCGTTGGCTAACTAAGTTGGATATTGTTCTTCACGAACAAATTTAGAGTCTATTAGCTTCTTAAATTCAACTATTACTTATTGTTCAATCTCTAGACGCATTCTTCTTGGATCTTGTCTGACTGGAATGGCAGTGGAATCTACTCCTAGCATGTGAACTGCGACTTCTGGAGCTAATCTTGGCATCTTATCATAACTCCAAGCAAAACAGTCCTTAAATTCCATTAATAGCTTGATCATGTTTTTAGAGTCTTCTTTATTGAGTAAGGTGCTAACAAAGGTTGGCATAGGCTTTTCTCTAGTACCTAAGTTAACTTCCATTAACCCGTCTATTGTAGATTTAATTTGTTCTTCGAATTCTGGCATAGCGTCTCCAATTGGTAGATCCTCGAGATCTTATGAAGCTTCTAGGCAGTTTTCATTAGACTCGCAAATGACAACCAAGCAAAATTGTATGTCATCAGCTGGTGCTACTGTGTCGAATCTGAACCATACTTTGAGTTGATCGGTCGACTGGTATTATTCCATAATTTTTCAATGTGTTGTGCTTGACCTTTTGTCTATTGTTTAGGTAAGACACCACATTGAATTAAATTCTGAATACAGGGAGATTACCACTCCAAAGGCAATTCCATTAATTCGGAAGAAGTATCATCTTCAAATTTTATATCTTTTTCAGTTTTGGAAGAAAAAGCACCAAGGTAAAACTTGATCGGCTTAGCACCGCCACCATGTACTTCTTTGACCACCATACCCTCAATCTTACTAGGATGGATTGGGGTTAGGGTCATAGTATGCACATAGTGGTTAATCTTCTTGTACATTGATTTGTATTCTTAAATCTTTTCATCTTCGAGAGAGATCTTGAACTGAGGTTTTTTTTTATCTTCATTGCTTCTTTCTTGGTTTCTTCTTCTTCGGAACTGTTCTCCCAATCAACATTGATGAATGGTTTCTTTTGTTTAACTGTTACACTGTTTCTTCCTCGACCTTGTCCCCGGCCTCGAGCTCGGGTGCGAGTTCTGGAGAAACCTTCACCATCTCACCGTAAGGGAGTGGTTAGTAACTGTTGAACAAGAATTTCAGGTTCTTCGTCATCTCGAACTCCTTTTTCTTTATTTGGTATGGCATTTCTGGAACAGATAGTTTTCTTCGGAGGCACGTAGTAGGCTGCATCTTCATGGATTCTAATTTCATGTACGGAGAACGGTTGCAAGTCACCCTTAATGCACTATTCTCCCCCTCCTTCGTAATGCTTTATGCACTGGTGAAGAGACGATGGTACCATCCGGTTTTCATGAATCCACGGCCGACCTAGTAGAGCGTTGAATGATGTCTCATAATCAATTATGTGGAATTTTGCGGTTGTTCTTGCCAAATCACCGATCTTCATTAATAATGTTATCAATCCAAGGGCTCTTTCTCATTTTTGATTGAATCTTCTTAGTAACATTCTGTCTGCTTCGAGGTTGCGAGCATCAATTTCCAAATATGCTAACGTCTGAAGGTTCCTTATGTTGGTCGATGCTCCCGGATCAACTAACACCCTGGAGAGTGTGAACTTTCCGGTAGTGACTGAAATGTACAACGGTCAATTGTGATCAGCTGTTCCAAGTAACAGATCGCTGTCCGTGAAGGTAACACCGCGCTGTTCTATTAACAAGCAAACCTCGTATAAGGAATTACCGGCCATTTGAGCTAAGCAAATTTCAAGATCTAGTACAGCCTTGATCAGAGTTTCCCTCATCTCCTTTGACAGGATTAGAGCGTTGTAGATGCTTAGTTTGGCTGGTAGCTTCCTAAGATGGGCTAGCACGTTATAATTCACTTTATTACCAGGTTCTTCAATTTCATCCCGAATAGGCAATTCTTCCACTGGGGTTGGCTCTTCCTAAGCAACCACCTGCTTTCCCTTATCCTTTGGACCCATTCTCGGGCGGTAGAACTTTTCCGCTTTATAACTTAACTTCTATTATCTCTTCTACGTCTGGTGCTGGATCTGTTGGTGTCTCCTCTCGAATCGAAAAGACTGGCTCTTCTAGAGTTGCTTCAGAATCTAATAACTCTAATCCTATCACAATTGGAGCTCCTCAGAATTCACAAATGGACACTTCACTTGTTGAGCTTTCATAGCCATCCTTGTGAACGTCTTTTCCTTCATCATGGTCGTCGAGGTTTTGTATGATTTGAGAATCATTATTTGTATTGAAATCAATATTCGGATTGGGTTGGTTGTCGTTAGTTACGTAATGGTTAGAAATAGTCAAAACGTAGCCAACACCAAAACTCTTATCATTATAAGATCCTGCCGGGGCAAGCAAATAATCATACAAACTCAGAGGTCCGAGGGATTTCTCTCTCAAATCAGAAACAACCATCCTAGGAAAAGCAGCCCCTAGTCTACCCTTTGGAGCCTCGGTCTTCTTTTCTTCCACGATCTTCTCCTCCTTCCGGGACGGTTCTTCGATCGCAAGTGATAGTTCCGGCTTAGCAAGTTTCAAACTTTGAGTTAAAGCACACATCAAAGCAGTCTGGACGTGATCCAAAATTTCCTTCGAAGACTTCGTCTAGACAATACTCCATCCATCGTTGGTCGTGTAAGGGTCTATCGGAACAATAAGATCTGTTGAAATAACATTAACAGAACCTCCTTTTTGGGGCTCCTTCATGTATTCCTTCAGAATCGTTATGTTACCTTTCCAGCGATTTTCCTCGAGCCAATTCTTGAAGGTGAAGCAATCTTCTATCTTATGTCCGAGCATCCTATGGTAGGGACAGTAATTCAGATGATCTTCCTTATGAACTTCCCATGGCTTTCTAGGCTCTTGTAGTTGAAAGTCAGGCGTCTTCATCAAACTGTGAAACATCTTAGCCACTACTTCAGTCTTGAAAGGATATTCCTTATACAAAAGTTCCTTCAGGGCACGTAGCGGACAAGGTGGCGGTTGGTCATGCTGCCACGATTGATAGCTCGGTCGAGGCTGTTAAAAGTTTTGTTGAGGTTGTTGATAAATCCGTTGCGGTGGTATATAACTTGGTTGTGGCCACTCTGGCTGTATCTGCTCTGGCTGATTACCTTTATCCACTACCGCGACGATCCAAAATTTCTTTTCAAATGCCTTTACGAGCTTCTGCTTATCAGTTTTGTCAACAAAACTCAGCTGTTTTGCCTCTTCTATCAAGCTCCCGACCTTACTAAGCAACTTCTCGAAAGTCTTAATTGTGAATCCTTTGAAGAGAAGTGCTATCGGGCCATGGATACTCTTCAGTAGGATACCGACCGCATGTTGTTCCTGAAGCTGTGGTTCACACTTCATACTTAAGTTTCTCCATCGAAGTATGTAATCCACTAAAGCGTCGTTTGGTTTCTGTTGCTCCACCACTAGATCACCGATAGTGATGTGGTACTGAGCCCAGACAAATCGCTTAATAAAGAGTTTCCCCAATTCTGCAAAGGTCTTGACTGAACCATTCAGCAATTCTGCATACCAATCGAAGGCAATCCCTGATAAACTGCTGACGAACTGACGAGAGAGCAAAGTGTCGCTCCTACCGGCATTTGCATCAACTAGCTCAAAATGTGCGACATGTTGCTGAGGGTTTCCCGTACCGTCGAAAGTCTTGAACAAAGGAGGTACAAAGCCCTTCGGGTATTAAACTTCATCAAATTCCTCACGGTAAGGTCTACCCATCTGAATAGATGCTCTGCTATTAGACTGGACTAAGGCTTCTCGTACCTGCTATTCCACTATGTTCTTAATATCTTTTTCGGTAATCATACTTTGCACAGAATCCTTCTTTGGCTGTTCATCTCCGTTGACAGATGTAATTTCTTTTCCTCCATCTGCATTGTGAATGATCTCTGGGGGTGTTTCCTTTTGAGGTGAAGCTGACTCTGGAGAGTGGCTAAGGCGGCCGCCATCTCCTGCATCCTCTTTGCCATTTGGGAGATCGTGCCATCCTTTTCTTGAAGATGTGCTCTCATTGCTTCTGGTTCGTCTCTTTATGAAGTTGATAAAGCTTCCTGTAGAGCTAACGACGCTCGGGTTTCGACCATTTGGGAGATCATGCCATCCCAGAAAATTTTGTCGATATCGGTTCAGCAATAATAGGTTGCCACACCATCCTTCTTGCAGTAGAAGGCTTAGGACCAGATGGTCTGTCGGCTGTACGTCGGTAGGTGGTGTCCTCCTTAATATGGTGACCTGATACAACAACAGGCGAACTTCTCTAATTAGCTCGCACTTTCTTCCTTGGCCTTGCTAGGGCACCGACAGGTTTTACTCGTGGTCTGAGGCGGGATCTAGCTGGTACTCGTCCCATCCTTCTTAAAATCTCCGACACGGGGCAACCTTGTTTCTTAGCTAATTTCTCTACTACTGCTCGTAAATGGGTTAGCAGAGTAGTCTTAATCTCTTTCTTCTTACAATCATTGTAGTATGCAGATCGGGGTAACGCAGCGGTGATCCTTCGAGCATCTTCTTCATCGGATGCAGCAGAGAGAGGGTGAAACCTACTCTCTCCTAACAGCAGTGAGATCTCAGGCAGTTCTTCTTCTTCCTCAGGAATCACTTCCAGAAAAGCAACTTCAGCAGCCTTGGTCATCTTGATCCTGGCGATCTTTCTATTCTTATTTCTTCTTTGAGTCCGAGTTAAGGGTGTGACTCTCGAACGGGACCCTATCTCGAAGATACATGGTATTGCAGCAAAATCTGAACCCTCCATGGTAACAGGCTCATCACCGACTTAGACTTCTTTTCTTTTCAGTTTGGCGGGAGCCGGGGTAGGTGCAGTAATGACCAGACCGGTGGGGGTAGAGATGACAGTTCTGGGGGTAGCAGCCAACCTCCTATGAACAGCAGTGTTTCTTTTAATTAGGACCCTTTCTAGGGGAGGGAACTCTTGAGTCGATTTCAGGTTAAACTCAATCATAGGCTCCTCAGTTTCTGGTACCTTGATCATTAGCGTGAAAAGAGTAACATCGGTGAACTTAATGTCTGTATTGTCGAACCCTTGTCCAAAGCGAACGACTGCATAATTAAGAAGCTCATCCTTGTAGAAAGCTAAGTCTATCCCATTGGTGAAGGAGAAAATCAGTTTCGGTGCAGACATTTTCTGCAGGGTAGATTCTAAGCGTCAGTTCCAAATCATGCTTCCTTTCGTTGGGACGAATAGGAGAGGAATTTCTCCAAACGAGTCCGAACAAATTTCCATTTATCTTTTCATTTTCTTTATAAAGTATTTCAGATTTTCATTTTTTATTTTTTTATTTGTGGTTTAACAGAAAGTTCATTTATTAAAGGGTTTGTTTATTCGATGGTTTGTTCATTAAGGACAAAACAAATTAAAAGAGGAAAGGTTAAAGGAAAGATAAGGGACCAAATCTAGAAACTGGAAAGAAAGAGAGAGTCTCACAAGACTTCTCAACTCGAAGGACCGCTCCTAAGCTAACACTTATTGGTGGTCTACCCCACCTCTTTGGAGAGGTAACAAAAAGAGGATTTCAGAACCTCTCTGTTTAGGGGTGTCTAAACAGTGTCTCAAAAATCCACGAGAGTTGAATGTACCCGTTCAAGACAGAAATGAACGTGGTATTTCAACGGAAGGAATGATAGTTTGATCCACTAGGGACAAGGACTCAGTACTGATTTATGAAAGCAAAACTATCTGACCACGATGGAGAGAGGAACTAGTCCCCAGCGGAGTAGCCAGAAATTGTCGGCATATTTATAGGTTGTGTGTGTTGTATTTTGAAAAGGGGTCGCCTACAGAAATTGTCTGTGAATTTTAAATTTTAAATTTATTTTAAATATATATATATATAATTTAGAAAGAAACATTTGATTTTTGAAAATGATTTTAAGTTTGAAATTTTTAAGATATGAAATCAAACTGATCTCACATCCCAAATAGTTTATGTAAACGAGCACTATATCACAAACCGTGTATCTATCCCGAGGAATAGACACAATGCTTGACGATGGATCTCGATTAATTAAACTAGAAGATTTGTGACATCCGTTTGGCAAGCCCATATAGTTAATTACATCTTAAATGATGGGAATCATTTAAGAAACTCTCGATAATGATCAGTGGTTTTGCTCTCAAGAATTTTGAAGTTTAAGGTTTTCAAATGATTGAACTTTGCAAAATTTCAATAGGGAATAACTCAAATTTGGAAAAGTTTATTCTGGGAATTAAAGGAAGAGAAGTAGGGGATGTCACAGACCCAACGTGAACTTCGGTGACTTCCCGACTATCCTATAGTTTGGATTCAATTTGAGAGTTTATTCAATGTTTTAATCCTACCAATTTTAGTTAATTAAGACTTATATTTGTATGTCATGATCATACAAATAGCCTCAAATATGTGAGTGTTTATGTCATACCAAACAATTACCTCGGAGTCCTAAGACCAGTTAGGGCTTAATTTGCATAATACGATTATGCAAATGCCTAATGAAAAGTTGAGGATTTATGTTGCACTAAGAGAACTACCTCAAAATCACATGGATTTGTTATTTAATGCTAAGAAAGGTTTTGTTAATGTAGATCCAAGTTTTGCTGACGACGATGGCCGTGTTACCCACTATGCTCCAAGCTCCTTGCTATTGCAGAAGGTTTAGTTTTAGAAAGTGACAATCAAGAGATGAGAGAAGTTTTTTGGTTTAGAAAAGTCTTAAGGTTCAGATGACTTAATGTTTTAATTAAAATAAATCTTAAAGTTAATTAAGCAGGACTGATTAAGATCCCACGGTTCCATCATCCCGACACCACTATTTTCATCGGATTCACTTAGTCTAAATGAATTTGATAAACTCAATTGAATGAGTTCCACACTTTCATTTAGCCCGTGGAAAATCTCGTTAGAAACATGTGGGTTACATCATCTGAGGGATTCATGATCATCCAACGAGACGTTTTAGTTTAGTTGTAGTTGTAGTTTTGTTGTTCTATTTGTGATTAAATTTTGAGTTGTTTTATATTTTGAATGTTGTGACAGTGAATTTTATCTTATCGTGACTTTTAATTTTGTTTTGGGTTTCAGTTTTGTGGCTATTCTAAAAGTTTCAGTTTTCATGCAGGGTGACATTCTTGTTTAACATGCAAGAGAAGTAAAGTACAGTGCAAGTAAATAAACCGCAATAAAATAAAAGCGTACCTGGAGTGTCTTCTCGTCATTCCCAGCTGCACTTAAAACATATGTCAGAGCATTTATATATTTGCAACAAGTACCTAGGTAAAGCTAAGGGAAGGTTCTGGTTTTCTACAAAAATCCTAATCCTATTGCTAGTCAATTTCTATGACATCTAGGTTCTTATGTTTTATGGATGATTTTCTTCACCACAGAACATTAAGTTCAATTGTTCTTCTAAAACACCTCATCTTATTGAGAAAATGTTCAGGACGAGTCCTGAGCATCTTTTCAATGCTTCTGAGATTATTTCGAGTCCAAATGAATTTCATTGTACAGGTGAATTGGTCATCCAATAATTTAGTTAAGTTTCGTTTCTTGCTCAGTGAACTTGGACATTTGATTGTCCGATGAGTAAAGTGACATTTCACTTGACACTCCACTTTAGAGTTATGAAGGTGAAAGCCTTCAAGGGCGGATTAGTTCATCAAATGATTTAGCCATTCTTAATTGAAATTTGAGTTGGAGATTTAAAGCAGTTTTGATTTAATTATAAAGTTTTATTAGATATTTTTAGGTGTTTTAAATTACTTTAAGTTGTAATAGTATTCAAGTTATTTAATTCAATTAAACTTTTATATTTTAAATGATCTTAATGTTTTAAATTAATTTTAATGTCTTAAAGTGATTTAATTTTTAATTTATGATGTTTTATTCATGAATTGTTCTATATTAATCTTTTATATTTCAAATTATTTAAGTTGAGAAAGGTGTTTAGATTATTTAATTTCATTAAATTTTAATGATTTAAATTTGGTTTAAATTAATCATAGTACTTTAGGTTAATTTTAATTGGTTTGGTACATTTTTTTTTGTTATTAATTGTTTTGAGATTAATTTTAATGTTTCAATTTTTTTTTAAATTTGTTTCCAAGTGATTTCAAATTAGTTTTAATGTTTTAGATTTATTTTAGTTTAATTATTAAGTCGTTTAATGTTTTAAGCTTCAATTTAATTAAGGATTATTTCCTTTTTTTAAATACTAATTTCAATTATCACGCTTTAGAATTAATTAAGAATTGAGAATTATTGAATTGATCCATTTAGGGATTTTAGATTGAAGAATTGATATCTTCTTAAGTCATATCCCTAATCTTAATGATCCAAATTTTAATTATTCTTCCAAAATTTAAATGATTTAATTAATTAAGGTTCCATTTTGATATTTTCAAAGTGATTAATGGGTTTCTACGTTTAATTTTCTAAGTTTCAATCATCCAAGAGAAAATTAAGATCAAATATTTTACCCCCTTTGATCAGGATTAAAGTATTAATTAGGGTTAAAATCCTTAATTACTTTTATGTCACTTTACTCACATGTTAATTAAGACATTAGAGGAGAACATGTGATTTTTTCATTTTTAATTTAATTTATATAATTATTTTTTTTGAAAAATAAGGGTTTTCAATGAAAATTCAACAACATGACCAAGGTATGGTTTCTGTCCTTAGGAAAATTATGGCATGTTCCTACTAACAAGAGGACCACTTGGACCAATTTTGGTAATTTTGTGAATTATATTTAATTTATTATAATTATTTTAATCTTTGGGGTATTAATTAATTATAAAATCAAATTAAAGTTGAAAAATAGATTTTATATTTTTCTTAAGTCCTTCTAACCTCAAGGAAGTCAGAGAAGCAAATTTTATTTTTTTATAATTTTTCTTTGATTTATTAGAATTATTTTAGTGGAAAGGTTTGAAAATTTATTTTTTTTAACATTAAAAATTACATTAAGCTTTTAAAAATACAATATCTTTACCTAGAGACTTAGGAAAAATATTTGGTTAGTTCCTAAGTTATTAGGAACAAAATATGACATTTTTTTTATTTTTTATATTTTTGTGATTTTTTCAATTATTTTAATTACTAAAATATTAAAAATAGGGTAAAAAATGAAAACTTTTAGAAAATTCCAATTTTAATTTTCTTATACTCCTCTGATATCAGAGAGCCCACAAAACCAAATTCGTGAATTTTTGAAGTGTATTTTACGTTTTATAAATTTTTTAATCTTCAAAATGACTTTGTCACTTAATTAATTCATTTAATGGGTTAAAGTATTTCCAATTAACTTGAAATTTTTATGTCAGGTTCTCTGTATCATAAGTGACAGTGGAGAATTATTTTCAAGTGATTTTGATATGTGGTTACTCCTAATTACAACAACAACAACAACAATAAAGCCTTAATCCCACTAAGTGGGGTCTGCTACATGAATCCTTTTTCTCCATTACGTCCTATTTAGTGTCAAATTTTCGTTTAATTCTAATAAATTAAGATCATTTTTATGTAATAAGCCCAAGTTTTCCTAGGTCTGCCTCTGCCTTTCTTAACATAAGTTGTATTTAAAACATCTACTCTCCTAATCGGATCATCGGGTGGTCGACGTTTAATGTGACCAAACCATCTAAGGCGACTCTCTCTAATTTTATCCGTCATCGGTGTAACTCCAACCCTATTACGGATATATTCATTTCGCATTTTGCCTCTAAGTTTAAAGCCACTCATCCATCTAATCATTCTCATCTCGGCAACACTTAACTTAACATTATGCTTCTCTTTTAAAGGCCAACATTCAACACCATAGAGCATTGAAGGTCTCACCACCATCTTATAAAATTTTCCTTTCAGTCTAAGAGGTACTTTTCTATCACACAATAGGTCGAACGCATTCCTCCACTTCAACCAACCAACCTGAATTCTACTGTTAACATCCCCATCTATATCACCATCACTTTGAACAATGGACCCGAGATATCTAAATCGTTCACACCTTTTAATAATTTGATCACCCAAAGTTACACTTCTCTCACTAGACCTACTATTACTAAAATTACATTCCATGTATTCAGTTTTAGTTCTACTCAAATGAAGACCTTTAAACTCCAATGTAGACCTCCATAATTCAAGTTTTTCCTGGACTTTTTCTCTTGTCTTATCCACAAGAAGGATATCATCAGCAAAAAGCATACACCAAGGAACATCCTCTTGTAAATGGCCAGTAAGACCATCCATAAATAAAGCGAAAAGATATGGGCTTAAAACCGATCCTTGATGTAAACCAACGAAATAGTAAAATACTTGGTCAATCCTCCTTCGATTCGAACACATGTAACGACTCTAGCATACATATCTTTAATGACTTGAATATAAGTCATATCAACACCTTTCTTCTCGAGGACTCTCCAAAGAACATCTCTAGGAACCTTATCGTAAGCTTTTTCTAAATCAATAAAAATCAAATGCAGATCCTCCTTATTATCTCTGTATTTCTCCATCAAACCTCTCAATAAATGTATAGCTTCCATGGTAGACCTGCCCATCATAAATCCAAATTTATTATGAGAAATCTTAGTAATACGTCTTAACCTATGTTCAATTACCCTCTCCCATAACTTTAAAGTATGACACATCAATTTAATTCCTCTATAATTTGCACACTCTTGTTCATCTCCTTTATTCTTAAAAATGGGGACCAAAATGCTCTTTCTCCAGTCCTCAGGCATCTTTTTAGTTTTTAAAATAATATTATAAATTTTAGTAAGCCAGGAAACCCCCAAATCACCTAAACATTTCCACAGTTTAATTGGGATATCATCAGGTCCTACAGACTTTCCCCCCTTGGCTTTCTTTAAAGCCTCATCAACTTCTTTTTTACTAATGCGATGGTAAAAATGAAAAGTTTTATTATTATTAACGATATTAAGATCACTAAGGTCGATCGTACTTTCAGCATCAACATTAAAAAGTTTATCAAAATAACTCACCCACCTATGTTGAATATCTTTTTCCAAGAAAAGCACTTTTTGATTTTCATCTTTAATACACTTTACTTGAGTTAAATCTTTACTTTTCTTTTCTCTTTGTTTGGCTAGTTTATACATATATTTTTCACCTTCCTTAGTATCTAACATGTTATAAAGATCACTAAAGGCAGAATTTTTAGCGTCATAGATTATTCTTTTACACTCCCTGCGGGCCATTTTATATTTTTCCCAGTTCTCTACGCTTTTACATTTAAACCAAGTTTTATAACATAACTTCTTATATTTTATATTTTCTTGCACATTATTATTCCACCACCAATTATTTTTATTAATAGAAACTTTTTCTTTTGATTCTCCAAGTACATCTTTAGCCACTTATTTAATAGTATTAGTTAATTTTTCCCACATAACATTAGCGTCTTCATGAACATCCCAAATATTTAAATCTTGAATTTTACTCATAAAAATAATTTTATTTGTGTCTTTTAGGTGCCCCCATCTTATTCTACGATGTTGAATCCTAGAATTCTTTATTTTACACCTCTTCATCTTAAAATCTAGAACTAATAATCGATGTTGGTTACTTAATTGCTCACTTGGAATGACCTTACAATCCTTACAATCTCAACGATTTCTTCTTCTCATAAGAAAAAAATCAATTTTTGTTTTATTAGATCCATTCTTATAAGTAATAAGATGTTCATCTCTTTTCTTGAATAAAGTATTAGAAATAATCATATCATACACTAAAGCAAAATCTAAAATGGCTCTACCTTCTTCATTAATCGCTCCATAACCGTAGCCACCATGAATATTTCTAAAATCTTCTACCACTCTACCGACATGTCCATTTAAATCTCCTCCAATAAAAATTTTTTCTTCAAGGGGTATCAAGTGTATTAAGTCTTCTAAATCATTCCAGATTTATCTTTAGAGCCTATATCTAAACCAACTTGAGGAGCATAAGCACTTATAATATTAAAAATCTCAGTATCAATAATAATCTTAAGTGCTATAATCTATCTCCAACTCTGTTAATTTTAACAACATTATCTTTCAAACTCTTATCTATAATTATACCTACACCATTTCTAGTACGACTCTTACCAGAATACCATAGTTTAAAACCTAAGTTATCAATCTCCTTAGCTTTTTCTCCAACCCATTTAGTTTCTTGAATACATAGGATATTTATCTTTCTATGGACCATAATATCAACCAATTCCATTAATTTACCATTGAGAGTACATATATTCCAAGATCCTATCCTAATACTAGTATCAGGGACTAACTTCTTTACCCGCATCTGTCCGTAATGTGGGAACCCTTGTTTACTTGACACTATACCGGGGTGCCATTGTAGCGGCCCTTGCACACTTTCCACTGTATTCAGGCCATACAGCGCGTCGCTTCCAGGGGACGCCCTAGCACTTACACAATGATCAAAAGGATTCATGTCATGATTTTTTTTTCGACAAGTTTTACGCTGGCTGTCGACTACCTAACGCAACCCTCCACTTTTCACATCCGGGCTTGGGACCGGCAACGACAGTGTTCAATTATTTTGCTCCTAATTAATTAAAGTTTAATTTTAAGTGTTTGGGCGAATTATTTTAATAAATTAAATCAAACCATAATTTTCCTAGGGTCCTTTGGGTATAAGATACCTCCCCTAATTTTTCTAGAATTTTCTAAGCAATATGGTAATTATTAGAATTAAAATATCAAAACAGAAACTTAAACTTGAAAATAAAATAACCTTCCATAGAGATGGCCTCAGGCCTTGGAAAATTCAAGGAATGTTTCCAAGAATAGAGGCTATAAAAGCCCTATGGTCTCATGTCATGATGAATTGTGTATGCAAATGGAGAATTAAAACACCACAGAGAGTATTTAAATCATTAAAAATCATAGACTCAACAAATTAACTTAATTCTTTTTCCACATTATTCGCCTCTGTTCACTGAGCAAGAGAGTTTTTTTAGTTTATTTTTATGATTTTTCTCTGCAAATATATGAATTTTTGAATTTTTAGTTATTTAATAAATTCAAAAAATCCTATTTATCTACTTAAACCAGTCAGCGCCGTGTCATCCTTGTCCGGGTCGAAAGTACACGCGGCGCAATTTGATTCAGCGTCGCCATCCGACTCAGCAGCCATGCGTCCCACGGGTCCATTCTGTGCCTCTGACTGACGCGATCCTAGCCATCCATCCAATACACGCGTGAATGGACGACATCCATTCATCGTCCCCAGGCGTCCTAACCTGAGAACCGTCCACCTTCTACACCTAAGATCTCACTCAATACTCAACTAAATCATGCATGGTTGGTCTCTTTTGACGTATCTAGACTAGATGAACATATCCATACGACTATGATGCATTGAAATCAAGCCAAACAAGATAGAGAATTCAAAGAAGCTCAGGAGGAAGAAGAGGTCAATACCTTGGCCATGAGAAGTAAAGCTTCAGTCAAAGGGGTTTGACATGTTCGTTGTAGTCCAGGGAAGCTAAGGGTGAAGCTTGGAGCTGTGGTGAAATGCCTAGGTATGATTTCCACCAAGCCCGATTTCAAGATTTGGTCTTCAGCACAAATTGGTGGCCTAGTGAAGGGGCTTCCACTGGGAAACTTCTTCTCTTGGTCTGGTGAAGGTGTGGGTGAGTTTAATTTGAATTTGGTGGAGGTTTAATGGATGTCTTGGTTTCAAGCCTGAGATTGAACTCTGAAATTGAGCTCAACCAGTGGGAATTAGGGTAGAATAACAGTAGGGATCAACTTCTCTATGCTAGGTGAAGAGTGTGGAGTAATTTTGGTAGAGTTTTGGCAAGGTTTTTGTTCATCATCTCTTTTGGCCGTGGGGTGGTGGTGTTTAAATAGTCATGGCTAGAGGGCTTACCAGAGGCAATTAGAGGTTGGGATCAGTTGCCTAAGAGAGGAGAAGAAGAGCCATGGTGTCCACTCGGGTTGGGACAGCTCAACAAACAAGTTTTGAATTTTTTGGCTCACATGGAGCACTCGGTGTGGTGTTTTCTGGCGACCTAGGTGGCGAGCTGGCAGGCATGGGTTACCATCCTGACCAGTGAGGTCAGGGCTGGGGTTTGGTGAGTTCAATTGGCTTTGGACATGTGTAAAGGAGTTTCATTTAAGTGTTAAGGGGGAAGGGTACATTTTGGCTTAATTTGGTCAAGCCATGGAAATGGGTTGGGTTCACCCTCCAAGAGTTTATTTTGGGCTGAAGTGAATCATTTGGCTTAGCTGAATTTAGGTGGAGAAGTCTCTATCCAAAGGATTTTGATTAAGCATGGGTTAGAGTGAGACATTAAAGGGGTTAAAAATACTTAAGAAGTTTGGAAAGGGCCTCCCTCTTTTGCCATAAATGGTTTGGTGATGTGGAAAGTGGCTTCCATGGCTTCATGTGGCTTAAGCATGGCTCAATGGCTCCATTTAGCTTGGGAGTGGCTTAGCTCACTTTGCATAAAAATGGGTTTTAGGGATTTTTGATGAATTTAGGGGAAATTGACATGAAACTTGATTTAGCTGTATTTGATGATTGATTTAGGACTTAGGGGATTTTATCAATTAAAGGGATGATGAGAAAAATTCCCCATGGGCTTTGGAATAGATTTTGGGTTTTAAATTTAGTGAAAATGGGCTTTTAAATGTTTTAGGAAAATGGGCTTTTAGGTTTCAAAATAAACTTTTGGATGAAAATTTGGTAAAAGTTTGAGCCAAATAAATATTGAATTTGGTTTAGGAATGTGCCATGAATGATTTGGAACAAGTTTGGGGTAATTTGGAGTTGAATTAGGTTTAATTTGGGTCTTTTGGTAATAGGACCAAAGAGGGTCAAATTGGGCTAACTTGGGCTAAAGTTGGGCTAATTTTGGGTTTGATGTAAAATTAATGTTGCAAAATGTTTATGGAGGTGTGAAAAAGAGTTTTCAATTTTGGTTGGGTCTTGATTTTGGGATTTGGGCTTGTTTGGGTTCATGATTGGTTTAGGCCAATTTGGGGAATTTTTTTTTTGAGTTAGGCTTGGGTGGAGTTTGGGTCCAAATATTAGGTAAATTAAGTTAGAGTTTTGTTTTTGGGGATTTTAGGAAGGTTTCAAAACAAATTTTGGGGAAAATTGGATGACATTTGGGTTGAATTTGGGATGGATTGGGTCACTTGGTCAATTTTGGGCCTTAAGGGCTAATTTGAGACTTTGGATCAAATTGGGTTAAATTGGCAAAATTGGGGTATGTGGCAGTTGAACAAAATGAAATTGGGAATATTTGGGATTTTCTTGAATTTCTTTGCGAATTTTTGGAATCTTTGGATTTTTGGGCCAAAAAGGGTATTTTGGGTATTTGGAGGGTATTGGGGGGTATTTTTTTTGGAAATTTTGGCATATTTGTCCATGGATGATCAATTTGAGTTGTGGGGAGTGTTTAGGATTAATTTTGAAGAAGTTTGGTATTTTGGGAAATTTTTGAGAATTTTGGGCAATTTCAAGGGTATTTGGTAGGTTTGGTGGGTTTAGGGCCCTTAAGGGTCAAAAATTAAAATTTGGGAAAAATGGGAAATTGATTAGATGTGATTAGAATGAAACCATTTTAGTTGAGCCATGAAGCCATATTAAGCTCACAAGAGCCATAAGAGGACTCATTTTAGGTACTCAATATGTTGTCCCTAACCCTCTTAGCCAGGGGCTTAGGGGTTGAGGTCCATCCATATGATTTTCCTACATGAGTCAGAAAGTCAAGTTAGGTAAGAGTGGTTTTAGGGTTTAGAATGTGTGTGAGAGTGTAGTGCATGCAAACTAACCTTCACCAAGACCAGGCCACCCAGGGTAATCCTAAGGCCAAAGAATCGTATTGGAACTCGTCCTTGAAACTCCACATTTGACTTTTAACCTTCCAAAGGGGCTTCGAGGTTTATGGTCATCTGTGTGGGGTTCAGGAAGAGTTAAGAGGTGTTTAAATTTCTAAGTGGTGGGTTCCATTTCTAGTCCTCTAGGATAGTCAAAGGGAAAACCTATGGATAGATCCTAAGCACTAAGAGGAAAGGAAAAACCTCACCAAAAATGAGGTCAACAAGGGGTTCGAGAGGTCTCACCCTCAAATCTCTGACAACCAATCTAATAGGGGTAGCCCCTATCCTATCCCTCATGCTATCATCCTTAATTTCATTCATGATCTTCTTCTTTTTTCTTTCCCATTGTGGTAGTCTCCTTGGTGAAGTCTTCATCTTGGATTTGGCTGGTGGCAGATTCTAGGAAACAACTTTCTTTGAAGTGGACTAGCTCTGATACAGGACTCTCTTAAGCTCGTTCCAAATGGTATTCCATCCACCCTTACTGGCATATCGGTCAATCAGAGAGATTGGCTCGGCCGGAATCACATTTATAGAATCTCTTTTAGGTTCTTTCAAAATATTATTTTGGTATCATTATGTTTCCTACCTAGTAATTCCATTCAAGCCAATCCTTAAAATTGAAGCATCCTTCTAGTGTGTGTCCGAACAAACTATGGTAAGGACAAAATTTGGGTTGATCCCTCTTGCTCATCTCTTCCGGCTTCTTTGGCTTGACAATCTGAACTCAGGCTTCATCATTAAGTTCTTAAACATCTTTTCTACAACATCTCTTTTAAAGGACTAATTCCTGCTCAACCGTTCTGACATTGTAGGACCTTGTCATCCGTATGTCTTGTATGACATCTACTGCTAACCAGACTGATTGCTCTGTTGTGCACAAGGCTGACCATACTGCTGAGGCTGACTTACTGTGGAGGTTGACTGTACTGAGGGGACTGACTATGTTGTTGCCACGACTGCTCAGCCTGAATCCTTATCAGCTGTTTCCTTTTGTCGACCATTGCCACTACACCAGATCTCTTCTCATATGCTTTGGAAGGCCTTATTTTCTTTGCTTTATCTGTAGGTTGCATATGTTTGACTTCCTCTTGTAAACTATTAGCCTTGCTGAGTAGCTTTTTGAAGGATTTGATGGTGAAACCCTTAAGCATGAAAGCCACTGGACTGTGACAAATCTTGAGTAATATCACGATCGCGTACTGTTCTTGCAGCCGAGGCTCACAGCTCATGCTTACGTTTCTCCATCTCAAGATGTAGTTGACTAGAGTCTCGTAGGGCTTCTACCATTCCACTATGAGCTCTCCTATAGTAACATGGTGCTACGTGCCTGCGAACCTATTTACAAACATGTTCTTCATTTCTGCGAAGGTCTTCACTGATCCATTGGAAAGCTCAAGATACCAATCAAACGCTATCCCTGACAAGCTACTGACGAACTGTCAGAATAATAATGCACCAATCCTCCTATATTGCAACAACTAGCCTTGAAGTGTTCAATGTGCTGACGAGAATTTCCTGTTCCGTTGAACAACTTGAAAGTCAAAGGCATGAAGCCTTTAGGGTAAGGCACGACATCAAACTCCTTCTGGTAGGGTCTACCCTTTGAAACTGATGCTTCATCTTTGGACTGAGCCAATGCCTCTTAAACTAGTTGTTTGACCATTTGCTTGATATCCTTTTCCGGTAAGCTCAGAGTTGGATCTTTTCTTGGCAGTTCATCTTCATTAGCAGAAGCAACTTCTCTTTTTTCATCTGTAATGTGTATGATTTTGGGATAGTTAATTTTCGGAGATGCTGCTGGTCGTGACTGTGACTGCCCGTGGAGTGTAGCTATGGCAGTCATGGCGGTGGTCATCTCCTCCATCCTCTTTTCTATACAAATAATATGCTCATCTTTTATTAGTATGACCCTCTGAAGCTCATCTACGACATTCTCCTCACTAGGAGCATCGTGCGCAGACGACGTAGACCTTGTCTCAAAAACATTAAATTTAATGAATTCTTCATCCATGAAATCTGACAAGAAGTAATCTTCATCATCAATGTGCATGCTCCTCGCTCCTCGTTGTAGCACTAGAAAAACTACCCTAAAGTCCTATGGCTTGCAGTTATAGATTCTAAGGAGTTTTGCTGCTAAAGATGGTTGTACTGCCCAATGTGCATGCTCCGAGCTCCTCGTTGTAGCATGTTTAGTTTAAAGAAGTGTCAAAAGTAGGAGATTAAGAGAAGTAGCATGTTTCATAAAGGGTTTAAATTGAGGTGTCTTAATATCTTATTTGGGGGATTATTTAAGTTGATTGTTATGACACCAGATAAGATCCTACGACTCCCTCATTCTGGCACCAGTATTTTTTTTTCAGATTCACTTAGTCCAAATAAATTTATTAAACTCAAATTATTGAGTTCCATATTTCATTTAGACCGTGGAAAATCTCGTTAGCATCCTAGGTTGCATCCTCCATGATATTCTCGATCATCCGATAGAGATATTTTAATATAGTTGTAATTGTGATTTTTGTTTCGTTTGTGATTAAATTTTGAGTTGTGATATATTTTGAATGTTGTGGCGGTAAATTGTATCTTATTTTGGTTTTTTTTTAATTTTGGCTTTGGTTTTGTGGCTATCCCAAAAGTTTTGGTTTTCATACAGTGTGACAATATTTTTTAACATGCAAGCTCATAAGCAAAAAAAGTACAGTAAGGGAAAGGTGCTATAAACTTATAAAAGCAGACTTGATGAGTCTTCTCGTCAATCCACCTGAAATTTTAGTATCTTTTCAATAAACCTTTATAGCTTGCAAGAAATTAAAAGCCTATAGATAGGTTCATCACAGGCCTACAAAATTCTATGTCACAACTTGGTGGGTCCTATTCATTCATTTAAGAGATCTCTTCATTTAATAAATATGATAGGTTCAGATGTCCTACAAGGTATCCAGAAGATTTGTGAGACGGCCTAGGAAATACCTAGATATTTCACAATCCTTTTGACCTTCCTTGAGTTCATTTTAAACTTATCATAATTATTAAATGATTAATTTATTTCATATTGTTATGCTTAGTGAACTAATGTTTTAATTCTCCCAAAAGGTGTGGTAAATATCACCAGATATTTTATTTATGAGTTATGTAAGTGGGGGCCTTTAGAGGAAATTTAATTTATGAGAGAATTTAACCAATTTTCATGGGCATGTAGTGTTTCAAACATGTCTAAGATTAATTGTGTTTTCTTTTTTAACCCTTATTAATCAAATTTTATTAAGCTTTGCCTTACTACCAAGCCCCTTAAGACAAAGGTGGGTATGATTATAATTCTTAGAAAGGTTTAGTTAGATAATTATGATTTTTATCAAATTAATGAATTATCATTTAAACATCACATAAGTGGTATTTAATTGATAATTATTAACCTTCAAAGCCAAACCCCTAACCTTAAGTATCTTTAAATCTTAATTTTCATCCAAATTAATGTGATTTAATGAAATTATAAATTTACCTTTTAATATGTCAAAAATGAGATTTGTTTCTACCATTTATCCCTTTATGTTTTAATCATTCAAACATGTTAATTAAGATCATCTATTGCCCATTTCACATTTTAATTAAGACTAAAATGTGATTAAGGCTCAATTCTTTAAAATTGCACTTTTGCCCCTAAAGGCCTTATCACTTCATAATTCATTAAATTTAATTTAAATGACTTTAAAATTTTTATGCTATCTCAAACATCGGTCAATTAAAGCATTCGAGGAGAGAATATAATTTTCCAATCTTTAATTTAATTTATATAATTATTTTATTGCAAAAATAGGGATTTTCAAGGGAAATTCAATAACTTAATTAAAACAAAGTTTCTATCCTTAAGAAAATTATTGGAGGTTCACATAGACCAGAGGACCACTTGGACCAAAGTTCATGATTTTAAAATTTGAATTTAATTGTTATAATTATTACAATTTTTGGATTATAATTAAATATAAAATATTATTTTATTTGAAAATTAAGTTTTATATTTTTCTTATATCTCTTTGAGGTCAGGGAACCTAGAGGACTAAATTTATTTTTTTTATTATTTATATGATAATTATTAGAATTATTTTAGTGAGAAATTAAGGAAATTCCATATTTAACCTTTAAAAATAGTTTTAACCCTTTAAAATTTAATATCTTTATTTATAAAGATACGAAAATTATTCCAATTGTTCCTAAATGATTAAGAGACAATCTAGAACATTTCCATTAAATTTTATTAATTTTTTGAATTTTATTAATTTTTATTTTTTTAAATACTAAAATAATGCTTAAAATGAAAAAAAAAATATATTTTATTACAATTTTTTTTCAAACACTCCTCAGATCATAGAGAATTCATAAAATTAATTTGGTAATTTTTTGAAGTGTATTTTAATTATTATAATTATATAAATGTCAAATAATTGTGATTTAACTTCAAAAACTCATTTAAGTATTGAAATTAACTCCATATGGCTTAAAATTTTTATGGGGAGTTCCCCTAACCTCAAAATTACGAGTGGAGAATAAAAATTAAGTTATTTTCATTTATATTTAATCTAATTTATTTTTATTTAAGTTTTAGGTCTTAACTACCATTAGGTTTATTCTTAATGAATTAAACCATGATTACATTTTTCCTAGGGACCTCTAGTCACAGGAAACCTACCAAAATTTACTTTACATTTTTCTAATCATTATTTTAATAAATATTATTTTTATAACAAAACAAACATGATAATTTGAAATTAAGACTTCCTCATAGAGATCTCCCCTGACCTTGGAAAAATCATGGAATATCTCCCTTGGTAAAGGGAACAAGACCCCCAAAGCTCAATCGTTGGTGAGGTGTCCATGCAAATGGAGAATCAAAAGACTCCAGACCATATTTAATTAATGAAAAATAAAATATTCATCAAATTAACTTCAAACTAATTCCACATTCTTCTCCTCTGTTAACTAAGCAAGATTGTATTTTTCTTTTGTTTTTTATGAATTTTTACACCAAGTTATTGATATTTAAAGTTCCACTAATTTAAATAAATCGAAATAACCCTATATTCTCACTTAAGTGACGCGATTCCACGACATTGTAAGCAGCTCCGAAAGACCACATGGCGTGCTCCTAATCGATGCCTCCATCTGACTGGACGTCCACACGACCTGATCTCCATCCTCCTTCATCGATTGACTGGTTCATGTCGAGAGCCGTCCACCTTCTAGCCTTAAGAACTCGAGTTAGACTCAACCAAATCACTTCGGGTGTGTTTCTAAAATCTCATCAGACCTAGACGAACCTATCTATACTGCTAACCTAGCCTGAAATCAACTCAACGTGCATGGAGGATAAAAAATGGCTCAGGATGAAGGTGAAGTCCAATACCTTCATCTAAGAGGAGAAGCCTCAATCAGATATTTTTGGTAGCTTCGATTGGACCCAACGAGCCTCCAGGTGAAGCCTCCAATTGTGGTGAAGCAACTGGACCCAAGTTTGCTCAAGCTCAATTTCGGGTGCTGAACAAAGTCTGATATGGGGGCTCTCTATGATAGGGCTTTGATGGGGGGAACTTCTTCTTTCACTTTGTTGATGGTGTAGAGCAATTTGATTTGTAGTTTAATAAAATGGGGAGGTGCAATTGAATTTGTTTTGGTTTCGGCTGGAATTTCAGTGGAGAAATCAGCTCAGGGCAGTGGGATTCAATGACTGAAGGTGGTGGGTTTACACTCAGGAGGTCTCAAGGAAGCTCTGGGAGAAATTTTGCAAAATTTTCTTAAGAAAATTTTAGCACCCCTCTTTAGCCATGGAGAGCTCCATTTATGGCCAAGGCAATTGGGCTGAGCTCAGGGGTTGCCGATGGGTGGAATCAACTGCCTTGGTGGATAGCAGAAGAGCTCTGGTGAGCAATCAGGTCAATTAGGGTTTAATTTAACTTGGGGTGGCTCTCAATTTGGGCTCCTCTGGTGGCTAGCTGGTCAGGCCAGGAGAGGGTAACTAGGGGTCAGCTGGTCAGGTGGGCATCATGGGGTGAGCTTAACGGGTTAATGCATTATGGTAAAACTCCCTTAGATTTAGTCATAAATGGGGTGAAATCCCCTAATTTAGGTGACTCTTAGTCCATGGCTCCACTAGGGTGGGCTAAGTGGATCTAGCCCAGTCCCTAAGGTCTTAAGGCTGGCTATGGTGAGCTTGCTTTTTCAAATTTGGTTTAATTTGGCTACATTGGTTCATGGGTTCAATTTGGGTCACGTGGGTTCAAGTTAGGCAAGGTTAGGTTTGAGCTTGGGTTGAGTCAAAATGATTGTTCAATATGGTGTGTAGGATTGTCATAAAGTGTTTAGAAGAGAATTGGGGTGGTTTTAAATAGGTTTGGGGGATCAATTTGGCTTGATTTGGGTATTTGGTCAATTTTGGGCATGGTGGGTTAGCTTAGGTTTAGGTTAGGCTAGGGTTGGATCAACAGACAATTGATTGTTTCGAATGGTCTATGGGGATGTTAGGAGGAGTTCTTGATATTAATTGGGTGGAAAATTTGGAATTGAGACATTCAATTTGATGGATTTTGGCCATGTGTCACATTTGGGGAAAATTTGAGGATTTTGAATTTGGTTGGACTTGGGTGAGGCTTGGATGGAAATTTGGGTCAATTTGTGGTTCAATTTAGTTTAGAGGTATTTTATGAAGAGTTTAGGATTCAAAGTTGGGGAAAATTGATTAAGCTTGGGTTCAATTTGGAGGAATTAGGTCATAGAGTCAAAATTGGGTCCTTTCATTTTGGGTTGAAATTGAGCTCAAATGTCGGTGTAATTGGGCTTAGATTTGGTTTGGGTTGAGGTTGTGCATTGTGAATTAAATTTTTCAGTTAAAATTGAAGAGGATTAAAGTCAATTTTGAGGACATTGGGGGTGATTTGGGCATTTTGGGCCTTAAAGGGCAATTTGGGGCTTTTGATTAAATTGGGCAGATTTGGTGAAATTGGGTCAAATAAAGTTGTTTAAATTGAAATTGTGAATATATGGAGGGCTTTGGGAATTTTTAGATATTTTTGGAATCTTTGAAACTTTTGGCTAGGAGGGACATTTTGGTAATTTGGAGGGTTTTGGGGTTATTTTGAGTATTTTGGTAAATTTGAGGTGTTTTGGGTATTTTGAGTGGTGAGAAATGTTTTAGAGTGATTTTTGGAGGATTTTGGTATTTTTGGTTGATTTTGGAAATTTTGGGAAAAATTAAGGTTTTGGGGGTAATTTAGTCATTTGGTAGAGTTTAGAGCTAAGGAGTCACAAAGTGGATTTTTTTGTGGTAAAATTTGGAGTTGGGTGAGATTGATAAACCATTTGAGCCATGGACCTAGGGAACTCCCCATTTGGATGCTTCATGTGTTGGTACTAATCAAGCCCTAGCCTGGGGCCAAGAGCTTTGGGAAAAACACCTACATGAGTTTCCGAAAGGGTAGGGGATCGAGTGTGGAGAAGTTTGGTTTAGGGTTGTCAGGTAGTGTGTGAGAGTGCATTGTGCAAGTATGTGTGTGAGCCTCCCCCAGACCACTCAGGGTACGTCCTAAGGCTTGACCATTCTATATGGGACTTCCCTTGAGCTTCCTAATGCTTGGTATCATTCTCTTAAGCATATAGAGGTTAAATTTTAAGCATTTGAAAGCTTCAAGTGAAGCAAATAAGTGTTTTGAATTTCTATGGGGTGAGGTTTCCATTGCAAGTCCTCTAAGATAGTCACCAAGAAAGTCCTATGGCTCGACCCTATGTTATTCTCAAGAAAGACTAGTCGAAAACCAAAAGTGAGGTCAACAGATGGTTAATCCAACTTGGGTTATAAATGTTGGAATAAGGGTTGTTAGGTCTGTTGTTAATTGCATTTAAAGTCTCAAATGATGAAGTGCTAGAATTAACCATTTGTCCTAATAAATTTTCCTCAATTACTAGAGGTATTTGATGTTGATTCATTCCAAATTTCTCTAGCTTCCAAGATGTTGCTACAACCTAAGAAGTAAGAATTGACAACACATCAGCATCGTGCACACTAGCTACTTTCTAAGATTCACCATTTCTGCAGGCCATTAGAAATTATTTGTAGCCATCTCTTCAATCAAGTGTAAGCCTTATCAATTGGCTACGATATGAGTGAATTACCTGTGGCAGTGACAATGATAAATATAATGCATCCTACTAACCCATTATAAAAAGTTTGAATAATTAACCAATCTCGAAGAGCATGATATAGACACTTCTCAGGAAGCTCCTTAAATCTCTCCATGCTTCATATATTGACTCGCCTTCGTACTGGCAAAATGAAGCAATATCATTTCTAAGTATATCAGCTCTTGAAGGTTGGAAAACTTTGGTAGGATTTTTTGGGCTAAGTCAACCCAAGTTCTAATAGATCCTGGCGCTAATGAGCTTAACCACGCTTTAGCTTTTTACCTTAATGAAAAGGGAAAAATCCTAAATATAATAGTGCTGTTAGAAACACCCTTCTAATGAAATCTAGTTAAAAGTTAAAAAAAAAACTTGTTAAGTGTCAACTTGGATCCTCAGACGAAGTTCCCCCAAATTGGTTGTTCTACTCCATTTGGATAATCACAAGTTTTAATTTTAATTTATTACCTTCTATGACAGGAGTTTGAATACTTAAATGAATTTCATCTACTGTAGGATTAGGATAATCCCTTAATGGTTTATGAGTGTTTTGATGTTCATTATCAGGTATTTAATTATCTAAATTGTCCTGTTGAAAATTCGTCATTTCTTCTACAAGTTGGCGAAAACTTTCTATTTTCTAATTTTCTTCATAGCCCTCTCTAATTCTAAATCATATGGTATAAGTCCTACAGGTCATGCACTACGAATACACAACTAAAGACTTAACTATTACAATTAATAACAAAAAAGTTAAATACACGTAAATATTTTTAAATTTTTTCTTTTCTTTTTTATTTTTTAAAGAACACACAATAACTAAAATACATTATATAAAGACACAACAATTTCTAAATCTATGTCTTATAGATTCAACTAAAATTCTCCTAAAAAGTTCTTTATCGTGTTCCCCAGCAAAGTCGCAGGAAACCTTATCCACCCCAGCAATTATCACAATAATGTAAGTCCTGGTAATAGCACCATAAAACTTATTTTGCTTTTTATAAAATAGATTGAATTTTTAAAAATAGATTTTCCTGCACGCTGAGGTTTCTCATGTAAGTATACGTATCGTTTTAATAAAATAGGGCTCTACTGAGTCAGAACTGTCGATCCCATAGAGAACAATGAAACAAGTTCAATAAGAGAAGTTCTAATCTACTAATTAGATTCTTAGTTTGGAGTGCAAATTAAATTAGTTTTTCTAAAAATTACCCCAAAATTAATGTATCAAGTCTAAGCTAAAACCTAACAACATCAATTAATCTAGACTGTAAGATCGAATACTAAGAATTGATATTGTGGCTAGTGATAGATTGGAGCATAAATATTTTTTTTCCTCTTCCGAGTAGTGAGGATGTTTGATTAATCTAGTTTTAATTCCTTAAACCTTTAATTAAACCCATCAAAGCCTATTTCCCTATCAATTTGCATCGTCCTATGGACTACTTTTCCTTCACCCACTATTTCGATGTGAATACTCTAATTGTTCCTCCACCACTCTTCCGAGTTCTAATGGATCACAATGAATTTTAACAATTCATATGGCCAGTATAAAAACAAATTGTAGCATAGAAGAATAATCTTTCAAAAATATTGTATTGGAGAAAAGCATTCATTCGAAATAGTTTCAAATTTATTTTAACCCACAAAAAATTCTTTATTAACCTTTATTATAATATTGAATAATTCGAATACACAACAGCCATGAAAACATACTTGGATAATTTCATAATAAATTTCTTCAGTTACTATTGAGATGTCCATATGTTCATACCAACCTCAACCACTACTATTATATAATGAAAAACTGTCCTAAAATTAGCTTTCATATTTTTGGAAAGACTCTTCACCCTTTATTCAGTATAAGTAATGGCTAACATATGTTCAATACATTGACGACAACCGCTCAATGATCCCTCCTTATTCTGACTTCTAACATATTTTCACATTGAAACCATTCAAGCAGAAACTCCACAAGAATAATAGTATGTTTCTCTAATCATTTTAGCTCTCTATTTATACTTATTTTTTTTTCTTGTATGGATGAAAAATACTTTCATTAGGTGATGGCTTTGATCGAGGACCGCCATGTTGGATCAATTTTCTTTTTAAAAATATATTATATCATTACGGGATGTTTCACATTAACAAAATTATGTTCATGAAAAAATCAAAGTATGATCATTTTAAAGTTATACATTAGTAAAGTAATACCATTTTTTCTGCTATTTATACAGTGTATCTGACAAGGTGTATGTAGCTAAAATAGAACATCATTTTATATATAATCATGCTCTACTTTTTTATGAATAATTGTATTGTCATGTTAATATGTTGTAGAAGGATTGATATTGCTCACAACTCCTTCAGCGCTCCCCTTATTAAGTTAGCACTATTTTAAAGAAAATAACACTCATATTATGTGGATATAAACTATTTATTTTGTATGATATATTTTATATGAAAAAAAAGGATACACGGGTGGAATAGTCCTCCTAAGTTACTGATTTGAATATAATATGGTTAAATAAATTTAAAATTTTAAGATAAAGGGGAATGAATAATTTTATAAAATCAAAATTCAGTCAACTATGATGCATGAATCTATGTATTTGACAACCACTAAACCTAATTTGCATTGTCTTTACCTTATTTTTACTTGTAAGCTTCATCACTTGTAATGAATCTCTTGCTCAAGAAATCCTCAAGGAATAAGTAACATGACAAAATAAAAGTTGGCGTGTGAAACTAACTAGATTTAGTACAATATAGCATAGTGAAACGTTATCGCGGTGAAGCCTAAAATAGATTATAAGTTACAAGACACTGTTTGAGAAAGCATGAATGCTAAAAAAATTCAATAAAAACTACAAAATCTACAATAAAAAAATTTGAGCACTAAGAATGACATAAGTTTGGAGCAATAAAATTTTGTAAAAGGTTGATGTTAAATCAATGCTTATATTGTTCAATTAGTAACTCTGTTAAAAGAAAGGACATGGATCTATAACAAAATTCTCACTGTTAGAGACAAAGATATTGAACGGTACACTTAACAATTACGAAGAATGTAAGTCTAAAAGGTAAAGTTGAAAAGAAAATGAACATTAATAAGGTTTAAATTTTCATTGTAATTGCATACATGTCCTTAGTAGTTAACTAATCATTAAAACAATAAAAATAAGTGTAATTTCTTCTCCAATGCATTCTAATTGTAAAAAGTACCATTGATTCCACATTTTCATTTTAAATGGTTTAGAAGGAAAATCATTTACAGTAAAGGAACACAGTTCATTATTATCCTAGAATAAGATTACACAAGACTTAATATAAAAAAAATTCAGTTCCTTCATACCCAACTTGTTCTTTTGGGAGAACTTAAGGACTTAAAACACCTGAACAACAAATAAACCAAATGTGTGGTGGGATTGCTTATTAAAACATACAATGTTTATTTCAAGTATAGCAAACTATGTCGTAGGAAAAATCTTGATGATTTTGTGGTCAAATATAACAAAATAAAACACAACTTTGAAGCAATATACAACATCTCTTGTTTTCTTCATAACCTAAGTTCATATTGTATTCATTCCATAAATTTCTTCTATACGTTTTTCTTCCAATTTAATCCAAAAAATTATGAGGAAATAAAATATAAGAACCTAATAGCTTATCAATTCAACCAAATAAAACTGGATAACTAAAAGAATTATTAATTGTGTAAGAGATGGAAGGGAAAGGAGAGCATTCAACTATCAAGTTTTGTTAGTTTCATACCCTGTTTTTACATTTGGATCGTTTCCCCACTAAATTGACTGTCTGCAAGGTGCATGGTTGTCGACTAGTAAATTCATGCCATTAACATTGCACGAAGAACATAGAAAGGATAAAAATGAAAACAAAAAAATACTAGTGCTTGACCTTTTCTCCAAATGAGTAAGAAAAACAAATGTGTGCTAACCTTCTCTTTGAAGATGATGACAATATTGTTCAACAAAGTTCAGCTTCGTGATTATATGGTAGGAGCAGTGGATCAAATGATCGACATATGGGCACCACAATTGTCTCATTATTATCTTCCATGAAATTCACGAATATGTTTTGTGAAATGGTGAGAATTTTGGATTTATAGAATCCATAGATCTTCCATTTCTCTTTCACATTTGGCTTCTTTAGGCTTAAATTAGTCCTAAATCCTATTAAAATTATGCTACCAAACAGCTGTAAATGTTAGATATGTAATATTTAAGAATTGCGTGGTATGTATGTAAATCTTCCGAGATTTTATTGGTTAACCCATTTTGTTAAAATAATGATGTTGCCCTACTTGCTAAGGGTTCATTTGAGGTGGCTGCTAGTTTTACTAAATGAAGTTGTGAAGCTGCTTCTTGAAGAAGCAACTTCTCAAGTGTTGTTATAAAGTTATTGATAGAAAGTAGGAATTTGTTTGGGTAATCTGCTGTGTTGCAGTTGTTTTTTATTAAAGAATATTTTGCCCTTAAATATATGTAATAAATCAGAATAACTACAATATTCAAGATAATTAAAACAAAATGATAGAAATAGGTCATGCTACCCCAAGAAATTTGTTGGAGTGAAAAATACTCAACTAAGTAAAAAAGTGACTAGTCATTTCATGCATATGACTGCAATAACGAGGACAACCAAAATAACTAAAAAGTCCACAATGACGTTCATTTTCATGTCTCCAAGATCAAGTCTTCGGGATAATCTTTTGTACAAGATAGCATATCTTTTGATCTGATCACTATCTGGGGCAAAGTCATTCATGTTAAAAATAAAAAAAAAATAATAATTACTATCTTCAAGTGTCCTATTTCTATGACAATAATAAAATCTTCTTCCGCAATGGTGGAAGGATAGAACTCATGAAGTATCTGATGTTGTTAAACTCATGTTTTATGTGATTATAATACATTACGACATCAATTGATAAAAAAAATTAGATATGTGAAAGAAAGATTAAAAGAATTAAACAGTTTTACAAAAAAAATAAAACATAGAATGGACACGTCAAGAAGATCTTAATACATAATGTTACAAAGATCTATAAAATATTCATGTACATCTACAAATCTAATGTAGAGCTGAAATAGGAATCTTCTACAAGAAGTTAAAAGTAATGCTACAAAAATATGATTAATGCATTCACCAAAACATCTGTAATTTTTCCTCTCTTTTAGTTCATACCTTGCGTGTCTTCTCTCTGAGATATGTTGTAATCTTTTGTACCAACGTCCTCATCTGGATATGAATATCTAGCCCGATGTTTGAAAGCTTTCTTAGGCATAAAGGTAAGTTTTTATTCTAATACTTTGAAATCAAAATCGTATTGGGATGGATGCTTCCGTATAAAATTGTGGAGCGTTGTCGTTGGAACAATTTACTTGACCTACTTTTTTTAAGGTGTACGTCAGTATTATTCGGAGTATGACCTACTTCTTCTTCTATATATGAATGATCTTTCAATAACACTTCTTAATGATTATTTTTATTCTTTAATTATTGAAGATTTCATTCCACCCTCTAATCACTTGGCTGATGTGCTCAAAATCAAGAAGGTGATACCAAAATGACTTTAAGAAATCCCATTGTAAAGGATATCCTATATCAACAATATAATATTTTCTAGAATAATAACATCATAAGTGTAAATTCTAAAATAAAAAAATTCATGTAATTTCTTAAATATACTAACCTTGGGGAGGCATTGGTAATTTATATTCATGCCATCAAGTTTCAAATTTAAAATTTTGTCTATCGCATGCACTCCATTTTTGGTTGTCCATCATGAACATAAAACACATATTGAAATAATAAACTGTTAAGATATTATGTTTAGCAACCTGACATTGTCCAATATATGTAATAATCTCATCATTTCCCACACATGCTTCGATATGTGTGTCATCAATTATTTCGATATAGTCCTTTTAAAAAATTTGTTGGACTCATATTTTTCTTTTTAATGAAGTGATATTAGAATAGGCAGAGATAACAATACCTTGAAAAATGACATTTATTAAGGATCACTACAAATTTCTCGCTATGTTTGCACAAAAACACAGTCTAGGGATTTGATAATATCAGTAAACTTTTTCATAAAAAAGGCTCACCCTGATGTCAAAATACCTGTTAATTATCTCTATAGATTTTAGAAACACATAGAAACATTGCAATGAACTCATTCTGTGACATAATAAAAAATATGATGGCTAAAACTTTTGAGATGTAAAGCATGATGATCCAAACAAATTATATTTGGACTAGAATTCATCCAACAAATTCCAGAAAACATTTTTTGACATCTGAAACATGCTATGAGTTCTGCTTGGAAGAGCTTAGAGTAGTTAACCAACCCATTTTTCATCCACAAATGATGACGACACACAAAGTGTCTTATACAAATTTCTCTGGTAATACTTGATGAGACAAACTATTGTGTTCAGGATAGTTGCTTTATCGACTATCACTATAATTTTGTCTTCATTTAGTGAGTCCATCTATCTAAAAGATATTTTTTTAGAATTTAATAAGAAGAACAAGTTATGATGAAAGTGCAAGTAACTATTTAAATGACTTATAATGAAAGAAGTATAGATACTCAAATCCATATATTGAACTGCCACATAGAGAAGAAACAAGTGATAGTTCATCATGTAAATGTAAATTATCAAAAATAAGAAATCTAAAATAGGATTAGCTTAAAAAAAATACAACTAGCTAAACTAATTTTCTATAAAATAATGGAGGTATGGAATCCTTCGTTCCTACACTACGATAGAGAAAGAATCCTGCTTATTTCAGTCCTCAAAAGCTTTTACAACAATAAATTAGAGATACATGTCTTAAAAAAATTTTGGAATATAATCCAACAGCTTCACAACATCTTTCATAATGGGAATCTGTTTAGAGCTGTGCATGTATTTGATATGATATTGGTGTAGTAAGTTATAAGTTGTGAGATCTACTCTGATAAGTGTGCCACCCCATACCTCATTTTCTTTTTCCCTTATGGGTGGAGGGTGTTAGACAATGGGAATGACTAAAGTCCCCTTGCTCTTGTTCCTCTAGTTGTTTCGTTTGGACCTCATTGGAATCGGGAAACTCATGTTCATCAAAATTCTGGTAAGGGTTCTATGTTGTAGCCCAAACATTAATGTCTGTTGGTACAAAATTGAGAAACATAGTATCAAACTTGTCAATTTGCTTCGAATCAATATCAGCAAGTCCAATTTCTTTTTCCATTTGGCAAGGCCTACAATTGATAAAATTGATTTTAAAGAAGCCGAATATCAATATAATTACGGCTCAACAAAAGTGTTTTTACTTACTGAAATTTTCTCTCGTTACCACTCCTCTAATGTATTCATTGTTTTCATAAAAGAGTCACACCCTAATCTAGTAGCCGCTCTATTTATCTTCTTTCACATCTTCCAATCCTTTTTAACTTGATTCCATTTATTTTAAACTTTGTTTTGTCGTATAAGCTATCAGTTCTTTCTTGAAAGTTTTTGTAATATTTTGTCAGCCATTCTTATTAAAATGTGTACTATTGTCAATTTCAATCTCCCTCGGTATAAATGACTGAAAATTGTCTTCACCTCATTATCCCAAATGACATATATTTCATTATTCTTTTTGTATAACCATTTGATATATCAATTAATAATGAAATATGGTCGAAATGATATTATTTAGCAATTATAACAAAATTTCCTAAAAACAAAAAGAAAGGGTAAAAAAGAATCTTTTCAAGTAGAGCTCATTGAGATCAATTTATCAAAGAAGGCTCCATCCAAGATCACAATTTATGTCATTTAAGCTTAATGGCTAGGTAGCATCCATGACAATTTTGCAGGGTTGATTATTGAATTTAAAATTGGTGGTCAGTTGAGCTATTCATCTTAATTTTTTCATCATTGCTCTACCAAACTTTTCACAAAAAAGAAATGCATCACCAAAACAAATTTCATAACAGTCACCACAAACAGACAACTATAAAAGCCCAAGAAACTAATGGGTTCACAAATCCACCAAACTAACAACATCAAATAAATAGCAAGAACTAAACCGACATCACATGATTCATGTATCAATATACATCCAACAATGAAGCCCTTTATTTTCAAAATCCTAGCTTGCTCAACAAAATTATCACCATTTATTTTCCCTCCTATTCAATCAGAAAACGTTATGCATGTAGAGATATAAGTGCATTGCACTTTATTTTGAAAATTTATGTTGAAGCTATTTTATATATTCTACTTCGGATGTTAGATGATTATTTTGGTTTCGGTTCTCTTCTTTCATAAAAAAAACCATTTTCTAGAGAGAAATATGAGAACATTTGCTTCATTGTACATTATAAATGTGTCCTCATGTTCTCTCTACTTTCACTAGAAAATTATATTGATCATATGAAATTATGTAATTTTAACTATTAAATAAGTTAGACAAAGTGGTTTACAGTAATAACATTTCATTGCCTCTTCTTCAATCTAAATAAATATATTTTGGAGAAAAATTAGATCATAATTTATTTTTATTTAAAAATTATATCATTGGGAATTTCTCTATTCTGATGCAAACATGAAGGTTAGATCGTAGATAATTATCACTTTATATTTTCCTCCAGTTTAATCATGCAAGCCAAAATGAGACCCCAAAAGAACCAGTAGAGTTTATTAAGATCTCTCATCTCGGATCACCTTTATTTTCATTTAATCTCCAAGACCAAAGTAATATCAATTAAAAAATTGTATGTATGATCTGAGAGCTCGTAGTATTTGTGGCCTTATTTGTTAATTATAGAATTGATAATTAGTGACCGGTTGAGCCATTTGATAGTTATTTTCCATCATTGCTCTAAATAACATTTCAAATGAAATGAAATGCATCACGAACAATAATTTGAAAGTCATCCCAAGTACGAAAGCACAAACCAAAGTATAAAACATCTAAACTTCAGGTATGCAGCAGTTTAAAAACATTCCCAATTATAATATCAAAGACATTCCTAATATACCTCTTTAGAAGCATTCCCAATAGTTATTTTTTGAAAAAAATAAATTGTGCTCAAATTTCTCTTGAGAAAATGTTTCTCTGGATTGAAAAAAGCAAGAACAATCAAATTAACCATCTAACATCATAACTTAAATATACAAATTAGCTCCAACATTAGTTTTTTTTAAAAAAAAAGAGCAGTGCACATATATCTCTCATTCCGAAACTTTTTCTTGATTGAGGAGGATAATGGAAGATGATAACTCTCACGTTTTCACCTAGGTTTTACATTTGCATGAGCACAAAGGTATTCCCAAAGGCATAGTCTTTTGTTAAAAAATAAACAATTCTCAAATTTCTCTCTAAAAATATTTCTTTAGATTGAAGAAGACGCAAAAGCAATCAAATTGATCATCTGACATCCTTTATATAGAATAAGATTCAACATAATATTTTTTTAAAAAAAAGCAGTGCACATATATCTCTCATTCCATAACTTCACCTGATTGAGTAGGAGGGAAATGAAAGCTGGTAACCTAGCTTGCATCTAACATTCATGTTTGCATCAAAACAAAAACATTTCTACTGATGTAATTTTTCAAAAAATAAAATATTACTCAAATTTTTCTATATAAAATATTTCTCTTAATTGGAGAAAAAGAAAAAGAAAATAATTTGATAGAATAGTTCCAATATAATTTTCAAATAAAAAGAGAGTAGTGTGCATATATCTCTCATTCCATATCTTTTTCTGATTGAGTAGGACGAAATTGTAGGCTGATAACTGATATACCTAAAATATATAATATATTTATGCACATTTTTATACCTATTTTTGATGGAAATTATTTGTGTGTTTTTCTTTAAGATACACTTAAATGGACCAAATATGTTAAAAGGAGTGAAAAAAGATCAAATTTGGAGCAAAAATAAAGGTGTTAAAATGAACTGGGGTGCCTAAGTGCCCAGATCTGGCTCCTAAGCGCTAGTAGACAGAGAAGGTCACGCCTAAGCGCCACTACCCTGTGCTTAAGTGCCAAGTAGTTAGTTTGCAATTTTAAAGAAATTTTGGTGAATTTTGAGGAGGTGTTTGTGGCATCCGTTGGTACAAACATGGGTAACTGATCAAGGGTGCCAAAAGACATTCAAATTTCACTTGAAAAGATGCATCTCTTGGGTAGATTTATTGAATATGGAAACATTTTGAAGACAAACCAAGGCAACTTTTGAGAAAATATTAAAGGACTTGAAGAGAAGTGAGTACTGTGTGTAGATAGAGTATATTTAGTATGTTTTTAGTGAGTACTTAGAGTAATAAGTTGTGGGATTCTTAGTTAGGTTTTCTTCACACTTTTCTCATTCTTAGTGAACGAGAATGTGACGAAGGATTCCTAAGTAAAAATCCATTATTTTAGAGAGATTTAAACCCTATTGGGTTAGGCTACTAGTCCAAGGGAGTCTTGAAAGAGAAAGGAATAGATTATAGGGAACTTCAAGAGTTTGGTGAAGAGGAACTTGAGATAGTTATTTATCATTGTACTTCATTTGGTTTTAATTGAGACTTCATGTGTTTTCTACATAGTTTCTACTTTAAAAACTATTTTTTGTTATGCTTTCTCCATGAATTCTAAGTAGTCTTCTTTATCTTTTTCCTTAAAATTAAAAGTAATTAAGTATTGGATGAAAGTCGTTATAGTATTTATCTTTACTGTCGGAGGAAGTTGTGCTGATTTGTTCCTTACACTTCATTTACTTCTTGATTTGGTCAATTAAGATGTTAACATTTATTGTGAAAACATGTAAGACCCTAGTAGGTATTGTCTCAATCAACAATAGGTAGGAATCATATAGGATTCTATGGATGAGAAAGTAATTTATATAATTTTGTGTAAATAAAAAGTGAAATATACTTTGATGGGTGTAGAATTAGAGACATTAGGGTGACAGACTAAAGCCCCTAATTTGGTTCATTGTTTTAGGTTTTGATGCGAGAGTTAGCCCGCAGGTGAAGGGAACGGTGGGAACTCTAGAGTGAGAGCTAGTATCTTCTCTACCTAACTCGTCTTAAAAACTATTCAAACTTTAAACTATCTAATGTTATTTTTTAGCATCTCTAATCGGGGTAAAGAATAAAAATGCTCCTATTTGGCACAATAGGTTTTAAATATTTCCACAACAAAATTCATTTACTTATTACTTATTCATGATAAGGAAAAAGATATTTTCATCTATACTTATTTAATCTTATAAAAACACTTATTATAGTTAGCAAAATTTTTACATTATTTCATACTAAACTGATTCGCATTTTAAGTATTATGATATCCAAAACATTTTAAGTATGAGTCTTTTCTAAATAGAATTTGTAATCTAAAAGCCTTTTTTTTCTTTTAAAATCTTTAAACTTTCCCCTTGGGATAGATATTTCAAAGCTTAATCAGAATGTCCAATATTAATTGATAACGATACGTATACTTGTGTAAAATCCCTAAATTAAAATATAATAGTTATTTTTTATTTACATCAGAATTAAGTTTTATGTGTTGTTGTAAATAATGATATTTTTATATTAAAAATATAAGTATAATCTTGTTACCATAAGCATAATTTTACCAGTATTCATCTAGTAGTAAAAAGAATCTGGATCAAGCTTTTGGCGTCATTGCCAGGAAAATCAAATTTTCTTTATATTTGAATTTAAAAGGATAATAAAAAATAATTTATAGAAAAACCAAAATTTTTATTTTTAGAAAGTGTTATTTAAACCTTATCTATTTATTTATGCTTTGTTTTTATTTTTATTTTTTTTATTGTTGTGTTGTAATAGTTTACGCGTAGTTCATGTTATGAAGGATTGTACTTTATGATTCTAAATTAGAGCGAACTAAAAGAAAAATTAAAAAAAATCAAAATACAAAATATTTCAAAAAATTCAAGAAATGAAAAATCAAATTTATAAAAATGTAGAAATCCATCATGAATTAAGACCTTTAAGAATTATGCAAACCCTACAGTGGATGAACTTCATGATAGTATTCAAAATCTTGTTGTAGCTGCTAATTCATTTGAACTTTAACCTATTATTATCCAAATGGTATCAAATAATCAGTTTGGGGGATCACCAACAGAAGATCCAAATTTACGACTTGCCAATTTTCTAGAATTGTTTGCTACATTTAAATATGATGGTGTTTCTGATAAAGCTATTAGGCTTAGGCCTTTTATATTCTCACTTTGGGATAAGGCTAAGATATGATTGTATTCTTTAGCGCCTGGATCTATCGTAACTTGGGCGATTTAGCATAGAAATTCTTTGCAGAATATTTTCAACCTTAAAAAACTGTGAAGCTTAGAAATGATATTACATATTTTTATTAGTTTGAAAGGGAATCTATTTACCAAGCTTGGGAACGATTTAAGAAAATTTGAAGAAAGTATCCACACCATGCTAAGCCAGATTTATTTATTATTTAAACTTTTTATAATGGATTAGCCGGATTTGTTAGATCTATTATTGATATTGCTGCTGGTGGTTCATTAATATCTAAATCATTTCCTAACGCTTATTCTTTAATTGAGGAAATGACTACTAACAATTAATATTCCTTTTGCTAAAGATTCAGAACAAATGCCAAGCTATGTAAAGTTTATGAAGGATATTCTCAACAGAAAAATGAAGTTTGAAGATAATGAGACTGTTGCACTTAGTGAGGAGTGCAGTGCTATAATTCAGAAAAGAACTTCCTAAATAGCTTAAAGACCTTAGGAGCTTCACAATTTCATGTGCAATTGGAGACAGATTTTTTGGAAAAGCTTTGTGTGATTTTGGTGCAAGTATTAGACTTATGCCATTAACTATATTTAAAAGACTGAGATTATGAGAAAAATCTCCTACAACTGTAACCTTACAATTAGCATATTGTTCTATAACATATCCTAAGGGAGTTGTAAAAGATGTTTTGGTGAAAGTAGATCGACTTATCTTTCATGTTGATTTCATTGTGTTAGATAAGGAAGAAGATAAAGAGATACCTATCATATTAGGGAGACCTTTCCTAGCAACTGACAGAGCAATGACAGATGTGCAAAAAGGGAAATTAACTATTGTGTTAATGATTAAACAGTTACTTTTAATATTTCCAAATCAATGAAATACCCTACAAAGCGTAAGGATGATGAATCTTTCAGGATGGATGTAACCAGATATCTTAGAGAAAGCCATTTCAAATCAACTTATGAAGAAAATTCAAAAATAAAAGAAGTGGAACATGAGCAAGAAGGAGAATTAGAACGTCTTAATGATTTTATTGAAGAAGATTCAAATTTTGATCAAGAAAGTCTTAATCTAGACATGAAAGGAAAAACAAATCTTTTTCTCTATCAATTGAGAAACCTCCTGGACTTGAATTGAAGTTACTTCCTAAGCATTTAAAATATGCCATTCTAGGTGAAACATTAACTTGGCCAATTAAAATTTCCTCGAAATTAACTTCAGAAGATGAAGAATTTTTGTTGAAAATTTTAAAGAAATATTAAAAAGCCTTTGGATGGAAAATTGATGATATTAAAGGAAGCAATCCTTCAATTTGTGTGCACAGAACCCTGATGGAAGAAAACTGCAAACCCAGGGCTGATTCTCAAAAGAGATTAAATTCCATTATGAAAGAAGTTGTCAAGAAAGAGATTTTAAAGTTTTTAGATGGTGGGAATATCTATTCTTTTTCAGATATTTGTTGACCTCATTTTTGATGAGGTCTTCTCTTCTTCTTTTTAGTACTTAGGATCTAGCCTTAGGCTTTTCCTTTGACTATCTTAGAGGATTAGAATTGGGACCCACCTTTTAGAAATTCAAACCACTTCTTAACTCCCTGCAAACTCTACAAACTTGATTGTAGACCCCTAATCACCTAGAGGGTTGAAATCAAATGTGGAAGTTTAAAGGATGAGTTCCTATAGGACTCTTTCGGCCTTAGGATCGCCATGGATGGCCTGGTCTGGTGAAGGGCTGACTTACACACACACTACACCTATACACTACACTTTCACACACATCCTAAAAACACACCCATGCCTAACTTGACCTCCTGACTCATAAAGGTGATTCACATGGATGGCCCTTAACCCTTAAGCCCTTGGCTAAGAGGGTTAGGGACAACATAATGGGTGCCTCAAATGAGTCCCTTCATGGCTCATGTGGGCTTGCTATGGCTTCATGGCTCAACCAAAATGATTTTATTCCACTTACATTCACCTAATCTTTAATTTTCCAAATTTTCAATTTTTGACCCCTGGGACCCTACACCCGCCTAGCCTACCCAAAGCCCTTGAAATCACCCAAAATTTTCAAAATTTCCAAATCACCCAAAAATTCTCCAAAATTAACCTTGAACATTTCCTCACCAATCAAGTTGACCATCCATAGCCAAAAATATCAAAAATTCCAAAAATACCTCCCAATACCCTCCAAATACCCAAAATACCCCTCTTGACCCAAAAATCCAAAAATTCAGAAAATTCCCAAAAAATTCAAAAAAATCCCAAATATTCTCAATTTTATTTTGTTCAACTACGCCATGGTACAATTTTGTCAATTTACCCCACTTTTGTCAAAACCCCCAATTTGACCCATTTTAACCCAAAATGAACCCAATGTCAAACCAAACCTACCCAATTGACCCAAATTCTGGTCCAATTAAATTCTAAACTTCAATGAAACATTCCCAACACCAATCTATACCAAATCCAAGTCTATTTTGATTGACATTTGAATCAAATTTCACTTTTGGCCTTAAAGCCCAATTTGGACCCATGACCCAAACCTAGCCCAAACCAACCCAATTCAACTTCAATTAACCCCAAAACTTTTCTAAACCTTCCTTAACATCCCTACAAACAAAACACTAACATGATTTTCCCAAAATTTAGACCCAAACTTCACTCAAATTCAACCCAAAGCTAAAAGGCCCAATTTTGACCTAAACCCAAACCTAACCCAAATAAGCCCAAACCCCAAAATCAAAACCCAACCAAAGCCAAAACCTCTTTGAAACACTCCCATAAACATTTCCCAACATTAATTTTACATCAATTTCAACCCTAGCCCAACATTGGCCCAAATTAGCTCAACTTGACCTACATTGAGCCATTTACCAAAGAGGCCCAAATTCAAACCAATTCAATTCCAAATCACACCAAATTGACTCCAAACCATTCATGAAACATCCCTAAACCAATTGCAACATTTATTTGACATGGTCTTTCAGAAAATTTTCACCCAAAAGCCCATCCTAAAATCAAAAAAAACCAATGACCCACAATTTTATATTATGATATTTTAATTTGAATGCAACGAAGCCAAAAACTTGACCCCGCTATATTATATGTATAGAATTGTTTATGTTGTGGATGCTACGCAAGTATACATATCGTATCAAGTAATACAGGGCTCTAGTGGAGTCCTGGTTATCGATCCCACAGGGAAAGAGAAAATTAAATAACAGCTAATTTTAAAATAATAATAATAATAATTTTAAAATAGTATACGAAAATTTGGAATTCTGAATTTAAGCGCAATAAAGTAAACTAAGTATTCTAATCAGGTAACTTAACTAAGTAGAAAATTAATACTAATTGCAAGGGCAGGAAATAAAACTAATTGCTAAATAAGTCTTAACTATTCAGAAAAAGTATCTTTCCCTCGTTTAGAAATTTAAATGATTGATGAATTTAAATAGATAATGTTAAGGTATTGTGACAAATAGGAGCATTCCTATTCTTTACCCTTTGGTCCAGTGTAAAGAATATTAACTAATCCTATGTTTGATTGCGAATCCAGCGGCTAGGTCGGGAGGATACCGACCGCCACTTCGGAGCTCCCACGTTCCCCTCGCCCGAGGGCTAACATCTACACTTCAGCTCTCAAACAATAGGACCGAATTGAATATTTTAGTCTGTCACACTAAAATGCTCAATTCTACGCCTAGTGATATTATTTCCCTATTTATTTGCACCCTCTTTCCAAGGCTTTTGAATTTCCCGAATATCAGATGTAATTTTTACTATAGTTGATAATCAACATATTTTAACAAATCAAATGGCCAGTTTAAAAAGTAAATTAAGTTTTAAGTAAAAATTATCATAATTTATTAATATATAAAAGTATCTTTATTTTAATTTCATCAAGTCACTTAATTTCATAAACAGGGAGAAAGACTAAATAAACTAGTCAGAGTGCATGGAAACTAAACTAAGCATGGATTTCATTTAAAGTTAAAAACAATAAATACTTATCTTAATTTATCCCCAAGCAGACTCCTCGCAGTTCCTTTGACTATTCCTTCCAGTACAGCAAAACTCACTAAAAACACACTAACTCACTAAATACTCACTAAAGACTCAAAATAAATACTCACTAAAGACACTTAGAACACCAAATAACACAAAGACTGCACACAAATTAACACAAAAAAGACTTAATTTCGGCTTCTATATATAGAAGTGAGCAAAGGACCAAGAGGTGTGTAAGCATCCCTTCAAAAAGTGTCCAGGTTCAATGTATCTGCACCATTTGAACTAGCTCTCCGTCGGCGACGAACTACCTCGCTGTCGGCGAGGCTTCTAGAAGATCTTCAACCGCTCTAGCTTGCTGTCAGAGGGCTCGGGCTCGCTGTCAGCGAGACAGTTATAAATTCTTCAGAATTTTCTTCTCGTAACCTCGTCGTCGGCGGGCTCGATCTCGCCGTCGGCGACTCAGCACAAATTGCATGATTTTGCTCCAAATTCGCTCCTTTTTATGATTTTTTGCTTTTATCACCTAAATTCTTTATTCCTTCAATAAAATAAAGAAAATACCCTTCTTTAAAGTGCAATTTCATCAAAAATAGGTATGAATTTCTTAATAAAATTTTCAGCGATCAACCCAGCTCCCTAAATCACTTAAAAAGCCCATCTAAAACCATTTCAAAGAGCCAAAAATCTACCCTAAAGCCCATATGACATTTTCATTTACAATCCATTTAATCAAAGTCATTCCCTAAGTTCCAATCCCATCATCAAATGATTTTAAGTCAAGCCTCATGCCAAATCACCCCTAAATGCCAAAATTCACAAAATCCTTCTCCATGAAAGTTGACTCAACTTTTCCCAAGCCAAATGGAGCCATGAAGCCATGCATGAGCCCCATGGGAGCCATGAGAGCCATGGAATCTACTTTCCACCTCACCAAACCATTAATGGCAAGAGAGGGGATCTCTTTCTTAAACCCTCTTAAACCCTTTTTTACCATAAGCATGTCACACACTAAACCATGCTTAGCCACCTAACCATGGATGAAGACCACACCATTTTCTCTTGGCTGACCCAAGTGACTCTTTTTAGCCCAAAACCAGGCCTTGGGTGGTGAACCTAGCCCAAAACCATGGGTTGACTCATTTGAACCCAAAATAGCCTTCCCTCCATTCCATTTCAATTCAACTTCTTTACACATGTCCATGGCCAATTGACTGCACTAAGCCCCGACCCCGACCTCCCCGACCTTGAGGGTGACCCGACCCCCGGTCGGCCGCCCACCACGGCCCGCTGGAAACCACCGTGCCGAGAGCACCCATGTGAGCCAATGTTTGGAATTCCCACTCGCTGAGCCGCCCCATGCCCAATGGCCATCATGGTTGTTCTTCCCTTGACCTAAGCGGCTGATCCCAAGCCTTAAACCCCCCTGGGAGGCCCTCCACCCTCTCCTATTTAAACCTCACCTCCTCTCGGCCATGAGAGGTACTGAACCAAACCTTACTGAAACCCTGCCAAAATTGCTCCAGACCACTCTCCATACTTAGAGTAGTTGATCCCCAGTGACAATTTGCCCTAATCCCCACCAACAGAGTCCAATTTCTCAGCCAAAATTCCACCCAAAACCAGGACATCTCCCAATTCTCCACCAAATTCAAATTAAACTCTCCTACACCTTCACTAGACCAAGGGAAGAAGTCCACCAGTAAAAGCCCCCTCTCCAGGCCACCCATCTGTTCCAGACTCCAAGCTTTGTGATCGGGCTTGGTCGAAATCATACCTAGACAATTCATCAGGCCAAGGACTTCATCTGGAGCTTGCTTGGACCCAATCGAAGGTGACACAACCCTCAGATTGAAGCCACACTTCTCTGAGCAAAGGTATGAGCTAACTCTTTATCCCGAGCTTCTGGAGATTCTCGATTTCAAATGCCTTAATTTCAATGCATGATCACCGTATAGATGTATTCATCTCTTCAAGACGAATCCATAGAGCACAAGAACACGAAAATCTGTTAAGTATTGAGTGAGATATTAATGATTTAGGGTGGACGGTTCTCGGGTTAGGAGGCTTGGGGACGATGAACGGATGCCGTTCATTTAATACACGCGCGGACAGACGGCCAGGATCGTGCTGGATGAGGAGACGGAACGATACAGCGGGCCCCCGGAGCGCTAAGTTGGATGGCGGCACCGAATCAGAAGACGACACACAGCACTTCAGAGATGCCTAGGTTGAGTTGGCGCCGCGTGGATAAGTAGAAAAATAGGATATTTTTCTATTTATTTAATTCCCTAAACTTCAAAAATGCATAACTTTGTGTAGAAAAATCAGAAAAATAAAATAAAAATACCCACTTGCTCAGTGAACAGAGGAGAATAATGTGGAAAAGAAATCATTTAATTTCATCAAGTATTTTAATTTTAATAATTTATTTACTCTCTGCATTGTTTTAATTCTCCATGCATATAGGAAATTCACCATGGGATGAGACCATAAGGCTTTTGAAGCCTCTAAATTTGGGAACATTCCCTGAATTTTCTAAAGTCAGAGGCCATCCCTATGAAGAGTTATTGATTTTTCAAATTCATGTTGCTGTTTTGAGTACTTTAATTCCAATAATTAGCATGTTGTGAAATAAATTCTAGGAAAATTTGGTGATGTTTATTATGACCAGAGGAACCAAGGAAAAATAGATTTTGAATTAATCCACTTGGAATAACCCTAATTGGCTTAGACACCCAAAATAGGTCCTTAATTAATTAGAGCTAATCATACATCAAATTGACTTGAAATCAATTCTCCACTGACGTTTAGGATCAGAGGAACCCACCATAAAAATTTGAAGTCAATTGGACTTGGTTAGCCCCACCAAATGGGTTGATTAAACCATTTAGCCAATTTAAACTTTAAAAATTCATAACTTCCAAAATACTTTTCAAAAATTCACCAAATTGGTTTTGGAGCCTCTCTAATATTAGGGAAATTTAAGAAAAATAAAATTGCAATTTTCTAAAAAAGTTGATTTTTTTTCATTATTTTAATATTTTAATAATTAAAAAATAATAAAAATCACAAAAATAATAAAATTCACCAAAATGTCACATTTTGAATTTTAATCACTTAGAAACAAACCCCATATTTTTCTTGAGTCTATATGATGAGATATTAAATTTTAAATCCCTAAGGTAATTTTAAAATTAAAAAAAAATGTATTTTTTTAGCATTTCCACTAAAATAATTCTAATAAATCAAAGAAAAATCAGAAAATTATAAAAATTGATTCTCTGATTTCCTTGATATCAGAAAGATTTTTGAAAAATATAAAATTCATTTTTCAACCTTTATTTTATTTTTAAATTAATTAATACTCAAAAAATTAAAATAATTATAATAAAAAGAATATAATTCAAAAAATCACCAAAATTGGTCCAAGTGGTCCTCTGGTCATAAGTAATGTCCCAGAATTTTCTTAAGGACAGAAACTTTCCCATGGTCATATTATTAAATTTTCCTTGGAAATCCCTATTTTCTACCAAAAATAATTACATAAATAAATTAAATACAGAAAAATCACATTTTCTCCTCTAATGCCTTTATTGACATATGAGTGAAGTCACATAAAAATTTCAAGTTCATTTAAGCTCAATTTAGTGAGTTATGAAATTATTAAGCTTGAAGGGCAAAAATGGTAATTAAAATTTTAACCTTTAATTAAAACTTTAGGTTTAATAAAATTAAAGAGTAAAATATTTGATCCTAATCTGATTTGGATGATTGAAATTTAAATAATTAAAGGGTAGAAACCTACTAAACAATTTTAAAATAATTAAAATAAACCTTAATTAAATAATTGATTAAATTAGGAAGAATAATAAAATTGGAATTATTAAAATAGGGATATTATTAGGAAGAGATTTGCTCTTTAATTTAAGAATCCCTAAAATAATCATCTCAATAATATTTCATTCCTAATTAAAATGATAATCCAAATTTAAGATTTAAAATGCTAAAAGACTTAATCATTAAATTAAATTAAAGTTAAATTATTTAAATTAAATCCTTTTAAAATTTCAATTAAATTAATACTTTAACAATTAAAATTAAATCATCTTTAAAACATAAAAGATAAAATATTAAATTAAAATTAAAAATAAAATTAAATTAAAAATTAAATTAAATTAAATTAAATTAAATTAAACTAAACTAAATTAAATTAAATTCAATTAAATTAAATTGAATTAAATTAAATTGAATTGAATTAAATTAAATTAAATAATAGAATCAAGTTAAAATTAAAATCAAATTAAATTAAATTAAAAGTAAAACTATACCAAATTAAATTAAATTAAAGTTAAATTAAATTGAATTAAAAATAACATCACCTAAGACATAAAGAAATTCAAAAATAAAGCAACTTGAACACTATTCCAAATTTAAACCCGTTAACTGAAATTAAATTAAATCACAAACCATTTGAACATCAATTTGCCCTCGAAAGCTTTTATTGTCATAACCCCTAAACGTAACGTTAAATGAAGTGTTACTTCACTTATAGGATATTCAAATGTCCTAGTTCATCGAAGCAAGATAACAAAACTTGAATTCCTGGACGATTAATTCATTTATATAATTGAATTCATTTGGACTTAAAATAATCTTAGAAATATTGAAAAGATGTTTAAGATTCTTCTTAAGCACTTCCTCAATATGATAGGATGTTTATAAGAACAACTAAACTTAATTGTTCTTTAATGAAGAAAATCGTCCTCAAACCAAAACACAAGAACCTAGACGTCATAGGAAACGACTAGCTATAGGATTAGAAATTTGGCAGAAAACCATAACCCTTCCCTTAGCTTTACCTAGGAATTTGCTTAAATATTCTAAATTGTGTTTAAGTGCAGCATGGGATGACGGGAAGACCCTCCAGGTACGCTTTTATTTTGTTGCAATTTATTTTATTGCAATTTATTTAATCGCATCGCACTTACTTTTCTTGCATGATAAACAACTGTTGTATGAAAACCCACACTTTTTCGATAGTCCCTAAAACTGAAACCAAAACTAAATTAAAAGTCATTACAAGATAAAATTCACCGCCACAACATTTCAAAATATAAAACAACTCAAAATTTAATCACAAATAGAACAACAAAACTGCAATTACAACTAAATTAAAACGTCTTGTTGGATGATCGGGAATACCTCGGATGATGTAACCTACGTGTTGCTAACGGGATTTCCCACGGCCTAAATGAAAGTGTGGAACTCATTTAGTTGAGTTTAGCAAATTCATCTGGACTAAGTGTATCCGATAAAAATAACGATGCCGGAAGGATGGAACCGTGGGATCTTAACCGGTGTTGTTATAATCAACTTTAAGATCTGTTTTAAATAAAACATAAAAAACATTTGGAAATTAAGAATTCCTCTAAACCAAAACACTTCTCTTATATCCTGATTTATGACTTCTAAAACTAAACCTCTGCAACAACAAGGAGCTCGGAGCGTGGTGGGCAGCACGGCCATCATCATCGAAGAAAACTCGAGTCTACTTCAGCAAAAACTTTCTTAGAATTAAATAACTAAGCCATAGGACTTCGAGGTAGTTTGCCTAGTGCAACATAAATCCTCAACCTTTTGTTAGGCATTTGCATTGCAAATTAAGCCCTAACCGGTCTTAGGATTTCCGAGGTAGTCGTCTGATACGATATAAACCCTCACATCTTCAAGGCTATTTGTATGATCATGTCATACGAATATAAGTCCTAATTAATTAAAATTGGCAAAATCAAAACATTAAATAAACATTAGGACTTTCCTAAATCCAAGCCAAACAATAGGATAGTCGGGAAATTATCGAAGTTCACTTCGAATCTGTAATTTCTCCTACTTTTCTCCCTTTGAATTCCCAAAACAAAATGTTCTAAACTTGATCCATTCCCTATTGAAATTCCAAAATTCAATCCTTTGAAAACTTAAACTTCGAAATTCTTGAGAGCAGAACTACTGATTATTATCGAGAGTTTTCTTAGGTTATTCTCGTCACTTAAGATGTAATTAACTATAGGGGCCTGCCCTTATAGGGAATTTTAAGAACCCAGGTAATATAAACCCTACTTAATTCATTTATATTAAGCAGGGGAATCTGTCGGCTTATAAAATTGGTTCACAGACCAAACAGATGTCACAAATCTTCTAGTTTATTTAACCGAGCCCCATCATCAAGCGATGTGTCTACTCTCGAGGATAGATATACAGTTTGTGGTGCGGTGCTCGTTTATATAAACTATTCGGGATGTGAGATCAGTTTGATTTCATATCTTAAAATTTTCAAATTTAAAATTATCTTCAAAATCAAATACTACTTTTCAAATTATTTACTTAAATTAAATTAAAAATCCGCTGACAACTTCTGATAGGCGACCCCCTTTTCAAAATAAAACACACAACTTAAAAATTCGCCGACAATTTATGGCGACTCCGCTGGGGATAATTCCTCTCTCCATTTTTAATCAGATAGTTCTGCTTTCAAAAATCGGTAGTGTATCCATGTCCCTAGTGGATCAAACTACCCTTCTTTCCGTTGGAATACTATGTTCATTTCTACCTTGAACAAGTATAGCCAACATTCTCTCGGATTTAGGAACCACTCGTTTAGACACCCCTAAACGGAGAGGTTCCGAGATCCTTTACCTCATTTCGAGGTGGGGTGGACCCCCAATAGGTATTAGTTTCGGAGCGGTCTTGTGGGTCGAGAAGTTTCTACAAGACTTTCTCTTCCTTTTCCAGTTCCTAATCAATTGTTTTTACCCTTCCTACAACTCTTTTTCTTTTAATAATTCTCCATCCTAACAAACAAATCTTTTCGAAAAAATAATTTTCTTTTAATACCACAAATACACTAAGATAAATAGAAATGTGTTCGGACTCTTTCTTTTTCGTCATAAGTTTTACGACAAGAAGAAGTACGATTCAGAGACTAACACTTGGAATCTGCCCTGCAGAAATGGGAGCCCCAAAACTGATCTTCTCCTTCGTCAACGGACTCGACCTGGCCGTGTTCAAGGACGAACTGCATGACAATGGAATTATTCGATTCGGACAAGGATTCGGGGACGCCGACATCAAAATCCTCGACGTCACTCTCTTTTCACTCACAAGCAAAGTACCAGAAACTGAGAAGCCGTTGATTGAGTTTAACCTCAAGTCAACTCATGAATTCCCTCCTCTGCAAAAGATTCCAACTGAGAGGAGTATTGCTGTTCACAGAAGGACTGTTGTTGCTACCCCCACTGGTCTAGTTGTCTCTGCACCTACCCCAGCTTCTGCCAGACTAAAAGGGAAGGAAATTCAGAACTATGATGAACCTATTACCGTGGAGGGTACAGATCTTCCTGTGAAACCTTCTGTTTTTGAAATCGGGTCCAGCTCGAGAATTCCATCGCTAACACGGACTCAGAGAAGGAACAGAAGTAGAAGGATTGCTAGAGAAGCCAGAGCTGCTGAAGTTGCTTTCCTAGAAGAAATCCCGAACTGCCCGAGTATACACCGCTGCCTGAATACATACCACTTTTGGGAGGAAGCGAGGTTCCATCCCCTCTCCACTCGCAGAGGATGAAGAAAATGTTCGCAAGATTGCTCGCCGTATTGCCTCGCCCGTATATTACAACGATAGCCGTAAGAAAAGGGCTAGAGTTACGCCATTTGCTCGACTGCAAACCTTGATAGAAAAGTTAGCGAAGAAAGAAAAATGCCCTGTGTCAGAAATTTTAAGAAAGATAGGACGGGTGCCAGCCAAATCTCATCTTGGGCCGCGAGTAGAACTTGCTATCGCTGCGGAAAAGCCAAATAAGAGAATGAAAGCTAGTCCACCTATCGTTGTTTCAGGACTACAAATTAGGGAGGATACCACCTTCCGTAATCTGTCGTCGGACCATCCGGTCCCGGCACCTTCGCTGCTAGAAGGATGGTATGGCATCCCACTACCGGACAATTAAGATTAAAACAACAACCTGAGAAGGAAAGTCTCGTCAGGAGACTTGAATCCGAAGAGAGTGCTACCGCAGTAAAGGGGACTCATGAGAAGGAAACCCGACAGTTATCATATGACAACTGCAAGGATGTATAGAAAAGACCACTAGAAGATGTTATGGAAAAGCTAAGGACCGATATTCGGCGATTAGCAAAGGAAAGAGAAGAGAAATTCGGAGATGAAGTTGACTCGTCAGAGTTCATGGATTATGAATATGCGTAAATTAACATGGTTGAAACACGGGCTTCGTCGGCTTCACAAGGTGCCCCCGCAGTCGCGAAAGAGAGGAGCCGGAAGTAATGAGGAGGCAGCTTCAAGAGAAAGATGATATTATCACCCAAATGGCAAAAAGGATGGAAGAGATGGCAGTAGCCCTAGCCACTCTCCAGAGTCAAGTTCAACCCGAAAGAGAAACACCCCCAGAAGTCATTCACATTGTAGACGGAGGAAAGGAGATTACATCCGTCAACGGGGATGATCAATTAAAAAGGATGCCTCACAAAGCATGATTCCAGAAAAGGATATCAAGAGCTTGGTGGAACAGCAGGTGCGAGAAGCCTGGGCACAATCAAAGAGCGGGACATCCATTCGGATGGGTAGACCTTACCATGAAGAATTCGACGCTGTCCAATATCCGAAAAGCTTTGTACCACCTCTGTTCAAGACCTTTGATGGAACTGGAAACCCTCGGCAGCATGTTGCACATTTTCGTGCCAGTTGTTGCAATGCCGGTGGAAGTGATGCCTTACTCTTCAAACAATTTGTCAGCAGCCTGTTAGGGATCGCCTTTGATTGGTATGCGGAATTACCGAACGGTTCGGTAAAGACATTTTCAGAATTAGAGAACCTCTTCATCAAGCGATTTGCTGGAGCTCAGCACCACATCACTATAGGTGATTTAGTGGTAAAGAAGCAGAAGCCGAACGAAACCTTGGTGGAATACATACTTCGATGAAGGAATCTAAGTATGAAGTGTGAGCCACAGCTACAAGAACAACATGCAGTCGACATTTTACTAAAGAGCATCCATGGCCCGATAGCACTTCTCCTCAAGGGATTTACTATTAAGACTTTCGAGAAGTTGTTAAGCAAGGCCGGAAGCTTGCAAGAGGAGGCGAAGCAATTAAGTTTCACCGATAAAACAGACAAACAGAAGCCCGTGAAAACTTATGAAAAGAAGTCCGGGATCGTTGCAGCGATCGATAAAGGCAAGCAACCGATACAAATATCGTCGAACGGCCGCAGCAACCTCAACAGAATTACCAGCAACCCCGACCCAGCTATCAGTCATCCCAACATTATGAACAACCGCCTCGTCCGCAACGTACATTAAGGGAGCTTCTGAGCAGGGAGTATCCGTTCAAGAATGAGGCAGTGCCGAAAATGTTCCGCAGTCTGATGAAGACTCCAGATTTCCAACTACCAGAATCTAAGAGACCAGAAGAAGTCGACAAGAGAGGTGATCCCAACTTTTTCCCTTACCACCGGATGCTTGGGCATAAGATAAAAGATTGTATTACCTTCAAAAGTTGGCTCAACGACAATCTTCGGAAAGGGAATATAACGATCCCGAAGGAATACATGAAGGAACCCCAGAAAGGAGGTTCCATCAATGTTATCTCGACGGATCTCAATGTTCCGATAGATCCCTATGCGACTGATGATGGATGGACTACTGCTTGGACAAAGTCTTCGAAGAAGATTTTGGATCACATCCAAACCGCTTCGGTGCGAGCCTCAATTCAGAGTTCGAAACCTGTCAAGTCGGCACTATCACTTGCGATAGAAGAACCACCTCAACAAGAGACGACTGAAGAAAAGAAGAAAATCGACGAAGAAGAGAAGACTGAGGCTCCTAAGGCTAGACTAGGGGCCGCTTATCCTAGGATAGTTATTTCCAATTCGGGGAGAAATCCCTCGAACCTCCGACTCGTATGATTATTTGCTCACTCCGGTGGGATCCTATAATGATAAGGGTTATGGCGTTGGCTACGTTTTGACTGTTTCTAACGATTACGTAACTAGCGACAATCAACCTAATCCGGACATCGATTCCGATACAAGTAATAATTCTCCAATCATACACAATCTTGACGATCACAATGACAAAGAAGACATCCACCAAAGAGGCTACGAGAGTTCAACAAGCAACGAATCTATTTGCGAGTTTCGAGGAGCTCCAGTCACGATAGAGTTAGAGCCTTCGTACTCCGAAGCTAATCCGGAAGAACTCGTCATTCGATTTAAGAGGAGACACTAGCAAACTCAATACTAGATTCAGAAGAAATTACAGAAGTTAACTTAAGAAGTGGAAGAGTTCTACCTCCGAGAATGGGTCCAAAGGACAAAGGAAAGCAGGTGGTTGTTCAAGAAGAACCAACCCCGGTAGAAGAAATACCCATTCGAGAAGAAATCGAGACACATGAAAATAAAGTGGACTACAACGTGCTAGCCCATCTTAGGAAGCTACCGGCCAAACTGAGCATCTACGACGCTCTCATCTTATCAAAGGAGAAGAGAGAAGCTCTGATCAAGGCCTTACTTGATCCAGAAATTTGCTTAGCTCAAATGGCCGGAGATTCCTTAGATGAGGTTTGCTCGTTAAAAGAATAGCGAGGTGTCACCTTCACAGACAATGACCTACTACTTGGGACGGCAGACCACAACCGACCATTGTACATTTCAGTTACAATCGGGAAGTTTACACTCTCCAGAGTATTGGTGGATCCAGGAGCTTCAATCAATATAATGAATCTTCGAACGCTAGCATATTTGGAAATTGATGCTCGCGAGCTCGAAGCGGACAAAATGTTATTAAGAGGATTCAACCGGAAAGGAGAAAGAGCCCTCGGATCGATAACATCGCTAATGAAGACCGGTGACTTGGCAAAGACAACCGCAAAATTTCACATAATTGATTCGAAACGTCATTCAACGCTCTATCGGGCCGACCATGGATACATGAGAACCGGATGGTACCATCATCCCTACACCGAGTGCATCAAATACTACGATGGAGGGGAACAGTGCATCAAAGGTGACTTACAACCATTCTCCGTACATGAAATTGGAATCCATGAAGATGCAGCTTATTATGCACCTCCGAAGAAAACAATCTTCTCCAGAGATACCATAACGAATGAAGCAAAGGAAGTTCGGGACAACGAAGAACCTGAAGTTCTAGTCCAACAGTCACTCACCACTTCCTTACGGCGAGATGGTGAAGGTTTCTCCACAACTCGCATCCGAGGTCGAGGCCGGGGACGAGGTCGTGGCAGAGATGTTAGGACAGTTGGACAGCGGAAACCAGCCATCAATGTTGATTGGGAAGATAGTTCTGAAGAAGAAAAAGAGATCAAAGAAGAAGCAGCGACAATAAGTCGGAAGAAGCTGCAATTCAGGATCTCTCTCGAAGATGAAAAGAACGAGGAATATAAATTGATGTACGAGAAGATTAACCACTATGTACATACTATGACCCTGACCCCGATTCATTCTAATAAGATCGAGGGTATGGTGGTCAAAGAGGTACATAGCGGCGGTGCAAAGCCCATCAAATTCTACCGTGGTGCTCCTTCCTCCAAAACTGAAAATAATGTACAATTTGAAGATGTCACTTCTTCGAATTAATGGAATTACCTTTTGAGTGGTACTCTCCCCGTGTTCAAAATTTAATTCAGCGTGGTTTCTTACCTCGACAATGGACAAAAGGTCAATCACAACATTTTGAAAAATTATGGAATAACTCCGGTCGTCCACCCAATTCAAAGCATGGTCTCGGATTCGACACAAGTAGGATCGACTGACGTTGCTTGGTTGTCACTTGCGAGTCTAATGAAAACCGCATGGAAACTACGAAGAATTTGAAGATTTACAAATTGGAGACGCTCCACCGAATTCGAAGAAGAGATTAAATCTACGATAGATGAATTAACGGAAGTTAACTTAGGTACTAGCAAAGAGCCTAGACCTACCTTTGTTAGCTCCTTACTCAATAAAGAAGACTCCGAAGAAATAATCAAGTTATTAATGGAATTTAAAGACTGTTTTGCTTGGAGCTACGATGAGATGTCAGGTTTAGCTCAAGAGGTCGCAGTCCATAAGCTAGGAGTGGATCCTACTTCTGTCCCAGTCAGACAAGGTCCCAGAAGAATGCGTCTAGAAATTTAACAACAAGTCATAGCTGAAGTTAAAAAGCTAATAGACGCTAAATTTGTCCGCGAAGAACAATACCCGACTTGGTTAGCCAATGTGGTACCAGTTAGGAAGAAGAATGGTCAGATCAGAATTTGTGTGGATTTCAGAGATTTGAACAAGGCATGTCCAAAAGATGAATTCCCTCTACCGATCCCAGAACTAATGATCGACATTGCTTCGACACATGAAATATTCTCATTCATGGATGATCTTCAGGATACAACCAGATAAAAATACTCCAGAAGATGAGAAACTTACATCATTCAGAACACCGATCAGAGTATATTGCTACACAGTGATGCGATTCGGACTGAAGAACGCAGGAGCAACATACCAGAGAGCGATGACAAGAATTTTTGATGATCTCATCCACAATCAAGTCGAATGCTACGTAGACGATGTGGTCATTAAAAGCAAAGTAAAGGAAAACCACCTATATGATTTGAGAATTGTTTTCGAACAATTAAGACAATTTAACCTTAAGATGAATCCCTTAAAAATGCGCCTTCGGCGTCACCTCCGGGAAATTCTTAGGATTCGTTGTCCGACATCGTGGAATTGAAATCGACCCGGAAAAGATTAAAGCTATCTTAGAAATGCCGCCTCCCAAAACCTTAAAACAACTACGATCTTTTCAAGGGAAGCTGGCAAATCTTCGACGCTTTATCTCAAACTTGTCAGGTAGGTGTCAGCCTTTCTCGGCACTAGTTAAAAAGGACACCAAATTTATTTGGGAAGAAAAATGCCAGAAGGCCTTTGAGGACATTAAGAAATATTTAATGACACCTCCTGTCTAAGCAGCCCCAGTCTCAGGTAGACCGCTGATACTTTATACCACGGCTTTAGACGACTCTCTCGGAGCCCTGTTAGCCCAGGTCAATGATGAGGGTAAAGAAAATGCTCTTTATTACCTAAGCCGTCATTTACTTCCGACGGAAATAAGGTATCCCGCAATCGAAAAGCATTGTTTGGCCCCGATCTTCGCCGCTCAAAAGCTCGAGCACTACATGCTTTCTCATAAGGTCAACCCGATCTCGAAATTTAATCAATTGCAGTACTTGATGACTCGTCCAACACTTTCCGGCAGACTTGCTAGATGGTCAATGATATTATTGCAATTCGATATAACTTTCATGCCTCTTCGTGCCGCAAAGGGACAAGTCTTAGCAGACTTCCTCGCAAAGACACCCTTTGTCGGCAGAATCTCCTCTTAATGACGACTTGCCGGACGAACAAATAATGAGTTTAGAAAACCCCGATGATCGACGTTGGGAATTATATTTCGACGGAGCATCTTCGGCCGCACAAAGACGAAGAATCTCAAGTGATAGTGCCTGGTAAGGCGGTGGATCGGATTAATCTTTATAACACCGGAGCGGGGGATGTTAAGATACTCCTACCACTTAACGAGCCGTGTACAAACAACGAAGCAGAATACGAAGCCCTCATAACAGGACTCGGAATTAACTATTCAAATGGGGATAACGGACATCAACATCTATGGGGATTCACGAGTTAATCATTCAAGCATATCGCCGGACAAGATGTAATTTTAAAGCCAAGACTCGAGCAATACTTCCAGGATGCCATACGGTTGTTGGAACGCATTCCGAATGTGATGATCTAAAAAATTCCCAGAAAAGAAAACGCTTTAGCAGATGTGCTAGCCCGTCTCGCAAAAGAATTTGCCTGCTTGCAAGATGAATCAGTGGAAGTGTCAGTTCATGGACGCCAGGTCCTATCACAGCTTGACATAGACACAATACATAAATCAGAAAAAGAAAAAGAATCAGTTGCAGACAGTGATCGAAAACACGTAAGATTGGCAACAGTCCATTAATGACTACCCGCAAACAGGAAAACTACCGGATGATAGGTCGTTAGCCCATCGGATCAAGAAAAGAACTCTGTCCTACGCATTAATAAACAACACGTTATACAGAAGGTATTTTGATCAAATGTGGCTAAGGTGCCTAAGCGGATCCGAGGCCCGTGAAATTGTTAAAGAAGTGCATTCAGGACTCTGTGGCGCCCACCAGTCGGGTCCGAAGATGAAAATGAAAATTAAAAGACTAGTGTACTACTGGCCCACGATGATGACCGACTGCATGAAAATCGCCAAGAGCCGTCACCAATGCCAAGTGCACGGAGTGGTTCTACACCAACCTCCAAATGTGTTACATCCGACAATTGTGTCGCGGCCATTCGAATGTTGGGGCACGTATATAGTGGGTCCAATGGAACCACCATCTTCAAAGGACATCGCTTCATTCTTGCGGCTACGGATTACTTTTCCAAGTGGGCGAGGCGGCTCCACTCGGAGAAGTGAAAGCACACCACGTGCTACGCTTTTCAAGAACCAAGTTGTCTACCGTTTCGGAGTGCCGCGCGAGATCATCTCGGATAATGGGTCGTATTCGAAGCACGCAAATCAACAATTTTGTCGGGAGACACGGAATCGACCGGCGATATTCAACAATTTACTACCCAAGAGCAAACGGCCCGGTCGAGGCTTTTAATAAAACTCTCTTTCAAATCTTAAAGAAAACCTTGGACGATAATAAGAGAAATTGGCACGAGAAGTTATTAGAAGCCTTATGGGCCTACCGGACAACCTTCGAACTCCTACTCAAGCTACACCTTACGCTCCGGAGTATGGGTCCGAGGCGGTGTTACCCTTAGAGGTTCAGCTTCCTTCACTCGAATTGCAGTTGCAAACATAATCACGACAGAAGAGAATGCCAAATTATGACTAGAGGAATTAGAAAGCCTGGAAGGGAAAAGACTTGCAGCGCAGCAGAATTTAGAACTATACCAAGCTAAGATGGTTCAAGCCCATGACAGATTGGTCTGCCCAAGAACCTTCGAAGTTGGTGACTTAGTTCTCGTTCTCAAAAGACCTATTCTTGCACACCGCAAGATAGGAGGAAAATTTAAACCCACTTGGGAAGGGCCGTTTGTGGTTGAGGCAGTCTACTCAGGAGGCTCCTACCAGCTAGTGAATTGCCAAGGAGAACGACATATGCTTCCGATCAATGGACGATACTTGAAAAAGTATTACGCTACCTAATGTTTTGAAGGGATGGATTTTTCATCCCTAGAAGCACGGATGAAGTAATTACTTATGATTGGGTTCGAACCCAAAAATAATAAAAATTGTGCTAAAAAAAAATAAATAAAATCATGATAATAAAGTTTTCCTTGTTTTCTCTTTCATATCAAAATCTCCTTCCTGATCTTATCCCACTTCATTCCTGTTAAATTTAAAAATACAAAAGTAATATAAAATAAAAAAACTGCCTTTAATAAACATTTTCTTAATGTTCTTGTTCTTAAGATGCACCCCCGATCCTTTTCCTCGTCTTTTCGCAGGGAAACGTCGAACGGGCGGTTGGTCCCGAACTTTAGAAATGGCGTAAGCCTTGCACTCGACGAAAAGAGGGTGAAAGATGGAGCGATAATAGAGATCGACTCGTACTTCGCACCGGCAGGCTCCGCAATACGAGGAAAGTGACCGGGTCCCGCTGATCGAGAGGAACCGCTCGCCGACAAGAATGAAAGTGAGTGGCCCAAGCCACCACTCCAAAGAAAGAAGAAAAGGAAAACAAGCACCGAAGAAGACAAGAGAATCAAGTCCGTAATCGCTACGGCGGAGGGCGGCTTGTCGGTGCCGCGCCCACGTAGAATTCAAGAAGTACGAAGAGCTACTCCCACAAGAACTCAGCGAAGAAATAAAAATCGCCGTATCCGCAAGATGTTAACTAAACTAGCAGCGGACCAGCGCGACGAGGCAATTGCTACTGCCAGTACATATACTTCAAGGACGCCAGTTCACCAAGTACCTGAAGGAAGGAGGCTAGCTCCGAGGAAAACAGAAGAGACCAGAGAAATCTCAAGAAGAACAGAAAAAGGATGGCTACCACGCCACCAGACAAAGCCACCGGTAATGCATAACCTTGTTGCAGAAGCAACCCCGGAGGATGTCCCGACGGACACCATCCCCGAGGAGCCGAGGTATGCAGGAGAACGCGAAGGGATTGAGCCATATATCCCACAAGACGTCACGTACCTCGCCATTTGCAGATTATTTCAGAATACGAGCTAGAAAGAATGCAGAATGTCGAGAAGAAAACTTTTGAATACTTCGAAAGAATCAGAGGCAGGAGGATCAATATACTAGAAGCCCTCGAGCTACATACAGATGTGTTCTCAGAATACGAACAACAACAAATCATGGACTGCATCCGGGATTTGTAAAGAATGGGGCGAGCGGGCCGACTAAGAGAGAACACTTACTCGGAACCCCGGAGATGGATGCTAGGGAAAGGGAGAATTACAATACAATGTGGATGCTGCTACAACTTCGCAGAAGACAGGAAGGGAAACCCACTGGGGATACTCCGTCATGGCCGAGTGGATTCAATGCCATTGGTCATTAAAAGGATGGTAAAGAGAATGATAACATGGAGGGTACGCCGACGGATTGCATACCCAACAGTACCGCATCATTAACATTTACAAGAAGGGTGACTGCATACCCCCGCACATAGATCATCACGACTTTGTCAGACCTTTCTGCACAGTTTCTTTTCTGAAAGAATGTAATATCATGTTCGGATCTGACCTCTGGATAGCAGGTCCAGGTGAGTTCCGAGGGCCAGTAAAGATACCATTACCGGTAGGTTTCGTCATGATACTGAAGGGTAACAGAGCAGATATCGCTAAACATTGCATACCGGGAGTACCGATGAAGCGGATCTCATTTACTTTCAGAAGGAAGGATGACAGGAAAGCACCTTACCACATCCAGCCAGACCCGGAGCTAGAGAGCCTCCGGCCTTACGAGCTGTGAGTTACATGGAAAATATCACACCTCCAACGTACATCCATACGGCATCCTTGCCAAGGATGGCTTGGAAGGTGATGTTATCGACCATGTACCTCACTATTCGGACATGGATTTTTGACAGATAACTTTTTGGATGAATCGACAAAGATCATACATAGTCCGTTTCGAGTCTATATGGATTGTATGAGATGTATTCCGGATCGAGTTGTATGATGTATCTTCAACATGATTGGAATGAAAGTGACCATGTCACATTTTTGGCCTTCACCTCTTTTGTGCAAGTTGACTGAGAAACGCCATTAAAGTTAAATGAACATCGAACAAAGAACAGAAAAGAAACAAAAAAAAGAGAAAAGAATGAAAGAAAACTTTCCTTAAAAATCTAAAAATGATGAACACCAAATTCACATGAACATTAAATGAACGATAAAATAAATTTGAATTGTTGAAAGACAAACAAAATGAACATAAATTTCAAATCAAATCTCAATCAAAAAATTCAAATTCAACTTTCCAAATTTCAAATCAAATCTCAATCAAAAATTCAAATTCAACCTTCCAGATCTCAAATCAAATCTCAATCAAATTCAAATTCAACCTTCAAAGATCTCAAATCAAATTTCAATCAAATTCAAATTCAATCTTCCAAATCCAAAATCCAATCCGTTCTACTCTCTCCCTTGTCTGAGATGGAAGCGGTTGATTCCATTGACACGGATCGAATCTGATGGCGAGGAATTGTATCCAATCCAAACCAGCAACTTCCGATCAACTCTTTTGAATGGGATATGTAGCATCTACATATTCCCTCCTAATTTGTTTCTTTCCACAAAATCTTTTACAACTTTCATGAAATTCTCAGAATACCAAAATTCCACACTTTTGAAATCAACACTGCAAATCTTTGCGAAATCAATTACCATTCAAAAATCAAACTTTTGGGGTTGAGGATTTTACATCCGAGACTGCATTGCTTTAGGATTCTTTCTTTATCGCAATAAAATACATCAAAATTCAAATTTTTGGGGTCGAGGATTTTACATCCGAGACTACATTGCTTTAGGATTCCTTCCCTATCGTAATGAAATACATGAAAATTCAAATTCTTGGGGTTGAGGATTTTACATCCGAGACTGCATTGCTTTAGGATTCTTTCCTTATCGCAATGAAATACATCAAAATCAAACTTTTGGGGTTGAGGATTTTACATCCGAGACTGCATTGCTTTAGGATTCCTTCCCTATCGCAGTGAAATACATCAAAATTCAAACTCTTGGGGTTGAGGATTTTACATCCGAGACTGCACTGCTTTAGGATTCTTTCCCTATCACAATGAAATACATCAAAATTCAAATTCTTGGGGTCGAAGATTTTACATCCGAGACTGCATTGCTTTAGGATTCTTTCCCTATCACAATGAAATACATCAAAATTCAAATTCTTGGAGTTGAGGATTTTACATCCGAGACTGCATTGCTTTAGGATTCTTTCCCTATCGCAATGAAATACATCAAAACTCAAACTTTTGGGGTTGAGGATTTTACATCCTAGATCGCATTGCTTTAGGATTCTTTCCCTATCGCAATGAAATACATCAAAATCAAATTCTTGGGGTCGAGGATTTTACATCCGAGACCGCATCGCTTTAGGATTCTTTCCCTATCGCAATGAAATACATCAAAAAATCAAACTCTTGGGGTTGAGGATTTTACATCCGAGACTGCATTGCTTTAGGATTATTTCCCTATCGCAATGAAATACATCAAAATTCAAATTCTTGGGGTCGAGGATTTTACATCTGAGACTGCATTGCTTTAGGATTCTTTCCCTATCGCAATGAAATACATCAAAATTCAAATTCTTGGGGTTGAGGATTTTACATCCGAGACTGCATTGCTTTAGGATTCTTTCCCTATCGCAATGAAATACATCAAAATTAAAATTCTTGGGGTCGAGGATTTTACATCGGAGACTGCATTGCTTTAGGATTCTTTCCCTATCGCAATGAAATACATCAAAATTCAAATTCTTGGGGTTGAGGATTTTACATCCGAGACTGCATTGCTTTAGGATTCTTTCCATATCGCAATGAAATACATCAAAATTCAAATTCTTGGGGTCGAGGATTTTACATCCGATACTGCATTGCTTTAGGTTCTTTTCCTATCGCAATGAAATACATCAAAATCAAATTTTTGGGGTTGAGGATTTTACCTCCGATTCTGCATTGCTTTAGGTTCTTTCCCTATCGCAATGAAATACATCAAAATCAATTTTTTGGGGTTAAGGATTTTACATCCGATACTGCATTGCTTTAGGTTCTTTCCCTATTGCAATGAAATACATCAAAATCAAACTCTTGAGGTTAAGGATTTTACATCCAATACCGCATTACTTTGAGATTTCTCCTCATTGTAATGGTTCAATCCAATCAATTCAATTTTCTTTTGAGGTTGAAGATGTTACATCTAAAACCACAAAATTCCAATTTTCATTTCAAGTTCAAATCCCTTCAAATTAATTTTGACAAAACTTCAATCTAAATTGAAACTCAAACTAAAATCTGAGCTCACACATCAAAACTTAAACTGAAACAAAATGAATTCTAAATTGAAATTCCCCCAGATCATGTGATTTGGGATTTAACTTCTTTCCCCTTTCCCCAGCGAGAGTTCAGGAATCTCAGTCTCAGAGATATACTTGACACTCCCCAGCGGAAACTCTTCTACTTTGTCCTAAGTTTGTCACTTGGACGTTTGTGTTGGTTTTGTTGATCACATCGGTCAACACCAATATGTGTGGTGTGCTCTGTCAGCTCACCACACCTATTGGGGGTCCATTTGTTGACCTCATTTTTGATGAGGTCTTCTCTTCTTCTTTTTAGTACTTAGGATCTAGCCTTAGTCTTTTCCTTTGACTATCTTAGAGGATTAGAATTGGGACCCACCTTTTAGAAATTCAAACCACTTCTTAACTCCCTACAAACTCCACAAACTTGATTGTAGACCCCTAATCACCTAGAGGGTTGAAATTAAATGTGGAAGTTTAAAGGATGAGTTCCTATAGGACTCTTTGGCCTTAGTGGCCGCCCAGGTGGCTCGGTCTCAGTGAAGGGCCGACTTACACACACACTACACCTATACACTACACTTTCACACACATCCTAAAAACACACCCATGCCTAACTCGACCTCCTCGACTCATAAAGGTTATTCACATGGATGGCCCTTAACCCCTAAGCCCTTGGCTAAGAGGGTTAGGGACAACATAGTAGGTGCCTCAAATGAGTCCCTTCATGGCTCATGCGGCTTGATATGGCTTCACTAGCTCAACCAAAATGATTTTATTCCACTTACATTCACCTAATCTTCAATTTTCCAAATCTTCAATTTTCCAAATCTTCAATTTTCCAAATCTTCAATTTTCCAAATCTTCAATTTTTGACCCCCGGGACCCTACACCCACCTAGCCTACCTAAAGCCCTTGAAATCACCCAAATTTTTCAAAATTTCCAAATCAGCCAAAAATTCCCCAAAATTAACCTTGAACATTTCCTCACCAATCAAATTGACCATCCATAGCCAAAAATATCAAAAATTCCGAAAATACCTCCCAATACCCTCCAAATACCCAAAATACCCCTCTTGACCCAAAAATCCAAAAATTCAGAAAATTCCCAAAAAATTCCAAAAAATCCCAAATTTTCCCAATTTCATTTTTTTCAACTACACCATGGGCCAATTTTGTCAATTTACCCCACGTTTATCAAAACCCCCAATTTGACCCATTTTAACCCAAAATGAACCCAATGTCAAGCCAAACCTATCCAATTGACCCAAATTCTGGTCCAATTCAATTCTAAATTTCAATTCAACATTCCCAAGACTAAACTAGACCAAATCCAAGTCCAATTTGATTGACATTTGAATCCAATTTCACTTTTGGCCTTAAAGCCCAATTTGGACCCATGACCCAAACCTAGCCCAAACCAACCCAATTCAACTCCAATTAACCCCAAACCTTTTCTAAACCTTCCTTAACATCCCCACAAACAAAACACTAACATGATTTGCCCAAAATTTAGACCCAGACTCCACTTAAATTCAACCCAAAGCTAAAAGGCCCAATTTTAACCTAAACCCAAACCTAACCCAAATAAGCCCAAACCCCAAAATCAAAACCCAACCAAAGCCAAAACCTCTTTGAAACACTCCCATAAACATTTCCCAACATTAATTTTACATCAATTTCAACCCTAGCCCAACATTGGCCCAAATTAGCCCAACTTGACCTACATTGAGTCATTTATCAAATAAGTCTTAACTATTCAGAAAAAGTATCTTTCCCCTTGTTTAGAAATTTAAATGATTGATGAATTTAAATAGATAATGTTAAGGTATTGTGAAAAATAGGAGCATTCCTATTCTTTACCCTTTGGTCCAGTGTAAAGAATATCGACTAATCCTATGTTTGATTACCGAATCATGCGCTAGCTCGGGAGGATACCGACCGCCACTTCAGAGCTCCTACGTTCCCCTCGCTAGAGGGCTAACATTAGCACTTCAGCTCTCAAACAATAGGACCGAATTGAATATTTTAGTCTGTCACACTAAAATGCTCAATTCTACGCCCAGTGATATTATTTCCCTATTTATTTGCACCCTCCTTCCAAGGCTTTTGAATTCCCGAATATCGGATGTAATTTTTACTATAGTTGATAATCAACATATTTTAACAAATCAAATGGCCAGTTTGAAAAGTAAATTAAGTTTTAAGTAAAAATTATTACAATTTATTAATATATAAAAGTATCTTTATTTTAATTTCATCAAGTCACTTAATTTCATAAACAGGGAGAAAGTCTAAATAAACTACTCAGAATGCATGGAAACTAAACTAAGCATGAATTTCATTTAAAGTTAAAAACAATAAATAATATCTTAATTTATCCCCAAGCAGACTCCTCGCAGTTTCTTTGACTCTTCCTTCTAGTACAGCAAAACTCACTAAAAACTCACTAACTCACTAAATACTCACTAAAGACTCAAAATAAATCCACTGTAAAGACACTTAGAACACCAAATAACACAAAGACTGCACACAAATTAACATACAAAAGGCTTAATTTTGGCTTCTATATATAGAAGTGAGCAAAGGACCAAGAGGTGTGTAAGCATCCCTTCAAAAAGTGTCCAAGTTCAATGTATCTGCACCATTTGAACTAGCTCGCCGTCCGCGATGAACTACCTCGCTGTCGGCGAGGCTTCTAGAAGATCTTCAACCGCTCTAGCTCGTTGTCAGAGGGCTCGGGCTCACTGTCAGCGAGACAGCTTATAAATTCTTCAAAATTTTCTTCTCGTAACCTCGCCGTCGGCGGGCTCGATCTCGCCATCGGCGACTCAGCACAAATTGCATGATTTTGCTCCAAATTCGCTCCTTTTTATGATTTTTGCTTTTATCATCTAAATTCTTCATTCCTGCAATAAAATAAAGAAAATACCCTTCTTTAAAGTGCAATTTCATCAAAAATAGGTATGAATTTCTTAATAAAATTTTCAGCGATCAACCCACCTCCCTAAATCACTTAAAAAGCCCATCTAAAACCATTTCAAAGAGCCCAAAATCTACCCTAAAGCCCATATGACATTTTCATTTACAATCCATTTAATCAAAGTCATTTCCTAAGTTCCAATCCCATCATCAAATGATTTCAAATCAAGCCTCACGCCAAATCACCCCTAAATGCCGAAATTCACAAAATCCTTCTCCATGAAAGTTGACTCAACTTTTCCCAAGCCAAATGGAGCCATGAAGCCATGCATGAGCCCCATGGGAGGCATGAGAGCCATGGAATCTACTTTCCACCTCAACAAACCATTAATGGCAAGAGAGGGGATCTCTTTCTTAAACCCTCTTAAACCCTTTTTTACCTTAAGCATGTCACACACTAAACCATGCTTAGCCACCTTACCATGGATAGAGACCACACCATTTTCTCTTGGCTGACCCAAGTGACTCTTTTCAGCCCAAAACCAGGCCTCGGGTGGTGAACCTAGCCCAAAACCATGGGTTGACTCATTTGAACCCAAAATAGCCTTCCCCCATTCCATTTCAATTCAACTCCTTTACACATGTCCATGGCCAATTGACTGCACTAAGCCCCTGACATTGAGGGTGACCTAACCCTGGCTGGCCAGCCACCACAGCCGCCGGAAACCACCAGGCTGAGAGCACCCATGTGAGCCAAAGTTTGGAATTCCCACTCGCCGAGCCGCCCCATGCCCAATGGCCATCATGGCCGTTCTTCCCTCGACCTAAGCAGACTGATCCCAAGCCTTAAACCCCCCTAGGAGGCCCTCCACCCTCTCCTATTTAAACCTCACCTCCTCTCGGCCATGAGAGGTGCTGAACCAAACCTTACTGACGGTTTAGGTGCTGAACCAAACCTCCCTGCCAGGATCGCGCCGGATGAGGAGACGGAACGATACAGCGGGCCCCCGGAGCGCTGAGTTGGATGGAGGCGCCGAATCAGAAGATGACACGCGGTGCTTCGGAGATGCTTAGGTTGTGCTGGCGCCACGTGGATAAGTAGAAAAATAGGATATTTTTCTATTTATTTAATTCCCTAAACTTCAAAAATGCATAACTTTGTGTAGAAAAATCAGAAAAATAAAATAAAAATACCCTCTTTCTCAGTGAACAGAGGAGAATAATGTGGAAAAGAAATCATTTAATTTCATCAAGTATTTTATTTTTAATAATTTATTTACTCTCTGCATTGTTTTAATTCTCCATGCATATGGGAAATTCACCATGGCATGAGACCATAGGGCTTTTGAAGCCTCTGAATTTGGGAACATTCCCTGAATTTTTCAAAGTCAGAGGCCATCCCAATGAAGAGTTATTGATATTTCAAATTCATGTTGCTGTTTTGAGTACTTTAATTCCAATAATTAGCATGTTGTGAAATAAATTCTAGGAAAATTTGGTGATGCTTATTATGACCAGAGGAACCTAGGAAAAATAGGTTTTGAATTAATCCACTTCAAATAACCTTAATTGGCTTAAACACCCAAAATAGGTCCTTAATTAATTAGAGTTAATCATACATCAAATTGACTTCAACTCAATTCTCCACTGACCTTTAGGATCAGAGGAACCCACCATAAAAATTAGAAGTCAATTGGACGTGGTTAGCCCCACCAAATGGGTTGATTAAACCATTTAGCCAATTTAAACTTTAAAAATTCATAACTTCCAAAATACTTTTCAAAAATTCACCAAATAGGTTTTGGAGCCTCTCTGATATCAGGGGAATTTAAGAAAAATAAAATTGCAATTTTCTAAAAAAGTTGATTTTTTTGCATTATTTTAATATTTTAATAATTAAAAAATAATAAAAATCACAAAAATAATAAAATTCACCAAAATGTCACATTTTGAATTTTAATTACTTAGGAACAAACCCCATATTTTCTTGAGTCTATATGATGAGATATTAAATTTTAAAGCCCTAAGGTAATTTTAAAATTAAAAAAAATGTATTTTTTTAAGCATTTCCACTAAAATAATTCTAATAAATCAAAGAAAAATCAGAAAATTGTAAAAATTGATTATCTGATTTCCTTGATATCAGAGAGATTTTTGAAAAATATAAAATTCATTTTTCAACCTTTATTTTATTTTTAAATTAATTAATACTCCAAAACTAAAAATAATTACAATAAAAAGAATATAATTCAAAAAATCACTAAAATTGGTCCGAGTGGTCCTCTGTTCATTAGGAATGTCCCATAATTTTCTTAAGGACAGAAACTTTCCCTTGGTCATATTATTAAATTTTCTTTGGAGATCCCTATTTTCTACCAAAAATAATTACATAAATTTATTAAATACAGAAAAATCACATTTTCTCCTCTAATGCCTTTATTGACATATGAGTGAAGTCACATAAAAATTTCAAGTTTATTTAAGCTCAATTTAGTGAGTTATGAAATTATTAAGCTTGAAGGGCAAAAATGGTAATTAAAATTTTAACCTTTAATTAAAAGTTTAGGTTTAATAAAACTAAAGAGTAAAATATTTGATCCTAATCTGATTTGGATGATTGAAATTTAAATAATTAAAGGGTAGAAACCTACTAAACAATTTCAAAATAATTAAAATAAACCTTAATTAAATAATTGATTAAATTTGGAAGAATAATAAAATTGGAATTATTAAAATAGGGATATTATTAGGAAGAGATTTGCTCTTTAATTTAAGAATCCCTAAATTAATCATCTTAATAATATTTAATTCCTAATTAAAATGATAATCCAAATTTAAGATTTAAAATGCTAAAAGACTTAATCATTAAATTAAATTAAAGTTAAATTATTTAAATTAAATCCTTTTAAAATTTCAATTAAATTAATACTTTAACAATTAAAATTAAAACATCTTTAAAACATAAAAGATAAAATATTAAATTAAAATTAAAAATTAAATTAAATTAAATTTTAAATTAAATTAAATTAAATTAAATTAAACTAAATTAAATTAAATTAAATTAAATTAAATTAAATTAAATTAAATTGAATTAAATTAAATTAAATAATAGAATCAAGTTAAAATTAAAATCAAACTAAATTAAATTAAAATTAAAACTAAACCAAATTAAATTAAATTAAAGTTAAATTAAATTGAATTAAAAATAACATCACCTAAGACATAAAGAAATTCAAAAATAAAGCAACTTGAACACTATTCCAAATTTAAACCCGTTAACTGAAATTAAATTAAATCACAAACCATTTGAACATCAATTTGCCCTCGAAAGCTTTTGTTGTCATAACCCCTAAGCAGAACGTTAAATGAAGTGTTACTTCACTTATAGGATATTCAAATGTCCTAGTTCGCTGAGCAAGATAACAAAACTTGAATTCCTGGACGATTAATTCATTTGTATAATTGAATTCATTTGGACTTAAAATAATCCTAGAAATATTGAAAAGATGTTTAAGATTCTTCTTAAGCACTTCCTCAGTATGATAGGATGTTTATAAGAACAACTAAACTTAATTGTTCTTTAATGAAGAAAATCGTCCTCAAACCAAAACACAAGAACCTAGACGTCATAGGAAACGACTAGCTATAGGATTAGAAATTTGGTAGAAAACCATAACCCTTCCCTTAGCTTTACCTAGGAATTTGCTTAAATATTCTAAATTGTGTTTAAGTGCAGCTTGGGATGATGGGAAGACCCTCCAGGTACGCTTTTATTTTGTTGCAATTTATTTTATTGCAATTTATTTAATCACATCGCACTTACTTTTCTTGCATGATAAACAACTGTTGCATGAAAACCCACACTTTTAGGATAGTCCCTAAAACTGAAACCAAAACTAAATTAAAAGTCATTACAAGATAAAATTCACCACCACAACATTTCAAAATATAAAATAACTCAAAATTTAATCACAAACAGAACAACAAAACTGCAATTACAACAAAATTAAAACGTCTTGTTGGATGATTGGGAATACCTCGGATGATGTAACCTACGTGTTGCTAACGGGATTTCCCACGGCCTAAATGAAAGTGTGGAACTCATTTTGTTGAGTTTAGCAAATTCATCTAGACTAAGTGAATCCGGTAAAAATAACGATGCCGGAAGGATGGAACCGTGGGATCTTAACCGGTGTTGTTATAATCAACTTTAAGATCTGTTTTAAATAAAACATAAAAAACATTTGGAAATTAAGAATTCCTCTAAACCAAAACACTTCTCTCATCTCCTGATTTATGACTTCTAAAACTAAACCTCTACAACAACAAGGAGCTCGGAGCATGGTGGGCAGCACGGCCATTGTCATCTGCAAAACCTGAGTCTACTTCAGCAAAACATTCTTAGAATTAAATAACTAAGCCATAGGACTTCGAGGTAGTTTGCCTAGTGCAACATAAATCCTTAACCTTTTGTTAGGCATTTGCATTGCAAATTAAGCCCTAACCGGTCTTAGGATTTCCGAGGTAGTCATCTGATACGATATAAACCCTCACATCTTCAAGGCTATTTGTATGATCATATCATACGAATATAAGTCCTAATTAATTAAAATAGGCAAAATTAAAACATTAAATAAACATTAGGACTTTCCTAAATCCAAGCCAAACAATAGGATAGTCAGGAAATTATCGAAGTTCGCTTCGAATCTGTAATTTCTCCTACTTTTCTTCCTTTGAATTCCCAAAACAAAATGTTCCAAACTTGATCCATTCCCTATTGAAATTCCAAAATTCAATCCTTTGAAAACTTAAACTTCGAAATTCTTGAGAGCAGAACTACTGATTATTATCGAGAGTTTTCTTAGGTGATTCTCGTCACTTAAGATGTAATTAACTATAGGGGCTTGCCCTTATAGGGAATTTTAAGAACCCAGGTAATATAAACCCTACTTAATTCATTTATATTAAGCAGGGGAATTTGTCGGCTTATAAAAATGGTTCGCAGACCAAACAGATGTCACAAATCTTCTAGTTTATTTAACCGAGCCCCATCATCAAGCAGTGTGTCTACTCTCCGGGATAGATATACAGTTTGTGGTGTGGTGCTCGTTTATATAAACTATTTGGGATATGAGATTAGTTTGATTTCATATCTTAAAATTTTCAAATTTAAAATTATCTTCAAAATCAAATACTACTTTTCAAATTATTTACTTAAATTAAATTAAAAATCCGCCGACAACTTCTGTTAGGTGACCCCCTTTTCAAAATAAAACACACAACCTAAAAATTCGCCGACAATAGTGCATGGGTTAATCCAACTCACTGTGTTCCTACGAAAGGAGTTAGTATAATTGTTAATGAAAAGAATGAATTAATACCAACAAGAAAAGTTACAGTATGGTGAATATGCATTGATTATTGAAAATTAAACCTTACCGCGAGGAAAGATCATTTTCCATTACCCTTTCTACATCAAATGTTGGATAGACTAGTTCGGCATAGATAATTTGATTTTCTGGATGGATATACTGGTTATCACCAAATACAAATTGCTCCAGAGGATCAAGAGAAAATAATATTTACCAGTCTGTATGGTACTTTTGATTTTAAAAGAATGCCCTTTAGTTTATGTAATGCCCTTGCTACATTTCAAAAGTGCATGATGGCTATTTTTTGTGATTTAATAGAAAAGGCAATTGAAGTTTTTTTGGACTATTTTTCATTTTTTTGAACTTCATTTGAATCGTGTTAAGGAAATTTATCATGAGTTCTTAAATGCTGAGAAGAAACAAACTTAGTCCTTAATTGAGAAAACTGCCAGTTTATGGTACCAGGAGGAATTGTTTTAGGACATCACATTTCAAAGAAAGGTATGGAAGTAGATCCTGCTTAAATTCATATGATAGCGAATTTACCTCGTCCAACAAGTGTGAGGCAAATTAGGTGTTTTTTAAAACATGCTAGATTTTATAAGCGATATATTAAAGATTTTTCGAAAATTTCTAAACAATTATTCCATTTGCTTGAGAAAGATGTGATTTTCAATTTTGATAAAATCTTTTGAACATACACTAGTTATTATTTCACCAGATTAGAAAAAGTAATTTGAATTAATGTGTGATACAAGTGATTTTGCTATTGGAGTAGTTTTGGGACAAAAATATGATACGATTTTCAAAGTAATTTATTACGTAGTAAAATTCTTAATGAAGCTCAAATTAATGATACCACAATTTAAAAAAGTTGTTAACAGTCGTATTTGAATTTGAAAAGTTCAGATAATATTTAATTGGAGCTAAATGTGTGGTGCATACATATCATTTTGCTATTAAGTTTTTAATGAAAAAAATGATGCAAAATCAAGACTAATAAGATGGATTCTTCTTTTGCAAGAATTTAACTTTGAAATAGTAAATAGAAAGGGTGTTGATAATCAAATTGTTGATCTTCTATCCAAGCTTTAACTCTGAGAAATCACATTGTTTTAAAGAAGAAATTAATGAACATTTTCCAAATGAAAAATTGTTCAATATTAATGAATGACATGTTCCATAGTAGGCAGATATTGTGAACTTTATTGTTAATAACATTTTACCTTATGGTCTGACACACAAACAGAAGAGGAAAATTTTATCTAAACACAAAACTTATTTTTGGGATGACCCATTTTTTGTATAAATAGGGGAAGGATATAATTATTTGAATATGTGTGCCATTTGATGAGACTTTTAAATTTATCTAATAATGTCATGATTATAATTTTTGGGGACATTTTAGTGTGTTGATAAAATAGCATATAAAATCTTACAATCTAAATTTTATTGACCTACTATCTTTTTAGAAGTTATTGCTTATATTAAAAATTGTAATCGGTGTTAACGTCTAGGCAATATTTCGAGAAGAAATGAGATGCCCCTATATTTTAATTTGTAAGTTGTAATATTTTATGTTTGGGGATTAGATTTCATGGGACCATTTAAACCATCTTTCAGAAATTTATATATATTGTTAGCAGTAGACTATGTGTCTAAATGGATAGAAGTTGTTGCTTTATCTCAATGTGATGCTTAAAGTGTTGCAAAGTTCGTAAAAATGAACATATTTTGTATATTTGGAATGCCAAGTGTTATCATAACTGATGGTGGAATTCATTTTAAAAATGCATTAATAGAAAAATTCTTGAAGAGATATTGTATCTATCATCAAATTTCTACTGCTTATCATCCTCAGACAAGCGGTTTAGCTGAAGTTTCCAACTGAGAAATTAAAAGATTCTGGAAAAATCTATAAAACCAAAAACAATGGATTAGTCAGTCCTTTATTTTGCTTTGTCGGCTTAAAGGACTGCATACAGAACTCCTATAGGAATGTCACCATTCAGGTTAATTTATGGGAAAGCTTGTCATTTACCAGTGGAACTTGAGCATAAAGCTTATTGGGCTATTAAAGAATTTAACTATAATTTGAAGGATGCTGGTAAAAAGAGATTATTGCAATTAAATGAGCTGGAAGAGATAAGGAATGATTCTTATGTAAATGCTAAGATTTATAAAGATAAGGTGAAAAAAATGGCAAAATCATAAGATTCTTACTAAAAATTTTAAGTCAGGACAACAAGTTTTACTTTATAATGGAAGATTGAGGTTACTTTCAGGCAAACTTAAGTTCATAAGGATGGGTCCATTTATTGTGGTAAAATTTTATTCTTGTGGAGCTGTGGATATTAAAGATCCTAAAACCCTGAAAATTTTTAAAGTGAATGTTCATAGGTTGAAACCCTATTTCTTATGGAATCAAAAAAATTGAATAATGTTTTGATGTTTGGTAACCTAGAATAAGCATTGGGTACATTGGACTGACAATGTAAAACTGAGCGCTATATGGGAGGCAACCCATAGTTATCGGTGTGCTTTTGTTTTGATTATTGTTGTTGTTATGTTTGTTTGTTTTCTGAGAATTTTGGTAGTATTTTGAACTTTTGGTGATAATTTTAAGGCTTTAAATGACATCCTACATGTGTAAGAATGAGTATTTGGACATTAAGCTAACCCGTGCTTAACTAAGAACTGACCCCTAAGTGCCCAAAACTGGCGCTTAAGCGCCGGAGATATAATAACGTGCCTAAATGATGTTATAGAAGAATTAAATGTGGGAAAATGGCCTTAAACATTATTTGGTGGTTTTTAACCATGGGAAGTGGGTATAGGCTCTACTAAAGTCTATAAATAGCATGGAAATGAAGAGGGAACTTGTCCATTTCAAAAATTCCATTCTTAACTCTAGGAGAAGGAAGACTTGACTTGTTTAAGAAGTGCTAAGATAGTGGTGCGACATAAATTTATGAACTCGGATTTATATATATATATATATATATATATATATATATATATATATATATATATATATATATAATGGCTGCTGGGGTAGGTGCTCTGCTAGGGTTCTGGGGTCAGGGATGACCCCTTGGCGGCGTCGGCGACTGCATTGGCAAGGTAGGCCTCCAAACCTTGTGGGTCTGGAGAAGTGTTTTCTCTGCTGGTGCTGGTCAGGTGGCACTTTTTCCTCCTTCCCGGGCTCTCCTGTGTTTGAATTGTACTGTTCCATTGAATTTGAAGTGGAGGGTTCGATTTGTTTTGTGGATCTCTTGTCTTGGAGGTTCTCTTTTCTTGTTTTGCTGGTTTGGGAACACTGTTTTCCAGCTTCCTGAACACATTTGTTTTAACTAGCACTGTTCCTTTGAGTTTATCCACTGCAGAGTTTCCTGGCTGCTGGGTTTGGTGGGACTTCTCTAGTCTCCCATTCTGGGTAAGCTTGACTTGTCCTTTCTGCTTATGCTGGGGGGGCATGATGGCCTACCCCATTGAGATTGACACTAATTTACAGTGGGCTAAGGCCACTTATGCTGGGGTTGTTGGAAATTCTTCTTCTGATGCTCCTTCCTCTGATTCCCTGATTTTCCCTCAATTCCTGCATGATGCAGCTGCTGGCAGGTCTCAATGTCCTTTTGTTCATCCTACTGGTTCCCTGGAAGGTGCACCTGTAGTTTACTTCTCTGACTAGGAGCTAGCACAACTCAGTGAGGAAGTAAAATTTACTTTAATTGGGAAGTTTTCTCTTGGACATCCTAAGATGGACCTGGTGAGACAATTCTTCAATTCCATTCAGTTTATTGGTAAGTGGCAACTTGGCCTGCTTGATGGTAGGCACCTCCTGATCCAATTATCCACTGAAGAGGATTATGCAAGGCTCTTTGCCAAATAATCTATCTCTATTGTTGCAGCTGACATGAAAATTTTGAAATGGACCCCAGATTTTGATCCTAAGAACGAACCTCCCATAGCTCCAATATGGTTTAAACTTCCTGAACTCCCTATCAGATTTTATAATCAGAATGCTTTATGCAATATAGCTAAAGCCTTGGAGACTCCTCTCAGAACTGATGGGCCTACCAAATCCAAAGCAAGACCTGCTGCTGCTAGAGTATAAGTGGAAAGAGATGTTACCCTTCCCCCATTTCAAGAATTAGAATTGGATCTGAAAATGAAGCTTTCTGGCAGGATGTCATCATTGAACAAACCCCCTATTACTGTACCCACTACAGGATGTTTGGTCATACATTAAGCAGATGCTATAGAATCCATCCACCATCCAAAAGAGTTGCCAAACCACCCCCCCCACACACACACTAGCTCCAACTTTGCCCACTCTTGCTGTGTCCACCCATACAAACCCCCCCTTCCCCTCCCCACCCCACACCCTCTTCCCTTGTTTTCTCTGTCCTTACCTCCTGCTCAAATTGACTCCCAATTAATTAATAAGTTTGATTCTACTGAGTTGGCTGGTGAACAGCTAAAAGGTTCCTTTTCATTGGATGATGACCCAATGTTAACTGCAAGGGATAAAAATGTTTTTCCTTTAAGGGATGATCAAGTTATTGAGCAGATGGGAAGTGAAGTAGCTCATCAGGGTCCTAGATCAACTGAAATTGTGAGGATAATCAATACTGCCCCTCTGGAGACTGATTGTGATGATGATGACAGCTCTGATGCAGGAAACACCTTTATATCTTCTGGTTCCCCTAATGGAGACCTAGAGGAGAATTTACAGAAGATGACTCATAAGGCTGAAGAAGCTTGGCAAATTCAGAAACAAAGGAGAAGAAAAAAGGAATTAATGGAACTCAAAAACTTATCTCAAGATAACATTCTTGGCACCACCTCAACATCTCCAAAGACTTCCCTCCCTAGGCTGACCAGGGCTGGGAAAGCTTTATACCATGATTAATATATTATGCTGGAATGTTAGGGGAATTTCTAATCCTGGTTCCCTTAACAGAATCCATCAACTGAACAGGACTCACAAATTTTGGATCATTGCTCTTCTTGAGCCTTTGGTGAGAAAAAACATCTCTACCTTCTCTAAAAAATTTCTTGTTTATAATTGCTTCAGCAATGGCAATAAAAAAATCTGGAAATTTAGTAGAAAAGAGCTACATTGCACTATCATGATTGATAATCCTCAATTTCTCCATATGGACATCTCCCTGGATTACTTCAACTGCTTGGCTACCTTCATTTATGCTGGGAGCTCCTTAGAGGCCAAGAACAGGCTGTGGACTGATCTGCACAGTTTTTCTGGCACTTCTGTTAGGAACTGGATTGTGGGTGGAGATTTCAACAGCATTAGGGAACCTAGTGAAAAATTGGGTGGCAACACCCCAAGCATCAAAGCTATGATGCAATTCTCTAACAACATCCAATCAGCAGGACTTTTTGATCTGGGTTTTAGTGGCTCCCCATTCACCTGGAAAAGAGGTAAGTTGCTGGAAAGATTAGATAGATTCTTGGTGAACAGCCAGTGGATGGAGTCCTTTCCCATCACCCAAGTTCATCACCTAACTAGAACTACTTCTGATCACTCCCCACTGCTCATTAAAATTTCTATGGGGAGTATGGGTAAACAGCATTGCTTTAGATTTCTGAATAGTTGGGCTGAGCATCAAGAATTTCTGTCTGTGGTGAAAGCTGGATGGACCACCCCTCATCTCCCTGGTGTAAACCCTCTTATCAGATTTTGGAAGTTACAAAAGAATCTTAGTTTCCACTTGAAGAAATGGAATAGAAACAGCTTTGGTAATATTTTCCACCAAGTTTCACAAGCTGAACTCACTTTGAAGAAACTGGAACAAGACCAAGCTAATGGAGTGGAGAATGAGAATGCCATTATTGATGCCCAGGTTAAATTAATCCAAGCCATTGAGGTGGAAGAAAATTATCTGCAACAAAAAGCTGCTCTTAATAAATATGTTTATGAGGACAGAAACTCTAAGTACTTCCATGTTATGATCAAATATAGAAGACAACTGAATGCTATTGTCTCTATCAAGGACCAACAGGATTAGTGGATCACCCAACCTTCTCTAATTGCTGAGAGTGCTGTCAGGCACTTTCAGAAATTATTTGCTGCAGACAGGTTCTCCCCTCCTCCTATCCAGACTGAGATCTTTGATGATGACAGACTCTACACCCAACAATTGCAGCTCACCAGTTTACCTGAGGAACATGAGATTGTGGCAGCACTCAATTCAGTTGATGGGAATAAAGCAGCTGGTCCTGATGGGTATACATCCACTTTTTATAAGAAGGCTTGGGAGCTAATTAAAAAGGATGTTATTGCTGCTATTCAGGCCTTTTTTTCTGGAACCAATCTCCCCCCATATTTCTCCTCTACTACCATGGTTCTGATCCCTAAAGACAAACAGAAAACCTGTTGGAATGACTTTAGGCCTATAAGTCTAACCAACACTCTCTCAAAGATTATTAGCAAGATCCTGGTAGGTAGACTCCAACCCCACCTTCCAACTCTCATTTCTCCAAATCAGTCAGCTTTTGTCAAAGGCAGAAACATCACTGATAACATTCTTCTAGCTCAAGAGTTATTGCTGGACTTAGACAAGCCTATTAGAGGTCAAAACCTGCTGCTTAAAATTGATTTAAAGAAAGCATATGACACTATCAGCTGGGAATTTATTGATCTTATTTTGAAGGGAAGAGGTTTTAATCCACATTTCTGTACTCTGATCCAAAGATGGATTTCCAATACTAATTACAGCATCCTGATTAATGGAACTTGCCACGGGTATTTCCCTGTTGGGAGAGGTATAAAGCAAGGGGACCCCCTGTCCCCTACTATTTTCATTCTGGCCTTTGACTACTTTTCCAGAATTCTCAATCGGGCTCATAAATCCTACCCTTATCTCTCGCTACAAACACTTGCTCCACCCCTATTGTGAGTCATCTAGCCTATGCGGATGATGTTATTATATTCTCCAACGAGCATAAAATGGCGATGAAGAAAACCATGCGGATATCTGGAGCATCTTAAGGATGAGGCTGGGTTATAATTAAACAAGAGTAAATGTCAGTTCCTTGCAGGCAAGAACTGCAAGACTGATATCCTTTCTTGGATCAAGGCCTTCACTGGTTTCTCTTACCCTTCTGTTCCCATCAAGTATTTAGGGATACAATTGTTAAAAGGCAAAAAAAAGCAAACTCAATATGATGAGGTGACTAACAAGATTACATCTCAAATTAACTACTGGGCCAATACCATCATCTCCAATGGGGGTCGAATTACCTTGCTTCAAAGTATCTTAACCTCTTTCCCCCTATACACTATGCAAATGATTAAAATGAAAAAAAGCACCCAGCAACTGTTAGCCACTACTTTTAACAAATTTCTTTGGGAGGGAAAACACCCTCAGAAGCATTGGGCAATTTGGAACAAGCTGTGCAAACCAGTTAATGCTGGGGGTTTGGGCTTCAAGAGCTTCAAACAGTTGGGTGAGTTGTTTTACATCAAGCAGTGGATCAGGTTCAGACAAGGTAATTCTTTATGGGCTTCATTTATTAAATACAAGTATTGCAAAGAACCCATCCTAACCTGGCTCATCCTAAGCTGGTTGATTCTATCACTGGAAGGAGTTGCTTAAAGTCAGAAATAAAGCCAATGAGTTCTTCTTTTGGGAGCTGGGATATGGAAAGATTAGTTTTCGGATGGATAATTGGCTTCATGGGTCTGCCCCTACCCCTCTTTTCCCTGCTGATTATGACCCCAACTTGAATGTCTCTGATCTATAGCAAGGAGACCAATGGAACATTGCAGCCTTGAAGCATATTGTTCCAGATGATACCATCCCTGAAATCCTGGACATCCCGGTGGACCCTTCTACACCTGATAAACTTGTTACTAAGAACCCTCCACACAGATCACTAAGCCAATTTATCTATAAGCATGCTCAAACTTGGACTAAGGTCAACTGGGGCAAAAGGATATGGTGCAAGGAACTCACTCCTTCCATGTCCTTTTTCTCTTGGAGATTATTTCATGGGTTTCTACCACTTGATGACATCTTGAAATTGAAGGGGCTCAAAATTGCCTCTAGATGTTGGTCATGTAATTCGAAGAAGAAACCATTCAACACCTTTTTATGGAATGCCCTGTGGTGCGGGAGGTTTGGGACTTTACACTTACAAGAGTTAATCTTAGAAGGCATCGAGGTCACTCGGATATCCATTCGGACCTGTCGGCAAGACTCGGTGGACCTCCAGCTTTCCCATATTCCTCTTATTATTTTTTGGTTCACTTGGATGGCTAGGAACAAGACTAAATATCAAGGTGAAAGGTCTAATAGCAGGCAAATCTCCTCTCATTGCTGCAGTTTCATGCAGAATCATATTTCCTCTTCTTTCTCCTCAACTAAGCCTGAACCCATGGTGACCTTAATTCATTGGACCTCGACCCTTTTCCTTGGGTCAAGATCAATACTGATGGAAGTCACTCTATGTACAATGCTGGCATTGGTGGGGTGTGCAAAAATCACCAAGGCAATCGCATTTGGTGGTTCCAATCCCACATTTGTTCTTCTTACGCTCGGGAAGCGGAATTTGCTTGCAATGTCTTGGGCCATCAAGATGGCAAAGGTGCTTAAGTACACTCACCTGGTTATTGAATCTGATGCAGCTCATAACCTACAAATTTTGAGGGGTACTGCCACCACACCCCACCACCTTGTATATTGGAGGAGGAAAATCAACGAGCTTACTCATAATATCTAGATCTAGTGGCAGCATATTTATAGAGAAGGGAACCAACCTGCCAATTGGCTTGCCAGAATGGCCTCCTCCAACCACAGAATTAAGTTTAGTGCTTCCCCAGATGCTCATTTATCCAATTTGTTGAGAGGGGACGTTTTGGCTCTTCCTTTTGTTAGAAGAGCTTAACTTTCTTTTCCCTTTTCCTATTTTTCCTTTGGGTGCTGTTGGGCCTCACCCCCCCTAAATCTTTTGTAATTCTCTTCAAATTTAACATGCAAGGAGCTTAGGGCTCTTTTAGAGAATATATATATATATATATATTGATTTAGTATTATAATGAGTCACACAATTAAATGCAAGTATCCGTATTGCTCAAGTAATATAGAGCTCTAGTGGAGTCCTGGATAACGATCCCACAGGGAGGCTTTAATTTTATGGCGTAGCACATAAATCACTTATAGATACACCCACAATTGTAAGTAAGTACAATTCTTAAAATAAAAACAAACAATTGTAGTTATTATTTCTACTAAAATACGTTCTAAACTCTAGCAAGTTAAACTAACATAAGATTAGAGTTATAACAAAGTTCAATTGTAAGAAAGATTCTTCCTCCTTTTCAATTATAATATGATGATTATTGTGACATAGATCAGTGATACAAATGTATTGTGCCAAAGAGGAGCATTCCTATTCCTTACCCATTTTTTAGCGTATAAAAAACATTGGCTAATCCTAAGTTTAGTGGCCAAATATGTGGTTAAGCTGGGAGGATACTGGCTCTCACTCCAAAGCTCCCATTTCCCTTCTCCTGAAGGCTAACACTCATTTTAGTTTCTAAACATTAGGACCAAATTGAGGATTTCAGCCAGTCACTCTGAAATCTCCAATTCTACGCCCATCAAAGTATATTTCCCTATTTATTTGTACTCAATCCCAATGAACTATGTCTCTCATTCATGGACATTGAATGTGACCTTCACTTTTTTTGTGGAACTCATAATCCTTTCGGAACATATATTTGACTACAAGTTTTAACAATTCAATTGGTCAAATCAAAAAGTAAATGAAGTTCAAAGTGAAAATGTCATCACAAATTCTCCCTAATAAATCGACACATCATTTCTATATCACAACATCAACACATCACAGAAAAGGAGAAAGTCAAGAAAATCTACTCAAGACTCATGAGGAAAAGATGATAAAACATGGATTTTATACATGAAAACAACGTCATACAAACAAAGTAAAGAAAAAACAAGTTATCTTAAACTCTTCCTCAAGCGAGTCTCAAGAATTCCTTTGACTCCTCTTCTTTCTTCACAACAACACACAATTCTCTCTTTAGATAAGGAAGAAGAAATCTCTCACTTTCCCTCCACTCTTACACTTCTTAGAAGAGAAAACACTAAACCTAGATTTCCTAAACAAAATAAAAGTATACTCACTCCTCACTCTCTCTACACTCTTTAAAGAAATAACAGAGTTTTCTTTTCCAGTGTTTTCTTTACCGCGCTTTTCTTTTCTTGCATGTTTGCATGATAAACAACAATGTCACCCTGCATGAGAACTAAAACCTTTAGGATAGCCACAAGACTGAGACCAAAATCAAAATTAAAAAATCAATACAAGATAAAATCCACCTCCACAACATTCAAAAATATAAAATAACTTAAAATTTAATCACAAACAAAACAAAAAACCACAATTACAACTAAATTAAAACGTCTCGTTGGATGATCTGGAATTCCTTGGAGGAGGTAACCCACATGTTGCTAACGGCATTTTCCCACGGTCTAAATGAAGGTATTGAACTCATTAAGTTGAGTTTAATAAATTCATTTGGACTAAGTGAATCTGATGACAATAACAAAGCCGGGATGATGGAACCGTAGGATCTTATCCATTAATAATTGTATATATTTTTTATAGACATTTGTCGTTGATAGAATTTTTGAACTGTTTCTCTTCCTGCTTAATGTTTTTTTACTAAATGTTATACATATTAAAAATCAAGTTTGGGGGTAGGAAGAAAAATATATTTTTAAGTGAGTATATTTTCTTTTAGTTTAATATCATTGCAAGCATATTTTTAGGCTAAATTTACTTTCACCTATAGTCATTTTATCATGATTATGCATGTATATAAATTTGATAGGATGTTGTAGTAGCTAGTAAATTCAATTAATTTTTCTTACTGCTACATTTTATAAAATTAATTGCAAATATTTAAAAATTCTAGTATGTGGGGGAGAAAGAAAAATAACTTCAAAAACTAACTTTTTTTGTCCTCAGTAGTGAATATTTAATTTAATATTACTTTTAAAATAACTTGTGGTATGTGGTGTTACCTTTATTTTACTATAATTTTGGTTTTAGGAATGTTTGAAAAATAACTTATTTGAAATCCTAAGTGAAGAAACTATTCTAGAGTTAAGATATTTTATAGGAAACATTGAAAAAATAATTTTTCTATTTATGGTAGAAAAGAGTTAAATATTTGAATAGTTAAGATTGTTAGATTTATACCTAATGAGAATTGAGCCTTTATTGAAATATTTTTCAAACTAATAATTACAGTTTTAAAAAGTGAGGGAAAATTTTGAGTTTTAGACTTTATAAAAGGGATAATGAAATTCAAAATTATTAAAGACCTATTCAGATATAATAATCATCACATAAAAAAAGAAAAAAAAAGGATTGGAAATGATCCTGAAAGAAAGAAAAGAAAAAAAAAGAAGAGAAAAAGAAAAAGAAAAGAAAGTGAAAAAAGAAAATATGTGAAAAGAAGCTTGAGGAGAAGCTTAATAAAAAATTCGGTTCACTTGAATCTTTTTAAATGAAAAGACTTTATAATAATCCTAAGCTTATTCTTATTTTAAAAGTTATTAGTTAAATGGGTATAGATAAGGTGCTTAAATTCTACTTTTAAACTTTGTTTGAATCTTTAGTTTAACAAGTTTCAATAACATTTAAAGTAAATAGAAAATTAGGATTCTTAAGTTGAATATGAGATTCTCTTACACTCTAGTCCTACGTTGATTTGCTAGAATTTATCCTATGTTACACTTAAATATTTCTGAGATAATATTATAGAAAACTCTATTTAAACCTAAAAACACAATTCAACATATTTTGTTTTAAAGTTATAGTGTTAGTTGAGGATAAGTAACAGTTAAGTTTGGGGGATGAACCACTCTGCACACTTAGCGTAATTTTAATTTTGTAACAAGTATATAATATATTCTATAATCACAGAGTTACTATTCAATGCAAGTATACGTATCACTCAAGTAATAAAGGGCTATAGTGGAGTACTGGATATCGATCCCACAGGGAATATTTTAGAGGCTACTAATGCACCAAAAATATATAATGTTTTTGCTATATAATTTTACCCATTTTTGGTGATATTGCACTTTAAAGAAAGGTATTTCTCATGATTTGTTGAAGGTATGATGATTTTAGGTGATTGGAGCGAAAAGAAGTGAAAAGGAACAAATTCGGAGCAAAAAGGAGCAAAAAGGAAGGACTGAAGGAGAATGAGTAAAGTGAGAGATTGCTTCTTCCTTTCTATTCTAAAGAGAGAATCAAGTGTTGTAAAGAAAATAGAAAGGGATTCAAAGGAACTTCAAGAGAATTGCATTGGGGAAGAGAAAGAGATAAATTGTATTTTCTTTTGTGGTTTGTATGACTTTTTTTTATATATAAAATCTATGTTTTATTGTATCTTCTTCTTGAATTCTGAGTAGTCGCCTTTGTCTTTCTTCTTGCATAGAGATGTGATGATGGATTGATGGGATTTGAAGTGCTTTTAATGTATTGAAGAAATTGTGATGGTTTTTCATTTCGAACTTAATTTACTTTTTGATCTAGCCAATTGAAGTGTTAAAATATGTTATTAAACATTAATTCTAAAAGGATTTAGTGCCCTACAACAGTAATGAAGAATCCATTCAATTTCCATGGATGAGTTTCGTAGTTCATGGCAATTAGTGTAAATAAATAGAGAAATATGTTTTGATGGACTTCAATTTGGAGGTCTCAGGGTGATAGGCTGAGATCCCCAAATTGGTCCTATGATTAGTAACTAAACTCGAAGGATAGTCTTCAGGTGAAGGGTGAGTGGGACCTCTGTAGTGAGAGCCAGTATCCTCCCAGCCTAGCCTTAGATTTAGTAACTAAACTTAGGATATGTCAATGTTCTTTTCATGCTTGGAAGAGCAGGTACTCTTTTAAGGGCAAAGAAACATTTATGCTCCTATTTGGCACAATAACATAGATATTTGTTCCATATCATCCACACATCATATTCTCATTGCAAGAGGAAAGAAACTTTTCTCATATGTCAAAAACCTTTCAAATATATAGCTTAATGTGTGTATGTTAGTTATTTTTGTTTTCAAAGTCATTTGAAGTAATTATAGTTTGATTAATTGTTTCTATTTTCTGCATAGTGGTTCTAGAAGTATTAAACTTTAAGTGCAATTTGAGTATCATATTTCAGTGCTACATTATCTATTGTGAAACACTTTCTTCTACTTCGTAGCTTCCCTGTGGGATCGATAACCAGGACTCCATTAGAGCCATCTATTACTTGATACGATACGTATACTTGCATTGAGTGCTTGGACTTTACAAAATCATTATGAACATATATAAATTTTATTTCATAAATTCTTGCAATATAAAATTTGTAAAACGTCCCAATCAAGTTTTTGGCGCTGTTGTCGGGGAAGTTAATGAAGTAACTAAGTAAGTAAGGAAAGAAGTATAAACGGTATTTATTGATAATATAGTAACAGAAAACCTTTACTTTGTAGTGTGTAATTATGTGTTTGTTTACTTTTTAAAAGTAATTGTGTGATTGTATATGCGTCGTAGTGGATCTATAGAGTGCCTTACGATTCAGAGTTAGAGCGTACTGTCAGAAAAATTAGAAAACAACAAAAAAAATTGAAAATCCTTGTGAAATGGAGAATAATCAAGATAATCAGAGAAATGATATTGGAAATTTACCAAGACCTTTAAGATATTATACTAACCCAACAGTAGACGAAATTCACATAACTATTCAAAATCGTGATGTTGCTGCAAATTCATTTAAACTTAAACATGATATTATCCAAATGGTACAAAATAATCAATTTGGAGGAACACCTAATAAGGATCCAAATTTACATCTCGCTAGTTTTTAGAACTATGTGCTACTTTTAATATGACAGGGTGTCTAGTGACGCTGTTAGACTTAAACTTTTTCCTTTTTCATTAAGGGATAAAGCTAAAGCGTGGTTAAATGCGTTAGCACCTCGATCTGTGAGAACTTGGGGAGAATTATCTCATAAGTTTCTATCAAAATATTTCCCTCCTTCAAAGACAGTTAAACTAAGAAATGATATTACATGTTTTTGTCAGTTTGAAGGAGAGTCAATATATGAAGCTTGAGAGAGATTAAAAGATCATCTTAGGAAGTGCCTGAACTGACCCTTAGAAGTATCTGCATATGCAAGAATTTATGAATTTATATTTAAATATTTATAATAATTTCGTAAAGTCTCAATTTCAAATGCAAGTATACATATCAAGTAATACAGGGCTCTATTGGAGTCCTGGTTATCGATCCCACGGGGAAGATTAAGGAAAGATTAATTGAAGGAATTTATTAGATTTTCAAATTAAAAGTAATTAAAATTTTTATTTCTTTTCAAAATTCATATTTTTAGTTTAATGAAATTTCTACTAAATGTAAGTAAAGCAATAATAAAGTAAAGATTAATGCAAGTATAAATAAAACAACTTTCTCCTTTTCAATTAATCCAAGATTTTTCAGAATAATTATCATTCGTAAAGAACTTGAAATTATGGTATTGAACCAAATAGAAGCATTCCTATTCTTTACCTTCACTCGATAGTATAAAGAACATTGGCTAATCTATAGATCGGTTCAGGATGTATTATTAGTAGAATGGGTTAATCTAGGACTACACATCTAGATGTCCAAGGGTGGCTATGGTCGACCTTACTAGTGACCCGTTCCCTTTCTATAAACCAAATTATTAGAATTTAGTCTGTCACTCTAAAAACTAATCAATTCTATGCCCAATAAATAATATCTCCCTATTTATTTGCACTTCACCTTGAATAACCCGCTCAAGGCCTTCGATTACCCAAGGATTCATGTGATATCTACTAGTTAAGAACTCATCTCCAAATAGGTATCAAAATTCTTCAATAGGTTTTAACAATTCAAATGGCTAGTTTAAAAGGTAAATTAAGATCAGATATGAATATCATCACAATAATTTAAAAATTTTAAGTTAAGTTCTCCAACAAAATCAAATTATCTTATTATATTTTCATAGTTGAAAGGAGGAAGAAAAGTAACTACTCAAAAATATTGAATTCACACAACAAAACATATTTATAATACTTTGAACCAAGTTACAAATACTTATTTGGAATGTTCCTTCAAGTGATCCTTTAACTCCTACTGTTTCCAATGCAAGGTACAAGACTTCAACAACAACAATACTTAAAAACTCTGACTTACTACTCAAGGAATTGAGTAGTAACACTCAAAATAACTAAAATGAACTCACTAAATACTTAAGAGGAAAATATGGTGGCTCTCTAAATCTATCTCCGGATGCTGGAGATCTAGGGGGCGTGGGGGGGGGGGGGTTCTCTGTAGAAATGTCTCCTATTTATAAAGCTTTAATAATGACTATAGGTTACTTAAAGCACCTCTTCAATATCTGTCCAAATTCAATGAATCTTCTAGAAAGTAACTGTGGTGCTTAGGCACCGGGATCTGGAACCTAGGCACCGGAGTTCGAGTCCAAATCTTCGCACCTATTCACTTTGGTTCGCACCTCTTCGCGATTAAAACCGTTTTCCTATGTCCAGATGCATTGTATCACATGTCTTGTGTATTAGGAGTAACTTTCAATCTTCTAGAAGGTCTGATAACCGCTTAACACCTTTGAAATAACTGCTCAAAGTTGTCAAAATTCTTAACTGCTTCAGTATTGAACTCGCGCTTAGGCGCAGAATTCTGGCGCCTAGGCGCCGGATTCTGGGACCTAGGCGCCAGACCTTTAATTTCGGTAACTTTGCTTTTTAGCTTTACTTTTGCTCCTTTTTGGTACTTTTTCTTTTTTGAACTCCTTTTTCATCACCTATATCAAAAAACATAAAAATACATTTCATTAAAGCATAACATCCTTAAAAATTGAATCATAAATAAGGCATAAAAATAGGTACTTTTTAAGTGGATCAAATTTCCCCAAACTTAAACGTTACTTGTCCTCAAGTAACCCTTTTTATTACATAAAATGTATAACATCTGGAATGAAGTTTAAAAATTTAAGATTTCTTGTTATTTTTGGTTTTATAAATGCTTTAGCAAATCATTAACCAAATTTCACTAATTAAGGTTAATTTTAAGAATTTAAAAAATATTTAACTACCAAATCATAAGAATTTAAAATTTTCATTTATTTCAAGAATAATTGTAATTTATCATATTAAGGTCACATAGATAGATTACAAGAAAAATATTTTCATGAAAATTTTTCTAGTAAAGATACATGTACATAAAAATTAATTTAAAAATGTAATTAGTTTTCTTCCTATAAGATAATTTAAGTGAAGCCAATTTTTGATTAGGCTCTCCTCAAGCTTCTCCTCGCATTTCTTTTTTTTTCTTTTCTCTTTTTTTTAAGGATAATTTTTCAATCCTCAATTTTTTTTAATTTTTGAGAATTACTATATCTGGATAGCCTGTTAATGATTTTCAACTTCACTATCTTTAACTTATATTTAAAAACTTATACATTTTTACTTAATAAATATGATATATTTTAGGCAAGGATTACTATATTTGGATAGGCCTTTAATAATTTTGAATTCCACCCTTCTTTTCCTAAAGCATAAAGGTAGATATATATCTTTTACTTTGAAATATAATAATAGTTTTGAAAATTATTTTTCAATGAAAGAAATTTAAATATTGAAAACAAAAGTCTAATCCTTCTATTTTTCTAAAAATACAACATTTCTTACTAAAGATGATTACAAAATACTTATCATTTCTTCACTAAGAAAAATTTAACTTTAAATTTTTCATCACTACTATAAATTTTAACTAAATTCTCTTACTCATTTCTATATTCAAAATTTTATTTCCCTAATATAACTTCATACACATAATTATTTTTCAGTCAAAAATCAAATTTATTTATAGCATTTTTGAGGACAAATAAAATTTAAGTTTTTCAAAATTCATTTTTCATCCCCCCCCAAACTTGAATTTTTAAAATATTTTACAATTAATTCCATAAAATGTAGGAGGAAGAAAAATAAAAGTTAAATCTACTAACTACTACAACATCCTATCAAATTTAAACACCCGCATAATCGGGATAGAATGATTGCGAGGAGAAGGTAAATCTGGCCTAAAACATGCATACAATAATATTAAACTAAAAAGAAAGTATACTAACTTTAAAATATATTTTTCTTCCTACCCCCAAACTTGAATTTGAATATGTATAGCATTCAGCACAGAAAATATAAGCAGGAAGAAAAATAGTTCAGAAATTCTATCTACCACAATTGTCTATCAATAACATCTACATGTATTCATCAGGACAGAATAATTTGCAACAGAAAGTAAATCTAAACTAACATGCTAGAATAAAATTAAATTAAAGAAAGGTTAAATAAGCATGACAAACATCGGCATGGGAAAATATATTTAAGTGTTCTTCAAATCTCTAAATTGTTGTAACACAAACACAAATACAAACACAAAAACTAAAATATTTAGACTCGCTGATTCATACACAAATATCAATTGAGGTTAATTTGATCTCCTTTTCTACTCACATTTTCCCTCCTTACATTCAATTTCTAATGGAAGAAACTACACTAATAACGTGGGTGTATTAATAAAAGTAGTGCAGTTCATCTATATTTTGTTTACTAAATAAGTTCGCAACCTTACTCAGTGAAAACAAAGTCAGTTAAAGGAAGTAACAGAGTTGACATGGAGTGGTCCAAGTCTAAACTCTACATGCTTTAAGGTAATGCTCCGCTCCAGTTGAGAACTGAGTTATAACAGATTCGTCAGCCTGCTACTACCAGAAGTAATATACAAATTTAGTCAAGACCAAGGCATAACATCACAACATTAATCTATTCTGTACTAAAGAAAGCACAAAACAACACATAAACAATCATGACTCGCAAGCACACTAAATCAAAGCACACTGATAACTATTGGTTGCCTCCCATATAGCGCTTGGTTTTAACGTCCCGGGCCCAACATATGTTTCCTCCTGGATCAAAATTCCATTTTATTAATCCTTGATCAATCGCCCAATCATTTCCAGATCCAGGGATTCCTATAAAATCTTCAAATTTTAATTTTCATTTAGCTCTTCATATTCAGTTTGATTTATATAATTGTTCCTCATATTTCTTTCTAGATCCAATATTCTTCTATTTATTTGATGAATTTGCATATTAATATCATCCTTGAAATTTATAAGAACTGGACCTTTATAAGATACTTCAATATCTCTCAAATTTTGGATCGGATTCTCTTTAGATAATTCAGATTCAGGATTAAATTCTTCTATATTACTCTTCTGTTTCAAATTATCTTCCAATTCTTCCCCTTTATAATTATTAAATGATGGAGGATCTATATTAGTTGAGGAAATAGGTTTTTCTAATTCCTTAGGAATTTCTTCCAATGGTCTTCCAATATCCTTATCCTCTTTTCTCAACTCAAAGTTCTTTTGAAATATATCCTCAAATTTTCTTTCAAGTCTTAATTCAATAATTTTATCATGTTCATCATTCAATTCAGGTTTTTCTTGTGATTGAGTCGAATCCAAAGATATAAAGACCGGTTGTGTAGATGAATTCCCTAAATAGGTAGGCTTTAAAATTGTATGGGGTACATCCATCTTATGTTCATGAGATTTTTCAACAAATGGAATTAAAAGTTTACTATTTTTGGTGACGTCCATCATTTCACACCTCTCTTGAACATACATACAGTCTTCTTTAAATAACATTTTTGAATCATCATGAAAATCCATTCTGACCTCATCTGCTATCTTACTCCCAAAACTTTCTTGGAAATGGTTTTTATTTAGATAATCAATTTCATCCATCCAAAAACGATCATCAATTTTCTGAGCTGGATGTTTCATAGTCTTTAATACATCAAAAGTTACTTCCTGGTCATTAATGTTCATAGTCAACCTTCCTTATTGCACATCTATCATAGCTTCTCCAGTAACAAGGAAAGGTCTCCCTAAAATAATTGGAATTTCTTTATCTTCCTCCATATCTAATATAATAAAGTCCACAGGAAAGATAAACTTATCCACTTTAACAAGCACTTCTTCTATAACTCCTTTTGGATAAATGATAGGTCGATCAACTAACATAAGGGTTACAGTAGTGGGAGAAATATCGACTAAACCTATTCTTCTAAATATAGATAGAGGCATCAAATTAATGCTCACTCCTAAGTCAAATAAAGCTTTTCCACATAATCTTTTTCCAATTGCACAAGTAATTGTAAAGCTACAAGGATCTTTAAGTTTCCAAGGAAAATTTTTCTGAAGTATAGTGCTGCACTCCTCACTTATTGCAATTGTCTTGTAATCCCCAAATTTCCTTTTCTTGTTTAATATATCCTTCATAAACTTTGCATAACTTGGCATCTGTTCCAAAGCTTCAGTGAAAGGAATATTTATCGTTAACTTCTTAAGTACTTTCATGAACTTTGAAAATTTCTTATCTAACTTATGTTGTCTAAGACTTTGAGGAAATGGAGGAGGTGGTCTTTCCAAACTTATTTTAGTTGGAGATATTAATTTTTCTAGATCCTTAGAAACATGTTCTTTAGGACTTTTAGTTTCCTTTCTGTCTCTCACAACTTCTTTCTCTTTTTAACCACTTCCTCTATCTCTCTTCCAATTTTTAAATGGCAGCTTTCACTTGTTCATTAGTGTTCTCTTTAGGGTTGATCTCAATGTTGCTTGGAAGTATTCCTTGGGGTCTATTGCTTTGTGAATTAACAATTTGTCCCAATTGATTCTCTATGTTTATAATCGCAGCATTTTGACTTTACAACTAGTTTCCCATTTTCAATACCATTTCTTCCATAGACATCTTCTTATCCTCAAATTATTAATCATTGTTAGATTTCGGTGGATATGAAGGTCTATAGTTTGTGTTCCCCTGATTATTCCAACTTCCACTAGGATTTACATCATTATTTTCCCATTTTTGGTTTCCACCATCAGTAGTATGATTCCAGTTAAATTTAGGATGTTTCTATCAACCTGGGTTGTAAAAGTTAGAATATAAGTTGTTTGTGATATTTAAAGTTTCATATGATATGTTAGAATCAATCATATTCCCTAATGAACTTTCCTCACTTACTGGAGTAAATTGAGGCTGATTCATTCCAAATTTGTCCAATTTCCTTGATATCGCAGCAACCTGAGATGTAAGAATTGCAATTGCATCTATATCATGAACACTGGCTACCTTTTTAGGATTTACTCTTGCAGAGGGTCATTCAAATTCATTTGTAGCCATTTCTTCAATTAACGCATACGCTTCATCAAAAGATTTTGACATTAACGATCCACCAGCGGCAGCGTCAATTATAAACTTAAGGGATCCTACTAACCTATTATACAAAGTTTCAATGATTAACAAATTAGGCAGAGCATGGTGTGGACACTTTCTTGGGAGTTCCTTAAATCTTTCCCAGGCTTCGTATATTGATTCCCCTCCATATTGACAAAATGAGATAATATCGTTTCTAAGTTTAGTAGTCCTTGAAGGTCGAAAATACTTAGCTAGGAATTTCTGAGTTAACTCCTCCCAATTTTTAATAGAACCAGGTGCTAATGAGTATAACCACATTTTAGCCTTATCTCTTAGTGAGAAAGGAAAAATCCTTAGTCTAACAGCATCGTCTGACATGCTGTTATAACTAAATGTAGCACAATGTTCTAGAAAACATGATAAGTGTAAATAGGGATCCTCCAAAGGAGTTCCCCCAAACTGGTTGTTCTGCACAAGTTGGATAATCTCAGGATTTATTTCGAATGAGTCAACTTCTACGACAGGATTTTGCATACTTGAGTGAATTTCATCTGTCGTAGGATTTTCATAATCCCTCAATGAAGTATGATGATTTTCTAAGTTATTATCTTAAAATTTTTCCATTTCCATTTCTAGTTTTTCGAGTCCCTTCTGTTTTTTTAATTTTTTCCATTTTTCTAACTCGGGATCATAAGGTACAAGTCCTTTAGATACTTTGTTTCACATACAGAGCACAACAAATAGTACATTAACAATTAAACATATAATAGATAAAACATATTCAACACAACAAAACATTTTCACGAACACCTTATTTTTCACACAAACAGTTTTTATGACACTACAATTTTCCAATTCTAAACCTAATTATTTCAACTAAAATTCTCCTAAAGTTCTTACCGAAGCTTCCCCGGCAACGGCGCCAAAAACTTGACCCGACCCGCAATAACGCAGTAATATTCACTTCCAAAAGATGGCAAAAAACTTGACCCAATTTATAAATAGCGGCTAGTGTATAAAATCAAAATGTTGTAAAATTTTAGAAAATATTTTACACAGTAGGGGTACTACGCAAGTATATGTATCATTTCAAGTAATATAGGGTTTTCTTTTATAACCCCGATATCGATCCCACAGAGAAGCGAGATAAGAAATCCTTTAGGCTAATTCCCGTTTATTTCTATAAGGCCTAAATTTGGAGTGTTGATTAAAATGCGTTTCCTAATAACTAATCCTAAATTAAATTCTTAAAAAAAAGATAATGGATAAATTGGTTTGGAGAAATTCGAGATATTAAAAATTTCCTTTCTCTTGCAATTACATAGATAATGTGTAAGAAAGATATGCTTAGAATTAATGTAGTAGTGTCAAATAGAAGCATTCCTATTCTTTACCCTTTGGTCCAGGCATAAAGAACACTCGCTAATCTATAGATCGGTTCAGGATGTTTCATTAGTAGAATGAGTTAATCTAGGCTCACACTACTAGATGTCCAATGGTGGCTATGGTCGGCCCTACCAATGACTCGTTCCCTTTCTATAGATCAAATTATTAGAATTTAGTCTTTCACTCTAAAAACTAATTAATTCTGCGCCCAATAAATAATATCTCTCTATTTATTGGCACTTCACATTGAATAACCTGCACAAGGCCTTCGACTACCCAAGGATTCATGTGATATCTACTAGTTAAGAATTTATCTCCTTCTAGGTCTCAGAATTCTTCAACAGATTTTAACAATACAAGTGATCAATTTGTAAAGTAAATGAAGATCCGGTATGAATATCATCACCATAATTTAATAAGAGAATATCTAAGCAAATCTTAATTCCTAAACATGCATCTATTTCATTACAAAATAAAAGTGAATGAAAATAATGGCATAAGAAGTAAAAGAATTGATATAACTATATAATAAATTAAGTGTCAACAAGGAACTTATTTCATTAGTATTCTATTATATTTATGCAACTATCTGTCAACTAGAAGCATCTAATAGATAATTCTATCATAAAAATGATTTTCCTACGATGCCACTACTTCATATTAAAAGAAAGAGTAAAGGAAATCACTTATGAAACATGGATAATTCACGAAAGAAAACTTGGTTTAAAACAAAGAAAATCTACTAGAAAGTGTTTACAACAAATACAAAGAAATGAAGAACACAATACCGAGCTTTTTCCTCTGAAAGAAAGAAGAAATTCTCTCCACCAAAGTTTCCCACCGATCCATGCGCTGCTTGTACATTCCTTCCATAAATATCTCAAAATTCTTCACCAATATCTCCATAAGATATAGAAATCTACATCTTCATGACTCTAAAATGACTAAAATGACTAAGGGGAAAGAGAGAGACTATAGGGTGCAATTTTTTCTGAAGGAGTACCCTCCTATTTATAGGCTTCAAGGGTTGCCTCAAGGCACATCTTCAAAATGTGTCCACATTCAATGAATCTGGTGCCTAGGCGCCGGGATCTGGTGCCTAGGCACCGGACACCGCGTCTAGTTCTTAGCACCTCTTCACCTTGGCTCACACCTCTTCGTGATTTAAACCACTCCAATGTGTCTAGATTCATTGTATCACATGTCCTATATATTATGAATAACTTCCAAGCTTCTAGAAGGTCTAGAAACTACTTAACAGCGTCAAAATAACTCCTAAAGTCGTCAAAATCTCGTCCAATAACCGTTTCTGGATGATTCTGGTGCCTAGGCGCCGGGTTTTGGCGCCTAGGCGCCACCCTGTGCGCAGCTCCACGGTTTTGCTCCGTTTGGCTTCGTTTCAACTCTGTTTCTCCCCATTTCAGTTGCGTTGCGTTCCTAACATCTTCACCTACAAGATAGACATAAAAACAACTTTTCTCAAAAGTATAATTTCATCCAAAAATATGTGAGAAATATGAAAGATAGTAATCATAGAAAGACATATTGATATGTGTTAAGTCAAAAGTTTCTTTCTTGCTCATTTTGGCTCAAAATTGCATAGTTTCTGCTTAATTTTCTCTAAAATCATTTTTTTATACTTGAAAACAAAAATATGCAAAATTATGCAAAATACCTTCCTTTATAGTGTAATATCATTAAAAATATGCATAAAGTGGGCATGAAATGAACACTAAAAAAAGGTACTTCTTTTTCATGGATCACAAGCTGTGATAGAAAGATTGGCAAAGAAAGAAATATGTCCTGTGTCAGAAATCTTAAGAAGGATGGGAGGGGTGCCAGCGAAATCCCGCCTCGGACAGCGAATAGAGTCTGTTGCTTCCATAGAGAAACCAAAGAAGAAGATAAAAGCCAGTTCACCCGTTGTTGTATCGGGTCTGTAAATTAGGAGGATACCACCTTCCAGCTTATAACCGACAGACCATCCAGTCCTAGGCTTCCGGCTGCAAGAAGGATGGTATGGTGACCTACTACTGACGAGCTAAGACCAAAATAATGCCCTAAGAAGAAAAGTCTTGTTAGGAGACTTGAATAAAAAGAAAGTGCTACTGCAATAAAGGGGACTCCCAGAAAGGAAGTTCAACAACTGTCACGTGACAACTGCAAGACCGTGCGAAAAAGGTCACTAGAGGATGCCATGGACAAGTTAAGGACCGACATCCGACGGTTAGCAAAAGAAAGCGAAGAAAAACTAGAAGATGAAGCTGATTTCAGAATTTAAGAATGACGAGTATGCTGAAATCAATAGGGTTGAGACGCGAGCATCATCAGCTTCGCAAGTGCTCTGGTAGCCGCGGAAAGGGATGAACTGGAAGTGATGAGGGCACAGCTTCGGGAATGAGATGACACAATTTCCCAGATGGCAAAGAGGATGGAAGAGATGGCTGCTGCCTTAGCCACTCTCCAAAGTCAGGTATAACCCCAGAAAGAAACACCTCCAGAGATCATCCATATTGCAGATGGAGGAAAAGAGATCACATCCGTCAACAGAGATGAACAACCAAAGAAAGATCCTGCACAGAGCATGATTCCCGAAAAGGACATTAAAAACATGGTAGAACAACAGGTGCGAGAGGCCTTAGCACAATCTAAGAGTGGAGCATCTATTCAGACGGGTAGACCTTACCCCGAAGAGTTCGATGCAATCCAATACCCGAAAGGATTTGTACCACCTCTCTTCAAGACTTTCATGCTAGTTGTACATTTTCGTGCTAGTTGTTGCAATGCTGGTGGGAGTGACGCTTTGCTCTTTTGATAGTTTGTCAGCAGTTTATCAGGGATTGTTTTCGACTGGTACGCATAATTGTCGAACGGTTCAGTAAAGACCTTTTCAGAACTAGAGAATCTCTTCATTAAGCGGTTTGTCGGGGCTCAGCACCACATCAATATCGGTGATCTAGTGGTGGAGCAACAGAAACCCAACGAGACTTTTGTGGATTACATACGTCGATGGAGAAACTTAAGCATGAAGTGTGAGCCACAGCTACAAGAGCAACATGCAGTCGACATCCTACTTAAAAGTATCCATGGCCCGATAGCACTTCTCCTTAAAGAATTTACAATCAAGGCTTTTGAGAAGTTGCTTAGCAAGGCCGAGAGCTTGCAAGAAGAGGCAAAACAGTTAAGTTTCGTAGACAAGACTGATAAGCAGAAAACTGTGAAGGCATTTGAAAAGAAATCTGGAATCATCGCGACAGTAGATAAGGGCAAGCAGCCAATGCAGATACCACCAGAACCACCACAACCCAGTTATTAACCACCACAACGGACATACCAACAACCACCACAAATCTATCAGCAACCTCAGTAGGGCTATCAGTAACCTCAGCAGGGCTATCAGCAACCTCATCCGAGCTATCAGTCGCCTCAACATTATGAATAACCACCTCGTCCACAGCGCACCCTGAAAGATTTGCTGAATAGGGAATATCCATTCAAAATTGAAGCAATAGCGAAGATATTCCGTAGCTTAATGAAGACACCAGATTTTCATTTGCCAGAGCCCAAGAGGCCGGAAGAAGTCAACAAGAACGATCATCTGAACTATTGCCCTTACCACCGGATGCTCGGACACAAGATAGAGGATTGCATCACTTTAAAGAGTTGGCTTGATGATAATATCAGGAAAGGGAACATAACGATCCCGAAGGAATATATGAAGGAACCCCAAAAAAGAGGTTCCGTCAATGTTATCTCGACGGATCCTATTGTTCCGATAGACCCTTACACGATCGATGATGGATGGAGAACCGTCTGGACAAAGTCTTCAAAGAAAATTTTAGGTCACATCCAGACTGCTTCCCTACGCGCTTCAACTCAGAGTTTGAAACTTGTCGAGCCGGCACTATCACTTGCGATTGAAGAACTGCCCCAGAAGGAGGAGAATATCGTGGAAGAAAAGAAGATCGAGGCTCTGAAGGGTAGACTAGGGGCTGCTTATCCTAGGATGGTTGTTTCCAATTCAGGGAAGAAATCCCTCGAACTCCTGACTCTGTATGATTATCTGCTCGCCCCGGTGGGATCTTATAATGATAAGGGTTATGGCGTTGGCTACGTTTTAACTGTTTCTAATGATTATGTAACTAGCGATAACTGGCTTAATCCGGATCTCGATTCCAATACAAATAATGATTCTCAAATCATACACAACCTCGATGAAAACGACGAAAAAAATGTTCACAAAGAAGGCTACGAAAGCTCGACAAGGAACGAGTCCATTTATGAATTCCGAGGAGCTCCGATCACGATAGAATTAGAACCATCAGACACCGAAGCAACTTCAGAAGAGCCAGTTGTTCCGATTCAAGAGGAGACACCGGTAAATTTAGAAGAGATAACAGAGGTCAATCTAAGAAGCAGAAAAGTTCTACCCCCGAGAATGGGTCCAAAGGATAAAGGAAAGCAGGTGGTTGCTCAGGAAAAATCAACCCCAGCAGAGGAACTGCCCATTCGGGAAGAAACCGAGGAACATGGTAATAAAGTGGACTACAACGTGCTAGCCCATCTTAGGAAGCTACCAGCCAAACTAAGCAAATACGATGCTCTGATCCTGTCAAAGGAGATGAGTTAAGCTCTGATCAAAGCTTTACTTGATCTAGAGATTTTTTTACTCAAATGGCCGGTAATTCCTTCGACGAGGTTTGCTCGTTAAGAGAACAGCGAGGTGTTATCTTCACGGACAATGATCTATTACTTGGAATGACTGATCACAATCGACCATTGTACATTTCAGTCACTATCGGAAAGTTTACGCTCTCCAGAGTGTTGGTTGATCCGGGAGCATCAATCAACATAATGAGCCTTCGAATGTTAGCATATTTGGAAATTGATGCTCGCGACCTCGAAGCGGACAAGATGTTATTAAGAGGCTTCAATCAAAAAGGAGAAAGAGCTCTCAGATAGATAACATTTCTGATGAAGACCGGTGATTTAGCAAAGACAACCGTAAAATTCCACATAATTGATTATGAGACATCGTTCAATGCTCTACTGGGTCGGCCATGGATTCATGAAAACTGGATGGTACCGTCATCTCTACACCAGTGCATAAAGTATTATGATGGAGGAGAACAGTGTATCCAAGGTGACTTGCAACCATTCTCCGTACATGAGATCGGAATTCATGAAGATGCAGCCTACTACTTGTCTCTGAAGAAAAAATCTTTTCCAGAAATGCCATACCAAATGAAGCAAAAGAAGTGCAAGACAATAAAGAGCCTAAAATTCTAGTCCAACAGTTACTCACCACTCCCTTACGGCGAGATGGTGAAGGTTTCTCCAGAACTCGCACCCGAGGTCGAGGCTGAGGATGAGGTCGTGGAAGCGACGTTGGAACAATTGGACAGAAGAAACCAGTCATCGATGTTGATTGAGAGAACAGTTCCAAAGAAGAAGAAGAAATTGAGAAAAAAGCAGCGACAATAAGTCAGAAGGAACCACAATTCAAGATTTCTCTCAAAGATGAAAAGAATGAAGAATATAAATCAATGTACGAGAAGATTAACCATTATGTACATACTATGACCCTGACCCCGATCCATTCTAATAAGATCAAGGGTATGGTTGTCAAGGAAGTGCATGATGGTAGTGCTAAGCCAATCAAGTTCTACCGTGGTGCTTCTTCTTCCAATAATGAAGAAGATGTACAATTTGAAGATGTTACCTCTTCCGAATTAATGGAACTGCCTTTTGAGTGGTACTCTCCTGTGTTCAAAATTTAATTCAACGCGGTGTCTTACCTCGACGATGGACAAAAGGCCGATCACAACACTTTGAAAAATTATGGAATAATATCGGTCGGCCTCCCAATTCAAAACATGATCTCGGATTCGGCACAGTAGGATCTGTTGACGATACAGGATATTTCTTGGTTGTCACTTGCGTGCCTAATAAAGACTGCTTGGAAGCTTCAGAAGACCTTGAAGATCTACCAATTGGAGACGCTCCACCAGAATTCGAAGAAGAAATCAAATCTACAATAGACGAGTTAACGGAAGTTAACTTAGGTACTAGCGAAGAGCTTAGGAATACTTTTGTTAGCTCCTTACTCAATAAAGAAGACTCCGAAGACATAATCAAGCTTTTAATGGAGTTCAAGGACTGTTTTGCTCAGAGTTACAACAAAATGCCAGGATTAGCTCCAGAAGTCGTAGTTCACAACTTAGGAGTGGATCCCACTGCCGTTCCAGTCAGACAAGCCCCAAGAAAAATGCGTCTAGAAATTGAGCAACAAGTAATAGCTGAAGTCAAGAAGCTAATAGACGCTAAATTTGTCCGTGAAGAACAATACCCAACTTGGTTAGCCAACATGGTACCAGTCAGAAAGAAGAATGGTCAGATCAGAATCTACGTGGATTTCAGAGATTTGAATAAAGCATGTCCAAAGGATGAATTTCCACTACCAATCCCAGAACTGATGATCGACATCGCTTCGATGCATGAAATCTTCTCATTTATGGATGGATAATCAGGATACAACCAGATAAAGATGGCAGCAGAAGACGAAAAGCTCACGACATTTAGAACTCCGATCGGAGTGTATTTCTACACAGTAATGCAATTCCGATTAAAGAACGCAGGAGCAACAAACCAAAGAGCAATGACGAATATTTTTTATGATCTAATTCACAACCAAGTCGAGTGCTACGTGGATGATGTGGTCATCATAAGTCAACTAAAGGAAGATCACCTGTATGATTTGAGAATTGTTTTCGAGCGACTAAGACAATTTAACCTTAAGATGAATCCCTTAAAATGCGCCTTCAGCGTCACCTCCGGGAAATTCTTAGGATTTGTTATCTGACATCGCAGGATTGAAATCGATCTGGAGAAGATTAAAGCTATTTTAGAAATGCCTCCTCCCAAAACTTTGAAACAACTACGATCCTTTCAAATGAAGTTAGCATATCTTCTACGCTTTATCTCGAACTTGTCAGGTAGGTGTCAGCCCTTCTCGGCATTGGTTAAAAAGGACACCTAATTCATTTGGGAAGAAAAATGCCAGCGGGCCTTCGTGGACATTAAGCGATATCTAATGACACCTCCTGTCTTAGCAGCCCCAGTCTCGGGTAGACCGTTGATACTTTATACCGCGGCTTTAGACGATTCTCTCGGAGCCCTGCTAGCTCAGGTCATTGACTAGGGAAAAGAAAATGCTCTCTACTACCTAAGCCGTCGTCTAATCCCGACGGAAGTAAAGTATCCTCCGATTGAGAAGCATTGTTTGGCCCTGATCTTCACCGCTCAAAAGCTCAGACATTACATGTTTTCTCATAAGGCCAACCTTATTTCGAGAGTTAATACGTTGCAATACTTGATGACCCGACTAACGCTTTCTGGTGGTCGATGATACTATTGCAATTCGGCATAACTTCCGTTCCTCTTCACGCTGTAAAGGGACAAGTCCTAGCAGACTTCCTCGCAGCACACCTTTTGCCGGCGGATTCGCCTCTCGACGATGATTTGTCTGACGAGCAGATAATGAGCCTAGAAGACCCTGATGATCGACGTTGGGAACTATACTTCGACGGTGAGTCCTCAGCACAGAAGAACAAAGAATTGCAAACGATAGTGCCCGGTAAGGCAGAAATCGGACTAATCTTTATAACACCGGATCGGGGGATGTTAAGATACTCGTACCACTTAACTGAACCGTGTGAAAACAACGAAGTGGAATACGAAGCCCTCATAACAGGACTGTAATTAACCATTCAGATGGGAATAATGGACATCAACATCTACGGAGATTCTCAGTTGATCATTCAACAGGTCGCCGGACAGTACAGAATTTTAAAGCCAAGACTCGAGCAGTACTTTCAGTACGCTATCAAATTGTTGGAGCAAATTCCAAACATAACAATCAACAAGATTCCCAGAAGAGAAAATGCTCTTGCCAATGCGTTAGCCCGCCTTGCAAAGGAATTTAGCTGCTTGCAGGATGAGTCAGTTGAAGTGTCAGTTCAAGGACGACAGGTCCTATCACAGCACGACATGGATACAATACATAAATCAGAAAGAAAAGCAGAAGAATCAGTTGTGGCAATAACAGAAAATACAAAAGATTGGCGGCAATCATTAATAGACTACTTACAGACAGGAAACCTGCCTGACGATAAGTCGTTAGCCCATCAAATTAAGAAAAGAACTCTATCTTACGCATTAATAAACAGTACATTATACAGAAGGTCTTTTGATCAGATGTGGCTAAGATGCCTGAGTGGATCCGAGGCTCGTGAAATTGTTAAAGAAGTACTCTCTGGACTTTGTGGCGCTCATCAGTTGGGTTCAAAAATGAAAATGAAGATTAAAAGACTAGGGTACTACTGGCCCTCGATGATGACCGATTGCATGAAGATTACCAAAAGTTGTCACTAGTGCCAAGTGCACGGAGTGGTTCTACACCAACCTCCAAATGTGCTACATCCGACAATCGCGTCGTGGCCATTTGAGTGTTGGGGCACAGATATAGTGGGTCTGATAGAACAGCCTTCTTCAAGAGAACATAGCTGCATTACTTTTCTAAATGGGTAGAAGCTATACCACTCAGAGAAGTGAAGGCACACCACGTGCTACAGTTTTTCAAGAACCAAGTCGTCCACCATTTTGGGGTACCGCGCAGGATCATTTCAGATAATGGGTCTGCATTCAAAAGTACAAAGATCAACAATTTTGTTAGAAGACACGGGATTGATTGGCGATGCTCAACGATCTATTACCCAAGAGCAAAAGCCTTGGCCGAGGCTTTTAATAAAACTCTTGTTCAAATTTTAAAGAAAACTTTGGACGAAAATAAGAGAAATTGGCACGAGAAGTTGTTAGAAGCCTTATAGGCCTACAGGATGACTTATAGGACTCCTACTCAGTCTATGCCTTATGCTTTAGTGTACGGGTCAGAGGCCGTCTTGCCCCTGGAAGTTCAGCTTCCTTCACTCCGAATTGTAGTTGCAGAAAAGATCACTACAGAAGAAAATTCTAGACTACGAATGGAAGAATTGGAAAGCTTGGAAGGGAAAAGGCTTTCCGCGCAGCAGAATTTGGAACTGTATTAAGCCAAGATGATCCAGGCCCATGATAAACTGGTCCGCCCAAGAACTTTCAAAGTCGATGACTTAGTTCTTGTTCTCAAGAGACCTATTCTTGCACATCGCAAGATAGGTGGTAAATTTGAACCAACATGGGAAGGTTTGTTCGTGGTCGAGACAGTCTACTCAGGAGGTTCCTACCAACTGGTGAATTGCTGTGGAGAACAACCCATGCTTCCAATCAATTGACGGTATTTAAAGAAGTATTACACAACCTGATGTTTCGAAGGGTGGCCTCTAAAGTAGAATCTTATCACTAGAAACACGGGTGAAGTAATCACTTTGTGACTGGGTCCGAACCCAAAACAAAATAAAATGGAAAATAAAAAAAATCTCATCAACGAAAATGTTAAAAATAAAACATGGGAAATCATAATAATAAAATGTCAATCTTTCCTTTTAAATCCATTCATTCCTGATATTTTCTCATCTCTTCCTACTTCCTTTAAATTTAAAAGAAGTGAATAAGTTTTTTTTAAGTGTTTTTTTCTTATTGTTTTTGTTCTTAGTACAGCCCCTGATCCTTTCCTTGTTTTTTCGCAGGGAAATGTCGAACTGGCGGTTGGTTCTAAACTTTAGAAATGGTGTGAGTCTAGCACTTGATGAAAAGAGGGTGAGGGATGGAGCAGTGATAAAGATTGACTCAGACTTCACACCAGCCGGCTTACAATACGAAGAAAATGATTGGATCCCAGTTGATCGAGAAGAATTTCACAGCTAGACAGTGATGAAAATGGGTGGCCCGAGCCACCAGTCCAGTAACAAGAAAAGAAAAGCAAACGCCGCTCATGCAACTGGAGAAGATAAGAAAATTAAGTTCGTGGTTGCCACAGCAGAGGGTAGGCTTATCAACGCCGCGCCGACAGAAATTCAAGGGGTACGGAGAGCTACTCTCACTGCTACCCAGCGAAGAAATAAGAATCGTCGCATTCGCAAAATGTTGACAAAATTAGCAGAAGATCAATATAAACAGACAATGGATACCGTTAGTGCAAATGCTCCAAGGAGACCTGTTCGTTAGGAACCAGAAAGAAGAAAGTCAACTCCAAGAATGTTAGAACAGATAAAAGAAATACCAAGAAAAGCAGAAATAGAGTTAGTACCTCGACACCGAGCAGATGTACCGGATCCGAAGAGTCTTGTTGCGAAAGCAACCCCAGAGGATGTCCCTACAGAGACTATCCCCGAGGGGCTGAGACATGCAGAAGAACATGCTAGGGTTGAGCCATACATCCCGCAGTATGTTACTAGACACCGAGGACTTCAGATAATCCCGGAATACGAGCTGGAGAAAATGCAACTAGTTGAGAAGAAAACCTTTGAATACTTTGAAAGAATTAGAGACAAGAGGGTCAACATTTTAGACGGCCTAGAGTTGCATACAGATGTATTCTCATATTATGAGCAACAACAAATTGTAGACTGCGTCCTCGAATTACAGAAAATGGGCCGAGCTGGCCACCAAAGAGAGAAGACCTATTCAGAACCCTGAAGATGGATGCCAGGAAAAGGAAGAGTTAGAATCCAATGTGGATGTTTCTACAATTTTGCTATAGACAGAAAAGGAAATCCTCCAGGGATACTCCGTCGCAGTGAGGTGTATCCGATGCCAAGAAGCATTAAGAGGATGGTGAAATGGATGATAACATGGAGGGTATTACCTGCAGATTGCCTACCCAACAGCTACATTATTAACATCTACAAGGAAGGCGACTGCATACCTCCACATATAGACCATCATGACTTTGTTAGATCCTTCTTCACAGTGTCATTTGTCAACCAGTGCAACATCATGTCTGGATCTAACCTCCAGATTGCAGGCCCCGGTGAGTTCCGAGGTCCGGTGGAGATACCACTACCGGTAGGTTCCGTACTGGTATTAAAAGGAAATGGAGCAGACGTTCCGAAGCATTGCATTCCAGGAGTGCCTGTGGAGCGGATCTCAGTTACTTTTAGAAGAATGGACGATAGAAAAAAGGCCTTACCTCTTTTAGCCAGATCCAGAATTGGAGAGTCTCCGGCCCTACGAGCTGTGAGTTACATGGGAAATAGCACACCTTCAATACACATCCATGCGGCATTCCTGCCAAGGGTGGCTTGGAAGGTGATGTTATTGCCCATGTTCCTTACTATTTAGAAATGGATTTTTGACAGACGCTTTTAGATGGATCAACAAGAATCTTACACAATCTGTTTTGGATTTACATGGATTGTATGAGACATTAAATTTCTGAGGAAAATGTCATCATGATTAGATCAAGTTGTAAGATTATTTTCAGCAAGTTGGAATGAAAACGACTACGTCATATTTTGCCTTCACCTCTTTTTGTGCAAATTGACTGGGAAATGCCATTAGAGTTAAATGAACTTTGGACGAAGAATAGAAAAGAAAATAAAATAAATGAGAACTTTTTCTAAAAATCTGAATATTAAAATAAACTTCAAATTTACATGAACACTAAATAAACAAGAAAAAAAATAAAATGGGATCGTTAAAGGACAAACAAAACGAATCTAAATCCCGAACTGAATTTCGATCTCAAACCTCTGATTCAAACCTTTCAGTTCTTTCCTCCATCGAAATCTATTGGAAACTCTTTTAAAATTTGAATATTCTCTTCGACTTGTCGTTAAGTCAAGTCTTTTCAGCTTGGTACGCTTACCAGTTCCTTTAAGTTCTCTTTCCTCTGTGTTTTAGAGGATCGACTAGTTCTGTTGACACGGAGCCACAAACTTTGTTCGATTTGGTTCTGATTGCATGAGACTGGGTCCCTCTTCATACAGATAAATCTTCGAGACTGGTAACAAATTCTAGTTCTCTTCCTTCAAGATCGATACCTAAATTTCGATTCTCTTTCGAGGTTGATACCAAATTTCAATCCTCTCTTTCGAGACTGGTAATAAATTCCAGTTTTCTTCTTTCGAGGTCGGTACCAAATTCTGACACTCATCCGAATTGATATCTAAATTTTAATTCTAAATTTCCGAGACTGGTACCAAATTCAAGTTCTCTTCCTTCGAGGTCGGTACCAAATTCTGACACGTTCGAATTGATACCAAATTTCAATTCTAAATTTTCGAGATTGGTACCAAATTCCAGTTCTCTTCCTTCGAGGTCGGTACCAAATTCCGACTCTCTTTCGAATTGATACCAAATTTCAATTCTAAATTTTCGAGACTGGTACCAAATTCCAGTTCTCTTCCTACGAGGTCGGTACCAAATTCCGACTCTCTTTCGAATTGATACCAAATTTCAATTCTAAATTTTCGAGACTGGTACCAAATTCCAGTTCTCTTCCTTTGAGGTCGGTACCAAATTTCGACTCTCTTTCGAATTGATACCAAAATTTCAATTCTAAATTTTCGAGACTGGTACTAAATTCCAGTTCTCTTCCTACGAGGTCGGTACCAAATTCCGACTCTCCTTCCGAGATTGATACCAAATTTCAATTCTCTCTTTCAAGGCTGGTACCAAATTCCAGTCCTCTCCTTTCGACGTCGGTACCAAATTCCGACTCTCTTTTCGAGATCGATACCTAAATTTCGATTCTCTTTCAGGTTTGATACTTAAATTTCAAATCTCACTCTCTCAAGATCAGTACCAAAATTTTGATTCTCATCCTTTTTCCATCGATACTTAAACTCTGATTCTCACTCCTAGGCTGGTACCTAAATTCTAGTTCTCTTTGCAATCCCGAGGTTGAAACCCAGGTTTCAATTCTCATTTCAAATCCAAAATTCAAATTCAAAATTTCCTTAAATTGATTTTAATTTAAATTTCAATTGAAATTGAAACTCAGAACAAATCGAAATCTAAACTCACACATTGAAACTTGAAATTTAAAAGTAAAATGAAATCTAAATCGAATTCCCCAGATCTTGTGATTTGGAGTTCACCTCCTTTTCCATTCCCCAGCGAGAGTTCAGGAATCTCCAGTCTCGGAAATTCTTCTACTTCGTCCTAAGTTTGTCACTTGGACATCTGTGTTGGTTTTGTTGATCTCTTCGGTCAACACCAATACACGTGGTGTGCTTGGTTAGCACACCACACCTATTGGAGGTCCATTTGTTGACCTCAATTTTGGTGAGGTCTTTTGCTTCTCTCTTTAGTACTTAGGATCTAGCCTTAGGCTTTTCCTTTGACTAATCTCAGAGGACTAGAAATGGAACCCACCATTTAGAAATTCAAAATACTTCTTAACTCCCTGCAAACCCCACAAGCTTGATAGTAGACCCCTAATCACCTAGAGGGTTGAAATCAAATGTGGAGGTTTAAAGGATGAGTTCCCTGTAGGACTTTTTGGTCTTAGGAATACCCTGGGTGGCCTGGTCTGGTGAGGGTTGCCTTCCACATACACTACACTCTCACACACATTCCAAGTACTAAAACCACACTCTCACCCAACTTGACTTCCTGACTCATGTAGGTAATTCATATGGATGGTCCTTACTCCCTAAGCCCCTGGCTAAGAGGGTTAGGAACAACATAGTGAATGCCTCAAATGAGTCCTCTCATGGCTCATATGGGCTTAATATGGCTTCATGGCTCAACCAAAGTGATTCCATTTCACTCACATTTTATCAATCTTTCTTTTTTCAAAATTTCAGTTTTTGACCACCGGGGCCCTACACCCTCCAAAATTACCAAAATACCCTTTCACCCTAAAAATCCAAAAATTCTAATAATTCTAAAAAAATTCCAGAAAATCCAAAATATTCTCAATTTCATTTTGTTCAACTACACCATGAGTCAATTTTGCCAATTTACTCCACGTTTACCAAAACCCCCAATTTGACCCATTTTTTAACCCAAATGAACCCAATGTCAAACCAAACCACCCCAATTCACTTCAATTTTGGTCCAATTCAATTCTAAACTTTAATTAGATATCCCCAATATCAATTTAGACCAAATCCAACTCCAATTTGATTGACATTTGGGCCCAATTTCAATCTGAAGCCTAAAGGCCCAATTTTGGCCCATGACCTAAACCTAGCCCAAACCAACCCAACTCAACCCCAATTGGCCCCAAATCTTTTCTAAAACCTTCCTAACATCCCCACAAACAAAACGCTAACTTGATTTGCCCAAAATTTGAACCTAAACTCCACCCAAACCTAACCCAAAACCAAAATCCCTTAAATTGACGTAAGCCCAAACCTAACCCAAATGGGCCCAAATCCCAAAATTAGAGCCCAACAAAAGTTGAAAACTCTTTGTAACACTCCCATAAAAATTTTTCAACATTAATTTTACACCAAATTCAACCTTAGCCCAACCTTAGCCCAAGTTAGCCCAATTAGGCCCACCTTGGCCCCTTTACCAAAAAAGCCTAAATTCAACCCAATTCTACACCAAATCACTTTAAACTTGTTTCAAATCACACATGACACATGCCTAAACCAATTGCAACATTTATTTGGCACAATCCTTTACAAAATTTTCATCCTAAATTTACTTTAAATCCAAAATCCCACTTCCTTAAACCATTTTAAAAGCCCATCCAAAACCATTTCAAAAACCCAAAATCAATCCAAAGCCTACATGACACTTTCATCTCATCATCCATTTAATTAAATCACTCCCTATGTTTCAAATTCATCATTGAATTTTTCTAAACTAAGCCATGTGCCAAATTACCCCTAAATACCAAAAATCCTTAAAATCCATTTTCATGAAACTAAGCCAAGCCATCTCTAAGCCAAATGGAGCCATTGAACCATGCACAAGCCACATGCAAGCCTTGGGAGCCCCTTTACACATCACCATGCCATTAATTGCAAAAGGAGGAGCCTCTTTTAAACCCCCTTAAAAGGGTTTTAACCCTTCTAATGATACACCCTAACCCATGATTAATCTAAATATTCATGGATGGGGACTTCACCACCTTCTCTTGGCTGAACCCACTGATTTCCCTCAGCCCAAAATCAGGCCTTGGGGAGGTGCACCAAGCCTAAAGCATGGATTTGACCAAGCCAAGCCCAAAATGAGTCCTTCCCCCTTCCACCTTGATTCAACTCCTTTACACTTGGCATTTGCCAATTGAACTCACAAACCTCAAGCACTGACCTCCCTGATGACAACAGTGACCTGACCCTGGCCGGCCAGCCACCAGGCCACCGGAAAACACCATGGCCGAGAGCTCCATGTGAGCTAAAATTTCAAATTTCACTTGCTGAGCTGTCCCATGCCCAATGGCCACTGTGGCTGTTCTTCCCTTGGCCAAGGCAGTTAATCCAAGCCATTAAACCCCCATTGGAGGCCCTCCAGCCACCTCTATTTAAACCCACTCACCTCTCGGACAAAGAAGATGATGAACCAGACCTTAAGGAAACTCTGCCAAAATTGCTCCAGGACCTTCTCCTAACCCAGAGCAGTTGATCCCCAGTGTTCCTTTGCCCTAAGCCCCATTAACAGAGCTCAATTTCTGAGTTGAAAATCTACCCAAAAAACTAGGACATCTCTGGAACCTCCACCAAATCCAAATTAAACTCACCCACACCTGCACAGGACAAAGAGAAGGAGTTCCCCAGTGAAAGCCCCCTCTCCAGGCCGCCCAGTTGCTCCAGCCTCCAAGCTTTGAAATCGGGTCTGGTCACTTTCATACTTAGACAATTCCCCAGAGCCAGAGACTTCATCTGGAGCTTGCTTGAATTTAATCGAAGGTGACACAACCCTCAGATCGAAGCTTTACTTCTCTAAGCAAAGATACGAACTCACTCTTCCTCCTGAGCTCCTGGAGATTCTCCATTTAGTTCAAGTTGATTTCAATGCACCTAAACCATATGGATGTGTTCGTCTCTTCAAGACGAATCAATAGAGTATAAGAAATCAAAAATTTATTCAGAATCGAGAGAGATATTAGGGTTTGAGTGTGGACGGTCAAGGGTGCACACTAGTCGTAGACGATGACCAGGAGACGTTGGATCGCGCGTGTATAGAGCGGACGTTCGAGATCAAGCCGGACAGCGCAATGGTACGTGAACCGCGGGCCCCTGGAGTGCTGAGTCAGATGGCGGTGATGAATCATGGAGCAACGCATGGGCTTTCGATCCGGACGAGGATGACGCGGCGCCGAGTCGGATAAGTAGAAAATTAGGCTTTTTTTGGATTTATTTAAATACCAGAACTTCAAAAATTCATATCTTTGCATAGAAAAATCACAAAAATAAAATAAAAATACCCTCTTTCTCAGTGAACAGAGGAGAATAATGTGGAAAGGAAATCAAGTTAATTGGATGAGTATTTTATTTTTAATAATTTTTTTACTATTTCCAATGTTTTGATTCTCCATTTGCATAGACAATTCACCATGGCATGAGACCATAGGGCTTTTGAAGCCTTTGATCTTGGGAACATTCCCTGAATTTTTCAAGGTCAGAGGCCATCTCTGTGAAAAGTTATTGATTTTTCAAGTTCATGTCACTGTTTTAGGTATTTTAATTCCAATAATTAGCATGTTGTAAAATAAATTCTAGGAAAATTTAGTGGTGTTTCTTAGGACTAGGGGACCTTATGAAAAATATATTTTGAGTTAATTCATTCATAATAACCCTAATTGACCTAAACTCCCAAAATTTAATTTGAAATAATTAGGGTTAACCACACACTAAATTAACTTGAAAAAAATTCTCCATTGCTCTTTAGGGTCAGAGGAACCTTACATAAAATTTTGAAATCAATTGGACTTGATTAACACCACCAAATGGATTGATTAAGCCTCAAAAACAAAATGGAACTTTAAAAATTCATAGCTCCAAAAATACTTTTAAAAAATTCACAAAAATGGTTTTGGAGCTTCTATGATATTAGGGGAGTTCAGAAAAATTAAAATTAGAATTTTCTAAAAAAGTTGATTTTTTCACATCATTTTAATATTTTAATAATTAAAAAATAATAAAAATAATAAAAATGTCATATTTTGACTCCTAATCACTTGTAAACAAATGAAATATTCTTCCTAAGACCCTAGGATAAGATAATGAATTTTAAAGGCTTAATGTAATTTTTAATATTAAAAAAATGAATCTTCAGCCTTTTTCACTAAAATAATTCTAATAAATTAAAAAAAAATTAGAAAATTATAAAATTTGTTTCTAGGACTCCTTGAGGACTGAGAAATTTAACAAAAATATAAAATCTATTTTTCAACTTTATTTTATTTTAAAATTAATTAATACTCTAAAATTCAAAATAATTATAATAAATAAAATATGATTCAAAAAATCACAAAAATTGGTCGAGGTGGTCCTCTGGTCATTAGGAACATGCCATAATTTTCTTAAGGATAGAAACCTTGCTTTGGTCATGTTGTTGAATTTCCATTGAAAATCCTTATTTTTCACTAAAAATAATTATATAAATAAATTAAATTCAGAAAAATAACATTTTCTCATCTAATGTCTTAAATGACATGTGCGAGAGGTGACATTTAAATTATAAATTCATTTGAGCTCAATCTAGTGAGTTATGAAATTAAATTAAATTAAATTAAGTCAAGTCAAAGTTTAAATTAAATTAAATTAACACCTTAACAATTAAATTAAATTAAATTTAAAATATTGAAACTAAAATTAAATTAAATTAAAATTAAATTAAATTGAATTGAATTAAAATTAAATTAAAATTAAATTAAATTGAACTAAATTAAATTAAATTAAATTCAAATTAAATTAAAATTTTAAATTCAAATCACTTAACAACAAACCTAAATGAAATCATTAAGAGTTAAATCAAAACACATCAATAATTTCAACACCTCTTTCTATTTAAGTAAATTTAAAATATGAACATCAATATGAAATACTAAAATAATTGAAAGTGTAAAGATTTAAATTAAATCTAAAATAATTTGAACACTATTCCAAACTTAAAATTATTAATTAAACACTCATAATTAAATTAAATCACTTTAAATCATCAACTCAAACTTTAAATTAAGAATGATTAAAATTCTTAATAACCCAACTTGCCCTTAAAGGCTTCAATTATTATAACTCTTAAATAGAGTATTAAGTGAGATGTCATTTAATTCATCGGGTAATCAAATACCCAAGTTCACTGAGCAAGAGACAAAACTTAACTAAACTCTTAGATGATTAATTCACCTGTGTAACTAAATTTACTTGGACTCAAAATAATCTCGGAAATATTAAAAAGATGTTTAGGACTCTTCCTAAGTACTTCCTCAATATGACGGGATGTTTTAGAAGAGCAATTGAATTTAATTGTTCTTTGATGAAGAAAATCATCCATAAACAAAATACAACAACCTAGACGTCATAAAAGATGACTAGTAATAGGATTAGGAATTTGATAGACAACCAAAAACCCTTCCCTTAGCTTTACCTAGGTACTTGTTTAAATATTTAAATACCTTAACATGTGTTTTAAGTGCAGCTTGGGATGACGGGAAGACCCTCCAGGTACGCTTTTATTTTATTGCAATTTACTTTATTGCAATTTACTTACATGCATTGTGCTTTACCTTTCTTGCATGATAAACAAGACTGTTGCATGAAAACAAAATTTAGGATAGTCTCTAAACTGAAACCAAAACTAAATTAAAAGTCATTGCAAGATAAAATTCACTGCCACAACATTCCAAAATATAAAACAACTCAAAATTTAATCACAAACCGAACAAAAAAACTACAATTTCAACTAAATTAAAACGTCTCGTTGAATGATCGGGAATACCTCGGATGATGTAACCCACGTGTTGCCAACGGGATTTCACACGGTCTAAATGAAAGTGTGGAACTAATTTAGTTGAGTTTAGCAAATTCATCTAAACTAAGTGAATTCGATGAAAATAACGGTGCTGGGATGACGAAATCGTGGGATCTTAATCAGTTCTGTTTAAACAACTTTAAGATTTGTTTTAATTAAGACACTAAAGACATTTGGATTCTAAGATTTCTCTAAACCAAGACACTTCTCCCATCTCCTGATTTTCACCTTCTAAAAATAAACCTCTGCAACAACAAGGAGCTCGGAGCATGGTGGGCTGCAAGACCAACGTCATCAGCAAAACTCGGATCTACTTCAGCAAAACTTTCTTATAATTAAATAACCAAGCCATAGGACTTCGAGGTAGTTTGCTTAGTGCAACATAATTCCTCAACTTTTTGTTAGGCATTTGTATAATCATGTCATGCAAATTAAGCCCTAACCGGTCTTAAGGTTCTGAAGTGGTCGTTTGGTACGACATAAACCCTCACATCTTCGAGGCTATTTGTGTGACTATGTCATACAAATATAAGACCTAAATAAATAAAATTGGAAGGATTGTAATATTAAATGATACTCCCAAATCTAAACCAAACAATAGGATAGTTTGGGAAGTTGCCAAGATTATACTTGGATCCTCAACTTCTCCTACTTCTCTTTCTTTGGATTCTTAAAATAAACTATTCCGAATTTGATCTACTCCCTATTGAAATCTCCAAAAATCCAATCCTTTGAAAACCTTAAATCTTGAAATTTTTTAGAGCAAAACCGCTTATCATTATCGAGAGTTTTCTTAAATGATTCCCGTCATTTAAGATGTAATTAACTATAGGGGCTTGCCCTTATAGGGAACTTTAAGAACCCAGGTAATATAAACCCTACTTAATTCCTTTATATTAAGCAGGGGAACTTCTCGGCTTATAAAATTTCGTAGACCAAACAGATATCACAAATCTTCATGTTTATTTAATCGAGCCCCATCATCAAGAAGTGTGTTTGTCCTTCGAGATAGATACATGGTTTGTGGTGTGGTGCTCGTTTATATGAACTATTTAGGATGTGATATCGGTTTGATTTCATATCTTAAAATTTCCAAACTTAAAATTATTTTCAAAATCAAATGTTGCCTTTCAAATATATATATATATATATATATATATATATATATATATATATATATATATATATTTATTTATTTAAATTAAATTTAAAATTTAAAATTCGCCGACAATTTCTGTAGGCGACCCCTTTTTCAAAAATACAACACTCAACCTAAAAATATGCCGACAATAACATGCAAAAGAAATCTAAACTAAATTTGTCTTCATCCTACAAAGAAAACATTGTTAGAAATAATATCATGAAATGTTCATTATCTCAGAATTTGTAGGATGTCCAAGTTTTATTTGACATATCTTAAATGTCAGTTTATGTGAGATCGTGACGATTGAGTTTTGTTTGAAAGGTCAATTAATGTCATTTAATGCTGGTATTTATTGAATGTCGAATTTTGTTAAGTTTTATTTGGAATGTCAGATTTATATCGGTTATGTCGATCTTTGTTTGAAATGTCAAATTTATGTCGATTATGTCGATAATTGTTTGAAATGTCAAATTTATGTCCATTATGTAACTATTTGTTTGAAATGTCAAATTTATATCGGTTATGTCGGTATTTGTTTGGAATGTCAAATTTATGTCGGTTTATGTTTAAAATATCAAATTTATGTTGATTATGTCGATTTATGTTTAATTTTGTTAATTTATGTTTGATGTCAGATTAAGTTTGATGTTGTCAAACTTAAGTTTTGACTTAAATTCAAATTAAGTTTAATTCTTAAACTTTGAGTTCAAGTTCATTTGGAAAATTGGATTCAATGTAGATTGAATTAACTTAAGTTCATGTTTATTTGAACTTAAGTCAGAATTTAAAGTTAGATTTAATGTAGATTAAATTAACTTAAGTTCTTGTCTGTTTGAACTTAAGTTAGATTCAATGTAGATTAAATCTAATTAACTTGATTTCATGTATGTTTGAACTTAAGTTAAGAGTTAGGTTTAATTAGAATAGACCTAATTAAGTTTTAAGCCTTGTTTAAATAGTACTTAAAGGTTAATTAAGCATAAATGGTATAGACTTAATTAGAATTATTGACCATCTAAGTCCTTTTTAGGTAAGGCTTGAGTTTTAATTAAGTCTACATTAATTTAACAGGGATTTATTTCAGTAAGGTTTAAACATTAATTAATCCTAGTTAGTTAGACATAACTTAGTTAAACCTTAGCAGATTAAGTCTAGTGTATTAGACCTTAATTAGGGTTTAAGTTTGGTTTAGAATTGATTAAACCTTAATTGATTAAGGTTTAATGATCTAATTAAGTCTAATGAGGTAGACTTAATCAAGGTTTAGGTTTGATTAAACCTTAGTTAGTTATAACGGGTACACTTAATTGTGGTTTAGGTTGGCTTAAACCTTAGTTGGTTAAGGTTTAATAGTTTAATTAAGTCTATTGTGGCAGACTTAATTAGGGTTTAAGTTTAATTAAACCTTAATTGGTTAAAGTTTAATGATTTAATTAAGTCTAATGTGATAGACTTAATTATGATTTAGTTTTGATTAAACCTTAGTTAGTTAAGGTTTAATGATTTAATAAAGTCTAATGGATAGACATAATTAGGATTTAAGTTTAATTAAACCCTAGTTGGTTAAGTTTTAATGGTTTAATTAAGTCTAACGTGGTAGATTTAATTATGGTTTAGGTTTGATTAAACCTTAGTTAGTTAAATTTTAACGATTTAATTATGTCTAATGTGGTAGACTTAATTAGGATTTAAGTTTAATTTGGGTTTGAGTTAAGTTAGGTTCAAGTTAGGTTGAACCTAGACTTAAGGTTGACTTAAGTTCAATATGGGTTGTACTCAAGTTAGATTTAAGTTTGAGTTAACGTTGACTTAATTTAAATTGGGTTGAACTCAAGTTAAGGTTTGAATTCGAGTTAAGTTAGGTTTAATTTAGGTTGAACCTAGACTTAAGGTTGACATAAGTTCAATATGCGTTGAACTCAACTTAATGTTTAAGTTCTAGTTAATTTAGGTTCAAGTTAGGTTGAACCTAGACTTAAGGTTGACTTAAGTTCAATATGGGTTGAATTCAAGTTTGATTTAGATTTGAGTTAAGTTAGGTTCAAGTTAGTTTGAAACTAAACTTATTGTTAACTTTAGTTCAATGTGGATTGAACTCAAATTAAGGTATTGAATTTGGGCTCATGTTGTTTTGAATTAAGGGTTTAAAATAGGGTTTAAGTTGGGTTGAACCTAAGTTAAAGGTTGAACTTGGGTTCAAGTTGGGTTGAATCTAAGTTAAAGATTGAACTTCGGTCCTAAGTTAAAGGTTGTTTTAGGTTTGAGTTTGATTAACCTTAATTGGTTAAGGTTTAATAGATTAATTGAGTCTAGTGTGGTAGACAAAATTATGATTTAAATTTGATTTTTATTTGATTTTAAGATGGATTGAACCTAATCAGGGTTTAGGTTTAATTTAGTTTAATTTAATTAAGACTTAATTGTTTAATTAGGTCTAATGGGTTAGACCTAATTAGGTTTTGACTCGATTTTTGTATTTCCAAAAACAAAAATTTGTTACCACTGCTAGAAAATTTAATTTCTGGCAAAGGCGCGAAACACTTGACCTGGAATAACTTACTATATAGATGTGTACCAAATTTAAATCTACGGCAATAACATTAAATAAAACTTGATTGCTACTGAATGCTAGGTCGTTAGTGATTAATGCTTTTTAAATATATGTTTATATAGCAAAATATAATTTTAAAGGAAAATATTTTATATACTTTTTGGGTACTACGCAAGTATACGTATCGTTTCAAGTAATAAAGGGCTTTGAAACAAAGACCCCAGTATCGATCCCACGGGGAAAAAATATGGTAATAAATTTTTAAATATTGTATTTCAAAATCTTTTTGGTATTTTAATTTAATTAAAAATTACTTTTAATTTACTAGATGCAGATAAAGAAAACAATAATAAGAAAATGATTTTGTGAAAACTATATAAAATAAACAACTTTCTTCCTTTCAATTAATCCAAGATTTTTAAGATAATTTAATATTCGTTGAAGAATCTATTTTATGGTATTGTGCCAAATAGAATCATTCCTATTCTTTACCCTTTGATCTAGGCCCAATGAACATTGGCTAATCTACAGATCAGGTCCGGATGTATTATTAGTAGAATGGATTAATCTAGGCTCACACTAATAGAAGTCCAAGGGTGGCTATGCTCGGCCCGACTAGTGACCCTTTCCTTATCTATAAATCAAATTATAAGAATTTAGTCTGTCACTCTAAAAACTTATCAATTCTACGCCCTTTAAGTCTTATCTTCCTATTTATTTGCACTTCACCTTGAATAGCCTGCGCATGGCCTTTGACTACCCAAGGATTCATGTGACATCTACAAGTTAAGAGTTCTTCTCCTTCTATGCCTCAAAACTCTTCAACAGGTTTTAACAATTTAAATGGCCAATTTAAAAAGTAAAGTAAGATCAGGTATTAATATCATCACAATGTTTTGAAAATATTTTGATTTTCAATTCTCCATCGAATTTTATATTATCTTATTTATCTTTTCATAATTGAAGGAATAAAGTAAACTAACTACTCAGAACACATTGAATATAAACAGCAAAACATAATAAATAAACTTTGAATCAAAAATAAAATACTTATCTCAAATATTCCTTCTACAGATCTTCTGATTCCTACTGACTCCACAGTGTAATGAACTCCAAATGCAACAACTTGAAAATAAACTCACTAAACTAAATAAAAGTGGCCCTAAATTTCTCTCTCTATTTCTCTCTCTAAGGATGAGAGATTCTAAAGTGGCTAAGAGATAGGGGATACAATGGGGGGCACGTTTTTCTGAAGGAGTGGACTCCTATTTATAGACTTCAAGGGTTGCCTTGAGGTACCTCTTCGAAACATGTCCACATTCAATGAATCTTCTAAAAGGCCTGTCTGGTGCTTAGGCACCGGACACCGCGTCCAGTTCTTTGCACCTCTTCACATTGTCTCGCACCTCTTCGCGATTAAAACTGTTTTGGAGCATCCAAATGCAATGTATCACATGTCCTATTATCAAGGAACAACTGCCAGTATTATAACCTCTTACTCAGTCAAAATAACCGTCCAAAAGTCGTCAAAAACTTGACAGTTTCTGTATCGAGTCTGGCGCGTAGGCGCCAACTTCTGGCGCCTAAGCGCCAGGCCATAATTTTTTATAATTCTTGTATTTTGCTCCATTTTTGCTCCTTTTTCACCCTTTTTCCTTTTTTGGACCTTTTACATCACCTACATCTAAAAACACAAAAATACCTTTCATTAAAGCATAATATCCTTAGAAATTGATAAAAATCAAGGCATAAAAATAGGTATTTATTTCATGGATCAAAATCCCCCAAACTTAAATGTTACTTGTCCTCAAGTAACCATTTTTACTATATAAAATGTATAACTTTTGGAATAAAAGATAAATATTTAAGATTCCTTATAATTTTTTATTTATTAAGTCTTTAGTAAATTATTAACCCTATTTCACTAACTAGGTTGAATTTTAAGAATTTAAAGAATATTCAACTACCAAATCATAAGATTTCAAATTTTTCATCCATTTTGAAAATAATAGAAGTTTATTATATTAAGATCTCATAGATTATTTACAAGAAAAAGATCTTCTTGAAAAACCTTTTCTAAATAAAGATTCATGCATAAAAATTAAGTAAAATATGTAACTAATTTTCCTTCTATAAGATAATTCAAGTGAAGCCAATTTTTAATTAGGCATTTCCTCAAGCTTCTCCTCTCTTCTTTTTTTCTCTTTTTTTCTATATATATAGAGGATTACTATATCTGCATAGCCTGTTAATGATTTTGAACTTCACTATCCTTAACTTATATTTTCAAAACTTATACATTTCCACTTAATTATTATAACTTGAATAAAAATTCAAAAAGATTTTCAATCTTTTCTTTTTCAAGTGATAATTTTTTATTACTTAATACTTCTAAAATTTCATTATTTCTACCATGAATTGAAAAATTCCTTAATCTTATTCTTCTTTAAGTTAAATAATTCTATTCTTAAAATCAATTAAAGTTATTAAAATTTTGGTTAAGTTCACTAAATTTTTTACAATTTCAAAAATAAAAATGATCTTAAATAGATTCTTCATTCCTTAAGTTATGTTAAAAAGTTTTTGTTTTAAGAAAATATTAGCTCTTTAAGGACAAATAAAATTTAAATTTGAATGTATTTTTCCTTCCTCCAAACTTAAGTTTTGGTATACTATGAAAATTTAAAAGTATGAGAGAAAGAAAATCATAATTTAAACAAGAAATTTTTATAAGCATGTAAAAACGATCTTAAAAAGAAAAATTTACTTCTACTCATGCTTTTATGAATAATAAAGATAAAATTGAAGCAGGTTTAAAAAGTAAGCAGGCTAATTTTTATTATTATACTAAACAAAATAAAAGCAGAGCAAAATTACTAATTACTAAACTGTAGACTAGGAATATGCTAACACTAATCAGGCCACAATAGAAACTTAACTCTAATCTCATTCTCAAATACAATATACTAAGAATATGCTAACAACAGAATCTTAACACTAATCAGTCCACACAGGTACATAAACAAATCAACATACATCAAACATCAAACTAAACAAACAAACCAAACAAAACAAACTAACAACAAAGTAGCACAACATAGAGATTTATCAACTACTAGTCACTGGCTGTAGCCCCATCATCATCATCGTCACCAAAGGAAAACTCAACATCCTTAGGATCAACAAATGGTGTGAAACTAGGAAAAGTAGGGAAACTAACATCATGCTCACCCTTCAGAAATCCGATGAGGGCTTCATCTTATTCAACATCATAGCTACTCTTCCTCTAGGTATAATCAAATAAATGATCAAGTTTCCTATCAATAGTATCAACCCTGCAGTGAGTTTGAAATAACTCCTTTTGTTGCTCTATAAACTGATCATGCATTGACTCCCAGAAACTGGATGGTGGCTCAGCAGAAGTAGAAGGTTGGGAAGTAGAAGGTCTACCTGGAGTAGGTGCAGAAGAAGAAGGAGCAGTTGATCTCTTCCCTCGAAGACGATCATATATGCTAATGCTCTCCTGACCAATCGGCTTAGTAGTCTTCAACCTTTCCTCTAAAATATTTGCAGTGACTCCATTGCTAATACATAATGAATAAATCAGAGATGGGAATCCCAGTCCAACAGAAGTGCTGAATCTCACAGTAGAATCCACAGAATCATAAATAATACAGCCGACATCAATAGGCTTCCTTTCCTGAATACAGTAGTTTAAGATCGCTTGATCTCTAGTCACTTCACTCAGATGGTTGGAAGGTAACAATCTTGCAGAAATAAAATAGTGACATCATTTAGAAATACCATTTAACTTAAAGGATTTGAAGTTTACCTTTTTTCCGCTCCTGATCTTCCAAGATCCAGTACCGTCAGTCAAATAAGCAATGATCATATCCAAATCTTTCTAAGATGGAGATAATCCAGAATAGTGGCACTCTATAGTTGGTGGCAGGCCATAAAATACATTGATTCTTTCAGGAGTAAATCCTACTCTGACACCTCTGACAAAAACTTCATAATCTTCGACATCCAGAAAATTAGCACAAAACTCTCGAACTATAGGGATAACAGCAACAGCAGTGAAAAAACAGAATCGTTGCCAGTTGTGTGCAACAATAGTGTTTTCAATCATCTCCCCCGGATGATAGAAACTTCATTCTGAAATGAACTTGCTCGACATCGCAAATTCATGGAACCGAAAATGCGCGTACCGCAGTAGAAAATTTTCTGCTATCGAAGTTGTCTCGTGCCTTCTCGCGTTTAGATTTAGGAGCCATCTAAACGTGAAAGAAAACAAGAACAAATTTAGGAATCAAAAATTTAAACTCTTTTTAAGTTTAGAAAACTTAAAATAAGTTTAAAAATCCAAAGAAATCACTAAAAATAAAAAAAATTCAAAATTTTGGTTCTTAGCAAAACCTAGAGAAATCTATAGTGAAAATCAAAAATAAATAGTTTAAAGTGTAGATCTGACCTTGAGATGAAGAAAACACGTGGTTTCACACTCAAATCCTTGATGTTTTGATCTCAAAATGGATTCTAAAAGCTGATTTTCGCGAAAAATGGAGGAAGAAGAAGGCTTAGGCGTCGATAATGGCTTTTGGGGGTATTTAAGGAATTTTTCGGGTACAGGCCGAATAGGCGCTTAGGCGCCGAATTCTGGCGCCCAGGCGCCAAATTCTGGCGCCCAGGCGCCAGACTCGTCTTTCACAAAAAATTATTTTTAAATTTAATTTTCCACCAAAATTCATAAATTCAACTTCCAATTACTCATATTAGAGTAGGGCTTCAGTTTCTAACTTCCAAAACATTTTCCAAAAATTTTAAAAATTAAGTTTTAAATCCACCAATCAAATATAAAGTTTAAATCAAACTTCACTAAATTCCATTTATAATCTTCAATATTGGCTCAATATATTCCAGATAAGTATCATACTTGATTCAAGTTCCTAATACACAATGAAACACAACAATTTCTAAGCAAAAACAACACACATTGAACATGAAAGCAAATACACAAATACAATCGATTCACTACATCGATACAACGACTCAACAAACCAGATAATAATGATCTCATTACCAGAATACTCTAATCTTCACAAGGAAAATTGTGTATTCCGCTTGGAAAGAACACTAACACTCTCGGGAAATCAGTAGCCGTCTTTTCGTCAATCCACTTGTTCTTCACATACATTTCAACTTGAGCATCTTGATCAGCCGCAAAATGATCAAATTGAAGTTTCATCTGCCATTCTAGATTGTTCAATCTGATGAAACATCTCATGAAGGCGATCTCCAATGCTTTTAAACTCCGCTCCAAACTTATCCAAATGACTAGAAATTTTCTCTAAACTTACCGCGATGAAACCATAGAAGTAGGGTTGAGGATCCTTTGAGACCTTGTCCCTAGCCTCTTTTCCATGATTTCTTCCTTTCATTTCTTCAAAAATTTCTCAAATCTCTCAAGAATGAAGTGTAATGGACGTAACTTTGATTGCTTGATGGTTAGGGTTGAAGTTGGGTTGATTTAAAGGTGAAAATCGTGTGAAAAACTAAAAATTTTCGGTTTTTGCACGACCCAGTAACCGTGGTTCTTAGATGCCAAATCTAGCGCCTAGGCACCTGACCTATTGATAGATAGTTTAACTCGGGCGCTTAGGCGCCGAATCTTGGTGCCTAGGTACCGGAACTATGTTCAACTCCGTTTCGCCTAATCGTCAAATTTCAAAGTTTCGTTCTCCAAGATAGGTAAATTATACTGGTAAGAGTAATCTAAACTCAATAACACAAATTATAAGGAATCATAATAAAGGTTAACTTGATCTCCATTTAGAATAGAGTGATCTAATTTCTAAATCTTACATACTTTAAAATAATCTTCAGCTTAAGTCAACAAAGACTTATAAGCATCAAATTTTTCTAAAGTAATATAAAATTAGTCAAGATTGAGGCATAATTACATTAAAAACATAAAAACACTCAAAACAAAAGTTAATTATGGGTTGCCTCCCACAAAGCACTTGGTTTAACGTCGTCAGCCCGACTTAAGTAAATCTTTAATCAGGTTGACTCAATTCATAAGCCTCTTTATAAATCATTTTAATATCTCCCAAATAAGGCTTCAATCTTAATCCATTTACTTTAAAAAATTTTCCTTTTTTAGGGTCATTATTATCCACAGCTCCATAATGGTATACTTTCTCAATTATATAGGGTCCAATCCATTCAGATCTTAATTTTCCAGGAAAAAGTTTTAAACGAGAATTAAACAGTAATACTTCTTGTCCAGGCTCAAAAATTTTTCCTGAAATTTTCTTATCATGTAACATCTTCATTTTCTCTTTATAAATCCTTGCATTTTCATATGCTGTTATGGGAGTTGTTAGAGAGTTCTATGAAAGTGTGCTCTGGACTGAGACTGAGTATGTGCTAGTTAGAGGAAATATGGTTAAGTTTATTCCTCAGCATATCAATGCTTTCTATCAGACTCGGGAACCATTTGTTTGTGAATATGAAAACTTTGATACTCGAGGAGAAAATATGAGAGAAGTGATTACTTTTCAGACGGATGGAAGAGGGGAACGAAAAGTAAGTCAAAAACAGTTGATTAACTTCCCCGCTTCTATATTGAATGTTGCATCAAAATTTTAGCATTATTTCATCTCTACAAGACTTTTACCTTCTTATCACCACAACGAAGTTACAAGGGATAGAGTAATTCTTAACTTTTGTATTTAGAAGATGAAAAAGATTGGTATTGGAGCTATTATCTACAAGAACATTCAGACTATTGCTAGAGGCGAGACCACTGGAGGATTAGGACATCCTGCCTTAGTTCATGCCCTGTGTGTTCAATCTGGAGTGGAGTTCAATAGTTCTGAAGAAGTGGCTATACTGCTGAGACCAATTACAAAGACTATTATCTGTACTTATAAGTCTCATGTGGAATCTCGAGTTGAGAATAAGAGTACTGATATTCCTACTACTAGTCATGACATTCCATCTACATCTGAGTCGCCTACCTTATCTAATATTATGGAGCAACTGAGATTACAGAGTGCTAGTGTGGATAGACTCCATGGTAGGATGGATGTGTTTCAGGCCATGAGTGATGTGAATGATGATTATCTGTAGAGGAGAGTTGAGTTCGATATTCCTTATTATGATGCTCAGGTCAGAGTTAGGAGGGGGGAGTCTGATGTGATATTTCTCACTTACCCCAGTTATACACCATATAGACCTGACCCTGTTGATGACCTTGTTGATGATCCTGGTGATGGAGATTGTTAGATTGTTTGTTTCTATTTTTGTTTGTTTGATTGTGTTGTGTTGTACTGTTGTGATGTAGTAGTTATTTGCTTTTCATGTGATGTGTAACCCTGTTGGTGTACTGTTATGTTGTATTGAAAAATTAAAATTGTTAAATGGAATGTGTAGTACTGTGATAGTTTGTTTAGTAGTTATGGTGTTTTGTTTGATGTTTAGATGTTTAAAATTAATTTCTCTTTACCCATGCAAATGTTTAAAATATTTATATCACTGTTACTAACTGTTTCATGCCTGCTAGTTATAAATTTTGACTAATACCAGATAGCCGATGAAGATTTCAAAATCCCAGCACAGAAAGGTTAGTTTCTTTTATTCTCTACTATTTCAAATTTATTGAAAACTTTAAGTTTGGGGGAGGGTAGAAAAATATTAGCTCTTATTTGTTCTCAATTATTATATTTTCAAAAAAATTTATTAGCATAAATTCTGGTAGTTGAACCTCACTGTAAGTAACTAAAACTTTTTATTTTAGTTGAATATTATGGAAGGATAGGATGAAAATTATTAGTAATAAAGGTTAATTTTATAGAGGTAAGATATTTGGTATGAAAGGATTTGATTATAGTCAACTATTTAAAGTAAAGAAAACTTTATTTTTAAAATATTAAGAGACTTAATATATTGTGTGTTAAGAAGAGATTGTGACTTTATGATGAAAAATAAAGCTCATACCTAATTATAAAGTAAGGAGGTATTTTAAGTTTTGAACTTTAGAAAGAGGAGAGTGAAGTTAAAAATCATTACAGACTCTCCAGATATAGTAATCCTCATTAAATAAAGAGAAAAAGGAAAGAAAAGAAAAGATGGATTTAAAAACAATCCTAAAAGAAACAAAAAGAAGAAAGAAAAATGTTTATGAGGAGAAGCTTGAGGAGATGCCTAATAAAAAATTGGCTTCACTTGAGTCACCCTAAAAGGAGAACTTGATTTCATTTCTGAATTTATATTTTATGTATTGGTCTATATTCTGATGAAGTTTGCAAGAACTCCTTTTTCACATAATCTTTCAAGGTACTTTTAATGTAACAAATTATAGTTTATCTTGAAATAAATAGAAGACTAGAACTCTTAGATTTGATTACTGAATATTCTTATACCTGTAGTGTTGACCTGAGTTACTAAATTTCTTTAAAATCTAACCAATATATTATTTTGAATGAAAAATTTTAGTATCTTGTGGATGAATAGTGCATTGCCTAGAGTTATATTTTTATGTAGTAAAAGGATTACTTGAGGACAAGTAATAGTTAAAGTCTGGGGGATTTTGATGCACCAAAAATATATACTATTTTTGCTATATAATTTTACCCATTTTTGGTGATATTGTACTTTAAAAGAAGGTATTTTTCATGATTTGTTGTAGGTATGATGATTTTACGTGAATGGAGTGAAAAGAAGCGAAAAGGAATGAATTCAGAGCAAAAGGAGCAAAAAGTAGCAAAACATGTTGTGGCGCCACCGGCGCTAGAATGGGCGCCACCGGCACCATTTTCCAAAGAGCTCAGAAATAATTCAGATGATAGAGCGCCGCCGGAGCTTTATCGGGCGTCATCGGCGTCTAATGTCGGTGGAATTCAAATTTGAGGAGTTTTGGCGACTTTTTGAAGGGATGCCTGTGGAAACTCTTGGGAGTTCATTTCTAACTTAAAAGTAACTATTTTTGGACGAAAATGGTGTGGTTTTTAAGTGTGTCTCTTGTGTATTGTAGAGAGACTAGTGAGTTTTGAGTGTTAGGGCTTAGGAGAAGAGTGTGTAGAAGTGATAATTTTAAAGAAATTCTTCTCTAAGGAGTGAAGGAGTAAAGTGAGAGATTGTTTCTTCCTTTCCATTCTAAAGAGAGAATCAAGTGTTGTAAAGAAGATAGAAAAGGATTCAAATGAACTTTGAGGGAATTGCATTGGGGAAGAGAAAGACATAAGTTATATTTTCTTTTGTGGTTTGTATGAATTTTCTTTTATATATAAAATCCATGTTTTATTGTATCTTATTCATGAATTCTGAGTAGCCTCCTTTGTCTTTCTTCTTGCATAGAGATGTGATGATGGATTGATGTGGATTTGAAGTGCTTTTAATGTATTGAAGAAATTGTGATGGTTTTTCATTTCAAACTAAATTTAATTTTCGATCTGGCCAATTGAATTGTTAAAATATGTTGTTGAACATTAATTATGAAAGGATTTAGTGTCCTACAACAATAATGAAGAATCCATTCAATTTCCAAGGATGAGTTATGTAGTTCATGGAAATTGATGCAAATAAATAGGGAAATGTGTTTTGATGGACTTCAATTTGGAGGTTTCAGGGTGACAGGCTGAGATCCCCAAAATGGTCCTAAGATTAGTAACTAAACTCAAAGGATAGCCTTAAGGTGAAGGGTGAGTGGGAGCTCCGTAGTGAGAGCCGGTATCCTCCCAGCCTAGCCTTAGATTTAGTGACTAAACTTAGGATCTGTCAATTTTCTTTTCATGCTTGGAAGAGGGGGTACTCTTTTAAGGATAAAGAAACATTTATGCTCCTATTTGGCACAATAATATGTTTATTTGTTCTGTATCATCCACACATCATATTCTCATTGCAAGAGGAAACACACTTTTCTCATATATCAAAAAGCATTCAAATATATAGCTTAGTGTGCGTCTGTTAGTTAATTTTATTTTCAAATTTATTAGAAGTAATTGTAGTTTGATTAATTATTACTGTTTTCTGCATAGTGATAGTAGAAGTAAGTATTAAACTTTAAGTGAAATTTGAATATAGGATTTCAGTGCTACATTATCTATTGTGAAACACCTTCTTCTACTTCGTAGCTTCCCTGTGGGATCGATAACCATGACTCCATTAGAGCCCTGTATTACTTGATATGATACGTATACTTGTGTTAAGTGCTTGGACTTTACAAAATCATTATAAAAATATATAAATTTGAGTTCATAAATTCTTGCAATATTAAAGTTGTAAAACGTATCGGTCAGCTACGAACTAGGATTATAAAAACCAATTCAGAATCACAACATGGAAATTGAAATTACCTATCTGTCACTAATATATAATTGAAAATAAGTTGCGGTTTTAATAAACTAGTTCTACTAACAGATAACTAATTCTACTAATAAAGTGAAGTCCAAATATATAAAAAAAAATCTTTCTCCTTTGTTAAGAAATTTAAGTGAATAGATAATTAGAAGTAGTTTAAAATTGTGTTGTGCCAAATAGGAACATACCTATTTTTTGCCCTTTGGTCCAGGCATAAAGAATATTGACTAATCCTATGCTTGGTTACTGAATCTGCCGCTAGGCTAGGAGGATACCAGCTCTTACTTTGGAGCTCCCACATTGCCCTAGCCTGAGGGCTAACATCTACACTTCAGCACACAAATGATAGGACAGAATTGAGCATTTTAATCTATCACTCTAAAATCTCCAATTCTATGCTCGATGAATATTATTTCCCTATTTACTTGCACCCTACTTTCAAGGACTTTGACCTCTCAGAATCTCGGACGTAATCTTCACTTTAGTTGTTAAACTCAACATATTTTAACTAATCAATTGGTCAGATTGAAAGTAAATTAAGATTTAAGTGAAAGATTATCACAAATTCTTTAAACTTCTTCTTGACACACTAATTCAAAATACCATTTCACAAAAATATCAAAATAAGGAGAAAGACAGAAAAACTACTCAGATTTCATGGAGAGGATACAATAAAACTTGGATTTCATATATAAAAGCAAAGTTCTACAAAATAAATAAGTAAATACAACTTATCCTAAATTCCTCCCCAAGAAAACTCCTTGAAGTTCCTCTGAATCTCTTCCTTTCTTTACAATACACAGAATTCTCCTTCGAAACGGCAATGAGGAAGAAATCTCTCACTTCCCTTCCACTCTTACAATCTCTCGAAGAATCCCTCACAAATATCACTATCTGAACTCACTAATTAACACTCTAGAAACTCTTTAGACTCAGTAGACTCACACACCACAAACCGTGTATCTATCCTGAAGAATAGACACACTGCTTGATGATGGGGCTCGATTAAATAAACTAGAAGATTTGTGACATTCGTTTGGTCTGCAAACCAATTTTATAAGCCGACAAGTTCCCCTGCTTAATATAAAGAAATTAAGCAGGGTTTATATTACCTGGGTTCTTAAAGTTCCCTATAAGGGCAAGCCCCTATAGTTAATTACATCTTAAATGATGGGAAGGAAACTCTAGATAATGATCAGTGGTTTTTGCTCTCAAGAATTTCAAAGTTCTAGATTTTCAAAGGATTGGATTTTGGATATTTCAAAAGGGATTAGCTCAAATTTGGAACAGTTTATTTCAGGAGTCTAAAGGAAGAGAAGTAAGAGAAGCTGAGGATCCAAAAAGAATCTTGGCAACTTCCTAAACTATCCTACTATTTGGCTTCAATTAGAGAATTTATTTAATGTTGTAATCCTGCCAATTTTAATTAATTAGGACTTATGTTTGTATGACATAATCATACAAATAGCCTCGAAGATGTGAGAGTTTATGTCGTACAGAACGACTACCTCGGAATCCTAAGACCGGTTAGGGCTTAATTTGTATAACATGATTATACAAATGCCTAACAAAAAGGTTGAGGGTTTATGTTGCTATAGGCAAACTGCCTCGAAATCCTATGTCTTGGTTATTTAAAACTAAGAAATGTTTAGCTGAAGTAGACTCAGGTTTTGCTGATGACGAAGGCTGTGCTGCCCACAGTGCTCCTAGCTCCTTGTTGTTGCAGAGGTTTAGTTATAGAAGGTAAAAATCAGGGGATGAGAAAAGTTTTCTGGTTTAGAAATTTTAAAATCCAAATGTCTTTAGTGTTTTATTAGGGGAATCTTAAAGTTGATTATAACAGCACCGGTTAAGATCCCATGGTTCCATCATTCCGGCATCGTTATTTTTATCAGATTCACTTAGTCCAGATGAATATGCTAAACTCAACTGAATGAGTTCCACACTTTCATTTATACCCTGGGAAATCCCGTTAGCAACATGTAGGTTACATCATTCGAGGTATTCCCGGTCATCCAACAAGACGTTTTAATTTAGTTATAGTTTTAGTTTTGTGTTCTGTTTGTGATTAAATTTTGATTTTTTTTATATTTTGAATGTTGTGGTGGTGAATTTTATCTTGTTGTGACTTTTAATTTAGTTTTGGGTTTCAGTTTTGTGGCTATCCTAAAGGTTTCAGTTTTCATGCAACAATCTTGTTTAACATGCAAGAAAGGTAAAGCGCAGTACATGTAAGTAACTTGCAATAATATAAAAGCGTACCTGGAGGGTCTTCCCGTCATTCCAAGCTACACTTAAAACACATGTTAAGAGAATTTAAATTTTTATTACAAATACCTAGGTAAAGCTAAGGGAAAGGTTTTGGTTGTCTACCAAAGTCCTAATCCTATAGCTAGTCAATTCCTATGACGTCTCGGTTATTTTGTTTTATGGATGATTTTCTTCATAAAAAACAATTAAGTTCAATTATTCATCTTAAAACACTTCATTGTATTGAGGAAGTGTTTAGAACAAATTCTAAACATCTTTTCAATACTTCTGAGATTATTTCGAGTCTAATTGAACTTTTATTGTAGAGATGAATCAATCATCCAGAAATTCAGTTTAATTTGTTTCTTGCTCAGTGAATTAGGATGTTTGATTATCCTGTAAGTAAAGTGACATTTCACTTGATTCTCCATTTAAGAGTTATGATAATAAAAGCCTCTAAGGGCAAATCAGTTTATTAAAGAATTTAATGATTTAAAATTGGAATTGGTGATTTAAAGTGATTTAATTTAGTTATAAAATTTAAATAATTTTAAGTTTGGAATAGTGTTTAAATTGTTTTAAATTTATTTTAAATCTTTAAACCCCTTTTTTTATTATCTTAATGTTTCAGATTAATTTTGATGTTTTAAAATTCATCTATTTTGATGGTTTGATTTAGGTTAAATATGATATTTTAGGTTAATTTTGATTAGTTTAATTTGTTTTATATGCTTAATTATGAATTGTTTTAATATTATTTAATATTTCAAATTTACTTTAAGTTTGTTATTAAGTGATGTTGAATTAATTTTTTTAATTTAATTTAATTTAATTGTTAAATCACTTAATATTTTAAATATTAATTTAATTAAGGGTTATTTTCTCTTTAATCATTTAATTATTAATTTCAATTATCACTTTGAATTTAATTAAAAGTTAAATATTATTAAAGTGATTCATTTAGGGATTTTAGTTTAAGTTATTATAGTCTCTCGAAATTATATCCCCATTTTAATAATCCAAATTTTAATTTATTCCTTCAAAATTCAAATTATTTAATTAATTAAAATTTACTTTAAATACTATCAAGATGATTAATGGGTTTCTACCCCTTAATTCTCTAGGTTTCAATCTTCTAATGAAAATTTTAAAATCAAATATTTCACCCCCCATTTTGAGTAGGCCTAAATGTTGATTATGGTTAAAAACCTTTAATTACCTTTATACCCCTTTAGACTTATTTATTTCATAACTCATCAAATTAAACTCAAATGAACTTGAAATTTTTAAGTCACTTCACTCATATGCCAATTAGGACATTAGAGGAGAAAATGTGATTTTTCTGAATTTAATTTAATTTATATAATTATTTTTTGTGAAAAAATAAAGGTTTTCAATGAAAATTCAATAACATGACCAAGGTAAGATTTCTATCCTTAGGAAAATTATGGGGTGTTTCTATTGATCAGAGGACCACGTGAACCAATTTTGGTGATTTTCTGAATTAAATGTTATTTATTATAATTATTTTGAGTTTTGGAGTGTTAATTAATTATAAAATAAAATAAAGGTTAAAAAATTAAGTTTTATATTTTCCTTAAGTCCCTCTGACCTCAAGGAGTTCAGAGAAACAAATTTTATATTTTTACGATTTTTTTTTGATTTATTAGAATTAATTTGGTGAAAAGGTTAGAAAATCCATTTTTTAATAGTAAAAATTGTCTTAAGGTTTAAAATTCAATATCTTTACTTTGAGACATGGAAAAAATATTTGGTTTATTCCTAAGTGATTAGGAGTAAAAATATGACATTTTTATGATTTTTATTATTTTTATGATTTTTATTATTTTTTAATTATTTAAAATATTAAAATATGGTGAAAAATGGAGATTTTTGAAAAGTTACAATTTTAATTTTCTTAGACTCCTCTGATATCAAAAAGCTCACAAAACTAATTTTGTGAATTTTTAAAATGTATTTTGAGAGTTATGAATTTTTAAAGTTTAATTTTACTCATGTAACCTAATTAATCCTTTTATTGGGGTTAAACATTTCCAATTGATTCCAAATTTTTAAGTGGGGTCCCACTAATCCTAAAGATCAGTGGAGAATTATTTTCAAGTTCTTTTGATGTGTGGTTAACCCTAATTAATTAATGTTCAGTTTTGAGTAATTAGGCCAATTAGGGTTATTCTTAATGAATTAACTCAAAACATAATTATCCTAGGGTCCTTTGGTCCTAAGAAACCTCCCCAAATTTTCCTAGAATTTTCGAAGCAATATGCTAATTAATGGAATTAAAATACCTAAAACAGTGACATAAGCTTGAAAAATACATAACTTTCCATAGAGATAGCCTCTGACAAAGAAAAATTCAGGGAATATTCCCAAGATCAGAGGCTTGAAAAGCCCTATGGTCTCATGACATGGTGATTTTTTTATGCAAATGGAGAATTAAAATACTGAAATGAGTAAAAAATTAATTAAAAATAAAATACTCATCAAATCAACTCAATTCTTTTTCCACATTATTCTCCAATATTCATTGAGCAATAGGGTATTTTTATTTTATTTTTGTGATTTTTCTACACCAGGATAAGGATTTTCTAAGTTTCAGGTATTTAATTAAATCAAAAACTCCATAATTATCTACTTATCCACGCGACGCTGACTCATCCTCGGCAGCTCTGAAAGCCCACACATCGCCTCCCTATTCGACGCCGCCATCTGACTCAGCACTCCGGGGGCCCGCGGTTCACGTACCGCTCTCTGGTCAGATGCCATCTGAGCCGTCAACTTGATACACGCGCGATCGGACGACGCCTGGTCATCGTCTACGACTGGTGTGCACCCGTGACCGTCCACACTAAAACCCTAAGATCTCTCTCATTTTTTATCGGAATTTCATGTTCTTATACTCTATGGATTCATCTTGAAGAGACGAACACATCTATATGGTTTACATGCACTGAAATCAACTCAAACAAAAAAAAGAATCACTGGAAGCTCTCGGGGAGAAGCAGTGTCCATACCTTTGTTCAGGAGGTGAGTTCTCAACTGAATGTGCTCGGCACGTTCCCTGGAGTTGGAGGAGCTTGGGGATGAAGCCTATGGCACTGTCGAATTGTCTAGGTACAACTTCCACCAAGCCCGATTTCAAAGCTTGGCCGATAGAGAGAATGGCTGGCGTGGTGAGGGGGCTTCCACTGGGGAACTCCTTCTCTTGGACCTGTGCAGGTGAGGGTGAGTTTAATTTAATTTTGGTGGAGGTTCCAGGGATGTCCTGTTCTGGGCTGAGAATTAAGCTCCAAAATTGAGCTCAATTAGTGGGTTTTAGAGCAGTAGAGGAGTGGGGATGAATTTCTCTTGGCTAGGGGAAGCTCTGTGAGGCGTTTGGAGGAATTCTGTGAAGGTTGATTTCAGCCAACCTTTTGGCCGAGAGGGGGTGGCTTGTTTAAATAGCCATGGCCAGAGCTTCCCAGGGGCAATTGATGGCTGAGATCAGCTGCCTAGGGGAGGAGATAAAGAGCTATGGTGGCCAATTAGAGTGGGGCAGCTTAGTAGGTGAGATTTGAATTTTTAGCTCATTTCAAGCTCCTCGGCCATGGTGTTTTCCGGTGGCCACCATCTGACTCAAGGGAGCCAGGACTGGGGTTTGCTGCTGTCAATTGGCTTTGGACAAGTGTCTAAGGTTTGAATTAAATGGAAAGGGGGAGGCTAATTTTAGGCTCATTTTGGTCCAAGGCATGGTTTAGGCTAGGTGGACCTCCCCAAGGCCTGACTTTGGGCTGGGAGGAATCATTTGGGTCAGCCAAGAGAGAGTGTTGAGGTCTCTTTCCATGGTGAGGTGGCTAAGCTTGGTTTAGAGTGTGACATGAATATGGTTAAAAGGGCTTAACGAAGGATTAGGAAAGAATCTCCTCTTCTTGCCATTAATGGCTTGGTGAGGTGGAAAGTGGCTTCCATGGCTTTCATGTGGCTTGTACATGGCTCAATGGCTCACATTTGGCTTGGAAAAAGTTTGGTCAATTTCATAACAATGGATTTTAAGGATTTTGGATATTTTGGTGGAAATTTGGATGTAGCTTTATTTAGAATTATTTGATCATTGGTTTAGGACTTAGGGATGATTTTAATTGAATGCATGATGAGAAAGAGTGTCATATGGGCTTTGGATGAATTTTTTCAGCTTTTGAATTTGGTGGAAGTGGGCTTTTAGAATGGTTTAAGAAAGTGGGCCTTTAGGTTTGAAAACAAATTGGTGCATGAAATTTTTGTGAAGGATTGGGCCAAACAAATGTTGGGTTTAGTTTATGGATGTGTCATGAGTGATTTGAAATAAATTTGAGGTAATTTGGAGTTGAATTGGGTTTGATTTGGGACTTTTTGGTAAAGGGGTAAAAGTGGGTCAAATTGGGCTAAATTGGGCTAAGGTTGGGCTAATCTTAGATTTAATGTAAAATTAATGTTGAGAAATGTTTATGGGAGTGTCACAAAGAGCTTTCAACTTTGGTTGGGCTTTGATTTTGAGATTTGGGCCCATTTGGGTTTATGGTGGGTTTAGGCCATAAATGGGGATTTTGGATTTGTGTTAGGTTTGGGTGGAGTTTAGATTCAAATATGGGGCAATTCAAGTTAGTGTTTTGTTTGTGGGGATGTTAGGAAGGTTTAGGAAAAGATTTTGGGCTAATTGGAGTTAAGTTGGGTTGGTTTGGGCTAAGTTTAGGTCATGGGCCAAAATTGGGCTTTAGGCTTCAAATTGAAATTGGATCCAAATGTAAACCAAATTGGACTTGGATTTGGTCTAAATTGATATTGGGGATATTTAATTGAAGTTTAGAATTGAATTGGGTCAAAGTTGAGGTCAATTGGGTTGATTTGGTTTGACATTGGGTCCACTTAGGTTAAAAATAAATCAAATTGTGGTTTTGGTAAAAGTGGTCTAAATTGATAAAGTTGGTTTATGGTGTAGTTGAAGAAAGTGTATTTGGGAATATTTGGGATTTTCTGGAATTTTTTGGGAATTTTTGGAATTTATGGATTTTTTGGTTAAAAAGGGCATTTTTGGTATTTGGAGGGTAATGGGGGTATTTTTAGAAATTTTGGTATTGTTGGGTGAGGATGATCAATTTGAATGGTGGGAAATGTTTAGGACTGATTTTGATGAATTTTTGGTAATTTAGGCAATTTTGCAAATTTTGGGCAATTTCAAGGGCATTTGGTAGGCTTGGTGGGTGTAGGGCCCCGAGGGTAAAAAATTGAAATTTTGGAAAAATAAAGATTGATCAAGTTTGAGTAGAATGTAATCACTTTGGTTGAGCCATGAAGCCATATCAAGCCCATAAGAGCCATGAGAGGACTCATTTGAGGCATTCACTATGTTGTTCCTAACCCTCTTAGCTAGGGGCCTAGGGGTTAAGGTCCATCCATATGAATTACCTACATGAGTCAGGAAATCAAGCTAGGTATGAATGGTTTTAGGACTTGGAATGTGTGTGAAAGTGTAATGTGTGCAGGTCAACCCTCAGCATACCAGGCCACCCAGGGTAGTCCTAAGGCCAAAGAATCCTATAGGGAACTCATCCTTTAAACCTCCACATTTGATCTTAACCCTCCAAGTGACTTAGGGGTTTACAATCAGGCATGTGGGGATTAAATGGAGTTAAGAGGTGTTCGAATTTCTAAATGGTGGGTGCCATCTCTAATCCTCTAGGATAGTCAAAGGGAAAGCCTAAGGCTAGATCCTAAGTACTAAGGAGAGAGAAGAGAAAAGACCTCATCAAAAATGAGGTCAACAAATGACCCCAATAGGTGTGGTGTGCTAACCAAGCACACTGCACGTATTGGCGTTGACCAAAGAGATCAACAAAACCAACAAAGACATCTAAGTGACACACTTAGAACAGAGTAGAAACAGATTTCCGCTGGGGAGTATCGAGTATATCTCCAAGACTGGAGATCCCTGAACTCTTGCTGGGGAAAAGAAAGAGAGGTGAATTCCAGATCATAAGATTTGGGGAAATCTGATTTAGATTTCATTTCCTTATTTGTTTTATGTTTAAATGCATGAGTTTAGATTTCGATTTGTTCTGAGTTTCAATATCGATTGAGGTTTAATTTAAAATTAATTCAAGGAAATTTGGATTTGAAAAGAGAATTGGAACCTAGGCTCCAACCTCGGGATTGCGAAGAGAACTGGAATTTAGGTACTAGCCTCGGAGTGAGAATCAGAGTTTAAGTATCGATTGAAAAGGATGAGAATCAGAATTTAGGTACTAATCTCGAAATAAGATCTGGAATTTGGTATCAGTCTCGAAGGAGAGAGTTGAAATTTGATATCAATCTCGAAAGGAGAGAACTGGAATTCAGTACATGTCTCGAAAAGAGAGAGCTGGAATTTGGTATCAATCTCGAAAGGAGAGAATTGGAATTTGGTACAAGTCTCGAAAGGAGAGAACTGGAATCTGGTTCCAGTCCAGAAGGTTTAAAGAGAACTGGAATCTAGTTCCAGTCTCGGAGGTTTAAAGAGAACTGAAATCTGGTTCCAGTCTCGAAGGTTTAAAGAGTAGAAATTTGTTGTGGAGATTTGAGTTTAGCGGAAGATTTGGATTGAGACGTGAAAGTGTTTCCCATCCCAGGAGGATTGATCAAAGTATGTTTATTTGGCGAAGGATATGAATCCATGCCATCAGAATCAAATCGAAAATTTTCGTGGTTCTGTGTCAGTAGATTTAGTCGACCTTCTCAAAAGAGGGAAGGAAATATGGAGAGTCAAAAAGAGATTTGAGAATAGCCGAAGGCTGCGGATTTCAGATTCAAGAATTAGTTTTAGTTGCTTGTTGTAATTTAATTTTTTAGCTTGATTTTCAATTTAGAGTTCACATTTATTTAGAATTCGTGTTTATTTGTAGTTTGTTTTAACATTCAGATTTTTTTTAAAGAGAGTTTTCATTTATTTTTTATTTTTTTCTTTGTTTTTTTGTTCAAATTTCTTTTAATCTAATGGTGTTTCCCAGTAAATTTGCACAAAAAGATGTGAAGGCAAAACATGACATGGTAACTTTCATTCCAATCTTGTTGAAAAATACATCATAAAACTTGATCCAAAACATGATGATATTTTCTTTGAGAATTCAATATCTCATACAATCCATATAAATCCAAAACGGATTGTGTAAGATTCTTGTAAGTTGTTTCTAAAAGCATCTGCGAAAATCCATGTCTGAATAGTGAGATACATGGACAATAACATCACCTTCCAAGCTACCCCTAGCAGGAATGTCGTACGGAGGTGCATTGGAGGTGTGTTATCTCCCATGTAACTCACAGCTCGTAAGGTCGGAGGCTCTCTAACTCTGGATCTGGCTGAAAGTGGAAAGGCATTTTTCTGTCATCCATTCTCCTGAATGTGACGGAGATTCGTTCAATAGGCACTCCTGGAATGCAATGCTTTGCGATGTCCGCTCCATTCCCTTTAAACACCATGACGGAACCTACCGGTAGTGGTATCTCCACTAGCCCTCGAAACTCTCTTGGCATGCTATCTGAAGGTCAGATCCGAACATGATATTGCACTAGTTAACAAAATACACTGTGCAGAAAGGTCTGACGAAGTCATGATGGTCTATGTGTGGAGGTATGCAGTCGCCTTCCTTGTAGATGTTAATGATGCAGCTGTTGGGTATGCAATCTGCAGGCAATACCCTCCATGTTATCATCCTCTTTACAATTCTTTTAATGATATTTGGCATCGGATCCACCTCACTGCGACGGACTATCCCTGGTAGATTTCCTTTTCTATCTACCACGAAGTTGTAGCAACACCCGCATTGGATTGTAACTCTTCCTTTTCCTGGCATCCATCTTCGGGGTTCTGAATAAGTTTTCTCCCTCAGGAGACCAGCTCAGCCCATTTTCTGAAGCTCAACGATGTAGTCTACAATTTTTTATTGTTCATAGTATGAGAATACATCTGTATGCAGCTCAAGGCCTTCCAAGATGTTAATCCTCTAGCCACAGAATCTTTCAAAGTATTCGAAAGTCTTCTTTTCAAAATTCTGCATTCTTTCCTACTTATATTCAGGAATTATCTACAATCGACGAGGTCTAGTAACTTACTGTGGGATGTATGGTTCAACCCCAGCACGCTCTCCTGCATGTCTTGGCTCCTCGGGGATAGTCTCTGTCGGGACATACTCTGGGGTTGTTTTCGCAACAAGACTCTTTAAAACTGGTCCATCTACTTGGTGTCGAGGCGTTGATTCTATTTCTGCTTTTCTTGGGATTTCTTTTATCTTCTCTACTTTCCTTGGAGTTGGTCTCCTCCTTTCTGGTTCCTGACGAACCAATTTCTTCAGAGTATTTGTATTGACGGTACAACTGTCTCTTCATGTTGATCTGCTGCTAACTTGGTTAACATCTTGTCAATGCTGCAATTCTTGTTTCTCCACTGGGTTACAGTGAGAGTAGCTCTCCTTACCCCTTGGAGTTCAGTGGGCATGGCGCTGACAAGCCTGCCCTCTGCTGTAGCAACAACAAACTTAACTTTCTTATCTTCTCCTGTTGTATGAGCGGCGTTTGCTTTTGTCTTCTCGCTGGTGGACTGTTGACTTGGGCCACCCAATTTCATCACTGTCTGACTGTGGAACTCTTTCCAATCAATCGGGGTCCAATCATTTTCTTTATATTGTAGCCCAACTGGTGTGAAGTCAGAGAATCTCGATCACAGCTCCATCCCTAACCCTCTTTTCATCAAGTGCTAGACTCACGCCATTCTTAAAGTTCAGAACCAATAGCCCGTTCGACATTTCCCTACAAAAAATAAGGAAAGGATCAGAGGTTGTACCAAGAACAAGAACAATAGAAGGAAAATAAAAACAAATTTGTTTATTAATGAAGAGTTTTTTATTCGTTTATTTTAAATTTAAATAGGATTAGGAAAAGATGAAGAAAGATCAAGAGTGAGACTCGATTTGAAAGGAAGGATAAAGACTTTATTATCATGATTTCACTTGTTTTCTTTTAACATTTTTTTAAACGATTTTCTTTATCGTCCGTTTTTTATATTTTTGGGTTCGGACCCAGTCATAAGTAATTGAAGTGCCCGTGCTTCTAGGAATGAGAATCCATTCTTCGAAACATCAGGTTGCGTAATACTTCTTTAGATATCGTCCATTAATTGGAAGCATAGGTCGTTCTCCACGGGAATTTACAAGCTGGTAGGAACCTCCTAAGTCAACTATCTTGACCACGAATGAACCTTCCCAAGTCGGATCAAATTTATCACATATCTTGCGATGTGCAAGAATAGGTCTTCTGAGAATTAAAACCAAGTCACCGACTTTGAATGTCCTTGGACGGACTAATTTATCATGGGCTTGGATCATCTTGGCTTGATATAGTTCCAAATTCTGCTGTGCTGAAAGTCTTTTCCCTTCTAAGCTTTCCAATTCTTCGAGTCGTAGTTTGGTGTTTTCTTCTGTAGTGAACTTGTTTGCAACTGCAATTCTGAGAGACGGAAGTTGAACCTCTAAGGGTAGAACAGCCTCGGACCCGTACACTAAGGCGTAAGGCGTAGACTGGTTGGGAGTTCTGAAAGTCGTCTTGTATGCCCATAAGGCTTTTAACAACTTCTCGTGCCAATTTCTCTTGTTGTCATCCAAAGTTTTCTTTAGGATTTGGACGAGAGTTTTATTAAAAGCCTCGGCCAAGTCGTTCTCTCTTGGGTAGTAGATTATTGAATAGCGTCAGTCGATTCCATATCTTCTGACAAAATTATTGATCTTCGTGCTTCTGAATGCGAACCCGTTATCTGAGATAATTCTACGCGGTACTCCAAAATGTTAAACGACTTGATTCTTGAAGAACTGTAGCACATGATGTGCTTTCACTTCTCTGAGCGGTGCCGCTTCTGCCCACTTAGAAAAGTAATCTGTAGCTGCAAGAATGAAGCGATGTCCTATCGAAGAAGGCGAATCTATCGAACCCACGATATCTGAGCCCCAACACTCAAATGGCCACGATGCGATTGTCGGATGTAGCACATTTGGATGTTGGTGTAGAACCACTCCATGCACTTGGCATTGGTGACAACTCATGGAAATTTTCACGCAATCGGTCATCATTGAGGGCCAGTAGTACCCTAGCCTCTTAATCTTCATTTTCATTTTCGGACCCGACTGATGAGCGCCACAAAATTCTGAGTGTACTTCTTTGACAATTTCACGAGCCTCGGACCCACTCAGGCATCTTAGGCACATTTGATCAAAAGACCTTTGGTATAATGTGTTGTTTATTAATGCGTAAGACAGAGTTCTTTTCTTGATTTGATGAGCTAACGACTTATCGTCCGGTAGGTTTCCCGTTTCCAAGTAGTCTATTAGTGGCTGCCACCAATCTTCGGTAACTTCTGTTACTGCTGCAATCGATTCTTTTTCTTTCCCTTCTGATTTGTGTATTGTATCCATGTCGAGCTGTGATAGGACCTGTCGTCCTTGAACTATCATTTTAACTGACTCATCCTGTAGGCAGGCAAATTCTTTTGCAAGGCAGGCTAACACGTCTGCGAGAGCATTGTCTCTTCTGGGAATCTTATAGATTGTTACATTCAGAATCCGCTCTAACAATTTCATTGCATACTGGAAGTACTGCTCAAGTCTTGGTTTAAAATCTTGTACTGTCCGGCGACCTGTTGAATGATCAATTGTGAATCTCCATAGATATTGATTTCTGTTATTCCCATCTGAATGGTTAATTTCAATCTTGTTATGAGGGCTTCGTATTCTGCCTCGTTGTTTGTACATGGTTCTGTTAGATGGTAGGAATGCCTTAACATCCCTGGCTCAGGTGTTATAAATATTAGTCTGATTCCTGCCTTACCGGGCACTATCATTTGTGATTCTTTATCTCTTTGTGCTGAAGATGCTCCGTCGAAGTACAATTCCCAACATTGATCATCGGGTTCTTCTAGGCTCATTGTTTGCTCTTCTGGCAAGTCATCGTTGAGAGGCGATTCTACCAGTAAAGGGCATGCTGCGACAAAGTCTACTAGGACTTGTCCTTTTACGGCACGAAGCGGCACGAAAGTTAAATCGAATTGCAATAGTATCATCGACCACCTGGCAAGTATGCCGGAAAGCGTCGGTCGGGTCATCAAATATTGCAACGGATTAAAGTTCGAAATAAGGTTGACCTTATGAGAAAGCATGTAGTACCTGAGCTTCTGTGCGGCGAAGATTAGGGCCAAACAGTGCTTCTCAATAGGAGGATACTTTAGTTCTGTTGGAATTAGACGACGGCTTAGGTAATAGAGCGTGTTTTCTTTTCCCTCATCATTGACCTGGGCTAGCAGGGCTCCGAGAGAGTCGTCTAAAGCCGCGGTATAAAGTATCAACGGTCTACCCGAGACTGGGGCTGCTAAAACAGGAGGTGTCATTAAATACTGTTTAATGTCATCGAAGGCATGTTGACATTTGGAGTCCCAAGTAAACTTGGCATCCTTCTTAACTAAAGCAGAAAACGGCTGACACCTTCCTGACAAATTCGAGATAAAGCGTCGAAGATACGCCAACTTCCCTTGAAAGGATCGTAGTTGTTTCAAGGTTTTGGGAGGCAGCATTTCTAAGATAACTTTAATCTTCTCTAGATCGATTTCAATTCTACGATGTCGAACAACAAATCCTAAGAATTTCCTAGAGGTCACGCCGAAGGCGCATTTCAGGGGATTTATCTTAAGGTTAAATTGTCTTAATTGTTTGAAAACAATTCTCAAATCATACAAGTGATCTTCCTTTAATTTGTTATTGATGATCACATCATCCACGTAACACTCGACTTGGTTGTGAATGAGATCATCAAAAATCCTTATCATTGCTCTTTGATATGTTGCTCCTGCATTCTTTAATCCAAACAGCATCACTGTGAAGCAGTATACCCCGATTGGTGTTCTGAAGGCTGTAAGCTTTTCATCTTCTGGTGCCATCTTTATCTGGTTGTATCCTAATGATCCATCCATGAATGAGAAGACTTTATGTGTTGAAGCAATGCCAATCATCAATTCTGGAATGGGTAATGGGAATTCGTCCTTTGGACATGCTTTGTTTAAATCTCTGAAATCCACGCAGATTCTGATCTGACCATTCTTCTTTCTGAATGGTACCACATTGGCTAACCAAGTTGGATATTGTTCCTCACGGACAAATTTAGCTTCTATTAATTTCTTAACTTCTGCTATTACCTTTTTTTTAATATCCAGACGCATTCTTCTCGGTGCTTGTCTGACTGGAACAGCAGTGGGATCTACTCCTAACTTGTGAACTGCAACCTCTAGAGCTAATCCTGGCATTTCATCGTAACTCCAAGCAAAAGAGTCTTTGAACTCCATTAATAGCTTGATTATTTTTTCGGAGTCTTCTTTATTGAGTAAGGAGCTAACAAAGGTCGGCCTAGGGTCTTTGCTAGTACCTAAGTTAACTTCCATTAACTCGTCTATTGTAGATTTAATTTCTTCTTCGAATTCTGGCGGAGCAATTCCAATTTACAGATCTTCGAGATCTTCTGAAGCTTCCAAGCAGTCTTCATTAGGCTCGCAAGTGACAACAAAGCAAAATCCTGTATCGTCAACTGACCCTACTGTGTCGAATCCGAGACCATGTTTTGAATTGGGAGGCCAGCTGGCATTATTCCATAATTTTTCAAAGTGTTGTGATCGACCTTTTGTCCATTATTTAGGTAAGACACCACGTTGAATTAATTTTTGAACACATGGAGAATACCACTCAAAAGGCAATTCCAATAATTTAGAGGAAGTAACACCTTCAAATTGTACATCTTTTTCATTATTGGAAGAAGAAGCACCATGGTAGAACTTCATCGGTTTAGTACCACCACGTACTTCCTTGACCACCATACCCTCGATCTTATTAGAATGGATCGGGGTCAGGGTCATAGTATGCACATAATGGTTAATCTTCTCATACATTGATTTGTATTCTTCATTCTTTTCATCTTCGAGAGAGATCTTGAACTGGGATTTCTTCTGACTTATTGCCGCTGATTCTTTCTTAATTTCTTCTTCTTCAGAATTGTTATCCCAATCAACGTCGATGACTGGTTTCTTTTGTCCAGCTCTTCCAACGTCTCTTCCATGACCTCGTCCCTGGCCTCGACCTCAGGTGCGAGTTCTGGAGAAACCTTCACCATCTCACCGTAAGTGAGTGGTGAGTAACTGTTGGACTAGAACTTCAAGTTCTTCGTCGTCTTGCACTTCTTTTGCTTCATTTGGTATGACATTTATGGAGAATATTGTTTTCTTCGGAGGCACATAATAGGCTACATCTTCGTGAATTCTGATTTCATGTACGGAGAATGGATGCAAGTCACCTTTGATACTTTGTTCTCCTCCTTCATAATATTTTATGCACTGGTGCAGAGACGACGGTACCATCCGGTTCTCATGGATCCATGGCCGACCCAGTAGAGCGTTGAATAATGTTTTAGAATCAATTATGTTGAATTTTGTGATTGTCTTTGCTAAGTCACCGGTTTTCATCAGTAGAGCTCTTTCTGGTTCAACCCTCTTAATAACATCTTGTCTGCTTCAAGGTCGCGAGCATCAATTTCCAAATATGCTAACGTTCGAAGGATCATTATGTTGATTGATGCTCATGGATCAACCAACACCCTAGAGAGCGTAAACTTTCCAATAGTGACTGAAATGTACAATGGTCGGTTGTGATCAGCCGTTCCAAGTAGTAGATCATTGTCCGTGAAGGTAACACCTCGCTATTCTTTTAAAGAGCAAACCTCATCAAAGGAATTACCGGCCATTTGAGCTAAACAAATCTCTGGATCTAGTATAGCCTTGATCAGAGCTTCCCTCATCTCCTTTCACAGGATCAGGGTGTCGTATATGCTTAGTTTGGCTGGTAGCTTCCTAAGATGGGCTAGCACGTTATAGTCCACTTTATTACCATGTTCCTCGGTTTCTTCCAGAATGGGCAATTCCTCTGCTGGGGTTGGCTCCTCCTGAGCAACCACCTGCTTTCCTTTATCCTTTAGACCCATTCTTGGAGGTAGAACTTTTCTGCTTCTTAATTTAACTTCTGTTATTTCTTCTGCATCTGGCACTGAATCTGCCAGTGTATCCTCTTGAATTGGAATGACTGGCTCTTCTACCGTTTCTTTGTAATATGATGACTCTAATTCTATTGCAATCGGAGCTCCTCGAAATTCACAAATAGACTCGTTGCTTGTTGAACTTTCATAGCCATCCTTGTGAACGTCTTCTCCTTCGTCGTGGTCATTGAGGTTTAGTATGATTTGAGAATCATTATTTATATCGGAATCGACATCCTAATTAGCTTGGTTTTCGTTAGTTACGTAATCGTTAGAAATAGACAAAACGTAGCCAACACCAAAACTCTTATCATTAAAAGATCTCGTTGGGGCGAGCAAATAATCATACAGAGTCAGAGGTTCGAGGGATTTCTCCCCCGAATCGGAAACAACTATCCTAGGATAAGCAGCCCCTAGTCTACCCTTCGGAGCCTCGACCTTCTTCTCTTCTACGATTTTCTCTTCCTTCTGAGGCGGTTCTTTGATCACAAGAGATAGTGTCGGCTCAGCAAGTTTCAAACTCTGAGTTGAAGTGCGTACCGAAGCGGTCTGGATGTGATCCAAAATTTTCTTTCAAGACTGTCCAGACGGTACTCCATCCATCATGGGTCGTGTAAGGGTCTATCGGAACAATAGGATCCGTTGAAATAACATTGATCGAACCTTCCTTCTGGGGTTCCTTCATGTATTCCTTCGGGATCGTTATGTTCCCTTTTTGGAGATTGTCGTCAAGCCAAATCTTGAAAGTAATGCAATCCTCTATCTTGTACCTGAGCATCCGGTGGTAAGGGCAATAGTTCGGGTGATCTTTCTTGTTGACTTCTTCCAGCCTCTTGGGCTCTGGTAGTTGAAAATCTGGTGTTTTCATTAAACTGCGGAACATCTTTGCTATTGCTTCAGTCTTGAATGGATATTCCTTATTCAGAAAATCTTTCAGGGTACGTTGTGGATGAGGCGGTTGTTCATAATGTTGAGGCGACTGATAACTCGGTCGAGGCTGTTGATAACCCTGGTGAGGTTGTTGGTAAGTACATTGCGGTGGTTGATAGCTAGGCAGTGGCCGCTCTGGCTGTAACTGCACTGGCTGCTTGCCCTTATCTACTATCGTGTCGATTCCGGATTTCTTTTCAAATGCTTTTACGGGCTTCTGCTTATCATTCTTGTCCATGAAACTTAGCTGCTTTGCTTCCTCTTGTAAGCTCCCGGCCTTGCTAAGCAGCTTCTCGAAAGTCTTGATTGTAAATCCTTTAAGGAGAAGTACTATCGGGACGTAGATACTTTTCAGCAAAATACCGATCACATGTTGTTCCTGAAGTTGTGGTTCACACTTCATACTTAAATTTCTCCATCGAAGTATGTAATCCACTAAAGTTTCATTTGGTTTCTGGTGCTCCACCACTAGATCACCGATAGTGATGTGGTGCCGAGCCCCGGCAAACCGCTTAACGAAGAAGTTTTCCAATTCTGCAAATGTCTTAACTGAACCGTTTGGCAATTCTGCATACCAGTTGAAGGTGATCCCTGGCAAACTGCTGACAAACTGATGGAAGAGTAAAGCGTCACTCCCACCAGCATTGCAGCAACTAGCACGAAAATGTGTGACATGCTACCGGGGGTTCGTCGTTCCATCAAAAGTTTTAAACAGAGGTGGTGCAAAGCCGTTTAGGTATTGGATGACATCAAATTCTTCAGGGTAAGGTCTACCTGTCTGAATAGATGCTCCACTCTTGGATTGTGCTAAAGCTTCTCGCACCTGCTGTTCTAACATGTTTTTAATGTCTTTTCGGGAACCATATTCTGTGTAGAATCCTTATTTTGTGGCTCATCTCCATTGACGGATGTGATCTCTTTTCCTCTATCTGCAATATGGATGATTTCTGGGGGTGTTTCTTTCTGAGGTTGCACCTGACTTTGGACAGTAGCTAATGCAGCAACCATCTCTTCCATCCTCCTTGCCATTTGGGAAATTGTGTCATCTCTTTCCCGAAGTTGTGCTCTCATCACTTCCGGTTCATCTCTTTCCGCGTACTGCCGAGCACCTTGCGAAGCTAATGATGCTCGTGTCTCAACCATATTGATCTTAGCATAGTCCTCATCCATGAAATCTGATGAATCAACTTCATTTTTCAACTTTTCTCCTCTTTCTTTTGCCAACTGACTGATATCTGTCCTTAGGTTTCCTATAGCATCCTCGAGGAGTCTCTTCCAAACGGTCTCCCGGTTTTCATGTGAAGGCTATTGGACTTCTTTTTCAGAAGTTTCTTTTATTGCAGTAGCACTTTCTTCTGATTCAAGCTCGTTGACGAGGCTTTTCCTCTCAGGACGTTGTGTTGGTCTCAGCTCAGTAATAATAGGTCGCCACACCATCCTTCTTGCAGCAGAAGGCCTAGGACCGGACGCTCTGTCGGCTATATGCTGGTAGGTAGTGTCCTCCCTAATATGATGGCCCGATAGAACAACAGGTGAACTAGCTCTCATTTTCTTCCTTGGTTTCTCTATGGCAGTGGCAGGCTCTACTCGCGGTCCGAGGCGGGATCTAGCTGGCACTCGTCCCATTCTTCTTAGGATTTCTGACATGGGGCATCTTTCTTTCCTTGCTATTTTCTCTATCACAGCTTGCAGCCGAGCAAATGGTGTAGTCTTAACCCTTTTTCTCTTGTAGTTACTATAGTATGCAGGTCGGGGTAATGTAGCGGGTATCCTTCGGACGTCTTCTTCATCCGATGCAGCAGAGAGGGGTGAAACCTACTCCCTTCCAACAGAGGTATATAATCAAGCAGTTCTTCTCTTTCCTCAGGAATTTCCTCTAGAAAAGCAACTTCAGTAACTTTGGCTTTCTCGATCCTGGCGATCTTTCTGCCATTATTTCTTCTCTGAGTCCAAGTCAAGGGTGTAAACTTTGAACTGGACCCGATTTCAAAAATAGATGGTATTGCAGCCAAATCCGTACCCTCCACGGTGGCAAGTTCATTATAAACTTAGACTCCCTTCCCTTTCAGTTAGGCAGGAATTAAGGCAGGTGAAGAGACGACTAGACTGGTGGGGGTAGAGATTACAGTCCTCCTACGAACAGTGGTATCTTTTTCAGCTGGAACCCTTCGCAGGGGAGGAAATTCTTGAGTCGACTTCAGGTTGAACTCAATTACGGGCTACTCAATTTCTGGCATTTTGTCCATTAGTGTGAAGAGACTGACATCAGTGAACTTGATATCTGTATTATCGAATCCTTGTCCAAAACGGAGGATCCCATTGTCAGGCAGCTCATCCTTATAGACGGTGAAGTCCATTCCATTGGTGAAGGAGAAAATTAACTTTGGCCCAGTCATTTTCTGCAGTGTAGATTTCGAACGTCAGTCCCGAATTATGCTTCCCTTCGTCACAAAACTTAGAAAGAAAAAGAAAGAGTCAGAACACATTCTTGTTTATCTTAATGTATTTGTGATTTTTAAGAGAATTTGTTTATTAGAAGGTTGTTTATTAGAGGATTTGTTTGTTAGGAAAAAAATGATTAAAGGTATAGAAAAGGTAAAGGACCCGATTCAGAATTGGAAAGAAAGAGAAAGTCTCGTAAGACTTCTCAACCCAATGGACCGCTCCTAAGCTAACACTTATTGGGGGTCCACCCCACCTCAGAAAAGAGGTAAAAGGATTTCGGATCCTCTCTGTTTAGGGGTGTCTAAACAGTGGCTCCTAAATATGAGAGAAGTTGGCTATACCTGTTTAAGATAGAAATGAACATGGTATGCCAACGGAAAGAATTGTAGTTTGGTCCACTAGGGATATGGACTCACTATCAATTTATGAAAGCAAAACCATCTGATTAGGATGGAGAGAGGAACTCGTCCCCAGCGGAGTCGCCAGAAGTTGTCGGCATATTTTTAGGTTAAGTGTTATTTTTTATAAAAGGGGTCGCCAACAGAAGTTGTCAGCGAGTTTTAGATTTTAAATTTAATTTAAATATATATAATTTGGAAAATAGCATTTGATTTTGAAAATAATTTTAAGTTTGAAAATTTTAAGCAATGAAATCAAACCGATCTCACATCCCGAATAGTTTATATAAACGAGCACCACACCACAAACCATGTATGTATCCCGAAGAATAGACACACTGCTTGATGATGGAGCTCGATTAAATAAACTAGAAGAGTTGTGACATCTGTTTGGTCTGCGAAACAATTTTATAAGCCGACAAGTTCCCCTGCTTAATATAAAGAAATTAAGCAGGGTTTATATTACCTGGGTTCTTAAAGTTCCTTATAAGGGCAAGCCCTATAGTTAATTACATCTTAAATGATGGAAATCATTTAAGAAAACTCTCGATAATGATCAGTGGCTTTGCTCTCAAGAATTTCTAATTTTAAGGTTTTCAAAGGATTGGATTTTGGAGATCTCAAAAGGGATTAGCTCAAATTTGCAATAGTTTATTTCAGGAGTCTAAAGGAAGAGAAGTAAGAGAAGCTGAGGATCCAACAAGAATCTTGGAAACTTCCTAAACTATCTTATTGTTTGGCTTCAATTTGAGGATTTATTTAATGTTGTAATCCTGCCAATTTTAATTAATTAGGACTTATGTTTTTATGACATAATCATACAAATAGCCTCGAAGATGTGAGGGTTTATGTCGTACCGAACGACTACCTCGGAATCCTAAGATTAGTTAGGGCTTAATTTGTATAACATGATTATACAAATGCATAACAAAAAGGTTGAGGGTTTATGTTGAACTAGGCAAACTACCTTGAAATCCTATGGCTTGGTTATTTAAAACTAAGAAATGTTTTGTTGAAGTGGACTCAGGTTTTGCTGATGACGATGGCCGTGTTGCCGATCGTGCTCCGAGCTCCTTGTTGTTATAGAGGTTTAGTTTTAGAAGGACAAAATCAGGGGATGAGAAAAGTGTTCTGGTTTAGAAATTTTAAAATCCAAATGTCTTTAGTGTTTTATTAGGGAAATCTTAAAGTTGATTATAACAACACTGGTTAAAATCCGACGGTTCCATCATTCCAGCACCGTTATTTTATCGGATTCACTTAGTCCAGATGAATTTCCTAAACTCAATTGAATGAGTTCCACACTTTCATTTAGACGGTGGGAAATCCCGTTAGCAACATGTAGGTTACATCATCTGAGGTATTCTCGATCATCCAACAAGACGTATTAATTTAGTTATAGATGTAGTTTTGTGTTCTGTTTGTGATTAAATTTTGAGTTGTTTTATATTTTGAATGTTGTGGTGGTGAATTTTATCTTGTTGTGACTTTTAATTTAGTTTTGGGTTTCAGTTTTTTGGCTATCCTAAAGGTTTCAGTTTTCATACAACAATCTTGTTTAACATGCAACAAAGGTAAAGTGCAGTACATGTAAGTAACTTACAATAACATAAAAGCGTACATGGAGGGTCTTCCCGTCATTCCAAGCTACACTTAAAACACATGTTAAGAGCATTTAAATGTTTATTACAAATACCTAGGTAAAGCTAAAGGAAAGGTTTTGGTTGTCTACCAAAGTCCTACTCCTATTGTTAGTCAATTCCTATGATGTCTAGGTTCTTTTGCTTTATCGATGATTTTCTTCACAAAGAACAATTAAGTTCAATTATTCTTCTTAAAACACCTCATTGTATTGAGGAAGTGTTTAGAACAGGTTCTAAACATCTTTTCAATACTTCTGAGATTATTTCGAGTCTAAATGAACTTTTATTGTAGAGATGAATCAATCATCCAGAAATTCAGTTTAATTTATTTCTTGCTCAGTGAATTAGGATATTTGATTATCCTGTAAGTAAAGTGATATTTCACTTAATGCTCCATTTAAGAGTTATGATAACAAAAGCCTCTAAGGGCAAATCAGTTTATTAAAGAATTTAATGATTTAAAATTTGAATTGGTGATTTAAAGTGATTTAATTTACTTATAAAATTTTAATAATTTTAAGTTTGGAATAGTGCTCAAAATGTTTTAAATTTAGTTTAAATCTTTAAACCCCTTTGTTTTATTATCTTAATGTTTCAGATTAATTTTGATGTTTTAAAATTTACTTAGAAGTCTTGGAATTATTCATATATTTTGAAGGTTTGATTTAGGTTAATTATGATATTTTAGGTTAGTTTTGATTAGTTTAATTTGTTTTATATGCTTAATTATGAATTGTTTTAATATTATTTAATATTTTAAATTTGCTTTAAGTTTGTTATTAAGTGATGTTGAATTAATTTTTTAAATTTAATTTAATTTAATTATTAAATCACTTAATATTTTAAATATTAATTTAATTAAGGGTTATTTTCTTTTGAATCATTTAATTATTAATTTCAATTACCTCTTTGAATTTAATTAAAAGTTAAATATTATTAAAGTGATTCATTTAGGGATTTTAGTTTAAGTTATTATAGTCTCTCTAAATTATATCCTTATTTTATTAATCCAAATTTTAATTTATTCCTTCAAAATTCAAATTGTTTAATTAATTATAATTTACTTTAAATACTATCAAGATGATCAATGGGCTTCAACCCCTCAATTCTCTAGGTTTCAATCTTCTAATGAAAATTTTAAAATCAGATATTTCACCCCCCATTTTGATTAGGGCTAAATGTTGATTAGGGTTAAAATCCTTTAATTACCTTTATACCCCTTTAGGCTTATTTATTTCATAACTCATCAAGTTAAACTCAAATGAACTTGAAATTTTTATGTCACTTCACTCATATGTCAATTAAGACATTAGAGGAGAAAATATGATTTTTCTGAATTTAATTTAATTTATATAATTATTTTTGTGAAAAAATAATGGTTTTCAATGAAAATTTAACAACATGACCAAGGTAAGATTTCTGTCCTAAGGAAAATTATGGGCCTTTTTTACTGACCAGAGGACCACTTGAACAACTTTTGGTGATTTTTTGAATTATATTTTATTTATTATAATTATTTTGAGTTTTGGAGTGTTAATTAATTATAAAATAAAATAAAGGTTAAAAAATTAAGTTTTATATTTTCCTTAAGTCCCTCTAACCTCAAGGAGTTTAGTGAAACAAATTTTATATTTTTATGATTTTTCTTTGATTTATTAGAATTAGTTTGGTGAAAAGGTTGGAAAATCTATTTTTTAATATTAAAAATTGTCTTAAGGTTTAAAATTCAATATCTTTACTTTGAGACTTGGAAAAAATATTTCGTTTGTTTCTAAGTGATTAGGAGTCAAAATATGACATTTTTATGATTTTTATTATTTTTTAATTATTTAAAATATTAAAATATGTTGAAAATGAAGATTTTTGAAAAATTATAATTTTAATTTTTATTGACTCCTCTAATAACAGAGAGCCCACAAAACCAATTTTGTGAATTTTTAAAATGTATTTTTGGAGTTATGAATTTTTAAAGTTTAATTTTACTCATGTAACCTGATTAATCCATTTAGTGGGGTTAAACATTTCCAATTGATTTCAAATTTTTATGTGGGGTCCCTCTAATCTAAAGATCAGTGGAGAATTGTTTTCAAGTTTTTTTGATGTGTGGTTAACCCTAATTATTTAAAGTTCAGTTTTGAGTAATTAGGCCAATTAGGGTTATTCTTAATGAATTAACTCAAAACATAATTATCCTTGGGTCCTTTGGTCCTAAGAAACGTCCCCAAATTTTCCTAGAATTTTCTAAGCAATATGCTAACTAATGGAATTAAAATACCAAAAATAGTGATAAAAGCTTGAAAAATACATAACATGCCATAGAGATAGCCTCTGACCTTGAAAAATTCAGGGAATGTTCCCAAGATCAGAGGCTTCAAAAGCCCTATGGTCTCATGCCATGGTGAATTGTCTATGCAAATGGAGAATTAAAATACTCAAATGAGTAAAAAATTAATTAAATATAAAATACTCATCAAATTAACACAATTCTTTTTCCACATTATTCTCCTCTATTCACTGAGCAAAAGCATATTTTTATTTTATTTTTGTGATTTTTCTACACCAAGATATGGATTTTCTAAGTTTCAGGTATTTAATTAAATCAAAAAATCCATATTTATCTACTTATCCACGTGGCGCCGACACATCCTCGGCAGCTCCGAAAGCCCACGCGTCGCCTCCCTATTCGACGTCACCGTCTGAATTAAAGCTCCGGGGGCTCGTGGTTCACGTACCGTTCTATGGTCCGACGCCATCTGAGCCGTCCACTTGATACACGCGCGATCGGACGGCACTTGGTCATCGTCTACGACTGGTGTGCACCCGTGACCGTCCACACTAAAACCCTAAGATCTCTCTCATTTCTCAACAGATTTTTGTGTTCTTATACTCTATGGATTCATCTTGAAGAGACGAACACATCTATACGTTTACATGCATTAAAATCAACTCAAACGAAATAGAGAATCGCCGGAAGCTCTCAGGGAGGATCAGTGTCCATACCTTTGTTCAGGAGGTGAGGCCTCAACTGAATGTGCTCGGCACATTCGCTGGAGTTGGAGGAGCCTGGGGATGAAGCCTCTAGCCCTGTTGAATTATCTAAGTACAACTTCCACCAAGCCCGATTTCAAAGCTTGGCCGATAGAGAGAATGGCTGGCGTGGTGAGGGGGCTTCCACTGGGGAACTCCTTCTCTTGATCTTGTGCAGGTGTGGGTGAGTTTAATTTCATTTTGGTGGAGTTTCCAGGGATGTCCTATTTTGGGCAGAGAATTGAGCTCCAAAATTGAGCTCAATCAGTGGGGTTTAGGACAGGAGAGCAGTGGGGATGAATTTCTCTTGGCTAGGGGAAGCTCTGTGAGGAGTTTGGAGGAATTCTGTGAAAGTTGATTTCAGCCAACCTTTTGGCCGAGAGGGGGTGGCTTATTTAAATAGCCATGGCTAGAGCTTCCCAGGGGCCATTGATGGCTGGGATCAGCTACTTAGGGGGAGCAGATGAAGAGCTGTGGTGGCTAATTGGAGTGGGGCAGCTCAGCAGGTGAGATTTGAATTTTTTGCTCATTCTAAGGTCCTCGGCCATGATGTATTCCGGCGGTCTGGTGGCTAGCCGGCCAGAGTTAGGTCACCATCTGACTCAGGGGAGCCATGGCTAGGGTTTGGTGCAGTGAATTGGCTTTGGACAAGTGTTTAAGGTTTGATTTAAATGGAAAGGGGGGAGGCTAATTTTGGGCTCTTTTTGTTCCAAGGCATGGTTTAGGCTAAGTTCACCTCCCCAAGGCCTGACTTTGGGCTGGGAGGAATCATTTGGGTCAGCCAAGAGAGAGTGGTGAGGTATCTTTCCATGGTGAGGTGGCTAAGCTTGATTTAGAGTGTGACATGAATATGGTAAAAAGGGCTTAATGAAGGATTAGGAAATAATCTCCTCTTCTTGCCATTAATGGCTTGGTGAGGTGGAAAGTGGCTTCCATGGCTTCCATGTGGCTTGTACATGGCTCAATGGCTCCTATTTGGCTTGGAAAAAGTTTGGTTAATTTCATAAAATGGATTTTAACGATTTTGGATATTTTGATGGAAATTTGGATGAAGCTTTATTTAGAATTATTTAATCATTGGTTTAGGACTTAGGTATGATTTTAATTGAATGCATGATGAAAAAGAGTGTCATATGGGCTTTGGATGAATTTTTTGGGCTTCTGGATTTGGTGGAAGTGCGCTTTTAGAATGGTTTAAGAAAGTGGGCCTTTAGGTTTGAAAACAAATTGGTGCATGGAAATTTTTTGAAGGATTGGGCCAAAAAAATTTTGGGTTTAGTTTATGGATGTGTCATGAGGGATTTGAAACAAATTTGAGGTGATTTGGAGTTGAATTGGGTTTGATTTGGGACTTTTTGGTAAAGGGGTCAAAGTGGGTTAAATTGGGCTAACTTGGGCTAAGGTTGGGCTAATGTTAGATTTGATGTAAAATTAATGTTTAGAAATGTTTATGGGAGTGTCACAAAGAGTTTTCAACTTTGGTTAGGCTTTGACTTTGAGATTTGGGCCCATTTGGGTTTATGGTGGGTTTAGGCCAAAAATGGGGATTTTGGTTTTGGGTTAGGTTTGGGTGGAGTTTAAGTTCAAATTTGGGGCAAGTAAAGTTAGGTTTTTTGTTTTTGGGGATGTTAGGAAGGTTGAGGAAAATATTTGGGGCTAATTGGAGTTAAGTTGGGTTGGTTTTGGCTATGTTTAGGTCATGGGCCAAAATTGGGCTTTAGGCTTCAAATTGAAATTGGATCCAAATGTCAATCAAATTGGACTTGGATTTGGTCTAAATTGATATTTGGGTTATTGAATTGAAGTTTAGAATTGAATTGGGTCAAAGTTATGGTCAATTGGGTTGATTTGGTTTGACATTGGGTCCACTTAAGTTAAAAATAGGTTAAATTGGGGTTTTTGGTAAAAGTGGGCCAAATTGACAAAATGGGCTTATGGTATAGTTCAACAAAGTGAAATTGGGAATATTTGGGATTTTCTGGAATTTTCTAGGAATTTTTTGAATTTATGGATTTTTTTGTTAAAAAGGGCATTTTGGGTATTTGGAGAGTATTGGGGGGTATTTTTAGAAATTTTGGTATAGTTGGCAAGGGATGATCAATTTGAATGGTGGGAAATGTTTAGGACTGATTTTGATGAATTTTGGGTAATTTAGGAAATTTTGCAAATTTTCAGCAATTTCAAGGGTATTTGGTAGGCTTGGTGGGTGTAGGGCCCCGGGGGTCAAAAATTGAAATTTTGGAAAAATAAAGATTGATCAAGTTTGAGTAGAATGGAATCACTTTGGTTGAGCCATGAAGCCATATCAAGCCCATAAGAGCCATGAGAGGACTCATTTGAGGCATTCACTATGTTGTTCCTAACCCTCTTAACTAGGGGCTTAGGGGTTAAGGTTCATCCATATGAATTACCTACATGAGTCAGGAAGTTAAGCTAGGTATGAATGGTTTTAGGACATGGAATGTGTGTGAAAGTGTAATGTGTGCTGGTCAACCCTAACCATACCAGGCCACCCAGGGTAGTCCTAAGGCCAAATAGTCCTATAGGGAACTCATCCTTTAAACCTCCACATTTGATCTTAACCCTTCAAGTGACTTAGGGGTTTACAATCAGGCATGTGGGGTTTAATGGGAGTTAAGAGGTGTTTGAATTTCTAAATGGTGGGTGCCATCTTAAATCCTCTAGGATAGTCAAAGGGAAAGCCTAAGGCTAGATCCTTAGTACTAAGGAGAGAAAAGAGAAAAGACCTCATCAAAAATGAGGCCAACAGGCGCCGTCGATCTCGCCGTCGGCGCCCTAGATCAAATTTTCATTGTTTTGGTCCTTTTTGCTCCAAATTCACTCCTTTTTGCATATTTTTGCTCCAATGTCCATAAATCTTCACATCTGTAATAAATCATAAAAAATACCCTTCTTTGAATTGCAATATCATCAAAATCAATATAAAATAAGCATGAAAATCTTAACATATTTTCAGTGGGTCAAAATCTCCCAAACTGAACTATTACTTGTCCTCAAGTAATCTTTAGTACTACATAAATGTTTTGATACATTGTAGTAAATTTTTAATTCAAAAATACTATAATTTTGATTTAAACAAATATCATAGTAAGAATTCTTAGAAAGATTTTCAAGTAATTAGATTAAATGTGTAGAATTAAGGCTATCTAGTTATCAAGTCTAAGAGTTCTAGTCTTCTATTCATTTCAAGAACAACTATATGTTGCAATATCAATTCACTTAGAATATTCAGATGATAGGAAATTCATGAGGGCACTACTACTAAAGAAACTAATCATAAATATAAGTTCAGAAATTTTTTTAGTTTTCTCTTTAGGTTAATCCAAGTGAAGCCAATTTTTTATAAGGCATCTCCTCAAGCTTCTCCTCACTTACTTTTTCTTTTCTTTTTTTCTTTTGGATTGTTTTTCAATCCTATATATTTTTCTTTTTTTTTCAGGGATTGTTTTTCAATCCTTTCTTTTTCTTTTTCTTTTTCAAGTGAGGATTACTATATTTGGATAACCTGTTAATAATTTTAAACTTCACTCTTCTTTTCCTAAATTTGAAACTTTTAAACATTCCTTACCTTATATGTAATTCATTGTTTTTATATCATTGAGTACCAATCTTTTCTTTCTCAACTAAATTCCTAAGATTCTTAATATTTCAAAATATAGTTTTCTTTACTTTAAATAGTTAACCATATTCTTATCTTCTTATAACAAATATCTTAACCTAAAAATTTAATTTTCATTACCAAAAATATTTCTTTGAATCTTCTACAATATTTAGATAAAATCTAAATATAGTTAACTGAATTAAATTTTATCACAAAAATCATTTTTATAAATTTTGAAAATATTTTAATTGAGAACACATAATAGTTAATAATTTTCTCCCTCCCAAACTTAAAGTTTTCAATAATAGAAATAATACAATGTGGAAAGAAAAATTCTAAATATAAATCATAAATTTCCACTTTAGGCATTTTTATCTTTTTGAAATTTTGCAGGTTCTTCTAAGAAATTAACTTCAACTGACCTGTAATATTAGAAACTTTTCTGCACATTTAACAATTTAGAGAATTTGCTGGGGTAATGAAATTTTAAAATAAGTATATAAACTAAAACATTTAATAACAATAATTAACTACAAAGGACATTACAAAATAACATTTGCATTTCACAACATAGAAAAAATAGTCTACTATTTTTAACTTAAAGGTTCACAATTACAATTACAATCACAATCCATCACAATCATTCAGAAATGAAAATACAAACTACAAAACAAAACGCATATCTCAGAAACAAAACATAGTCCATAGAATACAAACAAAAAAATGAAAGTACTACAACAAAACAAACACATACATCACATCATATTACAAAGATCAGTCATCAAAATCCCATGCTAAGTCTTCATCCCCCTGTTCAGCAGGTGGATTGGGTTGATAATGAGTATAACGGGGGCATTCAGGAAAAATGACATCAGGCTCTCCTCTGGAGTGTCTAGCCTGAGCATCATAATAAGCAATCTCAAATTCAGAGTGTCATTGAAGATACTCACTTTTGTGATCATGTCTCCACTCTAAACCTTCAATCATTTGATCTATTCTTTCTAGTTTTTCGTCTAACTTTTCAAAACTTTTCCGTCACAGGGTCATTGCATTCATCAAATCATACAGAGTAGGGGAGCTAGATGGATGAGGGTCATAACTAGTAGAAGGGATGTCTCTACTAGTAGAAGGTGCCTTGCTCCTACTCCCAGATCTCCATTCCTCATGTAATTCGTAAGTTTTCAAATTATCTTTACTATTGGGTTTCATAGGGTACACCCATTCTTCATCATCTCTTGCTTCCACTCCAGATAGTTGGCAAAGTGCATAAATTTGGCCAGGATGCCCTAAATCTCTACTTGATTCACTCTTTGTCGTGACCAAAATTTTCTGAAAAATTATTCTCCCCACATTTATAATTCTATTGTTTTGAATACAGAAATTCAGAACATCTCTCTCTCTCTCTCTCTCTCGATACTTCACTATAGTGATAGGTCGGTAGCAGAATAGAACAAATGAAATAATGTCATGCCTTAGCTGTGGCATTCATCATAGACAGAGGAAAGTTAATCCGTTCACGATGCTTAATTTTCCAAGTCCCTTTCCTATCAAATAGAAGGTCAATAACATCGTCTAACGGACCTTCCATAGTTCCAAATGTTTCATACTCACTAGAATAAAAATCGTGAAGCTCGTAAAAAGAATTAATGCTGGCAGCATTAAAATCGACAGAAAGTCCTCTTACTTGGACAAGCTCATTCTCAAGTTGAGTCAGAATAGAATAGAACTCTCTCACAACTTTAATAGCAGCTATATTTGTAGTGTAGCAGAAGTTCTCCCGTCTCCTTTCTCTAATAACTCGTTCCACCTCTCCTGCAAGATTATAAAAACTCAATCTTGAATACACTTCTTTCCTTAGAAGATTGAAGTGTATCTCGATTAGGCCTTTGCATTTATAAATCTTGCCTCGTCAAATTCAAGTCTCCTCTTTTAACGTGGAGCTATTTTTCGATCTATCAAAATTACAAAAATTTAAACTAAACTCTAAAATAGTAATACAATGGCTTCCAAAGGTGACTTAAAGTAATTTAAATCAAGTTCCATGAATTTCTTCCAAGTCGTTTCTCCACATTTTAAATTTTTTTGAAATTCCTCAATGTGGAAGAAATTCATGGTGAAAATCAAAAATTTTTACATAAGAGGGAAGCTCTTACCAAGGGAAGATGAAATTAGGTGTTAAAATGCATTGAAATCACTCTAAATCCAAAATCTATCAAGCCCCAGGTTGAAATTTTTGGTAAATAAGGGAAGAAGAAGATGAATAGTGGCGGTTGACTGGTCAAAATCGCGGTTAAAAGGTAAATTTTGGGATCTCACCATAGGCGGGGTCGTTTTGCGCTGTCGGCGGGCTCTAATGGATTTAATTTCAATAGCGCCGTTGGCGGCCTTGAGCGCGCCATCGGCGAGATTCTCAATATTGATCATTTTTCAAATTTTTACGATTTCGATCAATTTTAAGCCTCGTTGTGATCCGTTCGATCATTTTAATCATATATTTTAAGTGATTAAGTGATGTATTAACATAAATAAACATACTCACAAAAAAACTTTACAATTATATATTAAATCTAAGTGTTACAATACACATTACAAAGCACACATAAGTAGGTATTTTCTCAACCTAAATTCATCTAATCAGCATTGCAATCCAAGCCAGAACACTCTAAACTTTGAAAACAAACAATTTCAAACATAATCTAAACTACAGTGAGATTAAAAATGAAAACAAAGAAAGCAAACACACAAACATAGTTCAAATCAAGTGCAACATAAAGAAAATAGTACAGTAAAGCAATTTTACTACTCTTCTGAATCAGTGCTGGTTTCTCCTCTAATATCACCCATCACTCGAACATGGACGAACAGGTTATAAAAAGGTCAGAATGGGAATTCTTTAGTTGAATCTTCTTCAATCCATCCCATCCTTCTCATTAAGCATATTAAACTTTCTTTAAAATGCCCAGTATGTTCAAAATGTTCTTTCATCCTCCAATCGATATGATCAAAGAAATCAGACATATTGTTAACTGTACTCGTTAAATTTTGTACCTGCTTCTCCATATTCTTGATTCTGTGTAAGATCACTGGTTTCTTGTCCACTACTAGAGATTGAATAGAAATATAATTTTGCGATGCTTGATCCATAATCACGCCCATATCATTCTCTTCATCATTGGCTGAGAACATTCTAGTTGGGTCTAAAGGTTTCCAAGGTAGCAATACCTTTTCCCAAATCTCGTACGATACTTGAAACAGACTGCATATTAAGAAAATTATTGAAGGATGTCTAAGCCCTTGAGATGATCCTTGAACGATCAGGCCAAACATGGACTTCACAATAATTAATCCAAAATCAATTGGCCATCCCATTTGAATGCAGTAGTTCAATATAGCACTCTCTTTGGTAACTTTACCGATTTTCATTGTCGGTAATAACTTTGCAGATATGAAAAGTGCCAATGTTTTGAAACGGGATTTAAAAGTGTTGCAGAAAAACTGACGTACCCGTTTTCTCTAACTTCCCAGTCTTTAGTTTCGTGTGTCAAATATTGGTAAATTTCATTCATCTTATCTTTCGTTGACACAAAATTAGAATAATGGCAGACAAGAACATTCTCAAGCATGTACAATTCATTAATTAGTCTAGAATTAAATGTTATCCACATACCTCGCACATTGACGCTTCCTTGGTTGATAAATGCAGATTGGCGTAGAACTCATTCACCACTGGAACGACTACTGCGGCAGTAGTATAGCAAAATACTTCCCATCTTCACCGCACGATCATTTCTTCAATTGCTAACGAAGGATTGCTTAATTCTCGATTGACAAATCCTCTTAATTTGATTAGCCTTCTCTTTGACATCACCTTTTTGAAAAGTCGTTGTGCCTCGGCATCGACGAACTTTATCCGGTTGTACACTTGAAATCTAGGGTAATCTACAAAATTGGAAGCCATTAGAGAAGAATTCAAGGGATGTTTCATTCATTTTTTGGAATTTGGAGTGTTTAGGAACAGTCCGTAGAAGATTATAGAGGATAAATTCGCCTAAAACCACAATTTTGAACTCCATAAACTGTCCACTAGCAGATCTCACTGCCGGCAGCCTCGATGGAGCCGTTGGCGAGCATTGTGAGATTAAATTCCAGGACTCTCAGGAAAAACCCACCATCAGTGACGTCAAGCGCGCCGTCGGCACCCTAGGTAAAATTTTGCACAAAAATGTCGTGGTCATATACGTTCCAAATTTTCTCTATGGATCCAAATTCTTGATAATCAAAGGGCAAATTAACCAGACTTTTGTACTTCCAAATACTAAAATTTGTTACCACTACTAGAAAATTTAATTTCTGGCGAAGGCACGAAACACTTGACCTGGAATAACTTGCTATATAGATGTGTACGAACTAAAACTTTTTAAATATGTGTTTATATAGCAAAATATAATTTTAAAAAGAAAATATTTTATATACTTTTTGGGTACTACGCTAGTATACGTATCATTTCAAGTAATATAGAGTTTTGAAACAAAGACCCCAGTATCGATCCCACGGGGAAGAATTATAGTAATAAATTTCTAAATATTATATTTCAAAAGTCTTTTTGTATTTTAATGTAACTATAAATTACTATTAATTTACTAGATGCTAATAAAGAATACAATAATAAGACAATAATTTTATAAAAACTATATAAAATAACAATTTTCTTCCCTTCAATTAATCTAAGATTTTTAAGATAATTTAATATTCGTTGGAGAATTTGATTTATGGTATTGTGCCAAATAGAAGCATTCTTATTCTTTACCCTTTGATCCAGGCACAAAGAACATTGGCTAATTTACATATCAAGTCCGGATGTATTGTTAGTAGAATGGGTTAATCTAGACTCACACTACTAGATGTCCAAGGGTGGTTATGGTCGGCCCTACTAGTGACCCTTTCCTAATCTATAAATCAAATTATAAGAATTTAGTATGTCACTTTAAAAACTTATCCATTCTACTCCCTTTAAATCTTATCTTCCTATTTATTTGCACTTCACCTTGAATAGCCCGCACATGGCCTTCGACTACCCAAGGATTCATGTGACACTTACAAGTTAAGAGTTTTTCTCCTTCTAGGTCTCAAAACTCTTCAACATGTTTTCACAATTAAAATGGCCAATTTAAAAATTAAAGTAAGATCAGGTATTAATGTCATCACAATGTTTTGAAAATATTTTGAATTTCTATTGTCCATCTAATCTTTTATTATCTTATTTATCTCTTCATAATTGAAGGAAGAAAGTAAACTAACTACTCAGAACACATTGAATATAAACAGCAAAACATAATAAATAAACTTTGAATCAAATGTAAAATACTTATCTCAAATATTCCTTCTACAGATCTTCTGATTCCTACTGACTCCACAGTGTAATGAACTCCAGATGCAACAACTTGAAAATAAACTCACTAAACTAAACAAAAGTGGCCCTAAATTTCTCTCTCTATTTCTCTCTCTAAGAATGAGAGATCCTAGAGTGGATAAGAGAAAGGGTTTACAATTGGGGGCACGTTTTCCTGAAGAAATGGACTCCTATTTATAGGCTTCAAGGGTTTCCTTTAGGCACCTCTTCAAAATATGTCCACATTCAATGAATCTTCTAGAAGGTCTGTCTGGCGCCTAGGCACCGGACACCGCGTCCAGTTCTTCGCACCTCTTCACTTTGGCTCGCACCTCTTCGCGATTAAAACCGTTTTGGAGCGTCCAAATGCAATGTATCACATGTCCTATTATCAAGGAACAACTGCTAGTCTTCTAGAATGTCCAATGACCGCTCACTCCATCAAAATAACCTTTTAAACATTGTCAAAAACTTGACAGTTTTTGTATCGAGTCTGGCGCTTAGGCGCCAGGCCATATTTTTTATACTTTTTGTATTTTGCTCCATTTTTGCTCCTTTTTGCTCCTTTTTCCTTTTTGAACCTTTTTACATCGCCTACATCCAAAAACACAAAAAAATACCTTTCATTAAAGCATAATATCCTTTGAAATTGATACGAATTAAGACATAAAGAAATATGTATTTTTTTATAGATCAAAATCCCCCAAACTTAAATGTTACTTGTCCTCAAGTAACTCTTTCTACTATATAAAATGTATAACCTTTGAAATAAAAGATAAATATTTAAGATTCCTTATAATTTTTTATTTTATAAAATTTTTAGTAAATTATTAACCCAATTTCACTAACTAGGTTTAATTTTAAGAATTTAAAGAATATCTAATTACCAAATCATAAGATTTCAAACTTTTCATCCATTTTGAAAATAATAGAAGTCTATTATATTAAGCTCTCATAGATTATTTAGAAGAAAAAGATCTTCTTGAAGAATCTTTCCTAAATAAATATTCATGTATAAAAATTAAGTAAAATATGTAATTAGTTTTTTTTTCTTATAAGATAATTCAAGTGAAGCCAATTTTTGATTAGGCATTTCCTCAAGCTTCTTCTCTCTTCTCTCTTCTCTTTTTTTTTTTTTGAATATATATAGAGAGGATTACTATATCTGGATAGCCTGTTAATGGTTTTGAACTTCACTATCCTTAACTTATATTTTCAAAACTTATACATTCCCACTTAATTATTATAACATGAATAAGAATTCAAAAAGATTTCCAATCTTTTCTTTTTCAAGAGATAATTTTTTATTACTTAATATTTCTAAAATTTTATTATTTCTATCATGAATAGAAAAAATTCTTAATCTTATTCTTCTTTAAGTTAAATAATTCTATTCTTAAAATCAATCAAAGTTATTAAAATTTTGGTTAATTTCACTAAATTGTTTATAATTTCAAAAATAAAAGTGATCTCAAATAAATTCTTCTTTCCTTATGTTATGTTAAAAAGTTTTTATTTTTATGAAAATGTTAGCTCTTTAAGGACAAATAAAATTTAAATTTGAATGTATTTTCCCTTCCCCCAAACTTAAGTTTTGGTATACTATGATAATTTGAAAGTATGAGAGAAAGAAAATCATAAGAATTTTTATAAGTATGTAAAAACAATCTTAAAAAGAAAAATTAACTTCTATCATGCTTTTATGAATAATTAAGATAAAATTGAAGCATGTATAAAAAGTAAGCAGGCTATTTTTTCTTATTATACTAAATTTGAAACAAAAATTAAACCAGAGAAAAATTACTAATTACTAAACAGTAGACTAAAACAAACATAACATAAATTAACTCTAACTTCAGTCTCAACATGATATACTAAGAATATTTTAACAACATAATCTTAACACTGCTCAATCCACATAGATATTTAAACAAATCAACATACATTAAACACAAAACTAAACAAACAATCCAAATAAAACAAACTAACAGAGTAGCTCATCATAAAGATCTATAACTACTAGTCACTAGCTGTAGCCTCATCATCATAATCATCACCAAAGGAAAATTCTACGTCCTTAGGATCAACAAATGGTGTGAAACTAGGAAAAGTAGGGAAACTAACATCATGTTCACCCTTCAGAAATCTGACTAGGGCTTCATCATACTCAGCATCATAACTACTCTTCCTCTGGGTATAATCAGATAAATGATCAAGTTTCCTATCAATAGTATCAATCCTGCAGTGAGTTTGAAATAACTCCTGCTGCTACTCTATAAACTGATCATGCTTTGAGTCCTAGAAACTCGATGGTGGCTCAATAGAAGTAGAGGTTAGAGAATTAGAAGGTATACTTGGAATATGTGCAGAAGTAGAAGGAGTTGTCGATCTCTTCCCTCGAAGACGATCATAGATACTAACACTCTCCTGCCCAACTGGCTTAGTAGACTTTAACTTCTCCTCAGAAATATCAGCAGTGAATCCATTACTAACACAAAATTAATAAATCAGAGATGGGAATCCCAATCCAACAGAAGTGTTGGATCTCGTAGTAGAATCCACAGAATCATAAATAATACTCCCGACATCAATAGGTTTCCTTTCCTGAATGCAGTAGTTTAAGATCGCTTGATCTCTAGTCACTTCACTCAGGTGGTTGGAAGGTAATAATCTTGCAGAAATAAAATAGTGTCATGATTTAGAAATACCATTTAATTTGGAGGATTTGAAGTTTACCCTTTTTCCATTCCTGATCTTCCAAGATCCAGTACCGTTAGTCAAATAAGCAATGATCATATCCAAATCTCTCTCAGATGGTGATAATCCAGAATAATGGCATTCAATAGATGGTGGCAGGCCATAAAATATATTGATTCTTTCAGGACTAAATCCTACTCCGATACCTCTGACAAAGACTTCATAATCTTCGGCATCCAGAAAATTTGCATAAAACTCTCGAATAATAGGGATAACAGCAACAGCAGTGAAATAACAGAATCTTTGCCAATTTTGTGCAACGATAGTGTTTTCAATCATTTCTCCCGGATGATAGAAACTTCGTTCTGAAATGAACTTCCTAGATGTCGCAAATTCATGGAAGCGAAAATGTGCAACCTGCAGTAGAAAATTTGCTGCTATCAAAGTTATCTCGTACCTTCCCTCGTTTAGATTTTGGAGCCATCTAAACGTGAAAGAAAACAAGAACAAATTTAAGAATCAAAGATTTAAACTCTTTTTAAGCTTATAAAACTTAAAATAAGTTTAAAAATCCAAAGAAATCACTAAAAATCTAAAATCGTTTTCAAAATTTCGGTTCTTAGGAAAACCTAGGGAAATCTATGGTGAAAATCGAAAATAAATGGTTTAAAGTGTAGATCTGACCTTGAGACTAATAAATTGAGTGGTTTCGCACTCAAATCCTTGATGTTTTGACCTTAAAATGGATCTAAAAGGTGTATTTTCTAGAATGTGGGGAAGAAGATGAAGCTTAGGCATCAAAAATGGCTTTTGGGGGTAATTTAAGTAAATTTTTGGGTACAGGCCGAACTGGCGCTTAGGCGCCAAATTCTGGCACCTAGGCGTCAGACTCGCCTTTCACAAAAAAATATTTTTAAACTTAATTTTCCACCAAAATTCATAAATTCAACTTCCAATTACTCATATCAGAGTAGGGCTTCAGTTTCTAACTTCCACAACATTTTCAAAAATTTATAAAAATTAAATATTTGAGTTTAAATCAAACTCACTAAATTCCATTTATAATCTTCAATATTGACTCAATACATTCTAGATAAATATTACACTTGATTTAAGTTCCTTATACACACTCAAACACAACAATTTGTATGCAAAAACAACACATATTGAACATGAAAGCAAATACACAAACAAACATAATCGATTCTCTAAATCGATTCAACGATCAACAAATCATATAATAACTATCTCATTACCAGAATATTCTAATCTTCACAAGGGAAATTGTTTATTCCACTTGGAAAGAACACTAACGCTCTCGGGAAATCGGTAGCCGTCTTTTCGTCAATCCACTTGTTCTTCGCATACATTTCAACTTGAGCATCTTGATAAGCCGCAAATGATCAAATTGAAGTTTCATTTGCCATTCTAGATGTTCAACTTGATGAAACATCTCATGAAGGCGATCTCCAATGCTTTTAAACTCTGCTTCAAACTTATCCAAACGACAAGAAATTTTCTCTAAACTTACAGCGATGAAACCATTGATGTAGGGTTAAGGATCCTTTGAGACCTTGTCCCTAACTTCTTCTCCATGATTTCTTCCTTCCATATTCTTCAAAAATTTCTCAAATCTCTCAAGAATGAAGTGCAAGGGATGTAATTTTGATTGCTTGATGTTTAGAGAAGAAGATAGGTTAATTTAAAGGTGAAAATCGTGTGAAAAACTGAAAATTTTTTATTTTTACATGACCCAGTAACCATGGCGCTTAGGCGCCGAATCTGGCGCCTAGGCACCGGAAATATGTTCAACTCTGTTTCTCCTAATCATCAAATTTCAAAATTTCACTCTCCAAGATAGGTAAATTATACTGGTAAGAGTAATTTAGACTCAATAACTAACATTGTAAACAATCATAATGAAGGTTAACTTGATCTCCTTTTTACTCATATTCAGAATAGAGTGATCCGATTTCTAAATCTTATATACTTCAAAATAATCTTCAGTCTAAGTCAACAAAGACTTATGAGCATCAAATTTTTCTAAAGTAATATAAAATTAATCAAGATCGAGGCATAACCTTACCTTAAAACAAAAAAAAACTCATAACAAAAGATAATTATGGGTTGCCTCCCACAAAGCACTAGGTTTAACGTCGTCAGCCGGACTTAAGTAAATCTTTAATCAGGTTGACTTAATTTATAAGCCTCTTTATAAATATTTTTAATATCTCCCAAATAAGGCTTCAATCTTACTCCATTTACTTTAAAAATTTTTCATGTTTTGGGATCTTTAATATCCACAGCTCCATAATGGTATACTTTCTCAACTATATAGGGTCCAATCCATTTAGATCTTAATTTTTCAGGAAAAAGTTTTAAACGAGAGTTAAACAGTAATACTTCTTGTCCAGGTTCAAAAATTTTTCCTGAAACTTTCTTTTTATGGAACATCTTCATTTTCTCTTCATAAATCCTCTCATTTTCATATGATTCGTTTCTTATTTCTTCCAACACATTTAATTGCAATAATCGTTTTTCTCCTGATTTATTCAAATTAAAATCAAACTCCTTTATCGCCCAATAAGCTTTATGTTCAAGTTTTACAGGTAAATGACAATATTTATCATAAATTAACTGATAAGGTGACATTCTGATTTGTGTCTTATAAGCTGTTTTAAAAGCCCATAATGCAAAATCAAGTCTATCAACCCAATCAGTTCTTTTAGGATTAATTGTCTTCTCTAAAAATCTTTTAATTTCTCTGTTTGATAATTCAGCCATTCTACTTGTTTGTGGGTGATAAGCAGTTGCAATTCTATGTTTGATTCCAAATTTTTGAAGTAATGATTGAATTCTTATATTCGTGAAATGATTTCCACCATCAGTGATAATTACTATATCATTTTCTTTAAAAATTTAGAAACACTTTTGGAATCACAGATTGGTAAAGCAACAGCTTCAATCCACTTTGAAACATAATTAACTGCTAATAAAATATAAATTTTTCCAGATGATGGAACAAATGGTCCCATAAAGTCTAAACCTCATATATCAAAAATTTCAACTTCCAATATATAGTTCAAAGGCATTTCATCCTTCCTAGAAATATTTCCCATCCTTTGACATCGATCACATGTTTTCACATTATGTCTCACATCTTTAAATAAGGTAGGCCAATAAAATCCAGAATTTAAAATTTTAAATGCAGTTTTATCTATGCCAAAGTGTCCTCCAAAATCAGAATCATGACATTTTTGAATAATAGCAAAAGTTTCCTCATAAGGTACACATCTTCAAATCATAGAATCTTTACTAATTTTAAATAAATGAGATTCTTCCCAAATATAAGATTTAGGATCATATTTAAATTTCTTAATAAATTTGTTATCCAAGTCCTAAGGCAAAATATTGCTAACTAAATAATTAACCATATCAACATACCAAGGTGTTTTGCATCCTTGAATAACATATAAAGATTCATCAGGGAATTTCTCATTTATATTTTCTTCTGAAATAATATCATTTTTAATTCTAGACAAATGATCAGCAATTTGGTTTTCATTTTCTTTTCTATCTACAATTTGAAAATCAAATTCTTGTAGAAGTAAAACCCATCTTATAAGTCTAGGTTTAGAATCCTTCTTAGATAATAGATATTTAATAGCAGAATGATCAGTATGAACTATGCATTTAGTACTAAGAAGATAAGGTCTAAATTTATCAAAGGCATATACTATAGCTAGAAGCTCTTTTTCAGTGGTAGTGTAATTTCTTTGTGTTTCGGTGAGAGTTTTACTAGCATAATATACAACTTTGAAAATTTTCTCATATTTTTGTTCTAATACAGCTCCAATTGCAAAATCACTTGCATCACACATTAATTCAAAAGACTTATTCCAATTAGGTGCAACAATAATAGGTGCAGTTATTAATTTTTCTTTTAGAATATTAAAAGCATTAATACATTCTTTATTAAATTCAAATTTTGCATCTTTTTCCAATAAATGACAAAGAGGTTTACCAATTTTAGAAAAATCCTTTATGTATCTTCTATAAAATCCAGCATGACCTAGAAAACTTCTCACATCAGTAACAGTAGTAGGTGGTTGTAATTCAGCAATAACTTTTACTTTTGCTTGATCTACTTCCATCCCTTTTTGTGACACTTTGTGACCAAGTACAATGCCTTCTGTGACCATGAATTGACATTTTTCCCAATTAAGAACTAAATTTGTTTCTTCACATCTTTTCAGAACTTTGGCTATGTTTTCTAAACAAGATTCAAAAGAAGTTCCAAAAACTGAAAAATCATCCATGAATATTTCAATTCCTTTGTCAATCAAATTACAAAATATTGACATCATACATATTTGAAAAGTTGCTGGTGCATTACATAAACCAAAAGGCATTCTTCTAAAAGCAAATGTTCCATAAGGACTTGTAAATGTTGTCTTTTCTTGGTCCTCAGGAGCAATAAGTAATTAATGATAACCAGAATATCCATCCAAAAAACAGAAATATGGGTGTCAAGCTAATTTATCGAGCATTTGATCCAAGAAAGGTAAAGGAAAATGATCCTTTCTAGTGACTTTATTTAATTTCCTATAGTCAATACAAATTCACCATCCAGTAACTTGTCTTGTAGGAATTAGTTCATTTTTATCATAAACAATGACAGTTACACCTCTTTCTTCGGAACACAATGAATAGGACTTACCCATTGACTATTCGAAATAGGATAAATAATACCAGCATCTAACCACTTAATAATTTCTTTTTAACAACCTCTTTCATGATAGGATTTAATCTTCTTTGCGATTCTATAGTAGGTTTAAAATTTTCTTCCATTAAGATTCTATGCATGCAAATGGAAGGGCTTATTCCTCTTATATCAGCAATAGTCCAACCAAAAGCTTTCTTATAATTCTTTAACAAACCTAGTAGTTTTTCATCTTGATCTCTACTCAGTTCAAAAGAAATAATAACAAGTAAAGTTAACGAATTTCTAAGAAACGCATATTTTAAATGTGAAGGTAACATTTTTAATTCTAGTTCAGGGGCTTTTTTAATTGATGGTAAAAGTATATCAGTTTGAGTTATGTCTAAAGTTTCCCAATTATTTTTAATAAAATGAGTCTCTTCTTCTTCTACTACTTCATTTTCATCAGTTAAAAATTTAAATTTTTCTTCAGAAATGACTTTACATTTTTCTTGATAATGTTTTTTAATTAAATAATCAATTATATACATTCGATAACATTTCTCTTTATCAGGGTACTTCATTGATTTAAGAACATTGAATTTAATTTCTAAATCATTAACTCTCATGGTTAGTTCTCCCTTTTACACATCAATCATAGCTCATCCGGTTGCTAGAAAAGGTCTCCCTAAAATAATAGGTATCTCTTTATCTTCTTCCATATCAAGTAATTGGGAAGATAAATTTATCCACTTTAACAAGGACATCCTCTATAACTCCTTTAGGATAAGTGATAAATCTATCAGCTAACTGAAGGGTTACAGTGGTGGGAGTAATATCTCCTAAATCCAATCTTCGAAAGATAGAAAATGGCATGAGATTAATACTTGCACCTAAATCACATAAAGCTTTTCTACAAAATTTTTCTCCAATAGCACAGGGTATAGTGAAACTTACAGGATCCTTAAGCTTTTCAAGTAATTTCTTTTGAATTATTACACTGCGTTCTTCACTTAATGCAACAGTTTCAAAAGTTTCAAATTTTCATTTTTTGCTTAAAATATCCTTCATAAATTTTGCGTAAGTTGGCATTTGTTCCAAAGCTTCAGCAAAAGGTATGTTAATAGTAAGTTTCTTAAAGATTTCAAAGAACTTAGAAAATTGATGATCTAATTTTTGTTGTTTAAGTCTTTGAGAAAAAGGTGGTGGTGGTTTTTCAACTTCCACATTAACAGGTATAACAGTCTGATCTGGACTATGAGAGAGAGTTTCTTTAGGTTTTTCAATCTCTTCAACCTCAATATCTTTTTTAATTTCATTATGCATTCTTCCTTTAAATTCCTTTCCACTTCTAAGTTGCACAACCTTAACTTGTTCATGTTCTTTTCCAGTTTCCTTTGGATTAATTTCAACATTACTAGGAAGTGTTCCTACAGGTCTGTTATTAATTAAAGTAGCAATTTGCCCCATTAGATTTTCAATATTACGAATAGCAGTATTTTGATTTTGTAATTGATTATTCATTTCTTAAATTAATTCTTCTATTGATAACTTTTTCCGTTGATTATTAAATCCAGGAGGTTTATAATTTGGATTAACTTGATTATTCCAATTTCCAGTGGGATGAGATTGATTATTACCCCATTGTTGTTGTGAATTATTCCAGTTAAAATTAGGATGATTTTTCCACCCAGGATTATAATAATTTGAATAAGGATTATTTTTACTTGCAATAGCTTGTAAAGTTTCAATAGTTTGAGAATCTTCAATATTAGCAAAGTTATTATGTGAAATATTAATTGCAAAATTATCTAATTTCTTAGACATTGCTGCTAATTGTGAAGCTAAGATCGAAAAGACTTCATTTTCGTGAATACTTGCCATTTTTTTAGGATTAATCCTTTCGGAAGACCATTGAAAATTGTTATTAGCCATTTCTTCAATTAATGTGTAAGCTTCTTCAAATGATTTAGACATTAAAGAACCTCCAGCAGAAGCATCAATAATAGATTTTAAAGATCCAATTAATCTATTATAAAATGTTTGAATAATTAACCAATCAGGTAAAGCATGATGAGGACATTTTCTTAATAGTTCTTTAAATCTTTCCCAAGTTTCATATATTGTCTCCCCGTCAAATTGACTAAACGAAGTAATATCATTTCTTAATTTAGTAGTTTTAGAAGGAGAAAATATTTAGCAAGGAATTTTTGTGTCATTTCAGCCCATGTTTTAATAGAACTAGTCGCTAATGAGTTTAACCACATATTTGCTTTATCTCTTAAAGAAAAAGGAAAGAGTCTAAGTCTAATAGCATCATCAAAAACATTGTTATATTTAAAGGTAGCACAAAGTTCTAAAAAACTAACAAGATGTAAATTTGGATCCTCATTTGGTGTTCCACCAAATTGATTGTTTTGCGCCATTTGCATAATAGACGGTTTAAGTTCGAAAGAATTAGCATCTACAGTGGGTATTAGAATACTACTATGAAGGTCATCTACTGTAGGGTTAGCATAATCCCTACGGTTTATAAACATTTTGATCATTAAGTTCAATTGGATTTTGTAAAGTAGCCATTTCTTAAAATTTTTGAATTTGTTTTCCCTTTTTAATTTTTCTAATTGTTCTTTCTAATTCAGAATCTAAAGGTATTAATCCTTCAGAACCAAATCTTTGCATAAAACAAGGAATAAAATTTATATATATATATTATTATTTTTTATTATTTTTGGAAATATAATATTTTTTTTAAAAAAAAAATTATAACTACTCTATTTCTTCCCCAGCAACGGCGCCATAAACTTGACCTGACTTTTGTACTTCCAAATACAAGAATTTGTTACCACTGCTAGAAAATTTAATTTCTGGCGAAGGCACGAAACACTTAACCTGAAATAACTTGCTATATAGATGTGTACCAACTAAAAATTTTTAAATATATGTTTATATAGCAAAATATAATTTTAAAAAGAAAATATTTTATATACTTTTTGGGTACTACGCAAGTATACGTATCGTTTCAAGTAATATAGGCTTTGAAACAAAGACCCCAGTATCGATCCTACGGGGAAGAATTATAGTAATAAATTTCTAAATATTATATTTCAAAAATCTTTTTGTATTTTAATCTAACTATAAATTACTATTAATTTATTAGATGCAAATAAAGAAAACAATAATAAGACAATGATTTTATGAAAACTATATAAAATAAACAACTTTCTTCCCTTCAATTAATCTAAGATTTGAAGATAATTTAATATTCGTTGGAGAATTTGATTTTTGTTACTGTGCCAAATAGAAGCATTCCTATTCTTTACCCTTTGATCCAGGCGCAAAGAACATTGGCTAATTTACAGATCAAGTCCGGATGTATTGCTAGTAGAATGGGTTAATCTAGACTCACACTACTAGATGTCCAAGGGTGGCTATGGAAGGCCCTACTAGTGACCCTTTCCTAATCTATAAATCAAATTATAAGAATTTAGTCTGTTACTCTAAAAACTTATCCATTCTACGCCCTTTAAATCTTATCTTCCTATTTATTTACACTTCACCTTGAATAGCCCGCACATGGCCTTCGACTACCCAAGGATTCATGTGACACTTATAAGTTAAGAGCTTTTCTCCTTCTAGGTCTCAAAACTCTTCAACAGGTTTTAACAATTTAAATGGCCAATTTAAAAAGTAAAGTAAGATCAGGTATTAATGTCATCACAATGTTTTGAAAATATTTTGAATTTCAATTCTCCATCGAATCTTTTATTATCTTATTTATCTCTTCATAATTGAAGGAAGAAAGTAAACTAACTACTCATAACACATTGAATATAAACAGCAAAACATAATAAATAAACTTTGAATCAAATGTAAAATACGTATCTCAAATATTCCTTCTACAGATCTTCTGATTCCTACTGACTCCACAGTGTAATGAACTCCAGATGCAACAACTTGAAAATAAACTAACTAAACTAAACAAAAGTGGCCCTAAATTTCTCTCTCTATTTATCTCTCTAAGGATGAGAGATCCTAAAGTGGATAAGAGAAAGGGGTTACAATGGGGGGCATGTTTTCTTGAAGAAATGGACTCCTATTTATAGGCTTCAAGGGTTTCCTTGAGGCACCTCTTCAAAACATGTCCACATTCAATGAATCTTCTAGAAGGTCTGTCTGGTGCCTAGGCGTCGGAATCTGGGCCTAGGCGCCGGACACCGCGTCTAGTTCTTCGCACCTTTTCACTTTGGCTCACACCTCTTCTCGATTAAAACCGTTTTGGAGCATCCAAATGCAATGTATCATATGTCCTACTATCAAGGAACAACTACCAGTCTTCTAGAATATTTAATAACTGCTCACTCTTTCAAAATAACTGTTCAAACGTTGTCAAAAACTTGACAGTTTTTGTATCAAGTCTGGCGCTTAGGAGCCAAATTCTGGCGCCTAGGCGCCAGGCCATATTTTTTATAATTTTTGTATTTTGCTCCTTTTTGCTCCTTTTTGCTTCTTTTTCCTTTTTGAACCTTTTTACATCACCTAGATCTAAAAACACAAAAAAATACCTTTCATTAACGCATAATATCCTTTGAAATTGATAAGAATTAAGACATAAAGAAATAGGTATTTTTTTATAGATCACAAATACAAGTAGTAGAATTCAATATTACTACAAACAAACAATCAAACAAATAAAGATAACTATGGTTTGCCTCCCATAAATCGCTTGGTTTAACGTCGTCAGCCTGATCTATTCAGGTGTTATTCAAGTTGACTTAGCATTAAAACCTCTTTAAAATTTAGTCTTTTACCCTCAAAATATGGTTTTAATCTATGTCCATTTACTTTAAATTTATTCCCAGTCTTCAGATCTTCAATTTCAACGGCTCCATAAGTATAAACCTGAGTCACAGTAAATAATTTCAGCCTTGTATTGTAAAGCAAAACTTCTTGTCCTAGTTGAAAGTTCTTCTGATTAATCTTCTGATCATGCCTTAACTTCAGTGTTTTCTTATAATTATGTTGTTATCATAAGATTCATTTCTTAATTCTTCTAATTCATTCAATTTGTTGACCTCATTTTTGATGAGGTCTTCTCTTCTTCTTTTTAGTACTTAGGATCTAGCCTTAGGCTTTTCCTTTGACTATCCTAGAGGACTAGAATTGGGACCCACCACTTAGAAATTCAAACCACTTCTTAACTCCCCGCAAACTCTACAAGCTTGACTATAGACCCCTAATCACCTGTAGGGTTGAAATCAAATGTGGAAGTTTAAAGGATGAGTTCCTATAGGACTCTTTGGCCTTAGGACTGCGCCCAGGTGGCACTGGTCCGGTGAAGGGCCGACTTACACACACACTACATTTATACACTACACTTTCACACACCTATACCTAACTTGACCTCCTGACTCATGTAGGTGATCACATGGATGGTCCTTAACCCCTGAGCCTTTGGCAAAGAGGGTTAGGAACAACATATTGGATGCCTCAAATGAGTCCCTTCATGGCTCATGTGGGCTTGATATGGCTTCATGGCTCAACCAAAATGATTCCATTCCATTTATATTCACCCAATCTTCAATTTTGTAAATTTTCAATTTTTGACCCCCGGGGCCCCGGACCCGCCTAGCCTACCCAAAACCCTTGAAATCCCCCAAAATTCCTCAAAACCAATCCCAAACATTTCCACATCACTCAAATTGACCATCCATACCCAAAAATACCAAGAATTCCAAAAATACCTCCCAATACCCACCAAATACCCAAAATACCCCCTCGACCCAAAAATCCAAAAATTCGAGAAAATTCCCAGAAAATTCCAAAAAATCCCAAATATTCCCAATTTCATTTTGTTCAACTACAACATGGGCCAATTTTGTTAATTTACCCCACTTTTGTCAAAACCCCCAATTTGACCCATTTTAACCCTAAGTGAACCCAATGTCAAACCAAACCTACCCAATTGACCAAAATTCTGGTCCAATTCAATTCTAAACTTCAATTCAACATTCCCAACACCAATCTAGACCAAACCAAGTCCAATTTGATTGACATTTGGATCCAATTTCACTTTCGGCCTTAAAGCCCAATTTGGGCCCATGACCCAAACCTAACCCAAACTCACCCAATTCAACTCCAATTGACCCCAAATCTTTTCTAAACCTTCCTTAACATCCCTACAAACAAAACACTAACATGATTTGCCCAAAATTTAGACCCAAACACCACTCAAGTTCAACCCAAAGCCAAAAAGCCCAATTTTGACCTAAACCCAAACCTAACCCAAATGAACCCAAACCCTGAAATCAAAGCCCAACCAAAGTCAAAACCTCTTTGAAAAACTCCCATAAACATTTCCCAACATTAATTTTACATCAATTTCAACCCTAGCCCAACATTGGCCCAAGTTAGCCCAATTTTACTTATATTGGCCCATTCACCAAAGGAGCCCAAATTCAACCCAATTCAAACCTAAATCACTCCCAATTTGCTCCAAGTCACTCATGACACATCTATGAGCTAAACCCAGCAATTATTTGGCCCAAGCCTTTGCCAAAATTCCATCCTAAAATCCATTTTAAAATCCAAAAGCCCACTTCCCTAAACCATTTTAAAAGCCCATTTCCACCAAATACAAAAGCCTAAGATTGGCCCTAAAGCCCACATGACATTTCCATTTGCCATCCATTTAATCAAAGCCATTCCCTAAGTTATAATCCCATCATCAAATAATTCCAAATCAAGCCTCATGCCAAATCACCCCTAAATACCAAGATTTTTCTTAAATCCATTTCCATGAAATTGACTCAACTTTCCCCAAGCCAAAGACAAGCCATGCAAGCCATGGACAAGCCACATGAAGCCATGGAAGGTTTGACATGTGACCAAGCCATTAATGGCAGAAGGAGGGCCCCCTTTCCTAATCCTTCATTAAGCCTTTTTAACCATAAGCATGTCACACACTAAACCATGCTTAGCCACCTCACCATGGATGGAGACTTCACCACTCCATGGCAAGCGACCCAAGTGACTCTTTTCAGCCCAAAACCAGGCCTTGGGTGGTGTACCTAGCCCAAAAGGATGGGTTGACCCAAATCAAGCCAAAGTGGCCTCTCCCCCATACCATTTTAATCCAAGCACTTTACACATGTCCAAGCCCAATTGACTTCACCATTGCAAAGCCCTGACCTCCCTGGTCAAGATGGTGACCCCTGCCTGCCGGCCAGCCGCCTGGGTCGCCGGAAAACACCATGGCCGAGAGCTCACATGTGAGCCAACTTTGGAATTCTCCCTTGCTGAGCTGCCCCATGCCCAGTGGCCATTGTAGCTGTTCTTCTCTTGCCCAGAGCAGCTGATCCCAAGCCCTAACTCTCCGTGGGAGGCCCTCCACCCTCTCCTATTTAAACACCACCTCCTCACGGCCATGAGAAGAGAGTTGTAAAAACCTTGCCGAAACTCTGCCAAAATTGTTCCAAACCCTTCTCCATCCTTAGAGCAGTTGATCCCCAGTGTCAATTTGCCCTAATCCCCACCAACAGAACCCAATTTCTCAACTAAAATTCCACCCAAAACCAGGACACTTCTCCACAGTGGATCAATCCTCAAATTGATTGGTCCTACACCTTCACCAGCACCGAGGGAAGGAGTCCACCAGCAAAAGCCCCTCTCCGAGCCACCCGGTTGCTCCAGCCCTCCAAGCTTTGTGATCGGCCGTGGTCGAAATCATACCTGAGCGATTCATCCGGAGCTTGCTCGGGATCCAATCGAAGGTGACACAACCCTCGGATTGAAGCCACACTTCTCTGAGTAAAGGTATGAGCTAATTCTTCATCCCGAGCTTCTGGAGATTCTCCATTTCAAATGCTTTAATTTCAATGCATGATCACTGTATAGATGTATTCGTCTCTTCAAGACGAATCCATAGAGTATAAGAACATGAAAATCCATTGAGTATCGAGTGAGATATTAGGGATTTAGTGTGGACAGCTCTTTGGTGAGGACGCTTGGGGACGATGAACGGATGTCGTCCATTTAATACACGCGCGGACGGACGGCCAGGATCGCGTCGGATCAGGAGATGGAACGACACGGCGGGGCCCCGGAGCGCTGACTCAAGTGGCGGCGTCGAATGGGAGAGCGCCACGCGGCACTTCGGAGATGTTAAGGTTGACGCGGCGCCGACTCGGATAAATAGAAAATTAGGGATTTTCTGATTTATTTAATTCCCTAAACTTCAAAAATCCATAACTTTGTGTTAAAAAATCAGAAAAATAAAATAAAAATACCTTCTTGCTCAGTGAACAGAGGAGAATAATGTGGAAAAGAAATCATTTAATTTCATCAAGTATTTTATTTTTAATAATTTATTTACCCTCTGCATTATTTTAGTTCTCCATGCATATAGGAAATTCACCATGGCATGAGATCATAGGGCTTTTGAAGCCTCTGAATTTGGGAACATTCCCTGAATTTTCCAAAGTCAGAGGCCATCCCTATGAAAAGTTATTGATTTTTCAAATTCATGTTACTGTTTTGAGTATTTTAATTCCAATAATTAGCATGTTGTGAAATAAATTTTAGGAAAATTTGGTGATGTCTCTTATGACTAGAGGACCCTAGGAAAAATAGGTTTTGAGTTAACTCATTTAAAATAACCCTAATTAGACTTAAACACCCAAAATAGATCCCTAATTAATTAGAGTTAACCATATATCAAATTGACTTGAAATCAATTCTCCACTGACCTTTAGGATCAGAGGAACACACCATAAAAATTTGAAGTCAATTGGACTTGGTTAGCCCTACTAAATGGGTTGGTTAAGCCATTTAGCCATTTGGACTTTAAAAATTCATAACTTTCAAAACACTTCTCAAAAATTCACCAAATTGGTTTTGGAGCCTCTCTGATATCGGGGGAATTTAAGAAAATTAAAATTTCAATTTTCTAAAAAATTTAATTTTTTGCATTATTTTAATATTTTAATAATTAAAAAATAATAAAAATCATAAAAATAATAAAATTCACCAAAATGTCAAATTTTGAGTTTTAATCACTTAGGAATAAATCCCATATTTTTCTTAGGTCTATTTGATGAGATATTAATGTTTAAAGCCTAGGGCAATTTTAAAATTAAAAAAAATGTATTTTCTAGCATTTTCACTAAAATAATTATAATAAATCAAAGAAAAATCAGAAAATTACAAAATTGATTCTCTGATTTCCTTGATATCAGAGAGATTTTTGAAAAAATATAAAATTCATTTTTTAACCCTTATTTTATTTTTAAATTAATTAATACTCCAAAATTTAAAATAATTATAATAAAAATAATATAATTTAAAAAATCACCAAAATTGGTCCAAGTGGTCCTCTAGTCATTAGGAATGTCCCATAATTTTCTTAAGGACAGAAACTTTTCTTTGGTCATATTATTAAATTTTCCTTGGAAATTCCTATTTTCCACCAAAAATAATTATATAAATAAATTAAATACAGAAAAATCACATTTTCTCCTCTCATGTCTTTATTGACATATGAGTGAAGTCACATAAAAATTTCAAGTTCATTTAAGCTCAATTTAATGAGTTATGAAATTATTAAGCTTGAAGGGCAAAATGGTAATTAAACAATTTTAACCCTTAATTAAAACTTTAGGTTTAATAAAAAATTAACAAGTAAAATATTTGATCTTAATCTGATTTGGATGATTGAAATTTAAATAATTATAGGGTAGAAACCTACTAAACAATTTAAAATAATTGAAATAAACCTTAATTAAATAATTGATTAAATTTGGAAGAATAATAAAATTGGAATTATTAAAATATGGATATTATTAGGAAGAGATTTATTCTTTAATTTAAAAATCCCTAAATTAATCATCTCATTAATATTTAATTCTTAATTAAAACGATAATTCAAATTTAAGTTTTAAAATGTTAAAGGACATAATAATTAAATTAAATTAAAAAAATAATAATAAGTTAAATTATTAAACTCTTTTTAAATTTTCAATTAAATTAAAATTAAAATTAAAATTAAATTAAAGATTAAATTAAATTAAATTAAATTAATAAATTAAATTAATAAATTAAATTAAATTAAATTAAAAAATGTTAAATTATATTAAATTAAAATTAAATTAAAACATATTAAGTTAAATTAAATTAAATTAAATTAAATTAAATTAAAATTAAATCAAATTAAATTAAATTAAATTAAATTAAATTAAATTAAATTAAATTAAATTAAATTAAATTAAATCAAATTAAATTAAATTAAAGGAAATTAAATTAAATTAAATTAAATCAAGTTAAATTATATTAAATCAAACTAAATTGAATTAAATTAAATTAAAATTAAAACTAAACCAAATTAAATTAAATTAAAGTTAAATGAAATTGAATTAAATAACATCACCTAAGACATAAAGAAATTAAATATAAAGTAACTTGAACACTATTCCAAATTTAAACCCATTAATTGAAGTTAAACTAAATCATAAACTATTCGAACACCAATTTGCCCTTGAGAGCTTTAGTTATCATAACTCCTAAAAAGAACGTTAAATGAAATGCTACTTCACCTATAGGATATTCAAATGTCCTAGTTCACTGAGTAAGATAACAACAAAACTTGAATTCTTGGACGATTAATTCATTTGTATAATTAAATTCATTTGGACTTAAAACAATTCTAGTAATATTGAAAAGATGTTTAAGATTCTTCTTAAGCACTTCCTTAATATGGTAGGATACTTATAAGAACAATTGAACTTAATTATTCTTTGATGAAGAAAATCATCCTCAAACCAAAACACAAGGACCTAGACGTCATAGGAAATGACTAGCTATAGAATTAGGAGTTTGGTAGAAAACCATAACCCTTCCCTTAGCTTTACCTAGGAACTTGCTTTAAATGCTTAAATATGCTAAATTGTGTTTAAGTGCAGCTTGGGATGACGGGAAGACCCTCCAGGTAAGCTTTTATTTTATTGCAATTTACCTTATTGCAATTTATTTAATCGCATCGCACTTACCTTTCTTGCATGATAAACAACTGTTGCATGAAAACCCACACCTTTAGGATAGTCCCTAAAACTGAAACCAAAACTAAATTAAAAGCCATTGCAAGATAAAATTCACCGCCACAACATTTCAAAATATAAAACAACTCAAAATATAATCACAAACATAACACAAAACTACAATTACAACTAAATTAAAACGTCCTGTTGGATGATCGGGAATACCTCGGATGATGTAACCTATGTGTTGCTAACGGGATTTCCCACGGTCTAAATGAAAGTTTGGAACTCATTCAGTTGAGTTTAGCAAATTCATCCGGACTAAGTGAATCCGATAAAAATAACGATGTCGGAAGGATGGAACCAGTGGGATCTTAACCGGTGTCGTTATAATCAACTTTAAGATTTGTTTTAATTAAAACATAAAAACACTTGGGAATTAAGATTTTCTCTAAACCAAAACACTTTTCTCATCTCCTGATTTATGACTTCTAAAACTAAACTACTGCAACAACAAGGAGCGCGGAGCATGGTGGGCAGCACGGCCATCATCATCAGCAAAACCTGAGTCGACATCAGGGGAATTTAAAGAACCCAGGTAATATAAACCCTGTTTAATACTTTCATATTAAGCAGGGGAATTTGTCAGCTTATAAAATTGGTTCGCGGACCAAACGGATGTCACAAATCTTTTAGTTTGTTTAATCGAGCCCCACCGTCAAGCAGTGTGTCTATCCTTAGGGATAGATACACGGTTTGTGGTGTGGTGCTCGTTTATATAAACTATTTGGGATGTGAGATCGGTTTGATTTCATATCTTAAAATCTTTAAATTTAAAATTATTTTCAAAATCAAATACTACTTTTCAAATTATTTATTTAAATTAAATTAGAAATTCGCCGCACAATTTCTGTTAGGCGACCCCCTTTTTCAAAATAAAACACACAACCTAAAAAATGTGCCGACACAATTGTAACAATCTCTTCTCACCAGCATTTTTCAAATTATAATTGAATTTTTTAATCGCCCAATATACTTTATGCTCTAATTCTACTGGTAAGTGATATGTCTTTCCAAACTTAAGTCTATAAGGAGTCATACCAATAGGAGTTTTATAAGCAGTCCTGTATGCCCTTAATGTAGTATCCAGTCTCACAGACCAATCTACTCTACTAAGGTTTATCATCTTTTCTAAAATTTTTTTAATCTCACGATTAGAAACTTCAGCTAAACCACTATTTTGAGAATGATAAGAAGTATAGAATCTATGAATATTATTAAACTTTTCTATCAATCTCTGAATATATTTATTCCTAAAATGGGATCCTCCGTCATTGAATCACTCTCAGCATACCGTATCTTGTAAAAATGTTTTCCATTAAGAATCTTGAAACACTTTTAGCATCACAATGAGGTAATGCTTGTTCTTCAATCCACTTTGATACATAATCAACTACAATCAAAATATATAAGTTCCCAAATGAAGGAATAAATGGATCCATGAAATCTAATCCCCAAACATCAAAAATCTTAACTTCTAACATGAAATTCAGAGGCATTTCATTTCTTCTAGATATATTACCTACTCATTGGCATCTATCACAAGTTTTGATATATCTGTAAACATCTCTAAAGAGAGTAAGCCAATAAAATCCAGCATGCAAAATTTTATGCGTAGTTTTGTCAATCCTAAAATGTCCTCCAAATTCAAAATCATGACATTTTTGAATAATCAGTTCAGTTTCTTCACAAGGCACACATCTCCTAATAATAAGATCGTTACATTGCTTATATAAGTATGGTTCATCCCAAAAATATGCTTTCACATCTGAATGAATTTTTCTGTTGTTACAGTGTTAGCATAGGTGGAAAAATATCACTTACTATATAATTAACTATATCAGCATACCAAGGTACTTTCCACTCATTAATATTATAAAGTTGATCATCAGGGAAACTGTCTATTATTTCATTATCAGTGTTAGATAATTCATGATATTCTAATCTCGACAAATGATCAGCAATTTGTTTATCAGTTTCCTTTCTATCAATCACCACAAAATCAAATTCTTGCATTAAAAGTACCCATCTGATTAATCTTCATTTAGTATCCTTCTTTTGCATCAGATATTTAATAATAGAATGGTCAGTATGCACAATACATTTAGTCTCAATTAAATAAGATCTGAATTTATCAAAAGCATACACAATAGCCAGTAACTCTTTTTCAATAACTGTATAGTTAATTTGAACATCATTAAGAGTTCTACTAGCATAGTATATAACATTAAAAATTTTATCATATCTTTGACCAAGAACAACTCCAGTAGCATAATCACTAACATCGCACATTAATTCAAATGGTTTCTCCCAGTTAGGTGAAATTATTACAAGTGATGTGATTAGTTTTTCCTGTAATAACTTAAAGGCATTTAAACAGTCTTAAGTAAATTTAAAGTTCATGTCCTTTTCTAAAAGTTGGCATAGAGGTTTGGTAATTTTTTAAAAATATTTAATATAACGCCTATAAAAATCAGCATGTCCAAGAAAACTTCTTACCCCTCTCACTGTAGTAGGAGGTGGCAATTTCGATATTACTTGAATTTTTGTAGGGTCTACATCCATGCCATTTTCTGAAATTTTATGCCTTAATACAATTCATCCTGCAATGATAAATGGATATTTCTCCCAATTTAGAACTAAATTAGTTCTTTTGCATAACTCCAAAACTTTTTCAAGATGGTTTAAGCATGCATCAAATGATGTTCCAAACATAGAGAAATCATCCATAAATACTTCTATTCCATTATCAATTAACTTACTAAATATAGACATCATACATCTCTGGAATGTCGTAGGTGCATTACATAATCCGAAAGGCATTCTTCGAAAAGCAAAAGTTCCATAAGGACTAGCAAATGTTGATTTCTCTCGATTCTCAGGAGAAATAGGTATTTGATGGTAACCGGTATATCCATCCAGAAAGCAGTAGTACTTGTGTTCAGCAAGTCTATCCAACATTTGATCTAGAAAAGGAAGAGGAAAATGATATTTTCTAGTAGCGGCATTTAATTTTCTATAATCAATACAAATACGCCATCCAGTAACTTGCCTGATAGGTATTAATTCATTATTCTAATTTACTTCAACAGTCACTCCTTCTTTCTTAGGAACACAATGAAATGGATGTACCCAAGTACTATCTGAAATAGGATATATAATTCCAGCATCTAACCATTTTAAAATCACTTTTTTAACTACTTCTTTCATAATAGGATTCAGTCTCCTTTGTGGATCAATTCTTGGTTTATGTTCGTCATTTAATAAAATTTTTTGCATACAAATCGAAGGACTAATTCCTTTTGTATCAGCCACAGTCCATCCAAAAGCTTTTTTATACTTTTTAAATGTATCCATTAATTTTTGTTCTTGAATTTCATTTAAGTCTGAAGATACAATTACTGTTAATGTTGAAGGAATTAATATTTTGTTTTCTGGTGCTGTTGAATCGAGTGTTTCAAATTGTTCCTGAATATAATCAACTTCTTTGTTATCAAGTTCATCATAATTATCTTTTACTGTATCTTCTTTTTCTTTAAATTTTTTCTTTGAAAAATTTTATTCTCAAATAATCACATATATCCATTCTCAAACATTCATCATCTTTTTCTATTGAAGAATATTTCATTGACGTTGAGATGTTAAAGGTTACTTCCTGATCATTTACTCTCATAGTTAACTCTCATTTTTGAACATCTATCATCGCTCTTCCTATAGCTAGAAATGATCTTCCTAAAATAATAGGTATTTCCTTATCTTCTTTCATATTTCAAATGATAAAGTCAACAGGAAAGATAAATTTATCAACCTTAACCAAAACATCTTCTACAACTCCTTTAGGATGTGTAATAGATTAATCAGCTAACTGTAGAGTTACAGAAGTTAGTGCAATCACTCATATTCCTAACCTTTTAAAAGTTGATAAAGGTATCAAATTTATGCTAGCTCCCAAATCACATAATGCTCGTCCATAAAATTTTTCACCAATAGCACACGAGATAGTAAAACTGCCAGGATCTTTAAGTTTTTCAGGAAGCTTTCTCTAAATTATAGCACTACACTCTTCACTGAGCCAACAGTCTCATGATCTAGTAACTTCCTCTTTTTGTTGAGTATATCCTTTATAAATTTAACATAATCATGCATTTGTTCCAAAGCTTCAATAAAAGGAATATTTATTGATAATTTTTTTAAGATGTCTAAGAGTTTAGCAAATCTTTTTCCTTTGTTTTGTTACTTTAGTCTTTGAGGAAATAGTGGTGGTGGTTTTTCAATAGTAATTTTCATAGTTTTTAGAGGAAAATCAGGATATAAAATTTCATTTTTTCCTTCAGTTTCCACTTTTCCCTTTTCAACTACGTTTTCTTTTTGAACCCTTGTTTCCAACTCTTTTCCACTTCTTAATTGAATAGCCTTAATCTGTCTTTTCCTTGATCTTTAGGATTTAATTCAACCTTGCTAGGTAAAGTTCCAACAAGTCTATTGCTCAGTGAAGTAGCAGTTTACCCCAATTGGTTTTCTATGTTTTTAATAGCAACTCCTTGACTTTATAATTGATTACCTATATTCAAAACAAGTTCTTCCATTGATAGCTTCTTCTCCTTAAATTGTGAATTATTATAAAAACCTGGTAGATTAGAAGGTCTATAATTGGAATTATCTTGATTTTTTATATTTCCTAATGGGTTTACATGATTGTTCCCCCTCTGAGTGTTAACAAGATTAGCATTACCTTGGTCATTCTAATTAAAGTTTGGATGATTCTTCCAACCTAGATTATAATAGTTTGAATAAGGGTTATTTTATCTTTTATTTGTTAAATTTATAGTTTCATATGAAGATTGAGCATTTAAAATTTTTCCCAATGAATTTTCTTCTAACACTGGAGGTGTTTGAGAACGATTTATTCCATATTGATCTATTTTCTTTGAAAGAGCAGAGATTTGAGAAATTATCATAGTTATAACATCTGAATCATGAATACTGGCTACTCTCTTAGGATTTACCCTTTCAGCAGGCCATTGAAAATTATTAGTAGTCATTTCTTCAATTAAAGCATAAGCTTCTTCAAAAGGTTTAGACATTAGTGATCTATCGCGAAGATCATCAATGATGGATCTAAGAGATCCTACTAATCCATTATAAAAAGTTTGAATAATTAACCAATCTGGTAAAGCATGATGTGGGAATCTTCTAAGAAGTTCTTTAAATTTTTCTCAAGATTCATATATCGATTCTCCCTCATACTGACTGAAAGATGTGATATCGTTTCTAAGCTTAGCAGTCTTAGATGGTGGAAAATATTTTGATAAGAATTTTTGTGAAAGTTCCCCTCAAGTTTTAATAGATCTAGGTGCTAACAAATTTAACCAAGCCTTAGCCTTATCTCTTAGTGAAAAAGGAAAAATTCTAAGTCTGACAGTATCATCAGACACTCTGTCATATTTAAAAGTAGCACAAAGTTCTAGAAAACTCGCAAGATGTAAATTAGAGTTTTGTACCATTTGGATAATTACATGTTTAAGCTCATATGAATTAGCAGCTACATCAAGATTTTGGATAGTTAAGTGAATTTCATCTTATGTAGGATTATGTAATCTCTTAGTGGTCTAGATTGATGTTAATTTTCTATTCTTTGGTTGTTTACGTTGTTTTCCATTGTTTCAGAATTTCTAGGTTCTTTTCTCCGTTTTCTAATTCTCCTAACAATGTGTTCTAATTCTGAATCATAGGGTTTAAGATTTTCAGAACCAAATTTATGCATACAATCGAAATCCGTTCGCAGAAAAAAAGGTTAACTAAATAAGTTGCAATTCTATTAAAAAGTTTTCTAACAATCCTAAATTGTCCGTTACTCTAATTATCTTATATTCCCCGGTAACGGTGCCAAAAACTTGAACCACTCCACTCACTTAGCGTAATTTTAATTTTGTAACAAGTATATAATATATTATCTAATTGCAGAGTTACTATTCAACACAAGTAAACGTATCGCTTAAGTAATATAGGGCTCTAGTAGAGTCCTGGATATCGATTCCACTGGGAATATTTTAGAGGCTTTGAACTAGAATTATAGAATCCAATACAGAATCACAACTTGAAAATTGAAATTGTCTATCTGTCAGTAATATGCAATCGAAAATAAGATGTAATTTTAATAAACTAGTTCTACTAACAGATAACTAATTCTACTAATAAGGTGAATTTTAAATATATAAAAAAATCTTTCTCCTTTGTTAAGAAATTTAAGTGAATGGATAATTAGAAGTAGTTTAAAACTGTGTTGTGCCAAATAGGAGCATACCTACTCTTTACCCTTTGGTCCAGGCATAAAGAACATTAACTAATCCTATGCTTGGTTACTGAATCTCCGGCTAGGCTGGGAGGATTCCGGCTCTCACTTCGGAGCTCCCACGTTCTCCTCGCCTGAGGGCTAACATCTACACTTCAACACTCAAACGATAGGACCGAATTTAGGATTTTAATCCTTCACTCTAAAATCTCCAATTCTACGCCCGATGAATATTATTTCCCTATTTATTTGCACCCTACTTTCAAGGACTTTGACCTCCCTTAATCTCGAATGTAATCTCCACTTTAGTTGTTAAACTCAACATATTTTAACTAATCAAATGGCGAGATTGAAAGTAAATTCAGATTTAAGTGAAAGATTATCACAACTTCTTTAAAATTTTTCTTGGCACACTAATTCAAATTACCATTTCACAAAAATATCAAAACAGGGAGAAAGACAGAAAAACTAATCAGATTTCATGGAGAGGATAAGATAAAACTTGAATTTCATATTTAAAAGCAAAGTTCTAAAAACTATAATAGGTAAATACAACTTATCTTAAATTCCTCCTTAAGAAAACTCCTTGAAGTTCCTCTAAATCTCTTCTTTTCTTTACAATACACATAATTCTCTTTCGAAACGGCAATAAGGAAAAAATCTTTCACTTCCCTTCCACTCTTACAATCTCTCGAAGAATCCCTCACAAATATCACTATCTGAACTCATTAATTAACACTCTAGAAACTTTTTGGACTCCCTAGACTCACACACTTGACTCTCTAATGGACTAGATGGACACGTGGTGGACATAAATTAACGCTAGTGGACCTGACGGATGATACACCAAAATTATATAGTATTTTTTTATGCACATTTTATACCTATTTTTGATGATATTGCACTTTAATGGAAGGTATTTTGTGTTTTTCTTGTAGGTATGATGAAAATGAGTGATTATGATGAAAGGAACAAGATTGAATGAAATTTGGAGCAAAAAATGAAAAATGAAAATTTGGGCACTAGCGGCGCGCCGACCCAGCTGCGCTTAGCCGCCACAGTTAAAAATCGAGTTTAATTGGAATTTGGCGCCATTTTCAAAGGGGATGGGATGCAACTCTTTGTGATAACTTCCATAACTTCCTTTGGGTGAAAATTTTGAAGGGGTGCAATCTTTGGTGGATACATCGAATCTAGACACATTTTGAAGAGACACAAGGGCACCTTTTGGTCTAATATTCAAAGAGAGTCTTAGGAAAAATTAAGGGGCTCTTCCCTTAAATTTTAACGGGCTTTTCCTTTGCATTTAGAAAGTTTTAATTGGGAGTAGGAGTAGAGAGTAGAAAAGAGAAAAGGGTAGGATTGAAGCTTTCTTCTTTCCACTACTTTTCTTTCCTATAGTTTAGTTTAGTTTTTATTGAAGTCTGAAGGTTGTATTCTAAGTCATCAGAGTTGGGAGGCTTCCTCTGAGAGTAGTTTAGTGAAGAGTCAAAGTTTCAGAGGAACATCCTGAGTCTTATGGAGAGGATTTTCAGATAAGTGTTTACTTTTATTCTTATATTTAGTTTTTAATTAATACATATTTTTGTTTGTTGTTTTTCTTATGGTTTTTAATTTCAAATCAATGTGCTTTTGTATTTTTTCAATGCATTCTGAGTAGTTTACTTTATCTTTTTCTTTCTTAAATGAAGAAGTAAGTAATTCATGAAGAATTGTTATGGAAAGTATATGTTTTTAAGGTTAGAAGAAGTTATAAAAATTGATTCTAAAAACTTTGTTTACTTCTTAATTTGGTCTGTTAAGATGTAAAATTTTTAGTGAGATTATGTAAGATCCAATGCGGTATTGTCTCATAAAAGTTAGAAAGAATCACACGCAATTATATGGGTGAAAATTGTAGTTCATATAATTGAATGTAATATATTATAAGATGTTTTAAAAAAGGGAGTAAAATTAGAGGATTTTTAGTGTGACAGGCTAAAAACCCCTAATTTGGTTTAAAGTATTAAATTTTGTTATAAGAGGTTAGGCCCCAGGTGGAGGAAAATGAGGGAACTCTAGAGTGAGAGCTGGTATCTTCCCTGCCGAACCATGCTCAAAATGATAAAATTTTAAATTAATCAATGTTCTTTATAGAACCAAGTAAGGGTAAAGAATACATTTGCTTCTATTTTTCATAACAAATTTAAATACTTCCACAATAATATTTTCATAATTATTACTACTTATAAAAGAAAGAAAAAGATATTTTAGTTAATAGTGTTTTTCATACCAATTCTAGTTAATAGTGTTTTTCATACCAATTCTAGTTAATAGTGTTCTTCATACCAATTTTAGTTAATAGTTTTTTTTATATCGTATTTACAGTTATTATCATTTTAATTTTCTGTTTGATTTTTATAAGAAAATTTAAAGAGTAAAATTAATTATCAAACCTTTCAAAATCAAAACATACTTTCAATAGCCAATTAAAAAAGTAAAAAGATAATTTTCTTATTTCTTTAAAGATTTATCACTTTCCCTGTGGATTTGATATCTCAGGGCTTAATCAGAAAGTCCTATATTACTTGATAAACGATACGTATACTTGCGTAGTATCCACATTATAAATCAAAAGCCAATTTTCATATCATAATTATAAGTATAAATATCAGGTGTATCAAGTTTTTGGCGCCGTTGCCGGGAAAAGAAATTAATTAAAATTACATATCAAAGAAAATTAAGAAATTTTAAATTTTTACTTTTCTTTTTTTGTTAGTGTATTGTGTTTTATTTTGTTTTATTGTTGTATTCGTAGTTCAGGTTCTGAGGGACTTGTGCCTTATGATTCTGAATTAGAAAGAACTATCAGAAAATAAAAATAAAATAAAAATATAGAAATAGATAAAAATATTCAAGAAATGGCAAATCATCAAGATCAAAATGTTGGCATCCATCAAGAATTAAGACCTTTAAGAGATTATGTTAACCCTACAGTGGATGAACTTAGTTGTAGTATTGAAAACCCTATTGTAGCTGCTAATTCTTTTGAGCTTAAACCTGTTATTATCCAAATGGTGTCTAATAATCAATTTGAGAGAGCAACAACTGAAGATCTTAATTTGCATCTTGCTAATTTTCTAGAGTTGTGTGCTACTTTTAAATATGATGGTGTTTCGGATGATGCTATTAGACTTAGACTTTTTCCTTTCTCACTAAAGGATAAAGCTAAAATATGGTTACATTCGCTAGCACCTGGATCAATTAGAACTTAGGGTGAACTGTCACAAAAATTCCTTGCTAAATATTTTCCACCATCTAAGACTGTTAAGTTGAGAAATGATATTACATCTTCTTGTCAGTTTGAAGAGGAATCAATATATGAAGCATGGGAAAGATTTAAAGATCTCCTCGGGAAATGTCCACATCATTCGATACCAGATTAGTTAATAATTCAAACTTTTTATAGTGGATTAGTTGGATCTCTTAGATCGACAATCGATGCTGCTCCTGATGAAGCATTAGTGTCTAAACCATTTTCTGATGCTTATGCTTTAATTGAAGAAATAGCTACTAATAATTTTCAATGGCTTTCTGAAAGGTTAAATCCTAAAAAGGTAGCCAATATTTTTGAAAATGATGCTTTAACAATGTTAGCAAATCAAGTTACTACTGTTTCAAGGAAGATAGACCAATTTGGGATGAATTTCTCTCAGCCACATTCCAAGATTGAAAAAAATTCATTAGGCCAAATGGTTGATTCTTATTATTCATTAGAAACTGTGAATGCTATAATTAAGCCTAACAACCCATATTCCAATTATTATAACCCAGGTATTATCTCAGCCACATTCCCTGATTGAAAAACCTCCTCAACTTGACTTAAAAATGCTTCCTGATAATTTGAAGTATGTTTTTCTAGGTGAATCCTCAACCTTGCCAGTTATAATTTCCTCTCAATTAACTGAAAAAGAAGAAGAGAGATTGCTTGAAATTTTGAAGAAGCACAAGAAAGCCTTTGGATGGACAATTGCTAATATTAAAGGAATCAGTCCTTCAATTTGTATGTACAGAATTCTTATGGAAGATAATTGCAAACAGTGGGCTGATCCCCAAAGGAGATTAAATCCTATCATGAAAGATGTTATTAAGAATGAAATTTTAAAACGCTTGGATGTTGGAATTATCTACCCTATTTCATATAGTGCTTGGGTTAGTCATATTCACTGTGTTCCTAAGAAAGGAGTGACTGTGACTGTTAATGAAAATAATGAAATAATACCAACAAGACAAGTTACAGGGTGGCGAATATGCATTGATTATGGAAAATTAAATCTTGCCACAAGGAAAGATCACTTTCCACTCCCATTTCTGGATCAAATGTTGGATAGACTGGCTGGGCATAAATACTTTTGTTTTCTAGATGGATATATTGGTTACCACAAAATTCACATTTCTCCTAAGGATCAAGAGAAAACTACGTTTACCAGTCCTTAAGGTACGTTTGCTTTTAGAATAATGTCCTTTGGTTTATGTATTGCCCCTGCTACATTTCAGAGATGTATGATGGCCATTTTTTGTGATTTAATTAAAAAAGGGATTGATTTTTTTATGGATTACTTTTTGGTGTTTGGAATTTTGTTTGAATCATGTTTAGAACATTATCTAAGGTTCATAAATGTTGTGAAGAAACTAATTTGGTCCTTAACTAGGAAAAAGCCAATTTATATCTGATTTCAGAAAAAGGTTTGGAGGTAGATCCTGTAAAAATTCAAGTTATATCTAATTTACCTTGCCCAACCAATGTAGGGGGAATTAGAAGTTTTTTAGGACATGCTAGATGCTACAGGCACTACATCAAAGACTTTTCAAGGATTACAAAACCTTTATGTCATTTACTGGAAAAGGATGCAATTTTTAATTTTGATGATGATTGCTGTCGGCATATTTTTTAGGTTTTAAATTTGGTTTAAATATATAATTTAGAAAGTAGCATTTGATTTTGAAAATAATTTTGAATTTGAAAATTTTAAGATATAAAATCAAACTGATCTCACATCCCAAATAGTTTATATAAATGAGCGCCACATCACAAGCTGTGTATCTATCCCGAAGAATAGACACACTGCTTGATGATGGGGCTCGATTAAATAAACTGGAAGATTTGTGACATTCTTTTGGTCCGCGAACCAATTTTATAAGCCGACAAGTTCCCACAGCTTAATACAAAGAAATTAAGCGAGGTTTATATTACGTGGGTTCTTAAAATTCCCTATAAGGGCAAGCCCCTATAGTTAATTACATATTAAATGAAGGGAATCACTTAAGAAAACACTCGATAATAATCAATAATTCTGCTCTCAAGAATATCAAGGTTTAAGTCTTCAAGGGATTGAATTTTGGAATTTCAATAGGGAATGGATTAAGTTTGAAACATTTTGTTTTGGGAATTCAAAGGAAGAAAGGTAGGAGAAATTACAGATTCGAAGCGAACTTCGGTAATTTCCCGACTATCCTATTGTTTGGCTTGAATTTAGGAAGACCCTAATGTTCATTTAATGTTTTGAACTTGCCAATTTTTAGTTAATTAGGACTTATATTTGTATGATGTGATCACACAAAAAGCCTCGAAGATGTGAGGGTCTATGTAGTATCTGACGACTACCTCAGAATCCTAAGACCGGTTAGGACTTAATTTGCAATGCAAATGCCTAACAAAAGGTTGAGGATTTATGTTGCACTAGGCAAACTACCTCGAAGTCCTATGGTTTGGTTATTTAATTCTAAGAAAGTTTTACTGAAGTAGACTCAGGTTTTGCTGATGACGATGGTCGTGCTGCCCACCATGCTCCGAGCTCCTTGTTGTTGCAGAGGGTTTAGTTATAGAAGGTGAAAATCAAGAGATGAGAAAAGTGTTATGGTTTAGAGAAGGTCTTAATTTCCAAGAGTTTTTTATGTTTTAATTAAAAAAATCTTAAAGTTGATTATAACAACACCAGTTAAGATCCCAAGGTTCCATCCTTCCGGCATCGTTATTTTTATCGGATTCACTTAGTCCAGATGAATTTGCTAAACTCAACTAAATGAGTTCCACACTTTCATTTAGACCGTGGGAAATCCCGTTAGCAACACGTAGGTTACATCATCCGAGGTATTCCCGATCATCCAACAAGACGTTTTAATTTAGTTGTAGTTGTAGTTTTATTTTGTTGGTGATTAAATTTTGAGTTGTTTTATATTTTGAAATGTTGTGGCGGTGAATTTTATCTTGTAATGATTTTTAATTTAGTTTTGGTTTCAGTTTTAGGGACTATCCTAAAGGTTTTGGTTTTCATGCAACAGTTGCTTATAATGCAAGAAAAGTAAAGTGCATTTGCAATAAAGTAAATTGCAATAAAATAAATGCGTACCTGGAGGGTCTTCCTGTCATCCCAAGCTACACTTAAAACACATGTTAAAGCATTTAAATGTTTCATCACGTACCTAGGTAAAGCTAAGGGAAAGGTTTTGGTTATCTACCAAAGTCCTAATCCTATAGCTAGTCATCTCCTATGACGTCTAGGTTCTTGTGTTTTGGTTTAAGGACGATTTTCTTCATCAAAGAACAATTAAGTTCAATTGTTCTTATAAATATCCTATCATATTGAGGAAGTGCTTAAGACGAATCTTAAACAACTTTTCAATACCTCTAGGATTTTTTTAAGTCCAAGAGAATTTAATTATACAAATGAATTAATCATCCAGGAGTTCAAGTTTTGTTATCTTGCTCAGTGAACTAGGACATTTGAATATCCTATGAGTGAAGTAATACTTCACTTAACACTCCATTTAGGAGTTATGACAACAAGAGCTTTTGAGGGCAAATTAATGTTCAAGTGATTTGTGATTTAATTTAATTTCAATTAATGGGTTTATGTTTCGAATAATGTTCAAGTTGTTTTAGATTTATTCTGAATTCTTTATGTCTTTGGTGATGTTATATTTAATTCAATTTAATTTAATTTTATTTTATTTTAATTTAATTTGGTTTAGTTTTACTTTCAATTTAATTTTATTTAATTTAATTTAGTTTTAATTTTATTTTAACTTGATTTTATTTATTATTTTTTTTATTTAATCTAATATGTTTTAATTTTATTTTATTTTATTTAATTTAATATGTTTTAATTTAATTTTATTTTATTTAATTTAATATGTTTTAATTTAATTTAATTTAATTTAATTTAATTTAATATGTTTTAATTTAATTTAATTTAATTTAATATGTTTTAATTTAATTTAATTTAATTTAGTTTAATATAGATTTAATTGAAATTTAATTTAAATTTTTAATTTTAATTTAATATTTTTTTTTATTTTAAAGATGATTTAATTTAATTGTTAAAGTATTAATTTAATTGAAATTTTGGAAGGATTTAATTTAAATGTTTTAATCTTTAATTTAATTTAATGATTAAGTCTTTTAACATTTTAAATCTTGAATTTGGATTATCATTTTAATTAGGAATTAAATGTTATTGAGGTGATTAATTTAGGGATTTTTAAATTAAAGAATAAATCTCTTCCTAATAATATCCCTATTTTAATAATTCCAATTTTTTTATTATTCTTCCAAGTTTAATCAATTATTTAATTAAGGTTTATTTTAATTATTTTCAAATTGTTAGGTAGGTTTCCACCTTTTAACTACCTAAGTTTCAAACATCCAAAATCAACTTAGTATCAAATATTTTACCCACCCTTTTAATTAAACCTAAAATTTTTAATTATAGGTTAAAATTTTAATTACCATTTTGCCCTTTAAACTTACTAATTCCATAACTCACTAAATCGAGCTCAAATGAATTTGAAATTTTTATGTGACTTCACTCACATATCAATCAAGACATTAGAGGAGAAAATGTGATTTTTCTGTATTTAATTTATTTATGTAATTATTTTTGGTGGAAAATAGGGATTTTCAAGGTAAATTCAATAACATGACCAAAAGAAAGTTTCTGTCCTTAAGAAAATTATGAGACATTCCTAATGACCAGAGGACTACTTGGACCAATTTTGGTGATTTGTTTTAATTATATTTTTTATTATAATTATTTTGAATTTTGGAGTATTAATTAATTTAAAAATAAAATAAAGGTTAAAAAATGAATTTAATATTTTTCAAAAATCTCTATGATATCAAGGAAACCAGAGAACTAATTTTTATAATTTTCTAATTTTTCTTTGATTTATTAGAATTATTTTAGTGGAACTGCTAGAAAATACATTTTTTTATTTTAAAATTACCTTAGGACTTTAAAATTTGATATCACATCATAGAGACTTAAGAAAAATATGAAGTTTATTCCTAAATGATTAAAATTCAAAATATGACATTTTGGAGAATTTTATTATTTTTGTGATTTTTATTATTTTTTAATTATTCAAATATTAAAATAACTGAAAAAATCAACTTTATTGGAAAATTACAATTTTAATTTTTTTAAATTCCCCTTATATCAGAGAGGCTCCAAAACTAATTTGGTGAATTTTTGAAAAGTATTTTGAAAGTTATGAATTTTTGAAGTTTAAGTTTGGCTAAATGGCTTAATCAACCCATTTGATAGGGATAACCAAGTCCAATTGACTTCAAACTTTTATGGTGGGTTCCTTTGATCCTAAAGGTCAATGGAGAATTGATTTCAAGTCAATTTGATGTATTATTATCTCTAATTAATTAAAATTCCATTTTGGGTGTTTAAGCCAATTAGGGTTATTCCAAGTGAGTTAACTCAAAACCTATTTTCCCTAGGGTGCTCTGGTCATAAGAAACCTCTCCAAATTTTCCTAGAATTTATTTCACAACATGCTAATTATTGGAATTAAAATACTCAGAATAATGACCTAGAATTGAAGAATCAATAACTCTTCATAGGGATGGCCTCTGACTTTGGAAAATTCAGGGAATGTCCCCAAATTCAGAGGCTTCAAAATCCTTATGGTCTCATTCCATAGTGAATTGTATACATGCATGGAGAATTGAAAATGTGCAGAGAGTAAATAAATTATTAAAAATCAAATATTCAATAAAATTAAATGATTTCTTTTCCACACTATTCTCCTCTGTTAACTGAGCAAGAGGGTATTTTTATTTTATTTTTAGGATTTTCCTACACAAAGTTATGAATTTTCTAAGTTCCGGTAATTAAATAAATAAGAAAAATCCTATTTTCCTACTTAAGTGACGCGGCGCCAGCTCAACCTCGGTAGCTCCGAACGCACACGCGTCGTCTCCTGATTCGGCACAACAATCCGACTCAGCACTCCAGGGACCCGCGGTTCATGTACCATCGCGTTGTCCGACTAGATCCAGACCGTCCGCTCGATACACACTCGATCCGACGGCTCCCAGTCATCGTCTACGACTGGTGTGCACCCGTGACCGTCAACCTTCTAACCCTAATTTCTCACTCGATTCTCAACGGATTTTTGTGTTCTTATGCTCTATGGATTCGTCTTGAAGAGACGAACACATCCATATGGTAAACATGCATTGAAATTGATTCAAATTAAATGGAGAATCTCTGTAAGCTTAGGAAGAAGAGTGAGTTCATACCTTTGCTCAGAGAAGTGAAGCTTCGATCTGAGAGTTGTGTCACCTTCGATTGGGTCTAAGTATGCTCCAGATGAAGTCCCTTGGCCTGGTGAATTGTCCAGGTATGATTTCGACCACGACCGATTACAAAGCTTGGAGTCCGGAACGGATGGGTGGCCCGGAGAAGGGGCTTTGCTTGGTAAACTTCTTCTCTTGGTCCGTTGAAGGTGTAGGACCAATCAATTTGGGGATTGGCTCACCGTGGAGAAGTGTCCTAGTTTTGGGCTTAGATTTCAACTCGAAATCGAGCTCGCGAGAGGAAATGGCAGGGGGATTTCAGTGGGGATCAAGTTCTCTATGTGTGGGGAGTAGTCTGGAATGATTTTGGCAGAGTTTCCTTAAGGTTGGTTCAGCACCTCTTCCATGGCCGAGAGAGGTGGTGTTTAAATAGGAGAGGCTGGAGGGCCTCCTAGGGGGAGTTAGGGACTGGGATCAGCTGCTCTTGGCAAGGGAAGAACAGCTGCAATGGCCACCTGGGCATGGGGCAACTCAAGCAAGGGTAGAATTACAATGCTTGGCTCCTTCCAATGTCTCGGCCATGGCGTTTTCCGGCGGCTCGGTGGTCGGCCGGCCGAGCATGGGTCACCCTCGGGTTCGGGTGGGTCGAGGCTTGATGTTTGTGAAGTCAATCGGTGGTCGCCATGTGTAAAGGGTTTGAATCAAAGTGGAATGGGGTAAGGGTGCATTTTGGCTCAAATTTGTCAAATGCATGGATTGGGCTAGGTGCACCTTCCCATGGCTAGTTTGGGCTGAAGATAAAGTGGTTTAGGTCAGCATAATTAGTGGGGAAATGTCACCATCCAAGTACAATTAAATTTAAGCAAGGTTTAGTGAGTCATGGAAGTGGCTAATCCCCTTAAGGGAATGTGGAAAGGGCCTCCTCCTCTTGCCGTCTTGGGTATGTTGAGGTGGAAAGTAGATCCCATGGCTCTCATGTGGCTCATGCATGGCTTCATGGCTCATCTTTGGCTTGGGAAAATTTTAGTCAACTTTCATGAGGAAGGGTGTTGGAATTTTTGATGGATTTAAGGAGAATTATCATAAGGCTTGATTTGGATTTATTTGATGATAGATTTTAGAACTTAGGAAGTGTTTTAAATCAAAGGGATGATGAGAGAAATTTCATGTGGGCTTTGTCATAGACTTTGGGCTTTTGAATTTGTCTTGGATGGGCTTTTTTAGAAAGGTTTAAGGAAGTGGGCCTTGGGCTTTATGGATGGGAATTTTGTAGAAGGTTGGGCCAAATAATTATTGGGTTTGCTTTAGGGATGTGTCATGAGTAATTTGAAACAAATTTGAGGTGGTTTGGGTTGAATTTGGGCTTTTTGGTAAAGTGGCCAATGGTAGGCCAAATTGGGTTAACTTGGCCTAATGTTGAGCTAATGTTGAAATTGGTATAAAATTAATGTTGAGAAATGTTTGCAGGGCTGTTTTAAAGAGGTTTCAACTTTTGTTGGGGTTGGATTTTGGGGTTTGGGCCTATTTGGGTTAAGTTTGGGTTTAGGTCAAAATTAGGCTTTTTGGTTTTGGGTTGAATTTGAGTGGGGTTTGGGTCCAAATTTTGGGCAAATTATGTTAGTGTTTTTTTTGTGGGGATGTTAGGGAAGGTTTAGAAAAGATTTGGGGTTAATTGGAGTTGAATGGGGTTAGTTTTGGCTAAGTTTGGGTCATGGGTCCAAATTAGGCTTTAAGGTCAAAAGTGAAATTGGATTCAAATGTCAATCACATTGGACTTGGATTTGGTCTAGATTGATATTGTGGATGCTAAATTGAAGTTTAGAATTGAATTGGACCAGAATTTGGGTCAATTGGATAGGTTTGGTTTGACATTGGGTTCATTTTGGGTTAAAATGGGTCAAATTGGGGATTTTGACAAAAGTGGGATAAATTGACAAAATTGGCCCATGGTGTAGTTGGACAAAATGAAATTGGGAATATTTGGGATTTGTTAGAATTTTTTGGGAATGTTCTGAATTTTTGGATTTTTTGGCTAAGAGGGTCATTTTGGGTAATTTGAGGGTATTGGGAGGTATTTTTGGAATTTTTGGTATTTTTGGCTATGGATGATCAATTTGAGTGGAGGGAAATGTTTAGGAATGATTTTGGGGAATTTTGGGTAATTTAGGTGATTTTGCAAATTTTGGGTAGTTTACAAGGCATTTGGTAGGTTTGGTGGGTCCGGGTCCCGTGGTCAAAAATTGAAAATTTAGAAAATTGAAGATTGGGTAAATGTAAGTGGAATGAAATCATTTTGGTTGAGCCATGAAGCCATATCAAGCCCACATGAGTCATGAAGGGACTCATTTGAGGCATTCACTCTGTTGTTCCTAACCTCTTAGCCAAGGGCTTAGGGGTTAAGGACCATCCATGTGAATCACCTTTATGAGTCAGGAGGTCAAGTTGGGTATGGGTGTGGTTTTAGGAGGTGTGTGAAAGTGTAGTGTATAAGTGTAGTGTGTGTGTAAGTCAGCCCTCACCATACTAGGCCACCCAGGGCAGTCCTAAGGCCAAAGAGTCCTATAGGAACTCATCCTTTAAACTTGCACATTTGATTTCAACCCTCTAGGTGATTAGGGGTCAACAATCAAGTTTGTGGAGTTTGCAGAGAGTTTAAGAAGTGGTTTGAAATTCTAAAGGGTGGGTTCCACTTTCAGTCCTCTAAGATAGTCAAAGGAAAAGCCTAAGGCTAGATCCTAAGTATTAAAGAGAGAAGAGAAGACCTCATCAAAAATGAGGTCAACAATTGCCTCAAAGCCTTTGAAACATTAAAAGAAAAATTAATCACTGCACCTGTAATAATTTCACCAAATTGGAAAAACCCTTTTGAATTAATGTGTGATACTAGTGATTATGCTATTGGTGTTGTTTTGGGTCAGAAATATGATAAGATTTTCAAAGTTATTTATTATGCTAGTAAAACTCTTAATGAAGCTCAAATTAATTATACCACTACTGAGAAAGAGTTATTAGCTATAGTATTTGCCTTTGATAAATTTCAATCATATTTAAGTGGAACTAAATGTGTTGTGCATACTGATCATTCTGTTATCAAATACTTAATGAAGAAAAAAGATACAAAACTAAAACTGATAAGATGGATTCTTCTTTTGCAAGAATTTTACTTTGAGATAGTAGATAGAAAAGGTTCTGAAAATAAAATTGTTGATCATTTGTCCAAACTTGAAATTGAAAAATCTCTCTGTGATGTTGAAGAAATTAATGAACATTTTCCCGATGAAAAATTGTTCACTGTTACTGAGTGGTGTATTCTGTGGTATGTAGACATACTAAATTTTATTGTTAGTCATATAATACGCTATGGTTTGACATATCAGGAAAAGAAGAAATTTCTGTCTGACGCTAAGACTTATTTTTGGGATGACACATTTTTATATAAACAAGGAAAGTGTCTTATAATTCGAAGATGTGTACCTTTGGAAGAGACTTATGAAATTATTCAAAAATGTCATGATTCTGATTATGGGGGACATTTTGGAAGTGATAAAACTGCATATAAAATCTTACAATCTGGATTTTATTGGCCTACAATTTTTATGGATGTGAATGTTTATATTAAAAATTGTGATAGATGTCAGCGTGTAGGCAATATTTCTAGGAAAAATGAGATGCCCTCAATTACATATTGGAAGTTGAAATATTTGATGTTTGGGGATTAGATTTTATGGGACCATTTACACCATCTTTTGGAAATGTTTATATTTTGATGGCAGTAGACTATGTTTCCATTTACCTCGATGTGATGCTCAAAGTATTGCAAAGTTTTTGATGAAAAATATATTTTGCAGATTTGGAATACCAAGAGTAATCATAACTGATGGGGGAAGTCATTTTAGAAATGTGATTATTGGAAAGTTAGCAAAGAAATATCATATTAATCATCGCATTGCTACTACTTATCATCCACAGACAAGTGGTTTGGTTGAATTATCTAATCGTGAAATTAAAAGAATATTAGAAAAGACTGTTAATCCAAATAGAAAGGATTGGTCAATCAAACTGGATTATGCTTTGTTGGCTTATAGGACTGCCTACAGAACCCCTATAGGAATGTCCTCATATATCCTGATTTTTTTGAAAAGCTTGTCATTTACCTATTGAACTTGAGCACAAAGCATTTTGAGCTATTAAAGAATTCAATTATAATTTGAAAGATGCTGATGAGAAGAGATTATTGCAATTAAATGAGCTTCAAGAGATAAGGAATGAATCTTATGAAAGTGCTAAGATTTATAAGGAAAAGATGAAGTTATGGCATGATTGGAAGATTATTACTAAAAATCTTGTGTTAGGGAAGAAATTTTTTCTATATAATACCAGATTAAGAATTTTTTCTGGAAAACTAAAGTCTAGGTGGATGGTCCTTTTATTGTGATGAAAATTTATTCCTATGGAGCTGTGGATATTCAAGATCCTTAGACTGGAAAAATATTTAAAGTTAATGGAAATAAAATTAAACCAAATTTTTCAGTCAAGCAATCTAAATCTGATGAGAATTTGATGTTGGGTCACTCAGAATGAGTTCTGGATTTTTCAGGTTGAAGACGTTAAACCAAGCACTTTGTGGGAGGCAACCCATATTTATCGGTGTGCTTTGCTTTTTTGTTTGTTTTGTGTGCTTTGTTTGCTTTGTTTAGTTTGTTTTAATGTTTTTAGTGGTAGTAATTTGGAGTTTTTAAACTAAATAGAGTTTATTTGACCTTATTTGATGACTTAGAGGAGTCAGAATGAAAATTTGGACATTTGGCAGACCTGTGCTAAATTGAGCTCTGAAAGCTAAGCGCTGTCTAGTTGGCGCTTAGGCGCCGGAGTTACAAAAAATGTGGGCCTCGAAATTGCCCAAAGTTTGCAAAATTGCCTAAATTACCCAAAATTCCTCAAAAATCAATCCTAAACATTTCCCCACTCAAATTGATCATCCATGGCCAAATATACTAAAACATTCGAAAAATACCCCTCAATAAATTTCCAAATACCCAAAATACCCTTTTAACCCAAAATCTCCAGAAAATCCCAAATATTCCCAATTTCATTTTGTTCAACTACACCATAAGCCAATTTTGTCAATTTAACCCACTTTTACCAAAACCCCAATTCGACCATTTTTAACCTAAGCGGACCCAATGTCCCACCAAAACCACCTTAATCGCCTTAATTTTGATCCAATTCACTCCTAAACTTCAATTCAATATCCCCAATACCAATTTAGACCAAATCCCAAATTAATTTGATGCACATTTGGATCCAATTTCAATTTGAAGCCTAAGGCCCAATTTTGGTCCATGACCTAAACCTGTACTCTCAACCCAATCCAATTCAACTCCAATTAGCCCCAAATCTTTTCTAAAACCTTACTAACACCCCACAAACAAAACACTAACTTGATTTGCCCAAAATTTGAAGCCAAACTCCACCCAAATATAACCCAAATAAAAATTTCCTAAATTACCAAAATCCCCCCCAACCTAACCTAAATAGCTCAAATCCCTAAATCAAAGCCCAGCCTAAGTTGAAAGCTCTTTGTTACACACCCATAAACATTTAAAATTAATTTTACATAAAACCCAACATTGGCCTAACCTTAATCTAAGTTGGCCCAATTTGATCCATTTTGAATCCATTATCAAAAAGGCCCAAATTGAACCCATTTCAACTCCAAATGACACCAAACCTTTTGCAAATCACTCATGACACATCCCTAAACTAAACCCAACAGTTGTAAGGCCCAATCTTTACCAAAATTTTCATCCATCAACTTGATTTAAAATCTAAAAGCCCACTTGCCTAAAGCCTTTAAAAGCCCATTCCTAAACAATTCCAAAAGCCCAAAATTGGACCAAAGCCCACATAGCATCTCTTTCCATCATCCATTTCAATTGAAGCCACCCCTAAGTCCTTAAATCAATGATCAAATAATTCCAAATCAAGACTCATGCAAATTCTCCTAAATCCATCAAAAATCCCAAAATCCATGAACTGAGCCAAGCCATGCAGGCAAAGCCATAGGCTAGCCATGAAGTAATCCTTGTTTCCCATGCAAGCCATGTGAGTGGTGTTCATGTGACCATTCCATATTGGGCAAAAGGAGGGAGTCCTTTAATGATTCCCTTAAGAGTGATTAAACCTTTCATGCTTCCCTTAAACCATGCTTAAATCTAAATATGCTTAGATGGTGACTTCTCCCCACTAAGCTAGCTTTGACTTACCTGACCCCCACAGCACCCAAAACCCTTGGTGGGTGCACCAAACCCAAATCCATGACTTGGCACATTTGAAACCCAAAATAGCCCTCTCCATACCACTTAAATCAAATGCTTTACACATGGCCAAAGCCAATTGCTTGCACCAAACTCAATCCCTCGGACTCCACCGAGCCGCATGGTGACTCGACTCTACCGACCAAACTCCGCCCCCGGGTCGCCAGAAAATGCCATGGCCGAGAGCTTTATTTGGATTCAAAAATTCACCCACTCGGCCGAGCTGTCCCAACTCAATCGACTCCATGGTCGTTCTTCCCTGCATAGAGAGCTGATCTCAAGCCCTAACTCCCCCCCGGGAAGCCCCTCCAGCCAAACTTCTCTATTTAAACCCACCACCCTCTCTGGCCAAACAAGGTGATGAACCAACTTAACAAACTCGCCAAAATCGTCCAGACCTTCTCCTAACACAGCACCTGATCTCAAAGGTCCCTTCGCCCCCAATCCCCATTAACAGCTCAACTTCGCAAGAAATCCACCCAAAACCAGACAACTTCCGAAAACCTCCACCAAAATCAAATTAAACTCACCCACACCCGCACAAGACCTGCATAAAGAGTTCCCATGAAAGCCCCTCACCAGCCCATCCTCTCTATCACCCAAGCTTTGAAATCCTGCCTTGGTCACTTTTGTACCTAGGCCACTCCCTGTGAGCGCAGACTTCATCTCGGAGCTCTCAGTGCACCGTTGTACACAACCTCTGATTGGCTTTCTTCACTTCTCGTACCGGCTGCATGGATCACTTCTCCCTCTCGAGCCTCTCTATGAATTCTCCATCTCATTTGAATCGATTTAACAGCATGTAAACCATATGGATGTGTTCGTCTCCTCAAGACGAATCCATAGAGCACAAGAACACACTCGTTGAGAAATGAGAGAGATATTAGGGTTTGAGTGTGGACGGCTCTCGGGACACACACCAGCCGGGAGACGATGACTCCGCCGCCGTTGATCGAGCGTGTATCGAATGTACTCGTTACGCCTCGCGCGACGAGTGAACGGGACATGAACCGCGGGCCCCGGAAAGCCGAGCCTGATGGCCGCATCGGGGTCAGGGAGGCGACGCGTGGGCTTTCGTGAGCCGCCGAGACGAGCTCGCGCGCGGATAAGTAGATAAATATGGTATTTTTTATTTATTTAATTACCTTAACTTGAAAAATCCATAAATTTGCATGTAAAAAAATCGAAAAAATAAACTAAAATACCCCCTTGCTCGTTGAATAGAGGAGAATATTATGGAAAAAGAATTGAGTCAATTCGATGAGTATTTTATTTCTAATTAAATTATTTATCGATTTCAATGTTTTAATTCTCCATTTGCATACACAATTCACCATGGCATGAGACCATAGGGCTTTGGTAGCTTCTTGGGAACATTCCCCATTCTTCTAAGGCCGAGGCCATCTCTATGGTGTTATCGATTTTCTAAATTTTTGTGCCTGTTTTGATATTTTAATTCCAGTACTCAGTATGTTGCTTAGAAAATACTAGGAAAATTTAGGGAGGTATCTTAGGACTAGGGACCCTAGAAAATTATGGTTTGAGTTAATTCATTAAGAATAACCTAATTGGCCTAAATACTCAAACTCAATTTTAATTAATTAGATTAACTATACACCAAAATAACTTGAAAATAATTCTCCACTGATCTTTAGGATCGTATGAACTTCACATAAAAATCTGAAATAAATTGGAGGTGATTAGCCCCACTAAATGAATTAATTAAGTTACATGACCAAAATTAAACTTTAAAAATTCATAACTCCAAAAATACATTTAAAAAATTCACCAAAATAGTTTTGGGGCTTCTCTGATGTTAGGGGAGTCTAAGAGAATTAAAATTAAAATTTCTAAAATCTTCATTTTTCATCATATTTTAATATTTTAATAATTAAAAAAATAATAAAAATCATAAAAAATATTAAAAATCATAAAAATATCATATTTTGCTTCCTAATCACTTAGGAACAAACCAAATATTTTTCCCGTGTCTCTAGGTTAAGATATTGAATTTTAAAGGTTTTAAACAATTTTTAATATTAAAAATGAATTTCCTTACATTTCACTAAATTAATTCTAATAAATCAAAGAAAAATCAGAAAATTATAAAATTTGTTTCTCTAAACTTCTCGAGGTTAGAGGAGATTTAAAAAAAAAATATAAAAATTCATTTTTCAACTTTAATTTTATTTTATAATTAATTAACACTCCAAAATTCAAAATAATTATAATAAATAAAATATAATTTGAAAATCACCAAAATTGGTCCAAATGGTCCCCTGGTCAATAGAACATCCCATAATTTTCTTAAGGATGTAAACCTACATTTGTCACGGGGTTGTTGAATTTCCATCGAAAATCCCTATTTCTTTTTATTAAGATAATTATATAAATTAAATTAAATTCAGAAAAATCACATTTTCTCCTCTAATATCTTAATCGACATGTGAATGAAGTGACATAAAATTTCAAGCTCATTCGAGCTCAATTGATGAGTTATGAAATAATTAGGCTTAAAAGGACATAATAAATAATTAAGTACTTTAACCCTTAATTAAAACTTTAGGTTTAATCAAGGGGAGGGTAAAATATCTGATTTTAAAATTTTCATTAGATGATTGAAATTTTGGGAAATTAAAGGCGTAGAAACCCATTAATCATCTTGAAAATATTTAAAGTAAATTTTAAATTAATTAAACAATTAATCGCGGAAGAATAAGTTAAAAATTGATTATTAAGATTAGGGATATGATTTAAGAAGATATCAATTTTAATTTAAAATCCCTAAATAAATAACTTTAATCATATTCCACTCTTAATCAACTCAAAAATGATAATTGAAATTAATAAATTAAATAATTAAAAGGAAAGTAACCTTAATTAAATTAAAAGCTTAAAACATTAAGTAATTTAACAATCAAGTTAAAATAAGTTTAAAACATTAAGATTAATTTCAAATCACTTAAAAGCAAATCTAAATCAAACTTGAAACATCAAAATCAACCTCCAAAAATAATTCATAATAAAAAAAACCAAACCATTTAAAAAATTAAATTAAAATATTTCAATTAAATTAAAATTAAATCATTAAAATCTAAATTGAATAATCTAAACACCTCTACCAAAATTTGTCCAAGTGCTTCTCTGGTCATTAGGAATGTCCCCTAATTTTCTTAAGGACAGAAACTTTCCCTTGGTCATGTTATTAAATTTTCCTTGAAAATCTCTATTTTCCATCAAAATAATTATATAAATAAATTAAATACAGAAAAATCACATTTTCTCCTCTCATGTCTTTATTGACATGTGAGTGAAGTCACATAAAAATTTCAAGTTCATTTGGGTTCAATTTAGTGAGTTATGAAATTATTAAGCTTAAAGGGTAAAATGGTAATTAAACTTTCAACCCTTAATTAAAACTTTAGGTTTAATAAAAAATCAACAAGTAAAACATTTGATCTTAATCTGATTTGGATGATTGAAATTTAAATAATTAAAGGGTAGAAACCCATTAAATAATTTTAAAATGATTAAACTTTAATTAAATAATAGATTAAATTTGGAGGAATAATAAATTAGAATTATTAAAATAAGGGATATTTATTAGGAAAAGATTTATTCTTTAATTTAAAAATCCCTAAATTAATTATCTCATTAATACTTAACTCTTAATTAAAATGATAACTCAAATTTAAAATATTAAAAGACTTAATTAAATCATTAAACTCTTTTAAAATCTCAATTAAAATTATAAATTAAATTAAATTAAAATTAAATTAAATAATTAAATTAAATTAAATTAAACAATTAAATTAAATTAAATTAAATAATTAAATTAAATTAAATTTAATAATTAAATTAAATTAAATTAAATTAAACAATTAAATTAAATTCGATTAAATTAAATTAAATTAAATTAAATAATTAAATTAAATTAAATCAAATCAAATTAATTAAACACCAAATCAAATTAAATTGAACTATGTTAAACTAAATTAAAACTCAATTAAATTAAGTTGAATTAAATATAACATCACCTAAGACATAAAGAATTCAAAATAAATGTAAAGCCAGCTTGAACACTATTCCAAATTTAAACCCTTTAACTTAAATCAAATCATTTGAATACTAATTTACCGCTGGAAAGCTTTGATTATTATAACTCCTAAATGAAACATTAAATGAAGTGCTACTTCACTCATAAGATATTCAAATGTCTTAATTCACTAGGCGAGTTAACAAAACTTGAAAACCTCGGACGATTGATTCATTTATATAATTAAATTCATTTGGACTTAAAACAATCCTGAAAATATTGAAAAGATGTTTAAGATTCTTCTTAAGCACTTCCTCGATATGATAGGATATTTATAAGAACAATTGGACTTAATTGTCCTTTGATGAAGAAAATCGTCCTCAAACAAAAACACAAAAGAACCTAGACGTCATAGGAGTTGACTAGGCTATAGGATTAGGAATTTGGTAGAAAACCATAACCCTTCCCTTAGCTTTACCTAGGAACTTGCTTAAATATTCTAATTGTGTTTTAAGTACAGCTTGGGATGACGGGAAGACCCTCCAGGTACGCTTTTATTTTTTTATTGCAATTTGCTCTCTTGCAATTTACTTTCCTGCAATTTACTTTTTTGCAAATGTACTTTATTTTTCTTGCATGATAAAACAACTGTTGCATGAAAACCCACACCTTTAGGATAGACCCTAAAACTGAAACCAAATTAAGTTAAAAGTCATTGCGAGATAAAACTCACCGCCACAACATTTCAAAATATAAAACAACTCGAAATTTAATCACAAACGAACACAAAACTACGATTACAACTAAATTAAAACGTCCTGTTGGATGATCGGGAATACCTCGGATGATGTAACCTACGTGTTGCTTAACGGGATTTCCCACGGTCTAAATGAAAGTGTGGAACTCATTCGGTTGAGTTTAGCAAATTCATGCGGACTAAGTGAATCCGATAAAAATAATGATGCGGAAGGATGGAGCCGTGGGATCTTAGCCGGTGTCGTTATAATCAACTTTAAGATTTGTTTTAATCAAAATACAAGAACACTTGGAAAATTAAGACTTCTCTAAACCAAAACACTTTTCTCATCTCCCGATTTATGGTTTCTAAAACTAAACCTCTGCAACAACAAGGAACTTGGAGCATGGTGGGCGAGCACGGCCATCGTCGTCGGCAAAACACGAGTCTACTTCGGCAAAATCTTCTTAGAATTAAAACAACAAAGCCATAGGATTTCGAGGTAGCTTGCACTAGTGCAACATAAATCCTCGACTCTTCGTTAGGCATTTGCATTGCAAATTAAGCCCTAACTAGGTCTTAGGATTCCGAGGTAGTCGTCCGATACGACAATAAACCCTCACATCTTCTAGAGCTATTTGTTTGATTTTATCATACAAATATAAGCCCTAATTAATTAAAATTGGCGAGATTGAAATACTAAATAAACATTAGGACTTTCCTAAACTCGAAGCGAAACGATAGGATAGTCGGGAAATTACCGAAGTTCACTTCGAATCAATGATTTCTCCTACCTTTCTTCCTTTGGATTCACAAAACAAAATGTTCCAAAATTTGATCCATTCCCTATTGAAATTCCAAAATTCGATCTTTGAAAACCTTAAACTTTGAAATTCTTGAAAGCGAGTTATTGATTATTATCGAGAGTTTTCTTAGGTGATTCCCGTCACTTAAGATGTAATTAACTATAGGGGCTTGCACTTATAGGGAATTTTAAAGAACCCGGAGTAATATAAACCCTGTTTGATACTTTCATATTAAGCGGGGAATTTGTCGGCTTATAAAATTGGTTCGCGGACCAAACGGATGTCACAAAACTTCTAGTTTATTTGATCGAGCCCCACCATCGAGCGAGTGTGTCTATCCTTAGGGATAGATACACGGTTTGTGGTGCGGTGCTCGTTTATATAAACTATTTGGGATGTGAGATCGGTTTAATCTCATATCTTAAAACTTTCAAATTTAAAAATTATTTTCAAAGCCAAATACTACTTTCTAAATTATATATATATTTAAATCAAATTTAAAATTTAAATTCGCCGACAACTTCTGTTAGGCGACCCCCCTTTTAAAATACAATACAACCTAAAATATGCCGACAAGCGGATAAGGAGATGTTTTGAAAAACAAATGGATTGAAGAAGAAGATGTAAGAATGAACAATTATCACCCTTCTATCATATTTATATTCCAGAAGGGTTAAATGAGAATAATAGAGGTCCTGGATATAATTTGCCTAATGGAGAGTGGAATTAAGTATGCTTTATTTTTATATGTTTAGTATTCTTATGTGTTTTGTTTAATATGTTTTGTGTTCTTATGTGTTTTGTTTGGTGTGTTTAGTGTTTATGGTTAAGTTTTTAATTACGCCTTATGATGTGATAGTTACATCCTAGAGATGTAAACTTATCAGTTTGAGATTAAGTCTCTTGTATTTAGAGAATTTCATCTTATGTATGTGGATAGAAATTCTAGGATTGTATTAAATGTTATGTTTGTTTTAAAGAATATAAGTTTGTATTTGTGTGAAATTTATTTGGAATCGATAAATATTTAGCATTTGAATTGGAATTTTGGAAGATTTATGGGGAAGAGATAGTCATTTTGAACAGATTAAAGGTGATTAACGAAGTGATTTAGAGCATATACCTTCATTGTGAAAATTTGGGTATTGGCGGCTAAGCACCAGAGTGCCTGCGCTTAAGCGCCTGATTTCGCGGCTAAGCGCCTAAGGGTTCGAGCTTAGGCGCCAGTTCGTGAAAATTGGTTCCCACCTGTTAAAAAATCGTGAATCCCCATTTTTAACTCCCTGTTCATCTTCAACCCATCGTTTTCAAGCGAGAGAGAGTCTAGGGCATCCTTGATTTGGACCATTTAAGAGCTGAGCTCAACAAAAATTTGTAGATTTGGATTCCTGAGGTAAGAGCACTACTCCTAAGTAAATTTTTTTTATTTTCACCATGTATTTTGAGTACATTTTGGAAAATCTTAAAATCACTATTCATGGTGAAATTTTGAGGAAAAACTTAAGAAATTGCTTGGATTTAGTGGAAACATCTTTTAGAAGATAATTTAGCAAGTTTAGTCTGATTTTGAAATTTATGGTAAATTTTCGTGAATTTTTAGAGATGGCTCCAAAATCAAAGAAAGCAAAAGGAAAGACAAAGTTTGATTCGACAAATTTGTTAGTGCGAAGGCTGAGGAACGATATGTTGATGCGTTGCAGTCACGTAAATTGATTCCTGAAAGAGTGTTCGGTAAGCCAGGAGAAGTGATTGAAGATATGATTTCTAGGAGGAACTGGGAGAACTACTGTTGCTTCTCCGTTGTTGCTGTTGTTTCTATTGTTAGAGAATTCTATGTGAATTTGCCTGCATCAGAAGAGAATTTAGTGATGGTTAGGGGGCAAGATGTGAACTTTTCTTCTTGGGTAATTAACACTTTCTATCAACTGCCTCCTGCTATGTTTTGTTTTTATTCTAATTTTCATCCTACGGAGGGAGAGTTAGATGAGATAATGGGATTTTTGACTGATGGATAAGGATTATGGAAAATAACAAATGATAGAAGAGTGAATTTTCCTGCTTCCAAATTAAATGCCACTTCTAAGGCATGTCATTATTTTATCTCTTCTAAATTGTTGTCTTCAAGTCATACTAGTGAAGTGATGAGAGAAAGAGATGTTTAAATCATTGCATTCAGCAAGGGAAGCCTATAGATATTGGAGCAATCATTTATATTATATTGTGAATTGTGTCAGATCTACCACTACTGCAAGTATGGGATTACCTTCCCTAATTCATTCAATATGTGGACGGTTTGAAGTGAAATTTGAAACCTGGGAAGAGGCACTTCAGCCTTTGAGACCTATCTCCAGTGTAAACATTGGAGCTTACAATGTACATTCAGAATTTTGCTGGAGAGGAGGATTTGGTAGGGCTTCTACTGCTTCTACTTCTGCTTCTGCTGCATCTACTTCTCGTGTTACTACTTCACGTGCTTCATCATGTAATGATTCACAGACTGGTTTATTAAGAAAAATTTTTAAGAAAGTGAGTCTTACTCGAGAGCATCTGAAATATATAGATGGTAAGATGGATAATGTGGAATGATATATTGTTAAACATGATGAGTTTGAGGAGAATTATCATTATTATTTGGATAGACTGATTAGAGGTGATCAGAGTGTTGAGATGCCCCCTCATCCATTCTACATACCATATGTGCCATCTAGGAATTAGAACGAACAAGATGGTGATGATGAGGATGAAGCGTAGATGTATGTTGGTTGTTTTAGTTGTTGTGATGTTTGTCGGCATACTTTTAGGTTGCGTGTTTTATTTTGAAAAGGGGGTCGCCTAACAGAAGTTGTCGGTGAATTTTTAATTTAATTTAAATAAATAATTTTGAAAAGTAGTATTTGATTTTGAAAATAATTTTAAATTTGAAGGTTTTAAGATATGAAATCAAACTGATCTCACATCCCGAATAGTTTATCTAAACGAGCACCGCACCACAAACCGTGTATCTATCCCTAAGGATAGACACACTGCTTGACGGTGGGGCTCGATTAAACAAACTAAAAGATTTGTGACATCCGTTTGGTACGCGAACCAATTTTATAAGCCGACAAATTCCACTCGCTTAATATGAAAGCATTAAACGGGGTTTATATAACACGGGTTCTTTAAAATTCCCTATAAGGGCAAGCCACTATAGTTAATTACATCTTAAGTGATGGGAATCACCTAAGAAAACTCTCGATAATAATCAATAATTCGCTCTCGAAGGATTTCAAAGTTTAAGTTTTCGAAAAGATTGAATTTTGGAATTTCAATAGGGAATGGATCAAATTTGGAACATTTTGTTTTGGGAATCCAAAGGAAGAAAAGTAGGAGAAATCACAGATTCGAAGCGAACTTCGGTAATTTCCCGACTATCCTATTGTTTGGCTTGAGTTTAGGAAAGTCCTAATATTTATCTAAATGTTTTGATCTTGCCGATTTTAATTAATTAGGGCTTATATTTGTATGATGAAATCAAACAAATAGCCTCGAAGATGTGAGGGTTTATTGTCGTACCGGACGACTACCTCGGAATCCTAAGACCGGTTAGGGCTTAATTTGCAATGCAAGTGCCTAACGAAGAGTTGAGGATTTATGTTGCACTAGAGCGAAACTACCTCGAAGTCCTATGGCTTTGTTATTTAATTCTAGGAAAGTTTTCTTTGAAGTAGACCGAGGTTTTGCTGATGACGATGGCCGTGCTGCCCACCATGCTCCGAGCTCCATGTTGTTGCAGAGTTTTAGTTTTAGAAGTCATAAATCAGGGGATGAGAAAAGTGTTTTGGTTTAGAGAAAATCTTAATTTTCAAGTGTTTTTTTTTACGTTTTAATTAAAACAAATCTTAAAGTTGATTATAACGACACCGGTTAAGATCCCACGGTTCCATCCTTCCGGCATCATTATTTTTATCGGATTCACTTAGTCCGGATGAATTTGCTAAACTCAACTGAATGAGTTCCACACTTTCATTTAGACTCGTGGGAAATCCCGTTAGCAACACGTAGGTTACATCATCCGAGGTATTCCCGATCATCCAACAGGACGTTTTAATTTAATTGTAATTGTAGTTTTGTGTTCTGTTTGTGATTAAATTTTGAGTTGTTTTATATTTTGAAATGTTGTGGCGGTGAATTTTATCCGGCAATGAATTTTAATTTAATTTTGGTTTCGGTTTTAGGGACTATCCTAAAGGTGTGGGTTTTCATGCAACGAGTTGTTTATCATGCGAAAAAAGTAAGTGCGATGCGATTAATGAAATTGCAATAATGTAAATTGCAAGAAAGTAAATTGCAATAAAATAAAAGCGTACCTGGAGGGTCTTCCCGTTATCCCAAGCTACACTTAAAACACAATTAGAATATTTAAGCAAGTTCCTAAGTAAAGCTAAGGTAAGGGTTATGGTTTTCTACTAAATTCCTAATCCTATAGCTAGTCATTTCCTATGACGTCTAGGTTCTTTGTGTTTTGGTTTGAGGACGATTTTCTTCATCAAAGAACAATTGAGTTCAATTGTTCTTATAAATATCCTATCATATTGAGGAAGTGCTTAAGAAGAATCTTAAACATTTTTTCAATATTTCTAGGATTGTTTTTTAAGTCCAAATGAATTCAATTACACAAATGAATTAATCGTCCGAGGTTTAGTTTTGTTATCTTGCTCCGTGAACTAGGACGTTTGAATATCCTATGAGTGAAGTAACATTTCATTTAATGCTCTATTTAGGAGTTATAATAACCAAAGCTTTCGAGGGCAAACTGGTGTTGAAATGATTTGTGATTTAGTTTAATTTCAATTAATGGGTTTAAATTTGGAATAGTGTTCAAGTTATTTTAGATTTACTTTGAATTCCTTATGTCTTTGGTGATGTTATATTTAATTCAACTTAATTTAATTTAATTTAATTTAATATTTAATTTAATTTAGTTCAATTTAATTCAATTTAATTTGGTTTAACTTAATTTAGTTTAATTTGATGTTACATTAAATTAATTTGATTTTGATTTAATTTTAATTTAATTTGATTTAATTTTAATTTAATTCAATTCAATTTAATTTAATTTAATTTTAATTTAATTTTATTTAATTTTATTTAATTTAATTTTAATTTAATTTTATTTAATTTAATTTAATTTATTTAATTTAATTTAATTTAATTTGTTTATTTAATTTAATTTAATTTGTTTATTTAATTTAATTTAATTTAATTTTAATTTAATTTAATTTAATTTGATTTAATTTAATTTTTAATTTAATTTAATTTAATTTAATTTTTAATTTAATTTTATTTTTTAATTTTAATTGAAATTTTAAAAGAGTTTAATAATTTAATTTTAGTTTAATGATTAAGTCTTTTAATATTTTGAATTTTGAGTTATCATTTTAATTAAGAATTGAATATTAATGAGATGATTAATTTAGGGATTTTTAAATTAAAGAATAAATTTCTTCCTAATAATATCCTTATTTTAATAATTCCAATTTTATTATTCTTCCAAATTCGATCAATTATTTAATTAAGGTTTAATTATTTTAAAATTGTTTAATGGGTTTCTACCCTTTAATTATTTAAATTTCAATCATCCAAATCAGATTAGGATCAAATATTTTATTTGTTAATTTTTTATTAAACCTAAAGTTTTAATTAAAGGTTAAAATTTTAATTACCATTTTGCCCTTTAAGCTTAATAATTTCATAACTCACTAAATTGAACTCAAATGAACTTGAAATTTTTATGTGACTTCACGCATATGTCAATAAAGACATGAGAGGAGAAAATGTGATTTTATTGTATTTAATTTATTTATATAATTATTTTTGGTAGAAATAAAGATTTCCAAGGAAAATTTAATAACTTGACCAAGGGAAAGTTTCTATCCTTAAGAAAATTAGGGGATATTCCTAATGACTAGAGGACCACTTGGACCAATTTTGGTGATTTTTTTAATTATATTATTTTTATTATAATTATTTTAAGTTTTGGAGTGTTAATTAATTTAAAAATAAAATAAATGTTGAAAAATAAATTTTATATTTTTCAAAAATCTCTCTGATATCAAGGAAATCAGAGAATCAAATTTTGTAATTTTTTGATTTTTTTTTATGATTTATTATAATTATTTTAGTGAAAATGCTAGAAAATATATTTTTTTAATTTTAAAATTACCCTAGAGCTTTAAAATTTAATATCTCACTAAATAGACCTAAGAAAAATATGGGGTTTGTTCCTAAGTGATTAAAATTCAAAATGTGACATTTTGGTGAATTTTATTATTTTTGTGATTTTTATTATTTTTTAATTATTAAAATATTAAAATAATATTAAAAAAATCAACTTTTTTAGAAAATTAAAATTTTAATTTTCTTAAATTCCCTGATATCGGAGAGGCTCCAAAACCAATTTGGTGAATTTTTGAAAGCTTATTTTGAAAGTTATGAATTTTTAAAGTTTAAAATGACTAAATGGCTTAATCAACCCAATTAGTAGGGCTAACCAAGTCCAATTGACCTCAAATTTTTATGGTGGGTTCCTCTGATCCTAAAGGTCAGTAGAGAATTGATTTCAAGTCAATTTTATGTATGGTTAGCCTAATTAATTAGAGATCCATTTTGGGTGTTTAAGCTAATTAGGGTTGTTTTAAATGAACTAACTCAAAACCTATTTTTCCTAGGGTCCTCTGGTCATAAGGAACATCACCAAATTTTCCTAGAATTTATTTCACAACATGCTATTTATTGGAATTAAAACACTCAAAACAGTAACATGAATTTGAAAAATCAATAACTCTTCATAGGGATGGCCTCGACTTTGGAAAATTCGGGGAATGTTCCCAAATTCGGAGGCTTCAAAGCCCTATGGTCTCATGCCATGGTGAATTGTATACATGCATGGAGAATTAAAAATATGCGAGAGAGTAAATAAATTATTAAAAATAAAATACTTGATGAAATTAAATGATTTCTTTTCCACATTATTCTCCTCTGTTCACTGAGCAAGAGGGTATTTTTATTTTATTTTTCTGATTTTTCTACACAAAGTTATGAATTTTTGAAGTTTAGGGAATTAAATAAATCAAAAAAATCCCTAATTTTCTATTTATCCACGCGGCGCCGCGTCAACCTCGGCGGCTCCGAAACGCCGCGTGGCGCGCTCCCATTCGACGCCGCCATCTGACTCGGCGCTCCCGGGGCTCGGCGTATCGTTCGTCTTCCAATCCGACGCCATCCGAGCCGTCCGTCCGCGCGTGTATTGAATGGACGGCATCCGTTCATCGTCCCCAAGTGTCCTCGCCCGAGAGCCGTCCACACTAAATCCCTAATATCTCACTCGATACTCGATGGATTTTTATGTTCTTATGCTCTATGGATTCGTCTTGAAGAGACGAACACATCTATACGGTGATCATGCATTGAAATTAAAGCATTTGAAATGGAGAATCTCCAGAAGCTCCGGATGAAGAATTAGCTCATACCTTTGCTCAGAGAAGTGTGGCTTCGATGCGAGAGTTGTTGCACCTTCGATTGGGTCCCGGCAAGCTCCGGATGAAGTCTCTGCGGTACAGTGAATTGTCTAGGTGGGATTTCGACCAAGCCCGATCACAAAGCTTGGAGAGCTGGAGCAGGCCGGGTGGCACTGGAGATGGGGCTTTTGCTGGTGGACACCTTCCCTTGGCCTGGTGAAGGTGTAGAACCAATCAATTTGGGGATTGGCTCACTGTTAAGAAGTGTCCTGGTTTTGGGTGGAATTTCAGTTGAGAAATTGGATTTTGTCAGTGGGGATTAGGGCAAATTGACATCGGGGATCAAGTTGCTGCGAGGGTGGAGAAGGGTTTGGAACAATTTTGGCGGAGTTTCGGCAAGGTTTGTGCAACTCTCTTCTCATGGCCGTGAGGGGGTCGGTTTTAAATAGAGGTGGTGGAGAGCCTCGCGGGGATGGCCGAGGGTTGGGATCGACTTGCTCGGTCGTGGGAAGAACGGCCATGGTGGCCATTGGGCATGGGACGGCTCGGCAAGGTGGAATTCCAAAGTTTGGCTCCTCCCGAGGTCTCGGCCATGGTATTTTCCGGCGACCCGGGCGGGCGGCCGTGCAGGCATGGGTCACCCTCGGGTCCGGGTGGGTCGGGGGCTGGAGGTTTGTGCGATCGATTGGCAATTGCCATGTGTAAAGGCTTTGAATTAAAATGGAATGGGGAAGGGGTCATTTTGGCTTCAATTTGGTCGATCCATTGGTTTGGGTTGGGTGCACCTCCCCATGGCTCGATTTTGGGTGAGAGGATCGAGTTGGGTCGACCAGAGAGAATGGTATGGTCTCTATCCATGATGAGGTGGCTAAACATGGTTTAGTGTGTGTCATGAATAAGGTTAAAAAGGCTTAATGAAAGATTAGGAAAGGAGCCCCTCCTTTTACCATTAATGGCATGGTCACATGCCAAACTTTCATGGCTTCATATGGCTTGTGAATGGCTCATTCATGGCTCCATTTGGCTTGGGAAAAGTTTAGTCAACTTCATGAAAATGGATTTTAGGAATTTTTGGTAATTTGATGGAAATTTGTATGAAACTTGATTTGGAATTATTTGATGATGAATTTAGGACTTAGGTAATGGCTTTAATTAAGTGGATGGCAAATGGAGATGTCATGTGGGCTTTAGGGTAGATTTTGGGCCTTTTGAAATGATTTTAGATGGGCTTTTAAGATGGTTTAGGAAAGTGGGCTTTTGGATTTTAAAATGGATTTTGGGATTAAATTTTGTAAAGAGGTTGGGCCAAATAATTGTTGGGTTTAGCTCATGGATGTATCATGAGTGACATGAAGCAAATTGGGAGTGATTTGGGTTTGAATTGGGTTGAATTTGGGCTCTTTTGGTGAATTGGCCAATATAGGTCCAAGTCGGCCAAGTTGGGCCAATGTTGGGCTAGGGTTGAAATTGATGTAAAATCAATGTTGAGAAATGTTTATGGGAGTGTTTCAAAGAGGTTTTACCTTTGGTTGGGCTTTGATTTTGGGGTTTGGGCTCATTTGGGTTAGGTTTGGGTTTAGGTCAAAATTGGGCCTTTTAGCTTTGGGTTGAATTTAAGTGGGGTTTGGGTCTAAATGTTGGGCAAATCATGTTAGTGTTTTGTTTGTGGGGATGCTAAGGAAGACTTAGAAAATATTTGGGGTTAATTGGAGTTGAATTGGGTGAGTTTGGGTTAGGTTTGGGTCATGGGTCCAAATTGGGCTTTAAGGCAAAAAGTGAAATTGGATCCAAATGTCAATCAAATTGGACTTGGATTTGGTCTAGATTGGTGTTGCGAATGTTGAATTGAAGTTTAGAATTGAATTGGACTAGAATTTGGGTCAATTGGATAGGTTTGGTTTGACATTGGGTTCACTTTGGGTTAAAATGGGTCAAATTGGGGGTTTTGACAAAAGTAGGGTAAATTGACAAAATTGGCCCATGGTGTAGTTGGACAAAATGAAATTGGGAATATTTGGGATTTTCTGGAATTTTCTGGGAATTTTCTGAATTTTTGGATTTTTGGGTCAAGAGGGGTATTTTTGGTATTTGGCGGGTATTGGGAGGTTTTCTTTGAATTTTTGATATTTTTGGGTATGGATGATCAATTTGAGTGATGTGGAAATGTTTGGGATTGATTTTCGGGAATTTTGGGTGATTTGGAAATTTTTAAGAAATTTGGGTAATTTCGAGGGTTTTAGGTAGGCTAAGCGAGTGTAGGGTCCCGGGGGTCAAAAATTGAAAATTTGGAAAATTGAAGATTGGGTAAATTTGAGTGGAATGAAATCATTTTGGTTGGGCCATGAAGCCACATCAAGCCCACATGAGCCATGAAGGGACCCATTTGAGGCATTCATCTATGTTGTTCCTAACCCTCTTAGCCGAGGGCTTAGGGGTTAAGGACCATCCATGTGAATCACCTACATGAGTCGAGAAGCCAAGTTAGGTATAGGTGTGTGAAAGTGTAGTGTATAGGTGCGGTGTGTGTGTAAGTCGGCCCCTTCACCGGACCGGGCCACCCGGGGCGGTCATAAGGCCAAAGAGTCCTATAGGAACTCATCCTTTAAACTTCCACATTTGATTTCGACCCTACTAGGTGATTAGGGGTCTACGGTCGAGTTTGTGGAGTTTGCGGGGAGTTAAGAAGTGGTTGAATTTCTAAAAGGTGGGTACCGAGTTCTAGTCCTCTATGATAGTCGAAAGGAAAAGCCTAAGGCTAAATCCTAAGTACTAAAGAGAAGAAGAGAAGACCTCATCGAAAATGAGGTCGACAAATGGACCCCCGATAGGTGTGGTGAGCTAACGGAGCAAACCGCGCGTATTGGTGTTGACCGAAGCGATCGGCAAAACCAACACGGATGTCCAAGTGACAAACTTAGGACAAAGTAGAAGAGTTTCCGTCGGGGAGTAGCAAGTATATCTCTGAAACCGGAGATTCCTGAACTCTCGCTGGGGAAAGGAAAAGGAGGTGAATCCCAAATCACATGATCTGGGGAATTTCGATTTAGATTTCATTTTGTTTCAATTTAAGTTCGGATGTGTAATTTTAGATTTCAATTTGGAGTTTTAATTTAGATTGAAGTTTGATTTAAAATTAATTTGAGAAAATTCGGATTTGAAAGGAGAATTGAAACCTAGGTTCCAATCTCGGGACTGCAAAGAAAATTGGAATTTAGGTACCAGCCTCGGAGTAGGAATCGGAGTTTAAGTGTCGATTGAAAAGGATGAGAATCAGAATTGAGGTACCGATCTCGAAAGGGATGAGAATTGAAATTTAAGTATCAATCTCGAAAGAGAGTCGAAATTTAGGCATCAACCTCGAAGAGGATGAGAATCAGAATTTAGATACTGATCTCGGAATGAGAACTAGAATTTAGGTACTAGTCTCGAAATGAGAGTTGGAGTTTAGTTACCAGTCTCAAAAGTTTAGAATTGAAATTTAGGTATCAATTCAAAAGAGAATCGAAATTTAGGTATCGATCTCGAATGAGAGTCGAAATTTAAGTACCGACCTCGAAGGAAGAGGACTGGAATTTAGGTACCAGCCTCGGAAGTTTAGAATTGAAATTTAGGTATCAATCTCGGAATGAGAACTGGAATTTAGGTACCAGTCTAGGAAATTTTGAATTGAAATTTATGTATCAATTCGGATGAGAATCTAAATTTAGGTATCGATCTCGGAATGAGAACTGGAATTTAGGTACCAGTCTCGGAAATTTTGAATTGAAATTTAGGTATCAATTCGGATGAGAATCGAAATTTAGGTATCGTTCTCGTAATGAGAACTGGAATTTAGGTACCAGTCTCGGAAATTTTGAATTGAAATTTAGGTATCAATTCGTATGAGAATCGAAATTTAGGTATCGATCTCGGAATGAGAACTGGAATTTAGGTACCGGTCTCGAAATTTTGAATTGAAATTTATGTATCAATTCGGATGAGAATCGAAATTTAGGTATCGATCTCGGAATGAGAACTGGAATTTAGGTACCAGTCTCGGAAATTTTGAATTGAAATTTAGGAGGATGAGTTTGAACTCGGTTGAGATTTGATTTGAAATTTGGAAGATCAAATTTGAAATTTGATCGAGATTGGATTTTAAATTTGATTGAGAATTTGATTTGAAATTTGGAAAGATTGAAATTGGATTTGGAATTTGATTGAGAATTTGATTTGAGATTTGATTTAACATTTATGTTGATTTTGTTTGTCTTTTAATGATTCAAATTTTATTTTATCGTTTATTTAATGTTCATGTGAATTTGGTGTTCGTCATTTTTAAGATTTTTTTTTTTAGGAAAGTTTTCTTTTATTCTTCTTTATTTCTTTTCTGTTCTTTGTTCGAAGTTCATTTAACTTTAATGGCGTTTCCCAGTCAATTTGCACAAAAGAGGTGAAGGCCAAAAATGTGACATAGTCACTTTCATTCCAATCATGTTGAAGATACATCATACAACTCGATCTGGAATACATTTCATACAATCCATGTAGACTCAAAACGGACTATGTATGATCTTTGTTGGTCCATCTAAAGAAGCATCCGTCGAAATCCATGTACGAATAGTGGGGTACATGGTCGATAACATCACCTTCCAAGCCATCCTTGGCAAGGATGCCGTATGGATGTACATTGGAGGTGTGATATTTTCCATGTAACTCAAAGCTCGTAAGGCCGGAGGCTCTCTAACTTTGGGTCTGGCTGGAAATGGTAAGGTGTCTTCTTGTCGTCCATTCTTCTGAAAGTAACCGAGATCCGCTTCACTGGTACTCCTGGTATGCAATGCTTAGCGATATACTGCTCCGTTGCCCTTCGGTATCATGACGGAACCTACCGGTAAAGGTATCTTTGCGGCCCTCGGAACTCACACTGGGCCTGCTATCACGAGGTCGGATCCGAACATGATGTTACACTCGTTCGGGAAAGAGGCTGTGCGAAAGGTCGACAAAGTCATGGTGATCTATGTGTGGGGGTATGCGATCACCCTGCTTGTAGATGTTAATAATGCGGCTATTGGGTATGCAATCTTACGGCGGTACCCTCCATGTTATCAATCTCTTTACCATTCTCTTGATGACTAATGGCATCGGATCCACTTGCCCATGACGGAGTATTCCCGGTGGGTTTCCCTTCCTGTCTTCCGCAAAGTTGTAGCTGCATCCGCATTGTATTGTGATTCTTCCCTTCCCTGGCATCCATCTCCGGGGTTCGAGTATGTGTTTTCCCTCGGGCGGCCTCGCTCGGCCCATTCTTTTCAAATCCCGGATGCAATCCAAGATTTGTTGTTGTTCATACTACGAGAATACGTACGTATATAGCTCGAGGCCCTCTAGTATATTGATTCTTCGCCTTTAATTCTCTCGAAGTATTCAAAGGTTTTCTTTTCAACATTCCGCATTCTCTCCGGCTCGTATTCCGGAATGATCTACGGATGGAGAGGCCCGGTGACATATTGTGGGATATACGGCTCAATCCCTTCACGTTCTCCTGCATACCTCGACTCCTCAGGGATGATGCCTGTCGGGACATCCCCCGGGGTTGCTTCTGCAACAAGGTCATGCATCACTGGTGCTTCTATCCGGTGGCATGGTAGCCTTCTTTCTTTTGATCTTCTGGAGATTTCTCTGGTCCTTTCTGTTATCTTAGGAGCTGGCCTCCTTTCTTCAGGTTCCTGGTGAACCGGTGTCTTTGAAGTGTATGTACTGGCATTAGCAACTGTCTCATCGCGCTGGTCCGCAGCTAGTTTTGTTAACATCTTACGGATACGGCGATTCTTATTTCTTCGTTGCATTGCTGTGAGAGTAGCTCTCCGAACTTCTTGAATCTCTGTGGGCGCGGCGCTGACAAGCCTGCCCTCTGCTGTAGCGACTACAGACTTCATTTTCTTGTCTTCTTTAGTATTTGCTTTTCTTTTCTTGCTGCTGGATTGGTGGCTTGGACCACCTACTTTCATCACTTGTACGCCGGGTAGTTCTTCTCGGTTAGCCGGGACCCGGTCACTTGCCTCGTACTCGTAGGCTGCTGGTGCGAAATCCGAGTCAATCTCGATTATCGCTCCATCTTTCACCCTCTTTTCATCGAGTGCAAGGCTTACGCCATTCTTAAAGTTTAGGACCAACCGCCCGTTCGACATTTCCCTGCGAAAAGACAAGGAAAAGGATCAGGGGCTGTACTAAGAACAAGAACTTTAAGAAAATGTTTATCAAAGACATTTTTATTATATTATTTTTTTATTTTTCAAATTTAACAGGAATGAAGTAGGATAAGATCAGGGAAGAGATTCTGATCTGGAAAAGAAAACAAGGAAAACTTAATTATCATGACTTTATTTATTTTAGCACATTTTATTATTTTTGGGTTCGGACCCAATCATAAGTAATTACTTCACCCGTGTTTCTTAGGGATGAAGAATTCATTCCTTCGAAACATCAGGTAGCGTAATACTTTTTCAAGTATCGTCCGTTGATCGGAAGCATATGTCGTTCTCCCGGCAATTCACTAGGCTGGTAGGAACCTCCCGAGTATACTTGCTTCAACCACGAAACGGTCCTTCCCAAGTGGGTTCAAATTTTCCTCCTATCTTGCGATGTGCAAGAATAGGTCTCTTGAGAACGAGAACTAAGTCACCAACTTTGAAGGTTCTTGGGCGGACCGGTTTGTCATGGGCTTGAACCATCTTAGCTTGGTATAGTTCTAAATTCTCGTTGCGCTGCAAGCCTTTCCCTTCCGGGCTTTCTAATTCTTCTAGTCGTAATTTGGCGTTCTCTTCGTCGTGATCTTATTTGCAATCGCAATTCGAGTGAAGGAAGGCCGAACCTCTAAAGGTAACATCGCCTCGGACCCATACACCGGAGCGTAAGGTGTAGCTTGAGTAGGAGTTCTAAAGATTGTCCTGTAGGCCCATAAGGCTTCTAACAACTTCTCGTGCCAATTTCTCTTATTATCGTCCAAGGTTTTCTTTAAGATTTGAACGAGAGTTTTATTAAAAGCCTCAGCGAGGCCGTTTGCTCGTGGGTAGTAAACTGTTGAGTATCGCCAGTCGATTCCGTGTCTCCTAACAAAATTGTTGATTTGTGTGCTTCGAATGCTGACCCATTATCCGAGATGATCTGCGCGGCACCCCGAAACGGTAGACAACTTGGTTCTTGAAAAGCTGTAGCACGTGGTGTGCTTTCACTTCTCTAAGTGGAGCCGCCTCTGCCCACTTGGAAAAGTAATCCGTAGCCGCAAGAATGAAGCGATGTCCTTTTGAAGATGGTGGTTCTATCGGACCCACTATATCTGTGCCCCAACATTCAAATGGCCACGACGCAATTGTCGGATGTAGCACATTTGGAGGTTGGTGTAGAACCACTCCGTGCACTTGGCATTGGTGACAACTCTTGACGATTTTCATGCAGTCGGTCATCATCGAGGGCCAGTAGTACCCTAGTCTTTTAATTTTCATCTTCATCTTCGGACCCGACTGGTGAGCGCCACAGAGTCCTGAATGTACCTCTTTAACAATTTTAAGGCCTCAGACCCGCTTAGGCACCTTAGGCACATTTGATCAAAAGACCTTATGTACAATGTGTTGTTTATTAATGCATAAGACATAGTTCTTTTCTTGATCTGATGGGCTAGCGACCTATCGTCTGGTAGCTTTCCTGTTTGCAAGTAGTCCATCGATGGTCGTCGCCCGATCTTCGTGTTTTACGTCACTTCTTCTGCAACTGATTCTTTTTCTTTTTCTGATTTGTGTATGGTGTCCATGTCGAGCTGTGATAGGACCTGACGTCCATGAACTGACACTTCTACTGATTCATCTTGTAAACAGGCAAATTCTTTTGCAAGACGGGCTAAAGCATCTGCTAAAGCATTTTCTTTTCAGGAATTTTGTAGATTGTCACATTCGGAATCCGTTCCAACAAGCCGTATGGCATACTTGGAAGTATTGCTCGAGTCTTGGCTTTAAAATTCGTATCTTGTCCAGCGATCCGTTGAATGATTAATCGTGAATCCTCGTAGATGTTGAAGTCTGTTATCCCCATTTGAATGGTTAATTCCGGTCCCGTTATGAGGGCTTCGTATTCTGCTTCATTGTTTGTACATGGTTTCGTCAAGTGGTAGGAGTATCTTAACATCCCCCGCTCCGGTGTTATAAAGATTAGCCCGATTCCTGCCTTATCGGGCACTATCACTTGCGATTCTTCGTCTTTGTGTGCTGAAGATGCTCCGTCAAAATATAATTCCCAACGTCGATCATCAAGGTCTTCTAGATTCATTATTTGTTCATCGGGCAGATCGTCATTGAGAGGAGATTCGGCCGGCAAAGGGTGTGCTGCGAGGAAGTCTGCTAAGGCTTGTCCCTTTACGGCACGAAGAGGCACGAAAGTTATATCGAATTGCAATAATATCATTGACCATCTGGCAAGTCTGCCGGAAAGTGTTGGACGAGTCATCAAGTATTGCAATGGATTAAACTTCGAGATCGGAGTTGACCTTATGAGAAAGCATGTAGTGCTCGAGCTTTTGAGCGGCGAAGATCGGGGCCAAACAATGCTTTTCAATTGCGGGATACCTTACTTCGTCGGAAGTAAACGACGGCTTAAGTAGTAAAGAGCATTTTCTTTACCCTTATCATTGACACAGGCCAACAGGGCTCCGAGAGAGTCGTCTAAAGCCGCGGTGTAAAGTATCAGCGGTCTACCTGAGACTGGGGCTGCTAAGACAGGAGGTGTCATTAGATATTGTTTAATGTCCTCGAAAGCCTTCTGGCATTTCTCTTCCCAAATAAATTTGGCTTCCTTTTTAACTAGTGCTGAGAAAGGCTGACACCTACCTGACAAGTTTGAGATAAAGCGTCGAAGATATGCCAATTTCCCTTGAAAAGATCGTAGTTGTTTTAAGGTTTTGGGAGGCGGCATTTCTAAGATAGCTTTAATCTTTTCCTAGTCCATTTCAATTCCACGATGTCGGACAACGAATCCTAAGAATTTCCGGAGGTGACACCAAAGGCGCATTTTAAGGGATTCATCTTAAGGTTAAATTGTCTTAATCGTTCGAAAACAATTCTCAAATCATACGAGTGGTTTTCCTTTACTTTGCTTTTGATGACCACATCGTCCACGTAGCATTCGACTTGATTGTGGATGAGATCATCAAAAATTCTTGTCATTGCTCTCTGGTAGGTTGCTCCTGCGTTCTTCAGTCCGAATGGCATCACTGTGTAGCAAAATACTCCGATCGGCGTTCTGAATGTTGTAAGCTTTTCATCTTCTAGAGCCATTTTTATCTGGTTGTATCCTGAGGATCCATCCATGAATGAGAATATTTTATGTGTTGAAGCAATGTCGATCATCAGTTCTGGGATCGGTAGAGGGAATTCATCCTTTGGACATGCCTTGTTTAAATCTCTGAAGTCTACACGGATTCGATCCGACCATTCTTCTTTCGATCTGGTACCACATTGGCTAACCAAGTCGGGTATTGTTCTTCACGGACAAATTTAGCGTCTATTAGCTTTTTAACTTCGGTATGACTTGTTGTTCGATTTCTAGACGCATTCTTCGGGACCTTGTCGGCCGGGACAGAAGTAGGATCCACTCCTAGCTTATGGACTGCAACCTCTGGAGCTAATCCTGGCATCTCGTCATAGTTCCAAGCAAAGCAGTCTTTAAATTCCATTAATAATTTGATTATTTCTTCGGAGTCTTCTTTATTGAGTAAGGAGCTAACAAAGGTAGGTCTAGGTTCTTCGCTAGTACCTAAGTTAACTTCCGTTAACTCATCTATTGTAGATTTGATTTCTTCTTGGAATTCTGGTGGAGCATCTCCAATTTGTAAATCTTCGAGTTCGTCTGTAGTTTCCATGCAGTTTTCATTGGACTCGCAAGTGACAACCAAGCAAAATTCAGTATAGTCAACTGACCCTACTGTGCCGAATCCGAGACCATGTTTTGAATTGGGTGGACGACCGGAATTATTCCATAATTTTTCAAAATGTTGTGATTGGCCTTTCGTCCATTGTCGAGGTAAGAAACCACGTTGAATTAAATTTTGAACACAGGGAGAGTACCACTCAAAAGGTAATTTCATTAATTCTGATGAAGTGACATCTTCGAATTGTACATTATTTTCAGTTTTGGAGGAAGAAGCACCACGGTAGAACTTGATTGGCCTTGCACCGTCGTTACGTACCTCTTTGACCACCATACCCTCGATCTTGTTAGAATGAACCGGGGTTAGGGTCATAGTATGTACGTAGTGGTTAATCTTCTCGTACATTGATTTATATTCTTCATTCTTCTCATCTTCGAGAGAGATCTTGAATTGCGGCTTCTTCGACTTATTGTCGCTGCTTCTTGTTTGATTTCTTTTTTTCTTCAGAACTATCTTCCCAATCAACATTGATGGCTGGTTTCCTCTGTCCAACTGTCCTAGCGTCTCTACCACGGCCTCGTCCCCGGCCTCGACCTCGGATGCGAGTTGTGGAGAAACCTTCACCATCTCGTCGGATGAGAGTGGTGAGTGACTGTTGGACTAGAACTTCAGGTTCTTCGTTGTCCTGAACTTTCTTCGCTTCATTTGTTACGGTATCTCTGGAGAAAATTGTTTTCTTCGGAGGTGCATAATAAGCTGCGTCTTCATGGATCCCAATCTCATGTACGGAGAATGGTTGTAAGTCACCTTTGATGCACTGTTCCCCTATATCGTAGTATTTGATGCACTGATGTAGAGATGATGGTACCATCCTGTTTTCATGTATCCATGGTCGGCCCAGTAGAGCGTTGAACGACGTTTCGAATCGATTATGTGAAATTTTGCGGTTGTCTTTGCTAAGTCACCGGTCTTCATCGATAGCGTTATTGACCCGAGGGCTCTTTCTCCTTTACGGTTGAATCCTCTTAATAACATTTTGTCGGCCTCGAGCTCACGAGCATCAATTTCCAAGTATGCTAGTGTTCGAAGACTCATTATATTGATTGATGCTCCTGGATCCACCAATACTGTGGAGAGTGTAAATTTTCTGATTGTAACTGAGATGTACAATGGTCGGTTGTGATCTGCTGTCCCAAGTAGTATGTCATTGTCCGTGAAGGTAACACCTCGATATTCCTCTAACGAGCAAACCTCATCTAAGGAATCTCCGGCCATTTGAGCCAAGAAAATTTCTGGATCAAGTAAGGCTTTGATCAGAGCTTCTCTCATCTCCTTTGATAAGATGAGAGCATCGTAAATGCTCAGTTTGGCCGGTAGTTTCCTAAGATGGGCTAGCACGTTGTAGTCCACTTTATTTTCATGCGTCTCGGCTTCTTCTCGAATGGATATTTCTTCTGCTGGGGTTGGTTCTTCTTGAACAACCACCTGCTTTCCTTTGCCCTTTGGACCCATTCTCGGAGGTAGAACTCTTCCACTTCTTAAGTTGACCTCTGTAATTTCTTCTGAATCTAGTGTTGAGCTTGTCAGTGTCTCCTCCTGAATCGGAATGACAGGCTCTTCCGGATTGTCCTCAGAATCTGAAGGCTCTAACTCTATTGTGACTGGAGCTCCTCGAAACTCGCAGATAGATTCGTTGCTTGTTGAACTCTCGTAGCCTCCCTGATGGATGCTTTCTTCGTTATTTTGCTTGTCGAGATCGTGTATGATTTGAGAATTGTCGTTGATGTCGAAATCGATGTCCGGATTGTCGCTAGTTACGTAATCGTTAGAAACAGTCAAAACGTAGCCAACGCCATCACCCTTATCATTATATGATCCCACCGAAGTGAGCAGATAATCAAACAAAATCAGAGGTTCGAGGGATTTCTCCCCCGAATCGGAAACAACTATCCTAGGATAAGCAGCCCCTAGTCTAGCCTTAGGAGTCTTAGTCCTCTCTTCTTCGTCGATTTTCTTCTTTTCTTCAATCGCCTCCTGTTGAGGTGGTTCTTCTATCGCAAGTGATAGTACCGGCTTAACAGGTCTCTAACTCTGAATTGAGGCTCACACCGAGGCGGTTTGGATGCTGTCTAAAATCTTCTTTGAAGAACTCGTCCAAGCGGTAGTCCATCCATCGTCAGTCGTATAGGGATCTATCGGAATGATGGGATCAGTTGAGATAACATTGACGGAACCTCCTTTCTGGGGTTCCTTCATGTACTTCTTCGGGATCGTTATATTCCCTTTCCGAAGGTTGTCGTTGAGCCAACTTTTGAAGGTAATGCAATCTTCTATCTTGTGCCCAAGCATCCGGTGATAAGGGCAAAAGTTGGGATCACTTTTCTTGTTGACTTCCTCCGGTCTCTTAGGCTCTCGCAGCTGGAAATCCGGAGTCTTCATCGGACTACGGAACATTTTCGGCACTTGCTTCATTCTTGAACGGATATTCTCCGCTCGAAGCTCCCTTAATGTACGTTGCTCGACGAGGAGGTTGTTCATACTTGTGGAGATGATCGATAGTTTGGACCGGGGTTGCTTGGTAATTCTGTTGTGGTTGCTGCGGCCGTTCTGGTGGTATTTACATCGGTTGCTTGCCTTTGTCAACTGCTGCAACGATCCCAGATTTCTTTTCAAAAGTCTTCACAGGCTTTTGCTTGTCCGTCTTGTCGGCAAAACTTCGCCTCTTCTTGCAAGCTTCCGGCCTTGCTTAACAACTTCTCGAAAGTCTTAATAGTGAATCCTTTGAGGAGAAGTGCTATCGGGCCGTGAATGCTTTTAAGCAAGATGCCGACTGCATGTTGTTCTTGTAGTTGTGGTTCACACTTCATGCTTAAGTTCCTCCATCGAAGTATGTAATCGACCAAAGTTTCGTTCGGCCTTTGTTTCTCTACCACTAAATCACCTATAGTGATGTGGTGCAGAGCTCCGGCGAATCGCTTGATGAAGAGGTTCTCTAGTTACGAGAATGTCTTCACCGAACCATTTGGTAATTCCGCATACCGGTCGACGGCGATTCTCGACGGATCGCCGACAAGCTCGTCGGAAGAGTAATGCATAGCTCCCGCCGGCGTTGCAACAAGCCGGCACGAAAGTGTGCAACATGCTCGTCGGGGGTTCCGGTTCCGTCGAAGGTCTTGAACGAGAGGTGGTACGAAGCGCTTCGGGTATTGGACGGCGTCGAATTCTTACGGGTAAGGTCTACCCGTCCGAATGGATGTCCCGCTCTTCGATTGTGCTAAGGCTTCTCGCACTCGTTGTTCCACCAAGTTCTTGATATCCTTTTCGGGGATCATACTTTGTGTTGTATCCTTTTAGGCCGATCATCCCCATTGACGGATGTAATCTCCTTTCCTCCGTCTACAATGTGAATGACCTCTGGGGGTGTCTCTCTTTGTGGTTGCATTTGACTCTGGAGAGTGGCTAGAGCTACAGCCATCTCTTCCATCCTTTTCGCCATTTGAGCGATCGTGTCGTCTTTCTCCTGAAGCTGCCTTCTCATCAGTTCTGGCTCCTCTCTTTCTGCGGCTGCAGGAGCACCTTGCGAAGCTGATGAAGCTCGTGTTTCGACCATGTTGATTTCTGCATATTCGTCGTCCATGAACTCCGATGAATCAATCTCGTCTCCGAACTTTTCTTCTCTTTCTTTTGCCAATCATCGGATATCGATTCTCAACTTTTCCATGGCATCTTCTAGCGGGGCTTTCTGTGTGTCTTCGCGGTTGTCGTGCGATAGCTGCCGGATCCCCTTTTCACGAGTCTCCTTTATCGCAGTAGCACTTTCTTCAGATTCAAGTCTCCTGGCGAGACTTTCTTTCTTGGGCTGTTGTTTCAATCTCAGTCGCCGGTAGTGGGACGACATACCATCCTTCTAGCGACGGAAGGTCTAGGACCGGATGGTCCGTTCGGCCAAATGCTGGAAGGTGGTATCCTCCCTAATCTGTAATCCTGAGACGACGACAGGCGGACTAGCCTTCATCCTTTTACTTGGCTTTTCTGTCATGATGACGGGTTCTACTCGGGGCCCAAGACGGGATTTGACTGGCACCCGCCCTATTCTCCGTAGAATCTCCGATACGGGGCAGTTTTCCTTCTTTGCTAACTTTTCTACCAAAGTTTGCAGTCGAGCAAACGGCGTAGTTCTAGTCCTTTTCTTGTGGCTATCGTTGTAGTATGCGGGATGAGGCAATGCGGCAGCAATCTTGCGAACATTTTCCTTGTCCTCTGCGGCGGAGAGGGGATGGAACTTGCTTCCTCCCAAAAGTGGTATGTAGTCAGGCAGCAGTGTATATTCGGTAGCGGTGTATATTCGGGCGGTTACGGGATTTCCTCCGGAAAGCAATTTCGGCGGCTACGGCTTCTCCGGCGATCCTTCTACTTCGTTTCTTCTTTGGGTCCTTGTCGGTGATGGCATCTTTGAGCCTGGACCCGATTTCGAAAACGAAGGTCTTACGAGAAGATCCGTACCCTCCACGGTAACAGGCTTACCATAATTCTGGATTTCTTTCCCCTTTAATTTGGCAGATATCGGGGCGGGTGCAGAAACAACTAGACCAGTGGGGGTAGTAAGAACAGTCCTCCTGCGGACAGCAGTACTCCTCTCAGTCGGGATCCTTTGCAGAGGAGGAAACTCTTGGGTCGACCTAAGGTTGAACTCAAGCAGCGGCTTCTCAGCTTCAGATACCTTGTTCGTCAGTGCAAAGAGGGAGACGTCGGTGATTTTGACATTCGTGTTTTCAAATCCTTGTCCGAATCGGATGATCCCATTGTCGGGCGGCTCATCCTTATAGACGGCGAAGTCCGGTCCGTTGGTGAAGGAGAAAATCGGCTTTGGGGCTTCCATTTACGCATGGGAAGATTCGGTCGTCGGTCCCGAGTTATTCTTCTTTTCTTTAGGACGAAAAGAAAGGAATTGAAAAGAGTCCGAACTCATTCTTGTTCATGTATTTATAAGAAGGAATCATTTGTTAAAAGAATCATTTATTAGAGGGTTCGTTTATTTAGAACGGAATGTCCAAAGGTGTAGAGAAGGTAAGGAATCCGATTCTGAGTTGGAAAGGAAAAGAAAGTCTTATGCAAGACTTCTCGACTCGAAGGATCATTCCTAAACTAACACCTATTGGGGGTCCACCCCACCTCAGAAATGAGGTAAAAGGATCTTGGAACCTCTCTGTTTAGGGGTGTCTAAACGAGTGGCTCCTAAATCCGAGAGAATGTTGGCTATACTTGTTCACGGTAGAAATGAACATAGTATTCCAACGGCAAGAAGGGTAGTTTGACCCATTAAGGACATGGATACACTACCGATTTTTGAAAGCAGAATTATCTGATTATAATGGAGAGAGGAATTGTCCCCAGCGGAGTCGCCAGAAGTTGTCGGCATACTTTTAGGTTGCGTGTTTTATTTTGAAAAGGGGGTCGCCTAACAGAAGTTGTCGGCGAATTTTTAATTTAATTTAAATAAATAATTTTGAAAAGTAGTATTTGATTTTGAAAATAATTTTAAATTTGAAGGTTTTAAGATATGAAATCAAACTGATCTCACATCCCGAATAGTTTATCTAAACGAGCACCGCACCACAAACCGTGTATCTATCCCTAAGGATAGACACACTGCTTGACGGTGGGGCTCGATTAAACAAACTAAAAGATTTCGACATCCGTTTGGTACTGCGAACCAATTTTATAAGCCGACAAATTCCCCCGCTTAATATGAAAGCATTAAACGGGGTTTATATTACACGGGTTCTTAAAAATTCCTATAAGGGCAAGCCCCTATAGTTAATTACATCTTAAGTGATGGGAATCACCTAAGAAAACTCTCGATAATAATCAATAATTCTGCTCTCAAGGATTTCAAAGTTTAAGTTTTCAAAGGATTGAATTTTGGAATTTCAATAGGGAATGGATCAAATTTGGAACATTTTGTTTTGGGAATCCAAAGTAAGAAAAGTAGGAGAAATCACAGATTCGAAGCAAACTTCGGTAATTTCCCGACTATCCTATTGTTTGGCTTGAGTTTAGGAAAGTCCTAATATTTATCTAAATGTTTTGATCTTGCCGATTTTAATTAATTAGGGCTTATATTTGTATGATGAAATCAAACAAATAGCCTCGAAGATGTGAGGGTTTATTGCCGTACCAGACGACTACCTCGGAATCCTAAGACCGGTTAGGGCTTCATTTGCAATGCAAGTGCCTAACGAAGAGTTGAGGATTTATGTTGCACTAGGCAAACTACCTCGAAGTCCTATGGCTTTGTTATTTAATTCTAGGAAAGTTTTGCTGAAGTAGACCAAGTTTTTGCTGATGACGATGGCCGTGCTGCCCACCATGCTCCGAGCTCCTTGTTGTTGCAGAGTTTTAGTTTTAGAAGTCATAAATCAGGGGATGAGAAAAGTGTTTTGATTTAGAGAAAATCTTAATTTTCAAGTGTTTTTTTTTACGTTTTAATTAAAACAAATCTTAAAGTTGATTATAACGACACCGGTTAAGATCCCACGGTTCCATCCTTCCGGCATCATTATTTTTATCGGATTCACTTAGTCCAGATGAATTTGCTAAACTCAATTGAATGAGTTCCACACTTTCATTTAGACCGTGGGAAATCCCGTTAGCAACACGTAGGTTACATCATCCGAGGTATTCCCGATCATCCAACAGGACGTTTTAATTTAATTGTAATTGTAGTTTTGTGTTATGTTTGTGATTAAATTTTGAGTTGTTTTATATTTTGAAATGTTGTGGCGGTGAATTTTATCTGGCAATGACTTTTAATTTAATTTTGGTTTCAGTTTTAGGGACTATCCTAAAGGTGTGGGTTTTCATGCAACAGTTGTTTATCATGCAAGAAAAAGTAAGTGCGATGCGATTAATGAAATTGCAATAATGTAAATTGCAAGAAAGTAAATTGCAATAAAATAAAAGCGTACCTGGAGGGTCTTCCCGTCATCCCAAGCTACACTTAAAACACAATTAGAATATTTAAGCAAGTTCCTAGGTAAAGCTAAGGTAAGGGTTATAGTTTTCTACCAAATTCCTAATCCTATAGCTAGTCATTTCCTATGACGTCTAGGTTCTTTGTGTTTTGGTTTGAGGACGATTTTCTTCATCAAAGAACAATTGAGTTCAATTGTTCTTATAAATATCCTATCATATTGAGGAAGTGCTTAAGAAGAATCTTAAACATCTTTTCAATATTTCTAGGATTGTTTTTTAAGTCCAAATGAATTCAATTACACAAATGAATTAATCGTCCGAGGTTTAGTTTTGTTATCTTGCTCCGTGAACTAGGACGTTTGAATATCCTATGAGTGAAGTAACATTTCATTTAATGCTCTATTTAGGAGTTATAATAACCAAAGCTTTCGAGGGCAAACTGGTGTTCAAATGATTTGTGATTTAGTTTAATTTCAATTAATGGGTTTAAATTTGGAATAGTGTTCAAGTTATTTTAGATTTACTTTGAATTCTTTATGTCTTTGGTGATGTTATATTTAATTCAACTTAATTTAATTTAATTTAATTTAATCTTTAATTTAATTTAGTTCAATTTAATTCAATTTAATTTGGTTTAACTTAATTTAGTTTAATTTGATGTTACATTAAATTAATTTGATTTTGATTTAATTTTAATTTAATTTGATTTAATTTTAATTTAATTCAATTCAATTTAATTTAATTTAATTTTAATTTTATTTTATTTAATTTAATTTAATTTAATTTAAATTTTATTTTATTTAATTTAATTTAATTTATTTAATTTAATTTAATTTAATTTGTTTATTTAATTTAATTTAATTTGTTTATTTAATTTAATTTAATTTAATTTAATTTAATTTAATTTGATTTAATTTAATTTTTAATTTAATTTAATTTAATTTAATTTTTAATTTAATTTTATTTTTTAATTTTAATTGAAATTTTAAAAGAGTTTAATAATTTAATTTTAGTTTAATGATTAAGTCTTTTAATATTTTGAATTTTGAGTTATCATTTTAATTAAGAATTGAATATTAATGAGATGATTAATTTAGGGATTTTTAAATTAAAGAATAAATTTCTTCCTAATAATATCCCTATTTTAATAATTCCAATTTTATTATTCTTCCAAATTCAATCAATTATTTAATTAAGGTTTAATTATTTTAAAATTGTTTAATGGGTTTCTACCCTTTAATTATTTAAATTTCAATCATCCAAATCAGATTAGGATCAAATATTTTATTTGTTAATTTTTTATTAAACCTAAAGTTTTAATTAAAGGTTAAAATTTTAATTACCATTTTGCCCTTTAAGCTTAATAATTTCATAACTCACTAAATTGAACTCAAATGAACTTGAAATTTTTATGTGACTTCACTCATATGTCAATAAAGACAAGAGAGGAGAAAATGTGATTTTTTTTGTATTTAATTTATTTATATAATTATTTTTGGTAGAAGATAGAGATTTCCAAGGAAAATTTAATAACATGACCAAGGGAAAGTTTCTGTCCTTAAGAAAATTAGGGGATATTTCTAATGACCAGAGGACCACTTTGACCAATTTTGGTGATTTTTTTAATTATATTATTTTTATTATAATTATTTTAAGTTTTGGAGTGTTAATTAATTTAAAAATAAAATAAATGTTGAAAAATGAATTTTATATTTTTCAAAAATCTCTCTGATATCAAGGAAATAAGAGAATCAAATTTTGTAATTTTCTGATTTTTTTTATGATTTATTATAATTATTTTAGTGAAAATGCTAGAAAATACATTTTTTTAATTTTAAAATTACCTTAGAGCTTTAAAATTTAATATCTCACTAAATAGACCTAAGAAAAATATGGGGTTTGTTCCTAAGTGATTAAAATTCAAAATGTGACATTTTGGTGAATTTTATTATTTTTGTGATTTTTATTATTTTTTAATTATTAAAATATTAAAATAATATTAAAAAAAATTAACTTTTTAGAAAATTAAAATTTTAATTTTCTTAAATTCCCCGATATCAGATAGGCTCCAAAACCAATTTGGTGAATTTTTGAAAGCTATTTTGAAAGTTATGAATTTTTAAAGTTTAAAATGACTAAATGACTTAATCAACCCAATTAGTAGGGCTAACCAAGTCCAATTGACCTCAAATTTTTAGGGTGGGTTCCTCTGATCCTAAAGGTCAGTAGAGAATTGATTTCAAGTCAATTTGATGTATGGTTAGCTCTAATTAATTAGAGATCCATTTTGGGTGTTTAAGCCAATTAGGTTATTTTAAATGAACTAACTCAAAACCTATTTTTCCTAGGGTCCTCTGGTCATAAGGAACATTACCAAATTTTCCTAGAATTTATTTGACAACATGCTATTTATTGGAATTAAAACACTCAAAACAGTAACATGAATTTGAAAAATCAATAACTCTTCATAGGGATGGCCTCCGACTTTGGAAAATTCAGGGAATGTTCCCAAATTCGGAGGCTTCAAAAGCCCTATGGTCTCATGCCATGGTGAATTGTATACATGCATGGAGAATTAAAAATATGCAGAGAGTAAATTAATTATTAAAAATAAAATACTTGATGAAATTAAATGATTTCTTTTCCACATTATTCTCCTCTGTTCACTCGACAAGAGGGTATTTTTATTTTATTTTTCTGATTTTTCTACACAAAGTTATGAATTTTTGAAGTTTAGGGAATTAAATAAATCAAAAAAATCCCTAATTTTCTATTTATCCACGCGGCGCCGCGTCAACCTCGGCAGCTCCGAAACGCCGCGTGGCGCGCTCCCATTCGACGCCGCCATCCGACTCGGCGCTCCCGGGGCCCGCTGTATCGTTCCGTCTTCTGATCCGACACCATCTGAGCCGTCCGTCCGCGCGTGTATTGAATGGACGGCATCCGTTCATCGTCCCCAAGTGTCCTCACCCGAGAGCCATCCACACTAAATCCCTAATATCTCACTCGATACTCAATGGATTTTTATGTGCTTATGCTCTATGGATTCGTCTTGAAGAGACGAACACATCTATACGGTGATCATGCATTGAAATTAAAGCATTTGAAATGGAGAATCTCCAGAAGCTCGGGATGAAGAATTAGCTCATACCTTTGCTCGCAGAAGTGTGGCTTCGATCCGAGAGTTGTTGCACCTTCGATTGGGTCCCGCAAGCTCCGGATGAAGTCTCCCGGTCCAGTGAATTGTCTAGGTGGGATTTCGACCAAGCCCGATCACAAAGCTTGGAGGCTCGGAGCAACCGGGTGGCCCGGAGATGGGGCTTTTGCTGGTGGACACCTTCCCTTGGCTCGGTGAAGGTGTAGAACCAATCAATTTGGGGATTGGCTCACTCGTTAAGAAGTGTCCTGGTTTTGGGTGGAATTTCGGTTGAGAAATTGGATTTTGTCGATGGGGATTAGGGCAAATTGACACCTGGGGATCAACTGCTCCGAGGGTGGAGAAGGGTTTGGAACAATTTTGGCGAGTTTCGGCAAGGTTTGTGCAACTCTCTTCTCATGGCCGTGAGGGGGTCGGTTTTAAATAGAGGTGGGCTGGAGAGCCTCACGGGGATGGCCGAGGGTTGGGATCAGCTGCTCGAGTCGTGGGAAGAACAACCATGGTGGCCATTGGGCATGGGGCGGCTCGGCAAGGTGGAATTCCAAAGTTTGGCTCCTCCCGAGGTCTCGGCCATGGTGTTTTCCGGCGACCTGGGCGGCTGGCCGGCGAGCATGGGTCACCCTCGGGTCCGAGTGGGTCGTGGGCTGGAGGTTTGTGCGATCAATCGGCAATTTCCATGTGTAAAGGCTTTGAATTAAAATGGAATGGGGAAGGGGTCATTTTAGCTTCAATTTGGTCAATCCATTGGTTTGGGTTGGGTGCACCTCCCCATGGCCTCGATTTTGGCCGAGAGGATCAGTTGGGTCGCCCAAGAGAGAATGGTATGGTCTCTATCCATGATGAGGTGGCTAAACATGGTTTAGTGTGTGTCATGAATAAGGTTAAAAAGGCTTAATGAAAGATTAGGAAAGGAGCCCCTCCTTTTACCATTAATGGCATGGTCACATGCCAAACTTTCATGGCTTCATATGGCTTGTGAATGGCTCATTCATGGCTCCATTTGGCTTGGGAAAAGTTTAGTCAACTTCATGAAAATGGATTTTAGGAATTTTTGGTAATTTGATGGAAATTTGTATGAAACTTGATTTGGAATTATTTGATGATGAATTTAGGACTTAGGTAATGGCTTTAATTAAGTGGATGGCAAATGGAGATGTCATGTGGGCTTTTGGGTAGATTTTGGGCCTTTTGAAATGATTTTAGATGGGCTTTTAAGATGGTTTAGGAAAGTGGGCTTTTGGATTTTAAAATGGATTTTGGGATTAAATTTTGTAAAGAGGTTGGGCCAAATAATTGTTGGGTTTAGCTCATGGATGTATCATGAGTGACTTGAAGCAAATTGGGAGTGATTTGGGTTTGAATTGGGTTGAATTTGGGCTCTTTTGGTGAATGGGCCAATATAGGTCCAAGTGGGCCAAGTTGGGCCAATGTTGGGCTAGGGTTGAAATTGATGTAAAATCAATGTTGAGAAATGTTTATGGGAGTGTTTCAAAGAGGTTTTACCTTTGGTTGGGCTTTGATTTTGGGGTTTGGGCTCATTTGGGTTAGGTTTGGGTTTAGGTCAAAATTGGGCCTTTTAGCTTTGGGTTGAATTTAAGTGGGGTTTGGGTCTAAATGTTGGGAAAATCATGTTAGTGTTTTGTTTGTGGGGATGCTAAGGAAGACTTAGAAAAGATTTGGGGTTAATTGGAGTTGAATTGGGTGAGTTTGGGTTAGGTTTGGGTCATGGGTCCAAATTAGGCTTTAAGGCCAAAAGTGAAATTGGATCCAAATTTCAATCAAATTGGACTTAGATTTGTTCTAGATTGGTGTTTGGAATGTTGAATTGAAGTTTAGAATTGAATTGGACCAGAATTTGGGTCAATTGGATAGGTTTGGTTTGACATTGGGTTCACTTTGGGTTAAAATGGGTCAAATTGGGGGTTTTGACAAAAGTAGGGTAAATTGACAAAATTTGTTCATGGTGTAGTTGGACAAAATGAAATTGGGAATATTTGGGATTTTCTGGAATTTTCTGGGAATTTTCTGAATTTTTAGATTTTTGGGTCAAGAGGGGTATTTTGGGTATTTGGAGGGTATTGGGAGGTTTTCTTGGAATTTTTGATATTTTTGGGTATGGATGATCAATTTGAGTGATGTGGAAATGTTTGGGATTGATTTTGGGGAATTTTGGGTGATTTGGAAATTTTTAAGAAATTTGGGTAATTTCGAGGGTTTTGGGTAGGCTAAGCGAGTGCAGGGTCCCGGGGGTCAAAAATTGAAAATTTGGAAAATTGAAGATTGGGTAAATTTGAGTGGAATGAAATCATTTTGGTTGGGCCATAAAGCCACATCAAGCCCACATGAGCCATGAAGGGACCCATTTGAGGCATTCACTATGTTGTTCCTAACCCTCTTAGTCAAGGGCTTAGGGGTTAAGGACCATCCATGTGAATCACCTACATGAGTCAGGAAGCCAAGTTAGGTGTAGGTGTGTGAAAGTGTAGTGTATAGGTGTAGTGTGTGTGTAAGTCAGCCCCTTCACCAGACCAGGCCACCTGTGGCGGTCCTAAGGCCAAAGAGTCCTATAGGAACTCATCCTTTAAACTTCCACATTTGATTTCAACCCTCTAGGTGATTAGGGGTCTACGGTCAAGTTTGTGGAGTTTGCGGGGAGTTAAGAAGTGGTTTGAATTTCTAAAAGGTGGGTCCCAGTTCTAGTCCTCTAGGATAGTCAAAGGAAAAGCCTAAGGCTAGATCATAAGTACTAAAGAGAAGAAGAGAAGACCTCGTCAAAAATGAGGTCAACAATGTTGTGATGTGTTATTGTGTACTTTGTTTAGTATTTTGTTTGATGATTGTGTTGTGATGTAAACTCTGATAGTATGCAGATTGTAGTTGTACTATTTATCTGTTATGCATATTCAGATGTATTGTTGTTGGATTGATGTTTTATATGTTGCTTTGAGTGTAGTGTGTGTGGTAGCAAATGTCTTATTGTGTATGTTATACTAGAGTTTTATTTTTAGGGTGTACTTTAATTCTAAAACTGTTAGGAGACTAGAGAACACTATAGAGATTACCATTTCGGAAACTGCATGCTGAAAAACTTTACAAAAATGTACCACTACCATTTGGTATCTAGTATCAATGTGATTTCAGTTGGTGTTTATTTGCTTTGAAAACCTCCACTACTGTAGAAGTCTTTTGAAATTTTTAATTTTCTTGTTATAAAAAGAAAATGATTTAAAAAACTAAATTTGATTTCATTTTACTCATGTTGTTTAAATTGTTATACTTGCATATTTAGGATATTTCAATTCGTGCAAGCATGTTATGTTATTCTTTAATTATCACCCATGTATCATTTCTTATGCTTAAATGTTTTTCCTAACTAAAAATTAAAGTTTGGGGGATTTTAAAAACAAAAATTTTTCAAAAACCTAAAATTTTATTTGTTCTTAATAATACTTAAAATAAATTTTATTTCTTGATTGAGAACAATTATGTATATGAAGTTATATTAGGGGAACAAAAATTTTGAATATAGAAATGAATAAAAGAATTTAGTTAAAAATTTATAGTAATCATAAAAAACTTAAAGTTAAAATTTTCTTAGTGAAGAGATGTTAAATATAGCTATCTATCTTTAGTAAGAAATTTTATATTTTTGGATAAATAGAAGATTTGACTTTTATTCTTCAAAGCTTAAATTTCTTTTATTGAAGAACAATTTTCAAATATTATTATTATGAATTTTAAGTGAAAGATATATATCTGAACTTTATTTTAAATGGAAAGGTGGAATTCAAAATCATTAAAGGCCTATCTAGATACAGTAATCCATGCCTTAGGAAAAGAAAAAAAAGAAAAAAAAAGAAAAGAAAAATTAAAAAAGTGAAAAAGAGTATGTTAAAAGGGAGGAGAAGCTTGAGGATTTAAGGGCTTAATCAAAAATTGGTTCCATACCTAAAGTTTAACATATAAGTTCAAAGAAAATCTAAAGCTTAAGGTTATAATATAGTAAGTAAGATTATTTTTAAATAAAGATTTTTAAGTGAGAAAAATAAGATGTTTGAATCCTATATTTTGAAGAATCTATAAATATTTCTGAATTAGATAGAGACTTATATTTGTCATTTTTCTTTCCTTAAGAACTTTCTAAACTTTAAGTTGGTCTTAATTACTGAAATTTTTTCTAAATTGGACTATTCCATTTCTAGAACAAAATTTTGTTATCTTCCTAAGAAACTCATTACATAATTTGCATATTAAAATTTTTTCTATGAGATTAACTGTCACTTGAGGACAAGTAACATTTTAAGTTTGGGAGATTTTGATACACCTAAATTATATAGTATTTTTATGCACATTTTTATACCTATTTTTGATTATATTGCACTTTAATGGAAGGTATTTTGTGTTTTTCTTGCAGGTATGATGAAAATGAGTGATTATGATTAAAGGAGCAAAATTGGATCAAATTTGGAGTAAAAAAATAAAAAATGAAAATTTGGCACTAGCAGCTAAGCGCCGCTGGGCCGGCGCTTAGCCGCCACAGTTAAAAATTGAGTTTAATTTGAATTTGGCGCCATTTTCAAAGGGGATGGGATGCAACTCTTTGTGATAACTTCCACAACTTTCTTTGGGCGGCAAGTTTGAATGAAGGGGTGCAATCTTTGGTGGATACATCGAATCTGGACACATTTTAAAGAGACACCAAGGCACCTTTTGGTCTAATATTTAAAGAGAGTCTTAGGAAAAATTAAGGGGCTCTTCCCTTGAATTTTGAAGGGCTTTTCCTGTGCATTTAGAAAGTTTTAATTAGGAATAGGAGTAGAGAGTAGAAAAGAGAAAAGGGTAGAATTGAAGCTTTCTACTTTCCACTACTTTTCTTTCCTTTTGTTTTGTTTAGTTTTTATTGAAATCTGAAGTCAGTATTCTGAGTCATCGGAGTTGGGAGACTTGCTCTGAGTAGTAGTTTAGTGAAGAGTCAAAGTTTCAGAGGAACTTCCTGAGTCTTGTGGAGAGGTTTTTCAGATAAGTGTTTACTTTTATTCTTATATTTAGTTTTTAATTAATACTTGTTTTTGTTTGTTTTTTTTCTTATGGTTTTTAATTTCAAATCAATGTGTTTTTGTATTTTCTCAATGCATTCTGTGTAGTTTAGTTTGTCCTTTTTCTTTCTTAAATGAAGAAGTAAGTAATTCATGAAGAATTGTTGTGGAAAGTATATGTGTTTAAAGTTGGAAGAAGTTGTAAAAATTGATTCTATAAACTTTGTTTACTTCTTAATTTAGCCTGTTAAGATGCAAGATTTGTGGTGAGATTATGTAAGATCCAATGAGGTATTATCTCATAAAAGTTAGAAAGAATCACTTGCAATTATATGGGTGAAAATTTTAGTTCATATAATTAAATGTAATATATTAGAAGATGTCTTAAAAAGGGACTAAAATTAGAGGATTTTTAGTGTGAGGGGCTAAAAGCCCTTAATTTGGTTTGAAGTTTTGAATTTTGTTATGAGAAGTTAGCCCCCAGGTGGAGGGAATCGAGAGAACTCTAGAGTGAGAGCTGGTATCTTCCCTACCTAACCATGTTCAAAATGATAAAATTTCAAATTAACCAATGTTCTTTATAGAACCAAGTAAAGGTAAAGAATAAATTTGCTTCTATTTTTCACAAAAAATTTAAATACTTCCACAACAATACTTTCATAATTATTACTACTTTATAAAAGAAAGAAAAAGATATTTTAGTTAATAGTGTTTTTCATACTAATTCTAGTTAATAGTGTTTTTCATACCAATTCTAGTTAATAGTGTTTTTGATACCAATTTTAGTTAATAGTGTTTTTTATACCGTGTTTACAATTATTATCATTTTAATTTCTTGTTTGATTTTTATAAGAAAATTTAAAGAGTGAAATTAATTATCAAACTTCTCAAAATCAAGTTATTATCATTTTTAATTTCTTGTTTGATTTTTATAAGAAATTTAAAGACTGAAACCAATTATCAAACTTTTCAAAATCAAAACATACTTTTAAAAGACAATTAAAAAAGTAAAAAGATAATTTTCTTATTTCTTTAAAGATTTATCACTTTCCCTGTGGGTTCGATATCTCGGGGCTTAATCAGAAAGTCTTATATTACTTGATAAACGATACGTATACTTGCGTAGTATCCACATTATAAATCAAAATCATAAGCGTATATATCCGTCGGGATCAAGTTTCTATCACCGTTGCCAATTTTCATATCATAATTGTAAGTATAAATATCGGATGGATCAATGGACACGTAGTGGACAAAAATTGATGCTAGTGAACCCGATGGATATGTGGTGGACACAAATTGACGCTAGTGGACCCTTTTTCCGACCCCAAATTATTTATTTTAAAGTATTTGAAGAGTTTTCAATATTTTTCCAAGCATCCCTTCTAAAATCATCCACATTCAATACACCTTGTGAGAGAACGGACTTTCCCTACGTTGGCGGCCTCGAGCTCTCCGTCGGCGGCCTTCTAGAATACTTAGCCTAGGACCCTCTTGCATAAGGCCCGCTGTCGGAGGCCTCGATTTCACCGTCGGTGGGCTTCCTTGTAATATATTTTGAACTCTCGGGAAAAATCCGTCGTTGGTGTCGTCAATCTCACCATCGGCGCCCTAGATCAAATTTTCATAATTTTGGTCCTTTTTGCTCCAAATTTGCTCCTTTTTGCATATTTTTGCTCCAATGTCCATAAATCTTCACATCTGTAACAAATCAAGTGCAATATCATCAAAATCAATATAAAATAAGCATGAAATCTTAACATATTTTCAGTGGGTCAGGGGACTTGACACGCCTAAAAACTGTTTGACTTTACATATACATTTTATGATTAATTCTAATGATATTGCACATTAAGTAAAGGTGTTTTGTATATTTTTGGTTTTAGGTATAATAAATGGGCTATTAGAGAAAAAGAAGCAAAAACGGTGCAATTTGGAAAAAAAACGAGTAAGAAAGCAAATTCTGGCCTGTCATATTTTGATAAGTCTTTCTATGCTTAATCTATTTTATACTTCTTGCATATTTTTGAATGATATTACACTTTAAATGAAGGTTATTTTTATTTTTATTTTGTAAGGCTATCTGTTAGGAACACAACACAATTGAAACGGTGCGAAACGGAGCCAAACGGAGCAAAAAGGTAGAGCTGCGCAGAGTAAGGAGGGCACCGTCTACGCCCTGACGGCGCCAGAAACAAGTGAGTGACGAAAATATGGTATTGAAGGCATCCAAGGCTATTTGGACGCGATTTTGGGCGGTTATTAGCCATATACATTTAATTTGGATGCTTCTTGAAAGGTTTCTTGAAACACCTCTTTGGAAATTCATCCCTACACTATTTTAAAGAGAATTTGAAGCCAAAAAAGTGTGTGTGTGTGTGTGTGTGTGTGAGTGGAAGAACATGGAGAATGATTAGAGATCTTAGATTAGGAGTAGAAATGTAGATTTCTACCATTTTGGAGAGATTGGTGAGGGGATTTTGAGAGAATCTGTAAGGGTTTGTGCTAGCATTGCATGGATCAGCGAGAGACTTTGCGGGAGATATTTTCATCTATCTTTCAAATGGAAAAAACCAAATATTGTGTTCTTCATTATCTTATGATTTTGTAAATACTTATGTAGTGAATTTGCTTTGATGAAATAATGTTTTTCGTTGTATTTTCTTCGTGTTTTGTGATGTATTTCTCTTACTCTTTCTTCTTGTTTGGAAATAGTAGCATAAGAAGATTATTTCATTATTTTCATTCTACTTTTCTTTTGTAATGAGTAGGATTCATGTTTAGGGTATTGGCATGCATGCTAGAAGAAGTTTTAATTATAAATGTGATGGTTTTTACTTGCACGTCTTTTAAATTACAACAAGAGCTCGTTGTTGTGTTAAAATTCGTTGTTATTGCATTAAGATCTGAGAGGATGGTGTAATTCTCAACAAAATGAAACCACATTCAAATTTCATGGATGGTGAAGTTCATGGGGGTTGACTGTAAATAAATAGGGAAATATACTTTGATGGATGTATAATTTGAGTTTTTAGGGTGACAGACTAAAATCCCCAATTTGGTCTTAGTGTTTGGAAACTAAAGTGAGAGTTAGCCTTCAGGTGAAGGGAAGTGGGAGCTCTGGAGTGAGAACTAGTATCCTCCCAGCCTAACCACAAATTTAGGGACTAAACCTAAGATTAGCCAATGTTTTTTATAGCACTGAGAAGAGGGAAAAGAATAGGATTTCTCCTATTTGACACATACAATATTAAATGCATCTCATTCCTTTACATAATCTAATTCACTACATAAGAATATTAGGTTTTATTTTTTCAAAGTTCACCAAACCAATACATCTAGAATGGGTTATCTTTAGAATTAATATTTTCCATCAGGAGCAGTTATTAGTTATTTTAAGCATAAGACTTAACTTTAGGAGTATTTGTTAGAAAAACCACTTATATCGATCTTCCAAACTAAATTCTGATATTAGTATATTATAATTTGACTAAATAACTCCTACCTCGCTTCTCAATGGGATCAATAAACGGGACTCCACTAGAGCCCTGTATTACTTTAATAATACGTACACATGCGTAGAACCTCTAATGTGTGCACGTACATACCAACATAAAAACAAGCAGAAAAATAGCACAGGTTGGGGCTACATCAACGATCTAGTGATGGTGAGAGGTAAGACAACAGCTATTACACTTGAGGTAATCAATTCATTTTTACAAACTGCATATGGATACTTTATGTTTTTACTCCAATTACAATCCTATGGAGGAGGAGCTAGATGAAATTATATCTTTTTTAACTACTGGAAGAGGTCTGTGGAAGATTACCAATAGTAGAAGAGTAAACTTTTCTACATCAAAGATGGTTGCCACAGCAAAAGCATTACATTATTTTATTTTTGCTCGTCTACTCCCCACATATTATCTTAGCAAAGTACCCAGAGAGATGGCTACACTGAACTACTGCAATCAGCAGTATAAGCCGATCAATATTGGATCTTTCATTTATCAGATTATCACTAGTTCTACTAGAGCTGCTACTAATATAGGTTTGGCATTCCTTTCCTTAATCTTTTCTTTGTGTGAGCAAGCTGAGGTTAAATTTGATAGTTGGGAGGAGATTCTTCAACCTCTGAAGCCCATTACTAGTGTCAATGTGAAGACTTATTCTGAAAATTCAATTTTTAGCTGGATAGGAGGATTTTCTAGAAGTTCTGGTGCTTCTATGTCGCATGCTTTTACTTCTACAACTTCCGCATCTCGTGGGAGATCCAATCCTGATTCACAATCTAAGTTGATATAGACTATGATGGATAGCATTGATTATACCATGGATAAGGTATCAAATCTTGAAAACTATGTTGATCATATTGATTCCTATTTAGGGAGACATAGTGATTTTGAAGAGAAGTACAACACATCTATGGAGAGACTTCTTAGAGTTAATCATAGTGTGGTATTTCCTCTTTACCCACAGTATACCCAGTTTGATTCTACTAGTTTTTTGAAGGATGATGATGATGAAGGAGATGATGACGGAGATAAGGATGAGTAAAGATTTAGGTTGTACTATGTTTTATTTGAACTTTTATTTGTATTGATGTTTGAAATACTTTATATGTTGTTATTTATTATTGTGGTAAACACTGTTATTATTGTTTGTCATGATGTGTATTTATGTAATGATGATGTGGTAGTATGTATTTGAACTCTTGTATTTTAAATGTGTTTTGTTTGTTTTTGTTAAACTTATTCCTGATGCTTTAGGAAGTATAGATAGAACTAACCTTCATTTAAAATTTATTGTTTAAATTTCAATTTACTACCATAAAATTTATGTTGTAATTGTGATATCATGTTAGTTTGTGTGATTTGCTTTTATTTTAACCTCCACTACATAGAAATCTTTTGAATCTCTTGATGTTAAAATCAAAATGAACTGTGATCATTTTTACTCTTGTTTTTAAATTTTTGTAGCTGCATAATTAGGATATGAAAATTCTTGTAAGCATAAGTTTTTTTTTTCATTCCTGTCTTTTTATATTATATGCTAAAATGTTTAATTTTTGTTAAAATGTAAGTTTGTGGGGGGATGAAAAATCAATTTTCAAAACATAAAGTTTATTTGTTCTCAGGTATGTTACAAATAAATTTGATTTTTTATTTGAAAAATGTTTATGTGTATGAAGTTATATTAGGGTAATAAAATTTTGAATATAAAAATGTGTAAGAAAATCTGGTCAAAACTTTATAGTGATGAAGAAAACTTTCAAGTTAAAAATTTTCTTAGTAAAGAGATGTTAAATATGATGTAACTATCTTTAGTAAGAGATATTGTATTTTAGAAATTAATCGAAGGATTAAACATTTATTTTTAATACTTACATTTCTTTTATTAAAAGTAGTTTTCAGAACTATTATTATACTTTTAAGTAAAGGATATATCAGACCTTTGCTTGAGGAAAGGAAGAGTGGAATTCAAAATAATTAAAGGCCTATCCAGATATAGTAATTGTTGCCGTGAAAAGAAAAGAAAATAAAAGAAAAAAAAATAAAGAAGAAAAGAAAAACAAGATAAAGGAATTAAAAAGAAAAAAAAAGTAAAAGTATAGTATTGGAGGAGAAGCCTAAGGATTAATGTCTAATCATGATTCCACATCTGATCTTCTTAATGCATAAGATTTAAGAAATTCCTAAGCTTAAGAATATAATATAATGAGTATAATTATTTTTAATGAAATTTTTGAAGTAGAGGAGATAGAATGCCTAAACTCAATATTTGGAAAAATTATAAGTATTTCTGAATTATATAGGAGTTCATATTTCAATACTTTTTCACTTTAGAAAATTTCTAAACTTTAAATTAATCTCATTTACTAAAGATTTTTCTAAATTGTAATACCACATTTCTAGAACAAAATTTTAGAATCTCCTAAAGAAACTCATTCTCATAACTTGCTATATTGGTTTTGAAAGATTATAATGTCACTTGAGAACAAGTATCGTTTTAAGTTTGGGGGAATTTTATATACCTAAAATATATAATATTTTTATGAACATATTTATATCTATTTTTGATGATATTACACTTTAACAGAAGGTATTTGTGTGTTTTTATTTCAGGTACACTTAAATTAACCAAATATGTTAAAAGGAGTGAAGAAAGATCAAATTTGGAGCAAAAATGAAGAAGATGTTAAAATGAACTGGGGCGCCTAAGTGCCCAAATATGGCTCCTAAGCACCAAGAAACAGACAAGGCTGTGCCTAAGCGCCAAAACCTTGTGCTTAAGATTCAGGTAGTTACTTTAAAATTTTAAAGAATTTTTGGCGAATTTTGAAGAGGTGTTTGAGGCATCCTTTAGTACAAATGTGGGTAACTGATCAAGGGCTCCAAAAGACATTCAAATTTCACTTGAAATGATACATCTCTTAGGTAGATTCATTGAATATGGATACATTTTGAAGAGAACCCAAGGCACCTTTTGAGAAAATATAAAAGGACATAAGAAGAAGTGAGTAGTGAGTGTAGAGAGAGTATATTTGGTGTGTTTTTAGTGAGTAGTTAGAGTAAGAAGTTACAGGATTCTTACTTAGGGTTTCTTCACTCGTTTCTCTTTCCAAGTGAAAGAGAAGGTGAGTAGGGATTCCTAAGTAAAAATCTAGTGTTGTAGAGAGATTTAAACTCTCTTAGGTTGGTCGACTAGTCCAAGGGAGTCCTGTAGGAGAAAGGAAGAGATTCAAAGGAACTTTTAGAGTTTGGTGGAGAGGAACTTGAGATAAGTTTTTACCTTTGCACTTCATGTAGTTTTAATTGAGACTGCTTGTGTTTTCTACATGGTTTCTACTTTTAAAACTAATTGTTGTTGTGTTTTCTCCATGGATTCTGAGTTGTCTTCTTTACCTTTTTTTTCTTAAAATGAAAATTAATTAGATGTTGGATGAAAGTTGTGGAAGTATTGGTCTTTAATGTTGGAAGAAGTTGTGTTGATTTAATCCTTGCACTTTATTTACTTCTTAATTTGGCCAATTAAGATGTCAACATTTATTATGAGAACATGTAATATCCTAGAAGGTATTGTCTTAATCAACAATAGGTAAGAATCACATAGGATTGTATGGATAAGAAAGTAATTAATATAATTTTGTGCAAATAAATAGGAAAAATATACTTTCATGGGAGTAGAATTAGAGACTTTAGGGTGACAGACTAATGCCCCTAATTTGGTTTATTGTTTTAGGTTTTGATCCGAGAGTCAGCCCCCAGATGGGAAGAATTATTACATACGGAGCACGTTTGTATCGCTGCGGGCAGACGCAAATAGCAGCGCGCCACATCAGCAGTTCACGGACCCACAACTTAACAGCCGCTGAAATACATATCGCGGACTCCGGCCAAATACCCACGTAATACCCACACAATACCCACCCAGTAACCACCGCGCCTTATGTCCAATACCCGATAATAACCATTCAGTACTCTCCAGTAACCACTTCAGCGCTCCTTTTAGTACCGCTTGAATACCTTGCGGTAACCATATATAGTACCCCGCGGAATACCTTGCGGTACTTTCTAGTACCTCGAATAACCTAACCAAAGGTGAATACCTTGCGGTAAAGCGAAAAAAAACCTCCGTGGTACCGCTCTAATACCTAGCATTAAAAGGATTAAAATTCGAATAACCCTAGCCGAAGGTAAATACTCTGTGGTACCTCTTAAAACAAATCAACCTTCCTCCCACGCACGCCGGTGACCTAGTTTCTACTGTGCCGCTCATACGCAGCTGCGACGCCGCTCGTACGCCGCTCCTACGCCGCGAGAACGGTAAGGTTATAGGATGGAGAGTGTGAAGCTGGATGTGGTGGTGGTGGAGAAGCCAGATTTGGACGAGGTGGAGAAGGCGGAGGAAATGACGAAGATGCCGGTCTTGGAAGAGGTGAAGAAAAAGCTTGGTCGAAGAAGAAGGCACCGGAGAAACGAGGACATTGTCTCCGTGAGAGGCAACCGGAAACCATTTTAAGGTAGCCCTAATTTTTTTTATTGACTCTCTTTAGTTATGATGTACCCTTTCCAAATTTTGAGATTTAACCATTCAAACTACTTGATTATCACATAGCAATTACACTTTGTTTTGTTTTGATCTTCTTCTCATCATACTTCACATCCATAATACTTTCTCTGCCACTTTTTTTGTCACTGTTCACGTAGATACACTTCTATAAACTCACGGGCTAAAATTTCCCCATGTAAATAGTCAAGTGACTATTTTGACACTTCACTAAAATGGGATGTATTGGTTTTTCCTTTTCGAAAATGGATAATAAATAGTATGTCCTCTATATTGTCTGATTCATGATGAGCATGTCCAGTATCACTTATAAACGTGAATTCTTTTATTGCCTATCTAATATGCAGTTTTGTAGTAGAGATTGACTAAATCTGGATTAGTACAATAACAGGACATGTTTGCTACTTTCTTTGTTCTGTTTATGATGAAATTTAAACGTCATGAACAAAAATATAGTAGCATTTTTAGTTATCCATTCTATCTACTAGATAGTAGTAACAATTTATCTTTAATTTCCTTACATATGTTTTTTTAAGTTAAGTATTTCATGGCGAGTATTATAATGTGAAAGATAAGCGGTTACACTATCTTAATAAGGTTAGATTGATAAATGATTATTCCATATGGAATAATTCGCCTTTGATTTAAGGTTATACTATCCTTATGCTTCGTATATATATATATATGTATCTGAAGTACATAATACTGTTGGGGTTATCTATTGCCACGATTTATGCTCATCTTTTGGAGCAATTACTGATAAGAAAAATTTTGTTAATTGAACTAATATCACAGCGATATGCATGTGGAGACTGTTTCTTCTTTTTTTATTAAGTGGGCTACCTTAGAGTATTGATCACTTTTATGGGTTGTTAGCTATTGGTTTATTTTTTTTATCTTGATGATGGTGTAAGATGTTGTTGTTGTCTCTTATGATATCTTCTTCAAGGATGATGCATGGATTGCTAATGTTTAGAGATTTCATATTAATGCGGCTGGCTTTTAAGGGTTTTAGTTGCATTAAGAAAATTTTGGAATTCTCCAATCTCTGCAGTCCTATGTAAAGTGCTTATAATGGTTTGAAGTGATCATTACATATCGAATATTTTACATGGTTTGAAGTTTTGTGGTGTTTTTATGTAGGTTTGGGAGCACGAAACTCATGAATTACAGATGTCGTCCATCTGCAGTGAGAGGAGCACTAGATAAAGTCCGGAAAATCATTCAGGAGGAGACATGGTGTAGATTGGAAGCAATGAACCTGGTTCATTTTTTGACCTTCCTCCATACCCTCAAGACCATGTTTTGACGATGCATATATTCAACTGTTGGGACATTGACTGAAGGACATTCAATTTCGGTGGGAAGGAGGTTGGGTTTAATGCAGACCAAGTTGCCTTGCTGATAAGAATGCCGAATAGTGGGCTGACAGCATCCTGGAATAAAGGCCTGCTTTATAATGTTACTGCAGTACAAACAAAGGAAGAATTCGAAAATGTCTCACCAGGGGAGTCTTCTTATCGATTTATAGCACTTTTTCTTAAATTTTTGTTGACAAATTTCTTATTTCCCTGGGCTAATTTTAAAGTGTCCCAAGGGTTGTATTCAATCTGTGAGAAAATTGATGCCTTCTCTTCCTATAATTGGCCAGCTCCCATATGTAACTTTCTCACCAAGCAATTGAATGAGACTGGAATGAAAATACGCATGGAGCAGTCATTGGGATACATCAATGGTTTTGTATATCTTATGACAGTATGTCTGTAGCCCCTGAGTCATCACATTTAATTTTGTTTATCTTGATGTTACAAATGATTATTTTGTCATATTTTACACAGATATGGTTCTGTGAGCATACATCTCTGGTCGTACCTGATGTACCTGATGCTAGACCTCGGACGCTTAGATGGCCAGTAAAAGTGCGTTGGAACTCAATACAGATTGATCTGGTCTTCAGTAGATTGAACCCATCACAGGTATGTCAGATATTTCATGGATCTTAAAAGTGCTTTTATGTAGGTGTAATGTTCTAAGTGAATAATTTTATTTGCTCATATTTGCAGGTGTATGATCACTTCCTGGATTTGAAAGATAACGAACTCGCTTTACTTGACACTCAAACTGAACTACCATGTGATACTCCGCAACATCTCCCACAGTAGGAAACCCAGTCCAGTCAACCTTCACCCATTCCCTTTCATCTTTCAACTATAGTTCCTTCTACTGCCCCTCCTCAAGAAGAAAATGTACGGACATAAGCAGATACACCTCGTCAGATAGGATTATATGATATATATCATTTACTAAGCTCTGTTAATATCCGCTTGACAACATTAGAGAACACTTTATCAGAAGTCAAGTTCAAAGTCAGTGAAATAGAGAACAGATTAAAACAACCACGTGGTGACTCAGCGAGAACTCAAATGAAAGAATCACCAACATTTATTTTAATTTAGAGGATAAAGGCCAGGGGAACGAACATGTGGATTCTTTTGCACTGCTAATGGAAATTAAGAGGCGCCAAGAACCCGGCTTATACACGTCCTACGTATATGTCTCTCCACTATTTTGGGTAAGATGTAAGATTTATACACATTTCGTACATATCCTACGTATATGTCTCTTTGCGCTTCCTTTTTCATTGTGATCTGTTCTGCAGATGTATAAACATGCCAATATGTCATGTTTTGTTGATCACATCACGAAAGAGAGTATGCAAAAGGTTGATATTATCCTGATGCCAATAATCGATAATGGGCACTGGACGCTGCTTGTAGGGGCACTAAGAGAAAAAAATGGCGACTATATGATTCATTGAACAACAGACGCCATTTGCATATCACATGCGAGTTTGTGAGTTCACTCATCTGATCATTAACTTTTGAAATATTTTGACATGTAATTTTTTATATGTAGATTCAATATTTCGTGAAGCATGTCAGTGTTGCTTTCAAGGTTGATTTGACACAGTGGCAAATTGTTATGGCCAAAGGCGTGCCAGTGCAGAGTAACAATATAGACTGTTGTTGACCTCATTTTACAATGGGTCAATACATTTTGACCTAAAAAGTCAACTTTGGTCAAATTGGTCAAATCAGACCTAATGATCTACACTGTTGACCTCATATGTCAACCTTTTGACCTAAAAAATCAACTTTGCTCAAATTGGTCAAACCAGACCTAATGACCTACACTGTTGACCCCATAGGTCACCCCTATGACCTAAAAAGTCAACTTTTGTCAAATTGGTCAAACCAGACCTAATGACCTACAATGTTGACCCCATAGGTCAACCCTATGACCTAAAAAGTCAACTTTGGTCAAACTGGTCAAACCAGACCTAATGACCTACACTGTTGATCCCATAGGTCACCCCTATGACCTAAAAAGTCAACTTTGGTCAAATTGGTCAAATCAGACCTAATGACCTACACTATTGACCCCATAGGTCAATCTTTTGACCTAAAAAGTCATCTTTGGTCAAAATGGTCAAACCATACATAATGACCTACACTGTTGACCCCATAGGTCAACCCTATGACCTAAAAAGTCAACTTTAGTTAAATTGGTCAAATCATACCTAATGACCTACACTGTTGACCCCACAGGTCAACCTTTTGACCTAAAAAGTCAACTTTGGTCAAACTGGTCAAACCAGACCTAATGATCTACACTGTTGACCCCATAGGTCAACCCTATGACCTAAAAAGTCAACTTTGGTCAAACTAGTCAAATCAGACCTAATGACCTACACTGTTGACCCCATAGGTCCCCTATGACCTAAAAAGTCAACTTTGGTCAAATTGGTCAAACCAGACCTAATGACCTACACTGTTGACCCCATAGGTCAACCCTAAGACCTAAAAAGTCAACTTTGGTCAAATTGGTCAAATCAGACCTAATGACCTACACTGTTGACCCCATAGGTCAACCTTTTGACTTAAAAAGTCAACTTTGGTCAAATTGGTCAAACCAGACCTAATGACCTACACTGTTGACCCCATAGGTCAACCCTATGACCTAAAAAGTCATCTTTGGTCAAATTGGTCAAATCAGACCTAATGACCTACACTGTTGACCCCATGGGTCAACCTTTTGACCTAAAAAGTCAACATTGGTCAAAATGGTCAAACCAGACCTAAAGACCTACACTGTTAACCCCATAGGTCAATCTTTTGACCTAAAAAGTCAACTTTCGTCAAATTAGTCAGACTAGAGACAATGACCAGTCCTGTTGGCCCATAAATCAACCTTTTCACCCATTGACACATTTAAAACACCACAATGACAAAATCACAAGGGTTGGACATCTTAAAATCAATTTGATCAATTTGGACTGACTTGAGTCAACCCAAGTCAAAATTGGTCAACACCTATCTATTTTGATTAAAATAGATAAAAATGAAATAAAAATAACAAAATTAATCAAATAATTAATTTCAAAATTATTTTGATTAATTAAAATTATTAATGATTTAATTTTCAAAATTTTAATTAAATGACATAATTAAAATGAAAATTAAAATCATAAAATAACAAAAATGACAAAAATAATCAATTAATTAATTTGAAATTATTTTCAATTAATAAATTGATTAATAAAATAATTTCCGCCAATTTTAGTTAATAAAATAATTAATTAAAATGGGAATTAAAGAAGAAATGAAATCATCTTTAGCCTCTTCATATTTAATTGGGCTAAACCATCTTAACGGCTTATTTAACACTTAATTAAGCCCATCTTAAGGCCCATTACCCATGGCTTAACATTCATGGTTATGCATGGGATGAGGTGTCACCACCTCCTTCACTCTAAACACATTCTCTTCATGAAGTGGCCGGCCAACACAAGGCCATTTTCTCCACCTCCCAAGCCACCCAATGGGAGGAAAACTACACATGAAACCCCCCCCTTACCATGGTTAATGGTAATGATGAAGGCTAGGCATATGTGTCACCATTTGCCAAGCCTAAGAAGTGAGGTGTAAGCTCATTAGCAAGTGAAACAACAGCTCACAAGTAACCTCCCACGATGGCCAATGGACAAGAGACAAAGAGATGAAATTCATCATGACAAACTTAGGGAGAAGCATCCAAGCCTATCTCCAGCCAATTGATCACCCAATCAGCTAATAAAGGAGGTAAGTAATCCTCTAGAATAGCCTAAGCCAAGCCAACACCATCCCCTTGCTATAAATAGGCCCCATGGCCGAAACTAGCAAAGAGGAGAAAAATATTTAGGGAGGTCCATAGGCTGCTCAAACCCTCTTGCTTCCAACACAAAACTTCTTCGTAAGAGCTTCTACAATCTTTTAGGATCAATTCCAAGCCTTAGTTTCAACCCATTTGAGCCAATTTGATCAATTTTCAAAAACAACCCAAATTAGGCATCTCTTTCAAATTCCTCCCAAAGCCCGACTTTTGGAACAAATTGCTACAGTAACTATCTTCCATTGGGGTCCTAGAAGGCAACCATAAAGTCTGATCTAGCTTGATTTGCTTGTGGCCAAGGTATGGAATTTATCTTTGCAAAATAAATCATGTTTTTGACAAATCAAGTGCTATACTAGCTCAAAAGTGTGTCATCACCGTATGGATAGATACTTCTCATCCAGATGAGCATTTTAAAAAACAAATCACTCAATTTCGTCAAGAAATGAGTGAGATATTAACATTTGAAGTTTAAGGGCTGTGGAATTTTTTTGGAATTAAATCTGAATTATCCCGTACCGTCTGTTCCCGTGTTTTGGGACAGACGGCGCCGATTTGTACCTACCATGTTTCCTGTTTTGCGCCGCGTACGGGATCGTCCCACTCATTCGATCGGTACGAAGACACGCGGCGCGTCCTCGATTTTCTGGAATAATTTAATTCCAGAAAACCTTAAAAACTTCAAAAATTCATATCTTTTTAACCAGAGGTCCTAAAAATAAAATAAAAATACCTCTGGAAAGCTCTTGAAGAGGAGAAAATTATGAGACCAAAATCATAATTTTATTCTCAGTATTTAATTTTTAATTAATTAAATACTCTCTAGAGTATTTTAATTATTAAAAATTATTTACAAATCAAAAAATTATGAAACTTTGAGGCATTTATCTTTATGTTCTTAGGGACCTTCAATAATTTTTCTAAGGATAGAAAACATACCTAGGATACTTTTCTTGAATTTTCAAGTTTCTTTGTAATTATTTCAAATAATAATTATAAAAATTTGAAAATTAAGAAAATAAAAATACAAATGACTAGGAATGATAGGGCAACAGACAATGACCCTAGGAAAAATATTTCTAAGTCATAAAAACAATCTTGAATGACATTTGAAAGTTTAGGGTTAAAATCATTTATTAATTAAATAATTTTGAATCCTAAAATGACCCTTTGTAAAATTGAACTATTTTCATCAACAATCTAAGTTTGAAAATGATTCTAGCCTATGATAGGCTAATAATAAACCTCACTTGAGTCTAAAATGACAAGATTAGATTTAATTAAGGCTTAAAATGACACTTAAATCCAATAAACCTTACCTAATTTAGGTTTAATAAAAATTAAACTTCATTAATTAAGTTTAAGGACACACTAAACTTAATTAACCCATTAAACCTTACCTAAATTAGGTTTAATAAAAATTAAACTTCTTTAATTAAGTTTAAAGACATAATAAACTTAATTAACCCATTAAACCTTACCTAAATTAGGTTTAATAAAAATTAAACTTCTTTAATTAAGTTTAAAGACATAATAAACTTAATTAACCCATTAAACCTTACCTAAATTAGGTTTAATAAAAATTAAACTTTTTCAATTAAGTTTAAGGTTACACTAAACTTAATTAACTCATTAAACCTTACCTAAATTAGGTTTAATAAAAACTAAACTCCCTTTAATTAGGTTTAAAGACATATTAAACTTAATTAATCAAAATCAAACTATCTTTAATTAAGTTTAAAGACAAATTAAACTTAGTTAATCAAAACTAAACCCTTTTTAATTAGGTTTAAGGATATATTAAACTTAATTAATCAAACCAAAACCCTAATTAGGTCTAATCCTTAGACCTAATTAAACCATTAAACCTTAATTAACTAAGGTTTAATCAAACTTAAACCCTAATTAGGTCTAACCCTTAGACCTAATTAAACCATTAAGCCTTAACTAACTAAGGTTTAATCAAACTCAAACCCTAATTAGGTCTAACCCTTAGACCTAATTAAACCATTAAGCCTTAACTAACTAAGGTTTAATCAAACCTAAACCCTAATTAGGTCTAACTCTTAGACCTAATTAAACCATTAAGCCTTAACTAACTAAGGTTTAATCAACCTTAAACCCTAATTAGGTCTAGCCCTTAGACCTCAATTAAACTATTAAACTTTAACTAACTAAGGTTTAATCAACATAAACCTCGATTAAGTCTAATTTATTAGATCTAATTAAACTATTAAGTCTTAATTAAATAAGACTTAATCAAACAAACCTAAACCAAACTTAAGTCTAACGCACATTAGACTTAATTCAAACCGAACTTAGGCTCAACTCGACATGAACCTAAGATAAACTCAAACCTAAACCAAATTTAGGCTCAACCTGATATGAACCTAAGTTAAACTTAAACCTAACTTAAGTCTAACCTACATTAGACTTAAGTCAAATTATACTTAGGTTCAACACACACATGAACCCAAGTTCAACCTATACTTAGGTTCAACCCCAAATTGAACTTAAGTCAAACATCAAACCTTAGGTTCAACCTGACATGAACCTAAGTCTAACCTAAACCAACTCAAGTCTAGCCCATATTAGACTTAAGTCAAACCAAATTTAGGTTCAACCCACATTGAACCTAAATCAAACTTAAACCTAACTTAAGTCTAATCTATATTAGACTTAAGTCAAACCAAACTTAGGTTCAACCCACATTGAACCTAAATCAAACCTAAACCTTAGGTTCAACCCACATTGAACCTAACCTAAACCTGACCTAACTTGATTCCAACCTAACTTGAACTCAAGTTAACCTAAACCTTAGGTTCAACCCACATTGAACCTAACCTAAACCTAATCAAACTTGAGTCCAACCTAACTTGAACTCAAGTTAACCTAAACCTTAGGTTCAACCCACATTGAACCTAACCTAAACTTACCTAATTTGAGTCCAACCTAACTTGAACTCAAGTTAACCTAGACCTTAGGTTCAACCCGCATTGAACCTAACCTAAACATAATCTAACTTGAGTCTAACCTAACTTGAACTCAAGTTAACCTAAACCTTAAGTTCAACCTACATTGAACCTAACCAAAACCTAACCTAACTTGAGTCCAACCAAACTTGAACTCAAGTTAACCTAAACCTTAGGTTCAACCCACATTGAACCTAACCTAAGCTCAATCCAACTTGAACTCAAGTTAACCCAAATCTTAGGTTCAATCCACATTGAACCTAACTTAAACTCAAACATAACCTAACTTGAGTTCAATCCAACTTGAACTCAAGTTAACCCAAATCTTAGGTCCAATCCATATTGAACCTAACTTACATTAAAACATGACCTAACTTGAATTCAATCCAACTTGAACTCAAGTTAATCTAAACCTTTGGTCCAATCCACATTGAACCTAAATTCAACCCAAACCAAGGTTAAGTCTAATCTACATTAGACTTAAATCAAACCGAACTTGAATTCAACCCCTAATGAACTTAAGATAATCCTAAATCTTGGTCAAATAAAATAGACTTGATTAAGACTTAAACCTTACCTAAAATGGATTTGAATGGTCGATAATTCTAATTAAGTCTAATTTATTAGGCTATTAACCTTTAAATCCTATTTAAACAAGGTTTAAAATTTAATTAAGTTCATCCTAAACCAAACCTATTAACTTAAGTTCAAACAGACATGAACTCAAGTTAATCAAATTCAATTAACATTGAATTTAACTTAGATTCAATCAGACATGAATCCAAGTTAATTCAATCAATATTGAATTTAACTCTAAACATATTAACTTAAGTTCAAACAAACATGAACTCAAGTTAATCAAATTCAATCAACATTGAATTTAACTTAGATTCAATCAGACATGAATCCAAGTTAATTCAATCAATATTGAATTTAACATTAAACCTTTTAACTTAAGTTCAAACAGACATGAACTCAAGTTAATCAAATTCAATCAACATTGAATTTAACTTAGATTCAATCAGACATGAATCTAAGTTAATTCAACCAATATTAAATTTAACTTTAAACCTTTTAACTTAAGTTCAAACAGACATGAACTCAAGTTAATCAAGTTCAATCAACATTGAATTTAACTTAGGTTCAACCAGACATGAACCCAAGTTAGTTCAATCAAAATTGAATTTAACTTTAAATCTTTCGATAGACATGAATTCAAGAATAGACACGAACCCAAAATTTAAATTTAAACTCAAGATCAATTCAACATTTAAGATCAAGACCGACATAATTCGACATTCTAAAATTGAAATTGACATAATCGACATAAATCTGAAGTTGACATAATCAACGAAAATTTGACATTTCAAAAACAACATGATTAGCATGAAGTTGACATTTTAAAATAACTTGACATTCAAAAAAATATTCTGTGATATTATTTCTGACGATATTTTCTTCGCAGGATGAAGACAAGAAATTTCGTTTAGATTTTCTTTGCATGTTATAGGGTGTGCTAACTCTGTTTTGCAGGACGCCGACGACGGAATATTAGCAACAAAACAAAACAAAACTTTTAGGTTAGACATATAACCTGAAACTTTTCAACAAGACAACAACATTTAAAACAAAACAAAACTTTTAGGTTAGACATATAACCTGAAACTTTTCAACAAGACAACAACATTGACAACAAAACAAAACTTTTATGTTAGACATATAACCTGAAATTTTTCAACACAACAACGATATGACAACAAAACCAGAACCTTTAGGTTAGACATAATACCTAAAGTATTCAATAACATGATATAACGACATTTGGGAGTGATAGTGGGTACATCTCTCCTTAAAATAAATCTTTTAGAAAACAAATAATTAACATTAATCAGAAGTTTTCTTAAACAATCGAGAATTGTTTAAGATGTAATTAACTATAGTAGGCTTACCTCTATAGGAGATCTAAAAGAACCCAAAACGAAATCTCTCGGTTTACCATGATTTTCTTAATATGAAAATTCTAGAATACGTTATTCTAGAATATCCTCATATAAGAATTATCATAAACACCTTTTTCTACTATTAGTCCTAAAAATTCTCTAAATCCTTCTTAGGATTTATACGAATAAAACTAGGCTAATATTAGATGGCGACTCCTTGACATTGATATGATATATTGGATGGCGATGACATGACCTCATCCGCACCAAGGACATGAAACCTTCTTTTTACGCAATTTAAAATTCCATCGCCACCAAGAGAGTGGCGACTCCGCTGAGGAGAATCTTTCTTCTCATCTTTTGTTATCATTTGTTTTCGTTTCAAAATTTTGAAAATAAAAGTTCCCAGTTTATAAATAAGTCGATAAAATTCGTTTTTCTTGAAATTACAAAAAAATCGCATTGGATTCTCCGAATTCGATCATTTCTTACTTTCAAGACTTTGACATACCAATAGAGGAAAATCCTCCCTTTTATCATAATGATTATGGATTATTTAGTGAAACGGAATTCATATTAGATAATCCATGTCAAATGGATTCTCAATCTTTTCAAGAATTTGGCTTGCAACCTTATGAAGACTTTCTGAATTTTACAGACAATTTACCTGAATATACACTTGAAGAAACTTACATCCTTGAAGAAATGAAAAGACAGAGTGATAAAAAAGGAAAACAAGTTTACGAGGAAGATGATGTTCCACCATCATCTATGTATGAGATCGGATCTTCTTCAAGGAACGTTCATGAAACTCCTTCATTTAAAAGAAAGAAAAGGTGGAACGAAAACGATAATTTTGAAACACCTGAATTTCAACAGTAATATTTTTGGAAATCCTTCCTTTTTAGAGGAAAATCAATATATTCCAATTCCTGTTGAATACACTGATAATTCCTTTCAACCTAAAAGATCTCCCCCATTTCGTGTTGTACATTCAGTGTTTAAGAGATTAGCATGAAAAGAAAAATGTTCATTATCTAAGTTATTAGATAAAATGTGTTGTGCAGTCTCCAACACCATGAAAAGGAGAATTTTAGCAATGGAAAATTCTGATTATCAAGAAACTGATTATCAATTCCCAATTGATGAACATTGTGTTTGAGTGTCAGTAAAATTTCGACTGGGCCCTAGAATAAGAGATGTAGTGGTTACCAATGACAAAAATTGATATAACAATTTAATGTCAGAAGCAGAAAATACAACCACTAAAATGACAGACTTGGTCCAGATGCTACAAAAAGCAAATTATCCTTATACTGGATATGATACACCACCTGAGAATTCTCACCCTATACTTGAAAATAATGTATGGAGGCGAAAATCGTCTGAAAGAAATTCTGATACCACCAACACTCCTGCAAATAATTCACAAGAAGAGATTTGCAGAAAACATTCTGGAAAATCATTTCAGGAGAGATTAAAGAAATTAAAAGAAGATATTAAACAACTTTCAAGACAAGAAAGGAAAAATACTTCTGAAAGTTCCAATGAGAATGTTGCTAGTGTTAACATGGTAGAAACTCGATCTGCTTCCTTAGCACGAGAATCAAATGAAGAGGAATTGCGAGAGGTGATACGACAACGAGATGAACAAATAAGTCGTCTTGAACAAAGAATGGAAGAACTAGTAGCAACTTTGCAAAAACCACCAGCCGACCCTTCTCCAGCTATTGAAATCATTAGACCGGAGGCTATTCACATCCTTGAAAGCAGAGAAGAACTAATGGATGTCAAGGAAAGTACTCGAAAGAGAAAGAATTCTCCTCATAACTAAATTCCAAAAAAGGATATTACAAAAATAGTGGAACAAAAGATTAAAGAAACAATGGCTCTGGCAAAAGCTGGAGCATTAACTCCAAAGGGTAGGCCATAAACAGAGGAATTTGATTATGTTCAATATCGTAAAGGTTTTGTTCCTCCTGTCTTTAAAATGTAGGATGGGACGGGAAATTCCTGACAACATCTAGCATATTTTACAGCAAGCTGTTGTAATGCTGGAGGAAATGACGCTCTCCTATTTCGATAATTTGTTAACAGTCTCACGGGAGTTGCCTTTGACTAGTATGCAGAACTTCCCAACGGATCTGTCAAAATCTTTATAGAGCTTGAAAGCCTTTTTATTCAACGCTTTGCAGGAGCACAACATCACACCACTGTTGGTGCTTTGGTGGTAGAGAAACAAAAACCAGGAGAAACCTTGGTAGATTATATTTTATGCTGGAGAAACAGCATGAAATGTGAGCCACAATTACAAGAACAACATGATGTTGGAATACTGCTCAAAAATATCCATGGTCATATAGCATTCATGCTTAAAGGATTTGCGATACAAACTTTTGAAAAATTACTCAGTAAAGCTGCCAATCTTCAGGAAGAGGTTAAGCAGATGAGTGTAATGGAGAAAACTGAAAAGCCAAAAACTATCAAAACTTTTAAAAAGAAACCTGGGAATATTGTAGAAAAGGCAAACAGGTGATGCAAATCCATTCGGAGCAAAAGAAGCAACGACAAAATCCTTCGACATCACAGACATCACCTCAATTACAACTTCAACAACCAATCCCAGTATCAACTGAGAAGAAAACAATGGCTCAAAGAATGAATAAAGTATATTCATTTAAAACGAAGCCGTCAATGAAATATTTCGTAGCTTGCTTAAAATACCTGAATTTAACCTACCAGAAGCTAAAAGGCCAGCAGAAATTGACATGAAGGACAATCCTAATTATTGTCCTTATCACAGGATGCTCGGACATAGAATTAAAGAATTTTTTGTCTTCAAAGACTGGTTAGAGCGTAATTTCAAAGATGAAAATATAGTCATTCTGAAAGAATACTTGAAAGAACCTGAAAAGGGATTAGTCGATATGGTTTCGATAGAGGAACTTAATCCTAAAAACAAAGATAGCATTTCTGAAGAGATCTTTGCTAGATACCAAGTTACAAAATCTCCCAAGAAAGAAAAGAAAAAGAAAATCAAGAAAATGGAAAAGAATAGAGGTCTTCCAAACATAGGGGCTGCAACTCATTTTGTACCTTCTAGTTCATTTCACTCTTATACTAGGATAGTTATGTCGGCCGAAGGATGAAAAATCCTCAAGCCAATAACTTTGTAAGACTTTCTTTTTATCATGAATAATAACGATCCTAGTTTTGCGTACATTTTGTCTATTCTGGATGATTCTTCTGAGAATGGCCATTTGAATTCTAACCCTATAGACAATGCTCAAATAGTATATGATCAATCTAAAGACAACCAAACTAATGAAAATGAAAATGAGAAATCTGACAAGGACACAAATGAAGATGACATTGCTACGCTTCAATTACAAAGAATTCCGATTTCTATAGGATTGGAGTCCTCGGACTCAGAAACGAATGAATCGAATAATCAACTTGAAGAAATAGTTGAAATTAACTTGAGAAGTGGAAAAATTTTACCTCCTAGAATAATTCCACAAGAAAAAGAAAAACAAATAATTACACCAGATAAGATCATTCCTCTAATATATCCCTGAACTTCTGAAGGAAGTAAGGATGATCTTCACAATAAGGTGGATTATAATGTATTGTCTCATTTGAGAAAATTACCTACAAAATTAAGCATCTATGACGCTCTCATACTTTCCAAAGAAATGAGAGAATCATTAATAAAGGCTCTTTCAGACCCTGACATTTGCTTAACTCAACTTTCCAGTACTACCCAAAATGAAGCCTACTCATTAGAGGAATCAACAAAGATTACCTTCTCTGACAATGACTTGTTGCTCGGAACAACTAAACATAATCGTCCACTATATATTACAAGAAACATCAATGACACGATACTTTCGAGAGTTCTCATTGACCTAGGTGCTTCAATCAACATTATGAATCTGAGAACTCTTGCATACTTAGACATTGATGCCTCTCAACTATCAAGGGATACGATGATGTTAAGAGGATTCAATCAACAAGGAGAACGGGCCCTTGGATCAATAACATTGCTCTTAAAAATAGCCGACTTGGCAACGACATCAAAATTTCTTATTATTGATTCAGACACCTCTTTTAATGCCTTACTTGGCAGACCATGGCTCAATGAATATAAAATTGTTCCCTCTTCATTACATCAATGTATCAAATATTTACGAAAAGGACAAGAATTTCGTATTATAGGAGACCTGCAACCGTTTTCAATCCATGAAATCGGTATACATGAAGATGCAGCATATTATGCTCCTATAAATAAAGCAATATCTTCCAAAGAGACAACAGTAAATATGGAAGAAGAGAACAAACAAAAGGAAATAAATGAAAAGGATTTTTCTTCAATAAAGACAAAAGAGACTAATTTCTGTCAGACTCGCACTCGAGGTCGAGGCCGAGAACGAGGACGAAGGAGAGAAGATCCAATTGTCACAATGAAGAAACCACTGAAATTCAAAATCCACCTTGATTCTGAAGAAGAAACGACATCTGTGGTTGCAAAGGAACCCCAATTCAAAATATCTTTAGAAGAAGAAGACAAAGAGAAACAATTTGAATCCATGTATGACAAAATCAATAATTATATACATTCTATGACTTTAACTCCAATCTCCACTTCTAAGATTGAGAATTTAATAGTCAAAGAAGTATATAATGATGACAAAAGCCAATTAAGTTTAGACTTGGCTCTACTTCTTCTTGTATTAAAGATGATGTAAAAATAGAAGATGAAAATCTTCCACAATCAATGAAAAGTCCTTTTGAGTTGTATTCTCCTTGGGCACCAAAATTCATTCAAAATAGTTTAATGCTCAAACAATGGTCTTTAAAACAACCGCATTTCATTGAACAAATGTGGAATGATAATAAACGAAATTCTAACTCTAAAAAAGGTGTTGGATTTCGAATTTTGGGACCATTAGATGATACAAAATTTTTTTCGATCGTCACGTAAGAATGTGATTCCGAAACATTGCTCGATCTTCCAATTGAAAATGCTCCCCGGAGTTGGAAGAAGAAATTAAATCGACAATTGATGAACTAAAAGAAATAAATTTAGGAACTAATGAAAATCCAAAACCGACTTTTATTAGTTCATTCCTTAATGATGAGGAAATAAAAGACATAACTCAATTTTTGATGGCATATAAAGACTGTTTTACCTGGACTTATGACGAAATGCTTGGTTTATCTCCAGAAGTTACAGTCCATAAACTCGGGATAGACCAAATCATAAACCCAGTTAAACAAGCTCCAAGAAGGATGCGTGTCGAAATAGAGTAACAAGTCATTGCGGAAGTCAAGAAATTGATAGAGGCCGACTTCATACGAGAAGAAAACTATCCAACATGGCTAGCCAATGTGGTGCCGCTTAAAAAGAAAAATGAACAAATAGGAGTCTCGCATGCACTACTGTGACTTGAACAAAGCATGTCTAAAAGATGAATTTCATTTACCAATTCCTGAGTTAATGGTTGATATTGCATCAAAATATGCAATATTTTCTTTCATGGATGGATCATCAGGATATAACCAAATAAAAATGTTTTCGGAGCATGAAGTAAATACAGCTTTCCGAACACCCATGGGCATATGTTGTTATAAGGTTATGTCATTTGGACTGAAAAATGCTGGTGCAACCTATCAAAGAGCCATGACACAGATTTTTGATGAACTAATACATAATCAAGTCGAATGTTATGTCGACGATCTGGTTGTCAATAGTAAACAAAAAGACGATCATATATACGATTTGAGAATTGTCTTTGAACGACTACGACGTTATAATCTTAAAATGAACCCTTTAAAGTGCACCTTTGGTGTCACTTCAGGAAAATTTTTAGGATTTGTAGTTCGACATCGTAGGATAGAAATTGATCCTCTCAAAATTGAAGCTATCATAAATATGCCTCCTCCAAAAAATCTAACTCAATTGAGATCCTTCCAAGGAAAATTAGCATACATACGACGTTTCATTTCCAATCTATCGGGTAGATGTCAACCCCTTACTGCCCTTACTAGAAAGGATGCCAAATTCGTGTGGGATGAAAAGTGCCAACATGCCTTTGAAGACATTAAACAATATTTCGATAACCCCTCTCCGTCTTAGCAGCCCCTGTATTAGGAAGACCTTTAATCCTTTACACCGCGGCATTGTACAATTCACTTGGAGCTTTACTAGCACAAGTAAATGATGAAGGAAAAGAAAATGCGTTATACTACTTGAGTCGTTGTTTACTTCTAACGAAAATAAAATATCCAACAATTGAGAAGCATTGTTTAGCCTTGATCTTCGCAGTTCAAAAGTTAAGACATTATATGCTTTCTCATAAAGTAACTCTTATTTCAAGAGTCAACCCGTTACAATATTTAATAACACGGCCGACACTTTCTGAGAGATTAGCAAGATGGGCAATGATCTTGTTACAATTTGACATAACATTTGTACCGCTACGTGCTATTAAAGGACAAATCCTAGCAGATTTCTTAGTGGCACACCCAATTCCAACTGGATCACCCCTTAATGACGATCTACCTGATGAACAAATATCAGAAGTAAAAAATTCTAACATGCAATGATGGGAACTCTACTTTGACGGAGCATCGTTCGCATGGAAAGACAAAGATAAGCGTACAATCATACCAGGCAAAGCCGGAGTAGGATTAATTTTCATTACTCCGGACAAAATGATGATGCCCTTTTCCTATCATTTGACAGAAACATGCACGAATAATGAAGCCGAATAGGAAGCACTCATAACCGGTCTAGAATTGATAATATTAATAGAAATTGAGAATATTGATATCTATGGAGATTCCCAGTTAATTATCAATCAAATTGCTGGCAAATACAAAATTCTGAAACCACGACTTGAACAGTATTTGATCACTGAAAATTTTATTAAGAAATTCATACCTATTTTTGATGAAATTGCACTTTAAAGAAGGGTATTTTCTTTATTTTGTTGCAGGAATGCAGAATTTAGGTGATAAAAGCAAAAATCATAAAAGGAGCGGATTTGGAGCAAAAAGGAAGAAAATAATGCAATTTGTGCTGAGTCGCCGAATAATGCAACAGTATTTGATCACTCTGAAGTGGCGGTCGGTATCCTCCCAGCCTAGCCGCAGATTCAGTAATCAAACATGGGATTAGTCAATATTCTTTACACCTGGACCAAAGGGTAAAGAATAGGAATGCTCCTATTTGTCACAATACCTTAAAATTATCTATTTAAATTTATCAATCACTTAAATTTCTAAACAAGGGGAAAGATACTTTTTCTGAATAGTTAAGACTTATTTAGCACTTAGTTTAATTTCCTGCACTTTCAATACGTATTAATTTTCTACTTAGTTAAGTTACCTCATTGAAATACTTAGTTTACTTTATTGCGCTTAAATTCAGAATTCCAAATTTTCATATATTATTATTATTATTATTATTATTATTATTATTTTAAAATTAGTCGTTATTTAATTTTCTCTTTCCCTGTGGGATCGATAACCGAGACTCCACTAGAGCCCCGTATTACTTGATACGATATGTATACTTGAGTAGCATCCACAACATAAACAATTACAATTCTATACATATAATATAGCGGGGTCAAGTTTTTGGCGTCGTTACAATTAAATTAAAATTATCATAATATAAAATTGTGGGTCAAGTTTTTGGCGCCGTTGCCGGGGAAAGTAAGAAAAATTTACTAGAGTAACGGACTATTTTAAAATAATCATAATAAATAAATTTAATATCTATTCTAAAATTGTATGCGCAAATGTGGAAACAAAAATTTAATACCTTACGATTCTGAATTAGAGCGTACAATTAAAAGTATTAGAAAACAAAAGAAACAAATTATAAATTTAACACAAATGGCGAATATTCCTGAAATTCAAAATATGAACCAAAAAAGACCATTAAGAGATTATGCCAACCCTACATCGATGAAATTCATTTAACTATTCAAAACCCCGATGTAGTCGCTAATTCATTCGAACTTAAACCCGCAATTATCCAAATGGTACAAAACAATCAATTTAGTGGTTCACCTACCGAAGATCTTAACTTACATCTTGCTAGTTTTCTAGAACTTTGTGCTACTTTTAAATATCAAGGAGTATCCGACGATGCTATAAGACTTAGACTTTTTCCTTTTTCATTAAGGGATAAGGCTAAAATGTGGTCGAATTCATTAAGACTCTGGATCTATTAAAACTTGGGGAGAATTATCACAAAAATTTCTATCCAAATATTTTCCACCATCTAAAACTCGCTAAGTTTAGAAATGATATAACTTCTTTTTGTCGGATAGATGGAGAATAAATATATGAATCTTGGGAGAGATTTAAGGAACTTCTTAGGAAATGCCCACATCATGCACTACCAGTATCGGTCGATTATTCAAACCTTTTATAATGGATTAGTAGGATCTTTAAGATCAATCATCGATGCTACTCGCTGGAGGTTCATTAATGTCTAAACCATTTGATGAAGCTTATGCACTAATCGAAGAAATGGCAACAAATAATTTCCAATGGCCTGTTGATAGAGTAAATCCGAAAAAAATAGCTAGCATTTATGAAAACGATGCAATATCTAAGTTAGCTTCTCAAATTGTTGTTATATCTAAGAAATTAGATCATTTTGGAATGAACTACTCTCCTACTTTAGAAGAAAACTCATCTGGACAAATCATAGAATCTCAATCTAATTATGAAACTTTAAATGCTATTAACAATAGAACTAATAACCCTTATTCAAACTATTATAATCCTGGTTGGAAAACTCATCCAAATTTTAATTGGAATAATACAGCTAATCAACAATGGATGAATCAACCTAATCAAGCAAATCCAAACTATAAACCTAATTACCCACCTGGATTTAATAACAATAACCCTCAATTCAAAGATAAGAAATTATCTATGGATGAATTAATTTTGAATATGGGTCATCAATTACAAAATCAAGGAAACCAACTACAAATTCAAGAAAATCAATTACAAATTCAAGGAACATCTATTAAAAATATCGAAACTCAACTTGGACATATTGCTACTGCGCTAAATAATAGAATACCTGGAACTTTCCTAGTAATGTGGAAATAAATCCTAAAGATCAAGGAAAAGAACAAATTATAGCAATACAACTAAGGAGCGGAAAAGAATTAGAACCTCAAATTCAAAAAGAACTTGAAAGCCAAAAAGAGAAAGTGGAAATAGAAAAGGAAACAATTCAACAAGATTCAAACTTAGAACATCCTTTAATACCTATGAAAATTTCTGTTGAAACACCTCCACCACCATTTCCTCAACGACTAGCTCAACATAAAAAAGATAAACAATTTGCTAAATTCCTTAAGATATTAAAGAAATTAACAATCAATATACCTTTTGTCGAAGCTTTAGATCGTATGCCAAATTATGTAAAATTTATGAAAGATATTCTAAATAAGAAAAGAAAATTCACCGATAATGAAACAATCGCACTTAGTGAAGAGTGTAGTGCTATTATTCGAAGAAGCTTCCTGAAAAATTGAAAGATCCTAGTAGTTTCACTATACCCCGCGCTATAGGAGAAAAATTTTATGGAAAAGCTTTGTGTGACTTAGGAGCAAGCATCAATCTAATGCCTCTATCGATTTTTAAGAGATTAGGATTAGAAAAAATTACACCTACTTCGATAACCCTTCAATTAGTCGATCGTTCGATTACCTATCCTAAGGGAGTTATTGAAGATGTGTTAGTAAAAGTGGATAAATTTATCTTCCCGAGAGATTTTATTGTTTTAGATATGGAGGAAGATAAAGAAATTCCTATCATTTTAGGAAGACCATTTTTAGCTGCTGGAAAAGCTATGATTGATGTTCAGAAAGGAGAATTAACTATGATAGTAAATGACCAAAAAGTTACCTTTAATATTGCAAAATCAATAAAATATCCTGCGCTAGAAATAGATGATGAATGTTTTCGGATGGAAAAACTTGAACATTTACAACAAGAACATTTTAAGGAATATTACGAAGATAAATTAGAAAAAGAAAATACTGAATTAATTGAAGATAATAATGAAGAACTAGATTATATTTAGGAAATATTTGAATTTTTGGATAATACTGAAAACACTGACAAGAATATAGTTCCATCAATTATTAAACCTCCTGAACTTAAGCTAAAAATATTACCTGATCATTTGAAATATGCTTATTTAGGTAATTCTTCAACTTTACCAGTTATTATTTCATCTGCATTAAACGAATCTCAAGAACAAAAACTTTTAGAAACTTTCAAAAAATATAAGAAAACTTTTGGTTGGACTTTAGCAGATATTAAAGGAATTAGTCCTTTTATCTGTATGCATAGAATTATTTTAGATGATGAACATAAACCTAAAGCAGATCCCAAAAGGAGATTAAACCCGATAATGAAAGAAGTAGTTAAGAAAGAAATTTTAAAATGGTTAGATAATGGTATTATATATCATATTTCTGACAGTGCTTGGGTATGCCCAATTCACTGTGTTCCTAAGAAGGGAGGAGTGACCGTCACTGCCAATGAAAATAACGATTTTATTCTTATAAGACAAGTTACTGGTTGGCATATATGTATTGATTATAGGAAATTAAATACCGCCACCAGGAAAGATCACTTCCCTTTACCATTTCTAGACCAGATGTTAGATAGATTAGCCGGACATAAGTATTTTTATTTTCTAGATGGATACGCCGGTTATCATCAAATACAAATTGCTCCTGAGGATCAAGAGAAAACTACATTTACTAGTCCTTATGAAACTTTCGCTTTTCGAAGAATGCCTTTTGGATTATGTAATGCACCAAAGAACATTCCGGAGATGTATGATGTTTATATTTAGTAAGTTAATCGACAATGGAATAGAAGTATTTATGGATGATTTCTCTATATTTGGAACATCATTTGACACATGCTTAACTCATCTTGAAAAAGTATTAGAAGTATGTGAGAAAACAAATTTAGTTCTAAATTGGGAGAAATGTCAATTTATGGTTGCGGGCGGCATTGTATTAGGGCATAAAATTTCGGAAAAAGGCATGGAAGTGGACCTCGCAAAAATTCAAGTTATAGCTAAATTACCACCTCCAACTACGGTAAAAGGGGTAAGAAGTTTTCTTGGACATGCCGGATTCTACGGTACGCTATATAAAAGATTTTTCAAAAATTACTAAACCTCTATGCCAACTTCTCGAAAAGGACAAGAAATTTGAATTTACAATCGAATGCCCGAATGCTTTTGAACTCTTAAAAGAAAAATTAATTACAAGCACCTATAATAGTTTCACCTAACCTGGGAGAAACCATTTGAGCTTATGTGTGATGCTAGTGATTATGTCGCAGGAGCAGTTCTTGGGCAAAGATATGAAAAGATTTTTAAAGTTATATACTATGCTAGTAAAACTCTAAATGATGCTCGAAATAAATTATACAGTTACAAAAAGAGAATTATTAGCGGTAGTATATGGTTTTAATAAATTTAGACCTTATCTGATTGGAACAAAATGTATCGTGCATACTGATCATTCTGCTATCAAATATTTAATGCAAAAGAAAGATTCCAAACCAAGATTAATTAGATGGATGCTATTAATGCAAGAATTCGATTTTGAAATCGTTAATAATAAAGGAACTGATAATCAAATTGTGGATCATTTGTCAAGATTAGAAAATCATGAATTATCTGATATTGAAAATGAAATTATAGACAGTTTTCCTGATGAACAACTATATAATATCAATGAGTGGAAAATACCATGGTATGCCGATATAGTAAACTATATAGTTAGTAATATTTTACCACCTATGCTAACTTTGCAACAACAGAAAAAATTCATCCATGATACGAAAACCTATTTTTGGGATGAACCATATTTATATAAGCAATGTAAGGATTTAATTATTAGAAGATGTGTACCTTATGAAGAAAGCTGAACCAATTATTCAAAAATGTCATGATTCCGATTTTGGACGACATTTTGGGACTCGATAAAGCTGCTTATAAGATTCTACAATCTGGATTTTACCTGGCTTACTCTATTTAGAGATGTATACAGATATATTAAAACTTGCGATAAATGCCAAAGAGTAGGAAATATATCTAAAAGAAACGAAATGCCTCTAAATTTTATATTAGAAGTTGAAATTTTTGATGTTTGGAGATTAGATTTTATGGGACCTTTTATTCCTTCGTTTGGGAACTCATATATATTAGTAGCTGTTGATTAAGTTTCCAAATGGATTGAGGCACAAGCTTTACCTAGGTGTGATGCTAAGAGTGTTTCAAAATTTCTGATGAAAAATATTTTTACTAGATTTGGAATGCCGAGAGTGATTATCACTGACGGAGGAACTCATTTTAGAAATAAATACATTCACAAACTAGTAGAAAAATACAATATTACACATAAGATACCCACTGCTTATCATCCACAGACTAGCGGATTAGCTGAAGTATCTAATCGTGAGATTAAGCGTATTTATTTTAGAAAAGTCTGTAAATCCTAATAGATCAGACTGTTCTATAAGACTAGACACTGCATTATAGGCTTATAGGACTGCTTATAAAACTCTGATTGGAATGACTCCTTACAGGCTTATATATGGAAAAACATGCCACTTACCAGTTGAATTAGAACATAAAGCATATTGGGTGATTAAAGAATTTAATTATAATATGAAGGAAGCTGGTGAGAAAAGATTGCTGCAATTAAATGAATTGGAAGAATTAAGAAATGAATCATATGATAATGATCGGATTTATAAATAAAAGATGAAATTAGGGCATGATCGGAAGATTAATCAGAGAAATTTTGAACCAGGACAGGAAGTTTTGCTATATAATACTAGATTAAAATTATTTCCTAGAAAATTAAAGTCTCGATGGTTAGGACCTTTCACCATAACTCAAATATTTTCATACGGAACTATAGAAATCGAAGATCCAAAAACTGGACATAAATTTAAAGTTAATGGACATAGATTAAAACCATATTTCGAAGGTATAAGACCTAACTATAAAGAGGTTTTAATGCTTAGTTGACCTGATTAATAATTGAAATTAGGTAGGGCTGACGACGTTAAACCAAGCGCTTTATAGGAGGCAACCCATATTAGTTATCTATTTTTATTGTATCTTAATAGTTAGTTTATATTATTGAAACTTTACTACTCAATTATTATTAAGAATCATCACATATTCGAACCATTATGATGAGAAATGAAATTATTCGATTTAGAGCGAAATTGGATATTATTTTGGAATCTCGCCGACGGCGAGGTCGATACTCGCCGACAGCGAGGTTCGCGCCTAAATTAATATCAGTTTATTTATCGAGCTCTCTGACAACAAGAAACGTCCTGCCAACAGCGAGAACATGGGAGGCAGTTTTTATAACTGAGTCGCCGAAGGCGAGAAACTTCTCGCCGACAGCGAGGAAGTTATAAAGATGAGTTATTTATACTTTGAATGACGATTTGGACGGTTTCAACACCAATTCCTTAGTGAAAACCCATTCTTAAATCATTTTAGACATGTCATCTCCACTAGAATTCATTCCATTCACCATAATGGCCTCCAAATTCTTAGACTCCTCTAAATCTGGAGTGTTTAATCGGAGGAAATTTGTGAGTGCGGAAGCGCAGCGGATATTCAACAAGGTTTTGGTAAAGAAAAGAGTTATCAAGGAACAGGGATTTGTCAATCGAGGATTAGAGAATTCCACTACGAAGATAGAAGAAATGATCGCGCAGCGGCACTGGGAGGTATTTTGTTACACTACGTCTGCTGTTGTTATTCCAGTTGTGAAAAAGTTCTACTCTAACTTACATGCAATCAACAATGGCAATGTCTACGTCCGAGGAAGATGGGTGACGTTTACTCCATCAAGAGTAAATGAATTATTCTCTATAGAATACACCCCGGTATGTCACTATTCAAATTTTGTGCCTTCTCGATATAATGTGAATGAGATATTTCAATATCTGACTGATGAACCGGAAGATTGGGAATTGCGTGAAGACAGGTATGTTAGTTTCTCCGCATCACTTTTGAATCCTGTCTCGAAGCACTGGCACTTTTTCATCTCATCTAAATTGTTACCTACTAGGAGGGTAAACAAGGTTTTGAAGGAATGCGCTATATTGAATTATTGCATTCAAATTGGATTACCTATTGATGTTGGATCAATAATTGTTAAGTCTGCATTGGGTTTAATTATGCATGGGTCAGTTCACGGACTAGGACACCCATCTACTATTTTTGCATTATGCGATCGAGTACCGTGTTTCTTATGAAGCTTCGGGAAAATGTTTTGTTACCTTGGAAGCCGCTTGATCCTACAGATATGTTCCCTACTTTGGACAATAATGAAGACATTACATTTATCTCTGATAGAGCTTCACAGAATAATCCTATAGCAATGCCTAATTCAGATAAAACGGAGTTACTTATGAAGAAAATTAAAGGAATGGAGAAAGAACTGCAGAATGTGAGAGATTTAATCGACAATATGTCTGATTTATTTGATCACATTGATTGGAGGATGAAGGAACACTTTGATCATTCTGGACATCTGGAAGCTAGCTTTCTTCATTTACTGAGACAGAAGGGTTGGATCACTGAAGAATCGGCTTCGGAGTTTCCCTTCAGGCCTTTCTATAACTTATTTGTGCATCATCGTCATATCGGAAATATCAGAAAGGATGAAGATTCTGATATTGAAGAGTAGTAGTAAAGATTTCCATAGTATGTTTGTATTTATGTTAGTTGATTTGATTTAGATTTTATTATGTGTGGAGTGATGATTTGAATATCTCAAACTTAATTAAGATATGTGTCATAGTTTTGTATCAGCATTTAGTGTGTCGTGGATTGGTTTGCGATGCTGATTAGTAGTAAGGATTGAAGTTTGAAGTTTGATTATAGAGTTTAAAATTATGTTAGTTTGTACATCTCATGGATTTCAATATTAAAGTTAATTTGTTGTGTTGTGTGAATTTGTTTGTGTATAAGTAGCTAATCTTCATATTAAATTAATAAATGATGTGATCGGAAATATAATATAAGACAAATCAAGGACGAAAATGAGTGACGAATTTCAGAAATTTAAAATTTTTGGAATCTCGCCGACAGCGAGATCGATTTCGCTGACAACAAAGAATTTCTCGCCGACAGCGGATTTTTCCCGAGAGTTTTTGGTTCCGAAAAATATTAGCTCGCCGACGGCGAGAAAAATCTCGCTGACAAACAGGTCAGGAAAAACATATATTTTGACCGGTCAAAAACACTATTCATCATCCCCCAACCTCTCATTTTCGCAAAAACCGACCTAGGGCTTGAGAGATCTTGGATTTGAAGCTATTACAACACTTTTTGACACCGGATTTCATCTTCCCTTGGTAAGAGCTTCACTCCTATGCAAAAATTTTTTATTTTCACCATATATTTTCACCACATTGCAAATTTTAGGAAAAATCAAAATGTGAAAGAAATATTCGGTGGAAATCCATGGAATTTGATTTAAATTACTTATAAATGTTGTAGGAAGCCTTCTTAGTATTATTTTTAAGTTTAGTGAAAATTTTCATGATTTTCACAGATCGATCGTATGGCTCCATGACAAAAACGTCGAGTAGAATTCGACGAAAACCGATTCATCAATGCACGAGCACAGGTGTCGGCATATTTTTAGGTTGTGTGTTTTATTTTGAAAAGGGGGTCGCCTAACAGAAGTTGTCGGCGAATTTTTAATTTAATTTAAATAAATAATTTTGAAAAGTAGTATTTGATTTTGAAAATAATTTTAAATTTGAAGATTTTAAGATATGAGATTAAACCGATCACACATCCCAAATAGTTTATATAAACGAGCACCGCACCACAAACCGTGTATCTATCCCTAAGGATAGACACACCGCTCGACGATGGGGCTCGATTAAATAAACTAGAAGATTTGTGACATCCGTTTGGTCCGCGAACCAATTTTATAAGCCGACAAATTCCCTCGCTTAATATGAAACCATTAAACAGGGTTTATATTACTTGGGTTCTTTTAAAATTCCCTATAAGGGCAAGCCCCTATAGTTAATTACATCTTAAGTGATGGGAATCACCTAAGAAAACTCTCGATAATAATCAATAATTCTGCTTTCAAAGATTTCAAAGTTTAAGTTTTCGAGGGATTGAATTTTGGAATTTCAATAGGGAATGGATCAAATTTGGAACATTTTGTTTTGGGAATCCAAAGGAAGAAAAGTAGGAGAAATCACAGATTCGAAGCGAACTTCGGTAATTTCCCGACTATCCTATTGTTTGGCTTGGATTTAGGAAAGTCCTAATGTTTATTTAATATTTTGATCTCGCCAATTTTAATTAATTAGGACTTACATTTATATGATAGAATCATACAAATAGCCTTGAAGTTATGAGGGTTTATGTCGTATCGGACGACTACCTCGAAATCCTAAGACCGGTTAGGGCTTAATTTGCAATGCAAATGCCTAACAAAAGGTTGAGGATTTATGTTGCACTAGGCAAACTACCTCGAAGTCCTATGGCTTAGTTATTTAATTCTAAGAAAGTTTTGCTGGAGTAGACTCAGGTTTTGCTGATGACGATGGTCGTGCTGCCCACCATGCTCCGAGCTCCTTGTTGTTGCAGAGGTTTAGTTTTAGAAGTCATAAATCAGGAGATGAGAAAAGTGTTTTGGTTTAGAGAAAATCTTAATTTCCAAGTGTTTTTTGTGTTTTAATTAAAACAAATCTTAAAGTTGATTATAACGACACCGGTTAAGATCCCACGGTTCCATCCTTCCGGCATCATTATTTTTATCGGATTCACTTAGTCCGGATGAATTTGCTAATCTCAATCGAATGAGTTCCACACTTTCATTTAGACCGTGGGAAGTCCCGTTAGCAACACGTAGGTTACATCATCCGAGGTATTCCCGATCATCCAACGAGACGTTTTAATTTAGTTGTAATTGTAGTTTTGTGTTCTGTTTGTGATTAAATTTTGAGTTGTTTTATATTTTGAAATGTTGTGGCGGTGAATTTTATCTTGCAATGACTTTTAACTTGGTTTTGGTTTCAGCTTTTAGGGACTATCCTAAAAGTGTGGGTTTTCATGCAACAGCTTGTTTATCATGCAAGAAAAGTAAGCGCAATGCAGTTAAATAAATTGTAATAATGTAAATTGAAAGAAAGTAAATTGCAATAAAATAAAAGCGTACCTGGAGGGTCTTCCCGTCATCCCAAGCTGCACTTAAAACACAATTAGAATATTTAAGCAAGTTCCTAGGTAAAGCTAAGGGAAGGGTTATGGTTTTCTACCAAGTTCCTAATCCTATAGCTAGTCATTTCCTATGACGTCTAGGTCTTTGTGTTTTGGTTTGAGGATGATTTTCTTCATCAAAGAACAATTAAATTCAATTGTTCTTATAAACATCCTATCATATTGAGAAAGTGTTTAAGAAGAATCTTAAACATCTTTTCAATATTGCTAGAATTGTTTTAAGTCCAAATGGATTCAATTACACAAATGAATTAATCGTCCAAGAATCTCAAGTTTTGTTATCTTGCTCAGTGAACTAGGACATTTGAATATCCTATAGGTGAAGTAACATTTCATTTAATATTCGTTTAGGAGTTATGATAACTAAAGCTTTTGAGGGTAAATTGGTGTTCAAATGGTTTGTGATTTAGTTTAATTTCCATTAATGGGTTTAAATTTGGAATAGTGTTCAAGTTGCTTTAGATTTATTTTGAATTCTTTATGTCTTTGGTGATGTTATATTTACTTCAACTAAATTTAATTTAATTTAATTTAATTGAGTTTTAATTTAATTTAATTCAATTTAATTCAATTTAGTTTGATTTGATGTTAAATTAAATTAATTTTATTTGATTTAATTTTAATTTAATTTGATTTAATTTAATTTAATTTAATTTAATTTAATTTTAATTCATTTAATTTAGTTTTTAATTTGGTTTAACTTAATTTAATTTGGTTTTATTTATTTAATTTAATTTAATTTAATTCATTTAATTTAATTTAAGTTGTTTATTTAATTTAATTTAATTTAATTTAATTTAATTCAACTTTTAAATTTAATTTAATTTAATTTAATCCAATTTAATTTGCTTAATTTAATTTAATTTTTAATTTAATTTTATTTTTTAATTTTGATCGAAATTTTTAAAAGAGTTTAATAATTTAATTTTAGTTTAATGATTAAGTCTTTTAATGTTTTGAATTTGAGTTATCATTTTAATTAAGAATTGAATATTAATGAGATGATTAATTTAGGGAATTTTAAATTAAAGAATAAATCTCTTCCTAATAATATCCCTATTTTAATAACTCCAATTTTATTATTCTTCCAAATTCAATCAATTATTTAATTAAGGTTTAATTATTTTAAATTGTTTAATGGATTTCTACCCTTTAATTATTTAAATTTCAATCATCCAAATCAGATTAAGATCAAATATTTTACTTGTTAATTTTATTAAACCTAAAGTTTTAATTAAGGGTTAAAATTTTAATTACCACTTTGCCCTTTAAGCTTAATAATTTCATAACTCACTAAATTGAGCTTAAATGAACTTGAAATTTTTATGTGACTTCACTAATATGTCAATAAAGGCATGAGAGGAAAAAATGTGATTTTTCTGTATTTAATTTATTTATATAATTATTTTTGGTAGAAAATAGAGATTTCCAAGGAAAATTTAATAACATGACCAAGGGAAAGTTTCTGTCCTTAAGAAAATTGGGGGACATTCCTAATGACTAGAGGACCATTTGGACCAATTTTGGTGATTTTTTGAATTATATTATTTTTATTATAATTATTTTAAATTTTGGAGTATTAATTAATTTAAAAATAAAATAAATGTTAAAAAATGAATTTTATATTTTTCAAAAATCTATCTGATATCAAGGAAATCAGAGATTCAAATTTTACAATTTTCTAATTTTCTATGATTTATTATAATTATTTTAGTGAAAATGCTAGAAAATACATTTTTTTTTATTTTAAAATTACCCTAGAGCTTTAAAATTTAATATCTCACTAAATAGACCTAAGAAAAATATGGGGTTTGTTCCTAAGAAATTAAAATTTAAAATGTGACATTTTGGTGAATTTTATTATTTTTGTGATTTTTATTATTTTTTAATTATTAAAATATTAAAATAATATTAAAAATTCAACTTTTTTAGAAAATTGAAATTTTAATTTTCTTAAATTCCCCTAATATCAGAGAGGCTCCAAAACCAATTTGGTGAATTTTAAAATGTATTTTGAAAGTTATGAATTTTTAAAGTTTAAATTGACTAAATGGCTTAATCAACCCATTTAAGTAGGCTAACCAAGTCTAATCGGCCTCAAATTTTTATGATGGGTTCCTTCTGATCCTAAAGGTTAGTGGAGAATTGATTTCAAGTCAATTTGATGTATGGTTAGCTCTAATTAATTAGAGATCTATTTTGGGTGTTTAAGCCAATTAGGGTTGTTTTAAATGAACTAACTCAAAACCTATTTTTCTTAGGGTCCTCTGGTCATAAGGAACATCACCAAATTTTCTTAGAATTTATTTCACAACATGCTATTTATTGGAATTAAAATACTCAAAATAGTAACATGAACTTGAAAAATCAATAACTCTTCATAGGATGGCTCGACTTTGGAAAATTCGAGGAATGTTCCCAAATTCGGAGGCTTCAAAAGCCCTATGGTCTCATGCCATGGTGAATTGTATACATGCATGGAGAATTAAAAATAAGCAGAGAGTAAATAAATTATTAAAAATAAAATACTTGATGAAATTAAATAATTTCTTTTCCACATTATTCTACTCTGTTCACTGAGCAAGAGGTTATTTTTATTTTATTTTTCTGATTTTTCTACACAAAGTTATGAATTTTTGAAGTTTAGGGAATTAAATAAATAAAAAAATCCCTAATTTTCTATTTATCGACGCGGCGCCGCGTCAACCTCGACAGCTCCGAACGCACACGCGTCGCGCTCCCATTCGACGCCGCCATCTGAGTCGGCAGCCCGGGCCCCGCGGTTCTCGTACCGTCTCCTGATCCGACACGATCCTGGCCGTCCGTCCGCGCGTGTATTGAATGAACGGCATCCGTTCATCGTCCCCAAGTGTCCTCACCCGAGAGTCGTCCACACTAAATCCCTAATATCTCACTCGATACTCAATGGATTTTCATGTTCTTATGCTCTATGGATTTGTCTTGAAGAGACGAATACATCTATACGGAGATCATGCATTGAAATTAAAGCATTTGAAATGGAGAATCTCCGTAAGCTCGGGATGAAGAATTAGCTCATACCTTTGCTCGGAGAAGTGTGGCTTTGATCCGAGGGTTGTTGCACCTTCGATTGGATCCCGACAAGCTCCGCATGAAGTCTCCTGGTCTCGGTGAATTGTCTAGTGGGATTTCGACCAAGCCCGATAACAAAGCTTCGAGGCCGGAGCAACCGGGTGGCCCGGAGATGGGGCTTTTGCCGGTGGACACCTTCCTCGGTCCGGTGAAGGTGTAGAACCAATCAATTTGGGGATTGGCTCACCGTGGAGAAGTGTCCTGGTTTTGGGCCTAGATTTCAACTCCGAAATCGAGCTCGCAGAGAAGAAATGGCAGGGGGATCTCGGTGGGGATCAAGTGCTCGTGTATGGGGAGGAGTCCGGAACAATTTTGGCAGAGTTTCCTTAAGGTTTGTTTCAGCACCTCTCATGGCCGAGAGGGGTGGTGTTTAAATAGGAGAGGGTGGAGGGCCTCCCTGTGGAGAGTTAGGGCTTGGGATCGACCGTTCTCGGCAAGAGAAGAACAAGCTCCAATGGCCACCGAGGATCGGGCGACTCGACAGGTGAGAATTCCAAGTTGGGCTCACATGTGAGCTCTCGGCCATGGTGTTTTCCGGCGACCTAGGCGGCTGGCCTGCGAGCATGGGTCACCCTCGAGTCCAGGTGGGTCGGGGTCAGAGGTTTTGTGCATCGATCGGCCATGGACATGTGTAAAGGGTTCGAATCAAAATGGAATAGGAAAGGGCTAGTTTTGGGTCTAAATGGGTCAACCCTTGGTTTTCAGGTTAGGTTCACCCTCCAAGGTCAATTTGGGCCGAAGGGAAAGTCACTTGGATCAGCTTGATTAGTGGGGTCAAGTCACAATCCAAGTACAATTAAGTCTAAGCATGGTTTAGTGGAGTCATGGAAGTGGTTAATCACTCTTAAGAGAATATGGAAAGGGCCTCCTCCTCTTGCCATCTTGGGTATGGTGAGGTGGAAAGTAGATTCCATGGCTCTCATGGCTCCCATGTGGCTCATGCATGGCTTCATGGCTCACTCTTGGCTTGGGAAAAGTGAAGTCAATTTCATGGAAATGGATTTAAGGGAAATTTTGGTATTTAGGGGTGATTTGGCATGAGGCTTGATTTGGAATTATTTGATGATGAATTTAGGACTTAGGTAATGGCTTTAATTAAGTGGATGGCAAATGGAGATGTCATGTGGGCTTTAGGGTGGATTTTGGGCTTTTTGAAATGGTTTTAGATGGGCTTTTAAGATGGTTTAGGAAAGTGGGCTTTTGAATTTTAAAATGGATTTTGGGATGAAATTTTGTAAAGAGATTGGGCCAAATAATTGTTGGGTTTAGCTCATGGATGTATCATGAGTGACTTGAAGCAAATTGGGGGTGATTTGGGTTTGAATTGGGTTGAATTTGGGCTCTTTTGGTGAATGGGCCAATATAGGTCCAAGTGGGCTAAGTTGGGCCAATGTTGGGCTAGGGTTGAAATTGATGTAAAATTAATGTTGAGAAATGTTTATGGGAGTGTTTCAAAGAGGTTTTGACTTTGGTTGGGCTTTGATTTTGGGGTTTGGGCTCATTTGGGTTAGGTTTGGGTTTAGGTCAAAATTAGGCCTTAATGCTTTGGGTTGAATTTGAGTGGGGTTTAGGCCCAAATTTTTGGGCAAATCATGTTATGGTTTTGCTTGTGGGGATGCTAAGGAAGATTTAGAAAAGATTTGGGGTTAATTGGAGTTGAATTGGGTTAGTTTGGGTTAAGTTTGGGTCATGGGTCCAAATTGAGCTTCAATGCCAAAAGTGAAATTGGATTCAAATGTCAATCAAATTGGACTTGGATTTGGTCTAGATTGGTTTTGGGAATGTTGAATTGAAGTTTAGAATTGAATTGGACCAGAATTTACGTCAATTGAATAGGTTTGGTTTGACTTTGGGTTCACTTTGGGTTAAAATAGGTCAAATCGGGGGTTTTGACAAAAGTGGGGTAAATTGACAAAATTGGCCCATGGTGTAGTTGAAAAAACTGAAATTGGGAATATTTGGGATTTTCTGAAATTTTCTGGGAATTTTCTGAATTTTTGGATTTTTGGGTCAACGGGGGGGTATTTTGGGTATTTGGAGGGTATTGGGAGGTTTTCTTGGAATTTTTGATATTTTTGGGTATGGATGATCAATTTGAGTGATGTGGAAATGTTTGGGATTGATTTTGGGGAATTTTGGGTTATTTGGAAATTTTTGAGAAATTTGGGTAATTTTAAGGGTTTTGGTGAAGCTAATGCGTGTAAGGTCCCGGGGGTCAAAAATTGAAAATTTGGAAAATTGAAGATTGGGTAAATTTGAGTGGAATGAAATCATTTTGGTTGAGCCATGAAGCCACATCAAGCCCACGTCAGCCACAAAGGGACTCATTTGAGGCATCCACTATGTTGTTCCTAACCCTCTTAGCCAAGGGCTTAGGGGTTAAGGACCATCCATGTGAATCACCTACATGAGTCAGGAGGTCAAGTTAGGTATAGGTGTGTGAAAGTGTAGTGTATAGGTGTAGTGTGTGTGTAAGTCAGCCCCTTCACCGCACTGGGCCACCCGTGGCGGTCCTAAGGCCAAAGAGTCCTATAGGAACTCATCCTTTAAACTTCCACATTCGATTTCAACCCTCTAGGTGATTAGGGGTCTACAGATCAAGTTTGTGGAGTTTGCAGGAGTTAAGAAGTGGTTTGAATTTCTAAAAGGTGGGTCCCAATTCTAGTCCTCTAAGATAGTCAAAGGAAAAGCCTAAGGCTAGATCCTAAGTACTAAAGGGAAGAAGAGAAGACCTCATCAAAAATGAGGTCAACAAATGGACCCTCAATAGGTGTGGTGAGCCGACGGAGCACACCGCGCGTATTGGTGTTGACCGAAGCGATCACAGAAACCAACACAGATGTCCAAGTGACAAACTTAGGATGAAGTAGAAGAGTTTCGCCGGGGAGTGTCAAGTATATCTCCGAAACCGGAGATTCCCGAACTCTCGCCGTGGAAAGGAAAAGGAGGTGAATTCCAAATCACATGATCCGGGGAATTTCGATTTAGATTTCATTTTGTTTCAATTTAAATTTGGATGTGTAATTTTAGATTTTGAGTTTAAATTTAGATTGAAGTTTGTCAAAATTAATTTGAAGGGATTTGATTTGAAATGAAAATTGGAATTTTGAGGTTTTAGATGTAACATCTTCAACCCCAAAAGAAGATCGAATCGATTGGATTGGATCATTACAATGAGGAAAGATCCTAGAGTAATGCGGTATTGGATGTAAAATCCTTAACCCTAAGAGTTTGATTTTGATGTATTTCATTGCTGTAGGGAATGAATCCTAAGCAGATGCGAGTCTCGGATGTAAAATCCTTAACCCCAGGAATTTGATTTGATGTATTTCATTGCGATAGGGAAAGAATCCTAAAGCAATGCAGTCTTGGATGTAAAATCCTCGACCCAAAAGTTTGAATTTGATGTACTTCATTGCGATAGGGAAAGGATCCTAAAGCAATGCAGTCTTGAATGTAAAATCCTCGACCCAAAAGTTTGAATTTGATGTACTTCATTGCGATAGGGAAATGATCCTAAAGCAATGCAGACTTGGATGTAAAATCCTCGACCCAAAAGTTCGAATTTGATGTACTTCATTACGATAGGGAAAGGATCCTAAAGCAATGCAGTCTTGGATGTAAAATCCTTGACCCAAAAGTTCGAATTTGATGTACTTCATTGCGATAGGGAAAGGATCCTAAAGCAATGCGATCTTGGATGTAAAATCCTCGACCCAAAAGTTCGAATTTGATGTACTTCATTGCGATAGGGAAATGATCCTAAAGCAATGCAGTCTTGATGTAAAATCCTCGACCCAAAAGTTCGAATTTGATGTACTTCATTACGATTGGGAAAGGATCCTAAAGCAATGCAGTCTTGGATGTAAAATCCTCGACCCAAAAGTTCGAATTTGATGTACTTCATTACGATAGGGAAAGGATCCTAAGCAATGCGCCTTGGATGTAAAATCCTCGACCCAAAAGTTCGAATTTGATGTACTTCATTACGATAGTGGAAAGGATCCTAAAGCAATGCGTCTTGGATGTAAAATCCTCGACCCAAAAGTTTGAATTTGATGTACTTCTTTGCGATAGGGAAATGATCCTAAAGCAATGCAATCTTGGATGTAAAATCCTCGACCCAAAAGTTTGAATTTGATTGAGATTTGATTTGAGATCTGGAAGATCGAATTCGAAATTTGATTGAAATTTGAAATCTGGAAAGATTGAATTTGAGATTTGATTTAGATTTGATTTGAAATTTGATTGAGAATTTGATTTGTGATTTGATTTAACATTTATGTTGATTTCGTTTATCTTCTATTGATTCAAATTTTATTTTATCGTTTATTTAATGTTCACGTGAATTTGGTGTTCGTCATTTTTAAGATTTTTTTTTTAGGAAAGTTTTCTTTTATTCTTTTTTTTCATTTCTTTTCTGTTCTTTGTTCGAAGTTCATTTAACTTTAATGGCGTTTCCCAGTCAATTTGCACAAAAGAGGTGAAGGCCAAAAATATGACATGGTCACTTTCATTCCAATCATGTCGAAGATACATCATACAACTCGATCCGGAATATATTTCATACAATCCATGTAGACTCAAAACGGACTATGTATGATCTTCGTCGATCCATCCAAAGAAGCATCCGTCAAAATCCATGTCCGAATAATGGGGTACATGGTCAATAACATCACCTTCCAAGCCATCCCCGGCAAGGATGCCGTACTGGATGTACGTCGGAGGTGTGATATCTCCCATGTAACTCACAGGCTCGTAAGGCCGGAGGCTCTCTAGCTCCGGTGTCCGTCGGAAATGGTAAGGTGTCTTCCCGTCGTCCATCCTTCCGAAAGTAACCGAGATCCGATTCACCGGTACTCCCGGTATGCAATACTTAACGATATCCGCTCCGTTGCCCTTCGCATCATGACGGAACCTACCGAGTAAAGGTATCTTCACCGGCCCTCGGAACTCACTCGGGCCTGCTATTCGGAGGTCGGATCCGAACATGATGTTACACTCGTTCGAGAAAGAGACTCGTGCGTAAAGGTCCGACAAAGTCGTGGTGATCTATGTGTGGGGGTATGCAGTCACCCCGCTTGTAGATCTTGATAATGCAGCTATTGGGTATGCAATCCGCCGGCGTACCCTCCATGTTATCAATCTCTTTACCATTCTCTTGATGACTAATGGCATCGGATCCACTCGCCCATGACGGAGTATTCCCGTGGGTTTCCCTTCCCGTCCTCCGCAAAGTTGTAACAAGCATCCACATTGTATTGTGATTCTTCCCTTCCCTGACATCCATCTCCGGGGTTCTGAGTATGTGTTTCCCTCAGGCGGCCTGCTCGGCCCATTCTTTTCAAATCCCGGATGCAATCCACGATTTGCTGTTGTTCATACTCTGAGAATACGTCTGTATGTAGCTCGAGGCCCTCTAGTATATTGATTCTTCTGCCTCTAATTCTCTCGAAGTATTCAAAAGTTTTCTTTTCGACATTCTGCATTCTTTCCAGCTCGTATTCTGGAATAATCCGCAAATGGCGGGGCCTCGGTGACATATTGTGGGATATATGGCTCAATCCCTTCACGTTCCCCCGCATACTCGGCTCCTCGTGGATGATGCCCGTCGGGACATCCCACGGGGTTGCTTCGCAACAAGGTCATGCATTACCGGTGGTTCTATCCGGTGGCGTGGTAGCCTTCTTTCTTCTCGATCTTCTCGGAGATTTCCCCGGTCCTTTCCGTTATCCTAGGAGCCGGCCTCCTTTCTTCAGTGTTCATGGTGAACCGGTGTCCTCGAAGTGTATGTACCGGCATTAGCAATCGGTCTCGTCGCGCTTGTCCGCGCCTAGTTTTGTTAACATCTTACGGATACGGCGATTCTTATTTCTTCGTTGCGTTGCCGTGAGAGTAGCTCTTCGAACTTCTGAATCTCCGCGGGCGCGGCGCCGACAAGCTCGCCCTCTCGCTCGTAGCGAGTACGTACTTCATTTTCTTATCTTCTTCAGTGTTTGCTTTTCTTTTCTTGCTGCTGGATTGGTGGCTTGGGCCACCCACTTTCATCACTGTTTGCCCGGGCAGTTCTTCTAAGTCAACTGCGACCCTGTCACTTTCCTCGTACTGTAGGCCTGATGGTGCGAAATCCGAGTCAATCTCGATTATCGCTCCATCTTTCACCCTCTTTTCATCGAGTGCAAGGCTTACACCATTTCTAAAGTTTAGGACCAACCGCCCGCTCGACATTTCCCTGCGAAAAGACAAGGAAAAGGATCATGGGCTGTACTAAGAATAAGAACATTAAGAAAATGTTTATTAAAGACATTCTTTTATTACTTCTTGTATTTTTAAATTTAACAGGAATTAAGTGGGATAAGATCAGGAAAGAGATTTCGATGTGGAAGAGAAAACAAGGAAAACTTTATTATCATGATTTTATTTATTTTAGCACATTTTATTATTTTTGGGTTCGGACCCAATCATAAGTAATTACATCGCCCGTGTTTCTTAGGGGATGAAGAATTCATTCCTTCGAAACATCGTGCAACGTAATACTTTTTCAAGTATCGTCCGTTGATCGGAAGCATATGTCGTTCTCCCCGGCAATTCACTAGCCGGTAGGAACCTCTCGAGTATACTCGCTTCAACCACAAACGGCCCTTCCCAAGTGGGTTCAAATTTTCCTCCTATCTTGCGGTGTGCAAGAATAGGTCTCTCGAGAACGAGAACTAAGTCACCAACTTTCAAGGTTCTCGGGCGGACTCGCCTTGTCATGGGCTTCGAACCATCTTAGCTTGGTATAGTTCTAAATTTTGTTGCGCCGCAAGTCTTTTCCCTTCCAAGCTTTCTAATTCTTCTAGTCGTAATTTGGCGTTCTCTTCCGTCGTGATCTTGTTTGCAACTCGCAATTCCGAGTGAAGGAAGCCGAACCTCTAAAGGTAACACTCGCCTCGGACCCATACACCGGAGCGTAAGGTGTAGCTTCGAGTAGGAGTTCGAAGGTTGTCCGATAGGCCCATAAGGCTTCTAATAACTTCTCGTGCCAATTTCTCTTATTGTCGTCCAAGGTTTTCTTTAAGATTTAAACGAGAGTTTTATTAAAAGCCTCGACCGAGCCGTTTGCTCTTGGGTAGTAAATTGTTGAATATCGCCAGCCGATTCCGTGTCTCCCGACAAAATTATTGATCCGTGTGCTTCGAATGCCGACCCATTATCCGAGATGATCCCGCGCGGCACTCCGAAACGGTAGGACAACTTGGTTCTCGAAAAACTATAACACGTGGTGTGCTTTCACTTCTCCGAGCGGAACCGCCTCGCCCACTCGGAAAAGTAATCCGTAGCCGCAAGAATGAAACGATGTCCTTTTGAAGATGGTGGTTCTATCGGACCCACTATATCCGTGCCCCAACATTCAAATGGCCACGATGCGATTGTCGGATGTAACACATTCGGAGGTTGGTGTAGAACCACTCCGTGCACTCGGCATTGGTGACAGCTATCGGCGATTTTCATGCGATCGGTCATCATCGAGGGCCGTAGTACCCTAGTCTTTTAATTTTCATTTTCATCTTCGGACCCGACAGGTGAGCGCCACGGAGTCCCGAATGCACCTCCTTAACAATTTCACGGCCTCGGACCCGCTTAGGCACCTTAGCCACATTCGATCAAATGACCTTCCGTACAATGTGTTGTTTATTAATGCGTAAGACGAGTTCTTTTCGATCCGATGGGCTAGCGACCTATCTTCCGGTAGCTTTCCTGTTTGCGGTGTAGTCCATCAATGGCCGTCACCAATCTTCGTGTTTTTCGTCACCGCCGCAACTAATCCTTTTTCTTTCTCGATTTGTGTATTGTGTCTATGTCGAGCCGTGATAGGACCCGACGTCCGTGAACCGACACTTCTCATCGATTCATCTTGCAAACAAGCAAATTCTTTTGCGAGACAGAGCTAAAGCATCTCGCTAAAGCATTTTCTTTTCGGGAATTTTGTAAATCGTCACATTTGGAATATGTTCCAACAACTTGTATGGCATACCTGGAAGTATTGCTCGAGTCTCGGGCTTTAAAATTTTGTACCGTCCGACGATCCGTTGAATGATTAACCGTGAATCCCCGTAGATGTTGATGTCTCGTTATCCCCATTCGAATAGTTAATTCCAGTCCCGTTATGAGGGCTTCGTATTCTGCTTCATTGTTTGTACACAGTTCCGTCAAGTGGTAGGAGTATCTTAACATCCCCCGCTCCGGTGTTATAAGGATTAGCCCGATTCCTGCCTTACAGGGCACTATCACTTGCGATTCTTCGTCTTTGTGCGCCGAAGATGCTCCGTCGAAATATAATTCCCAACGTCGATCATCGAGGTCTTCTAGATTCATTATTTGTTCATCCGGCGAATCGTCATTGAGAGGAGATTCGGCCGGCAAAGGGTGTCGCCGCGAGGAAGTCCGCTAAGACTTGTCCCTTTACGGCACGAAGAGGCACGAAAGTTATATCGAATTGCAATAATATCATCGACCATCCGGCAAGTCCGCCGAAAGTGTTGGACGAGTCATCAAGTATTGCAATGGATTAAATTTCGAGATCGGGTCGACCTTATGAGAAAGCATGTAGTGCCCGAGCTTTTGAGCGGCGAAGATCGAGGCCAAACAATGCTTTTCAATTGCGGGATACCTTACTTCCGTCGGAAGTAAACGACGGCTTAAGTAGTAAAGAGCATTTTCTTTACCCTCATCATCGACCCGGCCAACAGGGCTCCGAGAGAGTCGTCTAAAGCCGCGGTGTAAAGTATCGACGGCCTACCCAAGACCGGGGTCTGCTAAGACGGGAGGTGTCATTAAATATTGTTTAATGTCCTCGAAGGCCTTCTCGGCATTTCTCTTCCCAAATAAATTTGACGTCCTTTTTAACTAGTGCCGAGAAAGGCCGACACCTACCCGACAAGTTCGAGATAAACCGTCGAAGATATGCCAACTTCCTTGAAAAGATCGTAGTTGTATTAAGGTTTTGGGAGGCGGCATTTCTAAGATAGCTTTTAATCTTTTTCGGGTCGATTTCAATTCCACGATGTCGGACAACGAATCCTAAGAATTTCCCGGAGGTGACGCCGAAGGCGCATTTTAAGGGATTCATCTTAAGGTTAAATTGTCTTAATCGTTCGAAAACAATTCTCAAATCATACATGTGGTTTTCCTTTACTTTGCTTTTGATGACCACATCATCCACGTAGCATTCGACTTGATTGTGGATGAGATCATCAAAAATTCTTGTCATTGCTCTCCGGTAGGTTGCTCCTGCGTTCTTCGATCCGAATGGCATCACTGTGTAGCAAAATACTCCGATCGGCGTTCTGAATGTTGTAAGCTTTTCATCTTCTGGAGCCATTTTTATCTGGTTGTATCCTGAAGATCCATCCATGAATGAGAATATCTCATGTGTCGAAGCAATGTCGATCATAAGTTCCGGGATCGGTAGAGGGAATTCATCCTTTGGACATGCCTTGTTTAAATCTCTCGAAGTCCACACGCATTCCGATCCGACCATTCTTCTTTCGATCGGTACCACATTGGCTAACCAAGTCGGGTATTGTTCTTCACGGACAAATCTGGCGTCTATTAGCTTTTTAACTTCGGCCATGACTTGTTGTTCGATTTCTAGACGCATTCTTCTGGGACCTTGTCCGACCGGGACGAAGTAGGATCCACTCCTAGCTTATGGACCGCAACCTCCGGAGCTAATCCCGGCATCTCGTCATAGTTCCAAGCAAAGCAAGTCTTTAAATTCCATTAATAATTTGATTATTTCTTCGAGTCTTCTTTATCGAGTAAGGAGCTAACAAAGGTAGGTCTAGGCTCTTCGCTAGTACCTAAGTCAACTTCCGTTAACTCATCTATTGTAGATTTGATTTCTTCTTCGAATTCCGGTGGAGCGTCTCCAATTTGTAAATCTTCGAGTTCGTCCGTAGTTTCCATGCAGCTTTCATTGGAGTCGCAAGTGACAACCAAGCAAAATTCGCATCGTCAACCGACCCTACCGTGCCGAATCCGAGACCATGCTTTGAATCGGGTGGACGACCGGAATTATTCCATAATTTTTCAAAATGTTGAGATCGACCTTTTGTCCATTGTCGAGGTAAGAAACCACGTTGAATTAAATTTTGAACACAGGGAGAGTACCACTCAAAAGGTAATTCCATTAATTCCGATGAAGTGACATCTTCGAATTGTACATTATTTTCAGCTTTTGGAGGAAGTAGCACCACGGTAGAATTTGATTGGCCTTGCACCGTCGTTACGTACCTCTTTGACCACCATACCCTCGATCTTGTTAGAATGGATCGGGGTTAAGGTCATAGTATGTACGTAGTGGTTAATCTTTTCGTACATTGATTTGTATTCTTCGTTCTTCTCATCTTCGAGAGAGATCTTGAATTGCGGCTTCTTCCGACTTATTGTCGTCGCTTCTTGTTCGATTTCTTTTTCTTCTTCGAACTATCTTCCCAATCAACATTGATGGTCGGTTTCTCTCGTCCAATCGTCCTAGCGTCTCTACCACGGCCTCGTCCCCGGCCTCGACCTCGGATGCGAGTTGTGGAGAAACCTTCACCATCTTGCCGGAAGGGAGTGGTGAGTGACTGTTGGACTAGAACTTCAGGTTCTTCATTGTCCTGAACTTTCTTTGCTTCATTTGTTACGGTATCTCTAGAGAAGATTGTTTCTTTGGCGGTGCATAATAAGCTGCGTCTTCATGGATTCCAATCTCATGTACGGAGAATGGTTGCAAGTCATCTTTGATGCACTGTTCCCCTCCATCGTAATATTTGATGCACCGATGCAGAGATGATGGTACCATCCTCGTTTTCATGTATCCGTGGTCGGCCCAAGTAGAGCGTTGAACGACGTTTCGAATCAATTATGTGAAATTTTGCGGTTGTCTTTGCTAAGTCACCGGTCTTCATTAGTAGCGTTATTGACCCGAGGGCTCTTTCTCCTTTCTGGTTGAATCCTCTTAATAACATTTTGTCGGCCTCGAGCTCACGAGCATCAATTTCCAAGTATGCTAGTGTTCGAAGACTCATTATATTGATTGACGCTCATGGATCCACCAATACTCTGGAGAGTATAAACTTCCCAATTGTAACTGAAATGTACAATGGTTGGTTGTGATCTGCTGTCCCAAGTAGTAGGTCATTGTCCGTGAAGGTAACACCTCGCTGTTCCTTTAACGAACAAACCTCATCTAAGGAATCTCCGACCATTCGAGCTAAGCAAATTTCTCGGATCAAGTAAGGCTTTGATCAGAGCTTCTCTCATCTCCTTTGATAAGATGAGAGCATCGTAAATGCTCAATTTGGCCGGTAGTTTCCTAAGATGGGCTAGCACGTTGTAGTCCACATTATTTTCATGCGTCTCGGCTTCTTCTCGAATGGGTATTTCTTCCGTCAGGGTTGGTTCTTCTTGAACAACCACCGCTTTCCTTTGTCTTTCGGACCCATTCTCGGAGGTAGAACTCTTCCACTTCTTAAGTCGACTTCGTAATTTCTTCCGAATCTAGTGTCGAGCTTGTCGGTGTCTCCTTCGAATCGGAATGACGAGCTCTTCCGGATTATCCTCGAATCCGAAGGCTCTAACTCTATCGCGACCGGAGCTCCTCGAAACTCGCGCATAGATCCGTTGCTTGTTGAACTCTCGTAGCCTCCTTGATGGATGTCTTCTTCGTTATTTTGCTCGTCGAGATCGTGTATGATTTGAGAATTGTCATTGGTATCGAAATCGATGTCCGGATTGTCGCTAGTTACGTAATCGTTAGAAACAGTCAAAACGTAGCCAACGCCATCACCCTTATCATTATATGATTCCACCGAAGTGAGCAGATAATCATACAAAATCAGGGGTTCGAGGGATTTCTCCCCCGAATCGGAAACAACTATCCTAGGATAAGCAGCCCCTAGTCTAGCCTTAGGAATCTCAGTCCTCTCTTCTTCGTCGATTTTCTTCTTCTCTTCAATCGTCTCCTGTTGAGGTGGTTCTTCTATCGCAAGTGATAGGCATCGGCTTAACAAGTCTCGAACTCTGAATTGAAGCTTGCACCGAGGCGGTTTGGATGCTGTCTAAAATCTTTTTCAAAGACCTCGTCCAGGCGGTAGTCCATCCATCGTCAGTCGTATAGGGATCTATCGGAATGATGGGATCAGTTGAGATAACATTGACGGAACCTCCTTTCTAGGGTTCCTTCATGTACTCCTTCGGGATCGTTATATTCCCTTTCCGAAGGTTGTCGTTGAGCCAACTTTTGAAGGTAATGCAATCTTCTATCTTGTGCCCGAGCATCCGGTGGTAGGGGCAAAAGTTGGGATCACCTTTCTTGTTGACTTCCTCCGGTCTTTTAGGCTCCGGCAGCTGGAAATGCGGAGTCTTCATCGGACTACGGAACATTTTCGGCACTCGCTTCATTCTTGAACGGATATTCCCCGCTCGAAGCTCCCTTAATGTACGTCGTGGACGAGGCGGTTGTTCATACTCGTGGAGATGATCGATAGCTGGGCCGGGGTTGCTCGGTAATTCGTTGTGGTTGCTCGCGGCCGTTCTAGTGGTATTTGCATCGGCTGCTCGCCTTTGTCAACCGCTGCAACGATCCCGGATTTCTTTTCAAAAGTCTTCACAGGCTTTTGCTTGTCCGTCTTGTCGGCGAAACTTAATTGCTTCGCCTCTTCTTGCAAGCTTCCGACCTTGCTTAACAACTTCTATAAAGTCTTAATAGTGAATCCTTTGAGGAGAAGTGCTATCGGGCCGTGAATGCTTTTAAGTAAGATGTCGACTGCATGTTGTTCTTGTAGTTGTGGTTCACACTTCATGCTTAAATTCCTCCATCGAAGTATGTAATCCACCAAAGTTTCGTTCGGCCTTTGTTTCTCTACACTAAATCACCTATAGTGATGTGGTGCTGAGCTCCGGCGAATCGCTTGATGAAGAGGTTCTCTAGTTCTGAGAACGTCTTCACCGAATCATTTGGTAATTCTGCATACCCGCCGAAGGCGATTCCCGACGGACCGCCGACGAACCGTCGGAAGAGTAATGCATCGCTCCCGCCGGCATTGCAACAACTGGCACGAAAGTGTGCAACATGCTGTCGGGGGTTCCCGGTTCCGTCGAAGATCTTGAACAGAGGTGGTACGAAGCCTTTCGGGTATTGGACAACATCAAATTCTTCTAGGTAAGGTCTACCCGTCCAAATGGATGTCCCGCTCTTCGATTGTGCTAAGGCTTCTCGCACCTGCTGTTCCACCAAGTTCTTGATATCCTTTTCAGGGATCATACTTTGTGTTGTATCCTTTTTCAGCTCGATCATCCCCATCGACGGATGTAATCTCCTTTCCTCCGTCTACAATGTGAATGACCTCTCGGGGGTGTCTCTCTTGTGGTCGCACTCGACTCCGGAGAGTGGCCGAGCTACGCCCATCTCTTCCATCCTTTCACCATTCGAGCGATCGTGTCATCTTTCTCCCGAAGCCGCCTTCTTATCGCCTCGGCTCCTCTCTTCGCGGCCGCAGGAGCACCTTGCGTAGCCGATGAAGCTCGTGTTTCGACCATGTTGATTTCTCGCATATTCGTCGTCCATGAATTCCGATGAATCAATCTCGTCTCCGAACTTTTCTTCTCTTTCTTTTCCAATCGTCGGATATCGGTTCTCAACTTTTCCATGGCATCTTCTAGCGGGGCTTTTCGTGTGTCTTCATGGTTGTCATGCGATAGCTGCCGGGTCCCCTTTATCGCAGTAGCACTTTCTTCAGATTCAAGTCTCCTGGCGAGACTTTCTTTCTTGGGTTGTTGTTTCAATCTCAACTGCCCAGTAGTGGGACGCCATACCATCCTTCTAGCAGCAGAAGGTCTAGGACCAGATGGTCTGTCGGCCAAATGTTGGAAGGTGGTATCCTCCCTAATCTGTAATCCTGAGACTACGACAGGCGGACTAGCCTTCATTCTTTTACTTGGCTTTTCTGTCATGACGGCGGGTTCTACTCGGGGCCCAAGACGGGATTTGACTGGCACCTGCCCTATCCTTCGTAGAATCTCCGATACGGGGCACTTTTCCTTCTTTGCTAACTTTTCTACCAAAGTTCGTAGATCGAGCAAACGGCGTAGTTCTAGTCCTTTTCTTGCGGCTATCGTTGTAATATGCGGGCCGAGGCAATGCGGCAAAGAATCTTGCGAACATTTTCCTCGTCCTCTGCGGCGGAGAGGGGATGGAACCTGCTTCCTCCCAAAAGTGGTATGTAGTCAGGCAGCGGTGTATATTCTGGCAGCGGTGTATATTCAGGCAGTTCTGGGATTTCCTCCAGGAAAGCAATTTCGGCAGCTCTGGCTTCTCTGGTGATCCTTCTACTCGTTTCTTCTTTGGGTCCTCGTCGGTGATGGAATCTTCGAACCGGACCCGATTTCGAAAACGAAGGTCTCACAGAAGATCCGTACCCTCCACGGTAACGGGTTTACCATAATTCCGGATTTCTTTCCCCTTTAATTTGGCGAAGTCGGGGTAGGTGCAGAACAACTAGACCAATGGGGGTAGTAAGAATGAGTCCTCCGCGGACGACGAAGTACTCCTCTCGACGGGATCCTTTGCGGGGAGGAAACTCTTGGGTCGACCTAAGGTTGAACTCAGCGACGGCTTCTCGGCTTCGGATACCTTGTTCGTCGGTGCAAAGAGGGAGACGTCGGTGATCTTGACATTCGTGTTTTCAAATCCTTGTCCAAATCGGATGATCCCATTGTCGGGCAGACTCATCCTTATAGACAGGCGAAGTCCAGTCCGTTGGTGAAGGAGAAAATCAGCTTTGGGGCTTCCATTTCTACAGGGTAGATTCTGGTTGTCAGTCCCAAGTTATGCTTCTTTTCTTTAGGACGAAAAGAAAGGAATTGAAAAAGTGTCCGAACTCATTCTTGTTCATGTATTTATAAGAAGGAATCATTTGTTAAAAGAATCATTTATTAGAGGGTTCGTTTATTTAGAACGGAATGTTCAAAGGTGTAGAGAAGGTAAGGAATCCGATTCGGAGTTGGAAAGGAAAAGAAGGTCTTATGCAAGACTTCTCGTCTCGAAGGATCGCTCCTAAACTAACACCTATTGGGGGTCCACCCCACCTCAAAAATGAGGTCAAAGGATATCGGAACCTCTCTGTTTATGGGTGTCTAAACAGTGGCTCCTAAATCCGAGAGAATGTTGGCTATACTTGTCCAAGGTAGAAATGAACATAGTATTCCAACGGAAAGAAGGGTAGTTTGACCCATTAAGGACATGGATACACTACCGATTTTTTTTGAAAGCGAATTATCTGATTATAATGGAGAGAGGAATTGTCCCCAGCGGAGTCGCCAGAAGTTGTCGGCATATTTTTAGGTTGTGTGTTTTATTTTGAAAAGGGGGTCGCCTAACAGAAGTTGTCGGAGAATTTTTAATTTAATTTTAATAAATAATTTTGAAAAGTAGTATTTGATTTTGAAAATAATTTTAAATTTGAAGATTTTAAGATATGAGATTAAACTGATCTCACATCCCAAATAGTTTATATAAACGAGCACCGCACCACAAACAGTGTATCTATCCCTAAGGATAGACACACTGCTTGACGGTGGGGCTCGATTAAATAAACTAGAAGATTTGTGACATCCGTTTGGTCTGCGAACCAATTTTATAAGCCGACAAATTCCCCGCTTAATATGAAAGCATTAAACGTGGTTTATATTACTCAGGTTCTTTTAAAATTCCCTATAAGGGCAAGCCCCTATAGTTAATTACATCTTAAGTGATGGGAATCACCTAAGAAAACTCTCGATAATAATCAATAATTTCGCTCTTAAAGATTTCAAAGTTTAAGTTTTCGAGGGATTGAATTTTGGAATTTCAATAGGGAATGGATCAAATTTGGAACATTTTGTTTTGGGAATCCAAAGGAAGAAAAGTAGGAGAAATCACAGATTCGAAGCGAACTTCGGTAATTTCCCGACTATCCTATTGTTTGGCTTGGATTTAGGAAAGTCCTAATGTTTATTTAATATTTTGATCTTGCCAATTTTAATTAATTAGGACTTACATTTATATGATAGAATCATACAAATAGCCTTGAAGTTATGAGGGTTTATGTCGTATCAGACGACTACCTCGAAATCCTAAGACCGGTTAGGGCTTAATTTGCAATGCAAATGCCTAACAAAGAGGTCGAGGATTTATGTTGCACTAGGCAAACTACCTCGAAGTCCTATGGCTTAGTTATTTAATTCTAAGAAAGTTTCATTGGAGTAGACTCGGGTTTTGCTTGATGATGATGGTCGTGCCGCCCACCATGCTCCGAGCTCCTTGTTGTTGCAGAGGTTTAGTTTTAGAAGTCATAAATCGGGGATGAGAAAAGTGTTTTGGTTTAGAGAAAATCTTAATTTCCAAGTGTTTTTTGTGTTTTAATTAAAACAAATCTTAAAGTTGATTATAACGACACCGGTTAAGATCCCACGGTTCCATCCTTCCGCATCATTATTTTTATCGGATTCACTTAGTCCGGATGAATTTGCTAATCTCAACCGAATGAGTTCCACACTTTCATTTAGACCGTGGAAGTCCCGTTAGCAACACGTAGGTTACATCATCCGAGGTATTCCCGATCATCCAACAGGACGTTTTAATTTAGTTGTAATTGTAGTTTTGTGTTCTATTTGTGATTAAATTTTGAGTTGTTTTATATTTTGAAATGTTGTGGCGGTGAATTTTATCTTGCAATGACTTTTAACTTGGTTTTGGTTTCAGTTTTAGGGACTATCCTAAAAGTGTGGGTTTTCATGCAACAGTTGTTTATCATGCAAGAAAAGTAAGCGCAATGCAGTTAAATAAATTGTAATAATGTAAATTGCAAGAAAGTAAATTGCAATAAAATAAAAGCGTACTCGGAGGGTCTTCCCGTCATCCCAAGCCGCACTTAAAACACAATTAGAATATTTAAGCAAGTTCCAAGGTAAAGCTAAGGGAAGGGTTATGGTTTTCTACCAAGTTCCTAATCCTATACCTAGTCATTTCCTATGACGTCTAGGTCTTTGTGTTTTGGTTTGAGGACGATTTTCTTCATCAAAGAACAATTAAATTCAATTGTTCTTATAAACATCCTATCATATTGAGAAAGTGTTTAAGAAGAATCTTAAACATCTTTTCAATATTGCTAGAATTGTTTTAAGTCCAAATGGATTCAATTACACAAATGAATTAATCGTCCAAGAATCTCAAGTTTTGTTATCTTGCTCAATGAACTAGGACATTTGAATATCCTATAGGTGAAGTAACATTTCATTTAATATTATGTTTAGGAGTTATGATAACTAAAGCTTTTGAGGGTAAATTGGTGTTCAAATGGTTTGTGATTTAGTTTAATTTCCATTAATGGGTTTAAATTTGGAATAGTGTTCAAGTTGCTTTAGATTTATTTTGAATTCTTTATGTCTTTGGTGATGTTATATTTACTTCAACTTAATTTAATTTAATTTAATTTAATTGAGTTTTAATTTAATTTAATTTAATTTAATTCAATTTAGTTTGATTTGATGTTAAATTAAATTAATTTGATTTGATTTAATTTTAATTTAATTTGATTTAATTTAATTTAATTTAATTTAATTTAATTTAATTTAATTTTAATTCATTTAATTTAATTTTTAATTTGGTTTAACTTAATTTAATTTGGTTTTATTTATTTAATTTAATTTAATTTAATTCATTTAATTCAATTTAATTTGTTTATTTAATTTAATTTAATTTAATTTAATTTAATTCAACTTTTAAATTTAATTTAATTTAATTTAATCCAATTTAATTTGCTTAATTTAATTTAATTTTTAATTTAATTTTATTTTTTAATTTTGATTGAAATTTTTAAAAGAGTTTAATAATTTAATTTTAGTTTAATGATTAAGTCTTTTAATGTTTTGAATTTGAGTTATTATTTTAATTAAGAATTGAATATTAATGAGATGATTAATTTAGGGAATTTTAAATTAAAGAATAAATCTCTTCCTAATAATATCCCTATTTTAATAACTCCAATTTTATTATTCTTCCAAATTCAATCAATTATTTAATTAAGGTTTAATTATTTTAAATTGTTTAATGGATTTCTACCCTTTAATTATTTAAATTTCAATCATCCAAATCAGATTAAGATCAAATATTTTACTTGTTAATTTTATTAAACCTAAAGTTTTAATTAAGGGTTAAAATTTTAATTACCACTTTGCCCTTTAAGCTTAATAATTTCATAACTCACTAAATTGAGCTTAAATGAACTTGAAATTTTTATGTGACTTCACTCATTTGTCAATAAAGACATGAGAGGAAAAAATGTGATTTTTCTGTATTTAATTTATTTATATAATTATTTTTGGTAGAAAATAGAGATTTCCAAGGAAAATTTAATAACATGACCAAGGGAAAGTTTCTGTCCTTAAGAAAATTAGGGGACATTCCTAATGACTAGAGGACCATTTGGACCAATTTTGGTGATTTTTTGAATTATATTATTTTTATTATAATTATTTTAAATTTTGGAGTATTAATTAATTTAAAAATAAAATAAATGTTGAAAAATGAATTTTATATTTTTCAAAAATCTCTCTGATATCAAGGAAATCAGAGAATCAAATTTTACAATTTTCTGATTTTCTATGATTTATTATAATTATTTTAGTGAAAATGCTAGAAAATACATTTTTTTTATTTTAAAATTACCCTAGAGCTTTAAAATTTAATATCTCACTAAATAGACCTAAGAAAAATATGGGGTTTGTTCCTAAGTGATTAAAATTCAAAATGTGACATTTTGGTGAATTTTATTATTTTTTTGATTTTTATTATTTTTTAATTATTAAAATATTAAAATAATATTAAAAAATCAACTTTTTTAGAAAATTGAAATTTTAATTTTCTTAAATTCCCCTAATATCAGAGAGGCTCCAAAACCAATTAAGTGAATTTTTAAAAAGTATTTTGAAAGTTATGAATTTTTAAAGTTTAAATTGACTAAATGGCTTAATCAACCCATTTAGTAGGGCTAACCAAGCCCAATTGGCCTCAAATTTTTATGGTGGGTTCCTCTGATCCTAAAGGTCAATGGAGAATTGATTTCAAGTCAATTTGATGTATGGTTAGCTCTAATTAATTAGAGATCCATTTTGGGTGTTTAAGCCAATTAGGGTTGTTTTAAATGAACTAACTCAAAACCTATTTTTCTTAGGGTTCTCTTGTCATAAGGAACATCACCAAATTTTCCTAGAATTTATTTCTCAACATGCTATTTATTGGAATTAAAATACTCAAAACAGAAACATGAATTTGAAAAATCAATAACTCTTCATAGGGATGGCCTCTGACTTTGGAAAATTCAGGGAATGTTCCCAAATTCAGAGGCTTCAAAAGCCTTATGGTCTCATGCCATGGTGAATTGTATACATGCATGGAGAATTAAAAATAAGCAGAGAGTAAATAAATTATTAAAAATAAAATACTTGATGAAATTAAATAATTTCTTTTTCACATTATTCTACTTTGTTCACTGAGCAAGAGGGTATTTTTATTTTATTTTTCTGATTTTTCTACACAAAGTTATGAATTTTTGAAGTTTAGGGAATTAAATAAATCAAAAAAATCCCTAATTTTCTATTTATCCACGCGGCGCCGCGTCGACCCTCGGCAGCCTCCGAACGCACACGCGTCGCGCTCCCATTCGACACCGCCATCTGAGTCGGCAGCCCGGGCCCCGCGGTTCTCGTACCGTCTCCTGATCCGACGCGATCATGGCCGTCCTTCCGCGCGTGTATTGAATGGACGGCATCCGTTCATCGTCCCCAAGTGTCCTCACCCGAGAGCCGTCCACACTAAATCCCTAATATCTCACTCAATACTCAATGGATTTTCATGTTCTTATGCTCTATGGATTCGTCTTGAAGAGACGAATACATCTATACGGTGATCATGCATTGAAATTAAAGCATTTGAAATGGAGAATCTCCAGAAGCTCGGGATGAAGAATTAGCTCATACCTTTGCTCAGAGAAGTGTGGCTTCGATCTGAGGGTTGTTGCACCTTCGATTGGATCCCAGCGAAGCTCCGGATGAAGTCTCCTGGTCTCAGTGAATTGTCTCAGGTGGGATTTCGACCAAGCCCGATCACGGAGCTTGGAGGCCGGAGCAACCTGGGTGGCCCGGAGATGGGGCTTTTGCTGGTGGACACCTTCCCTTGGTCCGGTGAAGGTGTAGAACCAATCAATTTGGGGATCGGCTCACCGTGGAGAAGTGTCCCGGTTTTGGGCCTAGATTTCAACTGCGAAATCGAGCTCACAGAGAAGAAATGGCAGGGGGATCTCGGTGGGGATCAAGTGCTCGTGTATGGGGAGGAGTCCGGAACAATTTTGGCGAGTTTCCTTAAGGTTTGTTTCGAGCACCTCTCATGGCCGAGAGGGGTGGTGTTTAAATAGGAGAGGGTGGAGGGCCTCCTGTGGAGAGTTAGGGCTTGGTATCAGCTGCTCTTGGCAAGAGAAGAACAGCTCCAATGGCCACTGGGGATGGGGCAGCTCAGCAGGTGAGAATTCCAAGTTGGGCTCACATGTGAGCTTTCGGCCATGGTGTTTTCCGGCGACCCAGGCAGTGGCCGGCAGGCATGGGTCACCCTCGGGTCCGAGTGGGTCGGGACTCAGAGGTTTTTGCAGTCAATTGGCCATGGACATGTGTAAAGGGTTTGAATCAAAATGGAATGGGAAAGGGCTAGTTTTGGGTCTAAATGGGTCAACCCTTGGTTTTGGGTTAGGTTCACCCTCCAAGGTCAATTTGGACTGAAGGGAAAGTCACTTGGATCAGCTTGATTAGTGGGGTCAAGTCACAATCCAAGTACAATTAAGTCTAAGCATGGTTTAGTGGAGTCATGGAAGTGGTTAATCACTCTTAAGAGAATATGGAAAGGGCCTCCTCCTCTTGCCATCTTGGGTATGGTGAGGTGGAAAGTAGATTCCATGGCTCTCATGGCTCCCATGTGGCTCATGCATGGCTTCATGGCTCACCTTTGGCTTGGGAAAAGTGAAGTCAATTTCATGGAAATGGATTTAAGGGAAATTTTGGTATTTAGGGATGAATTGGCATGAGGCTTGATTTGGAATTATTTGATGATGAATTTAGGACTTAGGTAATGGCTTTAATTAAGTGGATGGCAAATGGAGATGTCATGTGGGCTTTAGGGTGGATTTTGGGCTTTTTGAAATGGTTTTAGATGGGCTTTTAAGATGGTTTAGGAAAGTGGGCTTTTGAATTTTAAAATGGATTTTGGGATGAAATTTTGTAAAGATATTGGGCCAAATAATTGTTGGGTTTAGCTCATGGATGTATCATGAGTGACTTGAAGCAAATTGGGGGTGATTTGGGTTTGAATTGGGTTGAATTTGGGCTCTTTTGGTGAATGGGCCAATATAGGTCCAAGTGGGCCAAGTTGGGCCAATGTTGGGCTAGGGTTGAAATTGATGTAAAATTAATATTTCGAAATGTTTATGGGAGTGTTTCAAAGAGGTTTTGACTTTGGTTGGGCTTTGATTTTGGGGTTTGGGCTCATTTGGGTTAGGTTTGGGTTTAGGTCAAAATTGGGCCTTAATGCTTTGGGTTGAATTTGAGTGGGGTTTAGGTCCAAATTTTTGGGCAAATCATGTTAGGTTTTTGCTTGTGGGGATGCTAAGGAAGATTTAGAAAAGATTTGGGGTTAATTGGAGTTGAATTGGGTTAGTTTGGGTTAAGTTTGGGTCATGGGTCCAAATTGAGCTTTAATGCCAAAAGTGAAATTGGATTCAAATGTCAATCAAATTGGACTTGGATTTGGTCTAGATTGGTGTTGGGAATGTTGAATTGAAGTTTAGAATTGAATTGGACCAGAATTTGGGTCAATTGGATAGGTTTGGTTTGACATTGGGTTCACTTTGGGTTAAAATAGGTCAAATCGGGGGTTTTGACAAAAGTGGGGTAAATTGACAAAATTGACCCATGGTGTAGTTGAAAAAAATGAAATTGGAAATATTTGAGATTTTCTGAAATTTTCTGGGAATTTTCTGAATTTTTGGATTTTTGGGTCAAGGGGGGGTATTTTGGGTATTTGGAGGGTATTGGGAGGTTTTCTTGGAATTTTTGATATTTTTGGGTATGGATGATCAATTTGAGTGATGTGGAAATGTTTGGGATTGATTTTGGGGAATTTTGGGTTATTTGGAAATTTTTGAGAAATTTGGGTAATTTTAAGGGTTTTGGGTATGCTAAGCGGGTGTAGGGTCCCGGGGTCAAAAATTGAAAATTTGGAAAATTGAAAATTTGGAAAATTGAAGATTGGGTAAATTTGAGTGGAATGAAATCATTTTGGTTGAGCCATGAAGCCACATCAAGCCCACATGAGCCATGAAGGGACTCATTTGAGGCATCCACTATGTTGTTCCTAACCCTCTTAGCCAAGGGCTTAGGGGTTAAGGACCATCCATGTGAATCACCTACATGAGTCGGGAGGTCAACTTAAGTATAGGTGTGTGAAAGTGTAGTGTATAGGTGTAGTGTGTGTGTAAGTCAGCCTCTTCACTGGACCGTGCCACCTGTGGCAGGTCCTAAGGCCAAAGAGTCCCATAGGAACTCATCCTTTAAACTTCCACATTTGATTTCAACCCTCTAGGTGATTAGGGGTCTACGATCAAGTTTGTGGAGTTTGCAGGAGTTAAGAAGTGGTTTGAATTTCTAAAAGGTGGGTCCCAATTCTAGTCCTCTAAGATAGTCAAAGGAAAAGCCTAAGGCTAGATCCTAAGTACTAAAGGGAAGAAGAGAAGACCTCATCAAAAATGAGGTCAACAACAGGCTAAATATTTTGAAAACATACAAGGAAGAAAGTGCATTGCGGATCGGGTTTTCAAAAATCTAGGAGGAGAAGTAGAGTGGATTATTAAGGAACGAGGTTGGGAGAATTTTTGTTACGTTCAATATAGAGCGGTTGTAGAAGTGGTTAAAGAATTTTATGCCGATTTGATCGCGGCGAAGATGCACCGATAAAGGTACGAGGGTTTTTTGTAGATTTCAATGCTTGCAAGAATTAACGCGTTCCATGAAGTTCATGACTCGCACTTTAGCGAGTATGAAACTTTGGAACGATGGAAGAACCACCTGGAGGAAGTCATTAGCTTTCTCACTGATGGAACCGGAGTTTGGAAAATTAAGCAGCAGAAAAGAGTGAATTTTCCTCTTTCTAAATTAAATGCAGTCTCCAAAGCCTGGCAATACTTTATTTGTTCTACTTTGTTACCCACATATCACCACAGTGAGGTAACAAGAGATAGAGCAATTCGAATTTACGTATTCGAAAAACGAAGCATCGACATTGGGAGAGTTATTTATCAAAACATCATGGCCACTCCTCGAAATGAGAGTGGAACTGGATTGGGACACCATGGATTAATTTTTGCACTCTGCCAACTCTCTGGAGTTGAGGCTAGAGATGATGAAGAATGGGTGGAACCTATGAAACCATTCACAGCTGCCAACATTAAGAAGTATGATTCTCATGAAGGATGGAGATCAGGAGTGAGAAGTTATTTCACTCAGTCAAGTAGAGATATACCCTCTACTAGCTATGAACCTCCTGAGCCTACCACCCCTACCCTACAAGATCCGATGAATGAATTGACCTCGCATAGGAGGAGTTTTGAGCAGTTTGGAGAGACCATGGGGAGAAGATTTGATCATTTTGATCAAAGGATTGATAATTTGGAGAGGAGACATGATTATGATAGTGAGTACCTCCAGCGACATTCGGAATACGAAATTGCATACTATGAAGCTGAACATCGTTATAGGAGTGGAGATTTAGATGTTGTCTTTCCAGATTGCCCCAGGTATACTTAGTATCATCCTGCTCAGTCTTCTCAGCAACCTACAGATCAAGGAGGGGATGATAATATAGTTTGGGACTTTGATGCTGAAGATTAGGACTTTATTTATTTTGTTTGTTTGATGTTAAATTATTTTTGAGGACTTTATATGTTTGTAATATTTAGTACTTTATTTTTTGAGACATTGGATGATAGTTAGATTAATTTGCTTGAATTGTGATAGTAGTTTAGTTTTTGTTTTTTGTGTTAGTTAATTGCATTTGTTTTTATGTTAAATAGGATATTAGTTTTCTTTAATATGTTTTTTATTTTATTTTGTATTGTTTTAAGTTTTTAAAATTTTTAATATGTTAGTTAAATTGTTTTAATATGTTAGTAATTCATATGTGTAGTGTAGAGTTATTTTAATTGTTGTGTTTAATACTTATTTTAGATTTTATCCCTGCATTTTCTTTAAATTGTTATATATATGGAGAATACTAACAGTACAGGTTCAATGAAAAATGAAAAAAGCCTGCAAAAATTTCAAAGAAAAAAAAAGAAATACCTGAACTTCAAAGGTATGATTTATTTACTTTCCTTCTTTTTCATTATTTAGAATAGATATAAAAATTTAAGTTTGGGGGGGGGGTAAAATACAAATTTAGTTATTAACTTGTTCTCAATTTCTATTTTCAAATTATTATAAAATGATTTTTATAGCAAATTTTTTCAATTTAATTAATATGAATTATTTTATTTAATTATTATAAAAGGTTAAATGAAATATTTCTAGTGCTTTAATTAATTAAATAGAATAAAATATTTGGTTAAAAGGAATAAGAATATAGTAAACTATTTTTAGTAAGGAAAACTATCTTCTAAAATTAAAATTCTTAAGTATTCAAGTGAAAAAGAAAATATTTAAAATCAATGAAGTAAAAACTATGAAGTATATATAAGCTAAGAAATATTCCTAAGTTTCAAATTTAGGAAGATGAAAATGAAGTTCAAAATTATTAACAGGCTCTCCAGATACAGTAATCCGCATTAAAAAAAAGAAAAAAAAGAAAAAAAAATAAAAATAAAAAAAATAAAAATAAAAAGAAAAAAAAAGAAAAAGAAAAAGAAAAAGAAAAATAAGGAAAAGCTTGAGGAGATGTCTTATCAAAAATTGGCTTCATTTGAATTAACTCTAAAGGAAAAAAAACTTAGATATTTCCAAACTTATGTTTATGGATTAGAATTTTATCTAATAGTATTTTCTTGAATTTCTTATCATATGAATATCTTAAGTAGTTATTCTTTTAAATATAGTCATTCTCGAAATGAATAGTAAGCTAGAAATCTTAGACTCGATAACTAAATAATTTATTTCTATAAGATTAATTAAATTACATGAATTATTTTTATTTAACTTTATTATGATATTAATTAATCTAATTCATAGTTTATTTAAATTGAAAAATCTTATTATAGAACTCATTATTTTTATGTAGTACTAAAATTACTTGAGGACGAGAAATAAGTAAGTTTGGGGGATTTTGATCATCGAAAATTTTATTAAGAAATTCATACCTATTTTTGATGAAATTGCACTTTAAAGAAGGGTATTTTCTTTATTTTGTTGTAGGAATGGAGAATTTAGGTGATAAAAGCAAAAATCATAAAAAGGAGTGGATTTGGAGCAAAAAGGAAGAAAATAATGCAATTTATGCTGAGTCGCCGACGGCGAGATCAAGCCCGCCGACGACGAGGTTACGAGGAGACATTTCTGAAGGATTTATAAGCGTCTCGGCCGACGGCCGAGCCCGAGCCCGCCGACAGCGAGATAGAGCGGTTTGAAGATCTTCTAGAAGCCTCGCCGACAGCGAGGTAGTTCGTCGCCGACGGCGAGCTAGTTCAAATGGAGCAGATACATTGAACCTGGACACCTTTTGAAGAGATGCTTACACACCTCTTGGTCCTTTGCTCACCTCTATATATAGAGGCCGAAATTAGGTGTCTTAGTGTGCAGTTTTTTTGTGTGTTAATTTGTTCTAAGTTAAAATTTTATATAAGTGTATTAGTTGTGTGCAGTTTTTAGTGAGTCTTTAGTGAGTTAGTGAGTTAGTGAGTTTTTAGTGAGTCTTGCTTGCATCTGGAAGGAAGAGTCAAAGGAACTGCTAGGAGTCCGTCAGGATAAATTGAGATAAGTATTTGTATCTATTGTTTTTAACTTTAAATGAAATCCATGCTTAGTTTAGTCAACATGCATTCTGAGTAGTTTATTAGTCTTTCTCCCTGTTATGAAATTAAGTGACTTGATGAATGTTGACCTCATTTCTGATGAGGTCTTCTCTTCTCTCTATAGTACTTAGGATCTAGCCTTAGGCTTTTTCCTTTGACTATCTTAGAGGATTAGAATTGGGACCCACCACTTAAAAATTCAAACCACTTCTTAACTCCCACGCAAACTCCACGAACTCGACTATAAACCCCTAATCACCTGAGGGTTGAAATCGAATATGGAAGTTTAAAGGATGAGTTCCTATAGGACTCTTTGGCCTTAGGACTACCCACAGGTGGCTCAGTGCAGTGAAGGGCCGACTTACACATACACTACACTACACTTTCACACACCTCCTAAAACCACACCCATACCCAACTCGACCTCCTGATTCATGTAGGTGATTCACATGGATGAGTCCTTAACCCACTAAGCCCTCGCGCTAAGAGGGTTAGGAACAACATAGTGGATGCCTCAAATGAGTCCCTTCATGGCTCATGTGGGCTTGATATCCCTTCATGGCTCAACCAAAATGATTTCATTCCACTTACATTCACCCGATCTTCAATTTTCCAAATTTTCGATTTTGACCTCAGGACCCTACACACTGCCAACTTTACCCAAAGCCTCTCGAAATCACCCAAATTTTTCAAAAAATCCCAAATCACCCAGAATTCCCCAAAATTAACCTTGAACATTTCCACATCACTCAAATTAACCATCCATAGCCAAAAATATCAAAAATTCCAAAAATCCCTCCCAATACCCTCCAAATACCCAAAATACCCCTCTTGACCCAAAAATCCAAAAAATTTAGAAAATTTCAGAAAATCCCAAATATTCCCAATTTCATTTTGTTCAACTACACCATGGGCCAATTTTGTCAATTTACCCTACTTTTGTCAAAACCCCCATTCGACCCATTTTAACCCTAAGTGAACCCGATGTCAAGCCAAACCTACCCAATTGACCCAAATTCTGATCCAATTCAATTCTAAACTTCAATTCAACATCCCCAACACCAATCTAGACCAAATCCAAGTCCAATTTGATTGGCATTTGAACCCAATTTCATTTTGGACCTTAAAGCCCAATTTGGACCCATGACCCAAACTTAGCCCAAACTAACCCAATTCAACTCCAATTAATCCCAAACCTTTTCTAAACCTTCCTTAACATCCCCACAAATAAAACACTAACATGACTTACCCAAAATTTAGACCCAAACCCCACTCAAATTCAACCCAAAGCTAAAAGGCCCAATTTTGACCTAAACCCAAACCTAACCCAAATAAACCCAAACCCCAAAATCAAAACTCAACCAAAGCCAAAACTTCTCTGAAACACTCCCATAAACATTTCCCAACATTTATTTTACATCAATTTCAACCCTAGCTCAACATTGGCCCATGTTAGCCCAATTTGACCTATATTGGCCCATTCACCAAAGAAGCCCAAATTCAACCCAATTCAAACCCAAATCACTCCCAACTTGCTTCAAATCACTCATGACACATCCATGAGCTAAACCCAACATTTGTTTGGCCCAATCCTTCACAAAATTCCCATCCATAAATTTATTTTCAAACCAAAAGCCCACTTTCTTAAACCTTCCTAAAAGCCCAAACTTCATGCTAAAGCCCATATGACACATTCTTTTCATCACTCCATTAATTGAAATTATCCCTAAAGCCTAAATCAATAATCAAATCATTCCAAATTAGGCTTTATCCAAATTCCATCAAAAATACCCAATATCCTTAAAAAAACCATTTTCATGAAACCAAGCAAACTTTTTCCAAAGCCAAGTGGAGCCATGAAGCCACTCTTAAGCCACATGTAAGCCATGTGAGTTGCTCACATGTGACCTTACCACATTTGGCAAAGGGAGGGCCCCTTTCCTAATCCTTCTTAAACCCTTTTTTACCTTAAGCATGTCACACACTAAACCATGCTTAGCCACCTCATCATGGATGGAGACCACACAATTTTCTCTTGGCTGACCCAAGTGATCCTTTTCAGCCTAAAACCAGGCCTTGGGTGGTGAACCTAGCCCAAAATCATGGGTTGACTCATTTGAACCCAAAATAGCCTTCCCCCATTCCATTTCAATCCAAGCTCTTTACACATGGCATTGGCCAATTAACTACACTAAGCCCGACCACTGACCTCCCCGATGACAACGAGTGACTGACCTTGGCCGGCCGACCACCACAGCCGCCGGAAACCACCGAGGCCGAGAGCTCACATGTGAGCCCAAACTTGGAATTCTCACCTGCTGAGCTGCCCCATCCCCAGTGGCCATTGTAGCTGTTCTCTCCATACTTAGAGCAGCTGATCCCAAGCCCTAACTCCCCCTGGGAGGCCCTCCCCCCTCTCCTATTTAAACACCACCCCCTCTCGGCCATGGGAGGTGTTGAACCAGACCTTACTGAAACCCTGCCAAAATTGCTCCAGATCACTCTCCATACTTAGAGCAGTTGATCCCCAGTGACAATTTGCCCTAATCCCCACCAAAAGAGCCCAATTTCTCGGCCAAAATTCCACCCAAAACTAGGACACTTCTCCACGGTGGATCAATCCTCAAATTGATTGGTCTTACACCTTCACCGGACCAAGGGAAGAAGTCCACCGACAAAAGCCCCCTCTCCGGGCCACCCATCCGTTCCGGACTCCAAGCTTTGTGATCGGGCTTGGTCGAAATCATACTTAGACCATTCACCGGAGCCGAGGGACTTCATCCGGAGCTTGCTTGAACCCAATCGAAGGTGACACAACCCTCGGATTGAAGCCACACTTCTCCGAGCAAAGGTATGAGCTAACTCTTTATCCCGAGCTTCTGGAGATTCTCCATTTCAAATGCCTTAATTTCAATGCATGATCACTGTATAGATGTATTCGTCTCTTCAAGACGAATCCATAGAGCACAAGAAGACGAAAATCTGTTGAGAAATGAGTGAGTTCTTAGGGTTTTAGTGTGGACGGCTCTCGGGTGAGGACGCTTGGGGACGATGAACGGATGCCGTTCATTCCATACACGCGCGGACGGACGGCCGAGATCGCGCCGAATGAGGTGATGGAACGATACAGCGGGCCCCCGGAGCGCTGAGTTGGATGGCGGCGTCGAATGGCAGCGCGACACACGGTGTTTCGGAGCTATCGAGGATGGCGTGGCGCCGCGTGGATAAGTAGGAAATTAGGGTATTTTTTGATTTATTTAATTCCCTAAACTTCAAAAATGCATAACTTTGTGTAGAAAAATCGGAAAAAAAAATAAAAATACCCTCTTGCTCGGTGAACGGAGGAGAATAATGTGGAAAATAAATCATTTAATTTCATCAAGTATTTTATTTTTAATTATTTATTTACTCTCTGCATTGTTTTAATTTTCCATGCATATAGGAAATTCACCATGGCATGAGACCATAGGGCTTTTGAAGCCTCTGAATTTGGGAACATTTCCTGAATTTTCCAAAGTCAGAGGCCATCCCTATGAGAAGTTATTGATTTTACAAAGTCATGTTACTGTTTTGAGTATTTTAAATCCAATAATCAGCATGTTGTGAAATAAATTCTAGAAAAATTTGGTGACGTTTCTTATGACCAGAGGACCCTAGGAAAAATAGGTTTTGAATTAATTCACTTTGAATAACCCTAATTGATTAGTCCTTAATTAATTAGAGCTAATCATGTATTAAATTGACTTGAAATTAATTCTCCACTAACCTTTAGGATCAGAGGAACCCACAATAAAAATTTGAAGTCAATTGGACTTGGTTAGCCCTACTAAAGGGGTTGATTAAGCCATTTAGTCATTTTAAACTTTAAAAATTCATAACTTTCAAAATACTTTTCAAAAATTCACCAAATTGGTTTGGAGCCTCTCTGATATCAGGGGAATTTAGGAAAAATAAAATTGCAATTTTCTAAAAAAGTTAATTTTTTGCATTATTTTAATATTTTAATAAATAAAAAATAATAAAAATCACAAAAATAATAAAATTCACTAAAATGTCACATTTTGAATTTTAATCACTTAGGAACAAACCCCATATTTTTCTTAGGTCTATTTGATGAGATATTAAATTTTAAAGCCCTAAGGTAATTTTAAAATTAAAAAAATGTTTATTTTTAGCATTTCGACTAAAATAATTCTAATAAATCAAAGAAAAATCAAAAAATTGTAAAAATTGATTCTCTAATTTCCTTGATATCAGAGAGATTTTTGAAAAAATATAAAATTTATTTTTCAACCTTTATTTTATTTTTAAATTAATTAATACTCCAAAACTTAAAATAATTATAATAAAAATAATATAATTCAAAAAATCACCAAAATTGGTCCAAGTGGTCCTCTAGTCATTAGGAATGTCCCATAATTTTCTTAAGGATAGAAACTTTCCCTTGGTCATATTATTAAATTTTCCTCGGAAATCCCTATTTTCCACCAAAAATAATTACATAAATAAATTAAATACAGAAAAATCACATTTTCTCCTCTCATGTCTTTATTGGCATATGAGTGAAGTCACATAAAAATTTTAAGTTCATTTAAGCTCAATTTAGTGAGTTATGAAATTATTAAGCTTGAAGGAAAAATGGTAATTAAAATTTTAACCCTTAATTAAAACTTTAGGTTTAATAAAATTAAAGAGTAAAATATTTGATCTTAATTTGATTTGGATGATTGAAATTTAAATAATTAGAGAGTAGAAACCTACCAAACAATTTGAAAATAATTAAAATAAACTTTAATTAAATAATTGATTAAATTTGGAAGAATAATAAAATTGGAATTATTAAAATAGGGATATTAATAGGAAGAGATTTGTTCTTTAATTTAAGAATCCCTAAATTAATCATCTCAATAATATTTAATTCCTAATTAAAATGATAATCCAAATTTAAGATTTAAAATGCTAAAAGACTTAATCATTAAATTAAATTGAAGTTAAATTATTTAAATTAAATCCTTTTAAAATTTCAATTAAATTATTACTTTAATAATTAAAATTAAATCATTTTTAAAACATAAAAGAAATAATAAAATAAAATAAAATATTAAATTAAAATTAAAAGTAAAATTAAATTAAAATTTAAATTAAAGTAAATTAAATAAAATTAAATTAAAACATATCAAATTAAATTAAATTAAATTAAATTAAATTAAATCAAATTAAATTAAATTAATTCACATCAAATCAAACTAAATTGAATTAAATTAAATTAAATAATAGAATCAAGTTAAAATTAAAATCAAGTTCAATTGAATTAAAATTGAAACTAAACTACATTAAATTAAATTAAAGTTAAATTAAATTGAATTAAAAAAAATAACATCACCTAAGACATAAAGAAATTCAAAATAAAGCAACTTGAACACTATTCCAAATTTAAACCCGATAACTGAAATTAAATTAAATCACAAACCATTTGAACACCAATTTGCCCTCGAAAGCTTTTGTTGTCATAACCCCTAAACAGAACGTTAAATGAAGTGTTACTTCACTTATAAGATATTCAAATGTCCTAGTTCACTGAGCAAGATAACAACAAAACTTGAATTCTCGGACGAGTAATTCATTTGTATAATTAAATTCATTTGGACTTAAAACAATTCTAGCAATATTGAAAAGATGTTAGATTCTTCTTAAGCACTTCATCAATATGAAGGATGTTTATAAGAACAACTAAACTTAATTGTTCTTTGATGAAGAAAATCGTCCTCAAACCAAAAATACAAGAACCTAGACGTCATAAGAAATGACTAGCTATAGGATTAGGAATTTGGTAGAAAACCATAACCCTTCCCTTAGCTTTACCTAGGAACTTGCTTAAATATTCTAAATTGTGTTTAAGTGCAGCTTGGGATGACGGGAAGACCCTCCGAGTACGTTTTTATTTTGTTGCAATTTACCTTATTGCAATTTATTTAATCGCATCGCACTTACTTTTCTTGCATGATAAACAACTGTTGCATGAAAACCCACACCTTTAGGGTAGCACCTAAAACTGAAACCAAAACTAAATTAAAATTCATTGCAAGATAAAATTCACCGCCACAATATTTCAAAATATAAAACAACTCAAAATTTAATCACAAACAGAACACAAAACTGCAATTACAACTAAATTAAAACGTCTTGTTGGATGATCGGGAATACCTCGGATGATGTAACCTACGTGTTGCTAATGGGATTTCCCACGGTCTAAATGAAAGTGTGGAACTCATTCAGTTGAGTTTAGCAAATTCATCCGGACTAAGTGAATCCGATAAAAATAACGATGCCGGAAGGATGGAACCGTGGGATCTTAACCGGTGTTGTTATAATCAACTTTAAGAATGGTTTAATTAAAACATAAAAAAAACTGGGAAATTAAGAATTTCTCTAAACCGAAACACTTTTCTCATCTCCTGATTTATGACTTCTATAACTAAACCTCTGCAACAACAAGGAGCTTGGAGCATGGTGGGCAGCTCGGCCATCGTCATCGAATAGCTCGAGTCTACTTCAGCAAAACTTTCTTAGAATTAAATAACCAAGACATAGGACTTCGAGGTAGTTTTCCTAGTGCAACATAAATCCTCAACCTCTTCGTTAGGCATTTGCATGATCATGTCATGTAGATTAAGCCCTAACCGGTCTTAGGACTCCGAGGTATTCGTTTGGTACAACATAAACCCTCACATCTTCAAGGCTATTTGTATGATTTTATCATACTAATATAAGTCCTAATTAATTAAAATTGGCAAGATTGAAATATCAGATAGTATTAGGATTTTCTTAAACTCGAAACCAAACAATAGGATAGTTCGGGAAGTTGCCAAGATTCCTCTTGGATCCTCAACTTCCCCTACTCCTCTTCCTTTGGACTCCTAAAATAAACTATTCCAAATTTGAGCTATTCCCTATTGAAATTCCAAAATTCAATCCTTTGAAAACTTAAACTTTGAAATTCTTGAGAGCAGAATTCATCGATTATTATCGAGAGTTTTCTTAGGTGATTCCCGTCACTTAAGATGTAATTAACTATAGGGGCTTGCCCTTATAGGGAATTTTAAGAACCCGAGTAATATAAACCCTCGTTTAATGCTTTCATATTAAGCAGGGAATTTGTCGGCTTATAAAATTGGTTCGCGGACCAAACAGATGTCACAAATCTTCTAGTTTATTTAATCGAGCCCCATCACCAAACGATAGTGTCTATTCTTCGAGATAGATACACGGTTAGTGATGCGGTGCTCGTTTATATAAACTATTTGGGATGTGAGATCTGTTTGATTTCATATCTTAAAATTTTCAAATTTAACATTATTTTCAAAATCAAATACTACTTTTCAAATTATTTATTTAAATTAAATCAAAGATTCGCCGACAATTTCTGTTAGGCGACCCCTCTTTTTCAAAATACAACACACAAACCTAAAAATAAGCCGTACAATGAACTAAAAATAGAAGTATTTTTATATATATTAATAAATTGTGATAATTTTTACTTAAAACTTAATTTACTTTCAAACTGGCCATTTGATTTGTTAAAATATGTTGATTATCAACTATAGTAAAAATTACATCTGATATTCGAGGAATTCAAAAGCCTTGGAAGGAGGGTGCAAATAAATAGGGAAATAATATCACTGGGCGTAGAATTGAGCATTTTAGTGTGACAGACTAAAATATTCAATTTGGTCCTATTGTTTGAGAGCTGAAGTGTAGATGTTAGCCCTCAGGCGAGGGAACGTGGGAGCTCTGAAGTGGCAGTCGGTATCCTCCCGGCCTAGCCGCGGATTCGCAATCAAACATAGGATTAGTCAATATTCTTTACACCGGACCAAAGGGTAAAGAATAGGAATGCTCCTATTTGTCACAATACCTTAAAATTATCTATTTAAATTTATCAATTACTTAAATTTCTAAACAAGTGGAAAGATATTTTTTCTGAATAGTTAAGACTTATTTAGCACTTAGTTTAATTTCCTGCACTTTCAATACGTATTAATTTTCTACTTAGTTAAGTGACCTAATTGAAATACTTAGTTTACTTTATTGCGCTTAAATTCAGAATTCCAAATTTTTGTATATTTTTATTATTATTATTATTATTTTAAAATTAGCTGTTATTTAATTTTCTCTTTCCCTGTGGGATCGATAACCAGGACTCCACTAGAGCCCTGCATTACTTGATACGATACGTATACTTGCGTAGCATCCACAACATAAACAATTACAATTCTATACATATAATATAGCAGGGTTAAGTTTTTGGCGTCGTTACAATTAAATTAAAAATATCATAATATAAAATTGTGGGTCGGTATTCTCGTTACACTTTGAAATTACTTCAACAAATTCCTGATGTAACATTTTTCTTAATCCCGAGACGAGACAATTCTCTAGCGGATGCTCTGGCAAAACTTGCAAAGGAATTTGTGTGTCCAGAAGAAGATGACATACCGATTTCTATAAAAGGATGACAAGTTCTTTCTCAAATTGATATGGATAATTTGCATAAAATCGGTGAAAATATGATAATGGCATTAAATGACTAGAAGGATGATTGGCGACAACCAATCATCAAATATTTACAAAATGGAGAATTACCTGAAAATAGTTCTATTGCCAACCAAATTAAACAAAGAGCATTATCATATGCTCTAATAAATGACGTCCTTTACAAACGATCTTTTGATCAAATGTGGTTAAGATTTTTAAACCAAATTGAAGCTCGAGAGATTGTTAAAGAAGTTCATTCAGGTTTATGTGGTGCACATCAATCTGGGCCCAAAATGAAAATGAAAATAAAAAGAATGGGTTATTATTGGCCAACAATGATGACAAATTGTCTTGACATTACAAAGAAATGTCATCAATGTCAAATACATGGAATAGTTTTACATCAACCTCCAAATGTCCTACATCCGGCCATTGCATCATGGCCATTTGAATGTTGGGGTACTGACGTAGTGGGCCCTATAGATCCTCCATCCTCCAAAGGCCATAAATTTATTATTAGCAGCTATCGACTATTTTTCTAAATGGGCGTAAGCAATACCCTTCGAGAAGTCAAGGCAGAACAAGTTCTCCACTTCTTTAAAACCCATATCGTTTATAGATTTGGGATTCCTCGAAGAGTCATATCAGATAATGGGTTGGCTTTCAAAAACACAAAAATGAATCACTTTATCCAGAGGCATGGGATTGACTGGAGATATTCCACAATCTATTACCCTAAAGCCAATGGATTAGCTAAAGCTTTCAACAAAACATTGGTGCAAATCTTGAAAAAGACATTAAGTAATAGTCCGAGACAGTGGCATGAACGACTAATAGAAGCTTTATGGGCTTATAGAACTACATACCGAACTCCAACACGGTCTACACCATTTGCTTTGGTATATGGTTCTGAAGCCATTTTGCCTCTAGAAGTCCAAATTCCTTCTCTCAGAATCACAATAACAGATAAAATAACTGAAGAAGAAAATGTCAAGTTGTGACTTGAAGAACTTGAAAATTTGGAGGGCAAACTTCTGCAAGCCCAACAGAATCTTGAATTATATCAAGCGAAAATGATACGAGCTCACGACAAACTAGTTCGTCCTAGAACCTTTCGAATAGGTGAATTAGTTTTAGTTCTTCGAAGACCTATACTAGCTCATCGAAAGATAGGTGGCAAATTCGAACCCATATAGGAAGGTCCATATGTAATCGAAAAGACATATTCCGGAGGATCCTAGCAATTGGTAGATTGTCAAGGAGAAAGAATTCTGCCCCCAATCAATGGGTGTTTTCTAAAGAAATACTACTCGACATAAAAAAAAAGAAAGAAATGAATAAAGACTTATTTATAAACTGGGGTAATAAATTCTCTTTTCAAAAATCATCTTTGATGTTTTGTGACATCTCTTTCATTTGTTAAACAAACATTTGAAAATCTAAAATGATATTCTGTCTTGATATTTTCAGGAAAAATGCCTGAAGACAGATTATTTTTCTCATTCCGAAATAATATGACTTTTGCCTTGGACCGTCGACATATAGACGTGGGGACCAGAGTTCACTTTGATTTCGACCTATTGCAGGTTGAATCCATATATCATGGATCGTTACTTTATCTGGTGAATCACAGTGAAGTAAATCTGCAAATACCTTTGATAGAATTCAAACTGCGACAACCCGAAGAATATGACTTCACAATCAGTGATAGCTCAGATGAAGCAGAATTCATGATTGCCCCTGTACAAGGAGCATCAACATCGGGAACCAAAAATCCAACGACAGGATTCACCAAATCGCAAAGACGAAGTTGTAATAAACGACTAAAATGACAAAAATAATTACAAGAGAAACAAGACATGGAAGATATGAGTCAGTTAAAATCACGGACTATCAATACTCTGTTTGAGGAAATAATATTGGAAACGACAAATCTAGACGTTATAGAAAAAGAGGATGGCAAAGCAGTCGTCACTCCACCATCGGTCACACCTGCTCAATACTTAAGAGTATCAGACAAAAAGAATCACTCTGAGGAAGAGATACGATGAATTCGCGCCATTGAGTGGAGAACCTTCGAACAATATAAATATATGAATAAAAGAACAATTAATATTCTGGATGGTCTTAATCTTTTTACCAGAATATTTGATGAAACTGAACAAGCTGCTATCATCAACCACCTCATAGAAGCCCGAGATCATGGTAGGGCTGGACGCCTTCGAAGGAGGACCTATTTTGAGCCGAGTAAATGGATTCGAGGTAAGGGTAGGCAAACCATTCAATACGGATGTTGCTATAACTATGCAAGAGACAGAGAAGGAAATCTTCCTGGGATTCTACGACATGAACAAGTCGACCCTTTACCCTTTGTGATAATCCAAATTATCAGACGACTCGTTAATTGGGGGATCATACCTGCGGATTGCGTTCCCGATAGCTGCATCATTAATATTTATGATAGAGGGGATTGTATCCCTCCTCACATCGACAGTCATGATTTTGAAAGACCATTTTGTACTCTCTCTTTAATGAATTGCTGCTCCGTGATATTCGAAATAGAGATACAAATCTTGGGACCCGGAGAATTTGAAGGGACATGCTGCGTCCTTTTAACCCGGGGATCAGTTCTTCTGTTCCAAGGGAACGGTGCAGATTTTGTGAAACACTGCATACCCAGTGTCAACAAGCCACGAATCTCCATTACCTTGCGACGAATGAAACCTGATAAACGACCAGACGGATATCAACCGATACCAGAGCTCGAAGGACTAAAGCCTTTGGAACTGTTGTGATTCCATAAATGCCTGAACACCTGAAACATGTTCGACGAATGATGTTTTGGAGTGTAGGACGTTTATGGACGATCTGATAATCTCCAAATCTACAACATGATCTGAAGAACTCCCGACATATAATATATCTATAGTTGTCGATGTGTGATATATCAGTAGTTGTTGACATGTAAAATATCAGTAGTTTGTTGCAGCGTGTTATATGATATGTACATATGTATGTACTGTAAGCTTTTGTTTGCAATAAATATGTATTGGTGACTTTTTTTTATGGCAATAAAATAAAGTGTTGAGGAAAAAGATATCCCCATTTTCCGTGATATGTCGACAGGTCCAGATATCAATAAATGACAAAATGAATAATCTATGATAACCAAACATGAGAATTAACTTTCGACCTATGTAGGTCAAAACCCCAGCTGAAATTCCCACCAAAAATATTAATGAGTTCGCCACTCTCTCCGGTTATTGGATATAAGTCCTTTCCTGATGTGGAAATCACGGCTTTCCTTTAACCAAATCTTGATATTGACACTTTGAGGAAAATAAAAAATGACATCTATTTTCTCTCTTCGGTTATTGGATATAAGTCCTTTCCTGATACGGAAATCATGGCTTTCCTCTAACCAAATCTTGATATCGACATTTTGAGGAAAATAGAAAATGACATCTATTTTCTCTCTTCGGTTATTTGATATAAGTCCTTTCCTGACACGAAAATCATGGCTTTCCTCTAACCAAATCTTGATATCGACATTTTGAGGAAAATAGAAAATGACATCTATTTTCTCTCTTCGGTTATTGGATATAAGTCCTTTCCTGATACAAAAATCATGGCTTTCCCCTAACCAAATCTTGATATCGACATTTTGAGGAAAATAGAAAATGACATCTATTTTCTCTCTTCGGTTATTGGATATAAGTCCTTTCCTGATACGGAAATCACGGCTTTCCTCTAACCAAATCTTGATATCGACACTTTGAGGAAAATAGAAAATGACATCTATTTTCTCTCTTCGGTTATTGGATATAAGTCCTTTCCTGATGTGTAAATCACGGCTTTCCTCTAACCAAATCTTGATATCGACACTTTGAAAAAAAAAAAGAAAATGACATCTATTTTCTCTCTTCGGTTATTGGATATAAGTCCTTTCCTGATACGAAAATCACGGCTTTCCTCTAACCAAATCTTGATATTGACATTTTGAGGAAAATAGAAAATGACATCTATTTTCTCTCTTCGGTTATTGGATATAAGTCATTTCCTGATGTGGAAATCACGGCTTTCCTCTAACCAAATCTTGATATCGACACTTTGAGGAAAATAGAAAATGACATCTGTTTTCTCTCTTCGGTTATTGGATATAAGTCCTTTCCTGATACGGAAATCACGGCTTTCCTCTAACCAAATATTGACATCGACATTTTGAGGAAAATAGAAAATGACATCTATTTTTTCTCTTCGGTTAGTGGATGTAAGTCCTTTCCTGACACGGAAATCATGGCTTTCCACTAACCAAATCTTGACATCAACATTTTGAGGAAAATAGAATATGACATCTATTTTCTCTCTTCGGTTATTGGATATAAGTCATTTCCTGATGTGGAAATCACGGCTTTCCTTTAACCAAATCTTGACATTGACATTTAGAGGAAAATAGAAAATGACATATATTTTCTCTCTCCGGTTAGTGGATGTAAGTCATTTCCTGACACGGAAATCATGGCTTTCCTCTAACCAAATCTTGACATCGACACTTTGAGGAAAATAAAAAATGACATCTATTTTCTCTCTTCGGTTATTGGATGTAAGTCCTTTCTTAACACGGAAATCATGGCTTTCCTCCAACCAAATCTTGATATCCACACTTTGAGGAAAATAGAAAATGACATCTATTTTCTCTCTTCGGTTATTGGATATAATTCCTTTCCTGACACGAAAATCATGGCTTTCCTTTAACCAAATCTTGATATCGACACTTTGAGGAAAATAGAAAATGACATCTATTTTCTCTCTTCGGTTGTTGGATATAAGTCCTTTCCTGATACGGAAATCACGGTTTCCTCTAACCAAATATTGACATCGACATTTTGAGGAAAATAGAAAATGATATCTATGTTCTCTCTTTGGTTATTGGATATAAGTCCTTTCCTGATACGGAAATCATGGCTTTCCTCTAACCAAATCTTGATATCGACATTTTGAGGAAAATAGAAAATGACATCTATTTTCTCTCTTCGGTTATTGGATATAAGTCCTTTCCTGACACGGAAATCATGACTTTCCTCTAACCAAATCTTGATATCGACATTTTGAGGAAAATAGAAAATGACATCTATTTTCTCTCTTCGGTTATTGGATATAAGTCCTTTCCTGATACGAAAATCATGGCTTTCCTCTAACCAAATCTTGATATCGACATTTTGAGGAAAATAGAAAATGACATCTATTTTCTCTCTTCGGTTATTGGATATAAGTCCTTTCCTGATACGGAAATCACGGCTTTCCTCTAACCAAATCTTGATATCGACACTTTGAGGAAAATAGAAAATGACATTTATTTTCTCTCTTCGGTTATTGAATATAAGTCCTTTCCTGATTTGGAAATCACGGCTTTCCTCTAACCAAATCTTGATATGGACACTTTGAGGAAAATAGAAAATGACATCTATTTTCTCTCTTCGGTTATTGGATATAAGTCCTTTCCTGATATGGAAATCACGGCTTTCCTCTAACCAAATCTTGATATCGACATTTTGAGGAAAATAGAAAATAACATCTATTTTCTCTCTTCGGTTATTGGATATAAGTCCTTTCCTGATGTGGAAATCACGGCTTTCCTCTAACCAAATCTTGATATCGACACTTTGAGGAAAATAGAAAATGACATCTATTTTCTCTCTTCGGTTATTGGATATAAGTCCTTTCCTGATACGGAAATCACGGCTTTCCTCTAACCAAATATTGACATCGACATTTTGAGGAAAATAGAAAATGACATCTATTTTTTCTCTTCGGTTAGTGGATGTAACTCCTTTCCTGACACGGAAATCATGGCTTTCCTCTAACCATATCTTGACATCGACATTTTGAGGAAAATAGAATATGACATCTATTTTCTCTCTTCGGTTATTGGATATAAGTCCTTTCCTGATGTGGAAATCACGACTTTCCTTTAACCAAATCTTGACATTGACATTTAGAGGAAAATAGAAAATGACATCTATTTTCTCTCTCCAGTTAGTGGATGTAAGTCATTTCCTGACACAGAAATCATGGCTTTCCTCTAACCAAATCTTGACATTGACACTTTGAGGAAAATAAAAAATGACATCTATTTTCTCTTTTCTGTTATTGGAAATCATGGCTTTCCTATAACCAAATCTTGATATCGACACTTTGAGGAAAATAGAAAATGACATTTATTTTCTCTCTTCGGTTATTGGATATAAGTCCTTTCCTGACACGAAAATCATGGCTTTCCTTTAACCAAATCTTGATATCGACACTTTGAGGAAAATAGAAAATGACATCTATTTTCTCTCTTCGGTTATTGGATATAAGTCCTTTCCTGATACAGAAATCACGGCTTTCCTCTAACCAAATATTGACATCGACATTTTGAGGAAAATAGAAAATGATATCTATTTTCTCTCTTCGGTTATTGGATATAAGTCCTTTCCTGATGTGGAAATCACGGCTTTCCTTTAACCAAATCTTGACATTGACATTTTGAGGGAAATATAAAATGACATCTATTTTCTCTCTCCGGTTATTGGATGTAAGTCATTTCCTTACACGGAAATCATGGCTTTCCTCTAACCAAGTCTTAACATTGACATTTTGAAAAATGGAAAATGACATCCATTTTCTCCCTCCTGTTATAGGGTATACGTCCTTTCCTGACACGGAAATCACAACATTCCTTTAGCAAAATATCGACATCGACATTTTGAGAAATGAAATATGACATCCATTTTCCCTCCCAATAAATTTATTTTCAAATACAAGAAGAAAATCTCAAACCAACATAAAAGACATCTGACATCCTCTGGGAGCGGTATAATATCCCCTCCTTTCCTGACCATTATGAAACATCTCTTAGACCAATTCGGTCAACGCCAATATGTGCAGAATACTTATATAGCATTCTACACATATTGGGGGCCCTTTTGTTGACCTCATTTTACAATGGGTCAATACCTTTTGACCTAAAAAGTCAAATTTGGTCAAATTGGTCAAATCAGAACTAATGACCTACACTATTGACCCCATAGGTCAACCTTTTGACCTAAAAAATCAACTTTGGTCAAATTGGTCAAACCAGACCTAATGACCTACACTGTTGACCCCATAGGTCAACCCTATGACCTAAAAAGTCAACTTTGGTCAAACTGCTCAAACCAGACCTAATGACCTACACTGTTGACCTCATAGGTCACCCCTATGACCTACAAAGTCAACTTTGGTCAAATTGGTTAAACCAGACCTAATGAGCTACAATGTTGACCCCATAGGTCAACCCTCTGACCTAAAAAGTCAACTTTGGTCAAGCCGGTCAAACCGGACCTAATGACCTACACCTGTCGACCCCATAGTCACCCCTATGACCTAAAAGTCAACTTTGGTCAAATTGGTTAAATCAGACCTAATGACCTACACTGTTGACCCCATAGGTCAACCTTTTGACCTAAAGAGTCAACTTTGGTCAAATTGGTCAAACCAGACATAATGACCTACACTGTTGACCCCATAGGTCAACCCTATGACCTAAAAAGTCAACTTTGGTCAAATTGGTGAAATTAGACCTAAGGACCTACACTGTTGACCCATAGGTCAACCTTTTGACCTAAAAAGTCAACTTTGGTCAAACTGGTCAAACTAGACCTAATGACCTACACTGTTGAGCCCAAGGTCAACCCTATGACCTAAAAAGTCAACTTTGGTCAAACTAGTCAAACCAGACCTAATGACCTACACTGTTGACCCCATAGGTCACCCCTATGACCTAAAAAGTCAACTTTGGTCAAATTGGTCAAACCAGACCTAATGACCTATACTATTGACCCCATAGGTCAACCCTATGACCTAAAAAGTCAACTTTGATCAAATTGGTCAAATCAGACCTAATGACCTACACTGTTGACCCCATAGGTCAATCTTTTGACCTAAAACGTCAACTTTGGTCAAATTGGTCAAACCATACCTAATGACCTACACTGTTGACCCCATAGGTCAACCCTATGACCTAAAAAGTCAACTTTGGTCAAATTGGTCAAACCAGACCTAATGAACTACACTGTTGACCCCATAGGTCAACCTTTTGACCTAAAAAGTCAACATTGGTCAAAATGGTCAAACCAGACCTAATGACCTACACTGTTGACCCCATAGGTCAACCTTTTGACCTAAAAAGTCAACTTTGGTCAAATTAGTCAGACCAGAGCCAATGACCAGTCCTGTTGGCCCATAAATCAACCTTTTCACCCACTGACACATTTAAAACACCAACAATGACAAAATCATAAGGGTTGGACATCTTAAAATCAATTTGATCAATTTGGTCTGACTTGGGTCAACCCAAGTCAAAATTGGTCAACACCTATCTATTTTAATTAAAATAGATAAAAATGAAATAAAAATAACAAAATTAATCAAATAATTAATTTCAAAATTATTTTGATTAATTAAAATGATTAATGATTTAATTTTCAAAATTTTAATTAAATGACATAATTAAAATGAAAATTAAAATCATAAAATAACAAAAATAACAAAAATAATCAATTAATTAATTTGAAATTATTTTCAATTAATAAATTGATTAATAAAATATTTTCCACCAATTTTAGTTAATAAAATAATTAATTAAAATGGGAATTAAAGAAGAAATGAGATCATCTTTAGCCTCTCATATTTAATTGGGCTAAACCATCTTAAAGGCTTATTTAACACTTAATTAAGCCCATCTTAAGGCCCATTACCCATGGCTTAACATTCATGGTTATGCATGGGATGAGGTGTCACCACCTCCTTCACTCTAAACACATTCTCTCCATGAAGTGGCCGGCCAACACAAGGCCATTTTCTTCCCCTCCCAAGCCACCCAATGGGAGGAAAACTACACATGAAACCCCCCCCCTTTACCATGGTTAATGGTAATGATGAAGGCTAGGCATATGTGTCACCATTTGCCAAGCCTAAGAAGTGAGGTGTACGCTCATTAGCAAGTGAAACAACAGCTCACAAGTAACCTCCCACAATGGCCAATGGACAAGAGACAAAGAGATGAAATTCATCATGACAAACTTAGGGAGAAGCATCCAAGCCTATCTCCAGCCAATTGATCACCAATCAGCTAATAGAGGAGGTAAGTAATCCTCTAGAACATCCTAAGCCAAGCCAACACCATCCCCTTGCTATAAATATGCCCCATGGCCGAAACTAGCAAAAAGGAGAAAAATATTTAGGGAGGTCCATAGGCTGCTCAAACCCTCTTGCTCCCAACACAAAACGTCTTTCTAAGAGCTTCCACAATCTTTTAGGATCAATTCCAAGCCTTAGTTTCAACCATTTGAGCAAATTTGATCAATTTTCAAAGACAGACCCAAATTAGGCATCTCTTTCAAATTCCTCCCAAAGCCCGACTTCGGAACAAATTGTTGCAAAGAACTATCTTCCATTGGGGTCCGAAGGCAACCATAAAGTCCGATCTAGCTTGATTTGCCTGTGGCTAAGGTATGGAATTTATCCGTGCAAAATAAATCATGTTTTTGACAAATCATGTGCTATACTAGCTCAAAAGTGTATCATCACGGTATGGATAGATACTTCTCATCCAGATGAGCATTTAAAAAAAAACACTCAATTTCGTCAAGAAATGAGTGAGATATTAACATTCGAAGTTTAAGGGCTGTGGAATTTTTTGGAATTAAATCCGAATTATCCCAGCCGTCCGTTCCCGTGTTTTGGGACGGACGGAGCCGATTTGTGCCTGTACGGGATCGTCCCGCTCATTCGATCGGTACGAGGACACGCGGCGCGTCCTCAATTTTCTGGAATAATTTAATTCCAGAAAACCTTAAAAACTTCAAAAATTCATATCTGTTTAACCAGAGGTCCTAAAAATAAAATAAAAATACCTCTGAAAAGCTCTTAAAGAGGAGAAAATTATGAGACCAAAATCATAATTTTATTCTCAGTATTTAATTTTTAATTAATTAAATACTCTTTGGAGTATTTTAATTATTAAAAATTATTTACAAATCAAAAAATTATGAAACTTTGAGGCATTTATCTTTATGTTCTTAGGGACCTTCCATAATTTTTCTAAGGACAGAAAACATGTCTAGGATACTTTTCTTGAATTTTCAAGTTTCTTTGTAATTATTTCAAATAATAATTATAAAAATTTGAAAATTAAGAAAATAAAAATACAAATGACTAGGAATGATAGGGCAACAGACAATGACCCTAGGAAAAATATTTCTAAGTCATAAAAACAATCTTGAATGACATTTGAAAGTTTAGGGACAAAATCATTTATTAATTAAATAATTTTGAATCCTAAAATGACCCTTTGTAAAATTGAACTATTTTCATCAACAATCTAAGTTTGAAAATGGTTCTAGCCTATGATAGGCTAATAATAAACCTCACTTGAGTCTAAAATGATAAGATTAGATTCAATAAAGGCTTAACATGACACTTAAATCCATTAAACCTTACCTAAATTAGGTTTAATAAAAATTAAACTTCATTAATTAAGTTTAAGGACACACTAAACTTAATTAACCCATTAAACCTTACCTAAATTAGGTTTAATAAAAATTAAACTTCTTTAATTGAGTTTAAAGACATAATAAACTTAATTAACCCATTAAACCTTACCTAAATTAGGTTTAATAAAAATTAAACTTCTTTAATTAAGTTTAAAGACATAATAAACTTAATTAACTCATTAAACCTTACCTAAATTAGGTTTAATAAAAAGTAAACTTTTTCAATTAAGTTTAAGGTTACACTAAACTTAATTAACTCATTAAACCTTACCTAAATTAGGTTTAATAAAAACTAAACTCTCTTTAATTAGGTTTAAAGACATATTAAACTTAATTAATCAAAATCAAACTATCTTTAATTAAGTTTAAAGACAAATTAAACTTAGTTAATCAAAACTAAACCCTTTTTAATTAGGTTTAAGGACATATTAAACTTAATTAATCAAACCTAAACCCTAATTAGTGTCTAACCCTTAGACTCCAATTAAACCATTAAACCTTAACTAACTAAGGTTTAATCAAACTTAAACCCTAATTGAGTCTAACCTTTAGACCTAATTAAACCATTAAGCCTTAACTAACTAAGGTTTAATCAAACTCAAACCCTAATTAGGTCTAACCCTTAGACCTCAATTAAACAATTAAGCCTTAACTAACTAAGGTTTAATCAAACCTAAACCCTAATTAGGTCTAACTCTTAGACCTAATTAAACCATTAAGCCTTAACTAAATAAGGTTTAATCAAACCTAAACCCTAATTAGGTTTAACTCTTAGGCCTAATTAAACCATTAAGCCTTAACTAAGGTTTAATCAACCTTAAACCCTAATTAGGTCTAACCCTTAGACCTAATTAAACTATTAAACTTTAACTAACTAAGGTTTAATCAACATAAACCTCGATTAAGTCTAATTTATTAGACCTAAGTAAACTATTAAGTCTTAATTAAATAAGACTTAACCAAACAAACCTAAACCAAACTTAAGTCTAACCCACATTAGACTTAATTCAAACCAGACTTAGGCTCAACCTAACATGAACCTAAGATAAACTCAAACCTAAACCAAATTTAGGCTCAACCTGATATGAACCTAAGTTAAACTTAAACCTAACTTATGTCTAACCTACATTAGACTTAAGTCAAATTATACTTAGGTTCAACACACACATGAAGCCAAGTTCAACCTATACTTAGGTTCAACCCCAAATTGAACTTAAGTCAAACATCAAACCTTAGCTTCAACCTGACATGAACCTAAGTCTAACCTAAAACAACTCAAGTCTAGCCCATATTAGACTTAAGTCAAACCAAATTTAGGTTCAACCCACATTGAACCTAAATCAAACTTAAACCTAACTTAAGTCTAATCTATATTAGACTTAAGTCAAACCAAACTTAGGTTCAACCCACATTGAACCTAAATCAAACCTAAACCTTAGGTTCAACCCACATTGAACCTAACCTAAACCTGACCTAACTTGAGTCCAACCTAACTTGAACTCAAATTAACCTAAACCTTAGGTTCAACCCACATTGAACCTAACCTAAACCTAATCTAACTTGAGTCCAACCTAACTTGAACTCAAGTTAACCTAAACCTTAAGTTCAACCCACATTGAACCTAACCTAAACCTACCTAACTTGAGTCCAACCTAACTTGAACTCAAGTTAACCTAAACCTTAGGTTCAACCCACATTGTACCTAACCTAAACCTAATCTAACTTGAGTCCAACCTAACTTGAACTCAAGTTAACCTAAACCTTAGGTTCAACCTACATTGAACCTAACCTAAACCTAACCTAACTTGAGTCCAACCTAACTCGAACTCAAGTTAACCTAAACCTCAAGTTCAACCCACATCGAACCTAACCTAAGCTCAATCCAACTTGAACTCAAGTTAACCCAAATCTTAGGTTCAATCCACATTGAACCTAACTTAAACTCAAACACAACCTAACTTGAGTTCAATCCAACTTGAACTCAAGTTAACCCAAATCTTAGGTCCAATCCATATTGAACCTAACTTAAATTAAAACATGACCTAACTTGAATTCAATCCAACTTGAACTCAAGTTAATCTAAATCTTAGGTCCAATCCACATTGAACCTAAATTCAACCCAAACCAAAGTTAAGTCTAATATACATTAGACTTAAATCAAACCGAACTTGAGTTCAACCCCTAATGAACTTAAGACAATCCTAAATCTAGGTCCAACAAAATAGACTTAATTAAGACTTAAACCTTACCTAAAATGGATTTGAATGGTCGATAATTCTAATTAAGTCTAATTTATTAGGCTTGATTAACCTTTAAATCCTATTTAAACAAGGTTTAAAATTTAATTAAGTCCATCCTAAACCAAACCTATTAACTTAAGTTCAAACAGACATGAACTCAAGTTAATCAAATTCAATTAACATTGAATTTAACTTAAATTCAATCATACATGAATCCAAGTTAATTCAATCAATATTGAATTTAACTCTAAACCTATTAACTTAAGTTCAAACAGACATGAACTCAAGTTAATCAAATTCAATCAACATTGAATTTAACTTAGATTCAATCAGACATGAATCCAAGTTAATTCAATCAATATCAATTTAACTTTAAATCTTTTAACTTAAGTTCAAACAGTACATGAACTCAAGTTAATCAAATTCAATCAACATTGAATTTAACTTAGATTCAATCGGACATGAATCCAAGTTAATTCAACCAATATTGAATTTAACTTTAAACCTTTTAACTTAAGTTCAAACAGTACATGAACTCAAGTTAATCAAATTCAATCAACATTGAATTTAACTTAGGTTCAACCAGACATGAACCCAAGTTAGTTCAATCAATATTGAATTTAACTTTAAATCTTTCGATAAACATGAATTCAAGAATAGACACGAATCCAAAATTTAAATTTAAACACAAGATCAATTCAACATTTCAGATCAAGACAGACATAATTCGACATTCTAAAATTGAAATTGACATAATCGACATAAATCTGATGTTGACATAATCAACGAAAATTTTAAATTTCAAAAACAACATGATTAGCATGAAGTTGACATTTCAAAATAACTTGACATTCAAAAAAATATTCTGTGATATTATTTCTGACGATATTTTCTTCGCAGGATGAAGAAAAGAAATTCCGTTTAGATTTTCTTTGCATGTTATAGGGTGTGTTAACTTTGTTTTGCAGGACACCGACGACGGAATATTAGCAACAAAACAAAACAAAACTTTTAGGTTAGACATATAACCTGAAACTTTTCAACAAGACAACAACATTGAAAACAAAACAAAACTTTTAGGTTAGACATATAACCTGAAACTTTTCAACAAGACAACAACATTGACAACAAAACAAAACTTTTAGGTTAGACATATAACCTGAAATTTTTCAACACAACAACGACATGACAACAAAACCAGAACCTTTAGGTTAGACATAATATCTAAAGTATTCAAAAACATGATATAACGACATTTGGGAGAGTGATAGTGGGTACATCTCTCCTTAAAATAAATCTTTTAGAAAACAAATGATTAACATTAATCAGAAGTTTTCTTAAACAATCGAGAATTGTTTAAGATGTAATTAACTATAGAGGCTTACCTCTATAGGAGATCTAAAAGAACCCAAAACAGAAATCTCTAGTTTACCATGATTTTCTTAATATGAAAATTCTAGAATACGTTATTCTAGAATATCCTCATATAAGAATTATCATAAACACCTTTTTCTACTATTAGTCCTAAAAATTCTCTAAATTCTTCATAGGATTTATACGAATAAAACTATGCTAATATTAGATGGCGACTCCTTGACATTGATATGTTATATTGGATGGCAATGACATGACCTCATCCGCACCAAGGACATGAAACCTTCTTTTTACGCAATCTAAAATTCCATCGCCACCAACTGTGGCGTTTTTGTTTGTAAATATATGGAAGCACTTGTCCAGAAGAATGGCGTAAACTGGACATATAAGTAAATGTGGCAGGACTCCATGGCACTATTCAGAGCAGAATTTGGATATGAGATATCCAAATTTGCATTTTCTGAAATTAATTTACCAAAAATAGAAGCTACACATAGGAGTAAATAAACTATATCACTATACTAATAACATTTTACATTAAACATTTATTATACATGTTTCCTTTTTTTAAAATTTTAGATAATTTACATGCATATCACTCAATTCTTATCCATTGAGGAGGTGAGGCTAACGGTGAACCCAATTTTCAGAAAACTAGTTGAATCTCCATATATGTGGTGGCCAGGAAACCTTGTCCAAGTTTCCCTCTTCAAGTATTAAATTTACTAATTTCTCGGTAATGGATATCTGCATTCATAATATATATTATTTCAGAGAATATATCACCATTGCTCGCTAATTTTTGCAGAGCATTGCATCAAAAGGAGAATAGAAAGAAGGGAACAATATCACAATTTCTTACTTTCCATCATTGTCTTCATAGCAAGCTTTGCATACTATGCCATACCTGGGTTAATATTCCCAGCCATCTCTGCCATCTCTTTTATCTGTTTAGTATATAAGAAGCCCGTCACAATGCAGCAAATTGGTTCAGGACTAAACAGACTAACACTTGGGTCTTCCCGCAATACTATTTTCTTTGTTGAGGTAATTTTATGCCCTTTTTACGTCTCTGCCTTCTGCCTTCTGTTTTTCTGTTCTTTTCTTCATTATAGAGGTAAGGTCGGAAGATGAATTGCTTCTTAAGAAATTTTGATGATGAATTGAACCTTGTGCAATGTAGAACATGCTAGCTGAGGAATACTGTTGGTCTTTTGATGTATACATTGCACCGTTCCTATGTATTTACATGATGTTTTGCCTACTATTGAGGAATAGCTGCTTCCATGATGTTTTGCCTACTGAATGGTAATTCTATGTTTTTTTCCCCTAATTTTCTGAAGTGCTTTTTTCAGATTCAGTAAAATGATGAAATGAATTAAAAAGGATTTACATGCATGCCACATAATTCTTATATATTAACATGTCAACACCTAAAATTTAATATTTAGATTGGCCTGAAATATTACAAATGCTTCTTTTTTTTTCAATTTTAGCTTTTGTGTGGCCTATATATGTATATATATATATATATATGTGTGTGTGTGTGTGTGTGTGTGTGTGTGTGTGTATTGAAAGAGAGAGGAGAGAAGGGGGAGAGTCAGATAAATGCTCGTAAACAAGTTTTTATGGGTTCTTTTTCGCAGCTTCTTTGTTCGCTTACTCTAAACACTTGTCCAGAAGAGAGTAAGGAACGTAGGGGAGGGAATATTTGCCTGACAGTACATTTCAAGCCCCTTCGGGCCAAGAATTGGTATTCGGCGGTATTCGAGAGGTACTAAAAGGAGCGCTGAAGTGGTTACTGTCGGGTATTGGAGATAAGGCGCGGTGGTTACTGGGTGGGTATTATGTGGGTATTACGTGGTATTTGGCCGGAGTCCGCGATATGTATTTCAGCGGCTATTAAGTTGTGGCTCCGCGAACCGCTGATGTGGCGCGCTCCTATTTGCGTCCGCACGCAGCGATACATACGTGCTCCGTATGTAATAATTCTTCCCTAGATGGAGATAAATGAGGGAACTCTAAAGTGAGAGCTTGTATCTTCTCTACCTAACCCGTCTTCAAAACTATTCAAACTTTAAACTAGTCAACATTCTTTATAGCATCTCTGGTAAGTGTAAAGAATAAAATTACTCATATTTGGCACAAACATTTTGAACATTTCCACAACAGAGTTCTTGTACTTTTTACTTATTCATGATAAGGAAAAGATATTTTCATCTGTACTTCTTTAATCTTACAAAAATCTTATTATAGTTAGTAAATTGTTTACTTTATTTCATAATTTAAGAAAATACCAAAAAGATTCGAATTTTAAAGTTTTTTGATATCCTAAAGTGTTTAAGTAATAGTTTTTTTCTAAATATAATTTGTGATCTAAAAACTTTTTTTATCTTTTAATATCCATAAATTTTCCTCGTGGGATCGATTTTTTGGGACTTAATCAGAAAATCTTAAATTACTTGATAACAATATGTATATTTGTGTAGAATCCCTAAATTAAAATATCACTGTTGTAGTTTTATATACATTAGAATCAAGTTTTTGACACTATTGTAAAGAAGGGAATTTTTATATTAAAAATATAAGTGTTATATAATTCTGCACAACCATAATTTTACCAATATTTATCTCGTAGTAAAAGAAATCGGGATCAATAACCTTTCCAACATCTAACATGCACGTTTGCATCGACACAGAGATATTCCCATTGGTATTTTTCAAATAAAAAAAAAACAAACTCTTCTCAAATTATTTTCCAAAAAATATTTTTTTGGATCGAAGAAGAGACTAGAACAATCAAATTACCATCTAATATCAAAACTTGAATGTATAAAATAGGTCAAACATAAATTTTTGAAAAAAAAAAAAGAAAAATAGCAGTGCCTCTATATCTCGCCATATATAAATTCTGATTTAGCAAGAGCCAAATGAACGGGTTAACCTATCTAGCATCTAACCTTCACGCTTGCTTCAGGACAAAGAGGTAAGAGCGATATAAATAATCATACAACATCATAATTTAAATATATAAAATAACTTCAACATAAATTTTTTTTTTTAAAAAAAAAGCAATACACATATATGTTGAAGCAGAGGCAATGATAAAAACGAAAACCTGCAAACCTCCGGAAACGAAAAAATACTAAAAGCAAAAATCGTCAAAACACCCCCAACATATGTTAAATGAAACATATGTGATTGAGAGAAACATACAAAGATATATAGCGAGAGTAACTGGTAGAAGGGAGCTCGCAGTCGGGTTTCTGTCCTAAAGACTCAGGTTACTATTCGAGAATCAGAAGAAAAACAAGTGTATTTGCGGACATTGAGGGAGAAATCTCAGCTATTGAAAAAGCTTAACGACAACTTTTTGAAGTCTGAGCGGAACTGATATCGCGGAACGCACACCACCTACAATTTAGGCTTTGCCGATCTGCACACGAACATCCACAAAACGTTGTAATAAGCGAGCTCCCAAACACGGCAGAAACAAAAATAAAGAGGTGTTGAAAGTTGAAACAAATCCTAAGACGTACATGGCAAGATAGTAGGTGGGCCCCATAATTTTGTTTTAAGAAATTTTGGCCGGGTAAATAGAGTTTTGTGTCAAATATTTAATTACTAAGGAATCGTGCCGTCAAATAAAATGTGTAATTAATAAAGAATCTAGTTGCAGCTGGACATTGCGGTGCTCCTTAAATATTCCATTTCAGCGGTCACAGAACGAGTTAAAGAGAGGAGAGAAATGGGCGGATTCGTGAAGAAGTCTCGCGGAAGCGAAGCTCATCGGCGATGATGTCTTCCAGACGCTGCTTCCGGCGGCGGGCTCCGAGGGAGACCTGGCCAAGAATCGGTGATCGCCGAACGCGAGTTCCTGGTAGCCGCACTTCGCCGGCATCGAGCGCTGCTCTTCCGCGGCTTCAAACTGACCTCTATCGATGGGCTTCGAATGCGTGGTGGAAGCCTTCGACTGGGAAACCTACCAACTGACTTTGGGGACTACCACTCGTTCTAAGCTCTCCGAACGCGTCTACACCGCCAACGAGGCTTCAACGGAATTGTTCATCAACTTCCATCACGAATTGGCCCTGGTTCTTCCTCCCCTCCCACATCTGTTTTTCTTTCTAACAAATTTAACAAAGATTAGTCCATTAAAACAATCTTACGTTTAAGAAGTACCAAGTTCCATGGAAAATGCGGGGCATGACAGCTAATATATCTCGTTAAAATATAAAAATTTGTCTGATTATTTATTTTACGATTTAAATAAATGCTGCATTTAATGATAACAGAATCGAAGCAAAGTTCAGGAAAAACAACTCTCTAATCTTGCTTAAATTTAGTCAGAACAGGAGAAATTTTTTCTTTCTCGAGCACGGACGTAGAGCTACGTCCGGAGTCTATTAAATATTGTGGTATGTTCTACATTGGACCCGCCACATAATGGATCTGTGGAGATTATTGGAGGGTTATTTAAGGTTAAACCGCAGAGGTATTGTAGTGTTATTGGAGGGTTATTGTGGGATATTATAAGGTTGTTGTTAGGTTATTACGGGGATTACTTCAGATGTTATTGAAATGGAACCGCGAATTTTATTGAGGGGTTATTGATAAGTTATTCTTAGGGTTTGTAGTTATCTTTCCATTAAAGCTGAAATAACAGGCAAATGGCATACTCGATAAACTTACGAGGTTTACCTTGATAAAACGCGGAGGTTGTTCGGAGTTTATTTACGGGTTATTGCGTGGTTATTGGAGGTACAGTACGCAATAAGGTGAAATAACTATCGATAACCTAAACGGTTAACTCTCCAAAACCTCAAGCGGATCGATTATGAGGTGAGCCCGCTATGGCCACATTGCGATATTTAATAGAGGCTAGGACAGTAAAATTTCACGCCAAGTAGTACGGAGGAAAATTTTCTCTAAGATACTAAATTTCTCTTAGTGCTGTGATGATGTATCTCACGGTGATTGGACGCTAATCAAAGTCTCTTGAATCTTAACTCATAATTATGACCTTAAGTTTTAGATCCACTTACAAAGTAGCTTCATCCGTTCCTAATTTGAATAAGATCTTGATTTATTTGAAAGCGTTCAATCACTCCGGCTAGTGTTGATTTTTGGCTATAATAATTAGAGTTATGTAGTAATTGTGTGGAGTCAATTATCTGCTTGATTTCAGAAAAAGAAAAAACGAAGGCTTCATGTACAAATGTACTAAATATGATTCAATACTCGGCTATCAAATTTAAATCTTTATTTTGAATCTTAACGGTTAACTAATCAACAGCGTCCGACGGTGCCATCCAAGATATTCTTCTACTGCAGTGAGCCGTCGCCTGAGGGAGGGGAAACATCAATAGTCGCGAGTGATGTGATCGTTGAGAAGATGGAGGAGAGGATGCCAGATTTTATGGCGAAGGTGACGGAGGTCGGATTAATTCATAGCAACAAAACGGCCGCTGACGCAGAAGTTGGAACCCGATCCATATTTAACAGGAGTTGGAAAACCTTTCTGGGCAGCGATGATGAGGTCGAGGCTGAGAAAAGGTACGCACTGCTTTGATCCATCGCCTCTTTTGCAATCATTTAGAATAGAAAATTTGATTGTTACAATTTGTACTTTAAATTGTGGAGAATTTTGATTTTATTAAGCATATACTGCCCGCAATTTTAATTCTCATTAAAAAAAGATATACAGTGGATTTACTAGCTTCAATTAATATTGATTCATAGTAAAGTCAAATAAAATGTACAGAATGTGAGGAATTCATATTAAAGGAGTTCAAAATATCTTGAAACGTAATTTTGAATCATGCTCGAACCATTATTTAAAATGTCGTAAAAAGTATTGTTAATGTTGAATATGAATTTATGAGGGAGACATACCCATATAATAGAATGTAGGGAACCAATGGAGAAGGAGAGAGAGAGAGTAGTCTCTAACGACTCATCTCTCTCAGACAAACAGAGGTATTCTCAAGCTATTGTGACTCATTTCAGATCATTGAAAATTTGTGTTACAACAAGGGGAACCCAAAAAAAAAAAAAAATCTAATACATGATATGATCCTCATATTTATTGGAGATAAGAGGATAATATGTAAAATTACATGTTTTGCCCCTGGTTTGGAGGGGTTCGCACAAAATATTCTAGTGTTTTACATGTCCGAGCTTATTTCTTGGTAGCCATCAAGTCGGTAGGCTAAGACGGCTTCCGTCAGCTCTTGTTCAGGATAGGCGGTCGGCTCTTGATTGGGGTGGTCGATGGAAGCTCTTGATCGGGGTTGGTGAGTCGGCTCTTAATCGGGATGGCGGGCCGGTGATCGGGGGTGGTGGCTGGCTCTTAAATGGGATGGTCGACTGCTCTTAATCGATTATTGAAGCTTTAATGTCATTTATGGGAGCTTCTAAGGAACTTTTGGTTGTGTTGGTATGGTTACGGTGTTCTAGCTAGACTTTGGTCCGACTATTTTCTTCGTAATGTCCGTCGGTATTTGTGCGTACGTTTCTTTAATCGTTATGGACTTAGACGTTTTGTCTCTTATATCTTGGTCTATTTTTTGACTTAAAGGCTCTTGGCTTAGTTGGCTAACGCTCGAGCTTGAAGGATTCTTCATTGTTCTCCTTAATTGACCGTTACGTTCTATCGGGGTCGTGTTGACACTTTTTTGTGTACGTAATTTAGTTGGTGGTCATTGCTTAAAAGGGGCAATGAATGATAGGCTCGAAGAGAATTTTTTAAAGAAAAAATAAATCTTAATTATCATATTTAAAATTTCGGTAATTAAACTCCTTGGATTTTTTGCTCATGGACGAAATAAATAGAGTGTGATGGGTATCTCGAAGGCTCTGTGTGTCTTTCATTTTGGAACCTCAAAACATTTTTAAATATCCTTTTGGAGAAAAGGTCGAATCCCTCGCCCGAATTCATGGACTAGGAAAAAAAGTTGGCCTCCCTCGGAATAAAGGAATAGTACCACCAGGAAGGGTGAGCGAAAGAAATGATAGAAGAAACTGGCAAGAAAGTGGAAACACCCTTCTGAGATGGATTAGGAGGTCATCGACTCAATTCAAAGAGGTCCCGAGAAAAAAAACCCGAGCTAGTGCTACAAAGGAGTTGGATGGTTTGGACACTAGTACGTCAAATCAGAATACATCATAGTCTTGGGTTGACAAATTGATTGGGTTGCTCTAAAAACATTGGTATGCATCGATCGCTTAGGTGAAAGGAGTCGGCGATGGTCTCGCCAACGAAGTGAGCGTGGAGTCTTGGTCACTTGGTGAAGATGGAGGGAAACCTTGGTATGGGTGTTTTTCTTGTCTTGTGATCTCAACTTAAGATTTTCTTTTTATCTTCTTCCTTTCTTTTTTAATCTTTTGAAACTATCAAGGATCGAGTGGATCGAAAGCTGGCCTCTTGCGCTGGTGTCGACCCAAACGTGCGACGTCGGTTCTTACACATCCAGGTGCGGCCTAGAGCGAATGTCCCCAAGGATGCTAGCTCGTGGCTTGGATGAAGTAGAAATTTCTACGGCTTGGATGACCGAGTCTCAACCATAGGAGAAGTTACATGGTACTAGTTCGCACGAGAAGGAAGTAAGGGGGGAAACGTCGACCTCCACACGGAGGTGTTGAAATCGAGAAGGGTCTTCGTACATGGCCCATCTTTGAAGCGGATTGGGTGAGTCAATTTAAATTCGTGGGCTGATGTTGTATAGAAGGTTTCTTTTGAAGTAGCTGGAAATCAATTTGTAAAATACATTCCGTCAGACTAGAGTCGAATGTATTCTATAATACTTTTTGGAATAAAATTTAATTTTCTACTTTTTGAATTATATGTTGATGTGATGTTTTTGAAATTGACGTGTGACGTTTTACTGCTCTCGTTTTGTTCTTATAAATTGGGGTTGAGTCTTTTCTTTGTTGCTTACGTTGTCTTCTTGGCTCTTTCATTCTTTTGTCCGGCTTTGTTTATTTGTTCGATTTTTTCTTTAATTTTTGATGGCCAACAAAGCGAACTCCACAAGTTTGGATAGTAGTTGCGGCGGGTGGCCAGTTTTATCCTGTATAGAAGTGGCATCGATGGTGGGCTTTCATCTTGATACGACCGTAAAGAGTAATCCTCCTATGATGATGAGAGGGCAGCAGATTGGTTTGCCTACAATTTTGTTACTGGGATCAATTAAAGTATGATTTGAGGCTACCGCTTTGTCACGCGTTTCGGGCGATTTTAATAGATATGGAGTTATTATGGCTTAAATCGATTTCACGCGGCTGGGGATTCCCTTTTCGACATATCAATTTACCCACATGTTTTTGTTTCAAGTGGCAATAGATGATTATGTTCAATTCGACATGTTTGTTGGGTTCTAATTTTTTGGGTTTATAAAACAAGGTAAAGGACTTGAAATTGAAGTTCTTTATTGGCTCGTCTTTCTCGAGCTAAGAAATTGGGTACGATGCAGTATTTGGAGGAATCCTTAAATGGAAGAAGGGGTCAGACTTCTCTCGGATTGAAGGCGTTGGAATCGAAGGGCAATTCTGTTGGTTCGTCAATATGCGATCACGAGAATGTCAACATGGTCCTCTTTTTTAACTTATTCGATGGAATGATGGATGAAATATGGGTTGCCTTTGATCTTGAGGACATAAAGCGGGGAGGCGGTCAGCGCTCTAGCCACCGGAATGAAGGAAAAGCTATCGATTAGGTGAAGTTGTTTTAAGTTTGCCTATAAGGTTGCGGTGAATAAGGAGAATCCGATGGAGGTTCTCGGCTGGAGTGAAGGAACATGCATCGGAGGTTCGGGATTTTATTTTTTCCATTTTTAAATTGGCGAGTGATCCATAAAGTATCCACCCGGTGAATTGACTATTATAGAGAAGGCTTATTCAATTTTCATAAACACTTTATCGAGTTGGATGCATGTCACTCCGAGAGCGTTTCAATAAGATTCGAAGAGTGTTAAGAGTATGAAGTGAGTGAAGACACCTGTGAAAGGGTGAAAGGTATTGCTCGACTCACTTCAACCTTGATATCACAACCTTCCTCTGGGTTTATCTTGCTGAAAGTGAAGTGACTGACCTTCTTCTATTGCTCGGAGGCGAGTCGAATTGGGAGGAGGATGTCTTTCCGTAGAACGGAAGGAACCTACCTTTGGATAGACTCCTCGGCTTTCCCCTACATGATAGAAATGGGAAAGGTTCTTCCGATCAGGATTTCTTGTTCCTCTCGATGAGGAGCACAAGAATGAGCTAGCTGCGACGTGGGTACTCATGAATTGATTAGGAGTCGATTGGTATGCAACTCTCCATCGATGAGGTACATCCATCCACCTTTGTGGAGGTTATATGGTCCCAGGGCCGCACCTTTCTAAGTCTCTCGAATATAAGTGCATTCAAAACGTTATTGAAAAATCGATGGCTATAATATTAAAGGCAGGTGGATTCTCACCTCTAATAAAGGGTTTTCAGCGAGCGAGTCAAAAAGTGGGCCTTCTTGCAAAGATTAGAAATAGTATGGCTTCATTGGAGTAGAAAGGAGAAAGTGAGTCATTGCGGTGAGGAATCTAGAGGAGCGGAAGTTAAGATTGCAAGTACATCTTGAGTTCTTGCCAGTTTGCACAATAGAGCCATATGCGAAGAAAAATGATGGTGACCATGAAATTTGTGGAAGAGTACATTGATATGTTTCCTTCTGGCATCGGTGACGAGGGGAAAGTCTGAATGAATGGCTCCGGAGTCGGTTGTCATGGGCGATCTATTATGTCTAAAGCTTATTGAGGTTACAAATTTTGGAGAATTTTTTTGTACTCCTTATAAAAGCTTGGAGGGATCCGTAGGAAGACTCGGATGCTAAGGGTGATGGGGGTTAGATTTTAAATCCAATTGGCCATACTGTGGCCTAGAAAAATCTTCGGCAGAGAAACTTTGCAGGAATTTTTTTCTTGAAAAACTTTTTGTGAACCTTTGTGAAGAATTTTTGTAGGTTTATGTTTGGAATTAAATGAAGCTTTCGGTCGGATTTTCTTTAACTTCGCTTGTGTTGTATTTTACCCTTATCATGTTGTTCGTTTGTGGTAATTTGTGTTGGTGGTGATTGGTGACTAATATGCATATGAAGTATGGAATGTTTTTGATGTGTTGTCATCTAGCTGCGTCTTACACCTTTCATGTCTCTTTCAATTTAAGTAGGTGCCTTGATCGTGCCTCCTTGTTCTCCGGTGTGGATCTTATCGCTATCTTCATAGGAGGTAACCATAAGAAACTTATCGCCAAGATGATTTGTCCGCCACTCGCGTGGATGCGCATTGCGATGAGTTGGGATGCTCTACAGGGTTATACTTGTGTTGAAATTTAGGTAAAGCTGATGCTTTTCATTGAGTCATTATTGGTGTAGTTTTGTGTTGGACGTGGATTGTCCTTTGTCGATTGACGCAAGGTTGATACCAATCGAAGCATCTTGTGTCGCTATCACATTTGAAATAATTTCTACTAATTAAACATCGTGTCTTGGTTAGTTTCGCCTGCTTGCTCTTAGGTTCACACTAAGTGTTGACTAGTTGTGGAGACATATGAGCTGTTTGACTTCTACAAGTCTCCATTAGGCATAGGAACTTACCTTGAAAAGTTCATGTAATTTTTATATCAAAAAATGTATAGAATGTTAGAAATGGTAACGCATTTTAATTTCTAAGCTAGGCATCGGTCGAGGTATTGGTTTTGATTTCCTCATTCACGATCCCGAATGATGAGGGCTACACCTTAGCTCGGGTCCCTGCGGTAGCCTGGCAGACAAGTTGGGGGCAATCGTATTCTTCACATACGGAGCATATTCTGGATTAACGTTGATCATTCGGTGTCGACCGAGCATTGTTGAGGTGCAATTAGTCGCCTTTCCTCGGAGAGTTCTTCTCTTGTGGGAGAGTCGACTGTCGTTTGGTGTGGGTCTTGGCCTCCAGAACGAAAGCCTCGGAGGCGAAGAAAATGTGGTTTTTGGCACTCGGATACGGTGTTGCCTAAAGTTCTTAGCACATAATCAATGTTGGGAGTGTCTGCATAGTGGTTTCTCTTCCTTCGTGTGACTCCTCTTCTCGTTGGTGCGTACTCGCTGTTTGCGTCTTTTAAGTTTTGAATGGAATTCATCACAGGGGAGAACGTACCCCGAAAGGCAGAGCATAGAGGCAAAGAGAGAGAGAGAGAGAGAGAGAGAGAGAGAGAGAGAGAGAGAGAGAGAGAGAGAGAGATGAGTGCATAACAATCTAGAGCGAATTGCAATATTCCCAGGGCTCTTGTGCCTTTTATTTATATCGTGATGATTCGGGTTAATAAGAGTGGGGACCCACGAGAAAAGAAAAAAGGGAGCACGTCATGATATGATCATAATTTATATAGGAGATAAAAGGAAAGTTTATGAAAATTACATATTTTACAATTGTGGAGAGAGGTTGTATAAGGTATTCTAATCATTTGCATGTACGGGCTTTATCACTCGTGCGGTCAGTCGGCAGTTGAAATGACTTTGATCGGCTATTGATACGGGGTTGTCGGTGGCTCTTACTCGGGTTGGTCAATTGGCTTTTGGTGGGGATGATCGGTGGGCTGTAGATTAGTATAGCCGGTCGGCTCTTGATCTAGATGGTTGATCGGCTCTTCAATGGGATGGTCGGTTAGCTCAGTCGATTATTTACCTTAAGTTTAACTTAGGCGAGCTTCTAAGGAGCTTACGGCTATACTAGTATGATTAGGGCGTTGGAGTTAGATTTTGGTCCGACCATTTTCTTCATGGAGGCCGGTATAGGTGCCTACGTTTTTAGGAGGTGGTTAGGAGCGAAAAAGATGAAACTTTATGCTAGGGTTCAATCTATTACGACTATGCGGTTGATTATCGGCGCGTTTTAACTTATAACTTTGCATGCTAAAATTTCAGCATTAAATCAGTTAGATTTCAGTGCTAGATGATCAGATTGAGAAACTTTTCAATTTTTTAGTCATTATTACACGGCTGAATTTTTAGCTGCATATCTAGTCATTAAAGAACTTCATCGAAAAAATTAGTCGGTAATTCAGCTTTTATAACAAGTTTTCCTCTAGTGTATATAAATACAAGCTATTATAATTAATTCAATCTCGAAAAAGTTCATTATCTGAAGACTGTGATTAAAATAGTAGCTCATGTCTCTATGAATTTCAAAGTTTAGATTCAAGAATGTTATTTTGGAAGTTCAATTCTAAATAAATCAAATTGAAACATTATTTTTAGATTCTTAAAAAAAAAATACGGAGGCATGAACATCGAAACTCAGAAATAATCCAAACTATCATATTATTAGATTTTATACTTTTGAGTTTGAGATTTTATGTTATTTCAGTTGTTTATATTATTAGAAATTTGGGTTTTATAATTCCCTTTAAAATGCTTAGAAAATTAGAGCTTATGATGTAAAATGGAGAAATGACTAGCTTAAAGTTTAAATTAATATGAGAACCACTATTAAACTAGTACCTTAGACTTGTACATGTACCTTGCAAATTTAAATCCTATGAAAGACTACAATAGATCTAACTCTACCAGAGTTATAATCCTGTTGAAATTATGACCTGCTAATCCCACTGAATTTTTTAAACCAATGAAATGTAGTATAATGAAATGAAAGACAAGTGATGTTGTTATTTAATTTGAAAGAAAATTGAAACTTGCCACTTAACCGCCTAAATCAAGCTACCCAATTATAGGTAATTTTCCTGTTATTTTGTCCTTATAAGGTGAATGCATTATAGCACCCAATGTACGAATCAACAATGCCATGAATTTTTGTGCTTCAGCTAAAGAAAAACATTGTATAATATCTAAACATTTGATTAAGTTTTATTTAAGTTGGTTGAATCATTTTGTTTAATTTATATTTAATTTAGTTTCAAATTCAAATGATCTTCAATTTTTATAAGATTGCTTTATAAATCCAATAATGACTTTAGAAATATTTGGTAAAAGGATAAGTAATTTGAAAATATTTTGTGTTTTTGTAGTATTTTTTAATTGACAAATTATGCAAAGCTCTAGCGATCAGAATTCTTAGAGTTGCCTTTCATATATAAACTATAGTTCCTGGGACTTAATTTTATCAATAGATGAGAATTCATAAACTTTTACAAATTTTGGGATAAATAAATTAAAACTTTCATCCAAATCAATCCTAAGGATAAGAATAGCTTTAAGATTTATCTTTAAATGTTTTTGCTCATTCGCTTACCTTTTTGTATTTTATATAATGCTTTTAATTAATTATGTTTAATCGAAAAATTATATATTATTTTGTTTTAATCCAATTACTTTTATTCCAACCATATTATTTATAGGAGGATTTTGATATGGTTATTTTTTTCAAATTTTTCAAAAAATTAATTGAATTTAATTCACAATCTCCTAATACTTGCTTGACTTGAGTTCGATTGGCCTATTTTTCTTGCAAGTGTTCCCAACACCAATTGGATGAATTTGGACCATCCAATTCAATAATAGATGGCTTCAGTTATCCCCACAATCACTTCAGTAGTTTATTAATTTTTCTAAATAATCAAATCATTCAACGATTAGCTCGGTTAAAGAAATGGGTGATGATAGTTTTTCACAATAATTCTGAATCAAAGAGCTCTAATTAATGGCCACTCTTCATCTTCATATATTGAAAAGATTCTAAGGTCACCATCAACTTTTCTAATGGTTGGATCATACTAGCCATAAAGTTTGTTTCACATACAATAAGATTGAATTGAGAATTTAGGGAACTTTAGTCATACCATTTTTCAATGAGTTAGTGATTTAATATATTGCTTATAAGAGTTTGTCTAGATGCCAACAACGTTTTTATTTCAAAGCAACAACATTGTTTGTAGGTTGAAGCTCTAATTGGCAAAAGTGGCTTGATGTTGTGTAGTATAGAGTAAGTGTCTAAGGCAAGGCAGTGAAGTTAACTCATGATCTTGGTCGATAAATAGCGTGTATGTTAGGTCCAATGAGATAATGTGTCAAATTTGAGCTAGTCCCGACCATAAATGTTAGCTTACGAGCAGACTCATCTAATCTAAAAAATTATTGATTAAAATATATATATTAGAATGTAATAGTTTACAAATAAAGTTGGTGAAAGTTTTAAAAATTATATCTGCTTTATTTTTAACAAGTCATTTTTTTCTAAATTCTCATTATTTCTATCATTTCATTAAAATATTTCCTTGAATGATAATTGTTTATTAAAAATGGAAACTAGGCTTGTGTTCCAATTTAAACTCATAGAATAGAGATTGAGCTCAAGTTTGTACTATAACTCAATTAATCATCCGACCTCGATTCTAAGTATGGATGATTGGTGAGGGCATGGTAAATGTTTTGAGTGTAGGAGTGGCATCAATTGTTTCGTAAAGTCAAATTCGAACTAGAAACCCAAATTAACTCATATATTAACAAATGCATGTCTAATGATTAAATTCAATTCTAGCATTTACTCCAGCATAATGAAGTATTTTTAATCAGTTTAGAATATGACTTATTGTATTTAATCAATGCTGAAGTTAGCTATATATATTTAAGTTAGTTTTTCAATTTAGAGCTTAATAAAAAATATTTAAAAATTTATAGTGTTTATTTAATTTTACATTTGGATAGACTTAGTTATACATCAGTCTTAATTTCATACTCCACAAAAATTATTAATCCACACTGTCTTAATAATAATTTTATGAACACTCAAATTAAATGAAAAAAAATTATTTATATTGAATATACTAAAAGGGTGGTATTTGAAAATACTGCTTTACTCACGTGTCTTTATCATTGCGTAGGGATTGAAATTGGTGATCAAAGAAAAGTGCTATTTGTAGCCTTGATTATATTAAAACTACAGCCTATACATATAAATACCACAAAATTCTTATACATTTGCATATCTATTAAATAAATAGTTATATTACATTATAATGTTCAAATTTTTAAAATTACATAAAAAGTTATTATTAATATTATTAACTTTTTTTAAAAAAAATAAAGCACATTTATTCATGTATAAACTATGACATCAAAATATTATAAATATAAATATCAACCTTTAGGTAGCAGACAAGTAAACATTTAGAAATTATGTGTCATGTATGTAAATTTCTCTATATTTTTATGTTTAACGCACTAAATATGTGAACAGGGCGAAAGATATGTTTTCTGTGCAGCGCAGTTAACTTCTTCAGTGATGGAAGTGCAGAGTTAGTTTTTGGACCCTTAAATCCGGTTGTTGAACACGAGGGTAAGCGGGCATGGATTATCCCAATTCATGGCTACACTGATAATAGAAATTTGGTGACCAAAATAAATTTGGTGATGAAGCGCTCTTCCTTCTGAAGTATTTAATTTACGAGCAGATTTTGGAAGAGAACTGCGTCGACATCAAATGGCAGAAGGCGACGTTTTGCTTCTCGTGCAACTACGTCGTGCAGCATCAGAAGGCCGGGAAAGCCACCACGACGTCTGCTTACGTCTATGTGCAACTGATTTTTATACAGTGTTTGATAACTCGTTCATTTTCTCTGAAAACTCTTGTTGCGAGTTACGTTCGATGAATTTTATTTGTTTGGATAATTTCTGAGCGTTCAGTCTTATTGCTTTATTTAAAGTTTCGCATTTTAATAGCCTCACGAATCACGATAAGATTTTTTTTATCTTTTAGGAGTTGAAATGAAAGCTTATTTTCTTGTGATTTTATTTAGAGGCATATACACATGTACTAACCATATCTATTTTATGTTATACACACAAATCTTTTATATTTACGCCCTAAACCTAAATGCTAAACCTAAACCCTAAACCCTAAATCGAGTCGGCTAGACTGGCTCAGGCAATTTGAGTTAGTCTAGTTGTGGACCATGATAATAGTTGTGAGGAGTTTTGATAGCGTGGTCATGATTGGAGATATCGATAGGTAGATCATACATCTAGGTCGAGCTTTGTTTATGTTAGTTGACTTAGATGTCCTGCTATCTGGAATTCGCAAATCATCGCTTCGTTAATGGGGTTGACTTAGGCCTTGCTTTCTTTGGTTTGGACGGCTGCGTACGATTGGATAAGTGGCTCTTATGTCGGTGGATTCTCGTTTTTCGTACGCTAACCAGATCTCCTTAGGATTAGCAATGTAGCATTTTCGACGTTTATTTTGGTTTGCGGTGCTATCTGTAATGATGACGTTGTGATAAAAATAAGAAAATTTAATGCAATGATAGATAACATTTAGTCTTAATCAAATATTTAATAATTGAACCACTTCGATGTTATCACACTTGGTTATTATAAATAAGGCATGACGGGACTCTTTAACATTCCATATGTGTTTGTATTTTTTTTTCTCGCCTGAATCAGTTAGCTTCCAATTGCTTTCATGGAGAATGTGTCAAATCTTCCAATCGATACCCCCTGCAAGGAAATGTTTCTTGCCACTTTTGGGAGACCCAAAGGAGTGTACCACCCTAAATGTGAAGAAGAATAAAATGTTGCCAATAAGAGAAAAGCAGTCCTACACCGTTGGATTTGGTGAGTTCATCAGATTCATTATTCAGTACTCAATGGAGGAGAATTTGGCCATTGACCCGTTGGCTCAACCGTATACTTCGACACAAGACTTGCTGACTGAACAGTCCGTGCAAAAAGCTACTGATACTCATTTATTTTTATAAAATAAAGTACAAGGGTTGGAATTATAATAATTTTTCTTTTTAGTTATCACAACACAAAATATTCAAAGGGATAAAAATCTTCAAATTACCTCGATCTGCACCCAGGGGGTCGCCTTTCCTATGAATACACATCATAAACATTACTTATTAGAAAAAAATTATCAGTGTTTCTTTCTATCATAAGTATCAAATTTTCTTCATCGATGACGAGTTTCTTCGGTTATTAGTTATTTGAGTGTTTTTTCATGAGTCGTCAAAGGGAGCACAAGTCAGTGGTGAAATTTTGTCTTAGTTCACTTACGCTTTTTACATAGTAATAGATTCTGCTGGTGGATGGTGGTTGGGCTTTACTCAGCTTTGAATGGTGTGGGGAGGTGTTATTTTTGTTTTGCCGATATGTGACTGTTAGATGATTTAAGAGATCAATGGCGTCTTGTTCTGCACAAACCTAGCACATTTTTGAAGGGTCATTCCTTTAACTTTTGAGCTAGTGTGGCATAGGTATCTGTGAGTTCCGAATCTTGTGTTTCCAACATCTCCTTTTAGAAGTATGCGATGAATAAGTAAAGGCTCTCACTCAATTTTAATCAAATCTACAGAAAGCTATATTTTAAATGTTTTTTAGCACTGCGCCACATAAATTCACTAGAAGTTTATGAATGATGAATATACTACAATAATGCGTTTCCAAATTCCTACAGGTCGATTGGCTCAATGCGGCAAACAAGAAAAATAATTTCTCAAACAGATATGTGCTGTGCTGACGATTTGAAATGAAAAGTAGGCGCAAAAGCTGCTCAAATAGACTCTTAATTGAGCGCGTAAACAGAAGATGTGCTGACGATTTGAAATGCTAACATATATGTTTTTTAGTTGCACGCATGAAATTGTCAAATAATAATTTTGATCAAGTAATCTTAATTTAAATAACATGTTCAAAATTAAAAATAAATATTCATCAAAATTTTTGAAGTGTTAAAAAAAGTTTTTGACATATTTTTTAAGGGTTTCATAGTCTCTTTTGAAAAAGGTTCAAATGTTGGATCTGTCATTGTTAAATTAATAGCAGCAGTCAACTATGACTTTAGGCAACACTTTAATAATAAATGGTTATGATATGAACTTTTAGTTATATCATCATAGCACATTAAGAAAAATGATTATGATTAAAAGTATAACTAAATGAATTGGTTTTAATCAGACACTTTAGAAAGGTGAAACTAAAAATGACAACCATGCCAATCACCACTAAGACTAATGTCAATTTGTCATCCATAGGCCGTCAAATATATGTTGACATAAGTAAAATTTCAACAGTGCCACTTACGATGCGCTTGATTTTGTTCAATTTATTTTGGAAAGGCTATCGCACCCTATTGCTTCACAATTTTATAGCATATTTAATACTATATGTTGTTTGCTTATAAATTTATGGCGAAAAGTGATATATTAACGTATTGGTGTTGTACGGAATTTTCTGGTTGAGAACAATAAATCAAAGACAACAGGAGATAGCCCAAACATTATCTTATGCTTTATTTTTTTTATTTTTATTATCATGTTTGTTGAAGCTTACGTTTGATTGTCGTTGTGTCGTATGTGTCTTTGTTTGGGGAGGCGATATCTAAGTTGGATTGCATTACATATGCCTTGGCGGTACCAAGTAGAGAACACGCAACGTGGGAGCGCCTGGCACTCACTAGGCAAGCCATTGGTGCCTACACACCTTGTCCTTGGTGCCCACACGGTACCAATAGCTTAGCGACGTAGCGATGAATTAGGAGAAGTTGGTGCTACCCCCTTATTCCTAGATGCGATTTTGTGTTGCCAATTTAGTGCCGAGTGCCAACCCTAATATGAGTGTGATCCTTTCTTGTTCTTCATATTTTATTTTTGCCCAAGCTACCAAAAAAAGATATAGAAAGAGGAGAAGGAGCGGGGAAGATGGAGGAAGGCTGGGAGATCCCACACTTTCCTAAGGGTTAGAGATAATATTTGTTTCACATTCTCTTGGTCCTCTTCAAATATCTTGATTATGCTCTCTTGTTTCTTTTCTTATATATTTTTCTAGAAATTCATGTCTCCTAAGACTAAGGAAGTGAGGCATGATGCTTTTTGTGATAACAAAAAATTTGCTGATTTTCAAGCTAAAAATCGATACAACAATTTTTTATTTTAGTGGAAATTGATAGAGCTTTCTTAGAGTGGATGATAAATTTTTATTGAGAGGAAAATAATTAGCTTTTAACCTACCACCATCAATTCACTATTTAACCTACACCGATAATCCTAGTTGTGATTATTTGAATTTCATAGCAATTGAACCAGATTATGTGAAGATTATTTGTTTTCTAACCAATTGACACCCATTAGAAAAATCAGAGAGATAACAATATTGTTAATTTCCCTTGGTCAACTATGAACAAGGAATCAAAGTATTGGACTATTTCATATCAATTGACTTTTGCCTAACTATTACTACTGATGTTACTAAAGACTATGATATCCTTAAAATTTTATATCAAAGATATAAAAAATAATGATATAGGGTATGTGATTCATATTTCTATTCGGGGTATTGTTATGGGAAAAACTACAATAGGATTACAGCATCGTTCTGTTATTGATGCCTTATGTGTTAAGGTTGGAGCTAAGGAGGAAAATTGGGAGGAGCTGCTATGCACAAAGCATATGATAAAGTCAATCATTTGTTCTTACAAAAAATTTCCATATATGAAGGAGGTGAGCTCCACTAGACACACGCTTCTCGGCCTTCAGTCCATAAGATTTGATTGTAACTTTTTAAGCCTTGATACCGTCTATGAAGATGTAGGGATTATGTAGTGAGAGTTATAGGAATTAGTGGCTACTCAAGCTTTATGTAGAACAACAACAACAATAATATGACTATATGATGGAATCACACAATACCTTGCTACCCAAAAGAGATGTATTGGAGTTGTTAATAGAACTTGGGGCATGATACTGTGCAATTTCCTTCGACTCCACCCTTTATTCTGTATGAGAATACTACCAAACCGATGGAGGAGGATGACACGACAAATGGCGGACTAGGATGCTTGACTTTGTAAATTTCTAGGTTTTTATTCTCCTGGATTGTGATTATTCTTTTTTGTTGTTTTGTGGACTTTTATGTTATGTACGGTGTTGTGGATGTTTTACTTATATTTTTATGGCGATGTAGTGAAGCTGCAATGGAATTTATTTATTACACTATTCATGAGAATGACATGTGTTATGTTTTTACTATTCTTTTAGCCACTCATATGCTAGTCTGCTATTATTTATGTTTATACTTGTGTTCTTCAATTTTCTTATACCATTTATTATATATAACCTTCAAGGATGGGTGTTTTATGATTAAATTAAAAAGTGTTGTAAATATTTATTAACTGATCAGAATTAACTTTATAAAATTAACATTTTACTCTTAGTATAAGAAGTCCTAAACATTTAAAATAGAAGACTATTAATATAACTGATCAAAGATATTTGAGTCGTTAATTATCAAATTAAATAATCTAATTGAAACTTAATTTTTGAAATTAATTATAATACTTCAGAATTATAACCTAGGGGAGAATAAAAATAGAAAATCACTCATAAACATGCTTATAAGATTTTACCTACCCTTGAATAGCCAGAAGCGATATTATATAAAAATTAACAAAACACAAACAAAAATACAAAACACTTATCTCAAACTCCTCCCAAATCAAACCTTCTGAAGTTCCTTTAAATAATTCTATCCCTCTACACACTTTACACTAAGAAACGTACACCGATAATGGGGTTCGGCTCACACATACTGAGGATAGAGATTCGGAGAGTCCTTCCGGAAAGTCATCTTTCTAGGTGCGAAGAGACTCTCTTAAAATAATACTCTAAATCTTCAAGAGTCGGCTCGGATGTAGCAGAAATTCGTCGAATTCAATGCATATTAAAAAGCGGATTCTAGCGCCTAGAAGCCCAAGTTTGTGGTGCTTAGGCAACGGAGTCTTCTCGCTTGAAATAACTGCACAGCACCTAGGCACCAGATCTGGCGCCCGCCGAGCTTTTGGCTTCCACCTACGGGGTCTAGTGCTTAGGCGTCGAGAGGTTGGCGCACAGGCACCCGATTCACTTTGTCATTCCTTTGCTCACATTGACCCCCATTTTACGGCGATTTCGTTCATTTTCCTTCAAAACTCATTTCTTACAAGTGTATCTAAAAAATTAAAGAAATAGCTTAATTCAAAGTGTAATATCGTGAAAAAGAGCGCTAAAATATATATAAAAAAACACATTTTAAGGCGTATCAATTATACACAGAACTTAAGCTCATTACTTGTTCGAATAAGCTCTCGATTTTATAACACGAGTTTTTCACTTATGGCAGTGGGTTTCATTAAAGTATATGCTTATACTTATGCCTATGAATGTTATAGTGCAACTTTAGAAAAGCTTTTCTTTAACTCAGGTTAGAACTAGGGTATAAGAAAATCTGAAAACAAAATCAGAGGTATGAATTATGATTTTCTATTAATTTAAAAAATAATTATAATTTGTAAGACTCAGGAATCCTAGAAGAATTAAAGGTAGAATTACATGAGAACTTTATTAGTAAATATTTGACTAATACATTTAAAATTATGAATAAACTCGGAAAGTGTAAACAAGTTAAATTCACTTAAAATGATTGAAGTGAAAGCAAATTTTTAATTGACTTTCACATCAAGCTTCTCCTCACTTTCCATTATTTTCTATTTTCTTTTCTTTTAATTTTAATTTTCTTTTTTTTTATTTACATTTTTGTATGATCCTTTGCAATCATTCACATTTTTTAAAGTAAGGATCATTATATACAGATCGGCTGTGATTTTGAGCTTATTATCTTCCAAAAGCCCAAAAGTTAAAAACTTCGCATTCTTTCTTGATAATGTTTCGGCTAGTAGAAAAATGATTTTCGCATAGAGTCTCGGTGTTTTTAAATTATGTAAATCTAAGACTCCTATTTCAAAATAAAATTTTCTCTTCAATAAATAGTACATGCATATTCCTATTTTTTTGCTTATTTTATTTGTTTCTTTGTTCTTTTTTATTTTTTATTTTGTGTTGTCATCCTATTTTTTTTCTTCTTGTATCGTTGCTTATGGAGTTATGTAGGTTTATTAATCAAAGACGATTCTGTCCGAACAGGCCAACAATGATAAATATTTTCTTAAAATTTTAGCTATAAGTGTTGGATTTGTTATAGAAAAGTGAAACATTATATTATAATTATTGCTTGTGGATATATATTAATGTCCCAAGTGTTTTACATAGATCCGATGAACCTGCAAATAAAGAAGAGCTTGTAGAGGAAATTACAGGATTTATAATGTGAAAACCCCATAATGGTAAAAACCTTTGGGCCTAGTCCAGTAAAAATGATTCTTCCATGTTGATATAGGTTATAAGATTTACCTACCCTTGAATAACCAGAAGCGATATTACATAAGTGGCGGTTATCGACAAGACTTCAAGTATGAGAGTGGCGGGATATGTTAAGGATTTGGTGACAACCCAACTCGCTGTGATGGAAGACCGATTAAAGAAGTTGTGTGCCAAAAATTTTGATGCAAGTGTTGTCCGTAGTAGTGGCTCATCGGTTTTGGTCTAGCTGAGACAACAATAGTGGTTGTGGCTAGTGATTATTAGACAGCGGCGGCGGCCAAATGGCGGTAGTTCAAGCGCAAAGCTGGTGGTCTGGAACCAAAGGTTTGGTGATGGTGACGAACCAACGATGGCGCTGAGGCTATGACAATGGTTGAGGCTGGGCAATAGTGGTCTGGTGGTGGTCGCGGCTAGATGGAGGCAATCCAGAGGTGATGACTATGTCAGCGAGATAGTGGCCCAACGGCCATATTGGTGGGTTTCAAGTATTTGTAGACCACGAACGTTGTTGGTTCGATGGCGACAATGGTTGTTGTTGAATAATGTTGGTCTGATGATGGCGATGGTTCGACGACATTTTGTCCATCAGTGATGATGGTGGAAGTCGAGCAATAATGATATGACAGCAGATGTCAGACAATGGTGGTCTTGTGGCGGCGATGATGGTGGTCGAGCAAAGGTGGTACATTGACAGAAATAACCAACGTTGGTGGATTATAACAACAACGGTAGTGGTTGGGAAATGAAGGTCTGGTGATGGGATGATGGTGGTAGCCATGAAATGATGGTCCGGTGATGGTGACGACAATAAGCGGTGGTCGATAGAGTTGACTACAGTAACCTAACGACATCCTAACAATAGTGGTTATGTTGAGTTTCGGAATGGCTGCGTGAAGGAACTCTTGAATGCAGACTCTTTAGCAATTTGAGCATGATCACACCCGATTTAGACTTGACCATGCTACTCAAGTGCCGTGTTTACGCCAATTTTAGGAGTGGCTAGGTCGAGGCTGGTTTTTCCAAACTTTCTCATTTTGCTTTGATTTTCATGCTAGTCCTCCTGTACCCTACAAAAGTGTAATTCCAACCTTCCAAATGAGTAAAATCTTATATTTAAAGAGGAAAAACTCTAGAATTAAAGCATAAAAAGTATGAAAAATTGACGCATGTCAATCCCCCAAACATTACTCATTTCTTGCTCACCTGACCTGCTATTATGTAGTTATTTAGTTTTATGGCAAAAAAACTTGACATAGTTTCTTTAGGCGGCTAGTATGAAAAATGAATATATTATAGAGTTTACAATTTAATTTATATTTTGCACACTAGGGGTTCTACGCAAGTATATGTAGCGTTCAAGTAATATATGACTCTAATGGAGTCTCGATTATCAATCCCATGGGGAAAAAAACACATTTTATAGAAATTAAAGTTTTAATTAAACTGCAGGTAAATTATATAGGAATTAAGGTCAAAATTATACGTGTAAAAATAAGTAACTCATACCTACAAATTTTATTTCTAAACTTAATGAAAATAATAAATGATTCAAATCTAGCTATATGTCGAACATTTCAAAGTGTATGAGAAAATCCTTCTCTTTATAATGAGATTATAATTAGTGTAAGAATCAAATGTTTATAAATTTAAATGTAGTTTTGTGATAAATCGGAGCATACATATTATTTACCCTCTTCTGAGTGCATAAAGAACATTGGCTAATCTAGAGTTAAGTTCCTAAATCCTTAGTTATGCTGCATCGATTCTAGTTATGCTGCATTGATTCTAGTCCGTCACTCTAGAGCACCCATGTAAGCCCTCAATTTGGCTAACCAAGATTTAGGTTCCAAACACTAGATCAAATTGGTTAAGGTTCTAGTCCGTCAAACTAGAATCACCGATTTACACCCATCAAAACTTATCTCACTATATTTTGCACAACTTTATGGGCTACTTTTTCTACACCCAATAGTGCAATGTGATTCTTACTATTTGAGGAATCCATAGCCCTCCCAGACCATATTTTATAAGTAAATTAGGTAAAAAGTAATGAATCATGACAATAATAAATAAAAGAAATGTTAAAAAAGGTCAGTCGTACACATGATTTTTTTTATCATAAGGAGAAAAATAATGAAGACTGCTCATATTTCATGGGGACAAAACAACAACACATGATTTTTATATATAAAAGCAAGTTTATAGAATAAAAATTAACAAAACACAAACAAAATTACAAAATACTGTCGATCGCATTTTTTCTTTTTTTTATTGTTTGAGGTTGATATTTCAAAAATATGTTTTGGGTGTTTTGTCTAAAAAAGGTTTCAATTTTATAGAAATAGAATTTTGATTTAATTTAATATATATATATATATATATATATATATATATATATATATATATATATATATATGAAAATTTTTTATGAAATAAAACCGATCTCATATAAATAATAGTTTAAATAATTAAGCATTTCGTCATGAGACATGTATTTATCCCGAAGAATAAATACATAGCTTAAGTGAAGCTTCGATCAAATAAACTAAAGAATTTACGACATCCGTTTGATCTGCGAACCATTTTGACCGACAATTTGCCCTATCTAATATGAAGGAATTAGATAGGGTTTATATTAATCTGGGGTTTTTAAGTTTCCTATAAGGGCAAACACCTATAGTTAATTACATCATAGATAACCGAAGTCACTTAAGAAAACTCATGATATAGATAAAAAATATTTATATTCATGACTTCCAAAGGTAAGGTTTCCAAAGAAAATGTGATAATCGGGAATTGAATAGGCGAATAGTTCAAATTTTGGAACATTTTATTTTATCAGAATCAAAAGGAGAGAAGGGTAGGGGAAGGACATAGTTTCAAGAAAAATCTTGGTGATAGTTTGGCTTTAAATTTTAGAAATGAAGTTATTTAGATTTCAATCATGCCAATTAATTATAGGGATTACATTTGCATAATGTCCGATTATGCAAATAACCTGGAAGATGGGAGAATTTATATAGTATCGGATGACAATCTCGGAATTCTAAATCTAATTAGGGCTTATTTGCATAACATGGCTGTGAAAAGGCCTAAAAGGGAAGGTGAGGATTTATGCGGCGCTAGTCAAGCTACCTTGATGTCCTATGGTTCGTTTTTTAGACTAAGGAAATGTTTTGCTGATGTAGATGAGTTTTGCTAATGTAGACGGCCGTGCTACCCATTATGCATCCTCCGAGTTCCTTGTCGTAGCAGGTTTAGTTTAAAGAAATGGCAATTGAGGAGAAAAGAGAAGTATCATGTTTTAGAAATATCAAAATTGAGATGTCTTAATATTTTATTACTGGGACATTAAAGTTGATTATAATAACACCAGTTAAGATCCCACGGTGCCATCATCCCGACACTGTTATTTTCATCGGATTCACTTATTCTAAATGAATTTACTAAACTCAACTTAATGAGCTCCATACTTTCATTTAGACCATGGGAAAACCCTGTTAGTAACATGTGGGTTACATTCTCCAAGGAATTCCCGATCATCCAACGAAACGTTTTAATTTAGTTGCAATTATAATTTTTGTTTTGTTTGTGATTAAATTTTAAGTTGTTTTATCTTTTGAATGTCGTGGCAGTAAATTTTACCTTGTCATAATTTTTAGTTTAGTTTTGGTTTCAGTTTTGTGGCTATCCTAAAACGTTTCAGTTTTCATACATGGTGACATTATTGTTTATCATGCAAATTACAAGAAAGGAAAGTACAATACAAAAAAAGTAAGTAAATTGCAATAAAATAAAAGTGTACCTGGCGGCATGTTAGGGCATTTAATATTTGAAAGAAAACACATAGGTAGAGCTATGGGAAGGTCCTGGTTATCTACCAAATTCTAGTCAACTCCTAAGGTGTGTTTGAGGATGATTTTCTTCATCAAAGAACAATGAAGTTCAATTGTTCTCCTAAAACATCCCATTGGATTGAGAAAGTGCTTAGTACGAGTCCTGAACATCCTTGCAATGCTTCTGGGATTATTTTGAGTCCAAATGAATTTCTTCATCTGGATGAATTGGTTATCCGGGGTTTAGTTGAGTTTTGGTTCTTGCTTAGTGAACTTGGATATTTGATTATCCTATGAGTAAGGTGACATTTCATTTGACATTTAATTTAAGAGTTATAACGATGAAAGCCTTTAGGGGTAAATTAGTTCATAAGGAACTTAACCATTCTTAATGATTTAATTTAGTTACAAAGATTTGGTTGATTTTTAAATATTTTTAGATTATTTTAAATCGAAAGGGTTTTTAAATCTTTAATTTAGTTAAGTTTTAACATTTTTAAATTATTTTAATTTAATTATAATGTTTCGGATTAATTTTAATATTTCAAATTGATTTAGTTTAATTATGAATTATTTCAAAATTAATCTTAATATTTTAGACTCTCTTTTAAATTATTTCAAATTAATTTAGTTTAATTTTAAATTATTTCAAATTGGTTTCGATTATGATGTTTTAATCAATTTTAATGTTTTAAATTATAATATTTTTAATCATGAGTTATTTTAAAATTAGTCTTAATATTTTAAAATTGTTTTAATTTAATTTTGGATTTATTTTTGATTAATTTTCAAGGTTTTAATATTTTAAATTTGTTTCAGTTTAATTATAAGATTTCAAAATCATTATTTTAATTATCATTTTATGATTTCATTAGTAAGAGTAAGGTAATGTTTGATTAATTCATTGGTTAGGGGTTCGATTTCATAGAATTAGAATACTCTTATATCACATTCCCTAACCTTAACAATTTATGCTTTAATTATCTTCCAAAGTTTGATGGATTAATTACTTAGGATTTCCCTTTTTAACATTTAAGATAATTAATGGGTTTCTACCCCTTAGTTTCCTTTGTTTCAATCATCTAAGAGGAAAATCAAGATCAAATGTTAACCCTCCCCTTTGGTTAAGCCTAAATATTAGTTAAGGCTAAAATTTCTTAATTACCTTTATGCCCTTTTAAGCTTGTTCATCTCACAATCCACTAAATTAAGCTCAAATGAATTTGAAATTTTTATGCCATATCACTCACATGTCCACTAAAACATTAGAGGTGAAAATATGATTTTTCTGTTTTTAATTCAATTTATATAATTATTTTTGTGGAAAATAGGGGTTTTTAAATGAAAATTCAACAACATGACCAATGTGAAACTTCTAGCCTTAGGAAAATTATGGGAGTTTTCTACTGACCAGAGGACCACTTGGATCAATTTTGGTGATTTTTTTGAAATTTAATTTATTTACTATAATTATTTTAAGTTTTAAAGTATTAATTAATAATAAAATAAAATTGAGGAGGAAAATTAGGTTTTATGTTTTTTTTTAAATCCCTCTAAACCCAAGGGACTCAGAGAAACAAATTTTTTATTTTTTTGATTTTGCTTTGAATTATTAGAATTATTTTAGTGAAAGGCTTGCAAAATCCATTTTTTTAATATTAAAAATTACCCTAAGCCTTTAAAATTTACTATCTTTACTTTGAGACTTAGAAAAAGTATTTTGTTGGTTCCCAAGTGATTAGGAGGCCAAATGTGACATTTTTTTGAATTTTAATATTTTTATGATTTTTATAATTTTTTAATAATTAAAATATTTAAAAATAGGTTTAAAATAAAAATTTGATGAAAATTCCAATTTTAATTTTCCTGGGCTCCTACGATCTCGAGAGGACTCCCAAAATTGATTTGGTGAATTTCTTAGTTATATTTTGGGTTTTATGAATTTTTTTAATTTCAAATATGGTTATGTCAATTAGGTGATTCATTTAGTGGGTTAAATTTAATCCAATTGACTTGAAATTTTTATGTGATGTTCTTCTAATCCTAAAGCATAGTGGAGAATTGATTTCATGTCATTTTGATATGTGGTTACTCCAAATTAATTTAATTTTAGTTTTTAGTGTTTGTCCAAATTCTGGTTATTTTTAGTGAATTAAGTCAAGCCATAATTTTTTAGGGTCCTCTGGTCCTAAGGTACTTCCCGTAAATTTTCAAGATTTTTATGATCAACATGCTAATTTTCACAATTAATTTTCAAGAAAATGTTCCTAAACTTAGAAAATAGATAACTACCTCTAGAAATAGCCTCTAACCTTGGAAAAATCAGAGAATGTTCCCAAGACCAGAGGATACAAAAGCTCTATAGTCTCATGTCATGGTGAATTGTGTATGTTAATGGAGAATTGAAATACTAAGATTAGTGAATAATTAATTAAAAATTAAATACTCAGCAAAATATTTTGATTTTAATTCCACATTGTTTTCCCCTGTTCACGGAGAAAGAGAGTATTTTTAGTTTATTTTAATGATTTTTCTATGCAAAGATATGCATTTTTAAAGTTCTGGCTATCTAAAGAAATAAGAAAAATCCTATTTTTCTACTTATCCGATGTGGCGCCACCTCAACCTAGATGGCTCTGAAGTCACACTCATCGTTTCTCCATTCAGCGCCGCCATCTAATTCAGCGCGCTCTTTTCGTTCCACGTTTCTGTCTGGTGACCTCAATCCGCGAACAACGTAGTAATTTATGCTCTCAAAAATATGTTATAGTCAATACTTTAACCCAAATAATAATAGCTGCTAGTGTATATAAATATAATTTTATGGAAAATATTTTACACACTAGAGGTGCTACGCAAGTATACGTATCATTTCAAGTAATATAGGGCTTTAAATAAAGACCCCAATATCGATCTCATGAGGAGGTTTATAGATTTTTAAATATTTAAATTTTTTTTTATGTATTTCTTTTAAAGTTTTAAATTTAATATTTAATTTACTAAAAGCAGAATTAAAGCAGTACTAAAATAATGGGTTATGTAAATAATAATAAGCAAACAACTATCTTCCTTTCATTTAATCCAAAACTTTTTAGATAATATAATATTCGTGGAGAATATAAATTTATAGTATTGTGCCAAATAGAAGCAGCCCTATTCTTTACCTTCGCTCGATAGTATAAAGAACATTGGCTAATCTATAAATCAGGTCTAAATGTATTGTTAGTAGAATGGGTTAATCTAGGCTTACACTACTAGATGTCCAAGGGTGGCTATGGTCGGCCCTACTAGTGACCCGTTCCTCTCTATAAACCAAATTACAAGAATTTAGTCTGTCACTCTAAAAACTTATCAATTCTACGCCCTTTGAATAATATTTTCCTATTTACTTGCACATCACCTTGAATACCCCACACAAGACCTTCGACTACCCAATGATTCATGTGATATCTACTAGTTAAGAGTTCATATCCTTCTAGGTCTCAAAACTCTTCAACAGATTTTAACAATTTAAATGGCCAATTTAAATAGTAAATTAAGATCCGGTATTAATATCATCACAATATTTAAAACATATTTTAGTTTCTAATTTTCAAACGAATTTTAGATTATCTTATTTATCTTTTCATAATTGAAAGAAGAAAGTAAAGTAACTACTCAGAATACATTGAATCTAAATAACAAAACATATACATAAAACTTTGAATAAAATTACAAATACTTATCTCAAGTGTTTCTCCAACTGAACCACTGGTTTCTACTGGCTCCAAAGCGAAATACACTTCAAAAGCACCAACTCTTCCAAACTCTCAATACAAACTCTAAATAAAATAAACTCACTAATTTATGAAGGAATGTAAACTAAAAGTATGGCCCTTAAAATTATCTCTTTAATTTTTGGATTTCTTATTGGGCAACTTAGGGTGGGCTTTTTTCTCTGTAGGAATAGCCTCCTATTTATAGGCTTCAAGGGTTGCCTAAGGCACCTCTTCAAAATGTGTCCAAGTTCAATGAATCTTCTAGAAAGTGTGTCCGGCGCCTAGGCGCCGGACTCCTCATCCAGTTCTTTGCACCTCTTCACTTTGGATCGCACCTCTTCACGATCCAAACCGTTTCCAAGCGTCTAAATACAATGTATCACATGTCCTATAATCCAGGAATAACTGCCAATCTTCTAGATGGTCCAATAACTGTTCTAACCGTCAAAATAACTATCCAAAGTAGTTACAAAAACAGTCACAGATTTGGTTTCGAGCTGGCGCTTAGGCGCCGGATTCTAGCGCCTAGGCGCCAGGCTCATTATTTTGGCAATTTTGCATTTTGGCTCCATTTTTGCTCCTTTTTGCTCCTTTTTCAATTTTTTTCATCTTTTTTTTTCCTTTTTGAATATTTTTGCATCACCTACATCCAAAAACATAAAATACCTTTCATTAAAGCATAATATCCTTAAAAATTTGATAAAAATCAAGGCATAAAAACATGTATTTTTTTCATGGATCAAAATCCCCCAAACTTAAACGTTAACTTGTCCTCAAGTAACCCTTTTTACTATATAAAATGTATAACATTTGGAATAAAGGTAAATATTTAAGATTCCTTGTAATTTTCTATTTTATAAAGACTTTAGTAAATCATTAACCAAATTTCACTAACTAAGTTTAATTTTAAGAATTTAAAGAATATTTAACTACCAAATTGTAAGAAAAAAATTTTTCATTCATTTCGAAAATAATTGTAGTTTATTTTATTAAGATCACATAAATTGTTTACGAGAAAAAGATCTTCATGAAAATCTTTTCTATTAAAGATACATGCATAAAATTTAAGTAAAATATATAATTAGTTTTTTTTTTATAAGATAATTCAAGTGAAACCAATTTTTGATTAGGCGTCTCCTCAAGCTTCTCCACACTTCTTTTTTTTTCACAGTGAGGATTACTGTATCTGGATAGCATGTTAATGGTTTTGAACTTCATTATCCTTAACTTATATTTTCAAACTTATACATTTTCACTTAATTATTATAACATGAATAGTTTTCAAAAAGACTTTCAATCTTTTTCTTTTTCAAGTTATAATTCTTGATTTCTTAATACTTCTAAAATTCAATTATCTCTATCATGAATAGAAAAAATTCATAATCTTACTCTTCTTAATGTTGAATAATTCTATTCTTAAAATCAATCAAAGTTATTAAAATTTTTTGTTAAGTTTACTAAATTATTTATAATTTCCAAAATTTAAGTGATCTTAAATAGATTTTTTATTCCTTATGTTATGTTGATATTTTTTTTTTAGAAAATATTAGCACTTTAAGGACAAATGAAATTTAAATTTGCATGTATTTTTCCTTCCCCCAAACTTAAGTTTTGATATATCATGAAAAATTTTAAAGTATGAGAGTAAGAAAGGCATAATTTTAAAAAGGAATTTTTTTTATAAGTATGTAAAAACAGTCTACAAAGAAAAAATTACTTCTACACATGCTTTTTATGAATATTATTGAAATTATGAAGCATATATAAAAGTAAGCAGGCTCAATTTATATATCATTAGCAAAATTAAACGACTATACTAATCACAATAACAAAAACAAAACAACATCAATAACTATATAAGAATACTAAACAGTAGGCTGAAAATATAAATAAATATTTATCATGGAAAATAAAAAAAAAATCATCCATATTTCAGTCTTAAACACTTATTAAACTAGATACTCTAAAAACAGTCTCAACATAAAAAAAAATCCACACAAAGTTACTTAAACAAATCGACACTAACTAACAACAAACTAATCAGTACTAACAAACAAGAAATAAACTAAAAACAGAATCAACTCATCTCCAGAGATAAATCAAGCTACTAATCACTATCTGTAGCCTCTTCATCGTCATCACCAAAAGAAAATTCCACATCCTTTGGATCAACATACGGTGAAAATCTAGGACAGGTAGGGAACTGAAAATCATGCTCACCCTTCAAGTATCTAACTAAAGACTCTGAATACTCAGCATTGTAATCACTTTTCCTTTGGGTATATTCAGATAGATGATCAATCTTCTTATCTATAGTATTTACTCTCCAGAGAGTTAGAAATAACTCATTCTGCTGCTCTAGAAATTGATCATGCATTGATTCCCATAAACTAGATGGTGGCTCAGCAGTAGAAGTAGAAGGTCTAAAAGCAGAAGCTCTACCTGGAGTAGGTACAGAAGTAGAAGGAGCGAGTAGATCTCTTCTCGTGAAGACGATCATAAATACTAACACTCTCCTGCCTGATAGGCTTTGTAGTCTTCGGCTTCTCCTCCGAAATATCAGCAATAACTCCATTGCTCACACATAAAGAATATATCAAGGATGGGAATCCTAATCCCACATAAGTGCTGGATCTTGTAATAGACTCCACAGAATCATAGATAATGCTGCTAACATCTATCGGCTTCCTCTCCTGAATTCAGTAGTTCAGAATAGCTCTATCTCTGTAACCTCACTTAGGTGGTTGGAAGAAAGTAGTCTAGCAGAATTAAAATAGTGCCAGGACTTTGAAATACCATTCAGCGTAGAAGATTTAAAATTTACCTGTTTTTCGTTTCGGATCTTCCAAGCTCCAGTGCCATCAGTTAGATATGCAATAATCATCTCCAAATCTCCTTCAGATGGAGATAGACCAGAATAGTAGCACTCGATTGTAGGTGGTAGGCTGTAGAAAATATTGATCCGTTCCTGAGTGAATCCCACTCTGACACCTCTAAAGAAGACTTCGTAGTCTTCTGCATCCATAAAGTTGGCATAAAACTTTCATACAACAGGAATAACAGCAACGACAGTGAAATAAAAGAATCGTTGCCAGTTGTGTGCAACGATCGTGTTCACGATCATCTCTCCAGGATTGTAAAAACTGCGCTCCGAGATAAATTTCCTTGATGACGCGAATTCGTGATAATGAAAGTTCGCTGCTGCAGCAGCGAACTTGCTGCTGTTGAAATTTTCTCGTGCTTTTTCGCGCTTAGATTTAGGTGTCATCTAAACGTGAAAGAAAACACAAATAAATAAAGGAATAAAAGATCTAAACTCTTTTAAGCTTGAGAAACTTAAAATGAGTTAAGAAAATCCATGGAGAATTTCTAAAAATAAAAAATTTTCTCCAAAATTTTGGTTTTTAGGTTGAAATAAAAAATAAATGGATTAGAAGGTAGATCGACCTTAAGATGAAGAAATCGAGTGATTTCGGGCTTAAATACGTGACGTTTTGACCTCAAGATGGATCTAAGGGGTGTATTTTTGCGAAAATGAGGAAGGGGATGAAGCTTAGGTGCTGTCCATGGCTTTTGGGGGTTTATATCCCGATTTTCGGGTAACAGGCCTAACCGCCGAATTCTGGCGCCTAGGCGCCAGACTTGCCTTTCACAAAAATTATTTTTTAAAAAAATTAATTTTCCACCAAAACTCACAAATTCAACTTCTAATTACTCACATAAGAGTATTGATTCAGTTTCTAACTTCCAAAATATTTTCCAAAAATTTTAAAAATTAAAAATTAAATCCATCAATTAAATACAAGTTTAAGTCGAACTCTTCTAATTCCATTCATAATCTTCGATTTCGGGCTCAATACAATACAAATAAGTACAATAATAAGATTCAAGTCTTACTAATAATTAAACAAAACAATTTTAAAGCAAATACAACACACAATGAACAATAAAACAAACACAACAATCGATTTACCAAATCGATACAACGACACACTAGATAAAGTCTCGATCTAACCACATTTACTATCTAATCTTCAAATTAGAAATTTCCATTTTCATCGCAATGAAGATTACTTGTCCTACTTGGGAAGATCACTAACTCCCTGGGAAAATTCGTAGCCTTTTTCTCGTCGATCCATTTGTTCTTCACATACATCTCCACTTGAGCATCTTGATAGGCCACTTGATGATCAAATTGAAGCTTTGCCTGCCATTCCAGATGCTCGATTTGATGATACATCTCATGGAGACGATCTCCAATACTTTTGAATTCTACTTCAAACTTATCTTGACGACTTGAAAACTTCTCCAAACTAACAGCAATGAAACCATTGAAGTAAGGTTGAGGATCATTAGAATACTTATCTCTAGCATCTTATCCATGATTTCTTCTCTCCATTTCTTCAAAATCTTCTCTTATCTCCTCAAGTATGAAGTGCAAAGGTCGTAACTATGGTTGCTTAGGGATTGGGGATGAAGATGGTGTAGTTTATAGGAGAAAATCATGTGAAAAACTGAAAATTTTTGGTTTTTACACGACCCAGTAACTGTGGCGCTTAGGCGCCAAATCTGGTGCCTAGGCGCAGGACCCATCGACACATAGTTTACTCTGGCGCTTAGGCGCCGGATTTTTGCGCCTAGGCGCCGGAACCATGTTCGACTCCGTTTCGCTTAACGTCAAAGTTCAAAGTTTCGATCTTAAAAATAGGTAAATTAGAATGGTAAAATCAATATAAACTCAGTAATTAAAATAATGAAGGTTAACTTGATCTCCTTTTTACTCACATACAAAATGGAGTGATCCAAAGTCCAAACTTTATATACTTCAAGATGATCTTTAGCTTAAGTCAATAAAGACTTGTTAGCATCCAATTTTCTAAAGTTATATAAAATTAGTCAAGACTGAGGCATAACCTTACATTAAAAATATAAAAATACACAAAAATAACTATGGGTTGCCTCCCATAAAGCGCTTGGTTTAACGTCGTCAGCCCGACCTAATTAAGTCTTTAATCAGGTAGACTTAACTCATAAGCCTCTTTATAAATCATTTTTATTTCTCCCAAATAAGGCTTCAGTCTTAATCCGTTAACATTAAATATTTTTCCCGTTTTGGGGTCTTTAATATCCACAGCTCCATAATGGTATAATTTCTCAATTATATATGGTCCCATAAGTTTTAAAAGAGTATTAAATAATAATACTTCTTGTCCAAGCTCAAAAATTTTCCTTGAAATCATTTTGTCATGCAATTTCTTCATTCTTTCCTTATAAATTCTTGCATTTCCATAAGACTCATTTCTTATCTCTTCCATTTCATTCAGTTGTAATAATCATTTTTCTCCTGCAGTATTCAAATTATATTTGAACTTCTTTATCACCCAATAAGCTTTATGTTCAAGTTCAACAGGTAAGTGAAAATTTCTATCATAAATTAACAGATAAGGTGACATTCCGATAGGTGTCTTATAAGTTGTTCTATAAGCCCATAATGCAAAATCAAGTCTATCAACCCAGTCAATTCTTTTAGGATTAACAGTCTTCTCTAATATTCTTTTAATTTCTCTGTTTGATACTTTAGCCATTCCACTTGTTTGAGGATGATAAGCAGTTGCAATTCTATGTTTAATTCTGAATTTTTTCAGCAATGATTGAATTCTTATATTTCTGAAATTACTTCCGCCAACTGTGATAATTATCTTGGGCATTCCAAGTCTTGTAAAAATCATTTTCTTTAAAAATTTCAAAACACTTTTGGAATCACAGTTAATTAAAGCTACAGCTTCGATCCACTTTGAAACATAATCAACTGCTAATAAAATATAAATTTTTCTAGATGATGGTACGAAAGGTATCATAAAGTCTAAACCCCATACATCGAAAGTTTCGATTTCTAATATAAAGTTTAGAGGCATTTCATCTTTTCTAGATATATTTCCCATTCTTTGACATCGATCACAAGTTTTCACATAATGTCCAACATCTTTAAATAAGGTAGGCCAATAAAATCCAGAATTTAAAATTTTAAATGCAGTTTTATCTACTCCAAAGTGTCTTCCAAATTCAAAATTATGGCATTTTTGAATTATTGCAAATGTTTCTTCATATGGTACACATTTTCAAATCACATAATCTCTTTTTATTTTAAATAAATGAGAATCTTACCAAATATATGATTTACAATCATTCTTGAAATCTTAATATGTTTGTTATTCATCCCATATGGTAAAATATTGTTAACCAAATAGTTAACTATCTAAGCATACCAGGGCATTTGCAATCCTTGAATGAAATATAATTGTTCATCAGGGAATTTCTCATTTGTATTTTATTCATAATTCTTTACTTTATTATTTTTAATTCTTGAGAAATGTTCAGCAATTTGGTTGTCAGTTCCTTTTCTGTTTACTATTTCAAAATCAAATTCTTGTAAAAGTAAAACCCATATGATCAATCTAGGTTTAGCATCTTTTTTAGATATTAAATACTTAATTGTATAATGATCAGTATGTACGACGCATTTCGTTCCAATAAGATATGGTCTAAATTTATCAAAGGCATATACTATTGCTAACAACTCTTTTTTAGTAGTAGTATAATTTATTAGAGTTTCATTTAAAGTTTTGCTAACATAATATATAACTTTGAAAATTTTCTCATATTTTTGTCCCAATACATCTACGATTGCATAATCACTTGCATCACACATTAATTCAAAAGGTTTATTCCAATCAGGTGCAACAATGACATGTGTAGTGATTAATTTTTCTTTTAGAATATTGAACGCATTCAAAGAATCTTCATTAAAATCAAATTTAGCTTCTTTTTCTAATAAATGACAAAGAGGTTTAGCAATTTTAGAAAAATCCTTTATATATCTCCTATAAAATCCAGCATGACCCAGAAAACTTATCACTTCAGTAACGGTATTAGGTGGTTAAAGTTCAGCAATAATTTTCACTTTTGTCTGATCAACTTCCATCCCTATTTATGAAACTATATGTCCAAGTACAATTCCTTCTGTGACCATAAATTGACATTTTTCCCAGTTTAGAACTAACTTTGTTTCTTCACATCTCTTCAAAACTTTTGTTATATTTTACAAGCAAGATTCAAAAAAAGTTCCAAATATTGAAAAATCATCCATAAATACTTTAATTCCTTTATCGATTAAATCACAGAATATTAACATCATACATCTTTGAAAAGTTGCAGGTGCATTGCATAAACTGAAAGGCATTCTTCTAAAGGCAAATGTTCCATAAGAACTTGTAAATGTTGTCTTCTCTTGATCCTCAGGAGCAATTGGTAATTGATGATAATCAGAATATCCATCCATAAAACAGAAATATGAGTGTCCAGCTAGTTTATCCAACATTTGATCCAAGAAAGGTATAGGAAAATGATCCTTTCTAGTGGTGTTATTTAATTTCTGATAGTCAATGCAAATTTGCCAACCAGTAACTTGTCTTGTTGGGATTAATTCATTTTTATCATTAACAATGACAGTTACTCCTCCTTCAAAACACAATGAATAGTACTTACCCATTAGCTATCTGAAATAGGATAAATAATTCCAGCATCTAACCATTTCAAAATCTCTTTCTTAACAACCTCTTTCATAATTGGTTTTAATCTTCTTAAGGGTTCAATAGTAGGTTTACAATTTTCTTCCATTAAATCCTATGCATACAGATTGAAGGGCTTATTCCTTTTATATCTGCAATAGTCCAACCAAAAGCTTTCTTATAATTATTCAGAACTCCTACTAATTTTTCTTCTTGATCTTTGCTTAATTTTGAAGATATAATTACAGGTAACGTTAATGAATTTCCAAGAAATGCATAGTTTAAATGTGCAGATAATATTTTTAATTCCAGTTCAGGGGCTTTTTCAATTTAGAGTAAAAGTATATCATTTTTAGTTGTGTCTAAAATTTCCCAGTTTTCATGAATATAATGAGTTTCTTCAAATAAATTTTCTTCATTTAATGACTCATTATATAACATAGATTCTTTATCTTTATCATCAAAAATGACCTTACATTTTTCTTGATAATGTTTTTCAATTATATAATAAAAAATATCCATCCGATAGCATTTTTCCTTATCAGGATACATCATTGATTTCAGAATATTAAATGTTATCTCTTGATCGTTAATTCTCATTTTTGCACATCAATCATAGCTCGTCTGGTAACTAGAAAAGTTCTCCCTAAAATGATAGGTATTTCTTTATCTTCTTCCATATCTAGAATAATGAAATCCACAGGGATAAGTGATCGATCGATCAGCTAACTGAAGAGTTACGAGTGGCGGGAGAAATCTCTCTTAAATCTAACCTTCGAAAGATTGAAAATGGAATTAGATTAATACTAGCTCCTAAATCACATAAGGCCTTTCCACAGAATATTTCTTCAATAGCACATGTTATAGTGAAACTTCCAGGATCTTTAAGATTCTGAGGTAATTTCTTCTGAATTATTCCACTACATTCTTCACTTAATGCAATAGTTTCATAAGCTTCAAATTTTCTCTTCTTGCTTAAAATATCCTTTATAAATTTTGTATAGCTTGGCATTTGCTCCAAAGCTTCAGTAATAGGAATGTTGATTGTAAGTTTCTTAAAAATTTCAAAGAACTTAGAAAATTTATGGTCAAGCTTCGTTGTTTTAGTCTTTGAGGAAAAGGTGGTGGTGGTCTTTCAACTTCCACTTTAATAGGTACTACGATCAGATCTTTACTTGGAGAAAGGGTATCTTTAGGTTTTTCGATCTCTTGACTTCTTTCTCTTTTTCAATCTCATTCAGTGTTTTATCTTTCAATTCGTTTCCACTTCTGAGTTGTACAGCTTTTGCTTGATCATGTTCTTTTCCAGATTCTTTAGGATTAATTTCAACATTGCTAGGTAGTGTTCCTTGAGGTCTGTAATTAATGAAATTAGTGATTTGACCCATCGATTCTCGATATTATGAATAGCAGTGTTTTGACTTTGTAGTCGATTGCTTAGTTGCAAGATCAATTCTTCTACGAAAACTTTTTCTGTTGATTGTTATAACCAGGGAGGGTAAGTTGGTCTATAGTTTGAATTTCCTTGATTGTTCCGATTTGGATTAACTTGATTATTATTCCATTGTTGATGTCCATTATTCAATTAAAATTAGGATGATTTTTCCAACCGAGATTATAATAATTAGAATAAGGGTTATTATTTTTATTAGCAATAGCTTGCAAAGTTTCCAATGTTTGAGAATCATCAGAATTTGCAGAATTATCATTACTTACAAGCGATATGTTAATAGCAAAATTATCTAATTTCTTAGATATCGCAGCCACTTGTGAAGTTAAAATAGAAAAGGCTTCATTATCTTGAATACCAGCCATTCTTTTAGGATTAACCCTTTCAGAAGGCCATTGAAAATTTTTATTAGCTATTTCTTCAATTAAAGTGTAGGCTTCTTCAAATTTCTTAGCCATTAAAGAACCACCAGAAGCAGCATCAATAATAGATCTAAGTGATCAAATAAGTCCATTATAAAATGTTTGAATAATTAACTAATCTGTCAAAGCATGATGCAGACATTTTCTTATTAGTTCTTTAAATCTTTCCCAAGCTTCATAAATTGTTTCTCCATCAAATTGCGTAAATGAAGTAATATCATTTCTCAATTTAGTAGTTTAGAAGGAGGAAAATATTTAGCAAGGAATTTTGTGCCATATCTGCCAATGTTTTAATATAACAAGTTGTTAATGAATTAAACCACATCTTTGCTTTATCTTTTAAGGAAAAGGGAAATAGTCTAAGCCTAATAGCATCATTAAAAACATTATTATATTTAAAGGTAGCACAAAGTTCTAAAAAACTAGCAAGGTGTAAATTTGGATCATCATTAGGTGTTCCTCCAAATTGATTTTTTGGAACCACTTGAATAATAGAAGGTTTAAGCTCGAGTAAATTAGCATCTACAGCTGACATTTGAATACTAACATGAAGTTCATCAGCTGTTGGGTTTGCATATTCCCTTAATGGTTTATAAATATTTTGTTCATTAATTTCGATTGGATTGTAATTATTGTTATGTAAGTTAGCCATTTATTGATGTTTCAAAATTTTTTTTCCTTTTTTAATTCTTTTAGTTCTTCTTTCTAATTCAGAATCAAAATGTAGTAATCCTTCAGATCCAGAACTACGCATAAATTTTAAAATATTTTTGTTTTGTTTTTGTTTTGTTTTTATGTTTTTTTATCTATCTTTTTTCTTTTTATTTTATTTTTTTACTGGTAATGATGCCAAAAACTTGATACTATGCGACTTTATATATGTTTTTAAATACAAGAATTTGATACCACTATTTAGAATATTTAATTCCTGGCAATTGGCTTCAAAGACTTGATGTGCGATGTTTACTTTTACTTATGAATTTATATTTAGATTTTATAATAATTATTTTAAACGTCACAACTTTAAACGCAAGTATGCGTATCTTTCAAGTAATACGGGGCTCTCAGTGGAGTCACGGTTATCGATCCTACAAGGATAGTGTTTTTATAAAAAGTAAGAAATGTAAGAAATATTTTGGAATTTTTCAAATTAAAAGTAATATATATATATATATATATATATATATATATATTATTTTCAAATTTAATTTACTAACAATTTTTACTATAAGTAAGTAAGCGATAGCAGTAATAAAGTAAAGTAACCAGCAATTAAAATTCAATGCAAGTATAAAAACGACTTTCTCCTTTTCAACTAATCCAAGATTTTTAGAATAGTTATCTTTTGTGGGGAATTTAGATTATGGTACTCTGCCAAATAGAAGCATTCCTATTCTTCACCCTTCGGTCAGAGTGCAAAGAACATTGACTAATATATAGATCGATTCGGGATGTTTTATTAGTAGAATGGGTTAATCTGAGCTCACACTACTAGATGTCGAAAGGGTGGCTATGGTCGGCCCTACCAGTGACCCGTTCCTTTTCTATAAACCAAATTATTAGAATTTAGTCTGTCACTCTAAAAACTAATTAATTTTACGCTCAATAAATAATATCTTCTTATTTATTTGCACTTCACCTTAAATAACCCACGTATAGCCTGCGATTACCTAATGATTCATGTGATATCTACTAGTTAAGAATTTATCTCCGGGTAGGTCTCAAAATTCTTCAACAGGTTTTAACAATTAAAATGGCCAATTTAAAAAGTAAACTAAGATCAGGTATTAATATCATCACAATGTTTTAAATATTTTAAATTTAATTCTCCTACAAAATTTAATTAATTTATTATCTTTTCATAGTTGAAAGGAGAAAGATAACTAACTACTCAAAATAAATTGAATTCACACAACAAAATATATTTATAAAACTTTGAACCAAGGTACAAATACTTATCTGAAGTGTTCCTTCAAGTGATCCGCTGACTTCTACTGACTCCAAAGCAATGATGAAAGACTCCAACAGCAAAAACACACAATAAATACTCAAAATAAACTCACTAAATAATAATAAAGATGGTGGCTCCCTAAAATAATTGGATGGAATATAGTGCTTGAGGACTAAAGATGCAAGAAGGGGTGAAAGAGACTGTAGGGTGCTAAAAGGGGCAATTTTCTCTGTAGAATGGGCTCCTATTTATAGAGCTCTGAATTTGACCAGGGGTTGTTTAAGGCACCTCTTCAAAATTCATCCAAATTCAATGCATAGTCTAGAAGGTAACTGTCGCGCCTAGGCGCCGAGATCTAGTACCTAAGCGCTGGACTCCGTGACCAGGTCTTCACACCTCTTCATTTTGGATAACACCTCTTCGCGATTAAAGCTGTTTCCTTGTGTCCAAATGCATTGTATCACATGTCCTATATATTAGGAGTAACTTCCAGTCTTCTAGAAGCTCCAATAACCGCTTAACTCCATCAAAATAACTCCCCAAAATCATCAAAATAATCTTAACAGTGTCTGTATCGAGCTGGCGCTTAGGAGTCGGATTCTGGCGCCTATGCGCCAGGCCACAGGCCAATAATTTGAATATTTTGCTTCATAAGCTCCATTTTTGCTCTTTTTTGCTCCTTTTTCCATCTTTTTCCTTCCTGGACTCTTTTTTAATTATCTACATCAAAAAACATGAAAATACCTTTCATTAAAGCATAATATCCTTAAGAATTGAATCATAAATAAGGCATAAAATGGGTATTTTTTAGGTAGATCATTCAGTTCCCTACCTGTCCTAGATTTTCACCTTATGTAGATCCGAAGGATGTAGAATTTTGTTTTGGTGACTACGACGACGAGGCTACAGCTAGTGATTAGTAGTTTGATTTACCTCCTAAGATATATTGATTCTGTTTTTAGTATTTGATTTCTAGTATGTTAGTACTGATGAGTCGGATTTTGTTGTTATTTGTTAGTGTTGATTTATTTAATTAACTTTGTGTGGACTTTTAATGTTTAAACTGTTTTAGATCATATATTGTGTTATGTATTAAAGACTGAAGTATGGGTGAATTTTTATTTTCTATGATAAATGTTTTTTTCTGTTTCAGCCTACTGTTTAGTATTCCTGAATAGTTAGTAATTTTGCATGTTTTAAATAAAAAGAGAATAATAAATATATATATATATATATATGAAAAAAAATTGTTGTAGAAATTAACTCGTGCTTTGCAAACTTTTCTATATATGCTTAATCATTTTTGTTACATACATATTGAAACATGTGTAGAAGTAGAAATGAGTTTTTCCTTACTACATCGTCATTGTACCTAGCTAAATTCTTGTTTTATTCTTTCTCTCATGCTTTAGAAAACTTTATGAATCATTTTTATACTAAAGCTGAAGTTTGGGGGAAGGGAAAACATTTTCAAATTTAAATTTTATTTATCCTTAATATACTAATATTTTCTTTAAAAAAATATTAACATAACATAAGGAATGAAAAATCTATTTAATATTACTTAAATTTTTGAATTTATAAATAATTTTGTAGACTTAACTAAAATTTCAATAATTTTGATTAATTTTAAGAATAGAATTATTTAACTTAAAGAATAATAAGATTAAATTTTTTTCTATTTATAGTAAAGGGATTTGTATTTTTGAAATACTAAGGAATCAAGATTATTACTTGAAAAAGAAAAGATTGAAATGATTTTTGAAAAATATTTGTTAAGAACGTCGTATTTATTAAGTGAAAATGTTCAAGTTTTTAAATATAAGTTAAGGATAGTGAAGTTCAAAATCATTAGCAGACTATCCAGATATAGTAATCCTCACAAATTAAAAAAATGGAGGATTGAAAAATATCCTTATAAATGAAAAAAAAAGTAAAAAAAAAAGAAATGTGAGGAGAAGCTTGAGGAGATGTCTAATCAAAAATTAGCTTCACTTGAATTATCTTATAGGAAGAAAACTAATTACATTTCTAACTTAATTTTTATGTACAAATATTTTTACTAGAAAAATTTTTCATGAAAGTCTTTTTCTTGTAAATATTCTATGTGACCTTAATATGATAACTTACAATTATTCTTGAAATAAATGAAAAAATTGAAAGTCTTATGATTTGTTAGTTAACTATTCTTTAAATTCTTAAAATTAAACTTAATTAGTAAAATTTGGTTAAAGATTTGCTAAAGAATTTATAAAACCAAAAATTACAAAGAATCTTAAATATTTAAACTTCATTCCAAATGTTATACATTTTATGTAATTAAAAGGGTTACTTGAGGACAAGTAATGTTTAAGTTTGGGGAATTTGATCCACTTTAAAAATACCTATTTTTATGCTTTATTTATGATTCAATTCTTAAGGATATTATGCTTTAATGAAAGGTATTTTTATTTTTTTAGATGTAGGAGATAAAAAAAGAGTTCAAGAAGGAAAAAGGAGAAAGAAGGAGCAAAAATAGAGCTAAAAAGCAAAGTTGCCAAAATTTTACGTCTGGCGCCTAGGCGCCAGAATCCGGCGCCTAGGCGCCAGAATCCGGCGCCTAAGCGCCAGTTTGATACATAATCAGATAAGATTTTTGACGACTTTGGGCAGTTATTTTGATGGTGCTAAGCAGTTATCAGACCTCCTAGAAGATTGAAAGTTACTCCTAATACATAAGACATGTGATACAATGCATCTGGATACGGGAAAACAGTTTTAATCGCGAAGAGGTCCGATCCAAAGTGAAGAGATACGAAGAATTGGTCATGGAGTCTGGTGCCTAGGCGCCGGATTCTGGCGCCTAGCGCCTAGGCGCCACAATTATTTTCTAGAAGATTCATTGTATTTGGAAGAATTTTGAAGAGGTTCTTTAAGCAACCCTTTGTCATTTTTGAAGCTCTATAAATAGGAGTCAATTCTACAGAGAAAAGTGCCCCCAAGCACCCTAGTTTTCTCTCACGCTTGAAAATAATTTTAGGGAGCCACCTTTTTAAGTAATTAGTGAGTTTATTTTAGTTATTTTGAGTGTTACTACTCAATTCCTGGAGTATTAAGTGTGATTTTGTAAGTCTTGGTGTTGTTGAAGTCTTTCATTTTGCATTGGACTCAGTAGGAGTCAGCGGATCACTTGAAGGAACATTTCAGATAAGTATTTGTAACTTGGTTCAAAGTTTTATAAATATGTTTTGTTGTATGAATTCAATGTGTTCTGAGTTGTTAGTTTTCTTTCTCCTTTCAACTATGAAGAGATAATAAGATAATCTAATTTCGTTAGAGAAGTTAACTTTAAAATTTTTAGTTATTCTGATGATATTAATACCTGATCTTAATTTACTTTTTAAACTGACCATTTAAATTGTTAAAACATGTTGAAGAATTCTGAGACCTATCCGGAGATGAGTTCTTAACTAGTAGATATCACATGAATCATTGGGTAATCGAAGGTTATATGCGGGTTATTCAAAGTGAAGTGAAAATAAATAGAGAGATATTGTTTATTGGGCGTAGAATTAATTAGTTTTTAGAGTGACATACTAAATTATAATAATATGGTTTATAGAAAAGGAACGGGTCACTAGTAGGGTTGACCATAGCCACCCATTGGACATCTAGAAGTGTGAGCCTAGATTAACCCATCTACTAATAATACATCCTGAACCGATCTATAGATTAGCCAATGTTCTTTATACTATCGAGCGAAGGTAAAGAATATGAATGCTTCTATTTGACACAATACCATAATTTCAAGTTCTCAACAAATGATAACTATTCTGAAAAATCTTGAATTAGTTGAAAAAGGAGAAAGTTGTTTTATTTATACTTGCATTAACATTTTACTTTATTCTTGTTTATTTGCATTTAGTAGAAATTTAACTAAACTTAAAAATCTGAATTTTGAAAAGAAATAAAAATAATAATTACTTTTAATTTGAAAATCTAATATATTTCTTAAATTTTATTTTTTACTTAATCTTCCCTGTGGGATCGATAACCAGGACTCTAATAGAGCCCTGTATTACTTGAAACAATACGTATACTTGCATTTGAAATTGTGACTTTTACAAAAATTATTATAAATATTTAAGTATAAATTCATAAATTCTTGCATTCGTAAAGGTCGGCCAAGTCACTCAACATAATGAGACTATGGACACTAGCCTACTTGGACATCGACGCTCGAGAACTTTCTTTGGATAAAATGATTCTCAAATGATTCAACCAAGAAGGAGAAAGAGCCCTTGGGTCTATAACGCTACCAATGAAAGTTGGAAATCTAGTAAAATTGTAAAATTCTATGTCATCGATGTAGATACATCGTTCAATACCCTGCTTGGTCGATCGTGGCTTCACGAGTACAATATGGTCTAGTCGTCGCTGAACTAGTGCATCAAATACTACAAGGATGGACAAGAACATTGCATTAAAAGAGATTTACAACCTTTCTCAATACATGAAGTAGGCATTCACGAAGACGCCGCTTACTACGCTCTCCCGAAGAAAACAATACTGTCAAGAGAAATTGTGACAAGTAAAGCAGAAGATTCAGAAGAACTATGAGAACGGGACCATACGGCTCCAGTTCAATGATCTCCCGCCACTCCTTCGCAATGAGTTAGTGGAGGTTCTTTTAGCCCACACATCCGAGGTCGAGGCCGGGAGCGTGGTCGAGGAAGAACTCACTAGATTGTTGAACGTACGAAGCCACCGATCAACATTAAAGTAGAAGGAAACTCCGAAGAAGATAAAGAAACAATGATGATAAGTCAGAAGAATGCTCAGCTCGAGATTTCTACAGATGACACAGAAAAAGATGAAAATGAATCAATTTATGATCGAATTAATCATTATGTGCAAGCCACGACTCTAACTCTGATCCATCCTCAAGAGATCGAGAGTATGGAAGTCAACGAAGTCCATAATGATGTTTTTAAACCGATCAAGTTTTATAAAGCTTCTCCTTCTACTTCTGAACCTTGTGTAATTCTCAAAGAAAGTGATTCTAATGAATTAATGGAACTACCTTTTGGTTACTTTTCGCCCTATGTACAAAAGTTAATTCAACAAGGACACGTGCCAAAATAAATGCCAAAAGATAAGTTACAATCGTTTGAAAAATTATGGACCACGAAAGGAAAGGAACTTAACACGAAAGAAGGTCTTGGATTTGGTATGATTGGACCCGTCGATGACTCGGGATTTTGCATGGTTCTTACTAGTCAGCCAGTGGAAGATTGTCTGAACGTCTAAGATGAATACGAATATCAATCAATAGAAGAGGCTCCACTAGAATTCGAAGAAGAAATCAAATCTACAGTCTACGAATTAAAGGAGATCAATCTAGGGACTGAGGAGTAGCCCCGACTGACTTTCATAAGTTCGTTGCTCAACAAAGAAGAGGTTACTAACTTGGTCAGGTTACTGTCAGAATTCAAAGATTGCTTCTCTTGGAGCTATGACAAAATTTCTAGACTATCTCCAGAGGTTGCAGTTCACCGACTAAGAATGGATCAAAGTACAATACCAGTAAAAAAAGCCCCCAGAAGAATGCGCCTCGAAATCGAACATTAAGTTACAGCAAAGATAAAGAAATTAATAGATTTAAAATTTGTCCGAGAAGAGCAATATCTTACATGGCTAGCCAATGTCGTGTCAGTAAAGAAGAAAAATGGATAGATCCGAGTGTGTGTCAACTTCAGAGACTTAAATAAAGCATGCCCGAATGATGAGTTTTTATTACTGATACTAGAGTTAATGGTAGACATTGCATCGTCACAAGAAATTTTCTCTTTCATGGATAGATTGTCAGGCTACAACCAAATCAAGATGGCTCCAGAAGATGCAATGCTTACACCATTTAGAACTTCGATCGGAATTTACTGCTACACCGTGATGCCGTTTGGATTGAAGAACACAGAAGCAACATACCAAAGAGCAATGACGAAGATCTTCAATGACCTCATTCACAACCAGTGGAATGCTACGTGGATGACTTGGTTATCAAGAGCAAAGTAAAGGACAATCACCAAAATGATTTGAGGATCATATTTGAACGATTACAACAATACAATCTAAAGATGAATCCCTTAAAATGCGCTTTCGGCATTACCTCTGGGAAATTTCTAGGATTTGTTATCCATCACCGGGGAATCGAAATCAACTCAGAAAATATTAAAGCGATATTAGAAATGCCTTCTCCCAGAGCCTTGAAACAATTACGTTCTTTTCAAGAAAAATTGTCATATCTGAGACACTTTATCTCTAATTTCTCATGAAGGTGTCTTCCCTTTTCTAACCTACTTTGAAAGAATGTCACATTTAATTGGGGAGAGTCGTGTCAACGAGCATTTGAAGACATTAAACGATGTCTAACGACACCTCCTATTTTGGCAACCCCTATCTCGGATAGGCTGTTGATACTTTATACTGCGGCTTTGGATGAATCCCTTAGAGCCTTACTTGCCCAAGTCAATGATGAGGGTAAAGAAAACATACTCTACTACCTGAGTCGACTTTTAATACTGACAAAAGTAAAGTATTCTCCTATTGAGAAAGATTGTCTGGCTTTGGTTTTCACCTCTCAAAAGCTCAGAAACTACATGTTATCTCATAAGGTCAACCTGATCTCGAAATTTGATCCATTAGAATATTTGATGACCCGACCACACTTTCCGGACACTTAGCAAGGTGGTCGATGATCTTATTGTAATTTGACATAACTTTTGTGCCTCTTCGCACTATCAAAGGGCAGATTCTCACAGATTTTCTCACAGTGCACCCACTGCTAGCTGGGTCCCAGCTCAATAACGAACTACCAGACGAAAAGATACTACAAATAGAGCAGCCCAGTGCCAGACGTTGGGAAATGTACTTTGACAAAGCGTCATCAGCCCGAAGAGATAAAGGACAACAGACAATGATACCCGACAAAGCAAAAATTGGTTTGGTCTTCGTAACTCCAGATTAGGTGATGATGAGATTCTCCTACCACTTGTCAGAGTCATGTACCAATAACGAAGCAGAATATGAAGCTCTAATCACCATTTTGGAATTAGCAATACTAATGGAAATAACGGACATTGCCATTTATGGCGACTCACAACTCGTCATTCAACAAGTGGTAGGAAAATACAAAATTCTAAAAGCAAGATTAGAAGAATACCACCAGTACACAATGAAATTACTCAAGCAAATTTCGAGTGTGATATTCTATAAAATTCCTTAAGCAGACAACACCCGGGCGGATGCTTTTGCTAAACTCACTAAAGAATTGGCTTGTCCACCCGAAGACTCTATAGATATTACGGTACAGGGATGTCATGTTTTGTCACAAATCGACATCGACAGTTTGCACAAGCTTGGAAAAGAAGAGATAGCAGCCACAGTGGCAAATGATACAAAATATTAGCGTCAACCATTGATATAATATTTGCAAATAGGAAGGTTGCCAGAAGACAAATCAACAATGCATCAGACTCAGAAGAGAGCTCTCTCATATGCATTAATTAATAGTGTTCTATACAAAAGATCCTTCGAAAAAATGTGGCTCAGATGCCTCAGCAGAGCAGAAGCACAGAAAATCGTCAAAGAAGTGCATGCCAGATTGTGTGGTGCTCACCAGTCAAAACCAAAAATGAAGATGAAAATAAAAAAACTCGGATACTACTGGCCGGCAATGATGACAGACTGCATGGATACAACAAAGAAATATCATTAATGCCAAGTACAGGGAGTGGTCTTGCCCAACCTCCGAATGTTCTGCACCCTACGATCGCCTCATGGCCATTCAAGTGTTGGGGCACGGATATAGTGGGTCCGATAGACCCTCCGTCTTCAAAAGGATACAGATTTATACTCGCAGCTACAAACTACTTCTCCATGTGGGTAGAGGTAGTTCTGCTACAGGAGGTTACAGCACAGCAAGTTCTAAAGTTCTTTAAGAATCAGGTTGTCTACCGCTTCAGTGTACCGCGCAGGATCATTTCTGAAAATGGGTCTGCCTTCAAGAGCACGAAAATCAATAACTTCGTCAAAAGACACGGGATAGATTGGAGATACTCGATGATCTACTACCCCAAAGCAAATGGCTTGGCAGAAGCCTTCAACAAGACGCTCGTTCAAATTCTAAAGAAGATGCTCAACGACAACAAAAGAGGACGACACGAGAAATTGCTAGAAGCTCTGTGGGCCTACAAAATGACAGTCAGAAAGCTGACGTAGTCTACACCGTATGCACTTTTGTACAAGTCCGAGGCAGTCCTTCTGCTTGAAGTTCAGCTATCGTCACTTCGGATTGTTGTCGCCAATCAAATTTCAATAGAAGAAAATGCCAAACTACGACTGGCAGAACTGGAAAGTCTTGAAGGAAGAAGATTTCTTGCACAGCAGAGTTTGGAACTCTACCAAGTAAAGATGATTCAAGCCCATGATAAATTGGTCCTCCAGATGTCGTTCAAAACTGGTGACCTCGTGCTCGTTCTCAGAAGGCCTATTTTTGTACATTGCAAGATAGGCGAAAAATTTGAACTGACCTGAGAAGGACCATTTATGTTGGAGAAGGTTTACTCTGGAGGATCATACCAGTTGGTAGATTCTCAAGGGGAGAGACCCATGTTGCCAATAAATGGCCGATATTTCAAGAAGTACTAAATGACATGAGGAATTTGGAGAAAGATTTCCATTCTGATGTAGACTGGGGCCAGCGTCTGTGACTGGTTCCAAATCCTATAACAAAAGAAAGTTAAATAAAATAAAGTAAAATTTTCTCACAAAATAAAATACGCTTGTTGAAATTTCTAAATCTAAATCTCATGAAATTATATTAAATAAGATAATGACATCAAAACAATTATAAAACTTATTAAAACAAAAAGATAATGATTTTTGTCCTTTCCTTGTTTTTGCACAACACCACCCACTAACATGCCCCTTGTTTACTTGTGCAGGCGGTGTCGGGTTGCGAGTTAGTGTTTGCCTCCGTAAACGGCTTGGACTTCGCGTCTTGAAAAAGAAACAAACAAAAAGAAGGCTACAGACATGAAGTCGATGAGGAAAAGTGGTCGCAGAGATACCAGACAGACGTCAGGATATGGAGGAACTGGGGGATTCGTCGACCTTTACCTCCTCGATGCGAGACATACTCAGGTTTCATCCATGATCACTACTCCGGAAGGTAATCTTGTTGCTACTTCAGCTGAGAGAGTTCTAGATGCGCCGTTGGCACGTACAAAAAGAAGAAATGCAAATCTCCACAAGCGTCTCTTGGACAGGATAGAGAGGAGACAGGCTCGGGAGCTAGCCGCCATGCTATCTCCCATTCCAGAAGATTCTTGCAATCCTGAAATGAAAGAAACTGACGACAATGCACCGCGCACCGATACCGAGCTGGAGACTGCAAAGGATCCCGTACCAACATTCGATCCAATGGAAGAAATTTTGACAGGGTGTCCAACTTACGACTCAGGTTTACTCAGAATGCTTATAGTGTCAGGGGCATTTTCGGAATGCCCGGAATGTCATGTATTACAGCTTGAAAAATATGGCACATTTGAGGCATATGCAGCTGACTCAATGCTACTCAGGATCCGGGAATGTCCTGAGGTAGAGCCATAGGTGCCATAGTTTGTCCTGCCGCCGCCATGGCGAGGATTTCCGGACTACATCATGGCAAAGATCAGAAGAATCATAAAGCAAGAATTTCAACACTACGAAGACATACAAGGAAAGTTTGTCAATATCTTGGAAGGACTCCAGCTATACATCGACGTATTCTCGAGGAAGGATGAAGAAGAAATTTTGTACTACATCAACACCCTGCAAGCATTGGGTAGAGCAGGCCATCTGAGGCTGAGGACATATACAAAGTCATCAAAATGGAAAAGAGGAAAAGGCAGAGTCACTATTCAGTGTGGCTGCTATTATAACTTTGCATTAGATCGACAAGGCAATCCCCGGGATCTTGCAGCATGACGAGGTAGACCCGATGCCACCACAGATTAAGAAAATGATAAAGAGGATGGTCGATTGGTATGTGTTACCGATAGACTGTATTCCCAACAGCTGCATGATAAATATTTATGAGGACGGGGACTGTATCCTACCTCATATCGACCACCATGACTTTGTGAGACTCTTCTGTACGGTCTCCCTTATAAGTGAAAAAAAATATCTTATTTGGATGAGAAATTCATATTATCAGACCGGGAGAATTCTGAGGTTCTATTGAAATCCCTGTGTCAATCAGATCAGTGCTGGTATTAAAAGGAAATGGAGCAGACTTAGCAAAGCACATCATTACAAGAGTCGGAAGAAAAAGGGTGTCAGTCACTTTCAGAAGGATGGATGAAGATAAAGCGTCATTTTACTATGAGCCAGATCCAAAACTGGAGAACTTTCATCCTTTGCCACTGTGACGGGTGTACCTCCGGGTGTTCGCGAGGGGCCTTTTGTTCTGGAGCGTAACCTTGGCAGGTTGGCAAGTCCCCACAACAGTCTCAGATAGCAGAAATCTACCGCCCCTTTCAGCGGTTCATGACAGTTAGTGTCGCCAATTTTTGTAGCAGCCAGATAATATGATATGCCAGCTCTGTTTTGTTTTGTACGCATGATCTACTTTTGGATGCTTATCAGCATATGATCAGTTGTACTACTTTCAACAAAATTAATGAAGATTTCTATTTTCAAAAATGTTTTATGTTCAGCGTGATAGTCGAAAGCTGTTGAACCACATATTTGGTTCCAAAATGAAAAGGACAAAGAATAATAATACAGAAGAAAAAGATAAAATCATGACAAAGTAAAATTAAAACTGAAATGAACCCCAAAACTTAAATCAATGGAAAATGAAGTCAAAATTGAAATTTGAAATTGAAATTTAAAATTGAAATTTAAATCATATGAAATATAATGAAATGAAACAAATTGAAATAAAATGATAAGTTAAAAACAAACAAATGATAATGCTCTTTCTCTTTCTTGAAAACCTGCAAATCTTGCAATGACTACTAGTCGTGGCCAAGTTGCATCAATTCTACCTTCTCTGAAAGGTCAACATCAGGCTTTCTCTAAATCATTAAAATCTCGGGGGTAGTACTTGAATCCTGCTTCCCCTCTGTCACCTCTTAGGTTGGATATGAGTCCTTGTGCTTTCATTCCTAATGTGATATTATGCTACCTTCTGAGTTGGATGTAAGTCCTTGAGCTTTCCTCCTCAATGTGACAAAATTCCCTAATTTTCCATCATCCTTCTGAGAGATTTTTCCACCCTCCATGAAATTCTGGGAATGGAGCTCAGTCGTCCAATTTCTCCCAAAATTCCCTAATTTTCCATCTTCCTTCCGAAAAATTTTTCCACCTTCCATGAAATTCCGGGAACAGAGCTTAGTCGTCTGATTTCCCCTAAATTTCCCTAATTTTCCATCATCCTTCCAAGAAAATTTTCCACCCTCCATGAAATTCCAGGAATAGAGCTTAGTCGTATGATTTCCCCCAAAATTCCTTAATTTTCCATCATCCTTCTGAAAAATTTTTCCACTCTACATGAAATTCTGAGAACGAAGCTTAGTCGTTCGATTTCCCCCAAAATTCCCTAATTTTCCATCTCCCTTCCAAGAAATTTTTTTCTCTTTCCATAAAATTCTGGGAACGGAGCTTAGCTGTCCGATTTCCCCCAAAATTCCCTAATTTTCCATCTCCCTTATGAGAAATTTTTCCACCTTCCATGAAATTCCGGGAACAGAGCTTAGTCGTCCGATTTCCCCCAAAATTCCCTAATTTTCCCTCTTCTTTCTCAGAATTTTTTCTACCCTCCATGAAATTTCGGGAACAGAGCTTAGTCGTCCGATTTCCCCCAAAATTTCTTAATTTTCCATCATCCTTCTGAGAAATTTTTCCACCTTCTATGAAATTCTGGGAACGGAGTTTAGTCGTCCGATTTCCCCCAAATTTCCCTAATTTTCCATCTCCCTTTCGAGAAATTTTTCCGCCTTCCATGAAATTCTGGGATCGGTACCGAAATTGTGATTTCCCCTCTATATCTAAAAATTTCCAACAAAATTAAAATCTTCAAATTTAAAATTCCGTAAATTCTGAAATTTCCATGAAGTCCATAAAATTTAAAATTGAAATTTAAAACTCAAAATCATATTGAAATTCAAACTTAAAAATTTAAATCCAAAATCAAATCAAATTCCTAACACAAATTCCAAATTCAAATCAATTCGGATCGGACTCCTTTAGAGTTTGAAATTTGAAATCCATAGACTCTTTCATGAAGGTATTCCATTTTCCTTCCACAACAAGAGTTCCCGGGACTTGAAGTTCTATCTCCTAAGCCCCAGTGGAAACTTTCTTACTAAATTATATTTTGTCTTGAGTTTTGACTCAGACACTTGTGTTGGTTTTGTTGATTTCTTCGGTCAACACCAATACGTGCAGTGTGCTTGCCCAGCACACCACACCTATTGGGGGTCCATTTGTTGACCTCACTTTTGGTTGAGGTCTAGTACTTCTTTAGAATAGCCTAGGTTCTAGCCATAGGACTTTCTTGGTGAATTTCTTAAAAGTCTAGTCATGGAACCCTCCCCATAGAAATTCAAACTTTTCTTACTTCACTGGGAGTTTTCATATGCTTAAGGCCTAACCTCCAGCTTTGGGAGGAAGAGACCAAGCATAAGCAAAGCCCAGGGGAAGTCTCCTACAGGTGGTCAGGCCATAGGATCTACCCTGGGAAGTTTGGAGCTTACACCACACTCACACTATACACTCACAACTCTAAACAAGGCACTTCACCTTTAGTTCCCTAACTCTTTGGAAACTCATGTAAGTGGGTTTTCCAAGCTCTTAGCCTCAGGCTAGGGTTTGGCTAGTATCAACAGAAAGAGGACCAAATGAGTGTGACCCTTGGTCCATAGCTCAATTTAAATAATTCCATGTTACTCGTTTCCGACCAATCCCAATTTTTGCCAAAAATTCAATTTCTAACCCATTTGCCCCAAAAATTACCCAAATTTCCCAAAATATCTAAAATATCCCCAAAGTCCTAAAATTCACCAAAATTCCCCAAAATTCCCCAAAATTTACCCAAAATTCCTTAAAATCAATTCAAAATAGCTCCCACCTCTTAAATCCACCAAAACACCCAATACACTCCAAATAACATCCATATACCCTAAATACCCCTCTTGGCCAAAAATCCCAAAACTTCCAAAAATTTCCAAAAAATTTCAAAATCTCCCAAATATTCCCAATTTCATTTCTCTCAACTACCACATGACCCAATTTAGCCCAATTTAACTAAGAGCCCCAATTTGACCCATTTAACCCAAAAGTGCCCAAATTAAACCCAATGTCTAACCAATTGATCCCAATCTTACCCAATTTCAATTTCAAACTTTAATTCAATATTCTCAATATCAATCCAAACCAAATCTAAGCCCAATTTGACCCACATTTGAGTTCAATTCCACTTAAAACCCAAAATCTTTAATTTTGCCTAAGTGGCCCAAATCCCCCAAATTTACCTAACCTCAATCAATTTCCCCCAGTTTCAATTCTAAACCCTTCCTAACACTCCCATAAATTAAATTGAATCATCAATGGTCTCCAATTTGAGCTCAAGTATCACCCAAGTCCACTTAAAGTCCAAAACTCCTAATTTTAACCCAAATCCAACATATGCCAAAAATCTCCTAAATTTGTTGCCATATTCCCAAAATATTCACCCAATTGATATTAGGGACTCTTCACCACATTCTCTTAAACCATTTGAAACCTTCAATTGGGTCTAAAGCCCACTCTAGCCCAACCTAAACCGAAACTTAGCCAACTTACCCCAAATTGACCAAAATCCCAAAATCTACCAAATTGAACCCTCAAATGAACTCAAAACCACTCCAAGTCTTCATGAAAAGTCTTCCTTACAATCATATACACAATGTTTCTCAATCAATTTGGTCCAGCTCAAGCTCAAACCCAAGCTAGCCGAACCTAAACCTAAAGTGATCTAAATTGAACCTATGACCTAATGACACTTAAATTGAACCCAATCGAACCAATTTGACCAAACCAACTTCATGGCAGCCAACCCTTAGCCTCCTAGGACTAGTTTGACGTTACCCAATTTAATTCCCTTGAGCCATGGACCAATGGTCCACCACTTTGGACCATTGGGTTTAGCCACTTGGCTAAGCTTAAGTCTCTTCACCAAATCCTACTCAAGCAATCTCCCTGTCAGGTTTAATTGCACTGAGCTACTCCTCCTCAGCCTACCAATTGCCTGCTCTATCATTGTCAGCCGCTCCAGCCGCCGAAACAGCTCAGCCTAAGCGCCTCCATACCACTTTAAAACCAAAATTGGACATTGTTAGTGAGGGATCACCTCAGTGATCAGTGGCCCTACTCAGCCCTCATCCTAAGAGGCCCAGGGCACTTATTGCCTAGCCCTGAGCTCCCCTCTCCGGTGAGTCCTATAAAATGGCTCCTCCACGACCAAATTTTAGGTGCTAAAATTTTCTAAATAAAACTCTCCCAAACTGCTCCCAGACCACATTCCAACCAAGGGAAGAAGATCCTCACCATTCTCCTGGCCTGAATTCCACCACCTGAGCTTAATTTTCTAGTCGAAAGTCAAGCCAGAAACAGGACACTCCTGAAACCTCCACCAAAATCAAATTTAACTAACCCACACCATCCCCACACTAAGAGAAGAAGCTCCCCAGTGAAAGCCCCATCACCAGGCCACCCATCTGTGCTATCGGCCAGAGCTCTAAATCGGCCTTGGTCGAACTTGGGTCTAGGCAATTCACCATGACCAGAGGCTCAATCTGTAGGCTCCTTGGACCTCCACGAACGTGCCGAGCATCTCTGATTGAGGTCTCACCTCTTAGAGAAAAGGTATTGAACTCCTCCTTACGAGCTTCCATGAATTCTCCATTCCATTCTATTTAATTTCAATGCACGTTAGCCGTATGGATAGCTTTGTCTAAGCTAAACGAGCATTTAGAAATAAACCACACACGATTTTGTGAAGTATAGCTCGAGATCTTAATGTTTTGGTGTGGATGGCTCTCAGGTTTAACCAGACGGGGACGAAGCTTAGCGATCGTTGGATGGCTTGTGTATCAAATGGATGGCGGAGATCAAGCCGGATGATCCAAGAAAAAAATACATGTTTTTACGCCTTGATTTTTATCAAATTTTAAAGGATATTATGCTTTAATGAAAGGTATTTTATGTTTTTGGATGTAGGTGATGCAAAAATGTTCAAAAAGGAAAAAAAGATGAAAAAGAATGAAAAGGAGCAAAATGGAGCAAAATGGAGCCAAAATGCAAAATTGCCAAAATAATGAGCCTGGCGCCTAGGCGCTAGAATCCGACGCCTAAGAACCAGCTCGATACTAAATCTATGAAAATTTTTGTAACTACTTTGGACATTTATTTTGACGATTAGAGCGGTTATTACACCCTCTAGAAGATTGGCAGTTATTCCTGGATTATAGGACATGTGATACATTATATTTAGATGCTTGGAAACTGTTTGTATCGTGAAGAGGTGCGATCCAAAGTGAAGAGATGCGAAGAACTGGACGCGGAGCCTGGCGTCTAGGCTCCAGATGCCGGCGCCAAGGCGCCAGACACACTTTCTAGAAGATTCATTGAACTTGGACACATTTTGAAGAGGTGCCTTAGGCAACCCTTGAAGCCTATAAATAGGAGGCTATTCCTACAGAGAAAAATGCCCACCCCAAGTAGCCCAATAAGAAATCCAAAAATTAGAGAGATAATTTTAAGGGCCATACTTTTAGTTTACTTTCCATCATAAATTAGTGAGTTTATTTTATTTAGACTTTGTATTGAGAGTTTGGAAGAGTTAGTTCTTTTGAAGTCTATTTCGCTTTGGAGTCAGTAGGAACCAGAGGTTCAGTTGGAAAAACACTTGAGTAAGTATTTGTAATTTTATTCAAAGTTTTATTTATATGTTTTGTTATTTAGATTCAATGTGTTCTAAGTAGTTACTTTACTTTCTCCTTTCAATTATGAAAAGATAAATAAGATAATCTAAAATTCGTTGGAGAATTAGAAACTAAAGTATGTTTTAAATATTGTGATGATATTAATACCGGATCTTAATTTACTATTTAAATTGGTCATTTAAATTGTTAAAATCTGTTGAAGAGTTTTGAGACCTAGAAGGAGATGAATCTTAACTAGTAGATATCACATTTATAAAAATAAAAATAAAAAAAAGTAAGTAGAGATTTTATTTCTTGTTATTTTATTTTACTTTTTATTTACTTTTTATGCGTAGTTCTGGTTCTGAAGGATTATTACTTTTAGATTCTGAATTAGAAAGAACTGTTAGAAGAATTAAAAAAGGAAAAAAATTCAAAAATATCAAGAGATGGCTAATTTACATAACAATTTACAAAATTCAATTGAAATTAATGAACAAAATATTTACAAACCATTAAGGGGTTATGTTAACCCTACAGTTGATGAACTTCATAATAGTATTCAAATACCTACTGTAGATGCTAATTCTTTTGAGCTTAAACCGTCTATTATTCAAATGGTTCAAAATAATCAATTTGGGGGAACACCAAATGAGGATCCAAATTTATACCTTGCTAGTTTTTTAGAACTTTGTGCTACCTTTAAATATAACAATGTTTATAATGATGCTATTAAACTTAGACTCTTTCCTTTCTCTTTAAGAGATAAAGCAAAAATGTGGTTGAACTCATTAGCAACAGGTTCTATTAAAACACAGGCTGAAATGGCACAAAAATTCCTTGCTAAATATTTCCCTTCTTCTAAAACTACTAAATTAAGAAATGACATTACTTCATTTAGTCAATTTGACGGGGAGACAATTTATGAAACTTGGGAAAGATTTAAAGAAATATTAAGAAAATGTCCTCATCATGCTTTACCTGATTAGTTAATTATTGAAACATTTTATAACAGACTTATTGGATCACTGAAATCAATTATTGATCTGTCACGCTTGGAGGTTCTTTAATGGCTAAATCATTTGAAGAAACTTATACTTTAATTAAAGAAATGGCTAACAATAATTTTCAATGGCCTTCTGAAAGGATTAATCCTAAAAGAATGGAAAGTATTCATGATAACGAAGCCTTTTCTATCTTAGCTTCACAAGTAGCTGCAATATCTAAGAAATTAGATAATTTTACTATCAATGTATCACATAACAATTCTGCTAATATGGAAGATTCTCAAACTATTGAAACTTTACAAGCTATTGCTAGTAAAAATAATCCTTATTCAAATTATTATAATCCTGGATGGAAAAATCACCCAAATTTTAACTGGAATAATTCACAACAACAATGGGGTAATAATCAATCTTGTGCAACTGGAAATTGGAATAATCAAGTAAATTCAAATTATAAACCTCCTGGATTTAATAATCAATAAAAGAAGTTATCTGTAGAAGAATTAATTTTACAACTGAGTAATCAATTACAGAATCAAAACACTGCTATTCGTAATATTGAGAATCAAATGGGACAAATCGCTAATTTAATTAAGTACAGACCTCCAGGAACACTTCCTAGTAATGTTGAAATCAATCCAAAAGAAACTGAAAAAGAACATGAACATGTTAAAGATGTACAACTTAGAAGTGGAAAGGAATTAAAAGAAAGAATTCAGAATGAAATTGAAAATGAGATTGAGGTAGAAGAGATTGAAAAACCTAAAGAAACTCCTTCTCCTAGTAAAGATCAGACTGTTATTCCTATTAATGTGGAAGTTAAAAAACCACCAACACCTTTTCCTCAAAGATTAAAACAGCAGAAGCTTGATCATCAATTTTCTAAATTCTTTGAAATTTTTAAGAAACTTACCATTAACATACCTTTTGTCGAAGCTTTGGAACGGATGCCAACTTATGCAAAATTTATGAAGGATATTTTAAGTAAGAAACGAAAATTTGAAGCTTTTGAAACTGTTGCATTAAGTGAAGAATTTAGTGCAATAATTCAAAAGAAATTACCTCAGAAACATAAAGATCATGGAAGTTTCACTATACCTTGTGCTATTGGAGAAAAATTTTGTGGAAAAGCTTTATGTGATTTAGGAGCAAGTATTAATCTCATGCCATTTTCTATTTTTTGAAGGTTGAATTTTGGAGAGATTACTCCCACCACTGTAACCCTTCAGTTAGCTGATAGATCTATCACTTACTCTAAAGGAGTTATAGAGGATCTTCTTGTTAAAGTGGATAAATTTATTTTCCCTGTGGATTTCATTGTGCTTGATATGGAAGAAGATAAAGAAATACCTATTATTTTAGGGAGACCTTTTCTAGCTACCCGACGGGCTATGATTGATGTGCAAAAAGGAGAATTAACTATAAGAGTTAATGATCAAAAGATTAAATTCAATGTCCTTAAATCAATGAAGTACCCTGATAAAGAAAAATACTATCGAATGGATATTATTGATTATATAATTGAAAAACATTATCAAGAAAATGTAAAGTCATTTCTGAAGAAAAAATTAAATTATTAACTGACGAAAATGAAGAACTAAAAGAAGAAGAATTATTTAAAGAAACTCATTATATTAAAGATAACTGAGAACTTTTAGACATAACACAAAATGAAATACTTTTACCCTCAATTAAAAATGCCCCTGAACTGGAATTAAAAATGTTACCTACATAAAAGTATGTTTTTCTTGGAAATTCATTAACTTTACATGTTATTATTTCTTTTAAACTAAGCTTAGATCAAGAAGAAAAATTAATAGGAGTGTTAAAGAATTATAAGAAAGCTTTTGTTTGGACTATTGCTGATATAAGAGAAATAAGCCCTTCCATCTGTATGCATAGGATTTTAATGGAAGAAGATTTTAAACCTAATATTGAACCTCAAAAAAGATTAAATCCTATTATGAAAGAGGTTGTTAAAAAAGAAATTTTAATATGGTTAGATGGTGGAATTATTTATCCTATTTCGGATAGTCAATGGGTGAGTCCTTATCATTGTGTTCCAAAGAAAAGAGGAGTAACTATCATTGTCAACGATAAAAATAAACTAATTCCTACAAGACAAGTTACTGGATGGCGAATTTGTATTGATTATCAGAAATTAAATAACGCCACCAGAAAGGATCATTTTCCTTTACCTTTCTTGGATAAAATGCTTGATAAATTAGCTGGACACTTATATTTCTGTTTTCTGGATAGATATTCTGGTTATCATCAATTACCTGTCGCTCCTGAGGACCAAGAGAAAACAACATTTACAAGTCCTTATGGAACATTTGCATTTAGAAGAATGCCTTTCGATTTATGTAATGCACCTGCAACTTTTCAAAGATGTATGATGTCAATATTTTGTGATTTGATTGACAAAGGAATTGAAATATTTATGGATGATTTTTCAGTTTTTGGAACTTCTTTTGAATCTTGTTTGGAAAATTTATCCAAAGTTCTGAAAAGATGTGAAGAAACAAACTTAGTTCTTAACCGGGAAAAATGTCAATTTATGGTCACAGAAGGCATTGTACTTGGTCACAAAATTTCACAAAAAAGAATGGAAGTTGATCAAGCAAAAGTGAAAATTATTGCTGAACTGCAACAATAATTGCTAATCCTCTTAGTCATTTATTGGAAAAAGAAGCTAAATTTGAATTTAATGAAGATTGTATTAATGCTTTCAATATTTTAAAAGAAAAATTAATAAATGCACCTATAATTATTGTAGCTAATTGGAATAAACCTTTTGAATTAATGTGTGACGAAAGTGATTTTGCAATTGGAGCTATATTAGGACAAAAATATGAGAAAATTTTTAAAGTTATATATTATGCTAGTAAAACTCTTACTGAAACTCAAAGAAATTACACTGCTACTGAAAAAGAGCTTTTAGCTATAGTCTATGCCTTTGATAAATTTAGACCTTATCTTCTTGGTACCAAATGCATAGTTCATACTGATCATTCCACTATTAAATATTTAATGTCAAAAAAAGATGCTAAACCTAGACTGATAAGATGGGTTTTACTTCTACAAGAATTTGATTTTTAAATAGTGGATAGAAAAGGAACTAACAACCAAATTGCTTATCATCTATCTAGAATTAAGAATGATATTTTTATTGAAGAAAATATAAATGAGAAATTTCCTGATGAACATTTATATGTTATTCAAGGATGCCAAACACCTTAGTATGCGGATATAGTTAACTATTTAGTTAGCAATATTCTACCTTATAGATTGAATAACAAATATATTAAGAAATTTAAAAATGATGCTAAATCTTATATTTGGGAAGATCCTCGTTTATTTAAATTGGGAAAAGATTCTATAATTCGAAGATGTGTACCTTATGAAGAAACTTTTGCTATTATTTAAAAATGTCATGATTCTGAATTTGGAGGACACTTTGGAGTAGATAAAACTGCACTTAAAATTTTAAATTAAGGATTTTATTAGCCTACCTTGTTCAAAGATGTGAGACATTATGTTAAAATATGTGATCGATGTCAAAGGATGGGAAATACATCTAGGAAAGATGAAATGCCTTTAAAATATATATTGGAAGTTGAAATTTTTGATATGTGGGGTTTAGACTTTATGGGACCATTTGTACCATCTGGAAAGATTTATATTTTATTTGCAGTTGATTATGTTTCAAAGTGGATTAAAGCTGTAGCTTTACCTAACTGTGATTCCAAAAGTATTTCAAAAATTTTTTAAAAAATGATTTTTTCAAGATTTATAATGCCTAAAGTAATTATCACAGATGGTGGAAGTCATTTCAAAAATATAAGAATTCAATCATTACTGGAAAAATTTGGAATCAAACATAGAATTGCAACTGCTTATCACCCACAAACAAGTGGAATGACTGAAGTATCAAACAGAGAAATTAAAAGAATTTTAGAGAAGACTGTTAATCCTAAAAGAACTGATTGGGTTGATGGACTTGATTCTGCATTATGGGCTTATAGAATAGCTTATAAGACACCAATCGGAATGTCACCTTACCGATTAGTTTATGGTAAACATTGTCACTTACCTGTTGAAGTTGAACATAAAGCTTATTGGGTGATAAATGAGTTTAATTTTGATTTGAATACTGCAGGAGAAAAATGATTATTACAATTAAATGAGATGGATGAAATAAGAAATGAGTCATATGAAAATGTAAAGATTTATAAAGAGAAAATGAAGATATTACATGATCAAAAGATTTCAGGAAAGATATTCGAGCCTGGATAAGAAGTATTATTATTTAATACTCGTTTAATACTTTTTCCTGGAAAATTAAGATCTAAATAGATGGGACCATATATAATTGAGAAATTATACCATTATGGAGCTGTGGATATTAAAGACCCCAAAACGAGAAAAATATTTAATGTTAACGGATTAAGACTGAAGCCTTATTTGGGAGAAATAAAAATGATTTATAAAGAGGCTTATGAGTTGAGTCTACCTGATTAAAGACTTAATTAGGTCTGAGCTGACGACGTTAAACCAAGCGCTTTATGGGAGGCAACCCATAGTTATTTTTGTGTATTTTTACATTTTTAATGTAAGGTTATGCCTCAGTCTTGACTAATTTTATATAACTTTAGAAAATTGGATGCAAACGAGTCTTTATTGACTTAAGCTAAAGATCATCTTGAAGTATATAAAGTTTGGACTTTGGATCACTCCATTTTGTATGTGAGTAAAAAGGAGATCAAGTTAACCTTCATTATTTTAATTACTGAGTTTATATTGATTTTACCATTCTAATTTACCTATTTTTAAGATCGAAACTTTGAACTTTGACGTTAAGCGAAACGGAGTCGAACATGGTTCCGGCGCCTAGGCGCAAAAATCCGGCGCCTAAGCGCCAGAGTAAACTATGTGTCGATGGGTCCTGCGCCTAGGCACCAGATCTGGCGCCTAAGGGCCACAGTTACTGGGTCGTGTAAAAACCAAAAATTTTCAGTTTTTCACACGATTTTCTCCTATAAACTACACCATCTTCGTCCCCAATCCCTAAGCAACCATAGTTACGACCTTTGCACTTCATACTTGAGGAGATAAGAGAAGATTTTGAAGAAATGGAGAGAAGAAATCATGGATAAGATGCTAGAGATAAGTATTCTAATGATCCTCAACCTTACTTCAATGGTTTCATTGCTATTAGTTTGGAGAAGTTTTCAAGTCGTCAAGATAAGTTTGAAGTAGAATTCAAAAGTATTGGAGATCGTCTCCATGAGATGTATCATCAAATCGAGCATTTGGAATGGCAGGCAAAGCTTCAATTTGATCATCAAGTGGCCTATCAAGATGTTCAAGTGGAGATGTATGTGAATAACAAATGGATCGACGAGAAAAAGGCTACGGATTTTCCCAGGGAGTTAGTGATCTTCCCAAGTAGGATAAGTAATCTTCATTGCGATGAAAATTGAAATTTCTAATTTGAAGATTAGATAGTAAATGTGGTTAGATCGAGACTTTATCTAGTGTGTCGTTGTATCGATTTGGTAAATCGATTGTTGTGTTTGTTTTATTGTTCATTGTGTGTTGTATTTGCTTTGAAATTGTTTTGTTTAATTATTAGTAAGACTTGAATCTTATTATTGTACTTATTTGTATTGTATTGAGCCCGAAATTGAAGATTATGAATGGAATTAGAAGAGTTTGACTTAAACTTGTATTTAATTGATGGATTTAATTTTTAATTTTTAAAATTTTTGGAAAATATTTTGGAAGTTAGAAACTAAATCAATACTCTTATGTGAGTAATTAGAAGTTGAATTTGTGAGTTTTGGTGGAAAATTAATTTATAAAAAAAAAATAATTTTTGTGAAAGGCAAGTCTGGCGCCTAGGCGCTAGAATTCGGCGGTTAGGCCTGTTACCCGAAAATCCTGATATAAACCCCCAAAAGCCATGGACAACACCTAAGCTTCATCCCCTTCCTCATTTTCGCGAAAATACACCCCTTAGATCCATCTTGAGGTCAAAACGTCACGTATTTGAGCCCGAAATCACTCGATTTCTTCATCTTAAGGTCAGATCTACCTTCTAATCCATTTATTTTTTATTTCAACCTAAAAACCAAAATTTTGGAGAAAATTTTTTATTTTTAGAAATTCTCCATGGATTTTCTTAACTCATTTTAAGTTTCTCAAGCTTAAAAGAGTTTAGATCTTTGATTCCTTTATTTATTTGTGTTTTCTTTCACGTTTAGATGACACCTAAATCTAAGCGCGAAAAAGCACGAGAAAATTTCAACATCAGCAAGTTCGCTGCTGCAGCAGCGCACTTTCGTTATCACGAATTTGCGTCATCAAGGAAATTTATCTCGGAGCGCAGTTTTTACAATCCTGGAGAGATGATCGTGAACACGATCATTGCACACAACTGGCAACGATTCTTTTATTTCACTGTCGTTGCTGTTATTCCTGTTGTATGAAAGTTTTATGCCAACTTTATGGATGCAGAAGACTACGAAGTCTTCTTTAGAGGTGTCAGAGTGGGATTCACTCCGGAACGGATTAATATTTTCTACAGCCTACCACCTACCATCGAGTGCTACTATTCTGGTCTATCTCCATCTGAAGGAGATTTGGAGATGATTATTGCATATCTAACTGATGGCACTGGAGCTTGGAAGATCTGAAATGAAAAATAGGTAAACTTTAAATCTTCTAAGATGAATGGTATTTCAAAGTCCTGGCACTATTTTATTTCTGCTAGACTACTTCCTTCCAACCACCTAAGTGAAGTTACAGAGATAGAGCTATTCTGAACTACTGCATTCAGGAGACGAAGCCGATAGATGTTAGCAGCATTATCTATGATTACGTGGAGTCTATTACAAGATCCAGACACTTACGTCGGGATTAGGATTCCCATCCTTGATATATTCTTTATGTGTGAGCAATGGAGTTATTGCTTGATATTTCGGAGGAGAAGTCGAAGACTACAAAGCCTATTGGGCGAGGAGAGTGTTAGTATTTATGATCATCTTCACGAGAAGAGATCTACTCGCTCCTTCTACTTCGTACCTACTCCGGTAGAGCTTCGCTCTTAGACCTTCTACTTCTACTCGTCGAGCCACCATCTAGTTTACGGGAATCAATGCATGATCAATTTCCGGAGCGAGCGAATGAGTTATTTCTAACTCTCTGGAGAGTAAATACTATAGATAAGAAGATTGATCATCTATCTGAATATACCCAAAGGAAAAGTGATTACGATGCTGAGTATTCTGAGTCTTTAGTTAGATACTTGAAGGGTGAGCATGATGTTCAGTTCCCTACCTGTCCTAGATTTTCACCGTATGTTGATCCAAAGGATGTGGAATTTTCTTTTGGTGATGACGATGACGAGGCTACGGATAGTGATTAGTAGCTTGATTTATCTCTCGGAGATGAGTTGATTCTGTTTTTAGTTTATTTCTTGTTTGTTAGTACTGATTAGTTTGTTGTTAGTTAGTGTCGATTTGTTTAAGTAACTTTGTGTGGATTTTTTTTATGTTGAGACTGTTTTTAGAGTATCTAGTTTAATAAGTGTTTAAGACTGAAATATGGATGAATTTTTTTTATTTCTATGATAAATGTTTATTTCTATTTTCAGCCTACTATTTAGTATTCTTATATAGTTATTGATGTTGTTTTGTTTCTGTTATTGTGATTAGTATAGTCGTTTAATTTTGCTAATGATATATAAATAGAGCCTGCTTACTTTTATATATGCTTCATTATTTCAATAATATTCATAAAAAGCATGTGTAGAAGTAATTTTTTCTTTGTAGACTGTTTTTACATACTTATAAAAAAAATTCCTTTTTAAAATTATGCCTTTCTTACTCTCATACTTTAAAATTTTTCATGATATATCAAAACTTAAGTTTGGGGGAAGGAAAAATACATGCAAATTTAAATTTTATTTGTCCTTAAAGTGCTAATATTTTCTAAAAAAATATCAACATAACATAAGGAATAAAAAATCTATTTAAGATCACTTAAATTTTTGAAATTATAAATAATTTAGTAAACTTAACAAAAAATTTTAATAACTTTGATTGATTTTAAGAAAAGAATTATTCAACATTAAGAAGAGTAAGATTATGAATTTTTTCTATTCATGATAGAGATTATGAATTTTTTCTATTCATGATAGAGATAATTGAAGTTTAGAAGTATTAAGAAATCAAGAATTATAACTTGAAAAAGAAAAAAATTGAAAGTCTTTTTGAAAACTATTCATGTTATAATAATTAAGTGAAAATGTATAAGTTTGAAAATATAAGTTAAGGATAGTGAAGTTCAAAACCATTAACATGCTATCCAGATACAGTAATCCTCACTGTGAAAAAAAAAGAAGTGAGGAGAAGCTTGAGGAGACGCCAAATCAAAAATTGGTTTCACTTGAATTATCTTATAAAAAGAAAACTAATTACATATTTTACTTAAATTTTATGCATGTATCTTTAATAGAAAAGATTTTCATGAAGATCTTTTTCTCGTAAACAATTTATGTGATCTTAATAAAATAAACTACAATTATTTTCGAAATGAATGAAAAATTTTTTTCTTACAATTTGGTAGTTAAATATTTTTTAAATTCTTAAAATTAAACTTAGTTAGTGAAATTTGGTTAATGATTTACTAAAGTCTTTATAAAATAGAAAATTACAAGGAATCTTAAATATTTACCTTTATTCCAAATGTTATACATTTTATATATTAAAAAGGGTTACTTGAGGACAAGTTAACGTTTAAGTTTGGGGGATTTTGATCCATGAAAAAAATAAATGTTTTTATGCCTTGATTTTTATCAAATTTTTAAGGATATTATGCTTTAATGAAAGGTATTTTATGTTTTTGGATGTAGGTGATGCAAAAATATTCAAAAAGGAAAAAAAAGATGATAAAGAATGAAAAAGGAGCAAAAAGGAGCAAAAATGGAGCCAAAATGCAAAATTGCCAAAATAATGAGCTTGACGCCAAGGCGCTAGAATCCGGCGCCTAAGTGCCAGCTCGAAACCAAATCTGTGACGATTTTTGTAACTACTTTGGATGGTTATTTTGACGGTTAGAACGGTTATTGGACCATCTAGAAGATTGGCAGTTATTCCTGGATTATAGGACATGTGATACATTGTATTTAGACGCTTAGAAACGGTTTGGATCGCGAAGAAGTGCTATCCAAAGTGAAGAGGTGCAAAGAACTGGATGAGGAGTCCGGCGCCTAGGTGCCAGACACACTTTCTAGAAGATTCATTGAACTTGGACACATTTTGAAGAGGTGCCTTAGGCAACCCTTGAAGCCTATAAATAGGAGGCTATTCCTACAGAGAAAAAAGCCCACCCCAAGTAGCCCAATAAGAAATCCAAAAATTAGAGAGATAATTTTAAGGGCCATACTTTTAGTTTACATTCCTTCATAAATTAGTGAGTTTATTTTATTTAGAGTTTGTATTGAGAGTTTGGAAGAGTTGGTGCTTTTGAAGTGTATTTCTCTTTGGAGCCAGTAGAAACCAGTGGTTCAGTTGGAGAAACACTTGAGATAAGTATTTGTAATTTTATTCAAAGTTTTATGTATATGTTTTGTTATTTAGATTCAATGTGTTCTGAGTAGTTACTTTACTTTCTTCTTTCAATTATGAAAAGATAAATAAGATAATCTAAAATTCGTTTGAAAATTAGAAACTAAAATATGTTTTAAATATTGTGATGATATTAATACCGGATCTTAATTTACTATTTAAATTGGTCATTTAAATTGTTAAAATCTGTTGAAGAGTTTTGAGACCTAGAAGGAGATGAACTCTTAACTAGTAGATATCACATGAATCCTTGGGTAGTCGAAGGTCTTGTGTGGGGTATTCAAGGTGATGTGCAAATAAATAGGAAAATATTATTCAAAGGGCGTAGAATTGATAAGTTTTTAGAGTGACAGACTAAATTCTTGTAATTTAGTTTATAGAGAGGGAACGGGTCACTAGTAGGGCCGACCATAGCCACCCTTGGACATCTAGTAGTGTAAGCCTAGATTAACCCATTCTACTAATAATACATTTAGACCTGATCTATAGATTAACCAATGTTCTTTATACTATCGAGCGAAGGTAAAGAATAGGGCTGCTTCTATTTGACACAATACTATAAATTTATATTCTCCACGAAGATTATATTATCTAAAAAGTTTTGGATTAAATGAAAGGAATAAAGTTGTTTGCTTATTATTATTTACATAACCCATTATTTTAGTACTGCTTTATTTCTGCTTTTAGTAAATTAAATATTAAATTTAAAACATTAAAAGAAATACATAAAAATAAAATTTAAATACTTAAAAATCTATAAACCTCCTCATGAGATCGATATTGGGGTCTTTATTTAAAGCCCTATATTACTTGAAACGATACGTATACTTGCGTAGCACCTCTAGTGTGTAAAATATTTTCCATAAAATTATATTTATATACACTAGCCGCTTTTATTATTTGGGTCAAAGTATTGACTATAACATATTTTTGAGAGCATAAATTACTACGTTTTTCGCGGATTGAGGTCACCGGACAGAACCGTGGAACGAAAAGAGCGCGTTGAATTAGATGGTGGCGCTTAATGGAGAAACGACGAGTGTGACTTCAGAGCCATCTAGGTTGAGGTGGCGCCACATCGGATTAGTAGAAAAATAGGATTTTTCTTATTTCTTTAAATAGCCAGAACTTTAAAAATGCATATCTTTGCATAGAAAAATCATTAAAATAAACTAAAAATACTCTCTTTCTCCATGAACAGGGGAAAACAATGTGGAATTAAAATCAAAATATTTTGTTGAGTATTTAATTTTTAATTAATTATTCACTAATCTTAGTATTTCAATTCTCCATTAACATACACAATTCACCATGACATGAGACTATAGGGCTTTTGTATCCTCTGATCTTGGGAACATTCTCTGATTTTTCCAAGGTCAGAGGCTATTTCTAGAGGTAGTTATCTATTTTCTAAGTTTAGGAACATTTTCTTGAAAATTAATTATGAAAATTAGCATGTTGATCATAAAAATCTAGAAAAATTAGGGGAAGTACCTTAGGACCAGAGGACCCTAAAAAATTATGGCTTGACTTAATTCACTAAAAATAACTAGAATTTGGACAAACACTAAAAATTGAAATTAAATTTATTTGGAGTAACCACAAATCAAAATGACATGAAATCAATTCTCCACTATGCTTTAGGATTAGAAGAACCTCACATAAAAATTTCAAGTCAATTGGATTAAATTTAACCCACTAAATGAATCACCTAATTGACATAACCATATTTGAAATTAAAAAAATTCATAAAACCCAAAATATAACTAAGAAATTCACCAAATCAATTTTGGGAGTCCTCTGAGATCAGAGGAGCCCAGGAAAATTAAAATTGGAATTTTCATCAAATTTTTATTTTAAACCTATTTTTAAATATTTTAATTATTAAAAAATTATAAAAATCATAAAAATATTAAAATTCAAAAAAATGTCACATTTGGCCTCCTAATCACTGGGAACCAACAAAATACTTTTTCTAAGTCTCAAAGTAAAGATAGTAAATTTTAAAGGCTTAGGGTAATTTTTAATATTAAAAAAATGGATTTTGCAAGCCTTTCACTAAAATAATTCTAATAATTCAAAGCAAAATCAAAAAAATAAAAAATTTGTTTCTCTGAGTCCCTTGGGTTTAGAGGGATTTAAAAAAAACATAAAACCTAATTTTCCTCCTCAATTTTATTTTATTATTAATTAATACTTTAAAACTTAAAATAATTATAGTAAATAAATTAAAATTCAAAAAAATCACCAAAATTGATCCAAGTGGTCCTCTGGTCAGTAGAAAACTCCCATAATTTTCCTAAGGCTAGAAGTTTCACCTTGGTCATGTTGTTGAATTTTCATTGAAAACCCCTATTTTCCACAAAAATAATTATATAAATTGAATTAAAAACTGAAAAATCATATTTTCACCTCTAATGTTTTAGTGGACATGTGAGTGATATGGCATAAAAATTGCAAATTAATTTGAGCTTAATTTAGTGGATTGTGAGATGAACAAGCTTAATAGGGCATAAAGGTAATTAAGAAATTTTAGCCTTAACTAATATTTAGGCTTAACCAAAGGGGAGGGTTAACATTTGATCTTGATTTTCCTCTTAGATTATTGAAACAAAGGAAACTAAGGGGTAGAAACCCATTAATTATCTTAAATGTTAAAAAGGGAAATCCTAAGTAATTAATCCATCAAACTTTGGAAGATAATTAAAGCATAAATTGTTAAGGTTAGGGAATGTGATATAAGAGTATTCTAATTCTATGAAATCGAACCCCTAACAAATAAATTAATCAAACATTACCTAACTCTTACTAATGAAATCATAAAATGATAATTGAAATAATGATTTTGAAATCTTATAATTAAACTAAAACAAATTTAAAATATTAAAACCTTGAAAATTAATCAGAAATAATTCCAAAATTAAATTAAAACAATTTTAAAATATTAAGACTAATTTTAAAATAACTCATGATTAAAAATATTATAATTTAAAACATTAAAATTGATTAAAACATCATAATCGAAACCAATTTGAAATAATTTAAAATTAAACTAAATTAATTTGAAATAATTTAAAAGAGAGTCTAAAATATTAAGATTAATTTTGAAATAATTCATAATTAAACTAAATCAATTTGAAATATTAAAATTAATCTGAAACATTATAATTAAATTAAAATAATTTAAAAATGTTAAAACTTAACTAAATTAAAGATTTAAAAACCTTTTCAGTTTAAAATAATCTAAAAATATTTAAAAATCAACCAAATCTTTGTAACTAAATTAAATCATTAAGAATGGTTAAGTTCCTTATGAACTAATTTACCCCTAAAGGCTTTCATCGTTATAACTCTTAAATTAAATGTCAAATGAAATGTCACCTTACTCATAGGATAATCAAATATCCAAGTTCACTGAGCAAGAACCAAAACTCAACTAAACCCCGGATAACCAATTCATCCAGATGATGAAATTCATTTGAACTCAAAATAATCCCAGAAGCATTGCAAGGATGTTCAAGACTCGTACTAAGCACTTTCTCAATCCAATGGGATTTTTTAGGAGAACAATTGAACTTCATTGTTCTTTGATGAAGAAAATCATCCTCAAACACACCTTAGGAGTTGACTAGAAATTGGTAGATAACCAGGACCTTCCCTTAGCTCTACCTATGTGTTTTCTTTCAAATATTTAAATGCCCTAACATGCCGCCAGGTACACTTTTATTTTATTGCAATTTACTTACTTTTTTGTATTGTACTTTCCTTTCTTGTAATTTGCATGATAAACAACAATGTCACCATGTATGAAAACTGAAACATTTTAGGATAGCCACAAAACTGAAACCAAAACTAAACTAAAAATTATGACAAGGTAAAATTCACTACCACGACATTCAAAAGATAAAACAACTTAAAATTTAATCACAAACAAAACAAAAATTATAATTGCAACTAAATTAAAAAGTTTCGTTGGATGATCGGGAATTCCTTGGAGAATGTAACCCACATGTTGCTAACACGGTTTTCCCATGGTCTAAATGAAAGTATGGAGCTCATTAAGTTGAGTTTAGTAAATTCATTTAGAATAAGTGAATCCGATGAAAATAACGGTGTCGGGATGATGGAACCGTGGGATCTTAACCGGTGTTATTATAATCAACTTTAATGTCCCAGTAATAAAATATTAAGACATCTCAATTTTGATATTTCTAAAACATGATACTTCTCTTTTCTCCTCAATTGCCATTTCTTTAAACTAAACCTGCTACGACAAGGAACTTGGAGGATGCATAGTGGGTAGCACGGCCGTCTACATTAGCAAAACTCATCTACATCAGCAAAACATTTCCTTAGTCTAAAAAACGAACCATAGGATATCAAGGTAGCTTGACTAGCGCCGCATAAATCCTCACCTTCCCTTTTAGGCCTTTTCACAGCCATGTTGTGCAAATAAGCCCTAATTAGATTTAGAATTCCGAGATTGACATCCGATACGATATAAATTCTCCCATCTTCCAGGTTATTTGCATAATCGGACATTATGCAAATGTAATCCCTATAATTAATTGGCATGATTGAAATCTAAATAACTTCATTTCTAAAATTTAAAGCCAAACTATCACCAAGATTTTTCTTGAAACTATGTCCTTCCCCTACCCTTCTCTCCTTTTGATTCTGATAAAATAAAATGTTCCAAAATTTGAACTATTCGCCTATTCAATTCCCGATTATCACATTTTATTTGGAAACCTTACATTTGGAAGTCATGAATATAAATATTTTTTATCTATATCATGAGTTTTCTTAAGTGACTTCGGTTATCTAAGATGTAATTAACTATAGGTGCTTGACCTTATAGGAAACTTAAAGACCCCAGATTAATATAAACCCTATCTAATTCCTTCATATTAGATAGGGGAAATTGTCGGTAAAAATGGTTCGCAGATCAAACGGATGTCGTAAATTCTTTAGTTTATTTGATCAAGTTTCACCCTAAGCTATGTATTTATTCTTAGGGATAAATACATGTCTTGCGGCGAAATGCTTAATTATTTAAACTATTATTTATATGAGATCGGTTTGATTTCATAAAAAATTTTCATATATATATATATATATATATATATATATATATATATATATATATATATTAAATTAAATCAAAATTCTATTTCAATAAAATTGAAACCCTTTTTTAAACAAAACACCCAAAACATATTTTTAAAATATCAACCTCAAACAATAAAAAAAAGAAAAAATGCGATCGACAGTATTTTGTAATTTTGTTTGTGTTTAGTTAATTTTTATTCTACAAACTTGCTTTTATATATAAAAATCATGTGTTGTTGTTTTGTCCCCATGAAATATGAGCAGTCTTCATTATTTTTCTCCTTATGATAAAAACAATCATGTGTACGACTGGCCTTTTTTAACATTTCTTTTATTTATTATTGTCATGATTCATTACTTTTTACCTAATTTACTTATAAAATATGGTCTGGGAGGGCTATGGATTCCTCAACTAGTAAGAATCACATTGCACTATTGGGTGTAGAAAAAGTAGCCCATAAAGTTGTGCAAAATATAGTGAGATAAGTTTTGATGGGTGTAAATTGGTGATTCTAGTTTGACAGACTAGAACCTTAACCAATTTGATCTAGTGTTTGGAACCTAAATCTTGGTTAGCCAAATTGAGGGCTTACATGGGTGCTCTAGAGTGACGGACTAGAATCAATGCAGCATAACTAGAATCGATGCAGCATAACTAAGGATTTAGGAACTTAACTCTAGATTAGCCAATGTTATTTATGCACTCAGGATAGGGTAAATAATATGTATGCTCCTGTTTATCACAAAACTACATTTAAATTTATAAACATTTGATTCTTACACTAATTATAATCTCATTATAAAGAGAAGGATTTTCTCATACACTTTGAACTGTTCGACATATAGCTAGATTTGAATCATTTATTATTTTCATTAAGTTTAGAAATAAAATTTGTAGGTATTAGTTACTTATTTTTACACGTACAATTTTGACCTTAATTCCTATATAATTTACCTGCAGTTTAATTAAAACTTTAATTTCTATAAAATGTGTTTTTTTCCCCATGGGATCGATAATCGAGACTCCATTAGAGTCATATATTACTTGAAGGCTACATATACTTGCGTAGAACCCCTAGTGTGCAAAATATAAATTAAATTGTAAACTCTATAATATATTCATTTTTCATACTAGCCGCCTAAAGAAACTATGTCAAGTTTTTTTCCATAAAACTAAATAACTACATAATAGCAGGTCAGGTGAGCAAGAAATGAGTAATGTTTGGGGGATTGACATGCGTCAATTTTTCATACTTTTTATGCTTTAATTCTAGAGTTTTTCCTCTTTAAATATAAGATTTTACTCATTTGGAAGGTTGGAATTACACTTTTGTAGGGTACAGGAGGACTAGCATGAAAATCAAAGCAAAATGAGAAAGTTTGGAAAAACCAGCCTCGACCTAGCCACTCCTAAAATTGGCGTAAACACGGCACTTCGAGTAGCATGGTCAAGTCTAAATCGGGTGTGATCATGCTCAAATTGCTAAAGAGTCTGCATTCAAGAGTTCCTTCACGCAGCCATTCCGAAACTCAACATAACCACTATTGTTAGGATGTCGTTAGGTTACTGTAGTCAACTCTATCAGACCACCGCTTCTTGTCGTCACCATCACCGGACCATCATTTCATGGCTACCACCATCATCCCATCACCAGACCTTCATTTCCCAACCACTACCGTTGTTGTTATAATCCACCAACGTTGGTTATTTCTGTCAATGTACCACCTTTGCTCGACCACCATCATCGCCGCCACAAGACCACCATTGTCTGACATCTGCTGTCATATCACTATTGCTCGACTTCCACCATCATCACTGATGGACAAAATGTCGTCGAACCATCGTCATCATCAGACCAACATTATTCAACAACAACCATTGTCGCCATCAGTCCAACAACGTTTGTGGTCCACAAATACTTGAAACCCACCAATATGGCCGTTGGGCCACTATCTCGCTGCCATAGTCATCACCTCTGGATTGCCTCCATCTAGCCGCGACCACTACCAGACCACTGTTGCCCAGCCTCAACCATTGTCATAGCCTCAACGCCATCGTTGGTTCGTCACCATCACCAAACCTTTGGTTCCAGACCACCACCTTTGCGCTTGGACTACCGCCATTTGGTCGCGCCGCTGTCTAATAATCACTAGCCACAACCACTATTGTTGTCTCAGCTAGACCAAAACCGATGAGCCACTACTACGGACAACACTTGCATCAAAATTTTTGGCACACAACTTCTTTAATCGGTCTTCCATCACAGCAGTTGGGTTGTCACCAAATCCTTAACATATCCCGCCACTCTCATACTTGAAGTCTTGTCGATAACCGCCGCTTATGTAATATCGCTTCTGGTTATTCAAGGGTAGGTAAATCTTATAACCTATATCATCATGGAAGAATCATTTTTACTGGACTAGGCCCAAAGGTTTTTACCATTTTGGGGTTTTCACATTATAAATCCTGTAATTTCCTCTACAAGCTCTTCTTTATTTGCAGGTTCATCGGATCTACGTAAAACACTTGGGACATTAATATATATCCACAAGCAATAATTATAATATAATGTTTCACTTTTCTATAATAAATCCAACACTTATAGCTAAAATTTTAAGAAAATATTTATCATTGTTGGCCTATTTGGACAGAATCGTCTTTGATTAATAAACCTACATAACTCCATAAGCAACGATACAAGAAGAAAAAAAATAGGATGATAACACAAAATAAAAAATAAAAAAGAACAAAGAAACAAATAAAATAAGCAAAAAAATAGGAATATGCATGTACTATTTATTGGTAATAAGGGTAGTATTAGAGTTAAGGTATTTAGTATAAAAAATAGGAATATGCATGTACTATTTATAGTAGAAAAAATTTTATTTTTGAAATACTAGGAGTCTTAGATTTAGACTTTAAAAAGAATTGAGACTCTATGAAAATCATTTTTCTACTAGTAGGCATTATCAAGTAAAGAAATGTGAGAAGTTTTTAACTTTAAGGGGAAGATAGTGAAGTTCAAAATCATTAAAGGCTGATCTAGATATAGTGATCCTTACTTAAAAAATGTAATGATTGAAAATGATCATACAAAAATGTAAATAAAAAAAAGAAAATTAAAATTAAAAGAAAAGAAAATAGAAAATAATGGAAAGTGAGGAGAAGCTTGAGGTGAAGTCTAATTAAAAATTGGCTTCACTTGAATCATTTTAAGGGAATGAACTTATTTACACTTCTGAGCTTATTCATAATTTTAAATGTATTAGTCAAATATTTACTAATAAAGTTCTCATGTAATTCTATCTTTTAATTCTTCTAGGATTCCTGAGTCTTACAAATTATAATTATTTTTTAAATTAATAGAAAATCAGAATTCATAACTTGATTACTAGATTTTCTTATACCCTAGTTCTAACCTGAGTTAAATAAAAGCTTTTCTAAAGTTGCACTATAACATTCATGGGGCATAAGTATAAGATACTTTAATGAAACCCACTGCCATAAGTGAAAAACTCTGTGTTATAAAATTGGAGAGTTATTTGAGAACAAGTAATAGTGAAGTTTGGGAGAATTTGACATGCCTTAAAATGTGTTTTTTTATATATATTTTATGCTCTTTTTTGATGATATTACACTTTAATGGAAGTTATTTTGAATTTTTTAGATTACACTTGGAAGAAATGGAGTTTTGAAGGAAAATGAACGAAATCAGCGTAAAATGGGGTCAAATAGAGCAAAGGAACACAAAGTGAACTGGTGCCCAGGCGCCAACCTCTGACGCCTAAGCACTAGACCCTGTACGTGGAAATAAAAAGCCCGGCGCGATGGCGCCAGGATCTGGTGCCTAGGTGCCAGGCAGTTATTTCAAGCTTCTAGAAGACTAGTGCCTAAGCACCACAGTTGGGCTTCTAGGCGCTAGAATCAGTTTTCTTTAATATGCATTGAATTTGGATGAATTTTGAAGAGGCATCTGAGCCGACTCTTGAAGATTTAGAGTATTATTTTAAGAGAGTCTCTTCGCACCTAGAAAGATGACTCTCTGGAAGGACTCTCTGAATCTCTATCCTCAGTATGTGTGAGTGAACCCCATTATTGGTGTGGTGTTTCTTAGTGTAAAGTGTGTAGAGGGATAGAATTATTTAAAGGAACTTCAGATGGTTTGATTTGGGAGGAGTTTGAGATAAGTGTTTTGTATTTTTGTTTGTGTTTTGTTAATTTTTATATAATATCGCTTCTGGCTATTCAAGGGTAGGTAAAATCTTATAACCTATATTAGCATGGTAGAATCATTTTTACTGGACTAGGCCCAAAGGTTTTTACCATTTTGGGGTTTTCACATTATAAATCCTGTAATTTCCTCTACAAGCTCTTCTTTATTTGCAGGTTCATCGGATCTACGTGAAACACTCAGGACATTAATATATATCCACAAGCAATAATTATAATATAATGTTTCACTTTTCTATAATAAATCCAACACTTATAGCTAAAATTTTAAGAAAATAATTATAATTGTTGGCCTGTTCGGACAGAATCGTCTTTGATTAATAAACCATACATAACTCCATAAGCAACGATACAAGAAGAAAAAAAAGGATGACAACACAAAATAAAAAAAACAAAAAAGAACAAAGAAACAAATTAAATAAGCAGAAAACAAAAAAAAAAATCAAAGAATAAAATAAATAAATTGCATCAGCTTTTTGCTTGGCTAGGTAAAAATTTACGAGAAAGCATCTTATATATAAATTAGTTAAAACAAATTTTTTAAATCTTTTTCTTTTTTTATAATTTTAAAGAATCTTAATAATTATTAAAATTGTTGCATACAAATGCAGCTACAATACATTAATAACTTTGTTGCTTAAAAATAATTATAGATTATTTCAACAGTTACAAAATAGTACTTTTAATTTATTTTGCAAAAAAAGATTAGGTATATTATTCTACATTCCATTTTTATCTTATAATGCAGCTTTGAAGAAAGTGCCATCTTTTGTTTTCCTCTTTTCTTTTTCTTGTATTTTATTTCTTTTTTTTTTCCTGAGAAGTACTATGTAAAGTTAAGCATGTTTATGAGTGATTTTCTATTTTTATTCTCCCCTAGGTTATAATTCTGAAGTATTAGAATTAATTTCAAAAATTAAGTAGTATTAGAATTAATTTCAAAAATTAAGTTTCAATTAGATTATTTAATTTGATAATTAACGACTCAAATATCTTTGATCAGTTATATGTATTAATAGTCTTCTATTTTAAATGTTTAGGACTTCTTATACTAAGAGTAAAATGTTAATTTTATAAAGTTAATTCTGATCAGTTAATAAATATTTACATCACTTTTTAATTTAATCATAAAACACCCATCCTTGAAGGTTATATATAATAAATGGTATAAGAAAATTGAAGAACACAAGTGTAAACATAAATAATAGCAGACTAGCATATGAGTAGCTAAAAGAATAGTAAAAACATAACACATGTCATTCTCATGAATAGTGTAATAAATAAATCTCCACAGAGTTCATCATATCGCCATAAAAATATAAGTAAAACAACCACAACACCGTACATAACAGAAAAGTCCACAAAACAACAAAAAAGAATAATCACAATCCAGGAGAATAAAAACTCAGAAATTTCCAAAGTCAAGCATCCTAGTCCGCCATTTGCCGTGTCATCCTCCTCCATCGGTTTGGTAGTATTCTCATATAGAATAAAGGGTGGAGTCGAAGGAAATTGCACAGTATCATGCCCCAAGTTCCATTAACAACTCCAATACATCTCTTTTGGGTAGCAAGGTACAGGGACCGGTACTCATATAGTCATATTATTGTTCTTGTTGTTCTACATAAAAGCTTGAGCAGTCAGCCAATTCCTACAACTCTCACTACATAATCCCTACATCTTCATAGACGGTATCAAGGCGCTAAAAAGTTACAGCAATCAAATTTGCGGGACTGGGTCGAGAAGGTGTAGGTCTAGTGGAGCTCTCACCTCCTTCATATATGGAAATTTTTTTGTAAGAACAAATGATTAACTTTATCATATGCTTTGTAAAATATAGCAGCTCCTCCCAATTTTCCTCCTTAGCTCCAACCTTAACACATAAGGCATCAATAACAGAACGATGTTGTAATCCTATTGTAGTTTTTCCCATAACAATACCCTGAATAGAAATATGAATCACATACCCTATATCATTATTTTTTATATCTTTGATATAAAATTTAAGGATATCATAGTCTTTAGTAACATCAGTAGTATTAGTTAGGCAAAAGTTAATTGATATGAAATAGTCCAATACTTTTGATTCCTTGTTCATAGTTGACCAAGGGAAATTAACAATATTATTATCTCTGATTTTCTAATGGGTGCTTGAATTGGTTAGAAAACAAATAATCTTCACATAATCTGGTTCAATTGCTATGAAATTCAAATAATCACAACTAGGATTATCAGGTAGGTTAAATAGTGAATTGATGGTGGTAGGGTTAAAAGCTAATTATTTTCCTCTCAATAAAAATTTATCATCCACTCTAAGAAAGCTCTATCAGGATCAATTTCCTTTAAAATAAAAAATTGTTGTATCGATTTGTAGCTTGAAAACTCATAAATTTTTTGTTATCACAAAAAGCATCATGCCTCACTTCCTTAGTCTTAGGAGACATGAATTTCTAGGAAAATATAAGAAAAGAAACAGAGAGCATAATCAAGATATTTGAAGAGGACCAAGAGAATGTGAAACAAATATTATCTCTAACCCTTAGGAAAGTGTGGGATCTCCTCTAGCTTCCTCCATCTTCTCCTGCTCCTTCTCCTCTTTCTATATCTTTTTTTTGGTAGCTTGGGCAAAAATAAAATATGAAGAACAAGAAAGGATCACACTCATATTAGGGTTGGCACCCTGGCACTAAATTGGCAACACAAAATCAGATCTAGGAATAAGGGGTAGCACCAACTTTCCCAATTCATCGCTACGTCGCTAAGCTATTGGTACCGTGTGGGCACCAAGGACAAGGTGTGGTGGCACCAATGGCTCGCCTAGGGAGTGCCAGGGTGCTCCAGAGTGGTGCAGGTGTTCTTGATTTTATAGCCCGCCAAGGCATATGTAATGCAATCCAACTTAGATATCGCCTCCCAAGCAAGCACACATACGACACAATGACAATCAAACGTAAGCTTCAACAAACATGATAATAAAAATAAAAAATAAAGCATAAGATAATGTTTGGGCTATCTCCTAAGTTGTCTTTGATTTATTGTTCTCAACAAGAAAATTCGTACAACACCAATACGTTAATATATCACTTTTCGGCCATAAATTTATAAGCAAACAACATATAGTATTAAATATGCTATAAAATTGTGAAGCAATAGGGGTGCGATAGCTTCAAAAATAAATTGAACAAAATCAAGCGCATCGTAAGTGGCACTTTTGAAATTTTACTTATGTCAACATATATTTGACGGCCTATGGGATGACAAATTGGACATTAGTCTTAGTGGTGATTGGCATGGTTGTCATTTTTAGTTTCACCTTTCTAAAGTGTCTGATTAAAACCAATTCATTTAGTTATACTTTTAATCATAATCATTTTTCTTAATGTGCTATGATGATATAACTAAAAGTTCATATCATAACCATTTATTATTAAAGTGTTGCCTAAAGTCATAGTTGATCACAAGCGTTATTAATTTAACAATGACAGATCCAACATTTGAACCTTTTTTCAAAAAAAGAGACTATGAAACCCTTAAAAAATATGTCAAAAAACTTTTTTTAACACTTCAAAAAATTTGATGAATATTTATTTTTAATTTTGAACATGTTATTTAAATTAAGATTACTTGATCAAAATTATTATTTGACAATTTCATGCGTGCAACTAAAAAATATATATGTTAGCATTTCAAATCGTCAGCACATCTCTGTTTCATGCGCTCAATTAAGAGTCTATTTGAGATAGTTTTGTGCCTACTTTTCATTTCAAATCGTCAGCACAGCACATATCTGTTTGAGAAATTATTTTTTGTTGTTTTTCTTGAAATTTACGATAAGTTATTCTTTTCAACCTGACCTTTAAAATATGATGGAACCGTGGTCTAATTTTTTAGAAAAAATATATATATTTATAATTCTCACCGTCACTTTCTAACAAGTTGATTTTTTCAATACACATACACAACAACTTTTTAAAAAAGCTTCAGCATGAGAGGTATGTTGTCTAAACTAATATTTAATAAAGGGAAGATTTATATATATATCACTCAATTTTTATGTGTGTACATGTATAACATCTAAAAGATTAATTTTTCTATATATGTTGTCTTATCTATATATAAAAAGGTGTATTTCATTTCTTTTTAATTAAAATATGATATTTTTATATGATATTGTTGAATTCTGATTTGTCTATGAATCACACCTCAAAGAATAGAGCACAAGTCAGGAGAGAGATATAGAGAGAGAAAGTGAACAGTAATGAACAAAAAAGCGTCGTGTCGATTGTGTCCATTTTCAAAAAAAGATCTCCTCATTTATAGAAGAGATGTATAATAGATAATGTTATAGTTTTGTTTTTGCTTTAATAGAAGTTGTACATGGTATTCTAGGTATTTTATAGGTCGCACAACTGCTACCAAGCTCGTTCGGTTGAACTTGTATGGCTTCAACTCTGTAGGGCTAGTTTGATCAACTGAGCTTAATCGGCATTGTTGGTCAATTAAGATTGATTGGTCTTGGGTCGGCATAACTAGCTCAGTTGGCTCAGTTAGTCAGGTTGTCGACCTTTGATAATAGTTGTAGTAGCTTATAGATACCCCTGAAATAATTGAAGATGCCAAGAGGCAAGATCTTCCATTGGGTCGATTTCTTCATGTTTCTTGGCTTGGATGTCTCATTATCTCATTTCTAATCAAGTAGCTTGGATTTGGTTCATTTGGTTATCTTCAAGACTCGGTCGACTTAGGTCATGCTTGTTTTGGCTCAGATGATTGCATCTAATTAGATAATTGGGCCTCTTGGTCTTTCTCCAGTGGATTTCTTTGTCATACTCTCTTTATTCTAGACGATTAGATCTTCTTGGAATTAGCGCAGGGCACATTTTTTGTACATATTTTAGCTATCTGGTTCTCTTACTTCTTTAAAGTGATGTTATGACAAGTACACATTTGAGGAGATCTAATGGTCGAGAAGGAACAGAGTAAAACAAATGAGGGACCATCGATAGAAGACCAAGAGGCTCATTGATCTAATCAGATGTTGTCATTCGAGCAAATGCAAGCATGGCTCAAGTCGACTAAGTCACGAAGACGACCGAATGACTTGAATTCGAGTCGCTCGATTAGAAACAAGGCAAAGTCACATCCAAGGTAGCTAGCTTGAAGAAGGTGACCAAAAGAAAAATCCAACCCCTTGGCATCTCCACTCATTTATGGTGTATAAAGAAACTTCCTCAACTATTATCAGGGGTTAACAACAAGATTAACTCATTCAACCAAGCTAGTCCTACCAACCCGAGGCTAATCAATCTATGCTAACTTGGAACACTGACAAAGCCCAACCGATCAAACTGGTCACACCGAGTTGAAGTCATAAGAGCTTAACTGAATGAACGAGATAGTGACCAAGCGATAGACATATACCTATAAAATAACTAGATACCTCATACAACTCCCATTAAAACAAAGGCAAAAAATGTAACATAATAATATTGTACTCTCTATATATTCTCTCGACTTACGCTCTATTCCTTAGGGTGTCATTCACAAAAAAATTAGGGTTCAACAACCTAAGAGGTTCAGTGTGTTTGAATCATGCACGAACAAGTAGAGGAGCAACACGAAGAAGAAGCTCGTAACAGGGAGACCGGTAATATGGAGTGCATAAGAGAGTTCGTGAACCAATAAATCTTGAAGCTGAAAGAACAAATGGTGGATGTCTTTTAAGAAGCATTGGTTCAGGGAAGGAGCAGCATCCCTGAGAAAAAAGACTCGCACCTAATGGCCGAAGGGCCTCCCAATTCTTTTATAGAGAAGGTGACTTCTAGCACTTTGGTAGTGCTAAGTAGAAACTGATCAAGTGACACAGATTTGAGAGTAGTGAGGCACCCCAATAACCTGAGAATGCATCCTCTCGACAAATCTTTTATGGTGAGCCTCCAGAGATGTTCAAAATCCGGACATTAGTGTCCTAGAAGAGCAAGATGATCTGACTGACCAAAACTCATTTGAATTGACTATGTGTTTATTAAAAATCACAAATGCACTGAAATATTATCTCTTGTTTACCACATTGAGCCAATCGACCCGTAGGAATTTAAATGCATTATTGTAGGGAGTGATCACATCATTCATAAACTTCTAGTGAATTTATGTGGCGCAGTGCTCAAAAACATTTAAAATAGGGCTTTCTGTAGATTTGATAAAAACTGAATGAGAGCCTTCACTTACTCATCGCATACTTCTAAAAGGAGATGTTGGAAACACAAGATTCGGAACTCACAGATACCTATGCCACACTAGCTCAAAAAGTGAAGGAATAACCCTTCCAATATGTGCTAGGTTTGTGGCAGCTGAAGACGCTAGCTGATCTCTTAAAACTATCTAACAGTCACATATCAACAAAAGAAAATAACACCTCCCCCACACCATTCAAAGCTGAGTAAGCCAACCACCATCCACCATCCACCAAAGAGAATGACATGTGGAAAAAAGTATGAACCAAGACAAAATTCTCACCACTCGACTTGTGCTCCCTTTGACGACTCATGAAAACACTCAAATACTAATAACCGAAGAAACTCATCATCGATGAAGAAAATTTGGTACTTATGATAGAAAGAAACACTGATATATTTTTTCTAATAAGTAATGTTTATGATGTAGACCATAGGATAGGCGACCCCTTGGGAGCAGATTGGAGGCAATTTGAAGATTTTTATCCCTTTGAATATTTTGTGTTGTGATAATTAAAAAGAAAAATTATTATAATTCCAACACTTGTACTTTATTTTATAAAAATAAATGAGTATCAATAGCTTTTTGCACGGACTGTTCAGTCAGCAAGTCTTGTGTCGAAGTATACGGTTGAGCCAACGGGTCAATGGCCAAATTCTCCTCCATTGAGTACTGAGTAATGAATCTGATGAACTCACCAAATCCAACGGTTTGACTATTTTTCTCTTCTTGGCAACATTTTATTCTTCGTTTCACATTTAGGGTGGTACACTCCTTTGGTCTCCCAAAAGTGGCAAGATACATTTCCTTGCGGGGGTATCGATTGGAAGATTTACACATTCTCCATGAAAGCAATTGGAAGCTAACTGATTCAGACGAGAAAAAAATACAAACACATATGGAATGTTAAAGAGTCCCGTCATGCCTTATTTATAATAACCAAGTGTGATAACATCGAGGGGGTTCAATTATTAAATATTTGATTAAGACTAAATGTTATCTATTGTTTGCATTAAATTTTCTTATTTTTATCACAATGTCATTGTCAAGAGATAAGAGAATCAAGAAACCAAAATAGAAACGTTGAAAATGTGTTAGTGTTAATCCTAAGGAGATCTAGTTAGCGTACGAAAAATGAGAATCCACCGACATAAGAGCCACTTATCCAATCAGATGCAGTCGTCCAAACCAAAGAAAGCAAGGCCTAAGTCAACCGATTAACGAAGTTTATGATTGGTTAGAAATGAGATAAAGAGACATCTAAGTCAACTAACATAAACAAGCTGACCCGATAGAAGATCTAGCCTATTGACATCTCCAATCATACTGATGCTATCAAGAAACTCCTCACAACTATTATCATGGTCCACAACTAGACTAACTCAGCCGTCTGAGCCAGTCTAGCCGACTCGATTTAGTGTTTAGGGTTTAGGGTTTAGGATTTAGGGTTTAGGGCGTAAATATAAAAGATTTGTGTGGCATAAATATAAAAAATAGGATATGGTTAGTACATGTGTATATGCCTCTAAATAAAATCACAAGAAAATAAGTTTACTTCAACTCCTAAAAGATAAGAAAAATCTTATCGTGATTCGTGAGGCTATTAAAATGCGAAACTTTAAATAAAGCAATAAGACTGAACGCTCAGAAATTATCCAAACAAATAAAATTCATCGAACGTAACTCGCAACAAGAGTTTTCAGAGAAAATGAACGAGTTATCAAACACTGTATAAAAATCAGTTGCACATAGACGTAAGCAGACGTCGTGGTGGCTTTCCCGGCCTTCTTGCATGCTGCACGACGTAGTTATCGAGAAGCAAAACGTCGCCTTTCTGCCATTTGATGTCGACGCAGTTCTCTTCCAAAATCTGCTCGTAAATGCCAAACACTTCAGAAGGAAGAGCGCTTCCATCACCAAATTTATTGGTCACCAAATTTCTATTATCAGTGTAGCCATGAATTGGGATAATCCATGCCCGCTTACCCTCGTGTTCAACAACCGGATTTAAGGGTCCAAAAACTAACTCTGCACTTCCATCACTGAAGAAGTTAACTGCGCTGCAAGAAAACATATCTTTCGCCCTGTTCACATATTTAGTGCGTTAAACATAAAAATATAGAGAAATTTACATACATGACACATAATTTCTAAATGTTTACTTGTCTGCTACCTAAAGGTTGATATTTATATTTATAATATTTTGATGTCATAGTTTATACATGAATAAATGTGCTTTATTTTTTTTAAAAAAAGTTAATAATATTAATAATAACTTTTTATGTAATTTTAAAAATTTGAACATTATAATGTAATATAACTATTTATTTAATAGATATGCAAATGTATAAGAATTTTGTGGTATTTATATGTATAGGCGGTAAGTGGTTGATAACTGCGTTGCCAGTCGTAAGACTCCTTTGACCCAGCCAATTTCAATCCCTACGGGTACGTATAGCACATATGAGTAGCAGTATTTTCAAATACCACCCATTTAGTATATTCAATATAAATAATTTTTTTTTTTCTTTTAATTTGAGTGTTCATAAATTATTATTAAGACAGTGTGTGGATTAATAATTTTTGTGGAGTATGAAATTAAGACTGATGTATAACTAAGTCTATCCAAATGTAAAATTAAATAAACACTATAAATTTTTAAATATTTTTTATTAAGCTCTAAATTGAAAAACTAACTTAAATATATATAGCTAACTTCAGCATTGATTAAATACAATAAGTCATATTCTAAACTGATTAAAAAAAATACTTCATTATGCTGGAGTAAATGCTAGAATTGAATTTAATCATTAGACATGCATTTGTTAATATATGAGTTAATTTGGGTTTCTAGTTTGAATTTGACTTTATGAAACAATTGATGCCACTCCTACACTCAAAACATTTACCATGCCCTCACCAATCATCCATACTTAGAATCGAGGTCGGATGATTAATTGAGTTATAGTACAAACTTGAGCTCAATCTCTATTCTATGAGTTTAAATTGGAACACAAGCCGGTTCATTTTTAATAAACAATTATCATTCAAGGAAATATTTTAATGAAATGATAGAAATAATGAGAATTTAGAAAAAAAATGACTTGTTAAAATAAAGTGAGATATAATTTTTAAAACTTCTCACCAACTTTATTTGTAAACTATTACATTCTAATATATATATTTTAACCAATAATTTTTTTAGATTAGATGAGTCTGCTCGTAAGCTAACATTTATGGTCGGGACTAGCTCAAATTTGACACATTATCTCATTGGACCTAACATACACACTATTTATCGACCAAGATCATGAGTTAACTTCACTGCCTTGCCTTAGACACTTACTCTATACTAATAAAATATCAAGCTTCACTTTTGCCAATTAGAGCTTCAACCAACAAACAATGTTGTTGCTTGAAATAAAACGTTGTTGGCATCTAGACAAACTCTTATAAGCAATATATTAAATCACTAACTCATTGGAAAATGGTATGACTAAAGTTCTCTAAATTCTCAATTCAATCTTATTGTATGTGAAACAAACTTATGGCTAGTATGATCCAACCATTAGAAAAGTTGATGGTGACCTTAGAATCTTTTCAATATATGAAGATGAAGAGTGGCCATTAATTAGAGCTCTTTGATCTTAGGAATTATTGTGAAAAACTATCATCATTGTCCATTTCTTTTAACTGAGTTGAACAAGAATGATTTGATTATTTAGAAAAATTAATAAACTACTGAAGTGATTGTGGGGATAACTGAAGCCATCTATTATTGAATTGGATGGTCCAAATTCATCCAATTGGTGTCGGGAACACTTGCAAGAAAAATAGGCCAATCGAACTCAAGTCAAGCAAGTATTAGGAGATTGTGAATTAAATTCAATTAAATTTTGAAAAATTTGAAAAAAATAACCATATCAAAATCCTCCTATAAATAATATGGTTGGAATAAAAGTAATTGGATTAAAACAAAATAATATATAATTTTTCGATTAAACATAATTAATTAAAAGTACTATAGTATAAAATACAAAAGAAGGTAAGCAAATGAGCAAAAACATTTAAAGATAAATCTTAAAGCTATTCTTATCCTTAGGATTGATTTGGATGAAAGTTTTAATTTATTTATCCCAAAATTTAAAAAGTAGGTAAAGTTTATGAATTCTCATCTATTGATAACATTAAGTCCCAGGAACTATAGTTTATATATGAAAGGCAACTCTAAGAATTCTTGATCGCTAGGAGTTTCTTGCATAATTTGTCAATTAAAAATACAAAACACAAAATATTTTCAAATTACTTCATCCTTTTAAAATTACTTCATCCTTTTACCAAATATTTCTAAAGTCATTATTGGATTTATAAAGCAATCTTATAAAAATTGAAGATCATTTGAATTTGAAATCAAATTAAATATAAATTAAACAAAATGATTCAACCAACTTAAATAAAACTTAATCAAATGTTTAGATATTATACAATGTTTTTCTTTAGCTGAAGCACAAAAATTCATGGCATTGTTGATTCATACATTAAAAGTAATGCATTCACCTTATAAGGACAAAATAACAGGAAAATTACCTATAATTGGGTAGCTTGATTTAGGCGGTTAAGTGGCAAGTTTCAATTTTCTTTCAAATTAAATAACAACATCACTTGTCTTTCATTTCATTATACTACATTTCATTGGTTTAAAAAAAAATTTCAGTGGGATTAGCAGGTCATAATTTCAAACAGGATTATAACTCTGGTAGAGTTAGATCTATTGTAGTCTTTCATAGGATTTAAATTTGCAAGGCACATGTACAAGTCTAAGGTACTAGTTTAATAGTGGTTCTCATATTAATTTAAACTTTAAGCTAGTCATTTCTCCATTTTACATCATAAGCTCTAATTTTCTAAGCATTTTAAAGGGAATTATAAAACCCAAATTTCTAATAATATAAACAACTGAAATAACATAAAATCTCAAACTCAAAAGTATAAAATCTAATAATATGATAGTTTGGATTATTTCTACGTTTCTCAATGTTCATGCTCCGTATTTTTTTTTTAAGAATCTAAAAATAATGTTTCAATTTGATTTATTTAGAATTGAACTTCCAAAATAACATTCTTGAATCTAAACTTTGAAATTCATAGAGACATGAGCTACTATTTTAATCAAGAAATCTTCAGATAATGAACTTTTTCGAGATTGAATTAATTATAATAGCTTGTATTTATATACACTAGAGGAAAACTTGTTATAAAGGCTGAATTACCGACTAATTTTTTCAGTTAGTTCTTTAATGACTAGATATGCAGCTAAAAATTTAGCCAGTGTAATAATGACTAAAAAATTGAAAGTTTTCAATCTGATCATCTAGCACTTGAAATCAACTGATTTAGTGGCTGAAATTTTAGCATGCAAAGTTATAAGTTAAAATGTCAGTCGGTAATCAACCGCATAGTCGTAATAGATTGAACCCTAGCATAAAAAGTTTCATCTTTTTTCGCTCTCCAGAACCACTCAGAAAACAAAGGCACCTATACCGGCCTCCATGAAGAAAATGGTCGGACCAAAATCTAACTCTAACGCCCTAATGGTTTAAATAGGTCTAAGAGTTAGACCTAATTAGGGTTTAGGTTTGATTAAACCTTAGTTAGTTAAGGCTTAATGGTTTAATTAGGTCTAAGGGTTAGACCTAATTAGGGTTTGAGTTTGATTAAACCTTAGTTAGTTAAGGCTTAATGGTTTAATTAGGTCTAAGGGTTAGACCTAATTAGGGTTTAAGTTTGATTAAACCTTAGTTAGTTAAGGTTTAATGGTTTAATTAGGTCTAAGGGTTAGACCTAATTAGGGTTTAGGTTTGATTAATTAAGTTTAATATGTCCTTAAACCTAATTAAAAAGGGTTTATTTTTGATTAACTAAGTTTAATTTGTCTTTAAACTTAATTAAAGAGAGTTTGATTTTGATTAATTAAGTTTAATATGTCTTTAAACCTAATTAAAGAGAGTTTAGTTTTTATTAAACCTAATTTAGGTAAGGTTTAATGAGTTAATTAAGTTTAGTGTAACCTTAAACTTAATTGAAAAAGTTTAATTTTTATTAAACCTAATTTAGGTAAGGTTTAATGGGTTAATTAAGTTTATTATGTCTTTAAACTTAATTAAAGAAGTTTAATTTTTATTAAACCTAATTTAGGTAAGGTTTAATGGGTTAATTAAGTTTATTATGTCTTTAAACTTAATTAAAGAAGTTTAATTTTTATTAAACCTAATTTAGGTAAGGTTTAATGGGTTAATTAAGTTTAGTGTGTCCTTAAACTTAATTAATGAAGTTTAATTTTTATTAAACCTAATTTAGGTAAAGTTTAATGGATTTAAGTGTCATGTTAAGCCTTAATTGAATCTAATCTTGTCATTTTAGACTCAAGTGAGGTTTATTATTAGCCTATCATAGGCTAGAACCATTTTCAAACTTAGATTGTTGATGAAAATATTTCAATTTTACAAAGGGTCATTTTAAGATTCAAAATTATTTAATTAATAAATGATTTTAACCCTAAACTTTCAAATGTCATTCAAGATTGTTTCTATGACTTAAAAATATTTTTTCTAGGGTCATTGTCTGTTGCCCTATCATTCCTAGTCATTTGTATTTTTATTTTCTTAATTTTAAAATTTTTATAATTATTATTTGAAATAATTACAAAGAAATTTGAAAATTCAAGAAAAGTATCCTAGGCATGTTTTCTGTCCTTAGAAAAATTATGGAAGGTCTCTAAGAACATAAAGATAAATGCCTCAAAGTTTCATAATTTTTTGATTTATAAATAATTTTTAATAATTAAAATACTCCAGAGAGTATTTAATTAATTAAAAATTAAATACTGAGAATAAAATTTTGATTTTGGTCTCATAATTTTCTCCTCTTAAAGAGCTTTCCAGAGGTATTTTTATTTTATTTTTAGAACCTCTGGTTAAAAAGATATGAATTTTTGAAGTTTATAAGGTTTTCTAGAATTAAATTATTCCAGAAAATCGAGGACGCGCCACGTGTCCTCGTACCGATCGAATGAGTGGGACGATCCCGTACAGGCACAAATCGGTTCCCAAAACACGGGAACAGAAGGCTGGGATAATTCGGATTTAGTTCCAAAAAATTCCACAGCCCTTAAACTTCAAATGTTAATATCTCACTCATTTCTTGACGAAATTGAGTGATTTTTTTTTAAAATGCTCATCTAGATGAGAAGTATCTATCCATACGGTGATGATACACTTTTGAGCTAGTATAGCACATGATTTGTCAAAAACATGATTTATTTTGCAAAGATAAATTTCATACCTTGGCCACAAGCAAATCAAGCTAGATCAGACTTTATGGTTGCCTTCTAGGACCCCGATGGAAGATAGTTGCTTGCAGACAATTTATTCCGAAGTCGGGCTTTGGGAGGAATTTGAAAGAGATGCCTAATTTGGGCTGTTTTTGAAAATTGATCAAATTTGCTCAAATGGGTTGAAACTAAGGCTTGGAATTGATCCTAAAAGATTGTGGAAGCTCTTAGGAAGAAGTTTTGTGTTGGGAGCAAGAGGGTTTGAGCGACTATGGACCTCCCTAAATATTTTTCTCCTCTTTGCTAGTTTCGGCCATGGGGCCTATTTATAGCAAGGGGATGGTGTTGGCTTAGCTTAGGCTGTTCTAGAGGATTACTTACCTCCTCTATTAGCTGATTGGTGATCAATTGGCTGGAGATAGGCTTGGATGCTTCTCCCTAAGTTTGTCATGATGAATTTTATCTCTTTGTCTCTTGTCCATTGGCCATTGTGGGAGGTTACTTGTGAGCTGTTGTTTCACTTGCTAATGAGCTTACACCTCACTTCTTAAGCTTGGAAAATGGTGACACATATGCCAAGCCTTCATCATTACCATTAACCATGGTAGGGGGGTTTCATGTGTAGTTTTCCTCCCATTGGGTGGCTTGGGAGGTGGAGAAAATGGCCTTGTGTTGGCCGGCCACTTCATGGAGAGAATGTGTTTAGAGTGAAGGAGGTGGTGACACCTCATCCCATGCATAACCATGAATGTTAAGCCATGGGTAATGGGCCTTAAGATGGGCTTAATTAAGTGTTCAATAAGCCTTTAAGATGGTTTTGCCCAATTAAATATGAAGAGGCTAAAGATGATTTCATT